>OX382326.1:11595263-13048596 GCA_947507615.1 Hemithea aestivaria
ACTAAGTGTGTAAGTTAAAGAGTTTCAATTAGTTTTATATTGAACTTACAGAGGTTCGTTTAACACCTTTATTTAGGAATTATTGATAAGTTCATTAATGTTAACTCTATATTAATATTATAAAGACTTTCTCCCGATTCTTGCTTTTTTTTTATTCTTCAATAATTCAGATTATTTTTTTAATATGATGGATTAATAATTAATGTACTCTTTTGTATTCCAAATTGGATTGTAACTTATTTCCTCTTCAAACCACTTTTTACCGAACCTAGTATTCTTTTATCTGTGACTGAACACAGTATTGTCTGCACATTGCTGCTTAGTAGAAATGGCCACAGATTTTGGCAAAGGTTTGTAAAGTTAGGCCGTTTATAGTACGAAGCTTAGCTATACATAAGATCTGATAACTTTTTGACAGAACGAGCGATATGGTCTCGTTTTGACAACATTTTACATGAAAATGTTTTAAAATATGTCGAATTTGATTTTTTATATTTTTTAACCTACCTTGGTTGGTTTTTAATTCTTATGTCTTGTTGTAACTTATATATATTATGTATTTTTAATTGTAGAATGTCAATAAATTATTTTTTACTTACTTTACTTTACTTAAATTTCAATAAATTTATATTAAAATAAAATGTATAATGCACCCTATAACTGTAATTATTGATTAAAATGGAATAATTTGATTCAGTGTTTTATAATTATTTTACGCAAAGAGGATCATTATAAAACAAAACTGAAAATTGGTTACCGCTGTACGTGTTAACCCTAGAACCTCCCCAGCATCCTAAAGTATATAAACTACAGCGCCTAAACAACCTCGAGCATACGAATGTTCATGTAGATTCAATAGCGTCTGACCAACACCGCAATATCTACATATTACACGTTCAATATGCAGCTATCGGTTGCTGATTCGTTTACACAGTACATCGTATGCTAAACTTGCCTTACAAACCCAAGTAATCGCACTTCGTAAGGGCGGTTGTTCACCAGACGGATTTTGGAGGTAGGCCCACACACGGTTTTAACCCTTGCATTACGGACAGACTCTCCGCAAGATTGTTTATTGTCTAATAAATTCAAAGCCCGCTCAATCATCACACCTGTTTCTGAGGATTTTTCACAGACACAGCCCTCTAGCCAAACACCAAACGTTAAAAATGCACTGAGATGACAATCGTCATCGAATGCATAGCTAATTTATTTGCTTAAAATATTATATCTCTAAGTACATAACAGATGAAGGTGTCAGGATAGAATTTCGATAACATTTTGCCACATTGTGACAAGCATCTATACGACGAAATCGAACGAATGCAATACTGTCATCTTAGTCCATTTTGTAGGATTAGCCTTAAGCGTTTGGCTATACGGAGGATGTACTATAATGGCTCTAACAACTCGGCTCTAAACGCAAACCCACACAACGTCGGTTAAACGGAAGCTATTCATTTAATGTTGACAAATTAACTTCTCTAGATACTGTAAGGTTCCTTGGCTCTTGGTCAAATGGCATATTGTGTTTACTTCATACTGTATCCTGCGGTTCCACCCTATTGATTTATAGGCGGAAAACTATCTTATGTCCTAATCTAGGCTATAATTTAGACCAAACTTTCCCTTTTAGTCGTCAAACAAACAAAGTTTGGCAGTTTAAACGATAATACTGTAGTAATATCTTCCTGCTTATTCAAATCAAATCAATCAAATCAAATCATTTATTGCAAGATAAAGGGTACATCGAGTTCTTAATATAATTTTATACATAGATTCTTCCTATGTCAGCCTAGTTAGGCATGCAATGTCAAATATTACGATTTAAAATCTAATTTGTAACATAATTTAAGGTTACTCGAAGTTATTATTATGACTAATTCCAATATAATTATGAAACTACTGTGCTGCTAATATTATGAAGATGAAAATTTGTATGTATTGATATTTCTTACTCCTTCACGGCTAAACGACCTGGTCGATCACTGAAATTTGGTACGTTAGTCCCTAAAATCATGCATTGGCAAAATTTAGGTTAAGCTAGTAAAACTGCTGGGTGTCATTAGTTCTTAACACTACCTCCTAACGAATATTTTGGTAACACTGTAGATGTAGTATTATTGAACATCGTGATTATCTCTCCATCAACTTGCATTATAAATGCTTTGTTTAATCATAAAATGAATTGCGAAATATAAACGAAGCGAAGCAAAAAATAAGTTAGAGAACAAAGCATAGCGCGTGAGATAACGTGTTTTCCAATGTTGAATATTTATCAAGAAACGCCCCGCATTGCGCTATTAATCGAATCATCTAGAAAATAATTGCAAAATCAATTTAATTTAAACCACATTGTGCCGAAGAAATAATGTGATTTTAAAAATAGACATGTTGATTTTATCGAGCCTCATCGCTCAGGAAGGAAATTAACGGTGTGTACCAACCTTAAGACGTAGCCTCGTGTTTGCATTAGTTGATTGTTTGCTAACTGATTGACTCAGGTAACCGTAGGCGTGTGCATGTAATTCCGACACGAGAATAATTGAATATCGCGTTTGTCTACTGGGGTCCGCCGCAAGAATACTCGTATAAGGGTGGCGTGAGGCGTAAGTTTACAGACATCACGCACACACTTAATCAAAATATACAAAAGAAAAGAGTGACTGACTGATCTATCAACGCACAGCTCAAACCGCAGAATGGATTGGTTTTAAAAATATTATTGGAACGATTTGTTGAGTTTGCTTTAAAACAGCCCCTCTAGGCAAAGGCGCTTGCGTTTGGCAAAATGTTTGTGGCTTATACTAAAAAATGTGCTGCTACAGTTGAAAACCCAACGACAGAAAATGTGTTCACGGTAGATTTTTAGCGACCATAAACGTCTGGCGCTAGAGGGGCAATGCTCGTAGCCAATTGCCAATTGAAGACGACAACTGTCATCTACTTGAATTGTCGCTTAGCTACAGGCACTGCTGATTAAATATACTTGGACATTTTAAATACCTTTCAACAATAACGAGTACTAAGTCGAATTCTATCCAGCTCTCACATCCCAGATAGAAACGCAATCAGTTAGACTGTGATATTAGGTTTCCCAAATCCTCACGATGCGATCTCACGCACTGTCGATGGGACTGTATAGGAATACGATATCGGGATGTGTATCCAATTTACTCCCCGGATATTCAGGATATTCAAAGCGCCCAGCCTCAGGATTGCGGCGGCAACAATGCCTGGTTCATTATCTCGGACTGACGTGGATTGAACGTCTCAAACAATTGATCCAGCGCCTGCTTAAACTGCCTTGAAGTTTCGAATACGACTATTGTGTACCTGGATTAATCCTAATTGAACGTCAACCTCATTGGGATTAATAGCTTTACAATTCCTCCGCTAATTGTCTATTTGTATCACAGACTCGATTATTATATAGGATCGTTTACTTTTCTATTTTTGGAACGTAATTTGAAATTAATCAACAAATTGTTGACTAGGAATTTTGCAGTGGATCGCAGTTCTATTATAATAAATATTTATCATAATGTATTATATATTTTTTGATCTTAAGATTGTAGTTACGATCCTCATAATATAATATTTTCTTAGCGGATGTTTCCGTGTCAATTTTAGTAGGTACCTTAGTTATTTTAATTTTTTTATGTGGAGAACTGAGGAGGTAGACGTGTTGATCTACCTAGTGGGATAAAGGCACGAAGAAGAATGTACACAAAACATCAATTTAGTAAAGATATTGCTATAGTTTTACGAATTTAGTATCAAAAATCGAAATAGCGGCTAGTTACCACTCGATAATTAACCAATTAGCAGTGTCAGGCTCACCGCTACGCTCAGGCGAGGTGCAAACTAAAGGTAACTCTATCGTTCCACACAATCGACCAAGACCACCATATTGGTTAGTCCAGTATCTCGATAGAGAACAATGTTCCCGATAAAGCTGTAAAGTCATCTGATACTAACAGCATAGTAAATATAGTAGGCCGACACTGAACAATAGCACAAACGCGATGTGTATGTGGAGTGCTTACGTATGGCTGCACACACGAAATCTCAATCTCCCTCGGTATCCATCATGCAAAGACGCACCACGTCGTCGCGCTGTTCTTGCAGATTTTATGAAAAAGGTGACACACAAGCGCAGAGGGCCCCACCTGATGGTGAGTGGTTACCGACGCTTATGGAAACTACAATATCTGTGTTTCATTATAATGTGTTTGATGTCAACCCTATGCTCCGAGCGATATTCAGTTAGGTATTTATTTTCCTAAGCACCGTCTACTTGCTATAATTTTACTATGCTAACACCACAGATCAACTTAAAGTCTATCTTCTATTACAATCTGCACCATCTGATCCATGATCCGCTGCAAAATTCGTTGAGTTCGAATTGCATCCCAATTTGTGAAAATTAGGTAGGTAAGTACATTGAGCGACACTATGTACATTTTGTTCCTTCCTTCATATGTGCCTTCATATGTGCATATTCGGTTAAAATAGAAGCTCCAAATGTTACTCTACTATAATTTTACTAAAAAGCAAATACATTATATTCACTATATTTCCCCGTAGATATAAATAAAGAGAGTAGTATAAAATATAAAGAGTTATCTATAAGTAAAGCTATAAAACCGGCATTTGTGTACCTTAATGTAACTTTGTAACATATGCCAGCACTTAGATTTGAACCTAGAACCACTGATTAAATTGGGTTTATCCAATCTTACGTATAAATTATTCAATAACTATTATTCAATAACATCTATATCCTGAAATATAATGAGGCGCCATAACGCAATTTGAATTAATTAACAGGTTTTCACACATAAGTATTATTAAAGCAAATTAAAATTAAAATTCTTTTCAAATAGAGCTTTTCATACTTCTTCTGAATTGTGTAGTATGAGAACTAATTTGTTTAACCGTCAAGTTTATTGCAACTCTATTTTAGGAAGGCAATCTCCAAGTTAATTTACCTGATGCTCACTGAAACTCGGACTGAAATTATTAAGGTTGGCGGCTATATGCACTGGAACGGAGCAACTACGAGTATATAAAGAGGATTACTCGAATAGCGTCTGCTCAATTTAAATAGCGTTTACTTAATTAACAGAGATCGTCCATTCTTAAGGTCAACACGTTAATGAAGTTTAAACTAGCGCTGAAAAGAATAATAATTGTAAAATTTGATAAAGTGTGGATTTTTTATTATAAAGACGACGGTAAGTCACCCCCACATTGGGCAACAGTGACTCTCGACGACATTGCTGCGACACCTCAGCGTTGTCGTCTTCAGTGTCCGCGACATAACTTTCATCAACTCATTTGAGAGTAAGAGAACCCACTGTCGCTAAATATGGGGTGTCTAACAAAACAAAAACTACGTCACAACCTTCACACAACATTTCAAATCGAATATAAAAGATAAGAATTAACGAAACCCAAAACAACATTCACACAATGAACATTAACACTGGATAATAGAACGATATAACACTTGCCCATTATATCCATTATTGTATCTCACAATAGCTCCCTATTGTAATATATTAAATGCTAAATGGCTGTCATTATTATCAGTTCAGCGCAGGTAGAAATGTTATTAAAATTATTCGAGAACTCGAGGTAATTAACACGGCGTATAGTTATTGTAGAGATATCTACATTGTTGTAAAAAAAGTTACGTAATTTCGAATAGAATAACACTTTACTTATTTCATACAAAGATACAAGAAGGAGGTTGTACCCTTACCTGCCTGAAAAAAAGAAACGAAGAATAGGTAAGTGTAAGAATTTGGTGGAGGTCTTGGCACAGCAGTGGGACAGAATAGAAAAAACAAATTCACAGAAAATTTTAAAATTACGAATACTCTTTTATTACTCATCATATTATGAGGATGTGAGTTACTGAAAATGAGAAAAATTGATATAAGACTAAGTAGTTTTAGCTGAGTTAACAACTTATAATTTAAATTAAGATACTTCAGGTCTAATAAAAATCACAGTACATAAAAAAGTCTAGACCTTTTATGAAGCACAGACACTATTTTGTGTCGACGAACCACATTTAAAACCCTGAGAATATCTTGCAAGCCACGTATACTGAAGAAGTAACTTCTAAAGAATTTCTGAGATGAGCGCACATATGCGATCATGAGATTTGTATAAATCCAGTGTTTATTTTGGAATGCCAGCCTTACGAATATTCATTTTCAGCAAATACTGTTTTTTTTACTATTTTAGATTAGATTAGATAACACTTTATGGATACAAGTTACAAAAACTTAGAACTAAATACAATTTATAATGTAAACAGTGTAACAATTGGCGGTCTTATCGCTAATAGCCATATCTTCAATTCACTGTAGAATAATCTTATACTCTTACAATGCAAAAGTTCTGATTAGATTAGACTTCTTTTCAAATGATAGAGACTACACGCCTGATGGTGTCAATAATATAATATCTCTAGATGTCGACTTCGTACTTCGATATGCGTAAAACTTCATATCAACCGAATAATTAGGTAAAACTGCGACTGTAATTAATTATTATTGTTATACGTTATTGCTTTTCATCCATCTCCTTGCATATTTATTTTTTATTTTATGAAACTTAAATTACACCACATTCTTCGATCTTTAATGAAACCACTGTCCTTTCAGTGTTGTTTATTTCCTCTCTCGGCACGGTTGACTGGAAGTGAATGCTTTGAGTGATAAGATGGCCAATTGGCTCACCATTAGTTTTAATTTTTGTAGTTGTAAAATTTACTTGTCTATTTGGTATCAATAAAGAGTTATTTATTTATCTTATTATAGTATTGTTAACTTTAAAATAATTATAAAATTGTGTTTTAGTTTTAGATAGTTTAGTATATTTTTTATGTTACAATGAAGTGTTATTCTTATTATTCAAAGGATCTAAGTAATTTATCTCTCTATTTTCTACTTGTAATGTATTTCTTTTTGTGTAATGTTCAATAAAGCATTATATCTATCTATCTATACCAAATTTAAGCTCAATCTGTCCACTCTTTTAGACGTTAGAAGAGTATATACATAATATTATGTACACTAACAAACTTTCGAATTTATAATATTAGTTGGATTGTGCACATACATAGTTATTATAATATTGTATTATAGTTTCAAGATTTTTAAGCTATTGCATAGCTTCTATCGCGGGCCTTGAGCGGGGACCGAATCCAGAAATTCCGTAACGAAAAAAACCTAACACCCCCCACTCCGACCGGCACAGCGGTGATGCTTTTTTGTTTTTCCATCTATAGATAAAAATGCTATGCAATAGCTTTACCGCGGCAGTCTCCGAGTGCCACACGTCTTTTGTTTCAATAAATAATAATAATAAATTTATTTTATTTGCAAACAAAATATGTAGATAAATATTAAACAATGTGCACTAAAACTATGTAAATGACACATAAAAAGCAGTAGCATTCGTAAACACACTAAAACATTAACAAGTACATATATTTATTACATAGAGTCCATTCATATTATGGATCTGCCCTCTCCGAAACTAGACTGGAAGTCTGTGTCTCCGGAAAGAGCATGATTCCTCACATTCTATGACACGAAATAGGTGTTTGGAGTATTATTTTAATTCATGTTGTTTTTTAAATAAACATATAAGAATTTTATAAGTTACGTATAATAACAACTGTACTTACAATAGCACTAAGAATATCATATTATGCAGTTATGAGATATAGTAAAAAATCATTATAATTAAATAATATTAATTTATCAGAAAATCATGCAAGAGCTGGGTGTATGTAGAGGTACATAATGACATGATAGTACATGAGCTAAGGTAATAAAACATATAAAAAGCTATCTATCTACCTATTATGTGTGTTTGTCATTATCTAGTTAAGCTATAAAGTTGTAGTCAGCTAATTGGTCGGTCCGTTATTGACAATAGTCTACAAGTTGTACTCGTATAGCCAGTAGCCAGTAGGTACTGGCTCGACCTATGCTGCGGTCGCTCGCGTAATCCCACAACTACAGCCCCGCTCTATTTAACTTCGCTAACTTTTAGTTTATGGACTTGTGCGAAATTCGACGTCTCGACTTCATAATCTAATTATGAGGACTTTTTGCCAACGCTGAACCGTGTCAACAATAGTAATATTTGAAGCAAATAGGCCGACAGCGACCAAATGTATGTACATACGCGGTGTGTACGCACACACGAAATCGCAATCTTCCTCGGTATCCGAAATTTAAGGAAGCCTCGCAGACTTCAGTAATAATAGAAGTTTATAATATCATGTCAACCTTATGCTCCAAGCGATGTTCAGAATAGAAAAACTTTATAACTTTATTACTTGTAGAATTACTTTATTGTAAAGCATAAATATACATAAGAAACTTATCTATTAGTGGATGTTAAAGGTATATTAATATATGCTAGGTTTACAATCGGCGGTCTTATCGCACTAGGCTTGTTTATTTTCCTAAACACCATCACTCGGCTTATTTGCTATACTTTTACTATGATGTCAGTTGCACAGCTTACTTCCGTGATTTTCCCGTTAGCCCGGAAGCTTATTACGGAGCTGTATCTTTGAACCTTAATTGAAACCTATTAGTAAGTCTAGATTATGGCCAATATATACTTTGAATTAATATTTTAGCAAAAGCAATTTTCTCATCTGCTATCGCGTCCCGTACCTATTAGAAGGTTATATCTCTGCTACTCCTTCAATTAGTCTCTACGTTAGCTTTACATTATCACTGGTAGAACCTTAGATCAGTCTGATCTGAGGCGTACTACGCGATCAGTGCAGTGGCAACTCGCCTTTCGTACCTACTGCAGCGTGCAGTATATTTGTAAAACCCAATTATATACTAAAGCCACAGATCCGCCGACTCGCGTAGAGAACTTTTGTCTCGGGCGTTTTGGATGTTGTCGGCGGGTTTTTCATAAATGCCGCTGGGTTGTGTCGGCGGGTAGAGGGTTATGTGTGCATTGCGCTTTATAATGCCTATAGGTAGGTAGGTACGTCACGATACAGTTAGTGTGAGATGATTCTGTGAGTGGTGCGAACCGGTGCCTTGCATCAGTGGTGATAGAATCATAATATTACGAGTATATCACAGTGTAACAGCAGTTAGCGGTTGGTCGCTTGGCAGTTGGGTGGTGCTAGATGGGTCGCGAGTAGTACGGCGCGGGGAACTGTGTGTCGCTCAGTGGTGATTGTAACATGTATCATTATGTCACATTACCTATCCCTGCTCTTACATTTGGGTAGAGAAATGATTCTACGCGTGATTCGGCTTGGGCGGCGATACCTCATCTCAGTGGTTACAGTGATACGAATTATATAGTGTATGCAACCTTACCAATCCGTGGCGTTGCAGTTGGTGCTAGATGGTTCTGTAAGATGTACGGTGAGGGCTGCATTGTCTCGCCTCAGTGGATGATCACTGAGCCAAGGCATCGCAATCATAGTATAATATATATCATAGTGTCCCCTTACCTATCCGTGGCGTTGCAGTTGGGTGGTGCTAGATGGTTCTGCGAGTGGTGAGGCGCGGGCGTAGCGGGTGCATGCGGTGTGTGCGGGGTGCTGCGCCAACCGCCGAGCAGCGGTGCCTCTCCGCTCGCACTCAGTAGTTTTAATCTGTAACAACTGATTTATGTCATGCATTGTACTTGATGTCACTAATTATGGAACGACAAGCAGGGCTTTTTTTAAATTATTATTTTACGTCCTACCTCCTACCTCCGTTAGTGTGGGCGGAAGCCTGTTCTACATGTTCAGACAACAGGCTTAAGCACCTACTACAAACACATAGTAAATGTTAACGTCTCATTCATCCACGCAAGAACAAAGAAAAGGGCATCTCAGTTTATACGTCCATCTATTGCTGACATTAGAGTTGGAAACAATTCACGAAACTCTAACCGTACGATCACGGGCAGTCACAGGTTGTAAAGCACCAAGTTTACTGTAATTTTAGTGTTGCTTTATATCTTTTCGGATAAACTCAAGTGTTCTTCTGTAGTAAAAGTCCTATAATACGTACAATGCCTGCTCGTAATTGGGCTTATTTTTGCTTATTGAGACATAATATAATACTTAATGCCCAATTAATTTACACATGGATTATACCTGAGAAGCAGATCATGAGTTTATTTATGCTAACTACATAGGTGCAATAGGGTTCATTGATACATGAGGGATATTGCAACGACGGGCATTAAAATTAAACAAACGGTAACTTTCCTCACAAATTTAAACCACCGACGAGCACAATCAGCTGCCGGTAGCTCACTTTTTCTTATCAAATTTCAGTTATTCCGCACAAATTAAGGCGAGAAGTACCAAACATACACACGTACAAACTATCCTTTTATAATAAAATGCAAAAATGTCAATATATAAAAGGAACAATAGTCTAAATATATAAAAAGAAAGATTCACTGATTGACTGATCTATCAACGCACAGCACAAAATACTGAACGGATTCGGTTGAAATTTGGAGTACAGATAGGTTTCATGACGTAGACCTCCGCTAAGAAAGGATTTTACCACGCGGGCAAAGCCGCAAGCATAATTAGTATATTATATTGCCTGAAATCAAATACCTACTACTAGACTGAATTACGGAAGGATATATACCTATTATGTTAACCACTAACCACACATCAGATAATGGATTGAATCAATCAGTGTAATTAGAGAAACGCACTATCATTTCAGTGTATTACTCTTTAAATTGTTAATTAATTTTGTAATTAAACCATTCTCAGATGAGACAAAGCTAGTTGTACTTGTACCTACTCAAAATTATGTTCATTACATTTCGAATACCAGTAGGTAGTAATTTTTTTTTATTTTTATGTGATAAAGTAGAAGACGAGCAAGACGCTCTCCTGATGTTAAGAGATAACGCTGCCCATAATCAGTACAGTGCTACTTAGGATTTCACAATGATGTGAAATTCTAGGAACACTGCACCAACGCTTCTCTTACTCAAGAGTCATAAGATGTAAAGACTCTTTAGCCCAGTAATTTCACTAGCTACAGTGCCCTCCTACCGGAGCACAGTAATGTTTGCACATCACTGCTCAGGCGGTAGAATAACTGGCACTGTTGGGGTACCCACCTACACGACCTCCTGCAAAGGAAGTCTACCCCCGGTAAAATTTTACGTTGGTTGGGTACTTAAAGTTTATCGCGCAATAGTTCCTTCGTATTATTTTGTTCAAATTCAAGTTGAAATACCAAAGAGCTGATCAGCAAGGTTATGTAGATATTGTATTATCCAGTAAAATTTAAATTTCTCTGAACTGTGCCTCTAAACGTGGAATCTCGTAATACTCAGTAATTTCGCTGATAGCATTGTCATTCAATCCGTAACACAGTAATGCTTGGCGGATGAATACCCAGTAGTGTACTTCCTCTGCAATAAAGGCATACCACTGTAAAATTCCTCAATATTTCCCAATAACTAAATAGTTCCGATTCAAATTGGAACACAAAAGAGCTGATCAGCAAAGTTATGCAGATATGAGACTTTTATAGAAAGGGCGAAACCGTTTGAAGTCCAATCGACTTAAAGCACACAATCGGCTACCGGCAGAAATTGGTTTTTCCGACGCGACTTTGCGGAGATAAGGATTCTTATACACAAGTGCCGTTACCCTCTGATTACTGAACCAGCGCAGCGAGACAAAGATTTAGCGCCATCTACGCTTTCTGATAAACATGTGTGTTACATTTATTTTATAGATTATGGTCGTTTATTTTCGTGGAAGTTGTACGAGTATTAAGTAGTACGACGAGGACAGTTTCGACAGCAGTGAATCACGCAGATATTGTGAAACTAGCTTTGCTCGCGTAGCAAAGTCCTTTCTTAGCTGAGGTCATGAAACCTATTTCTAAACAATGCGCTCAGCGGTTTGTTTGAGTTGTGCTTTGATAAATTGATAGCTAATACAGAAGCGGCATGGTCTACAAATATGCTAAATAGAAATATATTTCGATATTTTCAATTCAGTTCATGTAGGTAAATACTATTAACACTACATATACAAAAGCAGTTTCAGTTTTAAATGCTTTTTAAAAGCTTTTATTTATAAAACCAAAACAAATATTTCGCCGCCTATGCATATTTATGCCTGCATCCGTAAAACGCAACAGCGGTGATGGTAAAATCGATGACTGCTATAAATACTCGTAGGTAATGGATATGGACGCAATGAGTCACACGGTAACAACTTAGACGGTGTGAAAGCGGCTTTAAAAGCTTCCACCGAGCTGTCGCACCGTAAAATGAGATATAAAGCGCTCAAAAATGCGATCGGATCCATTGCGGTGCCGTGCCAAACGCCCGCTCGCATGCAGGGCTGCCTCGTAATGGTTTCTCAGATATTTATTGAATTTTAGAAGAGCGATCAGTGTTTTCGCCGATACTGTATTGCGGCAATATTTGCCATTCAATAGTAAACTTGAACCACTGTAAAACTCATCTCGGCGTTTTACTACGATACTGGCGAGTCCAATATGGAATGAAACAAAATGGTATCCAATCTTTCCTGAAACCCATTTATCCGGGAATTTTCAAGTGTGCAATCAACTTTGCACTTATAACAATATTATAACTACTACTAGCTACTTCCAGTGATTTTAACCGCTATATTCCAAATTCATGTTTATTCGGCTGAGCTTTTCAATCAAACATACAAAATAATGCCGCTCTTGTTCCTGAGAAAATCAATTCGTACCCCAAACTAAACGCAAGCGTCCGTGATTAGTGTAATAAGCGGCAGCCCTATTAAACGAAGCTTCGTAGGTGCCAAACCCACATAATCTCACGCGGTTTAGGGGCGTTTAGTAAGAGACTAAAACGATGACTTAGTTACTCTTTGCATTGACTTATTGCAAGCAAATCTAAGACGAGGATATAGTGATTAGTGGATAGAAAAGGACTAGTGAATGTTCACAATGTATCATGAAAATGCCTATTATTATAATAGGCCTCAAGCCTCACGACTTCGACACACTTTCCGGTTCTGAGTCTCATCCAATTCCTTCTGACTTTCAATATTATATTTTTTTCTGACCATCGGCCACGTGCCTTCTTTGTAGTTCAAAGAATACAAAACAATTTATTTCCAATGGCTCTCGCTCCTTAATTTTCTAATTCCATTAGGAAAGCCGTACTTTTGACGTACATTAGTGGCTTTGATTCGATGGCTAATATAGGTAAGCGACAAGCATCAGGTAGAATTTACGCCATCATAAAACAATTTCATCACGTTACGTGACACTTTTCAGTCTCCCAGAACGTTCTCATCGAGTCAACACTTGTGATTAAAGCGATACTCAAGTAAAGGGCCCTCGCGTCCCTGGACAAACAACAGACAGGCCCTTCAGGTACTTCTGACGACGCTTAATGGCGTCGCCGCTTTAACCACCCAAAACAAATTATTTTTTCGCCATACTTAGTCGTACCTTTTAATTAGTGTGCTTTTGGAAAAAAGGTTTCGCCGTTGAGTGGACTATTAAGGAGGAAGGGATCGATTCAGCTATGGGCTCGCTTAATTTGTTTACCTGTCGTTATATTTCTATTTAATCACCG
The DNA here is from genome assembly GCA_947507615.1 of Hemithea aestivaria. NCBI lineage: Eukaryota > Metazoa > Arthropoda > Insecta > Lepidoptera > Geometridae > Hemithea > Hemithea aestivaria. Next base: position 11,608,902 of record OX382326.1, read on the forward strand.
AATTAGGGTCAGTCTATTTAACTCTTGTAATTTGTTCGTTGGATCCCTATTCATGCAATCCCTATTCTTGTTCGCCAATATTCTATCAATATTATTTTATTTTCAAAGGAAAACTTACAGTTCGGAACATGTTTGTCTAAATATAGTGGCAAATTACAAGTTTTCACAGTACTCAGTATGTGAAAGTATGGGCTTGTGTTCGGTTACCTTTTACGTCTATACTATTGAACCAATTGCCCTGAAATTTAGCATAAAATAACAAATTATATTTCCAACAGGTACTACACATTGTTAGTTTTGTACAAAAACTAGGAAGAACTATAAATACAGAGTCCACGAGTTAAGCATTGTAGGCACTTATAATAACTCATCTTCCCCCATAATGTCTTTGTCGTGAAGTTAAAAAATAGGCCCTTAACCCTCCTTGCCAGCGAGTGTTATGAGCGCGATATATTATCACTTTTATCGTGAAGAGGCTAGACAGTGGACGGATTTAGTTTGGCCGGACAAGACGCTTTACTATTATAAGAAAACATCGAGCTTTTTTTTCAAAAGCCAAGTGAATAGGCTTGAAAGATCGGAAACGTAGGTACTGGCACTACCTCTGGTTACTACTACTGGTTTTGCAAGGATCCATAGATGCCAGTGGATCAGTAGATTATGTGGGCACTCCGATTGCTTGACACCTAAGGCATAAAATACCTGATAGCCTTGTAGAATACTCGTAAGCTTCAAAACTGTTTCATATCACTGCGCGTTTAAATAAGAGAACTTAATCGTCCACCATATTTTTTTTTAAATAAACTGCAAGAATCATCAAAAGATGTGTTGCAACCTATGCCATAAATAAGGTGTACCAAGTATTTTAGTTATATGTTTTGTCAGACATACAAAACTTTTTTGCGTTTGCGTTCTTCCAAAACAAAACAAATTTACAGCATTAAAAATGATAGCATTGGATATGGGAACATGAAGCATTTTTCCAATGGAAAAACCTCGCAAGCTAAAAATACATGGCGCATATTTCAACTGAATCGAATAACTGGTAGCATGTTTATTGAACCGAAGGTGATCGGGGCGGAACGCCGCAGGCTAACAAACGCCAATTACTTCGCACGACGTCGTGAAAAATCGTACGCATCCATATCAGGGAAATATGTAAAGAAGTTTCGTGCGGTTTCAGAAAATATCTCGCCTCATAATTTTCATAACCTTTGTGGTAATAGAGTAAGTTGTACATATGAAGGCAATATCTAACATACACGTACATACCTACATATAGGCATATTTCTATATACACCACACTTTTGTGTGGTGTTCAAATCTGAGTTCGAGCGACTGAAAACCGGCAAAACTGGTCACCGTATTCTAACATTGAAAAATAAGTTACATATCATCACCCCACGCCCCCCGGCTGTTGCCGAGAGGCCGCTGGGACATTGCCACAATGGCATCGCGACTCTCCGACGACTTTCGGCAACCGACCGAAAGTCATTGTTGCCCAATGTGGGTGGGCCAGATGTCTGATAGCTTCAAATCTGATAGCCTTATTTAAGCCTAATGTGTTCTGTGTAATGAACCTTACCTGGCCTTGTGAGCACGGCGCGAGCGCGATGAGAGGTCGAGCTCGCTGGCGGCGGAGCATGCGCCTGCGCTGCCCTGCAGTGAGCCACGCGACCCGCCGAGTCGCCGCGAACTCAACCGGCACGTCATCATATCTGCAACAAAACATAATATAACCTTAATTTACTTTGGTCATGTAAGTTCTCATGTTAGAACATTTTCTTTTTTTTCTATAGATTAGTTTTTGGCCACAACTTCGCAAGCTCAAGATGAAAGCAAATATTTATTAAGCTTGAAGACTTTTTATCTATTACCTATGTACGTGTTTTGGAAGCCACGTTAAACAGGTATTTATAAATATAGGATGGCGGTTGGCCACGCAATCTATTAAAATTGTAATTGTGTTCTGTTGCAGTATAAAGCTCTACTCTTATTTATACTGGGCTATATTGTTTAACCATGACGCCGTAATATTTTTTCTATATCATGAAAAGGAGTAACAAAATTACCATCTCATTCATTCTCATTACGATGGCTTAGCGTGCATTAAGTGTACGAATTACATCGTCAACTCTGTTTTACAAAACACTCAAACTCCAAAGTTGGAATCAAATATGTGAACTGAAGTGAACTTTACAATAAGCCAATTATGAAGATAGCATTCAACTTTATTACAAGTTCATTTCTCCATTTCAAAGGGCCAGTCAGTCACCGAACAAAGGGGGAAACAATAATGATAATAAACGGGAACCGTCTTGAGGGCCGAATAAAATGAATAAGCGTAAATCGAATGAGGCCATTGTTGCGTCCCTATTCTTTTTATAAACTGCCAACCAAGATTTAGCTCATTGAAGCGCCCACAGCGAAGTTCCGGACCGAATTACGAGCTTCGGAAGAACTCAGCCGTCTAAGTCGACAAGTTACTGGGACCTAACGAACTAAAAATAAAATTTCAAAGCGGTTGCGGACAGCATACGAAAATGTGCGTATTGTGTACCTGTAGACTGAATGTAAAATACTTTGCTGTTGTATTGTTTGCAGTTTATGACATTATGAATTATAAAATATTTTAAAAAAGAAATTTTAAATATGAAATCAAACTGCGAAGTTATAAAGTCAAAGATAGAAGTAACAGTTAAAGAAAATTAGAGTGATTCCCAGGTCGTCCTACAAGCCTACGGCCCAAATGGGACGAGTTGAAGAAAATCCAAATTAATTCTATTTTCATTGCACAACTCGTCCTACTTATCTGTCAAAATGAAAGAGGTACACCAATTATTTCACACAAATTTAAAGAAAATGTTACCTTATCCATTTTTTTTTAATAAATACAATACATTAAACCCATTCAAACAAAAACGACCCCATTTAATAATCCTTAAGATTTTTTGTACCAACATAAATAATAATATTTAACTACAGAAGTCCCAAAAAAAAGGCAAAACTAGGCCTTACCCTCGGTTTCAGGAAACGTATCAAATATCATTCATTTCGATTCTCACGTTAACTTCCCAAATCATATTAAGTTCAACAATAACAAAATTCCGTCTGATTACCATTACAAATATTCTTCGAACTGCAAAGCCAGTGAAATTGCCCACAAATGCGCAATTACTGAATACTTACTTATATGTAAGTGAGCAGCTTAACAAGGTACGTCAATACACGATGCTATTGTTGCATGTAAATAGAAATTTTGTACGTGTGTCGTTTCGGGCGCAATGGTTTTAGCAAATTCTGTGTACTGCAGTGCGGTATGATGATACTCGTGCCGTTCGCGCTGGCACAACTTGTCATGATGGGAATAAATATTAAATTCTGTATGCGAATACATTTACTTTTTATACTTGAGATAGGCAAGCAGACCGCGCCTAGACGCTGATGTTTAGAGGTAAGATAAGATAAGGATACTCTTAAATGAGACCAAAACAAATTTACAAGAAAAAAAGTATCTACAAAATAAGAGTATTATTGTCGACGTGGTGTAAGTCATTACCGTATGCCAATAAAGAAGGCAGGTTAATCCAACTCTGGCTTCACTAAACTTCGTGGAATACGGCAATGCAAGGAACAACACGTGCAAAGATTCTCCAATGAGTCAAAAAATAAATAATATGAACCATGAACAAAGAAAAAGGCAATTTTGGATTCATGAAAATATCGTGAGAGTGAACATCTGGCAATTAGATTCGGTACCCCGATTAAATGCTATTAAAACTGCATTCCGTACTCATTAATAACCTCATCACGGCACATCCGATCGCTGTGACGTCATTATAAGCTTTCAAGGATTTTATGTCACTAGACGTTGAGTTCAACAACATTTAATGTAATGCTTCTGTCATAATGGCACACTGTGTGTCACTGGCGGATCCAGGATTTGGTCCTGGGTCAAGGTGCAGACGGGCAAAAATATTATAATTATTAATTACGAAAAGTATGTGTTTAGCTCGCTCTGAACAGTTAGAAAGTTCAAATATCCTTAATTATAAGTGCGCGAGCAGCGTCCTGCGAGCGCCGAGAAAAAAATTATAATCTTGACCATGAAATATGTGCAAAATTCGTACCTCTGAAATGCTTCTGGGGGGGGCATGGCCCCCTGGCCCCCCCCTAAATCCGCCTATGCTGTGTGTCACAGTTGAGAATTCATCTTCAGTACTTTAGAAACTTGGTTTAACCTACTACAACAAATAATTGTTGTAAATGCGAATGTATGGATGTCAGAATGTGTTTGTGTGCGTTTTGTTACCTCTTCACGCCTAAACAACAAATCCGAGTAACCTGAAACCTGAAATGTGGCATATAAGTAGCTTGCAACCTAGAATAATAGATTTATACTACTTTTTTTTTGCGAGCATAACAACTAGACGCAGCTATTTTAGGGTAAACACTATGTAACATAATTATGAATAATCTATTCACGTATACACATGTACAATGTACACATCAAATACATGAAGCAGCATGGATGGAGGTAAATTATGTCACTTTATACCTCTTTGAGTTCGGACATTTTCGAACGTGACATCTGCTTTGTAATGTACGTATTACACAAATTGCTTGGGCAATGCGGCGTGCTTTCTTATTAGTCGCAATTGCATTCTGATTGCTATCGAACATGTTAATTATTGTTTGTATTGATTGATAGGAATGTCCGCAATTCTAAGGTAAATTCTGTAAACTATACAGGTATATATGTATGTACATACATACCCATATTATATAGGTGTATAATGAAGAGAACTGGTGGTTGTAATACAGTTTTATTACTAGTACGGCCACCATAGTTCCCCTAGTAATTACGTAGCAATACTGCTGTATGTACATTGAAATAAATAAATAAACAAAACTTTATTAACCCCCTACGCAAAAACGACGGGGTGTTATAAGTTTGACGTGTCTGTCTGTCTGTCTGTCTGTGTGTGTCTGTCTGTCTGTGGCATCGTAGCTCCCGAACGGATGAACGGATTTTGATTTAGTTTTTTTGTTTGAAAGTAGAGTTAGTCGAGAATATTCTTAGCCATGTATGGTGGAAATCGGTCCAATATGGCCGCCGCTACAAAATGGCGGATAACTTTTTTTTTTACCGGGGTAGACTTCCTTTGCAGGAGGTCGTCTAGGTGGCTACCCCAACAGTGCCAGTTATTCTACCGCCTGAGCAGTGATGTGCAAATATCACTGTGCTCCGGTAGGAGGGCACTGTAGCTAGTGAAATTACTGGGCTAAAGAGTCTTAACATCTCATGACTCTTGAGTAAGAAGCGTTGGTGCAGTGCTCCTAGAATTTCACATAATTGTGAAATCCTAGGTAACACTGTACTGATTATGGGCAGCCGTTATCTCTTAACATCAGGAGAGCGTCTTGCTCGTCTTCTACTTCATCACATAAAAAAAAAACTTTTTTCGTCCACGACCCCCTCAATATGGGTATCAAATGAAAGGGCTTGACTAGTAGAATACAACGCACTATAACAAATTTAAAAACCAAAATGGCCGCCACTACAAAACCGCGAATTACATATTTTGAAAGTGTTGCGTTGGGGGTTTTTTAAATTTTTAATTTAATTCACTTGTTTTTAGGGTTGTTTTGAATTTGTCATAGTTGCCTAACAAGCTTCATAATCATTTGTTTCTGCCTCCTAAATTATATGGTTATTAGCTATCGCCAACGGTGCTACCCGTCAAAAAGTTTAAAACCTTTGAGATAAAAGACAAGATAAAAAGTTGCTTTTATTTCCAGGTCTGCACAACGTAGATAGCAAATCTCAGCTCAATCGGTTCAGGCGTTATGGCGTGAAGAAATAACAATCATTTACATTAACACACACTCACCGACTTCCGTCTTAATAACATTGAACCTTCCGCGATTTCGCCCACGTTTGACAAACCCGTGGGAAAATGGGGATAAAAAGTATTCTACGTGTTCTACTAGTTTTCCAGCTATTCAAACCGTAAGATTCCACATAATTGGTTCAGAGTTTTTTGCATGTAAGAGTAACATATCATACATTTTTAGTCATATACAGGTTATTTTTAAAACACCTGCAACCTCGCAGGACCAGGCAGCCAACATCAAAAACAACATGTAATATGTGACTTATAAAAATTAGTTAAATTTTACTTTTATACAAAAATAAATATCAAGTTAATATTCCATCTTAATGAGGTGGCGTAGCACAGAAATACGTGGAGAAACTTGGGGAAGGTATTTGCTTAGCAGTGGGACAGCATTGACTAATTAAAAACAACATCAGAATGCTCTAAATATTTATTTTGCGAGGTCGCAGGTGTTTTAATTGGTAGGGTTCTATAGACAAGATTATATCAAATCGCTAAGCTGTCTCGTCATGGCAGAATACTCATCGTAGTCAAAGCTGAGCGCAGTGTCGAGCTGAAACAACGAACGACACCGCGCTCTGAAGCTTTCAAATGACTGCATTTTCCACATCAAAGGAAACCTATGTATGTATAGAAAACGTGTGAATACATATTTTTTGAAGACCATTTTGTATCCTCATATTTCAATCTGAATTTTCATATTTCTAAAAATACCTTATTTAGGTAATTAACTAAATAATGTAAGTTTTAAATAATCTTAGGGCTCATTAATTAATAGAGTTAATTAAATTCTTAATGTACCTATAAATATGAGATACCTTTATCCTTAATGTGAATGTTATTTTGTAAATTTAATTAACTGCCATTTATAACACTTAGATTATTATAACATTGCCTTTTATTTTTAAGTTGCTTTTTTGTATTTTTTGTGTTTAATAAAGTGTCTATCTATCTATCTAACCTAACCTAACATTTTAGATCATTGCTTACGGTTAATTTTTTTTTAACTATAACAGTAAGTTTTAACTATAGCGTCGGCAGACCACCTGCCCGATGGGTCGATGACATCGCAGCAATTGCAGGAAAGACCTGGATGCGAACTGCACAGGACAGAGTTGCATGGCACGAAGGGGGGGGGGAGGCCTTTGCCCAGCAGTGGGACGATATGGGCTGACAATGATGATGATGATGATAACAGTAAGTATGCCCAATATAATCGTAGATTCTATGACCTACATTATATAATAACGTCAAAAACCAAAAGCCTATAGAAAATCGAGAACAAAGCGATAACAGCTGAATTTCACGGCCGTCTCTCCAAATTTTATTCGCTCCGCTTTTTGATGCATTGCCCGTTTCGGATTCCGGATTAAAAAGTGGAGTGGAGCTATGTTTTCGATATGTTTTGTTTAGAGACGAGTGGGAATAGCTGCGGGGCTATTGGGAAGTGCCGACAGGCTGGATCAAGCATGTTTGGTCACATTCGCAAAATTACAGTAAAAAAAAAGTTTTAAAAAAGTCAAAATTAAATGTCACCTAATTTTCATGCTTTATTTTTTTTTATTTTGCTTTATTTTTTTATCACGATTTTTTCAATGACAATTTGGTATAGTGACAATTTTCGAATAAAATCACTAATTGTTACTGTGACAATTTGCGACTCTAACATTTTGCTACTGTGATAATATTTTGCTACTGTGACATTTTGCTACTATTTTTTAATACTAAAATAGGCCTACGTTTGACCACATCCCGCCTGATCGAAAGTACAGATGTATGCAGATGCCGAGTAAGGCACCTATTCACTGAGTGAATAGGTGCCTTACTCGGCATCTGCATACATCAATTCACTCGTGCCTCGAAGACACCCAAGTTGTATCGCTCGGGAAACACTGATTACGGCAATGTGTTCCAATAAATGCGACCAGTTCTCATTAAAAAAGTTGAAGGAAACGGGCAGTTGGTACGGGGTGGTTGGTTAGTTGGTTAGTTTGTGGGGCAACCAAGTATGGATGCCGCATTGTCGTCTGCCGTGACAATCTGCGGTTTTAATGTGAATTTGAGAACGTGATCAAACATGCCCTATCCGACAGGCTGCGTAGTTTCACCATACATTTACTGGAAGCGCCCCGAGCTCGCATCGCCTCGCCGCACTGCGACGCAACACGTCATTAAAATTTACAATCTCTAACATCTGAGATCTACGATTCGAGCAAATAACCAACAAACGTGACAGACTACTAAATACACAAACGTATTGTAATATGAATTGTGTGGAACAGTGTATTTGCTAGAACATTTAGAAAGCCAAACAGATGAAGCAGCATGTAAAATACTTCTGCTTTGTAGAGTACGAAATACCATAATAAGTTTGCAGTCAAGATTTTTTGGCGTTGATCAAAGGAACAAATATTAAATCCAATTTTTACAAAGTATAGATAGATAGATAGATAGATAGATAACGCTTTATTGATACAACATGAAAGAACTTAGAACTAGATACAATTTGTAATGTAGACAGTGTAACAATTGGCGGTCTTATCGCTAATAGCGATCTCTTCCAGACAACCAAACAGGGAAAGGAAATAAATTACGTACGACGGTGGTTGCATAGATATTAAGTGATGGAAATACATTATATATAGTTACCTAACTACTAAAATACATAGTCACTACATAAATATTAATATAAAAACACCAATACATATAGTAAATATAAAATTAAATATATATAATAACATTATAATATATAATTTTCCTTTATATAATGAAAATATAAACATATATATATATATAATACACATACTATAGATAATATTATTATAGTGAAAGAAAATGAGCCTTGACACGAAGTTTAAAAGTAGCAAGTGAAGGTGCACGTCTTATCTCCACAGGGAGATTGTTCCATAAGCGAACAGCTTCCACAGTGAAGGATCCACCGTAGAAACCGGAGCTGTGTACTGGACATTTCAGAATTAGGTTCTCCGATGATCTCAGTAGACGTGAATGCGTCGCGTGAAGGAACTCAAAACGTTCCCGAAGATAGCGCGGGGAAGAGGGATTGAACAGAATACTGTAAAGCAAAGCTAATATATGAGTATTCCGGCGAAGGCGAATAGGAAGCCACTTGAGCTTGGAGCGAAATTCGGAGACGTGGTCATATTTGCGAAGACCAAATATAAACCTAATACAAAAATTTTGAAGACGCTCAAGTTTATTTAGCTGATCCTCCCTAAGATCAAGATAGCAGACGTCAGCATAATCAAGAACGGGGAGTAAGAGAGACTGTGCAAGCGCAATAAAGGATTTTTATTGCTTTAATAAGCTGTGCTTATGTATTATTTTATAAGGATTCCAGACTACCTGTAACCGATTTCAGCTGAATTTGTTAAGCTGTTCAGAGGTAAAAAGCAGACATTCATACTTTCGCATTTATAACCTCTCTATTATACTTAGTAGGATTTATTAACTGGACTACTTTGGTACTTTAACTGTGGTATTTTTAATGCCCATAGTTAGTATTATGTAAGTGTTAGTGTTTATCTATATAAATTAAACAACGTACAGCAGACAACGTTTGGCAAACGAGCTTGACGCACCCGCATGAATATTGCAACGCCATCGTTGAAGCAGTCAGCACGTTCTAAATAATGTTCACGGAACTTTCTCTACGCCCTAATTGTTATTGTAACAAAGTATTGTTATTGTCGCTAAGAATCAGCAGAACTATATAATTCACATTTTATAATGGTTATTATTTTCCGTTGCACTAAAGCAATGTTGCGATAGCAATTAAAACATCATATTTTGGATTAAAAAATCCACACATAGCAGTTTTGATATCGAAAAATTTACATTCCATTAAATTTTAGTAATGGTTTGGCTTAATAAGATTTGTGTGGGGCAGTTCTATCAGTTACTGCTGTAGTAGCTCTGGTACCTATTTTTCCCATTTTTTTTTTTTTTCAAAAAATGAATTTGCCAAATAAAAAACGGATGATTCTGTGTACCTAAGCCTGTCCCTAATTTGTGTGTTCTGTGTGCCTCTAAATAGGTACATATACTTTTATTTGTACTTCATTACTTCATTGCCTTCTTTAATTATATATTCATCACTGGCCTCTTACATCTAAGAAAGATGATTCAAGCAGCGTCCGTAATTATGGTTCGGCACTTCCGTGAGTGGCTACTAAGGCCGATGCGGGAGCGACATCGCCGACTGCAAAGTATGCAGACGAATTGTGTTCCTGGTGAATCTGGAGGAGCAGCGGCGCGTTGGTTACGTCTGTCACGTTTCTGTGCCAATAGTTGGAACCAGGTGTTGTCGTGCCTAGCAACGCCTTCATGTAATGTTTTCCTCCAGCTATCACGGTCATCTGACGCGTCTCCCCAGGTGTTAGGGTCGATGTTAAAGGACAGCAAGTCCCGCTTAACGCTATCCTTAAATCGCAGCAATGGACGCCCAACGGGACGTTTAGCGTCCGCAATTTGTCCTAGGAGAGGTAGGCTTGGCAAACGAGAAGGCTCCATCCGCTGCACGTGCCCAAGCCAGCGGAGTCGCCTTTGTTTCAATACTGCAGTTATGCTGGGCACTTGCGAGATACTGAGCACCTTACTCGTTTGTGACGCGATCCTTCCATGTTATGCCCAAAATGCGCCGAAGACAGCGCATATGAAAGTTGTTGAGTTTCCGCTCCTGTTTGGCGTACGACGTCCAAGTCTCGGCTCCGTACAAGAGTATGGACAAGATGAAAGTTTGGTAAACGATCATCTTGGTCTTGTTTGTAAGATGTTTATTGTTCCATACCCTTGCACTAAGCTACCGAACATCCTAGATGCCTTGCCGATGCGGATGTTAATTTCGGCATCAAGAGTAAGATTATTGGACACAGTAGAACCCAGGTAGCAGAAACTGTCAACAACCTGCAGTGGTGAGTCGTCCAATAGGATTTTAGGGTTTTAAGTAACACCTTGCGCCATTAATACTGTCTTCTTCGCATTTATAGACATACCATTCCCATTTATAGACAGACATAGAGAACCATTTAAATGGTTCTCTATGTCTAAAATTATATATTAGGTACTACTATAGGTACCAACTGGTAAGCAGCATCATCCAACTAAAATGTGACAACAAGAAGCTCTCGAGTCGACATTAAACAGTGAATTACCCCAAAGTTTATCTGCATATTCTAACGTACGCGATGTTTGTTCGGATCGAATGTAGATTTGTTTATCATTAGAATCGAGATGGCAAGGTTAAGCATGTGGAACGCTACCGCAGAAGTGGAAACTGCGCAGGGAACTTACTCGTATATTTTAGACAAACTATGTAATTAAAATAGACTGTGTTTATCTAATGTTGCTGTAGAAAAGAATATTTATAGAACATTATTGAAATACGACATACAGAGTACATACAGAGTATAATTAACGGTCTTATTTTATTTTTAACGGCATAAACTCACTTATATTTACTTCGGCTTCGTGCCGACCGTTTCGATTCCGTACGAGGATCTTCCAGGGAGCTGCTGCGGTTACGCGCCGGCGTCTGCGCCCCGCATAGCACTGCGCGCAGCAGCGCGTCACGCGCGCGCTGACTGCTCTACGGGCCGCGGGGAGGAAGGGGCTGTCACTTGTTCTTGCGCTTGATCTTGATGACTCGTACACACCGCGCTCACCACATCGTCAGCCCGAATACCACGGCACGTAGTGGTAGATAACGTTTGCAAAACGGAATTCCACGCCTGCGGTAGCAACCAACCGCTGTCTCTATTGAAATTCGGCCGACAACTTATCTCTATACATCGCGTAATTTTCGCGGAACAAAAAAATTTTCTCTCGCTAATACGGTTGCTTTATTGAAGCGCAAGCAGCCGTAAGAACAAGTGACAGTCCCTCCCTCCCGCGGCCCGTAGAGCTGTCAGCGCGCACGCGACGCGCGGTTATGCTGGGCGCGGACGCCGCGCCGGCGCGTATCCGCAGCAGCTCCCTGAGGAAGATCCTCGTCCAGGATCGAAACGGTAGGCACGAAGCCGAAGTAAATACAGGTGAGTTTATGCCGTTAATTTACAATGACGATCACTTCTTGACAACCTTGCAGAGATTGCATTCACATGGGAGCACAGAACATTGATTTTCTCGTAGGTTGGTAATAGAATTATATATTATATCTACAAAAGAGTTAAGAAAATAATTCTTAAATAAAACACTAATACATGAAAATCGGTATTGCTAAAGGTTTTTATGTGTGTTTTTAACATGGCTTGTACATGGCTTCAGTTTTGTTTACAAAACACGGTATTTGTTTAATTACTATAGTCTGTAATAGAGGTATATATCTGCGTATGAAAGATGATTTATGTGCGAGGCGCCTTCTCGTTTTGCTAATTACTTGGACGTGCCGCACCCCCGTTAAGGTTTGTGTAACAACGGGGTAATTAGTATCTTTAATTTACGACAATATAGGTGGCGGAGATACCTATCTATTATTATTTACAGTCATTTGTTTTGTACAATGTTGACGCTTAGCTTTTGTTTTAGTTGCTTTTAAGTTATAACATTTAAATAATAGGAAATGTAAATTCAGTCAAATAATTACATTACAAAAATAAATGTCTATTTGTAAACGTTAAAGCCGAGGATAAAAATTGTACACGACTACCAAACTAATCGTTCGCGCTGCTTTCTATTCTGTATTTAAACCAATCAAAGAACGCTAGTAACCTGGTAATTGTTTTTTTTTTTTAATATATTGTACTGTAATGTATATGTGTATTATGTAGTATAGGTATTGTACTGTAATGTATATGTGTGTATGTGTATTATGTAGTAACATGAGTTATTTTGGTTTCACGTAGACCTACTGTTTCTGATGAATAAAGCAAAAGTTGATATTCTATTTATATCATAACGTAGTTCGAAAGGACTCTTACATATTCCCTTCTGTATATTAAGTACTCGTAGCAGTGTTAGTATAAATCTCAAATCTTCAGAGCAACATTCTATTTTCGCGCCAAACGTTAAGAACCGTGCACTTACAAGATTGTTCGATATTAAATCCATGTGAACGGTGGAAGGAAATGTTCTCTCAACGTATTTTGTTCTCTCTATAAAACTCAACTGCGGCATACGAGTACGTTGGCTATATGACTGTTTTGAACTCTGCGCCACTGGAAAACTTTTACCCTTTCGATGAGGTATGCAGTCGACAAGTCAATGGCGGACATTAGCATAAGAATAGGTAAGGTTTAGTATACACTACAGTGTTATATACCTACCTATACTATACTTCAGCTATACAGAGAGGTAATATAGAGGCACTGCAGGAAACGATCTACATTAAGTTTCACTTACCTATGATATAAATAGTTTAATCTAAAGAATGTATGTATTTAAGTGTATGTACAAAGTAAAATTTATACTCTATAGATATATATGTACTTAGTTTCCAAAGATATGATAACATTGTAAAGAGCACATGTAAAAGCCAATATATAATTCTTTTTTTGCTATTTTGTTTATATGGGAATGAAAACCAAAAATAGTTTTATCACTCCAGAATGTCTTGAAATAAGCGTTATTTATACATTTACACTCTCTACGGGGATGTTTAAAAAATAAAAAGTTGTTTTGAATCACGGGATCCATGATATTTATTTTCATTTATTAAAAGGCTATTAGGATCCAAAAATAGAATGTAGACCACCTCTAACTGCATATGCCTCGATCTACTTTCCACTGTAGGTAGATGATGATTTTATATTATTAGATTATTATGTTATGTGGGTAGTTGTGAATAAAGTAGTCTTTGCATGCCACTCGGTGTTGTCACTTCGTCTCCCGTCTTCCCACTCCTTTACATGGCGCAGTCGATTCGAATCGCGTAAAAACCTTTAAAAACGAGTACAGTACGACGCGAGAAGCACGGTGATATAATATTCGTCGCGGATCAAGAAGAAATTGTCAAGAAAAAATGGATTTCAGTGCACGGCTCCAACCGCCCCCGCCATTTTGCTTTGAGAAGGACTTAACTAACATTACATCTGGTAATTTAAGTTTGCAGTGGACGAAATGGAAGAAAGCTTTTCAAATATATTTTAAGGCGTGTCAATTAGGATCAAAAGACAAAGATGTACAAGTGAGCATATTATTACACATCATCGGTGAACAATGTCGTGATGTCAGTGACACATTCCCGGCGGAAGCGAACGTTACGGTGGATAGCTTGCTCAAAAAATTTGATGCATTTTTTATTCCGAAGAAAAACCTCACAGTTGAAAGACACAGATTTTTTACTCGCAACCAGGGTGAAAATGAGACCGTTGAACAGTACGCATTTGAATTAAACAAGTTGGCGTTGACGTGCGAGTTCAAGGATTTACAGGAAGATCTCATAAAGGATAGATTGATTTGTGGTCTCAGAGAGAAGGTGTTCCGTGAGAGGTTATTACGTGAATATGATTTAACGCTAAGAAAAGCATTAGATATATGTAACATAGCAGAAATGTCCCGGAAACAAGCTAGCACAATGGGGTTGGAGCAGGACGGGAAGATTATCGACGAAGTGAGAGAGTGGGACGGCAACACCGAGCTGGCTATGCACTGGGTGCAGAGACAGCAGCCGGGAGGCGCTTGCGGCGCTTGCCAATGCAGCGCGCGCGCACCCGGCGGACACAGGACAGGAGGCGGAGGGAACCAGCAGCGCGGGCGCCCCGGCAGCGCACCGAGCGCGCGCCCGCCGCCCGCCGGACACCGGCCGCCGCAGGTGAGCGTGGCGGGACAGCGCGCCCGGACGGGGCACGCAGGAGGAGGTCAACATATGAAACATCAGTGCGCGTATTGTGGTAGTTCACACGAAAAGTTTAAGTGTCCCGCGTATGGTCAAAGATGTGCGAAGTGTAAACGTATGAATCATTTCGCGAGAGTGTGCCGCGTATACGCCGTCCAGGGTAACTCAACGGATCAGGTACATGGGTCAAATCTTAAGGCTAAAGATGACTGGTGTGCGGATATCTTGATAAATAATAATTCGATTCAATTTAAGTTGGACACTGGAGCGGATGTAAATGTTTTGCCGTACGGGTTTATGTCTCTGGTAGGTATTGTCGAGAGCGATTTGACGCCGACGTCGGTGAGATTAGTCAGTTACTCGGGCGGTCAGATAAAAGTGTTAGGTCGATGTAGGCTTAAATGTTTATACAAGGATAGGCCTTTCATTGTAGAATTTATAATAGCTGATGTGACATCACCGCCCGTGCTAGGAAAGAAATCGTGTGAAGAAATGAATTTAGTGAAGCGAGTATTATCGGTCACTGAGAAGTTAGGAAATTTGCTTGACGAGTATCCAGAAGTATTTGATGGAGTAGGATGTCTGCCGTGTGAATATAAAATAAGGCTGGCCGCAGACGCGCGACCGGTCGTACACGCACCGCGTAAGTTGGCTATCTCGTTGAAGGATGATGTTAAGCGGAAATTGGATGAAATGCTTGAAAAGGGAATAATAGCTAGAGTGGAAGGCCCGACGGACTGGGTGAATAGTATGGCAGTGGTGAGAAAGCCCAATGGAGATGTGCGTATTTGTTTAGATCCGCGTGACTTAAATAGGTATATTAAAAGGGAACATTACAGGTTGCCGACACTTGATGAGATTACGGCAAAACTATCAGGAGCGAAATTCTTTAGCACATTAGATTGTAAACATTCATTCTGGCAAATTAAGTTAAACGATGAGTCCACTGACCTTTGCACTTTTAATACGATCTTTGGTAGATACAAATTCTTGAGAATGCCATTCGGGATATCATCGGCTTCTGAAGTATTTCATAAGCGACTTTATGAATACTTCGATGATATAGAGGGTGTTACACTATTTGTGGATGATTTGTTGTGCTATGCGGAGACAAAGGAAAAGCATGATGCATGTCTGCGTCGGGTGTTGGAAAGGTGTAAGGAAATAAATATAAAATTAAATAAAGAAAAATGCGTGATTGGTATGACTGAGATTAAATACCTAGGCCATATAATATCACGGTCTGGTATTCGGCCGGATGATTCACACATTCTGCCTATAAAAAACATGCCGGTGCCGCAGAATGTTAAGGACTTGGAACGGTTCTTAGGGTTAGTGACGTATGTAGGCAACTTTGTTCCTAATCTGTCGGAAAAAACACACAAGCTGAGAGAATTATTGAAGAAGGATATTGCGTGGCATTGGAATGAAGTACATGATAAGTGTTTTCTTGATCTGCAGAAGTGTATCACGAACCCGCCAGTTTTAAAGTTTTATGATGTGAACAAGCCGGTGACAGTATCGGTAGATGCGAGTAAGAATGGGTTAGGCGCTTGTTTGATGCAGGATGGAATGCCAGTTTGTTATGCATCGAGGTCTCTGACAAAGACTGAACAGAACTATGCACAGATCGAGAAAGAGTTATATGCGTGCGTTTTTGCTTGCGAAAAGTTCTATATGTATATATATGGTAAGAGTGACGTGACAATAGAGACTGATCACAAACCATTGGTGAGTATAATTAATAAACCGATAGTAGTTGCACCTGCGCGACTACAAAGAATGCTGATAAGACTCCAACCATATACGTTTAAGTTAGTATATAAACCGGGCAAATACTTGTATATAGCTGATACCCTGTCGCGCGCGGTGGCACCGAGCGATGAGCAGGATAGCGGTCCGCGCGATCAGCTGGACGTGACAGCGCAAGTGTGTGCTATCGCAGCTAGTAATTCATTGACAGATACACATTTTATTGAATTGCAAAAATACACAAATGATGATGACGAGATGCAGGAACTTAAAAGAATAATAGAGGAGGGATGGCCGATACATAAGAGTGAGGTCAAGGATGTGATAACGCCCTATTGGGACTCTAGGGATGAGCTGACCATGGCATATGGTTTAGTGTGGAAAGGAACCAGGATAGTGATTCCGAGATGCATGCGGAAGGATATGCTAAAGAAAGTGCACATAGGTCATTTAGGTGCGGAAAAAACTAAATTAAGGGCGCGCGAGTTAATGTTTTGGCCAAACATGAATAGCCAAATACAAGATATGATTTCTCATTGCCAAGCTTGTCTAACGTATAAAAAACAAAATAGTAAGGAACCGCTTATCTCGCACGAAATACCTGCACGGGCATGGGCAAAGGTTGCAGGCGATATATTTCACTTTAATAATAAAAGTTATCTCTTGGTGGTTGACTACTTTAGTAAATATGTGGAGGTTGAGGAGGTTGGAAATTTGAGCTCAAAATGCATTATTGATAGGTTAAAAAATATATTTAGCAGGCAGGGTATTCCAGAGGTATTCTTTTCGGATAATGGGCCAGAATTTTCATCGGATTTGTTTCGAGAATTTGGAAAAGAATGGAAATTTGAACATAAAACGTCATCACCTAGATATCCGCAGTCGAATGGTCAAGTGGAAAGAGCGATTCAGACGGTTAAAAGTATGTTACGAAAGACTCTGTATGAAAGATCGGATTTTAGATTAGCATTATTAGAATTTTTAAACACTCCTATAAGTGATAAATTACCATCTCCGTCAGAGTTATTAAACAATAGGAAAATACGAAGCATAATCCCCTGTTCACCACTGTTATTAGAACCGAAATTGCATGACAGTAAACAAATACACAACGAATTGCAAAGACGACAAGTTGTTCAGAAAAAATACTTCGATAAAGGCAGCAGGAATCTTAAACCGTTAGTTGTAGGTGATAAGGTCAAAGTTCGCATGGGAAGAAATTGGGTTAATGCAAAGGTAACCAGTTTGAGTGGCCCTAGATCATACTTGCTTAAATTAATAAACACGGGCAATACAATTCGTAGAAATCGGAGACAAATCGTTCTCGACAGCTATTTACGCAATGATAACAATCCAATATATAGCTATAACTATGACGATGACGTAATGACAGGCACACGCATCTCCTCACCGCGTAGCTCCAGTGCGCCACAAAATAATTGTCTAACAGAAGCACAGTCAACTGATAATGATTATGTAACTCGCTATGGCAGGACCGTTAGACAGCCTGATCGTTGGGGATACTCTTGATGGCCTCCGGTGATGCGTTATGGTGATGATAAGAACAATAATGATTATGTATAAAAAGTATAGCATATAATTATAAATTTGTTATTAGCATGAAAATTAGATAAATTAATGCACAGGTTATTTTATGAAATGTATAATTATTATTAAAGACATAAATAGAATAAAATGAATTACATGATTGGAATTTAATGATTTTTTTTATTGGGAAAAATAATTATACAATTTAATAATAATTGTTGTTTTTTTTATTATTATATTATTTTATATTGATTTTTAATTTGCTTAATGAAATGTTTTTTAAATATTATTATTTAGTATTTTATTATTATTAAATAATGATGAATTGATATTGAATTATGAAATATGTATAGTAATGGTTTAAAATAAATTAATTGTATTTTAGATTTTTCATGTATTAATTTTGTAATGAATTTAAATTGTAATTATGTAATGGGATTATCAATCATACTTTTCTCGTCAAGGAGAAGAAGATGAAGGAATATAAAAATATTGTAATATTAAAAATAATAGAATGTGGAATTTATATATAATATTATATATATTGATTATGTTTTAAAGAAGGGGGTTGTAGGTAGATGATGATTTTATATTATTAGATTATTATGTTATGTGGGTAGTTGTGAATAAAGTAGTCTTTGCATGCCACTCGGTGTTGTCACTTCGTCTCCCGTCTTCCCACTCCTTTACATCCACTATCGTATTTCCTCACATTTACCGATCAAAACTTGTTTTGACTACAAAGAGTGACGCGCTTTATTTCACAAAATAAAATGGCCGTAAAATCAAGGAAAGTCGAGCGTCGAGCGAACGTAGACGGGACAACCACGATCCAATATCCGAGGATTTTATCTCTTTTTTTCTTAATCGATATTGATAGTTCTGTCGTAAAATTCTATAGAAATGAGTTGGCGTATAGGCTTTTTGCTTGACCAGCTATAAAGGTAAATACTACAGTTCTTTTTCTATGTCAATCGCTTCTCTTTTAATGCAACGTGTGTCAATCTTTTGCGTTGCAGTTAATTTTAATTTTATCAATAGCCTGCACGTCCCTCTGTAGAGACAGCCCTACCACTGCACGGACTCTTTACGAATCTTACTAATCCTACTTCGTACATGGTAACGTAGGTCCATCCTAAACCCCGCCGCACATGCTCACACTCGCACTCGTTCACGACACTGCGCCAATGTCGCATTGGCATTGGTAGACACGTGTGTGTCCGCAATTGCTTTCACGAGTCGTACATCAGTCAGTGTCTCTCTACCTACCATTCGTTCGTAGACGAAAACGAAGCAAGATTTTTTTTTTTTTTTTTTTTTTTTTTTCCTCCTTTGTCTATCCACGATCAGTTTTCCAACTATAAGTGGATTTATTGAGTTAAGTCAAGATGTTTCAGGCTCGGGCTCATTAGCCCGTCTTCCTTCTGGAATCAACTTCTCGAAGACATGTGCTCTCTTCAGTCGTTTTGTTGTTTGCGGGTTCTCTATTAGCGCTCTAGCGAGAGGATTTAGGTGAGACCTGAGGCGATCGCAGTATCGGCCTCCCAAAGTCCTAATTTCTTCGTCTACTGTTGGGACCTCCAGGTATTCGTGGATTTCTTTATTATTGGTGAACCACGATGTATTTGCTATGGCGCGTAAGATCTTATTTTGTGCTCTCTGGATGATATCACGATTAGATTTACATGTGGTACACCAAATCTGAATTCCATACGTCCACAACGGTTTCAGAATGCTGGTATACACCAGACGTTTGTTGCTCATTGAGAGGCGTGATTGTGGGCCAAGGAGCCAATATAGATTTTTAAACCTGCGGTCTAGCTCTGTACGCTTCGCCTTTATGTGCTCCTTCCAGGTCAGTCTTCTATCCAGAGTGAAGCCAAGATACTTAACGGAGTCTTTCTGAGGCAGCTCTTCTCCACCGAGTTTTACAGGTGGACAGTTACCTTTCCGTAGAGTAAAAGTGACATGGGTAGACTTGGCAGCACTTGTGCGAATTCTCCACTTCTGTAGCCATCTCTCAGTGAGCACTAGACATTCTTGGAGTGCTGTCGAGGCTTTGGCAGGAGAGTCATCGCACGACAAGATTGCGGTGTCGTCTGCGTATGTAGCGGTCACTGTATTTGATGATTGTGGTAAGTCGGCTGTGTAAATATTGTATAGCACCGGGCCTAGGACAGAGCCTTGCGGTACACCGGCCTTTATGTCATGGAAGGATGACTTGCATTCTCCGAACTTTACTTGGAAGATTCTATCCGACAAGTAGGAGCGGATCATAGGACAGTATATGTGCGGCAACTGGGTTTTGATTTTGCATAATAACCCTTTATGCCAGACTCTGTCGAAAGCTTGCTGAATATCGAGGAAAGCTGACGAGCAGTATTGTTTACGTTCAAGACACTCCCTTAGGGTCGAGTAGACTCTGTGGACTTGTTCTACAGTTGAGTGTCCTTCCCTGAAGCCGAACTGGTGGTCGGGTATTGTCGTTAGGCAGAGTTTCAGACGCTTTACGAATAGTTTCTCCCACAGTTTAGCTATCACCGGTAAGAGGCTTATGGGTCTATACGATGTGACGTCGTTGGCTGGTTTCCCTGGTTTTTGAATCATTATGATTTGTGATACTTTCCATATGAGTGGGTAGTACGCCAGTCGGTACGTCGCATTAAATATGTGCGTTAGATGGACTACAGCTTTTCTTGGTAACTCTTTAAGAATTTTCGGAGTTATCAAATCGAAGCCTGGCGCTTTTTTGGGATCAAGTCTTTTTATTTCTGACCAGAGTTCCCTAGGACTAATATGTTTTAGAGGGAGATCTAACTGGAATGGTTGTTCAAGGATTTTGTCAATTTCTTGCTCCTGTGTGCTATCCCCTTCGTTTGGCTGGAAAACACTTGATAGGTGTTTCGCAAATGTTTCCGCCTTCTGCTCATCAGTGCGTGCCCATTCATTATCGGCCTTTCGAATAGGTGGATTGGCCTGTTGAGGTTGATTGAAGTTTTTTGTAGCTTTCCACAGTGAGTGATGTCCTTTTGCTTCTGGTGAGAGAGATTCGATGTGGTCATTAAAAGTTATATTTTCATGGGTTTTAATGAGTTCTTTAAGCTCCATGGAGGCTTTATTGAAGGTCGTTTTGTCAGATTTACATCTTGTGCTGTGCCACGTAGCCCTTAGTCTACGCTTCTCGGCTATCTTTTGTTGAATGGTATCCGGTATGTTTTTGGTGTTAAAGAGGTAGTCATCAGCTGTTTCCGGGGTGCTTCTCCAGGCCGCCACTTGGATAATATTGGTTAACTTCGTGCAGGCGTCTTCCAGTTCATCTTCAGTTTTTAGTGATGTTCTGAGGTCTATGTTATCTATTAGATGCTGTCTGAAGCTTGACCAGTCTGTTTTCTTGTCATGTAGACTTTCAGGTTTTTTAATATTTATTATCTTTGAACTAAGGGTGAGTATGACTGGTGAGTGATCCGAAGAGCCATCCAAGTTTGGTTCGATTTTGGTGTACAGGTGACCTATACCATTGGTAACAAAGAAGTCAACAAGGTCAGGGATTTTCGCTGGGTCTGAAGGCCAATATGTTGGTTCGCCAGTGGACAGTGTCAAGAAGCCATTTATGTCAATAGCTCTTTTCAGGTTTCTACCTCTTGGTAGGGTCATACGTGACCCCCAGTAAGTATTCTTGGCATTCCAGTCACCACCCGATACAAATCGTGGACCAAGCGTGGTAAAGTACTCCTTAAACATGCTTTCCGTTATAGAGTGTCTGGGCGGACAGTAAACTGCTGATATGTCAATCGAACCATACTTGTCTTGGACTGTTATGGTTGTCGCTTGTAAATGCGGGGTAGAGTAGTTTTCTCTCACAAAGTGTTTCAAGTTTGCTCTAATTAAAATAGCCGATCCGCCCTGGCTTTTCCCATTAGGATGCGGAGTTATGTGGACTGTGTAGCCTGGGATTATGAGAGGTGTTTTGCCTGTCATGTGAGGTTCAGATAATAGTAGAGCATCTAATTTGTTAGATTTGATGAGGTACTCTATTTCATGAGCACTTGATAAAGCCCCGTTGACATTCCAAGTGGCAAGCTTTAAGTAACCCGTTTCAGCCATTATGGTAACTTGTTGACGAGTTTTGTGATAAGACCCATGAGGGAACTTATTTGTTGGACAAGGAGGTCTATTTTCTCCGATTGTTGAGTGAGGATTTTTTCTAACACTTCCATACAATTAGAAGTATTTTGATGATATTGAAATTGAGGGATGTAGTTGTGGCTAGTCATGTTGTCCTGGGTTGGCTTTTTCAGTGCGTCAGAGTATACTCGTCGAGTGTGTTTAGGAGTGGGCTCTTGAGTTGCTGGGTTAGTATATGCAGACTTTGTGCAGCTCTTGTCTGTTTGGGGCGTGTGTTTTCTTACTTCCATGGAATGCATGGAATGTGTATTGTACTCATATGGTTGGAACCTATGTTCTTCGGGGGCAATGTTTCTGATGGATCTTTTTGGCTGAGATCTAATTCTTCTAGATGCTATCTCACGATAGACATCGCATCCCTTGTAATTTGCGGGATGGTCCCCTTTGCACAACGCGCATGTTGCGGGCGTGTTCCTGTCTTTTTTTGGACAGTCTGACGTTCGGTGGCCTTGGCCGCATTTTACGCATCGGTATGGGCGCATACAGTTGTTTTTTGTGTGGCCGTACTGCTGGCAACGTTGGCACTGAGCAATCGTTTTGCTTTTTCTGGGATCTTCGATTCTCACAACTTGGTTGTTTATGTATTTAATACTTTTTACCAATCTGTTGTTTGTGTGAGGTGCTACATTTACGAAAAAAGTAGATGTTGGAAGCTTGTCTCGACCATACCTGGCATTTATTATTTCACCCGTTACTTTGTTTCCGGTCTCTTCAATTGCTTTGACTATCGAATCCTTTGGAGTGGTTGGGTGAAGATTTTTTATCACAACCCTGTACGGTTTGTCTTCTTTCGGAGAAAAGGTATAACCAATTAATCCTCGCTCCCTGATTAAGTCAATAATTTTTTTGTAATTGTCTGCATTGTCTATTATGACCCGTAATTGGCTTTTGTTGATAATCCTTAGTTTGAAAGTTTCTTCGTCAATGACAGCCTTGATGAGGTTAGAGAGCTCATTAATGTCTTTAACCCCATATAAGACAATAGGAGGAGGTCTTTTTGGTTTCTGAACTTCGCTTACTAGTTCCGCTGGTTGATCTAATTCTAGTGTGGCGAACCTGTTTTGGGTCTTAACTGTACTTGATTCTGGAGGAGTGTTAACCCTCTTCCTCTTGTTATAGTGCTGAGTTTCGGGTGTTTCAGTCCGAGTGTAATAATTGTCATTATTGCTTGGTGATGAATTGCAACGAGTTCTTGTGAGGAACATGCTTCTATGGAATGTTTGTTGAACTAATCTTGGTTCCGTTGTAGAGGTATTTTTAGTTGCAACCATATCAGGCAAAACTTTGCCCCCCCCAGAATACGAGGGGCAGCCCGAGCTAAGCTCGGGGCGGGATTCTCCAGTGACGCAGTCACTGGTACCCTCCTGGGGTAGTTTCTCTTGTAATTTTGCTGCCATGGTTATGGATTAATTTTTCTTTCAGGGTTTATTCCCCTTAGGACAAATGCTACAGATACTACTAGTACTGTCCAGGTAACTAGCGTCACTCTTTTAGAGGGTATTTCCCCCCTCTTGGTGTGTGATCACCATACTTTGGTACAGGTTACTTTACCGCCGCCTGTATCTCGGCGTTGTCGCTTGTTTAGCACCACCCAGGGGGCACGTGTAGGGTGCTACTGTGGAAAGTTGGAGAATCCTACGGACGCAAGCGACTTCACCCCCCACGAAGCAAGATGGACGCGATTGATATAAGTTCAGAATCCGACCGTGATAACGAGTTTTTGAATAGATTATTGTTAATAAGGAAATTATCTGAAAAAAAATTATGGATTCGTTTCCAAATAGAATCCTTTAATTTTGTATTCATATAATCTTGGTGGTTTATGTCGTATAAACATTTTTCGCTTCGAACAGCTTCAATAAGTTCCTCCATTTTACACTAGTACTTGAACACTCGCGACATTGCCACTCGAAATAAATGTCTCGTCACCTAGCCGACACGCGCGTGCACGCTCATGTACGACTCATGTACGTGCCTGCGTCGACGCGTGAGAGCAAATGCGGAGCTTGGTACTGCGCCATACGTTTTAAATACAGCCACTCGCACGCGGCTCGTGACGGCCAATGCGAGTGTGAGCATGTGCGGCGGGGTTTAGAAAACCTAGGGGTGAGCCGTCACTAACGAAATGGACATAATTTTAAATTTTATTTTTTAGGGTTCCGTAGCCAAATGGCATAAAACGAAACCCTTATAGATTCGTCATCTACTCACCAAGTGTCAAAAGTATAGTTCTTATAGTTTCAGAAAAAAGTGGCTGTGACATACGGACGGACGGACGAACGGACAGACATGACGAATCTATAAGGGTTTCGTTTTATGCCATTTGGCTACGGAACCCTAAAAAATAAAATTATGTCCATTTCGATAGTGACGGCTCACGGTGAACCGCATTAAGATTTACATACAAAAATAGAAAAAAAAACAGTTAATTTTTGGGGTTCCCCATACTTAGAACTGAACCTCAAAATTTTTTTTTAATCTAACGCATAATTGTGGGGTATTTATGGATAGGTCTTCAAAAATGATAATGAGGTTTCTTATATAATTTTTTCTAAAATGAATAGTTTGCGCGAGAGACGCTTCCAATGTGGTAAAATGTGTGTCCCCCCCTGTAACTTCTAAAATAAGGGAATAATAAATGTAAAAATAATATATGATGTACAATACAATCCAAACTTCCACCGAAAGTTGGTTTGAACGAGATCTAATAATTAGTTTTTTTTTTATAATACGTTATAAATCGTAAACCGCATTTTACCTTTCATTCAATCAACTCAAATATAAAAATAAAGAAAAACATTCTACGGAACCCTTCATGGGCGAGTCCGACTTGCACTTGGCCGCTTTTTTTCATTTGTAATAAGATCAAACGAGACACTCGGATCCGCTTGAGAAAGAGATGCAATGTAGAACTCCTGTCGTTATCTTCTCTTCCACTACAAGACGCAGAAGCTTAAGTCAGAATGAATACCTTTTAGTAGAATCTAATCAAGCTGAACACTGAACACCTCAATTAGACTCGTACGAGAGAGCAAACAACCCAGCCAGCTCTAGAATAATGCAGTTGAACCATTACTTGTTGCCAGAAGCGGCCAAAGCGTCGACTAAGTTTCATAACAAACTTTTCGCCTTCGATTTACTCCATTGCACTTTCATCCCACTTCTATACGAATGCTGGCGTATTTTGATACGTCGACAGCAAAGTTTGACTTTCGATTTGCAATAAAAATTCAGTGATACAATATATGTAGCTTACTCGTATTTTACTACAGTATGCCTTTTTTATCATACTAATATTATGAAGGCAAACGTTTGTATATTATATTATGTTTTTTACTGCTTGAACCGATTCATTTCAAATTTGGGTTAAGCTACTTTTTACTTTTGATCGATTAAGCCACCCAAAATAGGACTAGCCAGGTGGAATCAATTTTCAACTAAAATTTGATATAATATGTCACACAACTCTTTGATTTAGAATCCTATATATTTAACGCTAGCCCTACTTCATGAAAATATTCTGGACAAGTACGAGTATCATGTTCTCTAACAAAACAAAATATCAAAGCTGTTTTGAATAAGAATTTGACACTTTAAGAGTAGCATTGTAGTGACTAAAACGAGTAAATAACGGATATGAAATCTATCATATTATGGCTCCGTTCATTTTATATAAAAAATCACCCTAGTGCTTACGTACGAGTAAAATACTTTCAAACGAAGATTCAGAAAAGCAGAACAATGCACCCAGTCTGTATTAAAATAGTGAGTGAAAAACAACCATCGGATACCCTCAATCGACTTCAATTCCAGTCTAGCGAAGTAATCCGAAGCAGACTTCCGTAAGAAGTGGAACGTGAAAGGTGCTCCTTCAACTATAAAAACACTATTGGAGAGACTGTTAAAGTTCAAAATTGATTGTTGTTTTGCACAGTTTTTATGCGATTACTCACGTCGGAACTTCTTACACTTGCGCTTCCCTAACCGCGAATTCGACTAAATAAAAAATGATCTGGCGGCAAATTCCGACCAAATTGCACGGAAAAGTAGCTTTTTTTTTCAATTATTCACTGCTTATCTTTAAGCACGAACCTCTTAATTATTTAGGCAGATTGTAACGCGATTGAAATTATTTTTTTGGTAGAATATAACTCCATTAATTACTGAGAAAAGTTCTCCTTAAATAATCCAAAATCCAATCTTTTCTATAATATTTTTTTCCTTTCCTGCGTCAATTTGCATTTCACTCAAAACCACTATAGCGTCTAGATTCTTGCTATATTTTACGGCGTCACGTCTTTCGCAGTTTTTCTCTTGGAACTTATTCTGTAATAATCTTTGCCCAGCGATCGCGAGTGCGTTTGACATGGCTATTACAATTTAAAATGTGCAAATAAAATGAATTTTAAATACCCATGTAAACCTATTACGGTTAAAAATGAATAATTAAAGAACACGAAGAATTAAGCGATTTCATTACAGGGCTAATGGGATTATTTTCTCAACGTACGATAATCCTGATCCGTAATTAAGCTTCTAAATGTTCTTAGAATTTGCGATTCTTTGCTTTATTTAAGACGTCGTTTATAATGATTTACGTTGAGAAAATAGCAGTTAACTGGACTTTTAATGTGATCAGAAAGTAAAGAATCAAGACTTGGCTCGATTCCCAATTGTGGAAATAAATGAAAAACATGCATTCTCACAGGCCATACATACTGGAGCTGTTTGATAGATTTCGTCGGCTATATTGACCGTTAAACAGGGTAATATAGTTTTGTTTGAGAAATATTGCGCCTCGAACTGTTCCAAACAAAGGGATGTTCTCCCACGAGTCATATTTCAACAAAGTAATTAAATAAACTGTGCCTTAAATTTGTTACAAGCGCGGCGCGGCGTGGTAATTTGTGATTGATTGATCTTGGAAGTAAATCAATTACATACTTTTCTTTTATATTTCTTTGCTTTCATTCATATTAAATAACTTTATGTCTACTATCTAGATTAAAAGTGCTAGTGCTTGCCCTTCTAAACATAACCTTATTAGGCCAGAGGTCAAATTTTCATTCAAGTGTTTTTGACATTTTACATTCTAAACTAACACAAAGTGAGGCCTTTTGTACTCGTAATAGGATATCATTACGACCAATTCCTCTATGGTTCTATTTTTTTAAAGAAATATTATTCTACCATGAGTACCTACTTATCCCGATTCAGTCATTAAAAGTGTTCAATTTGAAGTGTTTCGATTTGTTTGGTGATCAATAAAAAGTACAAGATCTGTTTAAAAATATAAAATAACAGAATAGAATAGAATGATACTTTATTGCATACCAAAATACAATAAATAGTTATGAACATAATTTGACTGTCATAAAACTAGAGGTAAACAATCGGCGGTCTTATCGCATAAAGCAATCTCTTACAGACAATCTGGTTGGAAGGGAATAAAATAATATACACAATAATAAACAAAAGCTCGTAAGAAGTTGTAACGTTTTACTTAAGTTTCGCATCACAAGTCAAAAGGCTGGGAAAGGTATTGTAAACTTGAAAAAAATTCAACTCGAGAGAAAGATGACGAGCTAATCAAATTTCGCGCAAGTTCGAAAAGTTCTCAGCAAGTTCCCAGATTCAATTAGAAGATAGCAGATACGCTTCGCGGCGCGGCGAAGGCTCTACCCCCCTCACCCACATCGACTATCACGGTGATGTTCATTATTATGTCTGCAATAACCATTCCTACCCCATGATTCCTTTTTGCAACACAACCCGAAATATTGTTTCATTGTTTCAATTAACTACCATTAAGGAAAATATTTGCTACTGAGTGAACGTGATATCAGCGCACATTTTATGTTAGACACCGCAAAGTCTGCGGAATTGGAATAGGACTGGGTGGGTCACGTCATTCGTATGAACCCCGACAATGACAGACCCAGCGACAGACCCAGCAGTGGGGCAGCATAGACTAAGCGGTTAAGGTAATGCCGACGCGGTATCAGTCATTGCCGGCTGATTTTCGGACAAGTAGGCGATGTAAACCCCAAGCTTCACTGAACATCATGCCAGAATTCAGCCATAATGACCGCTTGGTGACTCGGTTTTGTTCAGTGATTTCTAGCCATGGCTGAAGCCTACCACCTGCGGCACGAGTAGCAAGAGTATCGTCTTGATATATCTCAGATTACTCATGACAGTGGGACGAGAGTTGCTAGTCTTATTTCAATGTCAAAGTGTGCTCGGGCCGCTTTACTATAGTTTACAGATAGTTACTTAGTACTTTATACCATACAAAAGAATTACATTACAAACAGAGAATTATTGAAAATTTATAAATGAACAAAAGGCGATATTATCGCTAAAACGCGATTCATTTAACAAAAACGAGTGTTAATGGCGTCCAATAAAAGCGGCAAAACATTTTCAATGAATGATCCACGGAAGTGAGGACAGCGCCTCTGGGAGACAAGTTGGTGTAAGATATGAGCGTCGAGCGTCACATTACTGAGCGCGACACGCGCACATAATCAACCACCGGAACTTTGTGTATTTTTCACGTAAACGTCGAATGAGTCCCCAGGCGCAGCCTCGATGGCTCGGCGCGATCGCGATCGCTCATCAGCTGGCGATAATAAAAAAAACAACATTATTTTCTATAACATTTTAGACTTCCGCGATTTAAACTCATATTAATTATATAACTCGGGACTTATCGCGTTGTCATCTGCGTGGAATCCGGTAATAAGAAGGTGTTTGCGTCCTAACATAATTCAGAAACCGGAGGATACTATTAGTGTTGTGTGTCGTGACAACCCTGAGAACAATTTTGATCAAGTGAGGGTAGATGTAAATCTATCGTCTCGAGCGCCGTAGGATGATCGTCTCTGCAGTATTCTCGTGACCACGCAACTGTATCGAAACGCCGAGGTTAGTTTTATAATGTTTTTGTTAAACTAGCATTAAATACCAACGCGATAAGTCCCGAGTTATATAATTAATATAACATTATTTTCTGCTTGATTTTTGTATTTTTTTTTATACAACGAAGTAAGAAGACGAGCAAGACGCTCTCCAGATAGTAAGAGATAACGCTGCCCATAATTAGTACAGTGCTACCCAGTGCACTGCGCCATCGCTTCTTACTCGAGAGTCATAAGATGTTAAGACTCTTCAGCCCAGTAATTTCACTAGCTACAGTGCCCTCCTACCGAAGCACAGTAATGTTTGCACATCACTACATAACTAACACTGTATGCATAACTTTACACCAGCTTCACTTGCTACACACTGTGTTTCGTAGTAGCGTAGTCATCCCCACCTAATTAGCTGTACAGAATTTTTATTCGCCGGCCGCTGCCGCGGCACGCTCGCTTCGCTCGCTCGGCTCGCGCATTGTGGTCACTGTTCAAACCTAACCTAACCAACAGATTTCGGTTTGCCCTGAATACTGTACTAAAAACACGCGTAGCAAAGAATTTATAAACCGTAGGTGAGTCGTCCATAGTTGAATTAACCAATATATCAAATGAACATTGGCCGAATCGCCCATTAGTTCACATGCCCATAGTTTAATCAACCGCAGGCGAGTTGCACTGTAAGCGAGTCGTCCAATATGTGAAATGAACTTATGCGAATCGACCGTAGTTATATCGACCGTAGTTGAAACGACCGTAGGTATTATGAAACGTAACCCGTCCATGCGGGCAAAGCCATGAGAATAAGCTAGTGACTGATGTATCTGTATAACGTACAGCCCTCGGATTAAAAAACCAACAGGATGAGCAACCACTAGGCGACCCCCGCTGCCAACACACACATACAAAGCACTCATTCCCAATCCAGCTTGTTTATTAAAACTACTTGTGACACTAACGCGTCATTCAGCAAACGACCGCAACAGGGAAAGTCGTGAGCAGAAATTGGCCAATTGTAGCGTTTTATGGTGCAAAACGCGATGAGAAAACATTTAATTTACAAGAGAATCATGTTACTTTCCATATTTAACCATAATTTTGTCGAAATATCAACTAAAAATACAAAAGATAAGCAAAATACCAAAAATTACTATGTGTTGCCACTAAATCATGCAAGACCTAACTTGGGGTAAATTTTACGTATGAGTAGTTATATAATATTATAAACGTCTATTTTACGCCCGTTATTGTTATACTAAAAACCAGTATTCATATTATTAGACACATTTAAACAAAAACACTCACATTCCTAATTATTACATGTATAAATAACCAGCCTGGATATCTCAAAATGTATATAAATATATCTGATACTATATAAATATATCTGAGAGTAGGTACTAGGTTATTATAACAAATCAAAACATAAAGTGAAACCGCGGGTCGGCCAGTCCCAAACACTATCCACCCTATGTTCAAAAAGGAAAACGAGACAACCAATCTAGCGATTTTCACAAAAACGATTTCAAAACAATCATAGCGTAGGTCCCTGATACTAAAAAACGTTCAATAATATGATATTTTTCCCAAAAACTGCCTTTGCAAAATTCTTCAATTTAGTATTAAAAATTAAATACATTACATTTTTCTTACAAGTTTTTCTATTAGGTACATACCTTCTTGATTTTTTTTCTAATTTTCTTTAGACTTTTTTTTAATTGAATATTTTATTACAAATTAATATTTATTACTCTCATAAAAAGGTAATTTAAAGTTATACAATGGCCACACTGGAACAAAAATCAAGTTGGGACATGTCGAGACAAATAAAATATCGATATCGACTTTTTAGTAGAAGTCATCAAAATCTAAAACTTAAAGTTAATAGTGTAGGGACATTGTATGGTATGAAAGGCTCAAAAATGCTTGCACTTTTTTTGTTAAAACGTTACTTTTTGTACTTGATAAGGTCACTTGTACTCGTTGTTTTAATAATTATTATTATAATCCCAAGCTTTACCAATGCCCATAAACTCAATTTCCTATGAAGAAAATGAATTTATCTATAAAAATATCGGATGGTTAACATATGAACAAGTGGTAACTGCGAACTATCAATATGATATAAAATATTAGGTAGGTTCGAAACAGGAATTTCATGTAAGTACCTGGTACCTACCTACAGCACTGTAAAATAATACAAGTGAATTAAATAAAAAAATTAAAAAACCCCCGCCCCAAACGTAATACACAATTCACCATTTTAAATGGCGGCCATCTTGGATTTTAAATTTTATATAGTAGGCTGTATTTTACTTATTAAGCCCTTTCATTTAGTATCCATATTGAGGGAGTTGTGAAAGAAAAAAGTAATCCACCATTTTGTAGCGGCGGCCATCTTGGACCGATTTCCACCAAACACACACACACAGACAGACAGACACGTCAAACTTATAACACCTCGTCGTTTTTGCGTTGGGGGTTAAAATGGGGAAGTCAATACTAACGTGACATGGCAACATAATTTTCAGGCTAGCCAACGTAAAGGCTAGAGGTAAAATAACTGTGAATGATCTTTAGTGCACATGCAGGCTGTTTCTGTGTGTGTATTATATTCGTGTGCGTGTATTTATGGTGGTGTTGGATAATTTTGACGTAAGCGTTCGTAGCGACATTATTGAAAATTCATTAGTGTGGAAACGTTATATTAGTGTGAGTTGCCTCTCCCCCCGCCAGAGATGCCAGCATTTTTCACATAGAAATTAGTCCGCGTATCTTCTCCCTAGGCTAAGAACTCGTTGCGTTTTTTGAGATTTTTTTTCTTGCGAAATTGATTCTCTTGCTGTTTTTCAATATATACCTAACACTGATAACACTTTTATGTGTAAAAAGCAGCTGAAATTTTGTATTGAGATAGCTTAGACCCTGGAATAACATATAGGCTACATAAGTACTGCGGGTAAAACCGCTGGGCGCAGGTAGTACAACATAAATTTTAAAAACAAGATACGCGTTCATTTGGTTCACTGGTTCAGCCAAATATTTTTTAAACTGATTTAACCTAATAAAAGATTACGAAAAATACCTAATTATACCTACCTCTTATAACCTTTCGTCATAATATGCAATAATATTTTGACCAAAGTATCGATAGTGAGTATCGATAATTTCAAGCACTACCGTTGTTAACGTAAAATGTGCGTCATCTAGTGCACATGCAAGCGGTTTCTGTGTGTGTATTATGTTCGTGTGCGTATATTTATGGTAGTGTTGGATAATTTTGACGTAAGCGTTCGTAGCGACATGACTGAAAATTCATTAGTGTGGAATCGTTGTATTAGTGTGCGTTGCCTCTCCCCCCGCCAGAATGCCAGCATTTTTCACATAGAAATAAGTCCGCGTATCTTCTCCCTAGGCTAAGAACTCGTTGGTACAGCCTCAACCGCTAGATGGATTGGGTTGAAATTTGGAACATAGAAAGGTTTCATGACGTAGACCACTGCTAAGAAAGGATTTTGCCGTGCGGGCAAAGCCGCGAGCATAAGCTAGTAAATAATATTATGAAACATTTTTTGTGAATAATACTTAGATTTCAGAGACGTCCTGGGATAAGTCCCAGAACTATCGTTATACCTATACCACAGTACAAATTAGAACGGCAATAAATTACCACTTACACATATAGTACATCAAGATTAAATACAGTAAACAAAAATATATCAAATTATCATTTAAATCAGAAAAACTAATAAAAATACGGAATAATAACAGTTTGATTCCGTACAGTTACTCTTGACTTTTTTCCGCGTCATTTAATGGTGATCTCTTTACCGTGGGTAGACTTCCTCTGCAGGAGATCGGCTAGTACCCCAACAGTGTCAGTTATTCTGCCGCCTGAACAGTGATGTGCAGACATTACTGTGCTTCGGTAGGAGGGCACTGTGGCTAGTGAAATTACTGGGCTGAAGAATCTTAACATTTTATGACTCAGCAGTGCACCCAGAATTTAACCTTCGTTAAATCCCAGCGTTATCTCTTACCATCAGGAGAGCATCTTGCTCATCTTCTTACATCGTTGTATAAAAAAAACTAAAATGAAATTTTCTGAAATGAAACTATCATATACCTACGTACTCAAACTATTTATTATAATATATCTATCAAATTTCACCTTTCAGCTCCATCATCAGACTTCAGATCACTTCCATGTCATAAAATTATTGCATTGTCATCCGATTCCCGGTATGCAAAATTTCTGCTCAATCGGGAACTGTGACTGATAGGTAGAGTGCTTTTCACAAAAGGAGTTCTTTTTGCGGGGCGCCACTATCGCAAATTTTAAAAGTTAGCATATTAAATAACTTTAGAATCTTCGATGTATCCTTCTGCAATCTTGTTACACTTCTAGCCACCATGGCGTTTAAGAACTGTAATATCAGCGCCTGAGTCAGCTAAGAGTGTTGCTGACGTCCGCCTCAGGCAATGCCCAGTGTAAAGATGGGAGTCCGGAAGCTGAAGAAATTTAGCAATCGTTTTTGGCATATCACCGATTTTATTGATGCCTATGGGCTGTTTTTTACTTTTTCCATTATCATAATGTAAGAAAAATCTTGAAGTTTTTGTATTAGCGGGTCGTAATGCCATATACTTGTCCACCACATTCACATATTCTTCACTAATGACGAATGATCTGTCGATTTTAGTCTTTGTATTCAATAATTTTACTAATATTAATTTGTCCGAATGCTTTTCAACGTCGTTTACCTTAAGATTCAACAATTCATTTGAGCGGCACGCACCATTTATGCCAATAATTAATACAACCTGTAAAAAATAACAATAATTTAGTTTACTTATTTTTAGATAGGTACAGTTAGATAGGTTTTCTTTGAAATAAATTAGCTTTTGTATCAATTTACTTACTTTTAAAGCGAGGTATTTACTGTCTGGTGCTTCATTCAGAAATTTTTCTATTTCAAGGTCACGTTTCGTTTTCAAGACAGCTTTTATCATAGAAAAAATGCTCCATAATGTACTGGATTTTCTTGTTTTAGATAGTTCCATGAAATATGATAGTATCACGGTCTCGGAATATGTTTTTGCATTTTTTGAGAGGCGCCAATTATTGAAGGATTCGTACGCCTTTACATATTTCACTTTAGATTTTTCAGGCAAATAGCTGAACTCGGCATTCGAAACTTGTTCTTTCAACTTTTTTGGCGTAAGACAACTACCTTCATCACTGGGGTCACTCATTTCTTTGTAATTAAACAGACTATTAGATCACAAATAGAAATTTGCAAAAGTTTACAACTTAAGTTGAAAATATTTAGTTGAATCTTTACCAAGAGGTTTAGAACCAAATGGAAAATGTGTTGTGAACACCACTGTCGCAAGAAAAATGACAACTATAAGTGCCATCTCACTTACCTCATACAAAAGAGAGAGACAAAGATGGCATT
Source organism: Hemithea aestivaria (assembly GCA_947507615.1). Lineage (NCBI taxonomy): Eukaryota > Metazoa > Arthropoda > Insecta > Lepidoptera > Geometridae > Hemithea > Hemithea aestivaria. The sequence continues at coordinate 11,643,457 of OX382326.1, forward strand.
TATCGATGACGTCACAACGCATTCTCCATTTGACTGTAAACTCTAAACTTCTACATCCCGCCATTTTGTATTTTTTTATTTTTATTAAAAGAGTTGCGTTCGAAATTTGTGTGTGTGACATATTTATGAAAAACAAATTGTAATAATATTTAAAAAAAAAAAAAACTCACTTACGACTTATAATTCTATAATAGTATTTTATTTAAAATATTATTGAAAAAATACAATTTATAAAGTTAAAATTCAATAAATAACATTAAAAATTATGTGCATCTCAGTTAAATAAAAATTGTACACAAATAAGTTTCAGAACACACCAACTTCTTCATAGCCAATAAAATTGTGTTCGAAATTCAAATCACTTTGCCTCTCTACTCTCTAGAGAGCAAAAACGGCTTTTGCTCACTGAAATCGATGACCAAAGACACTATTTTCGTGCGAGAGTGGTGAAAAATTATTTATGGCATGAAGTCCAGAATTTATCGAAAAAATGTAATTTAGTTCCGCAAAATTCCGCGGGACCTCATTCGTGAGAAGGACTCTACCACTGAGGTGTATACCTAAAATCATAGGCGGATCCAGGATTTGGTTTTTGGGGGCAAGGTGCAGACGGGCAAAAATATTATAATTTTTATTACGAAAAGTGTATGTTTAGCTCGCTCTGAGCGGTTAGGAAGTTTAAACATCCATTACAATAAGTGCGCGAGCAGCTAACTGCGAGCGCCGAAAAAAAAAAATTATTTCAGAAATATGTGCGAAATTCGTAACTCTACAATGCTTCTGGGGGTACCTTGGCCCCCTGCCCCCCCCCCCCCGTAAAGCTTAAACATCCTTTATAATATGTGCGCGAGCAGCTTGCTTAATGACTCGGGGGGGGGGGGGGCGGCTTGGCCCCTTGCCCCCCCTCCCTAAATCCGCCTATGATTATCTATAACACAGATAAAAGGTTCTATAATAATCATTGCAAAATTTTACTAACATTATAAACGTGACAGTTTGTGTCTGGATGTATGCCTAAATGGGTGTGAACAGATTTTATGTCTGTGTGTCTCCGGATAACCAGTGATTTTTACAAAAGATCCCCCTAGATGGAGCGCCACAATCGCGTGATTTTAAGTTAAAATATCTACAGATTTTTAACAATTCATAATTTCTCATATTTAATTTCTCAATTAAATAGGTACATAATATTTAATTAATCTAACAAATAAAAAATCCATACATATAATAAGAATGGAAATTTCTCCCCATTCATTGTGATCCTTTACTAAGGTGAACTGTGAAAATACGCATATGAACAAAACGACGCGAAAAAGTCGCTTGCGCGATCTAGATCGTAAAACATTTTGTCAATTTTTCCTAGGGAAACGTAAAATAAAATAATAAAATAAATAATAATCATTTATATCGGACACATCGCCCCTAATTTACATCAAAATTTTGAAGTAAAAGTAATAGAATATAAAGTAAATTCAATTCAAAAAAATCAAAAAGCAAAAAGTGCGACAAACTAAAAATACGCCATCTATCGATCTGCCTGTAAACGAAAGTAGACCTTTAGTTTAATTTGGGCTAAATTTGTAAATAGTTTGTGTCACTGGTGAGGTGAAACAACACCACCGATTTGAATAAAATTTTCACTAATACGTTGCAGTTTTCTCTACTTGAAACTTAGTGTTGGTTTTAGTCAAATCGGTTTTTAAATAAAAGAGTTATATCAATCTAAAGATTTACTTATCTTATTATATAAAATCGTTCGTACACTTTCGTGCTATCAACGCACAGCCCAAACGGCTGGACGGATCGAGCTGAAATTTGGACAGCGTATTTTTTGGAAAACTTCATCGTGCAATAAGAAGCGATTTTGCGAAATTCCCCCGGGAACGGGAATTATTCCCGAAAAACGTTTGTATGCAAATCCGTAACCGCTGAACCGATTGAGCTGAAATTTCGTGAAATGATTGTTGGGATTGTGATTAGAAACTTTGAATACTTTTTATGTCAGAAATTTACTTTTAAGGGGGGTAAAGGGGGGGTCGAAGTTTGTATGGGAAATTTAGAACCGCTGATCCTATTGAGCTAAAATTTGGCACAAAGGTAGTTTGAGTTGTAAAAAATGATATGGGATACTTTTTATTCCAGAAATCAACCTCTAAGGCGGGATAAAGGAGGTCAAAGTTTGAATGAAAAATCAGTAACTAATGACCCCATTAAGCTAAAATTTGGTTTAGATATAGCTTGAGCCTCTAAAAAGGATATGGGACAGTTTTTAACCCTGAAATTGGCCTTAGAGTGGAAGTCAAATTTTGTATAGGAAATCAGTAACCGCTAGCCCTATTTGATATGGATGTATGTAGTTAGACTCCAAAAAGGACATTTATTTATTGATTTTGAATAGTTTTTAACGCTCAAAAACATATTTTATAAAGAACACATACAAAATACAAACTCTTTTCCGATGTGCCACTATTTTACCCATTATGAAACTAGATGGCGCTGTTCGTCGTTAAAACTCGCAAGCGATTTGTTGGACATGAGTACCTTTTTAAACGACTTATGAAACCAAACCTTTTTGCTATTATGTAGTATTATTTATTAGTATTATGTTTAGTTGTGCATGCTGTGGCATCCTATAATTGTAGGATCACACAGACTAAAGACATAATAGCCTTAAGACTTTTAATTGTAATGTGTTTCCTGCGTTGGATGTCCTTAAATAAATAAATTATGCCAAAGGGCGGTCAACAATCCATGTCGTTATTCCTGAATCCTAGAGTTTTACAGACTGCGAGTCAAAAATTTAACACTTAATAATTACTATAAAATTAATGTAACTTTAAAATACCTGATATTAATTATTTTATTACATACCATATACCATATTTGTTGAATAATTTTATAAATAACTAGCTGACCCGGCAAACGTTGTTTTGCCATATAAATAATTAATAGGAATGATTAAAAGTTAATATGAGAGTTACACTGAGATAGCAAAATAATAATTGTTTTATTATAAATATATAATTTTATTATAAATCCGATTCTCACAGATACCGGATAAGCACAAAAAATTTCATCAAAATCGGTCAAGCCGTTTCGGAGGAGTATGGCAACGAAAACTGTGACACGAGAATTTTATATATTAGATATATTATATATATTCACTTTAAAGTTCCATCACATAATCAGAAAAATCATTGTCCTTAATTTTATGTTGAGTTTGTCTAATTGAATTATTATTATTTTATTAACTTTATGTGAGTAAATTCGTTTGCATGCCTTTTTTAATAAAAGTCTTCGGAAGTTCTAAAGTTATTTTTTTTGTTGAGGTGGATTTTAGGGTTCCGTAGCCAAATGGCAAAAACGGAACCCTTATGGATTCGTCATGTCTGTCCGTCCGTCCATCCGTCCATGTGTCACAGCCACTTTTTTCCGAAACTATTAGAACTATACGATTGAAACTTGGTAAGTAGATGTATTCGGTGAACCGCATTAAGTTTTTCACACAAAAATAGAAAAAAAATATTTTTTGGGCTCCCCATAGAACTAAAACTCATTTTATTCATCAAACCCATACGTTTTAGGTATCTACGGATTACGGATAGGTCTTCAATTATTGAGGTTTCTAATATCATTTTTTATTATTTTAAACGGTTTTATTTAGCTCACTCCGTTTGTTTTATTATTTTTTATTCTTGGGTCAAATTTAGTAAAAAAAAAATCGCAAATTTGAAATTTCGCCCTCTTCCTGTCAACCGATTCAAATGAAATTTGGTGTACGCCTTTGGTTCTGGTGACAATATAATTACGTATATTTAAAATTATTTTAAATCCAAGATGGCCGCCGCTACAAAAAAGCGGATTACATTTTTTTTTCCAATCAATATGGGTATCAAATGAAAGGACTTGATAACTAGAATACAGTGCACTATACAAAATAAAAATCAAAGATGGCACTCGCTACAAAATGGCGGATAACCAATTTTTTTAATCTCATCAATATGGGTATCAAATGAATGGGGTTGACATGTTGAATACAGTGTACTAAAAAGCTGAAAAATAAAATCGTGAGGCACGTTAAATATCTAAATTCTAAATCCCTAATATGAACATTTAAACTGAAAATTGTAGAAAATAAAATTGTTCTTTACTTTTTGTGATTTTGTTGTTAATTGGAGACTCTTAAAAGGCCTGGAATAGCTTTTATTACAGAAACCAAGCTTAAAGGGAGAAAGGGGGATCGGTGTTTTTATGGGAAATTAGTACCCGCAGCTCTAATTTTGCAGAAATTCGAAATAGATACAGCTTGAGCCAAAAGAAAGGACATAATTGAGATAGTCCCTTAGTCTTAGTTCCTTAAGTCAACAATGCATATAGGTGAAAGGGCCTTTCACCTTCCCTCACTTTTAAGGTCAGAGTTTTATGGGCATACCTACAGGAACCACGGAATCGATTTGAGTCTCGGGAATGATAGTATGAGGCATGAGGACCCGATTTAGCTTAAATTCCCAATATAGATAGTTAAAAGGAAAACAAATAGTTTTATGGAATAAGGAATTCTGGAAAAAGGAATCAATAGCCGCTAAATTGATTTAGCTGTAATTTTGTATTAAAATATTTTGAATTCCAGGAAAGTAACACAGGATTGTTTCCTGTGGTAGCGAAAAAAAACTGCATAGAAATACTTGGCTCGATTTTCTTCGCTATCCAGAGCGGGAGGAAATATAACTATGTATACTAATTCAACGCCGCGGGGATGGAAATCAAATCAATTTCGAAATAGCTGCAACAAAATGAAATTTAGAACCGTTGACTCTATCTATTACGCTAAAATTTGATACAACCTTTAGTTTGAGTCATAAAAAATGATACGAGACACTTTTTATCCCAGAAATCAACCTTTAAGGGGAGGAAAGGGGGGGATGCAGTTTGTGTAGGAAATCGGTAGCCGCTTCTTCGTTTTAGCTAAAATTTGGTCAACGTATTCTTAATATAACGTAGGCGACCAATAAGGAGGGATTTTGTGAAATTCCCAGGAGAACGGGAATTATTTCCGAAAAACGTTTGCATGGAAAGTTATTAAGGAGAATCAGTATTACAGGCAGGAGGAAGGAGAGTCAGAGTTTTAATGGGAATTCAGGAATCACAGAATTGATTTGAGTCGTGAGAAAGATAGTGTGAGAAATTGGTAACCAATAATTATAATTTAACTTAGGTTTAGGTACATTACAGTAGAGATAAGTTTAAGGGTTACCGGGAAAGGACCACAAATAGTTCTAATTCCTGAAAAGAGGCGTGAAAATTTGTGAAGACAATCAACAACCGTTAAACCGAGATAGTTTGACCTCCGGGAAAGGACACAGGACTGGTTCCTGCGATAGCAAAACAAAACTTCATAGATATACCCAGTCCGATATTATTCACTACCCACTGGGTTAAAACTATTTTACGCTCACAAAATCGCGGAGATGGAAATACAATCCTAAATGGCAGCACCAAACTTTCGCTTTATTGACTGTCACGCGCAACGAAGTGCGCGCGGGTCAGCTAGTATATAATAAATGAAGTATTCACAGTAATTATAAATCTATTATTTAGTTCCGCTAGGTTACGCGGGACTTCTTTTCTAAAACTGTTTGCAGAATAAACGATATTTCTTTTTCTTAGGACATTAGTTCCATTATTTTCCGTGGCGCTAGCTTGTATGAAAAATAATTTACTTTTACAATGAACTGTAAATGAATTTTTCTATTTATCTTCAGATGATTTTACATGTTTTAGAAATTAAAAATAAGCAGCAAAAAGATATTTATTACTGATATTTACACGCATCATGCGCACATTAGATTATTTTCCGCTGGCGCTGATTCATTTGAGAAATAAGTTACATTTACTAATTTAAATGAATTCTAATTTGTTTGGCTACTATATAGCATCAAAGTACTCGTCAAGACGAATCAAATGAGCCCAAACTCGATGGGGTTTTTTCTTTTAATCACGGAGTTCCTATGGCCACCTTCCAGCTCCGTTTCGGACCCTGGTTACTATATAGTATCAAAGTACTCGTCAAGACGAATCAAATGAGCCCAAACTCGATGAGGTTTTGTCTTTTGATTACGCGGTTCCTATGACTACCTTTCTTGTTTATTAGCATTTTATATGCGAATCTTTAGATTGATATAACTCTTTTATTTATGAACCGATTTGACTAAAACCAAGACTAAGGTTCAAGTAGAGAAAACTGCAACGTATTAGTGAAAATTTTATTCAAATCGGTGGTGTTGTTTAACCACACCAGTGACACAAACTATTTACAAATTTAGCCCAAATTAAACTAAAGGTCAACCACAAGTTTACAGCCACACCGATAGATGGCGTCTGTAGCGTTTTTGGCACTATTTTTTTTTGAATTGAATTTACTTTATATTCTATTACTTTTATTTCGAATTTTTGATGTAAATTAGGGGCGATGTGTCTGATATAAATGATTATTATTTATTTTATTATTTTATTTTACGTTTCCCTAGGAAAAATTGACAAAATGTTTTACGAATTAGATCGCGCAAGCGACTTTTTCGCGTCGTTTTGTTCATATGCGTATTTTCACAGTTCACCTTAGTAAAGGATCACAATGAATGGGGAGAAATTTCCATTCTTATTATATGTATGGATGGATGGATATGGATGGTATTTGGTTTACCTATAAGCTGCACAAAAATGTCTAAACGTATAAGAATATTATATCGTTGAAAAGCTACTTAATGATAGAAATTTAACAATGGTTCCAATGTCCTTTAGAAAGGTATAAAATCCTTTGTGTGAACTTTTGTTCAGCGATGTCGAATAGAAATGTGACAGCGCTTACACTTACCTGATGAGAATGTTTTAATAGATGTTAGTTTAGGTACTCAATTATATATCTACCTCAATCCGCTCAGCGGTTTTACCCTTAGAAAAGTACTCTTTCTAATTTAACTTTGTTTGTATGGTACCCTTTTATATTTTTGAGATTTGAACTCAGAGTACGCTGGTTACATGCTGGACGACCCCTGGACAACAGACTTAACTTTTGTCTGTGTATCACGATTTCACACCTACCTAAAATGTAATGTAGTAAGTATGTACATACATAGTATATAATAGAAATAATAATAAACTCTATGCCTAGACAAAAATAATGCAGCACTAGTAAAACTAGCAACACACCGCGCCCTTTCTAGTTTCGAGAAAGAAACAAATGACTGTCAAGTCTTCGCGGCGCGGAAATTTTGATAGATATGTGTAATCTATATAAATTAGTAGTAAGTGAATTAAACCATAATCTAATAATAGGCAGCCTACATTTAAGAATACTGAAGGTTAATAATGGGGTATATTATAGAGGTATGATACCTTTGACCGGTTAAAACCGCCACGCACAGTAAGTGTTACATAAGTTATATGTAGTATGTAGCATCAATGTCTCGCAGTGAATAGTGGCAGTGTTAGGCCAGTCAAGTCAGTAATTCACCTGACCGCTGACCTAGAATAATGACCGGTTAGAGTAACGGCTTTACCAACACACGATATACCCTGTTCAGTTACAGGGCTATAGGCCATTTGGTGAATTTCTCGGTTAAACAATTAAACTTATGATAATAGAACAATAGAGTACTTTTCATGAAGTAGTCCTGCGGAACCTAGCGGAATTAAAATGAATTTAATTGATAATAATTACTGTATGTACTTCATGTCCAAAATTATTTGTATTTGTTAGATAAAGTAAATAAGAATAGAATAGAATAGTTCTTTATTGCAAACCAAACAAATACAAATAAGCTTAATGAACTAGATGTCTTAATGCTAGGTAAACAATTGGCGGTCTTATCGCACTAGGCAATTTATTACAGACAACCTGGGAATGGAACATGACTGAAAATACAATAATAGACGGCGGTGTGCAGTATCTAAATACATAGACTAGTTACAGAATATTTATATGAGAAAGTTTATAATACATACATTATACAAATATTATTATTATATTAAGAATTAATTAAGAAATTAAATATGGAAAATTATTAGTCAAAAATCTATAAATATGTTAACCTTAATATGCGCGATTGTAGCGCCCGTCTAAGGGGCTCTTTTTGTGAAAAGCACGCTACAAAGGATAATTATAGTAAAAACCGAAAAATAAAACCGAATTCAAGCTCGCTTCAAAATGAGAGAGCAAAAATCACGTTTTAAACTACTCGTTCGTATCTTCCGGCAAGATATTAAGCGAAGCCAGGTAAGGTCTACAATATCACTGGCAAACATTTACTAATATGTATCGGTACCTATCATCATCAAGCGGGCTGTATGTTTGTATATCTGTCTCTAACATAACAAAGTAAGCTTAGACAATGTGCAAGACTGAGTAAAGAATAAACAGGAAGAACGACGAAAGTTCAATTCTGGAAACTATGAGCCATGAATTACCTCCCTCGAAAAAATCTGACTCCGAAAACAAAGCGAAGGCCATCCACCTACTATATTAAGTTATTTTTTCTTTATTTGGAGTCTCATCGCTCAAATAAACTTAGTAAACTTATTCATAGATTTGGTGAAGGTAAAGTCACAAAATGTCGAACTAGCAGATTCGCAGTTACACCTGTTACTCGGTGCCATATTTCAGCATCGGAGCTCGGAAATGTCTGCCATGTGAATAAGCCGTGAAAAGTTTCCACCTTTTACATCGATCCAGTACACTTATGCCACTTTTGAAAGGTATTCATTGCGCTTTCTGCAATATAGAGCTATTTTACACGGGAAGATGTCACGACTATCATGGACATGAAACCTCACAGCTTTAAGAATCTTCCGGACGTTTAGTAAAACGGAGTGTATTTTAAAGCTAAGCGCATTCGAACATTGTATATGAATCTAAGCGCACTAGAACGGGCTGCATCATTATAAAAAAATCATATTATAAAATGTACGCAGGTGGATTTTTATTATGGATGCGATGCAGTGCGGCCCACTGCTGTCGTCTGCGCCGGCATTAAACCTAGACTCCATTTAACCACCATTTTAAGCTTGTGCAATAAGCGCTTGAACCACTGAAATATAAACAGATAAGAGTCCAAATACGGTTAACTTATATTCAAGTTCCACATAAGCCGATCAAACAAAAACTTACTCTCAGAAGGGTAAAACATAGCCGCTTTCTTTTGAAAAAGTTCGCGGATCCAGTCACTTGTTTCTTACAATCTCGGGTACAAAGTCGACAATGCCTCGGGGATTCTAGCGAGTCCTGTAGATTGCACGTAGTGAAACAAAAACGGTCTATCAGAAGAACGTAGAACAAACTAATTACTTTAAGTGTGTGATCGTGAGCCCCTGAGGCCGGGCCTCGGATAATGTATGCGGATTTGTGCGGCGACCCGGACTTTACGACTTTGTCATATTGTAGTGGTTTATTGCATGGTTAATTACGTTTCACTCGTTAGAGGACCAAAGTGTATTAATACAGTTAGCAATTGTTACTAGTAGTAATTTTGACTATTATGTAAAATTTTCATCTAAAGACTTTAAATTTGATTTTTACTATCTAAATTGTATGCAACACTAGTTTGCACTCGCGGCTTTATTGCGATAATATATTATGTTCTTTTCTCCACTGAAGGTTTATATTATAAAACCTATCTGCGTTTTAAATTTGAACCCAATCTTTTCAGTTATTTATGTGCGGTCTGCGTTAATTAAATTAGTAATGCTTCCCTTTACATATATGTCACGGTAAATCTGATTAATTGAAAATTATTAATAATTTTACAAAATTCATGTTTTGGTAAATGTGAATAAACGATCGAAATTTATTACTTTTACCAGTATGTAATTATTAATAATTCCCGACACATATTGGTAAAAGTTATAAAATAAATGAAAACCTAATGTTTTTTGACCAGCAGGTATTTAAAAATTACTTGTTTTTAGTACAGAATTATGGGCAAACCGAAATCAGTTGGTTAGGTTAGGTTCGAACAGTGACCACAATGCGCGAGCCGAGCGAGCGAAGCGAGCGTGCCGCGGCAGCGGCCAGCGAAGCGCCAGATACGAGTTGTTTTTGATACCTGAATAATTTCTATCTGTAGATTCGCAGTATCGACCGTAGTTGAAACGACCGTAGGTATTATGATACGTAACCATTTATTACATTTATCATTACTAGGGTTAAATTATTAATAAAAACCGACAAATGTGATTAATTTATCACTTTAACCTCGACTTTCGGTAATTATTAATAATAATAGATAATTATTAATAATCTTCAATTATTCACTCTTACCGTAACATATATATAATCTTTTAGACGATTTTAACATTAATTGTACATTTTCATAGATTTTCGAAAATATACGAACGAATAGATATTCAACGTTAGGCCTCGCAAAATATCCTGCAGCCTACCCTTAGCAATGGTAACGAAGCTCCCGGTCACCGTCAACCCGAGAATAGCCTTCCCGGCACATATCCCGGATATTGAAGGCCATGAAAACTTTACGCCCTTGCCCGTACACTCCATATCATATATTTCATCCAAGAAGTGCACCTACGACCTACATGGTATCATCGTAAAATGTACCAGCACATTTTACAACAGAATAAGTACCTATGTCAGTTTTTATCCATATTTCGGTTGATAGATGTAGTTGTTGCAAGTAATTTTGATCACAATATGTTGCGCATAAAACGGCTTGTATCCAATGCAAAGAACAACACTAAAGATTGCAATAAAAGTATGACGAGGTTGTTGACCCTCACACGCCTCTGATAATATGTAAAGCTACAAAGATATTGAGATTTATTCCGTCACATTCACTCGAGAAACCTATGTACATCATACATCCACTGAATGTTGTTACCACAGCGCCCTCGCTCCGTAATACTTTGAAGCACTTGATACTTGATTATTCCAGGAATATGATGAAAAATATGAAAATACATCATCCACAATACCTCTTACGTGGCGCGTAATATTTGGTGAAATGAACTTTCCCCGTACAGAGAGTCGATTATATCTTTTCTTTGAAGCCGCTGCGGATGTGACGGAAGTAATGAGAACTGCAAAGTTTCTGATTAAAGAATTCCTACGATCTTATCGGATATTGAAGAAGAAAGTTAGGAAACTTTTGCGTTATTTATGCAACCAATAAATGAAGTAAAGCAACCGTAAATCACGTACGAGTTATTTGAAGTTGTCATGAAATGTGATGGCTCAACAATATTTGTGGAGGTATGTTATGAACCATGAGCGTTCGCGATAAGATTCTTGTGTGAAATAGTGGAGGACACGTGTTGGGGAGGCAGCGTTGAAGCGAAATCAGCATAATGTGGTACGGATAGCCGACGTGGCTACGTGAAGACGCTCCATGTCTCAATATGCGCTCGTTACGGCGCCTCTATCGGGAACGCTCTCATGTACACCGTAGCCAATTGTTGGGGACCGTTTTTATTAGATTCCTCTACACTACGATATATAAATACGCCTACCTTACGCCCGCGACATCTCCCTCATTGTTTTTATCATGAAAATACACAGCATTATTTTAAGTTATTAGATTTACATTTAGTATTTTTTAGTTTAAGATTTTAAAAGTACCTAAGGTATTTTAATGTAGAAACCGTAAAAATTTGTACCAATAAAGTTTACTATATACTGTTAGATACTTTAATTGTCACAATAAAATAGTTACCTTTATCAGTGTATCAATATGATTTGGCCACTACATGTCGGACGATTTAATACAATTCAATTATCCAAAAACCAGATCGTACTATGAAGATTAACCGGGTCAACCCGAATTTATCCCCAATGATGGATCACACCAACTACTCGGCCTGTCCACGACTGTCACTCGCTGTCACACGGTGTCACGGTGAGATTGTCCGTGATGCCAAAATGTCCACAATACATGACACAATTCCAATATCAGTAGGCAATTCACAAGATACCTCACAATGTGCTGAAGGAAATTGAACTATATTGTTGGTGACATTTGTTCGATAATCGATTGTGTATTACATGATGTGGACTGTATCATAGACCAGTGTCAGTTACCTAAATGATGTGGAACGGAAACAAAAGCTGCTAGATTATGCTATTCAGGAAGGAGACAGGAGGATTGAAACTAATATGATGTGCTATACAGTTCCGTAACAACCGTTCTAGAAATTCTGCCTCATTTTGCTCGGGATGAAAGTATAGCCAGGTATATGGCTTGCTAAGGAGACTTCGTAACTTACTCGTATATCTCGAAAGCACAATGTAGTGTTCTGTAAATCTTCGTGTCTATTGAACAACTAAGTAGGAAACAGTGCGACTAGTAGGCATTAGGCATACCTTAATATCGAACAAGCATCAAGCTCATCTTCTCTCTAGGGTCCGGTTGGGGGTGTTTGGTTTAACATAAATTGCTGTAAGAGACAGTCGTTAAGTCATCTTACAGGTCTTGTAAAAATGTCAACCTGAATAGCAACATTAATAGGTTGGCAAGAAATTGTGATTTGACTGTGACAGTAGAAGTCAGGGTAACCTGTTGAGCTGTGCGTTAAAACATCAGTCAATTAGTCAATCTCAGACCGCCAGTTTGTACCTACACCTATAGCTTTAATATTTGTGATTTAAATTTACTTTTAATGTGGTAACAATAAAGTGTTATTTCTTTTATCATTTATTTTACATAATACTCGTATTTAGATGTAAAGTATAGTTATAACAAGCTTTCAGAGCCACGTGGTCAATGAATGCATTCACGAAACAACTGGTTGTGGCATGTCCATAAAGCTCAAACCGAACTAAGTTTATGAATATGAACCAAAATTAGTTCCTTCTAACAGTTAGTTTAGCAACTTTTGGGAACAACAAGTTAACGTATTTCACAAAACTTTTCCATTAGGCGTGAGTGTTTGCTTATGAAACATAAACACGAACTGTTGTTATTATTTAACATGAATTTACTGCGTTAATTTTATAAATTTTCTGCAGATGTTGTGTTTATAAGTGACATAACTCTCGTGGTTGTCTGGAAGATGAGAAGACGATCTGGGCGATTAGATCAATTGGTATCTATTGTTATACCTTTTTAAATTGTAAGCTTTGCTTTTTTATGTGGCATGAATAATGAGTTACTTTGTGACGACAATTTGACTCTGACAGTGAAGGTAAGGCAACTTGCTCTGTTAACGAATTAATCCAATAGTTTTTTTCAGTTTCCCAGGTAAACTTTATTAATGTCACTGAAAGATAATGCAGTTAATATTCGCTTAGCCATTACTACGGGAGCCTGCATGCGCGTAGCCTGACTAACTCTAGGCTTATTTATTTTCGCGGATGAGTGCGTCGGCGTACCCCCAGGTTTTTTAGCGGGTATCCCCGCCGCGCCCATCTTCGGCGGGGGAGCCCCACATACCGCCCCGCGCCCCTGGCGTGGGGTGATGATGCGTAACGCATTTTTCCTGGGTCAAACAAAAAATGAATAAGGCTTATTTATTTTATTTAAATTTCCATTTACCGGTTTTACCTTCTGAGGATAGTAAGATAATCTCATTTGACGATTCAGTAGCATACGACGGATTGCATAATACATATCTACATGTCGCATCGATCGTGTATAACGGCCTTAACGATGTTTGCGCATCCCCGTCAGCAATATGTGCAGTAATTACCAGGCAATATGCAAAATTATTCGTGTAATGACAAGTTTTAACATGGCCTTATCGTATGCACCTGCGTTCGGTGTTCGGAGGCAAGGATAGAGGTAGGTTTGTTAAAATAATCAAATAAATGTACCTACCTATAGAAAAATGTCGCTTTATAGAAGTTTATTTCATCGGGTGCAGCAGGTTTAAAGGTAGCCTTTCATTAATGTTTAGGCAGACAGATAATTATGTTCGGAATGTTGTAAGTATTTATAATATGAGTAATATCATAACATTGTTTCAGCTTTTTAATAAATTCCATTTACTGGTATAAAGCTTAGACCGAAATGATAGGACTATGGGTATTTTTAGTAATAGAAACCGCCGAAGAACAGTTAGTTCAATAAAAACACCGAGAATTGATCGACATAAATTAATACTATTCAGAAGATGAAACGACACGACCCACCTATTCGTATATGAAATCATGTATTCAATCCGTGTATTGCCTTATATCTCTAACCCACATTACTATTCCATACATTGTTTACGCGGTAACCTGTCAAACGCTGCGGTAACGTTGATCTCGGTAAATTATAACTGGTAATCACGTTCCCGTAACGCAATTTGACATGAAAGCCCTGTGATTGCTCTGGGGCGGCTAAATGCAAATAAAAACCACTTGTTAACGGCGAAATTTTTACCGAGAAACCTCTTCGCAGACCTCGCTTTGTAACAAATTACAAATACAAATTACGCGGAGTAAAACACATTTTTTATGCTCCCAAGATTAGGGAACGTATCTGAGGTCGTGGAGTGTAGAAGGCGGAACAAATTCCAATTTGTGAGACGTTATGGGTTACCTGAATAATGATAAAGCAAAACACAAAGATAATTCTATTGCTGAATACCAAATGTAAACAGGGATGAGTTTTGTAATCTCAAAAAGTACCCTCTATCACCATAATCATAAAAACTGCTTTGATTTACGCTACAAAAAGCTTTTTACAATCTGTTCAAGTAAATTTACCGCGCAACGTCACAAAATCTAAAACAATGTTTCGTAACAGTTATAACATGTAACCTTTTACAAAAGTTGAGAAAACAAATACCGGCAAATTAACAAAGGCCGCGAAAAATAAAATTTGGAGGGACAAGGGTAGAGCAGGGCACAATCGACACCCAAAAGGTTGAAAGTTCCGTACGCACCGACTAAATTGCCAAGGAAAATTGGTAACATTTGGTTTTATTTACTCACGTGGAACCACTTTTACCTATGCGCACAACACGTCTTGTTTGGGGACAAACAGCGGTTATCCAAGATTTTATTTGTCTTGACGATGAAACTGACGCACGGAAACGACGAGCTCTCCTTGAGTTGTAACTTGATAGATACCATTTTGAGCTGCTCAAGGAAGATGAAGCAATTTTGCCGTTCATATTATGTTTTTGAAGCAAAAGTGCCAAAGATGTTATGTAATGTTCGAATTCTAAACCGCGGAGTTCAAATTCCAACTAATAATTAATAATGACAATGTTATGGATGATTACCACTCACTTGATTAAACCTAATCGCCAAGCGTTCATTCCGACCATGTTCCGGCAAGATGTTCAGACTACTGCAAGCAGAATCAATAAGCAGAAATAAATAATAGCAGAATCTATATTAGGTATATACTTTTTTAGTTTATGGAACTTATACATGCTTTTTTATTTTACTTTGATGTTTTTTACTATTTGTCACTGTATTTTTTTTTGTATGTCAATGAATTAATTTTTACTTACTTTTACTTTACTGGAGGGATTTATCCCACATTCTTGGTTATGTCTGGTACTATCATCTCATCGCGGCTTAAAATCAAGCAAAATCGTAGTCACAGTAAATAAAAAAAATGGATTCCATTTACTTTACTCAGTATTAGAATCAATATCTTCGTTAACTCGTCGGCCTATTGAATAGCTTATCTAAGGATCTTTCTTGTCACACTAACTTCCTCATTCATGATCCAATGGAATTCCATTGACGCGCGTCTAACCCGATAATTTATAATCAAACCTTTCACTTTATCAACGTCTCTTACAGTTGCGAACACAATCTCGAGTAGGTGGAATTACTCTGAATTTTCTTCGCCTCAAAGTACCAATGAATATCATTTTTTTTTATACTTTGTTAGAATTATGATATGAATCAGCCATTTATTATTGTGTTTAGTAGAAAATAAAATCTAATTGCTATGCCAAACACTAAACACTGCTATCTGAAAATGATTTTACGCATTTGGATTTTGGGTAGATTGACGTGTGACCTAACTATCGTTAACACAAGTCTAGACACACGGTCAAAGCCAAGTACATATTCTTTACTGCTTCTGTTACTTTTTTCTGTCTCAATAAAGACAATGGCACAAAAATCTATTCAATAAAATGTCAAGGAAACCAGCTAAAACAAGGTAAGTAGATACCAAATTCAGGACCATTTAAAGTATCCCAATGATCGGGGTACATTTCCTCCTCATTATACGCACGTTACATGAATAATTCCAAGGCACTCTGCATGTAGGGTTGAAGAGAGCCAAGACCCTGGTTTAGATTATAACGGGGAATAATTTACAGGCACTGATAACACTGCCTTTAATCTATAATTCACGAGAAAACACGCCGCGAGCGCGGGCCCGGTCAGCGCGATAGCCTTTTGGTAATCATTGCCTATAAGAAATAAAAGAATATTACGACCTTGAGGCTTCATAAAATTTTGAAAATGGCTTATTCGAAGCTTCGCATACACTCAGCTGATTTTGGTTAAGTGGAATCACTTTCTTTTAAAATATTAATTTTCTTAAAATATTAATCTTTTTAAAATATTACCTGTACGTAATCAACCATATTATTAGCCTATCCACTGTCCAAATTATTATTATGCGGTAAAAGATGTCATCAAATTGTACATTTTAATTATTAAATAAGTCTCTTGATACAAAATACCCGTGAAAGTGCTTATCTTAATTGGGCGTCGCGTCGTAGTCATTCGTCACCATTACGAGTCCAAATATCGGCGCCAATATTAATAAATCATGCAAATAATTACGGATGTATCCCCTTACCGATGACTTTTGCATTAAATGAATCAGTGAATATTCAGAGATCCGGAGCGAGAAATTAGGGTGAGACGGCAAGAGTAACGAAATCCCACCTAAATAACGCTTTTCAGATGAGTAACACGGATTCTGTGGAAATAAATTAATCAGGCAGGGCAACCCACGTAGCTCAGATTTACGAGTAACCCGGCGGCCTCCTCCCGCCGGCCTCGCCTCACCGCGCCGCTGCCTGCCCCGTACCCGCGCCTTCGCGATCACACAACAACTCATCAATTTCCTCAGGACATACGACTCGGAATCCTGTTAATTAAACTATTCCGCCAAATTAAACGCGGGCGTTCGGAGCCACGCAGTTGTCCGGAAAGTATGTGAATTACGCGTCCGACCCACAACTTGAGGGAAATAAATTACACCTCGCGAGCGTCGCTTTATAAATATCAACCGAGGCACGATACACCGCGGGAAACGATAAATCTTCAAATATTTGCCTCAACTGAATCCCGATACTGCAGCCGCATACCTACTACGGGAATGTACATTTCAATAAAACCTACCCAACGGGTACGAATGTAGGGAATAAAACGTGGTAATACAACATTGTATAGGTAGATATTGTACCTCAACACCTGGAATTACTCGTTTATTCAAAATAAAAGTTACAATGCTGATCAATAAGATCCACACTCGTATTGGATCGACGTGTAAACGTTATACTATTAGTTTACTATCGAGTTCCCAACCTAGCTTCGCTGATAAACTACATAACTTTTAACCACAGGACGGACTTAGTCTAAATCTGCTGGCCTCGATATTCGCTGGATTACGGCGCATGTTTCCATACAAACTTACCTGAAGGGTGTAACTGTACATGCGTTATACTAGTGAGATACAATGCCTTTACGTGTATAGGTTATAAGTGAAAAATATGATATTTACCTATGAGGCTGTGCCGGCTGGCAGCGAGACTGTGCGCGGGCGGCGAGCCGGGCGCACGCAGCGCGCACCCGCCGCCGCCGCCGCCGGCCAGCGCGCCGCCCTCCAGCGCGCCTGAAATATTACATTCATTAGTCTTAATATATACAAGTGAAATTAAAAAAAAACTCTTTAAAAACAAGCTTCTATTATTATCACCGTAAAGTACTCGTCAAGACGAAACAAATGAGCCCAAACGCGATGGGGTTGCGTCGTTTAATTACGGAGTTCCTATGGCCACGTAAAAGGAAAGCGGGACTGACTATCAACGCACAGCTAAAATCACTCAACGGATTTGGTTGAACTTTGGCACACAGAGGTTTGAGACGTCCGCTTAGAAAGGATTTTGTTATGGGGGCAAAGCCGCGAGCTTTAACTTGCTTAACACGCTGAAAAGTAGCCTATTTGTCACAGGAATCTATTTAATTTATTTCAGCCATTCGGCCGTAAAGAGGTAACAAAAACACCATACACTATCATCAATATTGTACAAGAAATTCCAAATCTACATATGACGCAAGTAACTGCCTTACAACTAATAATATTATGGTAATAGGTATGCTTTGGGTATGATGAATTCTCGATTTTGATCAACTGCTCAGTTATCATGTAACAAGAAAGTGCGTCACGACAGTCATGCGTTACACTTCACTTTCCGGTTGCTTGAACTAAAAGACAGGTGCGATACGAAACGCTATCGATGTCACATGTCGCCCTACATCAAATAAATATTCATTTCGGAACATAGTCGAATAAATATTCTATATAATATTTGCAACACTATTTTCGGCGCGGACCGTTTTTGCATATTGATTAATGTTATCTTGCTCGCAGCAGTGTTGTTAGATTGGAGCTGTTATTTAATTTGAAATTAAACTTACTATTGTTAACTTTTAGTTAATTTTCAATGTAGTTCACATCTCTATACTTTATACTTTTTACATTATACTAATATTATACTCGTCAATTCGTTCATTGTAACAAAAAGTGTGTATGTGTGTTGTATGTATGTGTCCATAAATGTATGTTACTGTGCTGTATGTGTAAAGTGTAAACGGCTAGTCTGATTGAAATAAAATTGACATGAATGTAGCTAAAATTCTATAAATACCAAAAATACTACTAACAAGTGAAATTTTAAAAATACTTTTTAAAAACAAGCTTTAATTATCATTACCATCTTGCATCATATAGTACTCGTCAAGACGAATCAAATGAGCCCAAACTCGATGGGGTTGCGTTGTTTAATGACAGAGTTCCTATAGCCACCTTCCAGCTCCATCATCAGATCAGCTCCATGTCAAAATAATATTGCATTGTCATCCGATTTACACACGCATGCAAATTTTCAGCTCAATTGGATACCGGGAAGTGGGTCAAATCAAACTTGCAAGATTTGATTACAGACAGACCGACAGACAGACAGACAGACAGACAGACAGACTGACAGACAACAGACAGGTGAATAAAGCTTGTAAAAAGATAGTAGTTTTCTTCTAAATATATAAAAGGAAAGAGTGACTGATTGACTGATCTATTAACGCACAGCCTAAACTGGACGAATTGGGTTGAAATTTGAAATATAGATAGGTTTTATTATGTAGATCTCCGTTAAGAAAGGATTGCGCCATGTAGGCAATGCAGCGAGCATAAGCATAATATAAGTAGGAATCGTATTTTATACTATCTCAGGAGAATGTAAGAAACAATAAAGTTGAGCAACTTTACGACGGAACCGATTGGTAGAATCTTGCACCATGCGTCATCAAACTAGGAAACGATGACAAAAATAGAACCGGATATTGATAGGCCCTTTCGGTTTCCAATAACGGCTCTGTGATAAGAGCTTAGGATACGGCGGACTTTCGGAATGTGCGGGGACGGCCATTGGGGAGCCGTCTCTCTGCTTTATACCCCCTAATGTGCCGATTTGTCCCATTCACCCACACAAATACGCAGATCACAACATCTACTGTATTGGTAACAATAAAAAGCTTTGTGTATTGAATTTGGAACGATAGAGATTGCTAAATGAATACTATCTTTGCTAGATAATTCTGTTGAGTACAGTCACAGTTATTCAGGACTTGTTTACGATATAACACCGATATATGGGTATATTGTGTCATCATGGATACCAACAGATTACTGGCTAATATTTATCCCATACACTTTAAAGTTGTAATATTTTATAGAACATAGATTATATATCTACATATATAGTATACATGCCCGGCTAAAATCCGAAGTGCGGCTACACCTAGGTTTAGCTGGTTAAATCTAGGTGTAGCCGACCGCAGTTAAAGTTAGGTGTAGAAGATTTATTTTCGGCCTCACGTGATTAAAACGTGAGACAAGTTGTTATGTTGATAACAACTTGTCTGTTTAATTGTTGTATAGTGATCGTTATAAAATTAGCATTAAGTATTTTTAAATGATGAACGTAACATGCATATAAACATCTTATGAAAATTGCTATTCAAGTTACTTAACATAGCAACATCCCTATCAAATTTATAGCCTCTTCTTTTCAGTCAATTAAAATTACAATTTGTCCAAAGTCTAAATTGTCAGTAAGAAATTTCCTTGTGCGATAAGACCGCTAATTGTTTACCTTGCAATAAATATATCTAGCTCAGTAAGTTTTTGTGTATGTAATATCCATAATTTTTTATGTAATATTGTATAAGTACATGTATTGTAAATTGTATATGTATATTGTAATATTGTATATGCATAATCCTTGTACCAGATTCTGTCAATACCTTCCACCGTAAAATGTACAAAATTAATAGAAACGCGTAGGTAAAAATATCAGCAAAATATGATGACATGCGGTAATAAAATCACACAGAGTATGCACGAGGAGATAAAAGCAGGAAATGTGGCATGGCAACCGTATCTAAGGCCTATAGGACGATGGGCCATTATATGGTTTGCGGTGATGTTTTTTATGTCTCCTTTCTCATATTTACTCCAAAATAGGTGGAGTAATAAAGTTTTACGTTTACATACGAGCATCTACGATGGAGGGTTCATGTTGTATGCATATGATTATGATTTGAGTTTTGTTTCTGTAGTACTTTTTGTCTGGTTTATATAAAATTTAAATCTAATTTATCAAATTCAATATTGGTGGCAAATACCTTTATTGAGAAAAACAAACTAACAATACTACAGCTACTACAGCAGTAAAGAACACTTTTATTAACTACAGATCGGCCACAAGCCGATCTACAGAAAATCCAAGTGCTCCAAACCACTGTCAGTTGGCAGAGTGCGTTTATTTTGTTTTTGATTTTGTTTTCGTTATAGGTTATCCTTTGACCACGATCTCGCCTGATCTTATGCGGCCATAGATAGATAGATAACCCTTTATTTAAACACAAAATAAAATGTACAAAAACAACTTAAAACTATAATATAAAAACATATCGCTAATAATCTCTTCCAGACAACTGTGCAGGGAGAGGAGAACTATTGATATTCACATTGGGGGGGCATAGTTGGTAGCAGATAAAACCTAGAAGGCGGGATAAGTCTCCCCTGGCTTCACTAAACTTTGGTTTTGTTATTTTAGGATTCAACCGTTACAAAATGATGGAAATATAATGTTGCAAGTGTTTTCTAGTTAAGAAGTAACCAGGGTATTCTTTTCTTGCTCTTTCTTGCTAATATGAAGTGCTTATGTGTGTGTGTGTCATGGCAAATTGCCGATTGAGCTTAAATTTAGTATGAAGTCAACGTACAGCCGACCATCAATCACTTCATCTTTTAAAAAAGATTGTGCTATTAGGACAGACATTACTGGATATTACTGGTACCTAAAACAGCCAGTCTTTTATGGCTCAGCTTTAACCATTCCCTAAAGACTACCCATTCCTAGACATTTGATTTGTCAGAAAAACCAATACCTCTGGCATTGTAATAGTCAGTACTCACGAAGCAGTTGTAATATTTCCACTTTGCTATAAGCAATGTTGTAGTCCCTACAAATATTTTATGAACATTTTTATTTTACTGCGACAGATGTTCGAAATCTCTCCGTTTATACCTATTTACACAGCATTCGTATTTACGAGGTCATTGTATTCACCCTTAAGCCCCGAACACGAACGTACTCGCTTTTGTTCGATTAATTAAAAACCACATAAAACAATTTATGTTCTTTCATTTAATTAAAGTACTGGAGGTGCACATCACTCGAGGAAACTGTTATATTCCTTAAAGCATGAGGAATAAGGCTACTTTATAATTTGAGCTGCACTTAAGCCTTTCTTAAACTACGTTGGTTTACTGCATGAAGAAACTTCGGCTCTTACATGTTCCTCTTAACGATATCATGGACCCTTTAATCTTTAACGTAAGTGATGAAACTAGCTACAAAATGTTCAAAGTTGAGACGCAAATTCTTGGAATAAATTAAGAACGACGAACGGGACTAGTAGGCTTCCAATCGCACCAAAAGTGTGTGAAAACCATAGGTTTAGAGCGCTTCCACACTTCATGAAGCATTTCGCATGGTGGTTTATGAACCATCTTCAAATCAATTATTCCTTAAATGATGGACAGAAATTGGATGGCTGTAGTGTCTATGCAGCTACCATATAAAATGTTTTTCAACTACGCCAGCCGCCAGACCATTATTTTGAGAATCCGGATCGGACGTGCAGGCGACAAACGCAAATTGTTTAGTACTAAGTACATCTTTAGCGTTAACTTTGATGCTGGGCTAAAGGGAACTTATGCGAGTACAAATTCCCTAGATAGCCTCTATCTAATCTGTGCTCAAATAACAAATGGCACAAATGATAGCGAAGTGAAGAGTTCAATGATAATGCAAAGTTAATGTAGTCGAAACATTAAGTCACATTTGCATATTCAACGGTTACCTACAATTTCAGTGCTATGGTACGAAAACATCCCTTTTTCTACCCGCTACGAAGCTTGCGCGGCTTTCCTTTAATCTATTTTCGCTTTTACAGCTTCGACGTTACTTTTAGAAGGTACCTTGTTATAATTGTCTAAAACAGGAATATCTGCCTACTCTTTATGCCTTAAATTTCGCCCGAGGGTTTTAAGTCTGTCTGCTGAAAATAACCTAAATGTTTTTCTTCTTTGATATCTACATACCAAATCAACAAAAAAGCGGCAATTTTCGTCGTGATTATTACATATTGATTTGATGTGTATGTAAAGCTGCGTCTCCAGCGCCTGTTTTGGTTCAAACATTCAACACAAAATTCAAAAAAAATCTGGGCGATTTTGATGAATATTGTTGTTATGTTTTGTTGTATGTGCTTTCCATCGGATGTGGAAAGCAAAAAACATTGTTGGAGCAAACAAGAAGTGTAGTTTGACAACGTTTTGAGAACAATGTTGTGATGTTTGTGTTGAATGTGTGAACCAAAACAGGCGTTGGAGACGCGGCTTAACACACACATTCACATTTTTGTCTTTTAGTGTGTAATAAGCGAGCAATTAGCTTTACATTTAGCGAGTGTGAAAACCACAAATTCTGGTGAGACACAAAATCGATATCGTCGTCAACTCTTCGATAAATTCTCATTTACTTTTAAATGTAATTCAACAATCACTACCTATGTACCTACAAGGAATACCAAGAACTCACACACAGAACAGACAACTTAAGGTAACAATTTAATGAAACGTTAATGCGCGAACGGGTAACAAGGGCATAACACCAATTTAGATAGAGCCTAACGGCGGTGAGTTTTGAAACCGTGATGGAATTGTAAGCGGGAAGCGTGACAGGTACAAGTTCATAATATATTCACAACAGTCTCAGACCTCAATCTTTGGAAACATTTACGGGCACTTTAAACTTCATCGGATATTCTCAGAACTAAGCTAAGGAATTATTTCTGGAGGCTGGGTAAACAACGCGATTTGTTTTACGATACGAAAATTGAAGGAGATAATGAAATAGAGGTAAGAAATTTCGAGATCCAGGAGATGTTATGAGTATGTGCCCTTGAGCTAAACATCTTTGCCAGTTATTATTCATTTGCCAAGCAGTAATATGCAGACATTATAGAGGTACTGTATTTCGGACTGAAGGGCAGTGTTTCCTGCGAAATTACTGAGCATGACGTCATTTAACAACTAATATTTGGATTATAGTTTAACTATTTCTTTAAAGAGTTGTTCTGTATTCTATTCTAATATCTCAAACTAGTAATATCTGTATTTTTTTTAGTTTTCGTATTACTACCAGTTTCGGCACCTCGTATAATATGCAGTTCTCATTCAGTGTAAACAATTACACAATAAACCAGCGGCAACGACAGCGGCCGGGGTCGAGGATGCCGAGGCGTCGTCCAATTTATCACCCACTAGTAAATGCGAGCGCAAAACGGAAATAAGCTATTTCGCCCCATTTCAACGGATCCTTAACCAGGTAATACAATCAGATTTAAATTAACTATAATATATTTTCTCGAAGAGGATGGCTCATGATTGGTTGGAGTCGTACCACTTGATATAATGGAGGGTTCTGGGCATCTTGGCACGGAAGCGAGCACTAAATTCTGACGCCGAACAAATTTGCAAAAGAAAGGACAATATCATGTATGTAAGTAATTGGACGTGAAAAAAATATGATACCTACAGCGTATAAAACTGTTGTTAATATTTTCCCAAACTGAATTAGTTATTTAACAAACAAATAAAGCATACCAAAGCCAAACTTTTGCAATTTCCTCCCTCGAAGAATTGAAAACAAAAGCTTTCTTCGAGTGAGATGATTTATTTGACCACTCAAACCATTAACCCTCATATCACCAGAGGCTAGGGGGTACAAAAATAGTTACCTAAAGGTGCTGAGAAACTTGACTATTTACTAGTAATGAGCATTCTCGGAAATGTTACATTACAGGAAAATGAACGAGACACACCGTGCATTTTATCAAGCGTTCTGTCGAGCATTCTAGCGAATAGGCAGTAGATTGTCGTCAAGCGTTTTGGCTAGCCGAGCTTCTGTCATAGTTTTACCCCTCCTCACACCGTTTTTGACGAGTAGCAAGTAGACCGTTCTCTACAATGATTACGAAAACGTTCGTTGCGTTATTGGCTCTATACTTGGCTGTATTCGTTGTTCAATTCAACAGATTTAAAAGCGAATGTTCGATGTTTTGTTACAAGTAAATGCCCAAGTTTATGAGCACCCTAAACGTTGATTACTTGCTACAAAGTTTCGTCACGAATCCTGCTTGGAATGCCGCCAATGATCGTTAAAACAACCTAATGACATACTCGTATGTTAAAGAATATGAAAATAGGAAAATCTTGAACCAAAGTTTCTGGTTCCTTTTTAAAAAATGGTCACGCTTCCCTTCAGTAATATTTAAGAGACAGTACTATCATATTATATTATGTCAATAATATTGCTTTGGATTGTTCCTGGTGTAAAGAATATCTATCGCTATACAGGAAACACAACAGCTTAGTGTAAAATTGCTGAAAAGTTTCACCACTCCTCATTTGCACATCATTCCTCTAGAAGTTACTGACAGGCTCAATTTAAACTTATTTTACCTTATAATAATATCTACCATAATATTATATAAGATATGGCTCAATCAATTCACCTGTATTGAATTTTCCACATCCCTAGCGTTAAAATTGTCCCAGATACATATTCAAGAATATCGAGCCCCAGGTCGCATTGAACAAAAGCCTATCGTGTTTTAATTTGTTCAGAACTTTCTGCATTCTGTTTTTAGTTTCGTACCAGTATTTTTAATTTTCTTGGAAACACATTAAATGGAAATGAGATTGGTACACACCACTACCTACCGTATCGCATTTTCATACAACACTTAGTACCTATGTATTATACAAAAATTCCACAAGTTCGCACAATAGGTACTTTAATAAACAAGTGAAATTTTAAAAATACTTTTTAAAAACAAGCTTTAATTATTATTATCGTCTTATATCATAAAATACTCGTCAAGACGAATCAAATGAGCCCAAACTCGATGGGGTTCCGTTGTTTTATGACGGAGTTCCTATGGCCACCTTCCAGCTCCATCATCAGATCAGCTCGATGTCATAAAAATATTGCATTGTCATCCGATTTACACACGCATGCAAATTTTCAGCTCAATTGGAAACCGGGAAGTGGGTCAAATTAAACTTGCAAGATTTGATTACAGACAGACAGACAGACAGACAACAGACAGGTGAAAGTAATATAAAGCTTGTAAAAAGCGCTCAAAACATTAATACTCGAGCAAAGTAAAGCGGGCCACATCGTCCGCCTGTGGTACACAAAATTTGTGTTATACGGTGGACCACCCATTCGCCTGTACCCGCATGTGTCTTTTTTTTAACCCAGGAAAAATGCGTTACGCATCATCACACCACGCCGGGAGACGCGGGGTGGTATGTGGGACTCCCCCGCTAAAGATGGGCGCGGCGGGGAAAACCATTAAAAAATGTACACCAACCTTAACACGCAGTGACGTAGCTGTAGCTAATTCAACTCCGAGCATCGGACTGACCTCTTGATTCGTTACTGCGAGCTATTTAATTAAACGGATATGAGCTCTCAGGCTTGATCTCCAGGGCAAGCGGTAAGTCCAAGGCGTGATATCCGTACGTATATATTTAGCTAAGCAAATTAACGTACATTAAGTAAACCGATTTAATAGCATCTGCATGTAAACGGATGTAGGATGTTTATACGAGTACCTACACACTACACATATAGGTGATTATATTATAGATCGATATCAGGCTTGTATTATATTAGTAGAGTTCTTTGTGGTGTAGTATAAGCTGTGTGGTAAGCCTCTGCAGAGGTCATCTGGAGAAGTATCACAGCTTTAACAGTTTTTTTTTTATTCATTAAGGTAAGGCCTTTGACCACGATTTCACGTGATATTAAGCAACGATGCGGCCGTAGATTGCACCAGACTATACCTAGAAGGCGGGATAAATCCCTCCCTGGTTTCACTGAACATCATGCCGGAACACGGTCACAATAACCGCTTGACGACACGGTTTTGTCCAGTGGGTGGTAACTAGCCACGGTTGAAGTCTACCACCAGTACAGCGAGTGGAAATACCGCACGTAACTAATTAGTCATTGGTGCAGGGCCGGGATTCGAACTCGGTGGTCCAGATTTTAATCCGCACCTCATAACCCCTTGGCCACCACCGCTTAAATAGTAATTCTTCCACCAAGCAGTAATGTACATATAATTTGTTCCTAACTGAAGGGAAATGTTACCAGTGAAATTACTGGGCATGACAAGATTCAACTATTATAATATCTTCTTCTTTTTAATAATATGGCAACATGTGCATTTTGCCAGTGTCGAGTAAAATTCGTGAATGTTCACGGGATATTAAATTATGGTCTCCACTTTCGTGTTTTGCCAGTGTCAAGTTAAATGTTATTTTTTAAGTAATAAGTTAGTTAGTCAGGTCAGAGTCAGAGTGAGCTTAATAGCTCGTCTAGTCACGTGAGTCTTCCAGTAAAATGGGTGGAATTTTACTGAAAGTTCGGAGGAGTTTTGGAGGGGGCACCAAAATTCATATTTCAGCACCATATCACTTGCCTACATCTGTGCACATTCAAAAACACTTAACACGCAATATTCCACCATTATTACACGCTAACAATCAAATTCTACACGATTATTAAGCAAAAGACGTGGAGCTAATGATATGATCAAGGCTTGCCGCCAAAACTCCTATTATAATATCTCAGGGTGACAGGTGACAAACGCAGTGCAAAATTTTGAATTTCAAAACACTGAGTCACTAGCGATCCAGCGCTAGCGCGGGTATTCCGCACCAAGATCGCTTCTCGTTTTGCTAACGTCCACTGTCAAATTCTAACAAAATGATGAAAAAAATCTTGAAAATTCTTATGATACCAGTACGAAATCAAATGCAACTATATTTTTATAAAATTTTGCATCTTTTGGTCGCCTCAAAGTGGCGTTTTTAAAATAAAAATGTGTTTTATAGGTTATTTTTTGCTTACGTTTTGCTGCGTCGTCGTCTCTTTTTTGTGCAGAATTTAGGCCCAGATTAGCTCGTCTTGTCACTCATTATTATAAAAAAATATTAATCTAAATTGTAAATCTAATAATAATAATTGGGGTTTATACTCCAACATAACAGGTTACCCATCTTACACTGTCAGAGTCAAATCACAATTTATAGGTTGTGTGGCTAACTAACCTATATTATGTTGCAGTTTCAGGTTGTCGAGATTACTACAGGGCCTGCAACATGACCTAACAACTGCCTCCTACATACCTTAAATAATATATCTAATTATGAAGGATATTAAAAAAAAATACAAAGTGCAAATTGAACTAGCTTAACATTAATCTGATCTTAACAACAAATTTGAGGAAAATTGCAAAAACTATTAAGCCATTTTTGAGGTGAATCACACAAGGTGTGCAGATATTGTGGATCAAGGGTAGTCAGTATCGTGTGCACTCAAACCATTGAACCAGAAACGGGAAGTATTTTACACTAAAATATCTGGTTAAAAGAATCCATAAATTACTGACACTGAGAAAATGTTCACTTTTAACGCTAACTTAGTTTTTTTTTTAACTTTAGATAAATACACAAAAATCTTATAACCTAGCTGTGCTCTGATATTTTGTCCGTTGAAAGTATAAATATATGAGATTTTTTCTAGGATCTTAGCTACCAACACAACTACACATGAAACAAAATAATTAAAATTCGGGCTCAAGTAGGAATTATTATTTGATCTCAATTTGTAACAATTATAATTAGGAAAAAGGAGAAAAAAATCTGATGAATTCTGTATATAATCCCCGCCTTTTATTTGAAGTCTTTTAAAAATAATTATTAAAATCGGATCCATCTTTGAGTAATCGTTGAAGATATGCATTAAAAACAAAAAAAACTGCGACGAATTTTGAACCATTCCTCCTTTTCCAGAGTCGGTTAGGTATATAAAGCATAGCGTGCTAAAACTAGTGGCACATACAGTAAAAGCAAAGGGAACTAGACAAATCTATTTTTGTTTTATAGGTCAGGCTGCGGCTCAGCTCTGTATGACATAAGCGCCTAATGGTGAACGCACATCCATCCGCATCGACCGCGCCGAACGTATCGAACAGGGTATGTGGAGGACTAAATTGACCTAATTAAGACCTAATTTTGTACCTACATGTGTTGTTGAATAAATAAATAAATAAATTTTGAATTGTTTATAATATGAAAATGAAATGATCGAATTTTGAATTGTTTATATGAAATGTCATGAAATCTCGCACACGTGCCGGAGTCGAATCGTCCGAATCTGAAGAAGATTTTCTATACAAAAAGTCTTTTGGCGCGGTCGATGCGAATAGATGTGCGAGCACCATTACACACGAGTATAGTAGGTATTCTATAACAGTAAATCGTATGTATATAAAAATAGCGTAAGCTGGGTTCTGAGCGGAAGAATCCTTAAGGATGTTTACGTCATGAAATAACGAAAATAGTCGAAGTATATTCTATGTTAATCTAAATATATAAAAGGTAAGGGTCTTTGTCTAAGTAATATTAGAAAAAGGAACAATATGCCGTTTTTTCACTGATAACTATTTCTTTCATTTTTTATTAATTTGTAGACGAGACCGGTTTCGATGGGCACTATGCAGCCAACCAAATGGTTGCTATGCAAAGTACGCGTGTATTACCTCTATAACCACTACATATAGCCTCAATTGTAACTGCGTGCTACGGCCGCCGCGGTTAACCGCATAATAACTTACATAAATGACAACTGGCATTTATTTTTAATACAGGAAAAATGCATTACGCATCGCCACCCAATGCCGGGGGGCACAGGGCGGTATGATTTGAACAAACCCACGTTGGTCGAGGAAAATGGACGACGGTAGCGAGTTCCATAGCTTCGCTGTTCTCATAAACGAGGCAATCGCTTAGATTTTGATACAAGAATTTTAGCTGGAAGACGCAAAGCTCGTAATCCAGCCAACGTCATTCCCACGTGTACAGTACTATAAAATATATTATATCTACAAAGCTTATAGCACTGCAGCCATTAAATATCAAGAAGGTCAGGACAGCTACGTCACAGCTCTGACTCGCTGATGACGCAAAAGCGGTGTGGCGCCTTAAACCTATCTCATTGGACTACTTCTTACGTAGCTATTTTTAACTGACCTTAAATAGGTTTTAGAATTGATACGTATGGATTTGTAAGGTGTTTACTTAGGACGATCATTTAAGCCTTAAAAATATGTTTAAGGTACACATTACTACGAGTACATAGTTTATTAATACTATTAACCTTATACCTATATACAAACTTTTAGGAGTTTATTTTGTGTATGTTTGTCTTCGAATATTTTCAACGCTGTTTACCGTATTTGACCATTATTTTTATATTGGCTTACATTTACTTCAAGCTTTTAGAGCATTCGTAGCTCGTAGAGCTTTCGTAGCACGTAGAGCATTCGTAGCTCGTAGAGCATTCGTAGCTCGTAGAGCATTCGTAGCTCGTAGATCATTCGTAGCTCGTAGAGCATTCGTAGCTCGTAGAGCATTCGTAGCTCGTAGAGCATTCGTAGCTCGTAGAGCATTCGTAGCTCGTAGAGCATTCGTAGCTCGTAGAGCATTCGTAGCTCGTAGAGCATTCGTAGCTCGTAGAGCGTACATAGCTTGTAGAACATTCATAGCTCGTACAGCATTCGTAGCTCAAGTTCGTAGCCCTGTGTTTATGTAAACAGTACCTCTCGTCTATGTTGCTCACAGATCAGAAGAATCGTAATGTTGCTGAATCGATTTTGCTGAAATAGCTGAGACCATGGAATGGAACAGCTTCAGCGAATAAAACCGCTGAAAGCAGCCAGTATAATAAACCTTTGTTTAACAAAACAAAAGTGTCAGCCAAAAAATTATCTCACATTACACGATGACAAAAGTTTGATTACTTTTCAATTGAGTTAGGTTTCGTAAACCCATATATTAATTCTATTCATCCCTCGGGGCGGCAGGAAGGGGTCAACTGACAAAAGGACCGCGATCACCGCCTCGCGACGCTCTCTTCCCTCGCTGAATAATAATGTTGAGACTTTGTATTTTACTATTTCTTGCAAGACACTGTGTTTTAAACGTAAAGTAGAAGGCTATCAATTAGATATGTTAATTTTAACAGTTGGATATGATTTTGTGTTAAATAAGCCAAAGTTTGATCACATCCCACCTGATGGAAAGTGCAGATTCGATTGTTTTAGGTAGTTTTCTTATATGGATTAAAACGTGCCCTCGATTCTTAAAAGCAAGCTCTAGTCTATAATAAATACATAGTTTATGTTCGCATCTTCACTTCTTTCTCCGCAGATGTCTACATCACTATTTCTTACCATGTCGAACTTCCACAAACATTTTGACCTATTGAACTGCGTGTTCACAGATCAGTCAGTCAATCAGTCACGCATTCCTTTTACATATGTATATGATATACAGAAGATTTCACTTCACCTATTAAGCCCATTTCAGTATAACTTTTGCAAACATACTGCAGGCAGTGGTCGTAAACATGCGAAGTTTACGACGAGTTTGCTATACATAGCCGCATATGAACCACGTACGTACGCCTCTTTAGTATCATTAAAAACGAGTCCAACCTTTGTACGGCACCTTATGTTCCGCCGTCGAATATAGAACCTTTAGACATGAATACTGAGTACATTATATTTGTTTGTTCTTTAAAAGATTGGGATTTCTCCCGCCTTCTGGGTTTTTTCTGCTACTATCTACCACCTTGTTTGTGCTCAAAGCCTGACCTATAACGAATTAAAAAAATAATGGGTGAGGATCGTGATATGAAAAAAGCAAAGTGGAACAGCCGAATGGCTGTGACTATATAGTTTTGGCTGTCCCAGGTATCCGTATAAAAAGGGGTGCAAAATATGCATCCTGCAGGTCGAGGACTCGCAGGTGACACAGAATAAAAGCAGCTGATGGTTCTTATTGGCGGAGGCCTAAATTCGTTAATACTAGTCGTATAATATACGCATGACATTACATTTTTTAAAATATAATTAGTCCGTAATTTAAATAATAAAAAAATATTCGATACGTATTTTTTTGTTTGTCAATATCATTATATTTGACTGAGATATAACGAATATAAAATTTTGGGGGGAGACGCGCTACGTACTATTAGGTACAAATCGTGACATCATGACCTCCTCCTCCACAACTTTTGGACGCTGTAACTTCGTTTTTCGTTACTACTACGTTTTTCATTAAATTTACAATCATGTCCAATATATTTTAATAATCTACATTATTTATCATCATTATTTTACACATGTTTCTCTATTTTTCTCACATATTTTTATAACATCGTCAGTCTTATATATACTCTCCTTTTCTGCTTGGTTGTCTGGAAGAGATCGCTATCAGCGATAAGACTGCCAATTGTTACACTTTTTCAAATTTATTAATTTAATGTTATATATTGTTTATTCTGTAACTTTTGTGTACAATAAAGCGTTATCTATATATCTATTATGGAAAAAAATTGTGTTGTCATGCCTATTACCAGTCTAAACGTTCTGTGTTCGTTGTACCCACATAACAGAGTGTGGTTTAATACGCAGATTTATCATTTAATACGAGGGTAAAGGGATAATTAGTTACACCACAAATGGTTATAATAATGATTCATATTCAAAGGTAATATTTAAGGTCCTTTTTACATATTACGGGCATGATTGTGGGTCCCAACTTTAATACCTATTTTAAATTGGGTTTGGATAGACGAATTACATTAAAATAATGAAGTTTAAAGTTTGTGTGTGAACTTGTGAACTGTGAAATATTTGTTAATTTTCTCGCGTTAACAGCTAACCGATTGAGCTGAAATCGGAATATAGGTTGAACCCTGGATACCTTGGGACTGGATCTTAAAGCTCTGCCGATTCCCAGTCCTCCATCACAAAGACATCCCGCATTGTCATCGCCGAGTTGTTTTAGTGGCTATACCCGTGCAGTCGCCCTGCACGAAGAGTCCTACATAAGCCTCCCTTACTCTAGACGGGAATGTACGCGAAACGTGTTTTTTCTCGGTGTTAGCATGAAAAAGATCCTGGAGGACCTGCTATTGAAACACATATATTTCCTTTTTATTAGAATTTTAATACGACTTTAACCATATGTTTTTTTCTCGATGTTGACAAGAGAAAGACCAAGGTACACATTTTTTTTAATTATGAAAACTTTTACATAGTACCTTATATCTTATAGTACACAAAATATACTACAACAATAGTTATCCAGTACAACATGGAAATACTAGATAGAAATACAGTAGTGCGCAGCTGTTAAAACAAAAAGAATTTCAAAGTGAAAGAATAACCAAACAATGTACTGCATCGTATTTTTCTATTTCTAGTTCTCTCTTAGTTTGTTTTACGCTTTGCTTTCAAACAGATACTACTTAGGCCTGACTCTCACTGGAAGCGTTGTAACGCTACTACAGAAGCACGTAATTGTACCACTTTTCGTGAAAATCAAAGTCTATGACAATTTCATTGACGTCTAACATTTTAGGCAATTTAGTGGTAGCGTGTAATCCAACTCAACCAAAATCCATTAATTCCAATAAGCTACAATAATAGGTACCTACTTTTTTAATTCTTTTGAGAAGGTTATATTCCATTTAACATTAGGCCTTTCAGAAAGTGCTTTTCAGAGAAGAATGGACTTGAAACTCACTACTATAATTCGATGTACATACAGCAGTATTGCTACTTAATTACTCGGGGAACTATGGTGGCCGTACTAGTAATAACACTGCATTACAACCACCAAGGCCTCCCGTTTGGATAGGTGACTTATGAGTAGGTACATGGTTTTCTTGCAAGTAGTTAGTTAAACAGTACACAAATCTAACAAAAATTAAATAATAACTGCCAAACGCAACAAACGGATTTCCTACAACGTGGGATGTAAATATTTTCATAACTTTTTATTTTCAAAAAGAGAAGCGAGACTTCGCGTTACTGTAAGTCGCGCGTCTGCGCTTTTAGTGTGAGCCAAGCCTTATAACGCTACCATTATATTTTCATAAGGATCTGCCGCGATATTTTTCATAGACTCTAGGGGAATAAATGAAAATAAATACAATATCGAGACAGTTGCTTATAGGAAAATATAAACAAATGGCTTCTTAAACACATTACGACAAACATAGTCGGACAGAGAGGTTGTAAAGGGTTTAGTCATACTTTTTTTGCACATAGGGGCTTAGACCACAATGTCGCCTGTTTTAAGCGACAATATGGTCGAAAATGCAGCAGACTAAACCAGTGGATCAACAATATTATAGTGACTTCACTGTTCACTGATGTATCGGAACACCGCGCAAACTGCCTAAAATCACGTTATGCTGGTCTGTTAACCTAATTCGTAATGTTATAATACATGAAAATATTGTGATCTCACAAAAAAACTGAATATAAAAATAATTGCGGACGCGCATTATGACGATCCAAACCAGTGTTTCATAAAACCAAATGAAATCGTAACAAATGTACAGTGAATATGATGTAAAATGTATTAGGCACACTCGTAAGACAGAAAGCCAACCCTAAGCAAATAATATATATATTTTTTTTACTGTGGCAAATGCCTTTATTGAGAAAAACAAACTAACAATACTACAGCTACTACAGCAGTAAAGAACACTTTTATTGACCACAGATCGGCCACAAGCCGATCTACAGAAAATCCAAGTGCGCCAAACCACTGTCAGTTGGCAGAGTGCCCAGAATGCTGGCAGCATTGCCACGTAGAATGGCAATACTTATACGTTGGGCCAAATACACCCCAGCATTCCGGTCACACGTCGCCTCGACCAAGCGCTCAGATAAATTTTCGAAAATGCGGTGAGCTCCCGGACCCCAAGGACCCAAAGTCTCTACCCCAAACGGCTCAAAAATGTAACCGCTATCGAGGTTAGCATATTTACGCCGCTTGAGCCGCTCAGCAGAAACTGCCGCCGCACCAATAATAAAATTGATATGAAATTAAAATATCAAAATGGAATGTCAGATTAATAGTCTGCTGCCAACGCCAGGTATTTGAGCAGTAGCGGTTACAAGGTGGATCATGGGGGTCACGGCCCCCTAAAATTCTATTCATATCTCACTCTTCAAGCAGATCGCATGCCCTGTCTAACACTCGTATTTTTAATCGTGTCGTAGACCTCGACCATACTCAACCATACTCTTTACTCAACCATATTTACTCAACCATCGTGCCAAAAAGCTCGTAGATGACCAAAAGCTCACGGAATCTCGGCTGCAGAGCCTTGAACACCGTAGAATGGTCGCCTCGTTATCGGTCTTCTATAGGATTCATTTTGGAGAGTGTGCGCAGGAATTACATGAACTAATTCCTCCAAGCCCATTCTACCGACGGACGTCGCGGCAGACGGCAAAGCGGCATCCTTACTTAGTGGCGTTACCTACTGCCCGCACCAAGCGTTTTGCTTCGTCGTTCTTAATGAGAACTGGTCGCGTTTGGAACACTTTGCCGTCATCCGTGTTTCCCGAGCGGTACAACTTGGGTATCTTCAAGGCACGAGTGAATAGGTACCTTTCTAGGCTTCTTACGTGATCCATCGTCGACCGCATTTTCACTTTCCATCAGGTGGGATGTGGTCAAACGTAGGCCTATCTCGTATAAAAAAAAAAAAAAAAAACCATATTTTTAACATAGACCCTTTTACGCACTTTTCCCCGAAAAAGGTTATGTAGAACAGAGTCGAGGCAACAAAAATACAGGGTGTAAGAGAAAATTTAAAAATCTTGGGCTATTATTCTTTGACCATACTGAACATCGAGGATCAGGCAGTCCCAAAACAAATTTGTGGTAGTAGGCCTCTACAGCAGAAGCCACCTGGGGATGTATCGCACCTTAGCCAGTTATTCATCCGCCGTACCCATTAGTAATGTGCATGCAATTACTGTGTTAAAGTCTAAAGGGACACGTGTCTAATACGTGTCTAATATGGGCAAACATAGCGATAAGGTACCTGATTCGCTCATGTTTTCATAAAAATTATCGAGTTCTCCTAAATCTTAGATTCATCATTGTAAATAAACGGCATAAACTCACTTGTATCCTTGTATCTGTTGTTGTCTGTAGATCCTCGTACAGGATCGAAACGGTCGGCACGAAGCCGAATAAATATAAGTCAGTTTACGCCGTTTATTTACAGAGATTAATCTAAATACTCACGAATCGATTAGTACAAAAATGAATCTTAGATTAGAACCATAGCTCTCAGCTCAGTCCCCAAACGAAAATTCTTGATCCGCTACTGTATCTGAGGTATGTACCTCTATAATCCGATTGAAATTATACAGGTATATTTACACTTGCATTATGATCTCAAGTCCTCAGTAAACAACGGCGCCACGGAGATTTAATTACTCGCTTGGTATTAAAATTAAACTAGAAAACATGCTTTACGGAAAAGGCTGTAACGAAGTTTATGCTCGTTTTAAAAGATTTTTACTCCGCTTTTTAATGCTCGTTCGAAAAACGGACTGAACAAATAGTAGTAACAATGTCTCGTGAAGAATACGGTCCTCTACAAACATGTGTACCATACCTTGTATACTTTTAACTAAACTGGCAAATCCCTCATTTTGTTCGACGAACGCTTTTACTTATTCATGCCACACGTTCATACATTGTTTGGTGACCTTTGCCCTAAACATGCATCCAAGTTTTACAGAATTAGATTACAATGTGAGCCACTGTAGGTACAGTTCGTCAGCCCGACTTGCTGCAAACGTTGCGTTTCCCGTACTCAGAACAATGTCGTACAAAACAATGGAACACGCAATAATTTCCTATTAAGTATACCCCGTCTGATAACCCAAGTCTTATACGAAGGAAATTACACATAAAGAATTTTTAAAAATATGGAATCTAAGATTAAGGAAAAGTTTTACTGAGTTACGGTTTATTACCAGTTTTATTTATTTTTTTCGATTTTCATTATGAAAGTAAGCTTTAGAGTCTAATCGTCAGAAGGATACCTACTGAATCTATAGTTACAAAAGTATCTCTACCTGCTATAGATATTCTTCACATAAAGCTAGACTCACAGTGTATTGTGTATGGCACAAGGAGCGTCTATAAATAGCCGAGGCTACACCCAACATAAGCAGTATTTAGTGCCGTCTCAGTTTCATGGTGACCAGACATAACGCCACATTATCGCCGCGCGGCACCAAACATTCCGCATCCATTTTATCACCTGGACTCGAGCAATAAACCAAGGCATTCCAGAATTAATATAGAGCTCATTTTACGACCTCTCCGAGAGCGAATAACTTTTTGTCGAACGCGCTTCTGTTGTAAGTTGTTAACGCGGACGTCGAGGTAACATTCCAAACTTTTTTGGTAAGATTTGAGGAAGCCTAATTAGAACCGTGGCCCGTTTCATTAGAAAAATTAATAAGCATACCGTCCGACTCAACCGATGGACGTTAATGAGAAGCAACGACTGGAATGAGTAAAGAAATCTCTTTTACAAACTACGTGACCAATTGCCGACATAAAACAAGGGAATTTTAAACATATACTAGCTGACTTGTACAACTTTTTCTGCGTCTATTGAAAATACTCTACGATGTCTTAAGACCTATAAATACAAATATACTTAAATAGAACATCAAAATCGGTCGAGCCATTGCAGAGATTTTCGATAACGCAGTCACACGAGAAAAGCTTTCAACGAACTCTGAAACTTTCCCAAAGTAATAGTTTTTACAAAGTGAAGTTAGGGAACCAAAGGATTTAAAAAAATCTAAATAAATGTTTGAATATTTGAGTTTTTTTTAAGTCGTTTAATCATAATAAATTACTTACAGAAGAGCGGCGCAATCAGTAAGTGAAATGCTAAATAGATACGCTAGTTCGGTACCCTTTGTCAAACAGATTCTGGAGAACAAATGCCGGCGGGTGTAGTAGCTATGTGGTTGACTGCAGCTCGAGTACTTTGCATGCGAAAGGTTCCGATTCAATTCCTAGTCGGGACAAATATTTGGACTCCTAAGACAAGTATTTGTTTCGGATCTGGGCTCGGGTTGATGTTTGTGCTGCGTCGACGTTCTCGTCTAAGTTTGGATTGAATGCTCTGACGTCAGGAATGTGCTGACTTGCTTTATAGGTGTTTAGGTTTTCTTGGGATTAAACTTCTAATACACACTTTATGGCGCTACGGATTGTCGTATCTAACTTTAGATGTGTACAGCAAGGTGCGTAATAAACTGCATCTTATGTCTAAAAATCGTAAGACTTTAGGATTTTATACATAATTGTTTTAGTTTAACAGTAAAAGAGTAGTTTAAGTTACTTTTCGATACCTCATTAATGAAGGGATGAAATAGGAACAGGAATTTAAAAAAATATCAAGACATAAGAAAAAAAACTCTGTAAAATTATGGAATGAATTAGTGTAATGTCTTTTTGATCCCCATTCCCATTTACCAATCCAATCAAAGCATACGCAGTCGTGATAACTAATCCAGATCGGAACTCGCATTAAGAAATGCTACTTTCGTTAAAAACTTCTCTAAATTAATGTTACGTTACTTACTGAAAGAAAGTGAAAAGGAAAAAAAATGTTACTTATATTTATAATTTTGTACGATAAGACCACCGCTATTAGTAATTAAATGTACACATTTAATTACTAATATTAATTATGTATGTGTTTTCTGTGATATGTGGTATACAGTCAACTACAAAGAGATGTATCCATGTTAGTCTTACAAAATGAAGGAACTTTTAGTATGCAAAAATTATTTACCCTTCGTAACATTTTCAGTATCCACCAAATCTTATACTAAATTCGATTCATTTTAAATGCTATTATTATGTATCACCTAAGGAAAAGTAGTGGGATACATCATTGTTGCATATTAAACGAGTCGATGATAATATAAAGTTTGATTGCTACTAGAAATGTCACGAACCAAGGATAGTTCATTGTGGCAAATGAAAATTTAATTCATTTTGTAAGCCTAACATGCAAACATCTCTTTGTAGTTGACTGTACAATAAAATATCTAATCTTATAGATACAGATGGCGAAACTAAAAAAAATGATATTAATCACGTGTATCGATGAGACGATGGGTCCATCGACACAAATGATCGGCAAAATTTCCCCTGGGGTACGCTCGACCCGTCCGCTGTCTCTATGTTTTATTTTACCTACTGCGAGTAGGGTATCCATAACTTTTCCGAATATTACATGAATGTAAAAAATATAACCTTGTACGTTGGTAAGCTTATGTAATAAGGTACGTTTTCGACGGTCAAACGCTCGGATAGATTTCAATTTGGTTCTTTCGTTTTTGTACTAGCATTTTCTGTTTTGTAAAATTTGGATACTATAGTACAATATGAATCTGCGCTCATTAAAATCGATTTACTTTTCGGCTGAATCAATTAAAAATACACTAATATCAATCAACATATTCGTTCTTGTTTTGGTTTCCGTCCTCTTACTTACTTACTTACTACGGCGCAGCGACCCAAACTGAGTCTTGGCCTCCGATACAAGATCACGCCACTCTTCCCGATTCTGTGCTACCGTCCTCTAAGCAATAATTTAATGTTTTTCCAGTATTTCCTACCTATATTTTAACCATTTTAATTTGATAAGTGGAACTCACTCAAAATATATTACTACACTTACTTTACTTTATTATTATTACATATTTTTTTGTTTAACACCATAAAAGTGAGTAGTGACAAGAATGGCACTTGTAGCCTAAAAATCACTACCTTTTAAAGATTTGCATTAATTCAATATTATAACGTTTTTTTGGAAAGTAAAATTATTGTTAAATATTGATTTATGATCCTCCTCTAATTCGTGAGTCCAAAACTAATTATGGACTAATGTTAATTTTAAAATGTTCATTTATTTATCTATCTGCGGTACAGGACAATGTGTGCTAGATCTGTTAGTAACGCCTAGAATTGTGGTACTCCAATATTCCCGGACACATTCAATCGCAAACACATGAATTGCTGTAAACTTATATTAAGCCTAACTCACACTGACGTCAGCGAGACTTAGTAGTACCTAGTTGCCCTAAAATCTGAACAATATAGCTAGTGTTAACAAAAATGCTCATTCGTCATGATCATTACGTCAAACGTATTGAACATTCGCTTATATGTGACACATTACATGCTTTTGGACACTGGGTATTTGTTATTTTTTATACACTCTTGGGATATCCACCTGGCCTACCTAGTCGACCAACAACACTATCGGCTAATTCACACCCACTAAGGTTGATGTCCACTTCAATGTACATTACTGCGTTTGTTATTGAACTCATATTAAAGAGGAGGTTTAAGCCAGTAATGTAAGCATGGATTCTAGTGTTTTACAAGTGGATGGACGATAGCCAATAGGCCTGCTGATCGATGGTCACATCTTTGAGAACGTAACGTTACAAAATATAAAAATAGTAAAGCGCTATTAATTTATGTCATAGATTTTTTTGTGCCACATGCAATTGTGGTTATCTCCACCTATAGACACGCACCTTTATACTAGGGACATGTTGATAGGACGCCAAGCCTCACTAACGATTTGCAAATACGAAGAACAAAGACGTGACGGTTGGATATACGTTTGTCCTTTGTTATCGGCAACACGTATCGTATTATTTATCTGATAACAGCGTCCATTGTAGCCTGTAACAAATGGACCAACCGCCGTTTAAAAGGACACCATTGTAGGACTTTGTTTAATTTCGATTTGCCGAACTATTGAAGCAACTGGTATCTTTCTGGCGACTAGTTCTACCTCTGTCTACAAAGCGACTTTGGCGATCGCTTTTTTTTGCGGATGTAAATGAGAATAAATACAAAGAAGAATTATCGTGAATTTTAAATGGACCTAACTCCCTAAAAACAATAACTATTGGTTACTCACACTGTCAGAGTCAACTCACAATTAGGTATGTGTTGTGTGACTGTGTGACCAACTATTATGGTGAAGTTTCAGATCAAGAGCATCGTGACCTAACGATTGCTTCCTTCTAAATACATTTACTATACGAAATAGCCGGGGCCCAAAGACTTACGAGCCTTCTGTAATACGGTAAACACGGTAGATGAACATCCTGGCCATTTAAGAGTCTCAATCTAATTTTCACGTATTTTCTTTTTTTGTAAATTTTTAGTTCAACGGATATAGATTCCTTCTTTAATATTCCAGCCCCTTCATATAACACCAAAATTAATAGTGTAGATCTAAGGACCAAGATCAGAACCCACAAATCCGAGGCAATAAATTCATCAAGCTGTCCGATGAAAATGGGTAGCAAGACGACCCTGCGAGGAAAACGTTCATACTACACACATAAACTGTAAGGGTGAGGATAGGCTTGAGTATTTACTGGTAATTTCATGTTTTTAGAAGCGATTTAATATAGGTATAAAACTTAGTTTTCAAATCAAAAAATATTAAAAAACTTAATGACCATTAGATTTGCAAGACCAATGGAATTAGGCTTTACTTAGGAGAATTCTATTATACCTCTAACAAGAATACATATTTAATTTATAATTGTTCCAGATAATAATGATTCCTCCAAAAAAAATTGATAATTATTTTTATAAGTTAGTAATAATTAGATTAGTTTAAGTATATAAGCTGTATCTATTCTTAATTTGGGCAATAAATGGCTTTTTATTTATTTATTTATAATTTTTTTTTGCGGCATGTGGTCAATAACCAAAACTGCGTTCGAAATAATGGTGGTTATGGCCGTGGTTTGGCACGACATTCGTAGTGAAGAAGACCGGAAGATATTTGTTCTGCCTACTTGACCTACAACGCGTCTGCAATACCACTTGTACTGGACTATAGACGACAGTACCCCCTTACCGAAAGACCGCCTTTTTTTAAATTTCAGATGTGATGAGCAAATCAGGTGCCCGATGGTTAGCATCATGATTGCCCTTTTCAGATAGTAACAGCTAGTGTTCTGAAGTACAAAATTATGCGCGACACTCCAATGTGAATGAGTGAATGAATGATAACTCTTTATTTTAACATCACAAAACACACAAATTAAAAACTATGACAAAAAGTTTAATAGTTTGGTTAGTGAATGTGGGCAATGTGTGAGTTTAGTCGGTATTTTTACATAGTTATAATATGGATGACGCTCGCGTTAGTTTTCAAAATCGTATATACTATACATTATACATCTGCCGTAGTGTACCCTCACCTTTAAGCATCGAGTTTTGATCGCGACATTTCCCACGAGTGCGGCGCCGCAGTGACCGATATATATTTTTATCTACCGGCGGTAATTACTCGAGGCTCACGAGACCACACGCCCGCCTACACGTTTGATTCACTGCAGATACTGTCATAAATGTTTACGTTTTGTTCGCAAATTGCACGTGGTAGAACTTCCAGTGGGATCACTATGTTAATAAATAAATACGAGAGTTTATTTCGGAACTTTTACAAATTTCGTGCTTTCATGTGTTCTTGTCTTATATTAGCATTTTTAGTTGACCTCTCCCTCGTCTCTTATCAACTAAAACAAAACAATTTTTCGAAGATCTCTCGCTCTCTCGCTTTTTTTTAAACTCACTCTGAGTCAAACTTTTCGATTTTTTCCTCGTAAATACAATGTTAGTCTCAACGTTTTTAGTTTGAGCTATGATAAATATAATAATGTGTGTATACCTCACGTTAAATATATTATACAATAAAGAAATAAACCAAAAAAAAAAACTTGGGTTTTGGAAGGTCTTTGCTACATACCACTAGAGCCTACATACTTTATTATAAATCGTCAACTATTAGTTATTAGTAGCCTTTGTAAATTTAACTTGCAACATTGCTAGAAAGCTCTTCGTAATAAGTAATTAGTTTTCAATAGATATGATTTGATATGCAATGAATTTAATGATCAAAATTGCAAGAAGCGTTCAAAACTGGCTCAAAATTAATCCGGATTGGATTCAACCAAATGAACTGCCTAATGTACGTAAAAGCAATTCGTTGTCAGATTATGGGATAGCTATTGCCGTGACTAAAGCCGACTCGAGCTCAAAACTTGCGCTCGTTATTCTCGCTCGATAAGTAATTTTATAATCTTATCCTCAAGAAATTCATACGGTTAATGTGAAAAGTTTTAAGACAGATTATAAAGGGCCAAAAGTAAGTTTATTGTATTATAAAGTTACAGTCGATAAAGGCTCCCAAGCGTACCTATTGCCTACATTTGCCATGATCTGATTCGGGCGGAGCTTAAGTTTGCCAGTATAACTCGATATTGAGACCCTTCTAACCGAGTTTGTGAATTAGAGCAATCTGTCATACGTCGAATATTGGTATAGCTAAGATCATAAATATCCCTTTGGATAAATAACCCTTTCGGGCAATGTAATCAACTATACTTGGAATAATAAAAATCAATATGTGACTGGAATCAGGAAACAGTTTCGAGAATGTTTTATAGCTAATTTTATTGGCACATAAATAAGGCCTGCATGGAATTGACGGGGAGGTTGTGTTTCTTCAATAAATCTTTTGATTACTTATTGGCCTAGTGTTAACAAGATATTAATGCTGGCAAAAGGATGAGCATAATTATAAAAGTTCTAAAGGATGTGCTAATTTACAGTTACCCAAATGGTAAAACTATCTTTATAAAATGAAATAGAATGTGTTGTTCGCCGTGCATGGTCTGTGTATAATGTTATCTGGGATAAGGTCAGTGTATAAAAAGTATTTCACGTAAATAGCCTGTCTATGAATTGTTACCCTTAGATGTGGCACTTGTAGAGGAGGACCGCATGCTATCAGCTGTCGGTGCAGTAAAATGAATGATCAGTGTATAATTAATGTTGTCCGTGTAAGGTCAGAGTATAATGTGTGGTTTTACCCGTGAATGTGGCGCTCGTGGTGGTCGCGGCTAGGTCGGGGCGGGCCGGCGCAGTATAATGCATGGTCAGTGTATAATTTATTTATTTATTATTTATTTATTTATTCAAAATTAGTACGGCTAAAGCCAATTACACTAATTGATACAATAATTATACAATACTTATAACTAGTAGTCAAGAAATAATTAAATTGAATAAATGGTACATAAAGAAAAAAAAAATTATGTTAAAACTAAAATTATACATACAATAAAAAATAAATATATATAAAACAATAATGTTATATATAATGTTGGCAGTGTAAGGTCAGTGTATAATGAGTGGTTACCCGTGAATGTGGCGCTCGTGGTGGTCGCGGCTAGGTCGGGGTGGGCCGGCGTAGTATAATGCATGGTCAGTGTATAATGTTGGCAGTGTAAGGTCAGTGTATAATGAGTGGTTACCCGTGAATGTGGCGCTCGTGGTGGTCGCGGCTAGGTCGGGGCGGGCCGGCGCGCCGCCGACCGCATGCTATCAGCTGGCCGGCGCAGCCATCTCGTCCGCACGCGCTTCCTCTCACCGACCTGCGCCTGCGCACATACATGTACATTTTAGTTTAGAATAAATACACTGCCCTATAATCCTACTGTGATCCTGGAATAACACATTGATTTCAGCAGGTAAAACAGCTGGGTTGAGTTAGTTTTTTTTTATATATTACTATTTTTTCATTAAAATTTAATTAGTGATAGAAATAAGTATACGTATCCCTGTATGGCCTAGCCGTAATTATTAA
The DNA here is from genome assembly GCA_947507615.1 of Hemithea aestivaria. Classification (NCBI taxonomy): domain Eukaryota; kingdom Metazoa; phylum Arthropoda; class Insecta; order Lepidoptera; family Geometridae; genus Hemithea; species Hemithea aestivaria. The sequence continues at coordinate 11,687,977 of OX382326.1, forward strand.
CATTTATTTAATTTACCATATAAGGTCATAACGTAATTTGAACGGACAGTGAACCACGTTAAAAATGTAAATAAACCAAATTAAAACTTTTTTATTTCATTAAGAACCATTTTCAATTTGGTAATTGCAAAGGCAAACTTGTATAAACTAATCTTGTTTGTAAAGTTTCAACTTCACAAGGTCTTAAACGTAATTTAAATTAAATTTATTAAGTTGTAGAGATCTGATGCCAAAATTTAACGCTTTGACTGCGTTATTTATAATTTTTTTGTTGAAGTATTTTAATTTTGTCGTATTATGTCAACGTATGAAAACGTATGAATTAGGAATAGGAATTATAATGCTTCTTTTTAGGGAGAAAACCGTATGAAACCCCAGGCATTACACAGGGCCATAAGGAACAAAGCATAGTAAGGATAAAATATAATTACGTAGAGGCCGCTACGGAGCTACGATGCTACGAGGCTACGAGGCTACGAGCTTAAAAATAGATGCGGTGCGGCGCAAATGCAGGTGTTCTAAAACTAGAGAGGGGCCCACTCGATCAATGATAGGTTATTAATATAGGTACGTACGAGTCTGTGCAAATAGAGATGAATCTTGGAGTTAAGAGCGAACATTAAGTTTTATACGTTCACGCACCTTTAATATTTGAAATTTGAACTTGTCGATATTTCTCTATGTTGCAATATCTACGTGTATGTTGCGATAATAGTAATTTTATTTTATGTTAGGTTGGTAGGGCTATTTGAGCTCTTAGTTAAAAAAAAATGTTTTAGAGTTTTTGTTTGAGGACGCACTACGTCAGTACTCAGTATAAAATGTACCGACTCGAGTTCGAATAAGTGACGTCACAAACTTCAACCGCGCAACTTTAGTGCGTTCCATCCTCGATGGTTCCATCTCTCACATTTTGTATCAAATTTACAAAGAAATAATATTATGTCTTTAATATTTTTTATATTAACTCAATTTTTTAATAAGACACATAATAGGTATTTGATTTCAAAAAAATTGTCTACACCCCTATTTGTGTGCCTAATAAACGACTACAATAAATTTTGACGCTGCGGCGGTCATCTTAAATGTAGGCTCGAGTGAACCTCATATATACCTACATTTGTATTGAATAAGATATACTCGAAGCAGGCTTAGTGTTGGTGAATAAGATATGATATTGAATGCGTCACTTCTATCGGATCGAACTTCTCTTGAAGGCAGTGTCTATTTTCTGAATGGAAGGAAACCTTTGTAGTATGTATTTTATCCTGGAGGTACGATAAAAGATTTTAGTGTTAGCGTTTTAATACAAAATCACGATTTAGCACTGTCATAATCGTAAGAAAATGTTATCGTTCTAAATGATATAGTGAATAATGATATAGGTAGGTACATGATAGGTAAATGATATAGTAGGTAGGTACTGTATAATTTTTATATTAAATCTCATTTTCTATAAGAGTAAATGTATAAAACAAACAGTTAAACAACATATAACCTTAAATTTTAACCGTATCAACGTCACAATCTCAAAACTCATTTATAATCAAAATAAATTATCTAATTTGTTATAATTTATGTAACACTAACTAAAAATATCACAAATTAATACTACATAATTGTCCAAATGACCGCCCTGGCCGTTCCCGGTTGAATGGTGAAATGGCCCACGATACTATCAGCGTTTCCGCGTTGTATAGCAATAAAGATATTATTTGCACTAGGAACGATCTAGAACGAGTGTCACTCCATTAATTCAGATCCTTATCCCTAACTCATCAATAAGTATTTTCATAACTAAAATAACAAAACGGTGCAACTCACATTATAATATTGTTCAGTATATCCCAACTCTCAACGCCAGTTTCGGACAATTACGATGTCCGTTGTATCGTTTTGTTGTAGTTATGGAGAACACTCGCGACAGTTTTAAAAGTGTTTTCATCGTCATCATCAGCATATTTTTTCTACATCCCACTGCTTGGCATATGAATAGAAAACAATAACACTTAATTGCATACACAACAACAACAACAACTACAACAAGTAGTAGTAGTAGTTGTTACTATACAGGTAGGTAAATATACCTCAGATGCTCTTACTCATATGCTTTATAATATTTTATGCCTCCTTCATGCTAAGCCACTCAACCCAATCCTGTGCCAATCTCATCCATTAGTATACCTACAATGTCATCTTACGAGTACAAAATACAAAGTGCAGTCAAACTACAAAATTCAATTTAAACAGCGAATAGTTAAAAGCAGTCTACAGTAGGTGTAGGAAATAGGTAAAGTTGGGACAACAGACCCGGCCGCAGCGGCGCGGTGTACATGCACCATCACAAACTTTGTCTGATAACTGATCTGCTCATTCATATTCCAACTTTTGTTTATGGATGCTGTCGATTGTTTGCACCTTGTGTAAATACTATCTTACTACGTGCTTTTTGTTAATTAAAAATAGAATCTGTAATCCTATTGTCTATCCTACTGTAATGTAGGGTGGCGCAAAAGTAATCAACTATTTTTATTCTAACCAAAAAGATAATCGAATAATTGATTTTGTGGCACTTTGTATAACCGCAATCCAGACATCCATACATTATATATTATTACAAACTTTCACGCTTATAATATTAGTAAGATTAGTTTAATAAAAACGAGAGTGTAACTTTTTTAACGTTTGGTAATGAAGCGTATGGTGATCGTTGGAATATCTCCGACGTTTCAGGGGGTAAATTAATTGGGCGCTGTTAGATACTTATCTTTTAGAAGTAATGTATGTTGCCCATAATCTCTAAAACAATGAGTACTTTTTACGACACACACTACACTTACACTATACCGACACACACACACACACAGACACACACACACACACACACACACACACACACACACACACACACACACACACACACACACACACATACACACACACGCACTCGGCACTTTCAACTTTTGCGACTTGCACGCATGTTGACTTCACGAGTATTCATCGGGACTTAACTTATCATGTAGATCTTTTAATGTCAGGTCTCCTAAAATATATTTTTATAAAACCAACCTCGACGTTTCGGCTCAGTCACATGGGCCGTAGTCACGAGAATACTATAGAGGTGGCGATCCTGCGGCGACGAGAAGGTAGATTTACATCTACCCTCACTCGGTCAAAAGTATTCTCATGACACATGGACGACATCCATTAAATGGCCTTCAACTTAAACCGTTTAGTAGTTCAAACGTGACAAGGTAACAATGTTAAATGTTGATATTGTCAACAGCCCCATTTCCCTACAAAAGCAAAATCTACGGTGGATTCACTAGCCACAAGAAAAGGTAAGATTGTAAACGAAAATAAATCAAAACTTTGATACAAAATGAAGACGAAGGAAAGTGGTTTCCTAGAATCAATTAGATATGCAGCGACGCCACTCTAAGCTTCTAGGAGAATAATAACAACGTCCAAACTTCCCCGAGCCTCGCACAATGCAAATTTCCTAAACACGCTCCACCAAAACGTAGTGTAGTTGCAAATGGTTTTCATTTGATTACTATCTACGCTCGACGGTTGCATTCGACCGAAAAATAGCCTTATATAAGTCCTAGGGTCTAAACTACCTTTACGACATTTTTTTTAAATAATATCTAGCTGACAGGGGCAGCTTCGTCTGCGTCTGCAGAAATATACTTTGCATTAATCCACTCGTAACTAGCTTAGTTTTTGACCACGTTCTCGATGTGGGGTGAAGATGATGGTAGATTTACAAGTAGGAAACACGATTATGACGCATTTTTTTGTGGTGCATTTTGTTAGGTAGTTACATTATTCAAAAATGTACATCCATTGTTAATTTTTTTTATGTATTATCAATTTAAGCTGTCTTTTCTTTCTTTCTTTCTTTATGACAGCTCAATCGCTTCAGTCGAGAAGAGGTAACAAACATACACACAAACTTTATAATGTTGAAATTGTGATGTAATCCAATTACCGCCTCCAGCAGCAGAATTCACAAACGATGTACGACTGCGTACCTAATTACGTACGCAATAAAGAACACGACGTTATTGAGAAATTCTTTCGAGTTGAAAGAGACAAAAGGAAAAATTCATCTAGCTTTAAAATCTGCAGACGGTACCAATGTGATATAGAGATACTTTTGCTAACTTTTATTACGGGCTTCCGCGGGCTCACTGTTTATGTCCCGTGCCTTTATTACGGAGACGAGATATTTTTTACGAACCTTTCCAATGCTCCGCGTTCTACTTATATATCTACTAAATAATATCGTTTAACGTCCCTGCTAAACAACTAACTTTACATTTTCGGGTATACTCAAATTTTAAAATACGTTGCATTAGTTTTCCTCAGTATAAAACGTGATGAAACCATGTCGCTAAGCAGTCATTATGACCGTATTCCGGCATGATGTTCAGTGAAGCCAGGGAGAGATTTATTCCACCTACAAGATTTAGTCTGCTACCTAGGTATATGGCCACAAAGCAACGCTTTAAATCACGCGAGATCGTGCTCAAAGGCGAACCTATAATGAAAAATACTGATTGAATGCACCAGTCAAATGAACAAAGAGGTTGTGTTAATTTGTCACACGTAGATGTTATGATAATAATAATAATAATTGGGGTTTATACTCCAACAGAACAGGATGCCCTACTTACACTGTCAGAGTCAAATCACAAATTATAGGTTGTGTGGCGAACCTATATGTTGCAGTTTCAGGTCGCCGAGATTCCTACAAGGCCTGCAACATGACCTAACGACTGCCTCGACATATCTTATAGGAAACAGCCGGGACCCACAGTTTTACGTGCCTTCCGAAACACGGTAGCGTCCAGGCGAAAATCTTTGCCACACTGAGATTTGAACCCAAGACCTCCAGCTTACAAGTCGGAGGTATGATCACTGGGCCACGGACGCTACGATGATGTTACTGGGTCAAATATTAGTTCGCTTTGTACCGCTCCGCATCAATGCAAACGCATATATATGTTCAATAATATACATGGAGATATATTTAGATCTAGGATAATATTACACCTATAGATATCTATAGAAACGTAAAATCGTTCTGTTACGTAATGTTGTACGCACAAAGAGCATGCGGTATCAATATCTCCGTTAGTTTCGATATTACAATTCGCAAATAGACCGAACGGAAACAAAGGGAGCGATCCAACTGCTCCCGGAAGTAAACCAATACTCAGCCATAAATGTTTTGAAACACACCTAGATAGGTGTAGTTATATCTATCTATATCCACACTAGTTTCTAGTCCGTTCTTCTGGAAGAACATAACTTTATTGTAAAGTTTTAAAAAATAATTACTTTATAAAAAAAATGCGAACACAGAGTTATACTAGATTACAACTTTACTAAAATGTTATGGACACCTAAACCGTCATGAAGTTCACCCCTCCAGGTTAGGTTCCTAAAATGCTTGAAAAATGCTGCAGGTATGACAGAAAATTTTTAGGCACCCGTAGTTCAACCCCACGGCGCAGCGCAGCGCCCTAAAAAATAACTTCCAAAAGTGCTCGATTATAGCATATTTGAAAACATATTTTGCGTTTGACTGGGTAACGCACTCGCCGTTTATATTAGCTAAAGCCTGTCGCCTCAATATTTATCATTATCAACGAATTAGGGAAATAATAGAAGTCGAACACAGCTCAAAAAGTGATTCAATGCAAAGTACAACTATATGGGCGGGGCGTAAAAAGTACAACTCACCCGCCGCTCAGTCACACAACGCGCTCAGCGACAGATGCACGCATCGTTTGATTTTTAAAAATATCCAAAGTAACATAGTTTACGGACAAAAAAAAACCGGTCAAGTACGAGTGGGACTCGAGCACCGAGGGTTCCGTACAAACCCGTAGGTATATAAAACTAACCAAACCTAACTAAAAGTTCACCCATCGCGACAATCGAGATATAGTTATGGTATTTTTATTGCAAATTATATAAGGAAAGCTGGAGGAACATATATTAAGGACAGAAATCTCTTTATCGTTTCAGTAATCCTTAACTTTATATCTTACCTTATGATATAAAAGTGAAAGTTTGTAAGAATGGATGTATGTATGTTTGTTACTCTTTCACGCCTAAACACCACATACCTATGCTGCAGAGCTTAATTTCCCTGACAATACATTATTAATATCATTACCCCAGCTTAGAATCTATATTAATGCCAAGGAATAAAGTTGCATTGTCAAGCTTTGGTATTTCACCGTCAAGAAAACTATATTTGATTCTATGTACCTAAAGTTAGGTAATCAAAATTTCAGGCATTTAGTCTTTTTCGCATTCAAAAACCATACTGATTTTGCTGTAATAATTTGTATTGATTGAAGTCAGACAGCATGAGCAGTCGGTGCAGTATCATCTTTTCAAAGACTTTGCTCTAGACAGAAAGAACCTAGATCGGCCTATAGGCCGGTCTAACTTTCATCATGTCCGGAAATTTACCTTTATCTTTACACAAATTAAACTATTCCGATAAGTAAAGAGCAAGGGTGTCTATAAGCGAATCTACCAATTTAACCGATAGGCTCCAGAGGTCTTCAGTGGCTTTAACGTTTAGACTTTTATACGATCTTTAACATAATTTGCCGATACATGTGCAAAGGAAAAGTCAGGTATTATATTATAATGTTTAAAATTTTGTCTTTAGATAAGATACTGCTAAATCGGGGGAAGAGTCAAGTAACAGTTGAATTAAATGCGACGTTAGAAAAGAAGTCCGCAAAGATATTTGTAATTTCTTCAGAACTTGATATCAATTGTTTTTTTTGTAATAAATTAAAAGATAACTTTGCTTGGATACAGACAGCTTTGAAAGTTTTTGAGTAACATATTCTATAAAAGACTAAATTTTTATGGGCTTTTTTTTATGTGGAGAAGTAAGAAGACGAGCAAGACGCTCTCCTGATGTTAAGAGATAACGCTGCCCATAATCAGTACAGCGCTACCCAGAATTTCACAATGATGTGCAATTCTAGGTGCACTGCACCAACGCTCCTTACTCAAGAGTCATAAGATGTTAAGACCCTTTAGCCCAGTAATTTCACTAGCCACAGTGCCCTCCTACCGAAGCACAGTAATGTTTCCACATCACTGCTCAGGCGGTCGAATAACTGGCACTGTTGGGGTACCCACCTAGACGACCTCCTGCGAAGGAAGTCTACCCCCGGTAAATCCCGGTTATCGCTGTACACTTGAAAAGAAATGATTTTTAATTTTTTTAGTCACCATTTAGAAATCTGGTACAAAAATACTAATGAGTATTAAATTTTAACCAGATCTGTAAATGGTGACTGAAAAAAGTATGAATAGTGCCACATTCAACATTAAAATTCGAAAAAACGTTATCTATAGTTGTATTACTTCTTGTAGTGACAGTTTTTATTTGTGAAAACATGTTTATTGATAAAAAATATTGAGAAAGTCCGTTTTGAGGATTCATTCTAAAATCTATATTGAAATCTCCCACAACAATTAGACGGGAACATGAACTATTGAGGTTGCTGTCGTATATTGTTTTATTTATACATTCTATTGCAACTTTAATTGGGCATTGTGGTGACCTATATACAGTTATCAATCTCACATTAAACAGTTCAAAATGCAAGCATTCACAATGGCCATTTACAGCGTCTGGGTTATTCAAATAATATCTTTGACATGATCCATCTGTCACGGCATCCTTAAGAGGGCGACACACATACGCGATAGATCCCCAACCAGGATTTGCATTAGATAAAGCTGGACCATCTATTCTGCACACCTCATAAAACCCATCAAGTTCAAAAGTGTCTGTACGACACCCCCAGGTTTCAACAAATAATGCTGCATGGGAGGATTGAATTATAGGATCTATGATGACGTCTGAAAAATGTTTACGCAATGATTGCACGTTATGAAATACAACTTGAACTGCATTATCTTCAGGTGTTTGTAAAAATTTAAAATATGGTACCAACTTGTTTTGCTCAAGTCTTTTCATTTCAATACTTACAGCACTCGATTCTATTATTCCAGAGGGAGGTTTAAATATACCTGAATTCACGACTAAAAACAAACCAGACGATGACGTTGCTCTAGAACAAGCTACATACAACATTGATCTTTTAACATTTTTTGAAATATGAACCACAACTTTTTCTAAGGTTGCACCTTGCGACTTGTGAATTGTAATACCTTCTGCCGGTACTATTGGGAACTGAGTACGCTGCACTACAAGATTTGAAGATTTCCATCTTTTTACAATATAAGTGACAGCATCTAATGGCGTCCAATACAAATTGAGATACTGTCGATATTTCCGAGAAGTTACTTGACATTTACTTCTTGTTGCTATTCCCGTACTTTTATCGAACAGAATCCAAATACGTAGAGGCCGTTTTTCACCTGTCTCTTTGTGTCGACCATAATCTATAGCCTTCAATATTCCGGTAGTACCATTCACAAGGCCATCCGTAGTGTCAATATTCACAGTTACCATATAACGTGCACCTACTCGTAAAAACAAGTTCTTAGGAAGACCGTAAGTCTGCATTGTAGCTAGAGCATTTACAGTTTGCAAGGCTTTCCTAGCAGCTTGCGGATTTGGTGCTCCAGAAACCACATCAAGTGCTTTAACCGAGTACCCTTCAGTGTTCATTTGAGATAATACTTGATTATTGTATTTGTCAACTTCATTGTTGGTCGCAAATAAATGTATCGCTCCTTGTGCCTCAATAGGTAAAGTATTAATACTGTAACATCTAGAATTGACTAACTCTATATCCATAGGAGTCATCCGACCGACAGCCATATTGTTTAAGGCTATTGCGAATGTCAGATCGTCTCTTTGTCGCATAATTTTAGTCATCATAAATAGACAGAATGGTTCCCACAACGGAGCGCCAGCAAGGGGTGCCAATGGATTTCGACTACTGTTTGGCTGAAAAACCCAATTGTCTCCTACTGGAGGTAACTGATTGAAGTCCCCGACGCTTATTATGGATATACCAGCAAATGGCGCATCTGTGTGAAATACTTGCTGCAATCTCCTGTTAATTTGGTTCAGAGTTCTGCTCCCTAGCATTGATATTTCATCCAAAATAATTAATCTTACTTTTGCAAATTTACATGCTAAGGTGTTCGCGGTGCTTGCTGATAATTCCGGCATTGTTTGACCAGACTGGGATACTGGAAGTCCAAACGTACTGTGTACAGTTTGACCACCGATTCCAAAGGCAGCTTTTCCCGTGTATGCACAAAGTAAAATTCTAGCATCATCAGGATTTGTACCCGGAACTCTATTGAACATAAGCATTAAATATTGATACAAACCCTTAATTAACAAACTTTTTCCCACGCCAGCTCCACCACTAACAAAATAATAAAAATGTGGTGGTGATTCTTGACTGAAAATATGTCCTACGTGTAACACAAAATGTCTTTGATCACAATTAAATATTCTAACTAAACTCAATACATCATCTTCACACAATACTTCCGGTTGGGCAATCGCTACTCCTACTAAATCCGATTGCTTTCCATGTAATTGTAGACAATGATCTGGATCGCCTTCCTGTGTCTCTAATTCATAATCATCTAAGGGACGAGCTTTTTCTTTTACTACACTATCTTCACCCTCTTCATCTTTATCTATATTACGAATTGCATCCAATAATGCCTCGAACTCATCTGGTCCCCCCAATCGATTAAATTGAAGACTTTCTGATCGGATTTCATCACTACGTTCAATAAATTTCTGTTCACGATTTATAGTATCGTCAACCAACTCAGTAATTTCATCTCTCCAGTTTGTGTATAACATTAGCTGCTCCCTGTAAAAATTGTCAGGATCTTGAGCTCTATTATATCTTCGGAAACGTATGATCCTGGCTTTCCTTCTTTTTCGAACGTATCCATCATTATTTAACAGCTTAATCCAATTTCCTATACATTCAAGGTCAGTGTTTTCATCTTCATGCGTTTCACGACGCGAGATTTTAGTTGAAAAAGTATAATACGCAGCAAAATAAGCTAAACTCATTGTATCAAACGTTTGATCTTGTGGCCGATTTTTATAATGATCCAGTAAATTTTTTTTAAATATATCTGTGGACGATGGATCCAAGGACTGCAAATCTATTAATGATTTCAAAATACCCACTCGTTCATTGGGGTGTCCTGTGTTTATATAAACATCGCTCTCAGAGGCTTGTGACATAGGAAGTCCCGCCAGACAGTAAATTGCCTCTTGAGCTGAAATTTCTGAAGAATTCAGAAATACTTTTGATATTGCACGTAGAGAGTCTCTTACGCTACTGTTGCCATTTTTAGCCTCTTCCACTGCCGCTCTTAGTAAATTTGACATGCCTCGATCTGTTTTGTTAATATAATCGACAATATAAACGGAACAGGCAAATGGATCAAGTATGAATTGGCAATCCATATTGGCTCGTTGTAATTCCAATACTTTTTTGCAAAATGGCTTGACCATGATGTCTTTTGGACGTCTTTGAAGATATATTTTGGGTCGTTTAAGTGTTGATCTAACTACCCATATGTATTTTTCGATATTTAATTCTGTCGATGCTAAATACTCATCAAATGTTAAATGTGATGGAATATTAACCAAGTCGTCCTTTAACTTTTTAGATAGTTCTTTCCATTCTTTTAAATTTGGATTATCTTCTTCCAAAGGAGTCAGAAGACGTGTCTTGTCCATTGGAAAAAAAGGTATTCCAAATCTACAAGGACGACTTGGCTTGGGATGGCATGAATGTGTGTGTTTATGAGTTTGTATCTTAACCAAATCTTCATCTATTTCTTCACTATTGCAGGATATGATCTGGTCAACAAACATTATAACCTCTTCGTTTGATGATTGATCTCCAGGAATGAAGAGAGGCGCATCTTCTATCCACAACATCATATGGGCATGAGGAGAACCTCTGTTTTGAAATTCTATTCGATGGTATTGATGGTTTATTTTACGTTCACCAAAAGGCCCAACGGGAGACAGCCATGTTCTTTTTAATTCTTTAAAACGTGTTTCAAAAAACGTAGCACATATAAATGGGTCGGACTGAATGAGTCGCACCTTTTCTAAGTATGGAATATTTTGTGATTCCTCAAGAGACACTTCCTCTTTGTCAACTGTGCTTTTAAGCTGTTTTATTAAATGAGGCCATTGCGTCTCAGCTGCAGATATCGTCATAAACAATGTGGGTACACCGAACTGCCGAATCATTGCTAACAATTTCTTCTTTTCATCTTCCCAATGTGCTGGGGAATTTCTCACACTACTAAGAATTCTATATCCATCGTCGTGCTGAATGAGGTTCTGTAAGAAATCGTCATTAAGAAGGTTATTTACTAAAATAGGAGCGCCGTTGACGGTTTTTTTTCGAAGACAAGTAGCAATTTGTCCACCTATTTGGGTCATCTGTTGTTTCTTTAATAATGTAAACAAATAATCTGGCCGCATAGCTCTTCTATCATGCCGACTTATTTCAGATTTCATTATCTCAGCAGAACTTAATTTTATTTTAAACTGCCTTTTTATTCCACCATGAATCTTAATGAAAGCTAATTCTTCAACAAAATCATCATACAGTAGTGATAGCGGGTATTTACCCTCACCGGGTGCCATCGTTATAACGACATCCTGCTCATTATCAAGTAAAGTTTCAGCATTACCTGGATTTACTGGTTCATCTACTAACTCACCAAGTTCACACGTGCATTCATTGTTTTCTATACGATCATCATCAGCATCAACTTCGTTGTCATAATATACCCAGTTATCATCATATGTGATTTTTAATTCTTTAAATAAGTCAGTCTGGACTAAATATTTTGCTGCTTCTCTCACTATAGCAGGACGAATACGCTCTTGGCGACCGTGTTTGTAGCACATTTTTCGCTTTAAAACAAGTGTTATTATATGATTATCAGTTGAATGCCTTGGTAACGCTGAGACCATAGTGTTGACATCGACTGGAACGTTCACTACATTCCCTACCAATCCATGTTGAAAACCAAGACCTTGACCTCGCCTAACTATTTTAAGGAATATATGTCGTGGTGACACAATTCGTTCCTCAAGTGGACTAAGTTGTTGAAGAACATCTGGAATTGCAGGATAAGTTAAACCATTACACATGGCAAGCCGTGGTATTTTGCCTTCTTTGAGATATTTTTGACACGTGTAACAAAATGAACCACAGTCACCAGATGTATTGATAACAAATAAATCATTTAGGGTTTGATCTGAAAATGATTTGGGCAACTCATCTTTTCTCATAACTTTAAGCGAATTTATGTGCCACAAACGACCGCAACAGGAACAGACACTCGTGTGACCATCTACAATATTATCAAAAAAAATTTTACGTACAGCCATCCAATCACGTAGATAAGATTTTTTTCTAAAATTACGCGTCTCTTTCTCACGTTCAACATAATCTGAATCTTGCCTATTTAATTGATGTTCAATTGTATTATAAGTTTGCTCTTCATTCCTGTATATGGGATCCTCTCGTAACACACGATGAGCAGCTGTGTCACGAGCTCGTTCATTATCCTTGTATACAGGATCCTCTCGTAGCACACGATGAGCAGCCGTGTCACGAGCTCGTTCATTATCCTTGTATACAGGGTCCTCTCGTAGGACACGATGAGCAGCCGTGTCACGAGCTCGTTCATTATCCTTGTATACAGGGTCCTCTCGTAACACACGATGAGCAGCCGTGTCACGCGCTCGTTCATTATCCTTGTATACAGGATCCTCTCGTAGCACACGATGAGCAGCCGTGTCACGAGCTCGTTCATTATCCTTGTATACAGGGTCCTCTCGTAGGACACGATGAGCAGCCGTGTCACGAGCTCGTTCATTATCCTTGTATACAGGGTCCTCTCGTAACACACGATGAGCAGCTGTGTCACGAGCTCGTTCATTATCCTTGTATACAGGATCCTCTCGTAGCACACGATGAGCAGCCGTGTCACGAGCTCGTTCATTATCCTTGTATACAGGGTCCTCTCGTAGGACACGATGAGCAGCCGTGTCACGAGCTCGTTCATTATCCTTGTTTACAGGGTCCTCTCGTAACACACGATGAGCAGCCGTGTCACGAGCTCGTTCATTATCCTTGTATACAGGGTCCTCTCGTAACACACGATGAGCAGCTGTGTCACGAGCTCGTTCATTATCCTTGTATACAGGATCCTCTCGTAGCACACGATGAGCAGCCGTGTCACGAGCTCGTTCATTATCCTTGTATACAGGGTCCTCTCGTAGGACACGATGAGCAGCCGTGTCACGAGCTCGTTCATTATCCTTGTATACAGGGTCCTCTCGTAACACACGATGAGCAGCTGTGTCACGAGCTCGTTCATTATCCTTGTATACAGGATCCTCTCGTAGCACACGATGAGCAGCCGTGTCACGAGCTCGTTCATTATCCTTGTATACAGGGTCCTCTCGTAGGACACGATGAGCAGCCGTGTCACGAGCTCGTTCATTATCCTTGTATACAGGGTCCTCTCGTAACACACGATGAGCAGCCGTGTCACGCGCTCGTTCATTTTCTCTGAAAACTGGATTCTTACGTAACACATTATGAGCTGCCTTGTCACAAACACGTACATTGCCACGTTTTCTTGTTGATTCTTGTGACCTTTGTAATCTCTTTAATAGTCTGTTTCTTATTTTCTCTTTAATTTTAAGGTCTTCTTTGTTTCTCGATACACGTTTTTTCTCTCTATTATAGTTTTTAAGGTCTGGCGATTTTCCTTTTCGAGGAATAGACAGTTTTTGAGAAAGTGTATCACCATCACATATCTGTTTAGCTTTAAGAATTTGTTCTGAGTGTGAGTTTTCAGACTTTTTAGGACGACCACCTTTATTACGTTTTGGACGACCAACCTTTGAATCTCGTGTTTTTTTTACCAAACTTCCCTGCACTCTATCGTATAAATTATTTAGTAATATTGAATTATCTGTTAATTCCTCGTTGTTATAGTTTTTACGGTCGTCTGTCGATTTTCGTTTCCGAGGAAGTGACAGACTTTTTTGAGAAAGTCCATCACTACCACCGGACATAGAACCTAGTAAAGACGAAGCGTGTTTAGGAGTATACGACATGGACATTGGCGTAAGTGACTTAGATGTATATGTCATGGAGTACACCGAAGTAGCAGGGATTACGAGTTCGTTATCAACCTGAAGATGTTGACCTTGAGTTTCCTTGTGGTCCGTCGCCGGTTGATACGCTACAGATGGCGTATTCATTTTAGGATAAGTTTCCTTGTATATCTGTTTAGATTCAAGTATTTGTTCTGAGTGTGAGTTTTCAGACTTTTTAGGACGACCACCTTTGTTACGTTTTGGACGACCAACCTTTGAATCTTGTGTTTTTTTTACCAAACTTCCCTGCACTCTATCGTATGAATTATTTAGTAATTCTTCGGAACCTATTGGCAAACAAAAATCATAATGACCGGATGATAAATTTCCCGAAAATAGTAAACGCTTTGTTGCATATCCCTCTCTGCCAAATACGCCCCTCAGAACACCCGTATTACGTTCATACACTTCGAACCTAGCTGGATACAAAAATCCTGCTGCCATCACCTCAGCAGTCCCGCCATAACTGGCGGATTGGAGCATTGTAGTTTTGTACTCATGTCGTGAAGAGAAAGTATCTCCCCGGGCATCGCTCGTATACAAATTAAACTCATCCCAGTTATCATAAACATAATTAACTATGGTGGTTCTTAGTAATTGTGTTTGTTCAATATTAATGGTATTGTAAATAGAGAACGCTATTGCATGAAATAAACAACTTCCATCGGGAGGCATGGGTATTATATTATGCAATATAGACACTTCGTTGACTATTAATTTAACTTTAGTCATTATAATAACTTTGATTAATTTATTATGTATCTTTTACAACACGTCACAATATTATCCTATACTCGGGAACTATGAATTAAAGTTTTTGATAAGATGTCATCAGTTGAACTAGTCACTTATCGTCATGAACATTTCGCTTGCGCGTTTTAATTTTTCTACTAGCGCCATCTAGTTACGAATTCATAAATTATAATATTTTAGCTTTGCTATTTAGAAGTTAAGTGTTTTATTTATGTTTACGTTTACATAGAGGCTTAATTTTTTTTTACAGTTTAAAAGTATTATACACTTGAGTATTTGATATGAATTTTAATTTAATACCTTTACGCGTTCATGAGGAAAAGGGTAGTAAATATAAATTATTTAAAATATTTTTTTTTATATGATGTAACTAAAAATTTATAGTTTTCGCAATTTTTTCTGTGCCTATGATCTAAGACGTTGCTGCGTACCAAATTTCAAGATTCTGAGTTAGTGGGAAGTACTCTGTAGGTTTTGATTTCCTTGAGAGTAGTAGCGAGATTAAAAATGCGGCTAAAATTGCTGTTTCTTTTGAATGCCTTGACATAGAGGCTTGATTTTATTACAGTTTAAAGGTATTATAGATTTGAGTATTTGGTATGAATTTCAAATTAATACCTTTATGCGTTTATGAGAAAAAGGGTAGTAAATATAAAATTAATGAAAATATTTTTTTATGTGATGTCATTAAAAATTTACTGATTTCGCAATTTTTCCTTTATAAGTACTTTAACACGTTGCTTGGTACCAAATTTCAAGATTCTAAGTTTGCGGGAAGTACCCTGTAGGTTTTGATTTTTTGAGAGTAGTTGCGAGTTTAAAATTGCGGCTAGAATTGCTGTTTCTTTTGAATGAGTTGATATACAGGTTTGATTTTAATACAGTTTAAAGGTATTATAGACTTGAGTATTTGATATGAATTTCAATTTAATACGTCAACTCGTTCATGAGAAAAAGGGTAGTAGGTATAAAATTATTCAATATATTTTTTTCATATGATGCAAATAAAAATTTATGGTTTTCGCAATTTTTCCTTTATTTGGGCTCTAGGGAGTTGTTTCGTACCAAATTTCAAGATTCTGAGTTCACGGGAAGTACTCCGTAGGTTTTGATTTATTTGGGAATGTCGAAAATTTGCTGAAAATTGCGACATATTCGACTATATCTTTTGATTGGGTTGGCCTAGAAGTTTGAAACTTTCACAGCTCTAAGAGGCAATGGACCTTAATATTTCCTATAAGTTTCAGCTTGTTACCTCCACGCGTTCCTGAGAAAAAGGGTCTTGACAGACAGACAGACAGACAGACAGACGGACAACAAAGTGATCCTATAAGGGTTCCGTTTTTTCCTTTTGAGGTACGGAACCCTAAAAATGACCTTTTGTGTGGTAAATTGGTGTAAAAATGGAAAGAAGGCAGTAAGAAGCAGGAAAAACTTATCACAGCTAACAAATATTATTTGAAACCAAATTATATAATTTCGATTTTAGTTGACATTAAATACATAAAAATATAGGGTAAACTAGGCATGGCTGAAACAATGTTATTTTGGTCGTGTATTGCATTCGCATTCGATTAGGTAACGTTATATTTATTTTGTATACTAGCTAAACCCACGGCTTCACCCCCGCTACAAAGATGGTATTTTTGTACAATAAATAAAAGCATTTGTATTTGAATTAAATCAATAATGACTTTTAATAAAAGTCTGAAGAAAAAAAGAAAAAACCTCTAAAGTGAAGAATTCACCTGACCCGGCCCCCCCGGCTCGGCCTGATTCGACCTGATTCTGGCATCGCGCTTTTATCACCGCACGAGCCGACACCGATCGAAAGCCCAGCAGGGCTATTCACTTATCGGTTAGGGAACCGAACCGAATACCGAATTGTCAAAAATGTATGAAATGACGTGACATGACATGTCAAATTGTATCTACGTAATATGTCATCTCATACATTTTTGACAATTCGGTATTCGGTTCGGTTCTTTCACGGATAAGTGAATAACCCTGCAGGTCATACGACTAATGTCCAATTATGAAAAATGACAAATATTATAGACGTCCAATCATAAAAATGCCTATTCGGAAAATAGTTCACTCATAAAAATGTCAAATCGTAATAAGGTCCAATTTGAAAATTGTCCATTCTAAAACGTCCATTCGTAAAAATGTCCAATAAAGTTTTATTTTATCCGTGGTTCTATCAATAGCTAATCCCGTAGTCCTATAAAAAGTGTCACGTACCTAGTGAACAATCTTTATTTCCAATGCAATGACAGCTGTCAAACTTGAAATGTCAATAACTCGGAAAATACTCGTCTTAGGCTGATGCTGTTATAGAAGAAATTAAAGATCTTGGAGAGATCTTCATTTCAGATGACAGCTGTCAAACTTAAAACGTCAATATCTCGGAAAATATTCGTCTTAGGCTGATGCTGTCATAGAAGAAATTAAAGGTCTTTGAGAAATTGTCATTTCAGATGACAGCTGTCAAACCTGAAACATCAATATCTCGGAAAATACTCGTCTTAGGCTGATGCTTTCATAGAAGAAATTAAAGGTCTTGGAGAGATCTTCATTTCAAATGACAGCTGTCAAACTTGAAACGTCAATATCTCGGAAAATATTCGTCTTAGGCTGATGCTGTCATAGAAGAAATTAAAGGTCTTTGAGAAATTGTCATTTCAGATGACAGCTGTCAAACCTGAAACATCAATATCTCGGAAAATACTCGTCTTAGGCTGATGCTTTCATAGAAGAAATTAAAGGTCTTGGAGAGATCTTCATTTCAAATGACAGCTGTCAAACTTGAAACGTCAATATCTCGGTAAATATTCGTCTTAGGCTGATGCTGTCATAGAAGAAATTAAAGGTCTTGGAGAGATTGTCATTTCAGATGACAGCTGTCAAACTTGAAACGTCAATATCTCGAAAAATACTCGTCCTAAGCAGACGCGGTCATAGAAGAAATTAAAAAACTTTGAAGATCTTCCAGATTTTGACATTTCAAGTTTGACAGCTGTCATCTGAAAGGTAGATCTCCCCAAGACCTTTCATTTCTTCTATGACAGCGTCAGAAATAAACCAATTCGTGTTGGACATTATTCTTAATTGGACATATTTCATTTGGACCGAATTCATGTTGGAAATTATTCGTGTTGGACATTTTTCCTAGTTGGACGTTAGCCATGTTGGACCAAATTAGTGTTTGACCAAATTAGTATTGGACATTAATACTAGTCGGACATTTTGGATTTTGGACATTTGTCGTAAAAAACTGATAAAACTTATTCCATATCCTTTTTGGGGATTCTAACTACCTCTGTACCAAATTTGGCAAATTTGCCATTACCTTGTCGAATGCTTCGTTCTATTGTTGTACTCCTCAAAACATCACGCATGGTTGATGAGATATTCGTTTTGTTTCAAGCATACCAAGGTTACCCTAGTCTGACATAAAAGAATATATTTGAGTTACCCGTATGGCAATACCGAATTTAACTATAAACAATTTTGATACTTTAATTATTAAAAAAAAAATCGCTACTGTACTTGGTCACTGACCTCTGTTTAATCAGATAAGTAGCTCTGGCGCGAAAAAGTTACACACATGGTTCACATAAAACACATGCGTCTAATAATGATACTTTTATAAAATGATAATAAAAGACGATGTGTTATATGACACAAATATAATATAAAAAAAATACATAAAATAAAATGATAAATCGTTAATTTAAGGTAATCCAATTCTTTATTTTTTGCGGTGGGGTGGTCTTTTCGATGTCTCGTAGGCGGGCATTTTCCTTTATTTTTAATACTTTCCAAAATAAATTTTCTGACTGATGATTTCAATTCGACTAGAAAATACAAAATAAATAAGATTAATATCATATTTTAAAAGTAAAAATGGCGCACCAGTATGGTAACAGTAAAAAAGGTGCCATGAATATAATAATAAAAGAAATTCCCAAATAAAGCAATTGTATTTGTACTTGTACGTAGGGACATCTAATACATTAAAACAAAAAAAAACTTCAATATTAACGTTGTGTTTAATTATAAGTATAAAAGTACTATCATTTATGAGGTAGAATACAATGTTTATTTATTGCGCTATCGTACACACATATGACAATTTATATGTTGTTATTTATAATATTATATCGTTATTTATATATTACATTAAATTTTATCTCTCAGAAAAATCAACTTCCATCCATAATTTCGACGACTTTTACACCATAGATAATACATATATAGTCAACAGAGCAGCACACTCAGGCACGGTAGAAAGAGTGGGAGATACTAGTTCCTCTCCCTTCCCCTCGATCTTACGCTTTTTCGATCAGCATCACGTGACCCTGACGCGAGTTTTAAAGTTTTTACCCATACAAAAAAGTGCTCAGCGCCGCTAAAGAAGTTTTCACTTCAAAAATGCCAAGTGCAAGTCGTACTCTTTTGAATTGAACTCTTTCTTGAAACATCCCATACATATATACAAAAACAAACGGAAAAAAGCACTTTGTTGTTTGACAGCCTCTTTTTTTATTTTATTCTATTTTTAGTATTGCAACAAAAATACATCCATGAAAATTTCAACCTTCTAACTATCACGGTTCGTGAGATGATAGACAGACAGACGAACGGACAGCGAAGTCTTAGTTATATGGTCTCGTTTTCTCCTATGGGTACGGAACCCTAAAACACAATTTTTCATACACATAATAACATTCCTGCTTTTCATTAAACTTGGACAATATGAAAAGTATCAAAAAATTTCAGTCATACTATAATGTATTTTATGACTTTAGTTGTAAACAAATAGATAACACAAAATAGTTATTTATGGACAAAATAACGATTATTTTACGTTTTCAATGATGAGATTCAATGAGCTTGATGATTTACTGTTAATCTAACTTAAACATACCTGAGATATACACTGTTCTCTTAGAAACACTTAGTCATAGCAGCAACCACTTTTCTATTTGCAACTGCTGCATACGCCGTATATATACATTTTGTAATTCATTTGGCAAGCACCGCCAGGGATTATATAACTCATTTTCATCAATATTATTGTGAAAAATCTTCGAAATAACTTATTAATCATTAAAAATACGTACAATATATTATTGTTTACATTTTTTGACTGAAATTTGACGGAAGTAGTTTGAAAGAAATAGGTAGAATGTTGCCATTTTTATTTTAGTTTTTTCTTAATAAATTTGTACTCCTTCGTTTTGTCCATCCCGTTTGCACATGTTGATTGAATATTTCTGTTTCACTCAACACTATCCGACTAAATAAAATGACACCCCAAATGAATGAATGGGCGAGTTCATGTACAGAAAATAAATTTAGCATGGTTATGCCTTATGTATATCCGAGTGTCGCGTGAGTATTATAATTTAGTGGTGTGAGTTTGGGACCACGTTTTTGCGGAAAAAGTAAAGGAGTTACAGGGAGTTGATCATTATACCTTATTTCCACTCAAACCATTTTTAAGCTCAGTCAATCAATCAATCATCAGTCATGCATTCTCTTTTATACGAACTACGATCCAGAAACCTAACAAATATGTTTAAAGTTTACTGTCTACTGTCTAGTATGACTGAATGTTAAAATGTACCTACATATATTCCAAAAATTAATTTGTCCATATTATTAAAATTTTTGGACTCTTACACACATACGACATACACACCATTTTTTCTTTAGAATAATAACTGTGCTTCTAAACGTGAATGCAGCGCGCTAAAGCTGCGAGCGACGCACAACACCCGACACACCGAAAATCGTGGTGTGTAATAACCCTAACAGTACAACGAGTACTCGTAGTCATTTGAAACTTCCATCTGGGTGGCTATTCGGCATCTGTCACGAGTGAAACATGCGCCATTTATCTGTACCGGACCTGGTTCTGACACACACTCATTCTCCAAATGTTTTCGGTGTTCCGTACCTCGCCTCACTGCGTTATACCTAAAGGTGAGTTTAGATAACATGTAGGTACTTGTAACAGATATTTTTCTGTTGTTTAATTCGATCGAACCGCACTTAGAACAACAATATGTGAACGCCGGTAAAATAAGTGCCTGTTTTTTTATTCATTAATGATAGATTAGCCCATGACCACGATCTCGCGTGACATTAATCGACGATACTGCCTTCACTGAACATCATGTGGGAATACTGTCCTAATGACCGCTTGGTGACACGGATTTGTCCAGTGGGTGGTAACTAGCCACGGCGGAAGCCTACCACCATTATAGCGAGTGGAAAAACCGCACATAACTAAGTATTGTTATTGGTCCGGGACCGGGATTTGAACTCGGTGATCCAGATATACATCTGCACTACGTAACCTTTTGGCCACTACCGCTTCACGTTTCTTACTCACGAGCGTAACGTTGCACATCGCGTCGAATTCTTCCACTTGCGCACCTCACTCAAAGATGCCATTCGTGCTTTTGATTTACAGAATGTTACGCTTGTTGGTATTGTTAACTAAGTGCGGTTTGATAAAAATTTGGTCTATATTCCAACAGAACAGGCACGTCACGGTTCTTCACGGTTAAAGTTAAATCACAATATTATAGATTGTGTGGCCAACGTATATGCTGCAGTTTCAGGTCGCCAAGCTCTCCTGCATGGGCTGCAACATGACCTAATGCCTCCCTACATACGTGTCTTATAGGAAAAAATCAGGACCTACAATTTACGAACCCAGTTTAACACCGGCGAATGTTCGCTCTCCTATTACAGGTGTATCCTCTAGTCTGTACTCACCTTTAGTGCTACGTAACATACCACACACAGATACAAACTTCACAATTCCCAGTCGGTAGGTTTTCAAACGGCGCTCACTGAACATGCCCCAAAAACCTTTGCAGCCAAGCGAACTCACTGGCTTTCTCATATTGTCATTTCTTTGACTACCCTCAATGTGGGCGCAATTCTTTTGAAAGATTTAAATGTCCGATTGAGATGAATTTTGAATAATGTTATGTTATTATTTAAAGCTCTTTATTGCTAATCAGGGTTCGGACCTCAAATTGCAGCCAAGCGAACTCACTGGCTTTCTCATATTGTCATTTCTTTGACTACCCTCAATGTGGACGCAATTCTTTTGATAGATTTAAATGCCCGATTGACATAAATTTTGAATAATGTTATGTTATTATTTAAAGCTCTTTATTGCTAATCAGGGTTCGGACCTCTAATCATCAAACCGGTTGTGACATTTTTGAAATCAAATCAAATCAATCATTAATCAAAACACATAGATGTATTATTTATTACAAAACAGGTAATGAGTCGTTTTCAACCTCTAGGGCACGTATTATGGGTTAGGACAACAGTCTCAAAAACGGCATTCGTAATGCATTAGGCGTTGATATAAACTAGCTAAAAACAACGATTTTACCCTCTGAAAAACCTTTGTGTTTGTTCAGGCTTAGGTACCATGCCAAATTTTAGGTCTATCTATACAGTCCTACAGCTGTTTAGACGCGAAGAAGTTACAAACTCACAGCAAATTACAAAAGACTATAATAATAACAGGCTACTTTTACTTACTAGCTACTAGCGGTTTTATCCGCTGTACCTACAGTACAGCCTATATGTTATTCCAGGATCTAAGCTATCTCTACGTATATGAAATTTCAGCTCAATCGGTCCACCCGTTTAAACATGAAGAAGTCACAAACATACACACTCACAAACTTTCGATTTTATAATGTTAGTGTGATTTATCTAGGAACCTACCACTGATGTTGTAGTTTAAAATGTAATGGCCGTTACGGCTTCAAAGAATGTTATATCGTGGTGTATTATGAAATACCTGCCGTGTCGCGCTGTGACGATGCATTAATGGCTGATCCGGACGTGTGCCGATATTCCATTTACCCGTGCATGGCTTAGGTAATATACTCGTTGGTACCTTATCGGTAACCTAAAAGGTTTTGTCGGCTACGTAGTGTTAAAAATCGTACGTAGTGTAAATCCTTAAAATACAGTTTTAGCTTTCAAGATTTACTGCATATAAATATAAGTATAGATTGAATGCATTAGATGTATATGGGATACTTTTTCAGTCTCCAAAAAGGAAGTTATCAATTTGATAATATTATGTTTGATGTACCTGCCTATTATTACGTATATTTTCATATTAGTATATCATTGAAATTGCGAGATATACAATACTTTGATACTTCCAAATACAAAAATAATACCAAACAAATCTTTCAGTTTTTTTTTCCAGATCTTATTTCTATGTCACTTAAACTGTTCTGGTAGAAAAATGGGAGATATAACGCCATTTACAGTTCTGGACTAGTTTATCATTTTTCTTCGGTTTTTATGAGAGACATAAAATATGAGGCTGACATCAACGCACAATTCAAGACGCGGATTGAGTTGAAATTCGGCACAGATATACGAATAGATATTGTAACGTAGACATCCGGTTAGAAAGGATTTCTTTGGGAGCTTACGATTAAGGCTTACTTAACTGGAAAGACGCGAGCGCGAGCTAATTTTAATGTTTTTCAATAAATATGTGATATTCGTTGCAAATAAATAAAAGACGTAATTATTATCAACAAAAACTTATTTGCGATATCGTAAATGTACATATATAACATGATGATATTTATTCACTGAACAAGTAAAAATAAACACCGGATTCGTCGGAAAATTCTGCTGACACGGGCTATCAACTGAAATGTTTTTCATTTCCCGTAGAAAATTCATTCGATTTCGCCTCTTATGACTGTTCTCATCTACATTTTCTGCGTTTTCTTTCCCTATCGTTCGTTTCTTTCGACATAATTGTCCATTTTGAAAGTTATTACAGTATTCAAATAGCCAGAGTTGGCCATCGCTATTCTCCGTTCTTTTGTAAGCCGTAACATTCAAATTGAAAAAGATTTCAAAGGAACTGTTACATAAAAGCGTCTGTTATAGATATGGGAATTTGAGCCTTATCATAGGAATCGATTAGCAAAGTACGATTATATTTTATTTGTTTCATGACAAATGAAGTAGGTACAAGTTTAAATAATTTATAAAAATCTACTCGTACAGAAAGATACCCTAAGTTGTCTAAACTCAGACCCTTATAATACAGACCCTTTTGTTTATAAAGACCTTGTTAAGTACTATTGTTGCTAGTACTAAAGTACTATTGTTTGTTCTCGTAATTTTATCATCCCGGTATAATCAGTACACCAATTACATCTACAGAGATACACTAAAAAATATCGATTATATTTGAAAACTCCGTAGATTCAATGTCAAAGTCCATTCGCACCAGTTTGAACACCTGTTACATGGCTGCGAGTAGATACAGCTCTATTATACGACCTAAAAGGTTCTCTCTCCAGTAATATTAATTAGTCCTAAATATTTATTGTTTCCAGGGAATGAGAGAAACCGAGGAGCGTATTCATTTAGATGAAGCACAAGAGCGCACGTGCGCGACTCTATCCCCTCCGGGTAGAGGTTAAAATACAGCGTCGGCTCCCGCGGGGCGGCTGCTTCGTAATTCATTCATTTTTATTCCGAATGCCACTCGCCAGAGCAGTAAGCTTGCGGAAAATCTTCCACCAATCGAATATCGCTATGCGGGTAGTCGTAGTGACACAGCAACGCACCCACTTACACATGGATTCACGGTCGCGGGTCCTTTACATCGCGCCACAATCGCCGGTCCCCGGGAACGTGGTCACTGAGCTAAGCTAAGGGCACAAGCACTGGGTGCGGGCGAGCACGAGGAGGGGCGCGGGCCCTGGCGCGGCGGTGCTGCCGGAGCGGCGCTACGGTGGCGAGGGCGTGTTCGAGCCGACACGGACGGCACGCGGTCAGGTGACGCACGGACAACGGCGCGGGGCGAACGCTCGCACGGGCCAGCGCCGACACACGACAGCCTCCGTCGCAATGACGAAACGGCCGGGTACGCGCGCGCGCTCTGCGACGCAGCCTCCCGAATCCCCCCGACCCTCGGCGAAATCTCACGACGTCGGGGTGAACAAACCCGCCACGCTTCTCCTTCTAACACAGTGATGAGGTTAAAAAGGATTTAGACTTTCTCATGGCATTTTACGGCTCGATCGTCCTCCAGGAGCACCGACAGTTCGTAAATCTAGTTGTGAACTTGTCTAAATAGAATTTAAATCCTTGAAAAGTCAGTTCGGGCGTCGAGTCTTGATCTGTGTTACGAGGTTGTCCGGATGCCGCGCGCGCGTCCCAAGTGTAATTACGAGTGAGGATACAATACACTACCTACGTCATACACTAAAAACAAACTAGCACGCTGCACGCTAGCAATGACTATTGAAAATTACTGTAATACTCTATGTCGCAATACGTACATGCCTATTATAAATTGCCAAATTCTTAATAGCACTAAATGTAGAAAGATGTCTAAAAATAGTCTAATATAGTATCTCCTTAAATTGAAGCAGAACCCACGATAATTCACAAGGACACAAAACACTAAATTGAGATGTAAACGTTAATAAAAAGAAACTCAAATAGATTGGCATTTCAACAATTTAAATTCTTTAGAGCATTAAAAGTATTCAGAGTTGATCGAAAACGATTAAAACGGCGCAAATTGATATCCCTGGGAAAGCGGCAGGTGGCGGGACGACCGAGGCAAAAACATACACCCACTGTGCCGCAAACTCGAACAACGATCTTTGGCGAGCTTCCCAGACTCACCGTTACTGTTATAAATTACTTCAGGTTTTTACAAAACCTTTGCTACGTGGGGGTTCTACCTCTTTATCACTTACTTCAAGGGGATTACTATCACCTATATATAATATACTAGCGGCCCGTCCTCGCTTCGCTTCGGGTGCCATTATGAATACAAAAATAAAATGAAATAATAAGACTTACGCAATAAATATTTCAATGACAAATCTACAGATTTAGTATAATACCATTGCTAGAAATAGAAAATGATCACGAACATTAAATTCGCATCTTAACATAAATTTAGTCTTTTACAACTTGTGATCCTATTTATGATATTTCTATCTTAAAATATTCTAGTAGCTTCTGGTGCTTCGCCGACCACTGCCGCGGCCTTTACAATGTTTGGAGATACTACAAAGATTTCAGGGAAATAAAAACTATCCTATGTTCTGTCCCAGGACTCAAATTGTGTTAAAACTTATTTCCCTAATTCGTTGGTTAAAACCAAATGAAAGCTACGTCAGTTCGACGGCTACTGATTCCTTATACAAACTCTTAAATGCCTGGTTTCCTCTCTGAAAGGGCGGTTTTGGGGATAAAAGCTATTTTGTGTCCTTCCTGGTACTTAAACTAACCTTTGTAGAAGTAAAAAAAAAGCTTAATTGGCCTAACGAATATAGATAACTCATACAAACTTCACCCCTGTTCCCCTTCTAAAAGGAGATTTCTAAAATATAAAAACTATCCTATGACCTATTTTGGTATACAAACTACCTTTATTATACTTACTAAATTTCAGGCCCAGCGGTATTAGAAATTTCAATAAAACATTTGCCCCCACTTTTATAGGAGAAAAATTGCCCTCTTTTCCCCCTATAAGGAAGAAAAATTGCCCTCTCCTGGTACTTAAATACCTTTGCATACCAAATTTCAACTCTATCAGTTCAGCAAAAAGATAATAAAAATATATATTATGTTTAGGTATTAAAAAGAACCTATAGGATAGGTATTCCAAATTTTATCATTCTAGGTTCAGGAGTTTCGTCTCCACTGTGATAATGATGAGTCAGTCAGATTACCCTACAGAGTTTAGTGTAGTCCCACATAAATATTATGTTAGTTAGGTTGGAAAGTATCCACAATGCGCAAATCGAGCGTACGAAGCGAGAATGAGGCGATGCGTTTGAGCTTGGGAATCAAACAACTTTTTTATGCCAAATTTCAGCTTAATATTCCCGTTCCCATAGGAATATTGGGATGAATAAACAACCCATTATCGTTTATTGGTAGTCAAACTACTATTACACCAAATTTCAAACTATTCAGCTCAGCCGTTACATTTTCCATATTAGTCCCGTTCCCGTGGGAATTTTGGATTGAAAACTATCTTGTATTCTTTTTTGGTAGCCAAACTACCTTTGCATTAAATTGCAGCTTAATTGGCCACGTGGTTACAAATTTCTATATTATACACGTTCCCGTGGGAATATTGGAATGAAAACTATTTGAACCCTTTCCTGATAGTCAAAATACCTTTATACTAAATTTTTAGCGTTATAGGCTTAACGGTTACAGATTTCCATTTTGTTCCCGATCCCATAAGAATTTTGAAATGAAAACTATCTTGAATCCATTCATGGTAGTCAAACTACCTTTACACCAAATTTCAGATTGATAGACTCAACAGTTACAGATTTTCATTTTATTCCCGTTCCCGTAAAAATTTCACAAAATCCCTTCTATCGGTCGCCTACGTTACCTAAAAACACGCTGTATACATTACAGGTCAATCTGTCCAGCGGTTTTATCCCTGCGATTATAAGTCAGTTAAGATTTCCACTTAAAATTTTGCCATAGACATAGATTGTTCCCGTTTCCGTAAGAATTTTGGGTTGAAAACTATCTTGTACTTTCTTGGTAGCCAAACTACCTTTGCATTTAGTTCCAGCTTAATCGGCCAAACGGTTACAGATTTTCATATTATTCCCGTTCCCGTGAAGAACCGTTGTGTATCCTTTCCTGACAGTCAAACTACCTTCCAAATTTCAGCGCTATAGGCGTTACCGCGATTTCCATTTTGTTCCCGTTCCCGTAAGAATTTTGGAATGAAAACTATCCTGAATCTGTTCATGGTAGTCAAACTACCATTATACCAAATTTCTGCTTGATAGACTCAACGCTGACAGATTTCCATTTTTTCCTGTTCCCGTTGGAATTTCGCAAAATCCGTTCTTATCGGTCGCCTCTCTCTCTTGAGTCGTCCCCTCATGGCTGAGGATCGTGGTCATCGGTCGCCTACGTTACCTAAAAAACACGCTGTTTAAATTTCAGCTCAATCAGTCCAGCGGTTTTATCCCTGCGATAATGAATCAGTAGATTTCCTCTTTAAATACATATTGGTATAGAGTATAGACATACTCGTAGATTGTTCCCGTTCCCGTGACATTTTGGGTTGAAAACTACCTTGAATCCAGTCATGGTAGTCAAACTACCTTTCAACTAAATTTCAACGTAATAGGCCTAGCGGTTACAGATTTTCAGTTTTGTTCCCGTTCCCGCAGGTATTTTGGAATGAAAACGATCTTGAACCCATTCATGGTAGTCAAACTACCTTTATGCCAAACTTCAGATTTATAGGTTTAGCTGTTACAAATTTCCATTTTGTTCCCGTTCCCGTAGGAATTTTGAAATAAAAACTATTTTGAATTTTTCCATGGTAGTAAAACTACCTTTACACCAAATTTCAGCTTGATAGACTCAACGGTTACAGATTTCCATTTTGTTCCCGTTCCTGTGGGAATTTCGCAAAATCCCTTCTTATTACTTGCCTACGTTACCTAAAGAACACGCTGTCCAAATTTCAGCTCAATCGGTCCAGCGGTTTTGTCCCTGCGATGATGAGTCAGTCAGTTTTCTATTTTATATAATAAAGTATAGATGCAACATACTTTTTTGGTTGATCTCAACTTAATCGCTTTCGCAAGAAGAAAGAAAACATACAAAATGAAAATTCCAGTTGTACCAAGTAAGTACTTACCTAAATAATAGAGTTGGAATTTTTCGTCGAAATCACTCCAGTTTGACCATTGCTTAAAAAAAGGATCACTTTAATAATATTAATTTATGGGCTACTTAAATAACACTTAAAATTTCGCGATTTGATCTCATGTTGTTTTTATTATACGGGACTTTTGCGGTCAAATTTTAATGTTAGTTTTAGAAATTACGTACATCTGACCTCTATTATAAAACCAACCTCGACGTTTCGACTCAGTTACATGAGCCGTGGTCACGAGAAGACTGGAGATGCGACGGTCCAGCGGCGTCTATACCTCTATAGTAGATTTACATCTACCCTCACTTGGTCAAAAGTGTTCTCAGGGGTAATAACGGCGAAACACAACACTAACGTATCCTCCGGTTTTCTAATAACGTTAGGCACGAACACACTCATATTACCGGATTCCACGTAGATTTTAATTTGAACCCATGTTCTCGATTGAAATTACGTTGTTTTTAATTTTATTTGCTTCACGAATTATTCTTTGGTAATGATATCCTGCTGTAGAAAGAAGAGATTAGAGCTACTTATTCACGACTAAACGGTAGATGCTACTTATTCACGACTAAACGGTAGATCTCTTGAATTGCAACCTACAAGTATATTGCTAACATTATAGGTACCCTTGAGTCTTGAGTAGCTAGTAGGTACGTATAGCCGTTGCGCTGGGCAAACTTACTAATAAAAATATTCGTTTGGAAATAAAAAAAACTTGTTTCAGTTACTTCAATTCAGTTAACTGAACAGTAAGGTTCAGGACAAACTGGGTTCCTCCATATGGTTTCATGGTAACCCCCAATGTCTCATTTGATAGCTACTTTTTGCAGCTCTTCATTTATTTCAATTTAGACGCAATGCAACACTTACTGCCATCTCTGTTTAAGGATGTTTATGGCAGGGCACTGAACCAACGTTCGTTGCTTTTAGATTGAATTTCTTTGTGCTCATATTAAATTATTTTGTTCTTGAAAGCTACACCAATTTATTCGTAACTTTCAATAAAGATTGCATGTGTGTAAGCGCATTTTTCCACTTTCAAATTAAACTGATTCAAACTTTAATCAAACATTATGGAGATACGATTTTGGAAACTACCGTACCTTTCCATCAGGTGGGATGTGGTCAAACGTAGGCCTATTTAGTATAAAAAAAAAAAAAACTACCGCGAATGCTTATATCCATTACAAATAATAATTACAGCTGCCGGCAAAATCGTGACTTTCGTGAGTAGGTACTAGGTACAGCTGTGTCGTATTTGTTATGAGATACCTATACCTATAGTCGGGCCGGCCTAAAAGGCCACATTTGACAACTGTCAGTCATAGCTAACTAGTGTTGCGACATTGTTTGTTTATTTCGATTATAGGTAATGAATCGATACGATCTTCAAACACATAGGAATCGAATGCAGTTTTATGAAAACATTCATAAAGTCGAATAATTTCAATTCTAATAGCTTTTTGCCGTGATCATGTAATGGCGTCATGGGCTAGTTTTGCCAGAAACATCTCACGAGTTATAAAAAAAACACCAGTAATAAAAAAAATGTTATTCTCTTTACATTACATAATTTTATTTTAATTACATAATTTTTTACAATAATATAATCACGATATTAGCCTTATATTTTATTGTAATCACATTATAGTTATTTATTTAAGCTAAAATATTCCATCACAATTAATCATTGCATTCGATTCTACATTTCAAATTTCGATTGTGCGATTTTATTGGGTAGCATCCTTATTGTTTTAAAAAGAAAAAACGATTGACATGACCATGTATAGGGTGTCCTATTATTTTCACCTAATATTTTTAAACCCCACGCAAAACGACGGGGTGTTATAAGTTTTACGTTCATGTCTGTCTCTTTCTGTGTGTGGGTGTCTGTCTGTGGTATCGTAGCTCCCAAACGGATGAACGGATTTTGATTTAGTTTTTTTGTTTGATAAGTATATTGGTTGGGAGTGTTCTTAGTTAGATATGTTTCGTAGAAATCGGACCAAGATGGCCGCGCTATAAAATGACGGAATATATTTTTTTTAACAACTCCTTGAATATTGGTATCAAATGAAAAGAGGCTTGACTTGTAGAAGACTATGATAGATTTCATAAATTTCAAATCCAAGATGGCCATCAGTACTCAGTACTAAATTACGAATTGCATATTTTTATAGCGATTGGAAGTTTTTTAATTTTTTTAATTTAATTCACTTGTTTGTCTTATAATGTTTTCGCCATAACTCATTGTTCATAACATAAAGTGATCCTTATATTTAAAAGGCATATTTTTCCATAGTCATAAAATAATTTATGGTATAATTATAATAATTATTTGAAATAATGTTATTTGTTATAATAATCTCCATTCCTATTATAATTAATTATTAGGACACAAAATCATTACGATAAAATCATTACGTTATCGTGATTACGTCCTAAGGTTTTAGGATCAACAATAATTACGGCTTAAAATATTATGACTATTAATAGTTATTTGTTATACAAGAGTGCAAAGTTGCTTTTTTTACCGCGTGCTCAGTTTGTATGACCGAGCTAGCGAAGGATTCTAAAATTAAATCACGAGCGTAGCGAGTGATTTAATAATTTGAATCCTGAGCGTTAGCGAGGGAATCAAAAGAGCACAAGGTCAAAAACACATAATTTTTCATCCCCCCTCAGCGAGGAAATAACTCAATGCTAAAAGTTTTTTTTTTAATTATTCTCACCATGGATGCGAACAGTGTTGCCAGTGCACTATCTTCAAAAATAACCAGTATTCAATTTTAATTTACGTAGGTACGCTTACTTAGAGTCCTTTTCACGAAATAGGTCCCACGGAATTTAGCGGAATTAATTTTTTATTCTATTATTATTGGACTTCATATTTTAAATCATATTTATTTGTTACATAAAATAAATACCTTTTTGATTAAGAAATTAAATATGAGAAATTATGAGGCGTTAAAAAGGTAAAGGTATTTAAAATTTCAAAATGTGCAATAGTGGCGTCCCGCAAAAAGGTTTCCTTTCGTGAAAAGCACTCTACCTATTCGTTTTAGTGATTATTTTCTCATTTTCAGTTTATTACAGTAAGAAATCGTTAATAAAAAAGTTACTAAAAAGAAAAAATCTTGCTACTAACTAGATAAAGTAATAAAAAATTGGCTTATTCTATTAACTCTGCTAAATTAACTCAACTATTATATAATTCATTACAGTACTATATAATTCATTAAAAACATTATTGCCTCGAAATGTAACTTATATCTAAACAACTAACGTAAATATAGTTCAAAAGAAACGTAATATGTTACAAAAGTAACTTACTGGCAAGGCTGATGGTGCGCCCAAAGCAAATTAAAAAAAAGTTTACTAAAGAGGTTCTTACTCCGAGTTTTTAACAAATTTAAAAAAGTTGTACGCTTATTTCGGTACCATAGAGGTGGAAGTAAATAGGTTTAATTATGTTTTTGTCTCTAGAGGGTAAAGTAAGTTTGAATTTCTCTAGAGGAAAATATAGACTTTTCCAGTCAGATATCGATGAGTAAAACTACACTTTCCGAGATAGTGGGATGAAAATATTATTACTGACAACATGAGGATATGTAATAAAAGGGCTTATATAATTAGGGCTGAAAATGTTCAGATTTTTTAAATTATGTCTATAAAATATAATAATATGCAAGTGAATAACAAGGGAATCCTTGTAAGGACGTTATGTGTTTTTGGTTAAAGTTCGTCTTTAATGATTTTAGAGTTAAATTAAATTAATTCTTAAAATTATTTCCTAAATTCATTGTAACACTAATGTATTTAAAAAATAAAAGCAATTTTCGAAAAATTTGTAAAATTTTTAGAACATTCTGTATGGGAATTTTGATGAATTGTCAAATGTGGCCTTTTAGGCCGGCCCGACTAGAGGCAAAAAAATGCCCACTTTAACACTTACTTTACTTTTTATTATGATTATTAATATTCTTTTTTTTTTCTCAAAAAAAAATTGTAACTTCACTCAAACTGTTGTGTAGTAATAGTATCTATTCTTTGCTGTTGTGGTCGGTTTTTGGCGGCAAGCCTTGATCATATCATTAGCTCCACGTCTTTTGCTTAATAATCGTGTAGAATTTGATTGTTAGCGTGTAATAATGGTGGAATATTGCGTGTTAAGTGTTTTTGAATGTGCACAGATGTAGGCAAGTGATATGGTGCTGAAATATGAATTTTGGTGCCCCCTCCAAAACTCCTCCGAACTTTCAGTAAAATTCCACCCATTTTACTGGAAGACTCACTAGACGAGCTATTAAGCTCACTCTGACTCTGACCTGACTAACTAACTTATTACTTAAAAAATAACATTTAACTTGACACTGGCAAAACACGAAAGTGGAGACCATAATTTAATATCCCGTGAACATTCACGAATTTTACTCGACACTGGCAAAATGCACATGTTGCCATATTATTAAAAAGAAAAAAAAAAACTGTTGTGGTCTATGTTATGTTCAAAAAAAGAATAATAAAATTAAAACAAACCGAAATTCTACTTAGATTCTGAAATTAGGTACAAAAATCACAGTATGTAGTTCAGCGGGAATCCTCAGGGTACCTACAGTCAGTTTTCGATTATAATATTTAAACTAACAAGCATTCTATAAGGTTACTCCAGAACGCCAATATTTCTCGATAAAGATAGAAATGAAATCGAAACAGAGATTCCAATGTATTTTATGGTATGACAATATTTTCATAAAAGTATGATTGAATTCGCCACTGAACGAGAAACGGGACGCAGGTTATGCAGCAAATCTATTAAAATTTTACCCATAGTGCCGTTCCTAAGGCCATATTAGCAACATTTGCAGTCTGTCCATACCTTTTTTTTTTCAGACCCAGGATGCGTTACGCGTTGTCACCCTGCGCCGGAGGGCGGTATGTTAGTAGTTAGTTACGAGTCGGTACTCTCCTGCCGTAGATGGGCGCAGTAGGATTAGGCCCACTAAAAATCCTGGGGATGTTCCTGCGGGATTTCATAATGCCGGGGCAATTCGTATCAGATGTAGTGCGGTAGCACTCTAAGACAATAATAGTTATTTGTTATACAAGAGTGCAAAGTTGCTTTTTTACCGCGTGCTCAGTTTGTATGACCGAGCAAGCGAAGGATTCTAAAATTAAATCACGAGCGTAGCGAGTGATTTAATAATTAGAATCCTGAGCGTTAACGAGGGAATCAAAAGAGCACAAGGTCAAAAAACTTTGTACTCGAGTGTGACACATAATTTTTCATCCCCCCTCAGCGAGGAAATAACTCAATGCTAAAAGTTTTTTTTTAATTATTCTCACCAGATGCGCACAGTGTTGCCAGTGCACTATCTTCAAAAATAACCAGTATTCAATTTTAATTTACGTAGATACGCTTACTTAGAGTCCTTTTCACGAAAGAGGTCCCTCGGAATTTAGCGGAACTAATTTTTTATTCTATTATTATTGGACTTCATATTTTAAATCATTTTTATTTGTTACATAAAATAAATACCTTTTTGATTTAGAAATTAAATATGAGAAATTATGAGGCGTTAAAAAGTTAAAGGTATTTAAACTTTTAAAATGTGCGATAGTGGCGTCCCGCAAAAAGGTCTCCTTTCGTGAAAAGCACTCTACCTATTCGTTTTAGTGATTATTTCCTCATTTTCAGTTTATTACAGAAAGAAATAAAAAAGAAAAATCGTGAGAAATCGTTAATAAAAAAGTTACCAAAAAGTAATACTTAGAAAAAATCTTGCTACTAACTAAATAA
Source organism: Hemithea aestivaria (assembly GCA_947507615.1). Taxonomy (NCBI): domain Eukaryota; kingdom Metazoa; phylum Arthropoda; class Insecta; order Lepidoptera; family Geometridae; genus Hemithea; species Hemithea aestivaria. Next base: position 11,722,513 of record OX382326.1, read on the forward strand.
AGTTATAAGAAATTGGCTTATTCTATTAACTCTGCTAAATTAACTCAACTATTATTAACTATTACAGTACTATATAATTCATTAAAAAAACATTATTGCCTCGAAATGTAACTTATATCTAAACAACTAACGTAAATATAGTTCAAAAGAAACGTAATATGTTACAAAAGTAACTTACTGGTAAGGCTGATGGTGCGCCCAAAGCAAATTAAAAAAAAATGGTACTAAAGAGGTTCTTACTCCGAGTTTTTAACAAATTTAAAAAAGTTGTACGCTTATTTCGGTACCATAGAGGTGGAAGTAAATAGGTTTAATTATGTTTTTGTCTCTAGAGGGTAAAGTAAATTTGAATTTCTCTAGAGGATAAAATGGACTTTTCCAGTCAGATATCGATGAGTAAAAATACACTTTCCTAGATAGTGGGATGAAAAATTATTTTCTTAACTTTTACATAATTTTATAGGTCGGTTAAAATATGCCACTAAGTTGAGAAATGCTTATTAATAGTGGTAACTACCCCAGACGGGATCTCGCATTGACCCGCTTAGTTCATTAAGGGACATTACCTTCAAGAGACTAATATTGCGAGTTAACCAACGGAATGCAACTAGTCTCGTCCACACGTACCAACCGCCGCTTTTCATATCAAGTAAAACTTGTACAATATCGAAACAGTTAACTGGCGCTGAGAATATTTAACTTTGTGAACCGTTGAGTGGACTTATTAAAACTTCTTCTAATTGTTATTTCATGAAGTTAACTTTGGCACAAATTTCAGAATAAGTGACCGCTACGTGATCGTAGAACCTCTACGGCTTATTGTGTCTACGGCGTAGACTGCTACGATTTTGAACTCGAAGCTTTTTTCGTAATCAGAATTGACTTTGGAAATTATATAAACTTTTTAGGTTCCAAATGTATAATAGAAATCACTTGGCACATTATTAGGGATTCTATGTAAATTGTAATAAAACGGGCTCCGACAATAACATTGTCGGAGAGTAATATTATGGGAATGACATAACACAAATATTATGTTGTTTTGCAATAGTCATAAACCTTTTGACCGCCAAAGTCACCTATACTTGACAAGTACTTGCGGGTCCTGTACGCCAACGACGTCTATAGACGACAAAAACCCAGTCTTGATAAAATGAAATAAAAATACTTATCGACTCTTGGCAACACTAGTTTTTTCGTAGGCATTTTTTTTAAATTGTGCCTTGGCGCACAGGGCACGAAAATGCGTTTGTGCCGTGGCGTTCAAAAGGTTAACGTCTCGCTATACCAAATTTATTAACAGAAAAAAAAATTAAAATCAAAATTTAATCTAAATGTTTCGAAATTTCATTTCATTTCATTCTCTTAGCGTTCAAAGCAAGTCGCTTGCGCACCTTTAATTGGTTCCTAAAATATCGCTATTTGAAAATGGCCATCAAATTGTAAGACCTTAAATTTAGAAAAAGAATAATAAGATGGATGGATGGTTAAAGGTAATAAAAATACGTAATGATGTAAACTAATGATTGTTTATTAACTACATGATTATATCTGGCAAACTATGTTCAACAGTGGCATCGCAATCCAAATTAATAACTGCACTATGTCCTAAGGACATTTCAAACGCGTCGCGATCTTCCGTCAATTTCTCGAAGAAGTAACTAGTATTAACTCTAACAAGGGAGTTATTCAAACTATCCGAGCCAAACTTTGTCTGAAAATTAGATCGTCTACGCCTTGGACTGTCCTTAGGCGTCGAACAGTGGTTCTGCATTTCTTTTAGCATTGTTTTTCTTGGTTTAGTATATTTAGTTTCAAAAACCAGTCGCACCAACTTTTTGTTTAATGTTACAGTTTTCGTTGTAGGCGCTTTTGATATAATCTTTTCTACAACATTCGATAAATCATTTTCGTCTTCGGAATCAGTTTTTAACATGGATAACAAATTTATTTCATTTTCTTTATCTGAAGAGTCTTCACTTATTTCAGCGTCAGTGTTTGGTTTAACTTCGTCATAGAAAGACATGCTTCTAAAACTGTGCCTCAAAGATTCCATCATCACGGATGACTTTCGTTTCTTTGCTACACATACAAAACTGTCTATCGTTTTTTGTTGCGTTTTGTTCTTGATTTTTCTTTTTAGCTTGTTTACTTTTACACTGACGTTCAATTTACTTGAATTAACTTCCTTCACAGATTCATTGGCATTTAAAATCTTCTTTCTATTGTATTTTCGTTTAGGTTTTTTAAGGTCTTCTTCTTTATGTTTCTTTGCTCTAGTTTTCTTTTCTTTCGGTGGTTTCTTGATTGATTCCTCGTAAGCGGAGACAATTTCTGTATAGTATTGACGCATTAGATCTTGCCTTTCTATCGATGTCCAAGGGGCTGTTCTGTCTTCGTTTTCTGCGAAAGGGTTAAAGTTAGCAATACTAAAGGTAATTATCAAAGCTATTTAGTGATATTAGGAATGTGCACAGATGTTTCAGTGAAGTACAGTTATTAAAAAATATTGGATACACTTAAAATAGTCGATCCATAATTTTGGCTTTATAAATTTCAAATAGAAAATGGACTGAGAGCACTAAAGTAGCTTGATGGAGGGCTCATGACGTCACGACGTGCTGCTAGACTAAAACGTCTGACTTGTCTGCGGTGCTAATCGTAAATGCAGTAGTAGTACAGAAAAGAATAAGCAACTAATTATGAAACATAAAGTTTAAATTCATTAAAATAAATTATTGATTGAGATTATGATAAGCGTGGCTGTATCACAAAGTTCTCTAAATGTGTTTTACCTTGGTACTGATCATCAGGAATCAACGCGTCGTATTGGCCGTCAATGTCTTCCCAGACTACTTCGAAACTAGGAACTCCTACAAAAAAGTCCACAGTGTACATTTAATAAACAAAAATATATAAAAAGAAAGCATGGTTGAATAACTGATTGCCTGATAATTTTCAATGAACATCTCAAACCGCTGAATGGATCAAATAGGTTTTATGACTTAAGAATTCCACAAAGAAGGGATTCCTCATTAGATATTCACAATGCGAGCAAGAACGAGTTTGTGCTTAGTTATAAATATGTGTAAACATAAAGTTTCTCCCGAACTACATATGATATACCACACTTTTTGTAGTGTACTAGCCCATTCAGCTAATCGATTGTTTCCGACTGTCCTCCTTGTATTCCTGACTAAAGGGTAGCATTACCGAAATTATTGGGCATGACGAGATTCAACAAATATCATCAAATATCATCTCAAGATAACAGGTGCAGTGCAGTGCCCCACAGAATTTTGATTTTTTTAAGTCCTCACTTTTTAACCCCCGACGCAAAAACGACGGGGTGTTATAAGTTTGACGTGTCTGTCTGTCTGTCTCTGTGTGTGTGTGTGTCTGTGGCATCGTAGCTCCCGAACGGATGAACCGATTTTGATTTAGTTTTTTTGTTTAAAAGTAGATTTAGTCGAGTGTTCTTAGCCATGTTTGCTGGAAATCGGTCCAAGATGACCGCCGCTACAAAATGGCGGATTACTTTTTTCTCCACGACCCCCACAATATGGGTATCAAATGAAAGGGCTTGACTAGTAGAATACAACGCACTAAAATAAATTTAATATCCAAGATGGCCGCCACCACAAAATGGCGAATGACAAATTGCGTTGGGGGTTTTTTAAATTTTTATTTTAATTCACTTGTTTATATGAAGGCGTTTATCATTGAATTTGCTTGTCTTAATCCAAGTTAACATATTAGCTGCGGCGGTGTTTTATAGAACTATCCCAGGTGCCTGAAATTAAATTTTGTATGGAAAAATCCTTTGAGAAAACGCTACATTTGTGTTTTTCAGCACTCGTTTCGTTCCGACCTCAAAAACACTGTTGTGTTTTCAGCAGTCAATGTGTTAAGGTCATATTTTAGCAGTTCTCACCTCTAGGTGTTCTCTTTTTCTTGATAGCAGTGGGCTTGATAGTCTTGCAAGGCACCTTTTCTTGTAGATGCCATTTTGTCAGCAAAGGCAGAAACTTTTCAACGCAGTATCTTTCCGACCAATCTAGTTTGTGTGACATGAGTTTCTAAAACAAAAACCAATATTCTTGATTCAAAAATCCTATACTCAAAAAAGCGCTTTCGTAGTCCGGTACGAACCCGACCCGAATTCGATCCGCATCCGTTATGACGGATTGATTTCGGATATTGCTTTTCGATCCATGGTCCGAGTCTTAGATATGACTGACAGGATCTGATTCGAGTCCGAATATCCGAATTCAGAATTCGGTCAGTCATCGGATACAACTCCGATTCGGATACGACCGTGCGAGCATGCGCGAGTTTTCACACATCACTACTACTATTTACTATGGCCACTTCGGTCCGTCTTTCATAATATCTGCAGGAAAGATTGACGGACGTCTTCATTTTTACCGCAACGCCGGATTTTCATTTGACGGATTCGGGTCGTATTTGGACCGGACAGTGTAAAAGCGCTCTAATTTATTACAGGTCTTCAAACAAATATCGATCGTCCAGTTTTAAGAGCATATTATTTCTTAAAGTCTGATACATTCTGTTTGGTAAAAAGATACATATTAAAACTGGACAAACATCCTTCTTACCACAAATTGTATCAGACTAGGCGCTGGTTTCTTCAAGCAGTTTAAATTTATCTCCTCAGGTTTTCTTTTAAGGAATTCCTTCATAACTTTTGGTTCTGGAAACGGCATACCACAAGTAAGGGCTCGACTGCGAAGAGATAACTCCCGTTTCACCTCTGCCACTTTTGCCCTGAAATAATAAATGTTCTAGAATACAAAGATCGCCAGCTGAGCATAATGTCATACCGTGCAACATTTCACAGCAAAGTGTGACATGAAAAAGTATCAATTAATTTTAAGATTTTTATTAAACTTATCAATCAATGCATCCGTATTAACTATACGAACTCGTATAATATGCAGTAAGGTCTACAAATATTATAATTGCAAAAGTATGGATGTGTTTGTTACCTCTTCAAACCCAAACTGTTGAACCGAAGTCGCACCAGCCCAGCTAAATACATAAACTATAAGCAACATAGGTATACTTGTGTCCTAGATCGTTGCATCCCTGATGCGTGCCACAGACAGGGCATCCCTTCTTGGCGTGAGTCTTGCCTCCGTGGCCGCAGCGGTCGCACCGGCCCGGCTACATACATAAACTATAAGCAACATAGGTATACTTGTGTCCTAGATCGTTGCATCCCTGATGCGTGCCACAGACAGGGCATCCCTTCTTGGCGTGAGTCTTGCCTCCGTGGCCGCAGCGGTCGCACCGGCCCGGCTACATACATAAACTATAAGCAACATAGGTATACTTGTGTCCTAGATCGTTGCATCCCTGATGCGTGCCACAGACAGGGCATCCCTTCTTGGCGTGAGTCTTGCCTCCGTGGCCGCAGCGGTCGCACCGGCCCGGCTACATACATAAACTATAAGCAAAATAGGTATACTTGTGTCCTAGATCGTTGCATCCCTGATGCGTGCCAGACAGGGCATCCCTTCTTGGCGTGAGTCTTGCCTCCGTGGCCGCAGCGGTTGCACCGGCCCAGCTACATACATAAACTATAAGCAACATAGGTATACTTGTGTCCTAGATCGTTGCATCCCTGATGCGTGCCACAGACAGGGCATCCCTTCTTGGCGTGAGTCTTGCCTCCGTGGCCGCAGCGGTCGCACCGGCCCGGCTACATACATAAACTATAAGCAACATAGGTATACTTGTGTCCTAGATCGTTGCATCCCTGATGCGTGCCACAGACAGGGCATCCCTTCTTGGCGTGAGTCTTGCCTCCGTGGCCGCAGCGGTCGCACCGGCCCGGCTACATACATAAACTATAAGCAACATAGGTATACTTGTGTCCTAGATCGTTGCATCCCTGATGCGTGCCACAGACAGGGCATCCCTTCTTGGCGTGAGTCTTGCCTCCGTGGCCGCAGCGGTCGCACCGGCCCGGCTACATACATAAACTATAAGCAACATAGGTATACTTGTGTCCTAGATCGTTGCATCCCTGATGCGTGCCACAGACAGGGCATCCCTTCTTGGCGTGAGTCTTGCCTCCGTGGCCGCAGCGGTCGCACCGGCCCGGCTACATACATAAACTATAAGCAACATAGGTATACTTGTGTCCTAGATCGTTGCATCCCTGATGCGTGCCACAGACAGGGCATCCCTTCTTGGCGTGAGTCTTGCCTCCGTGGCCGCAGCGGTTGCACCGGCCCAGCTACATACATAAACTATAAGCAACATAGGTATACTTGTGTCCTAGATCGTTGCATCCCTGATGCGTGCCACAGACAGGGCATCCCTTCTTGGCGTGAGTCTTGCCTCCGTGGCCGCAGCGGTTGCACCAGCCCAGCTACATACATAAACTATAAGCAACATAGGTATACTTGTGTCCTAGATCGTTGCATCCCTGATGCGTGCCACAGACAGGGCATCCCTTCTTGGCGTGAGTCTTGCCTCCGTGGCCGCAGCGGTTGCACCGGCCCAGCTACATACATAAACTATAAGCAACATAGGTATACTTGTGTCCTAGATCGTTGCATCCCTGATGCGTGCCACAGACAGGGCATCCCTTCTTGGCGTGGGTCTTGCCTCCGTGGCCGCAGCGGTCGCACCGGCCGAGTACTGCCACCCAGCGGGACTGCGCGTTGTAATGATCCACGTCTGATACCCATGATACTAATCTATGGAAACAATTTAAAAGTTTTGTCTTTACAGGCGATTTTCTCGCTCGTAAGATATGACGAATTTTGAAATATAAATTAGTAGTAATTCTATCGTATTCGTGTATTTGTCGTTTCATATAGTTCGGTTTCGTCTAAAGTCTAAAGCGTTACTACGAAACATTAAATTTAAACAAAGTAAATTCTTCGAATTTATTTTCAGGATTCATTGAAAACTATACGGTTAGTGTGTCAGACTGGGGATGGATTGGAGAAGGGTTGGGTGTTGGTTTATTTTTGTAGGGTTATAGTGATCGTCAGTGTAAATTAGCCAATACAGCCTCTAAATAAGTTCTATATTTTTTTGTAGGTACTAGATAAGGTACTTATTGTAAATGATTATACCTGGGTATAATATCTGTGTCAGGGACAGTATGAAGGAAGGCCACAGCTGTAGTGATTGAGGAACCGCATGCTCCCGCGCCGTAATCGCAACCGCAGAGCAACGCTAGTGCAACCATTTTATTGCGGCCGAACCCTGATAAAAATGGCATACTAATGTAAGACATTAAAAGTCATAGCATACAGCTCAGCACCAGGACCACTCCAGTTCAAATTTGACCCCTAAATCTTGTAATTTGTGGTATAGGAAAAGACCTGGATGTGATCTACTCAGGACAGAGATGCATGACACCCTTACTTTGCCCAGCATTGGGACAATATTGGCTGATAATGATAATTACAATATAATATGTAACAGTGTAAAAAAAAAGCAGTAAGTAAAAAAAGTAGTAATAAGTTCTTCTGTATATTTTTGGTTTGCAATAAAGCATTATTCTATTCTATTCTATTCTAAAGTATCAGTAGCAAAAGTGTATCAATTGACAGTCTTATCATTAATACTTCCCTACAGAGATAGTCAGAATTAATGCATTCTTTACTTTGTGCAATAAGGTTGAATATTTAGCTATACCAATACTCAAAATGTGTTATAGGCTGAAAGGCATAAAAGCGATATCCTCCAGACAAACAAGCAGGGAAAGGATTTTCCTTTTCCAGCCCAATTGCTAATAAATTAATTATATGGTTATATTACCATTGCTTTGAAACATGTTCTCCGCATCATAGCAGTCAATAGATCCTTGCATGGCCCCGCCGCCGGCTGAGCTCGATACGCTGAAGTTGCGGTACACACGACGAGCGCCGTATGCGAAGCAGTCAGAGTCTTGCGATATCACTGCATTCACCAACTATACAAGTAAAATTACACATTTTATAACAACTCAACAGAAAAAAACAAGTAGAAATTAAAAAAAAACTTTTTAAAAACAAGCTTTTATTATTATAACTATCCAGCACCAAAGTACGTAAGTAAACTTTTTAAAAACAAGCTTTTATTATTATAACTATCCAGCACCAAAGTACGTAAATAAACGACGCCACCCCATCCAGTTTGGGCTCATTTCATTCGTCGGCTATGAAATGAGACGAATGAAATGAGCCCAAACTGGATGGGGTGGCGTCGTTTATTTACGTAGTTCCTATAATGGTCACCTGCCAGCTCCATCATCAGAGCAGCTCGATGTCATAGATAATAAATAATATTACATTGTCATCTGATTTGTGTGTCAGCAATGTGAGTGAACCCGTAAACTGCAATTTGTTGCATTGATATTATACAGATGAAATTTTTTTTGTGTGTAACAATTGCATAATTACTACAACTAAAGGTTGCCGGAAGACGCTGGATGCAGGACGCTTCCAACAGTACATATGGAAGTCCAAAGCGGAGACCCATGTTCAGCAGTGGACATCCTACAGCTGAGATGATGATGATGACATCTTTAAATATTTTACATTTAAAATATCAGATGATAGTATTATATTAGAAAATCAAAACATAAATACAAACACCTTGAGCATTCAGCTGTGCACAAGTAGCCTCTGCCTCTCCGCTACCTTTGATGCAACAGACACCCAAACATTTGAGTAGAGATTCACACTGAAATACAAATAAATAAACATAAATTAGTTATTTATTGCACAGGAGGTGGACTTCCTTTGCAGGATGTCGACTAGGTGGGTACCCCAACAGTGCCAGTTATTCTACTGCTTGAGCAGATGATGATGTTGTTTGATGTGCAAACATTACTGTGCTTTGGTGCCCTCCTAGGCACTGTAGCTAGTGAAATTACTGGGCTGAAGAGTCTTAACATCTTATGACTCTCAAATAAGCGTGTTGGCACAGTGCACCCAGAATTTTACCTTTGTAAAATCCTGGGTAACACTGTACTAATTATATAGGCAGTATTATTTCTTACCTTCAGGAGAGTGTCTTACTCGTCTTCTTGCTTCAATGTATAAAAAATCGATCGAAAAACATGTTTAATCATTTGACAACACACAAATAGAAAAAAAAAAAAAATGTTTTTCAGCTGTTACTCTATGACTAAAACAAGAACTATCAGAAGACTATTCATCAAATACCTACAAAATAAGCTTTCACTTCTAGTAAGAAGTCAAAAAGTTACATAAAACCTGCATACTTCTCTCTGAACCCCTTTAAACCTCCGTCTTCCAACATCGGGTTGTTTATTTTTAGCTTTATCAGTCTTAGGTGCGGCACCTCGGAACTGTATAGCATTCCTAGCAGCCATCACATCTCGCTTCAACTCTGGGGCATCTCCTTCTAATACAAATATTGGGTTGATGTCCGAGAGAAGAAGATATATTGTCCGGAAGAATAGATTTCTGAAACAATTGTTTGTCTATGAAAAGGGCTGATATATTTCCTATCAGATAAACATTGTATTGTATAGATTAGAATGTGTTATCCTCTTAACAGAGAAATTAAAGTAGAAGTCTTTTAAATTTCTAAGATAATAGACTTGATCTGCCACTTCTGATGAGCATATAGGCGTCCCTGAAGGGGAATAAAAAATAGAAATAAGGAAATAATAATATTATAATTATTTGGGTCATCATCATCGGCCTGGCATCAGTAGTTAGGTACAAGAAATATTATACATTTACCTAAGGTATAATTTAGGTTGAACATGATAATCAGTAACATTTTGACTATCACAAACCCAGCCTGCCAAATCTATAGCTACTGTCTCGCCTTGTATCTGAAAAGTAAATTAATGATATATTTTATGATTAGTGATTAAAAAATCGTAAATAAGAAATTCAAAATTTTGTACTATTTTATATTAAACTTACTTCGTGCAAAGACTTCTTTTCACTGAAAGGACTCAATACAGTCCACAAGCCTTTAATTCCCATGGTTATTGGTAGAAAAAATATCGTTAAACATCACTTATTTTTAATATTAAAACCAAAAAATATGATACAAAAATTAAAATTCGCCGCTCCTCCACCCGCTTAATTTTAAATGTTTTTTACAGTGACAGATGTCAGATGACAGTAAGCAGACATTGACATTGGCAATTCCAAGGTAAATTAAGGTTGCGTTTTTTTTATTTATTACTTAATTTTTACTCCGACGTAATTTGAAATCAAAGTCATAAAAATATAAATATTTGTAACAATTGTAATTTTTTGTTTAAATACTAATAATATAATATATTAATATTATTTGCATTGACAAATAATTTAAACGTGACACGCTGGTGTCACAAGAAGAAAAAAATATGATATATCGCAGATCTAGATAAAAAAGGAGTCAAAACAAAAATCACCTATTTGAGTTATATGCATTCTATCGAATTCCCAAACCAAAGGCTCGTCGACCATTAAAACGTATTTTAAAATATTATGTTTGATGAAATATTTGAATAAGCATAATATTTCTATTCAGAACACTTCTACAGCGCACAAGGAGACAGTAATCGGTTTTTCACCTTTTCTGAAAAAATGCTTTTTTGGTTCTATGCTTTTTTGAGTTAACTCTTTTTAGATCTAGGTGCGCGAAATGACAAATTTGACAGTCAGCTGATCGAGTGACAGTGACAGCTGTGTCAGTGTCGTGTTAGTAAATAATTTTTGATGTCAAGAGTTTTGGCGGCAAGCCTTGATCATATCATTAGCTCCACGTCTTTTGCTTAATAATCGTGTAGAATTTGATTGTTAGCGTGTAATAATGGTGGAATATTGCGTGTTAAGTGTTTTTGAATGTGCACAGATGTAGGCAAGTGATATGGTGCTGAAATATGAATTTTGGTGCCCCCTCCAAAACTCCTCCGAACTTTCAGTAAAATTCCACCCATTTTACTGGAAGACTCACGTGACTAGACGAGCTATTAAGCTCACTCTGACTCTGACCTGACTAACTAACTTATTACTTAAAAAATTACATTTAACTTGACACTGGCAAAACACGAAAGTGGAGACCATAATTTAATATCCCGTGAACATTCACGAATTTTACTCGACACTGGCAAAATGCACATGTTGCCATATTATTAAAAAGAAAAAAAAAAAAAAAAAAAAATAATTTGCAATATTTTTATTTCTTAACAGCGTTGCCAGTGCGTAACTTTTGTAACATTTTGCGTTACTTTTTGACCCTTTGCGTTACTTTTACGTTACTTGTCCTAAAATGTTACTTTTGCGTTACTTTTTGGAGTAATGATTTTTTTTTAAATGAACTAACAATGGAAGAATATAAAATAATAACTAAGTGAAACGGAACGCAATCGAAACGGAAAACAAAAATTAAAAAAAAGTAAATAATATTGTCAATGTCATGGCTCGTCCACATATGCCGATGTCAATGACTCTGCGAGTCGTTGGTCCAATGTTCGCCCGAGCGCACAGATTATAAATACATGCACTTGAAGCACGGATTATATAAATCATAAAATAAAGAAAATTTAACTAGTTTCAAGTAATTATTCACACAAAATGGCTTCAAATGGTCCATGATTGATTAACATTCAAAATATAATTAAAGTCGTCAGCTATGGAGCCCAAAATGTATACCAGAAATTTACCGGAAAAAACCGTAAATATCCGAAGACATTCGTCTATAGACAAAAACTATTCATCCATAGACAAAACACACACTCGGCAAATCATTGGCCGGTATATGTGGACGAGCCATAGGACCAACGACATCGATTCGAATGTAATGTGCCCAAACTCGACGGGTTTACTAATAGCCATTGAAGAGTTTCATCAGACACCTCCTGGCTCCATCATCAGATCAGCTCAGTGGTACCAGATTATAAAACTGTCATCAGATTTCTAGACATTTGCAAAATTTTATTATGATACAACCAGAAGTTGGTCAAATTTTATTTGTAAGAATTTTTTACCGACTTTGTATGGAAAACTAATTTAAGCGTCTTCAAAATAGACCATGTTTGGAAGTTCATAGCTGAACAACGATTGGAGATAGATAAAAAGTTTCAAGGCCGAAGTTGTAGAAATTTTTATGAGGTTTAATAATGTAGTACAACAAAATGTCGTACAACGCACAGTTTTTGACATATAAGCAAAAAACTTAAAAATGGGACCTTTTTCGGCCTCCCCCCTCGGGTTCGCCTTGGAGGGGTGGTGGGGACTTTTACTATGTTTATCTCCTTAATAGTCCAAACAAAGTTCTTAAGTTGGTTTTTCTGCTTTCGACTTTTCGATCCACATACCCTTTTTGGGCACTCATTCACTGGGCTACTACTGAAATCTATGAATAAAAAAGTATAAGTACCTATATTTAAATTGAGTAAGTAAATTACATTGTATTAAAAATCGTTTTTTTTTTTAATGCGTTACTTTTATTGTAAATGCGTTACTTTTCGAACCTACCTGCGTTACTTTTGAAGATAGGGCACTGGCAACACTGTTTCTTAATGTTATAATTTGTATCATAGATTAGGTAGAGAATATTTGTATGATGCATAAAAATATTGTTAAAAATCTTAAACACTTACAAAATAATGTATTTCTATTAGCGTTAAATACTTTTATACATTCCCTACATCATGTCAGCGTGCCTTTAAATATTAGTCGTCGTAATCCAAAGCATTACCAAAAGTTACTAGCACACAAATGTGTTCAATTACAATTGTTAATAATTAGCTGATAAGGATAGCGATAATAAAAATGATAACACATTTAAATACAATTACTGTGTGAAGCTCCGAGGGGCCTGGTAACTGACGTAATCTTGACATACCTACGGAACATAATATCTCTGTTTATCAAGAAAAACAACTTTGATTTCATTTCGCGCTGCGCTATCATTGTACACACAGGCTAGTTAACGATCAAAATGTCTTATCTGCGGCAGATTTATAGAAATTGGTGAGTAAATTAGCAAAAATTTTAGACATTATTTCTATTTAATTACTTATGCTGATTAATGCATGCGGTTAGTTATTATGTTATATTTAAGTAACCATGTAAAATAAGTATTTTATAAATGGCAAACGCTTTCCTGCCTTCATGTTAGCATTTATTGATCATCATCATTGTCCATGTCATCTTCATCATCATCTCAGCCGTAGGACGTCCACTGCTGAACATAGGCCTCCCCTTTGGACTTCCATGTACCAGTTGGAAGCGACCTGCATCCAGCGTCTTCCAGCGACGTCTGTCCACCTTGTGGGTGGACGTCCTACGCTTCGATTGCTATTCCATATGTCTTACTGCTGGGCAAAGGCCTCCTAGCATTTATTACTACTAAGAAATTGTATGTAAAATATTTGAAGGACAAGACTTTTTAGTCCAAATCAGTACAATACTGTTAATTTTAATATGACCAACATAGCAATGCTACAAAATCTCATGGAACAAACCTATGTTATTAATTTTCAGCGCTTCTCCAAGACTCCCATTCTCAATAAGATGCAGTCACGCCCAGCAGTTAAAAGAAGATGTGCAAAGGAGGCCAATCGGCAAGGTCCTCATTGCCAACAGAGGAGAGATAGCTTGCAGGGTGATGAAGACGGCTAAGAAACTTGGCATCAGAACTGTGGCTGTGTTCTCAGATGCTGACCGACATGCTATGCATGTTGAAATGGTATTTCTTCATACTTATCCTATGATATAATAACCTTTACTTTTGGTACCGAAAAACTTAAAATGTTACTTATTTTATTTGTAGGCCGATGAAGCTTACCACATTGGCCCAGCACCAGCAACACAAAGCTACCTTAATGCCGAGAAGATTCTAGAAGTAGCAAAGAAGTCTGACAGTCAAGCTGTACATCCAGGTTATGGCTTCCTGTCTGAAAATGTGGAGTTCTGTGAGAAATGTGCCAAAGAAGATGTTATTTTTATAGGACCTCCACCCAAAGCCATCAGAGATATGGGCATCAAAAGGTAAAATAGTCAAAATGTGTAATATGTGGAACAGTAACTGTATAGTATGATTATTTTGTACCAACTATCCAACTAATATTTAATAGCAAATGCATGCAAATAACAAAGGATGCATTGAGAAAATCTCCAAAATTTCACTCCAAAGTTACTCCAAAACTTTACATTTCACAATTTGTGTGTTCCTTAGTAATTAGTATGATTCCCTGCATGATTTTCTGGAAGATTTCACTCTGAACGATAAGAGCGCCAATTGGTGCACCATTCATTTTTTTGTGGTAAGCTTGGGTACCGAAATATCGAGAGCGGCGTCGAGGCCGGCCTAGGAAAAGGTGGCGAGATGACATAGATGCGTACCAGGACGGCTGGCCCGAGGTGTCACAGGAAAGAGGTGCTTGGAGGGATTTGGGGTAGAGGTCTTTGCCCAGCAGTGGGACAGCTCAGACTAATAAAAAAAAAGCTTTTGGTACTTTTGTGTGAGGAGTTATTTTTGTTATCTTCTATTTTTAGTACATCCAAAGCAATAATGTCAGCTGCAGGAGTGCCAATTGTCAAAGGTTACCATGGCGAAGACCAGAGCATTGAGAAACTAAAGGATGAAGCTCAGAGAATAGGATTCCCTCTTATGATCAAAGCTGTCAGAGGTGGTGGTGGAAAGGTAATAATATATGTATATTTTATTCTTAATTACTGATCTGATGAACTTTATAGTGCGTGCTTTATTTTTTTAGGTTAGTGAGAAGACCTGCATATTACAATATTTTCGTTACCAAAGGATAGGTTTTTTTTATATATCAGGACATTTCACACAGCGCCAGGCTAAGCAACTTAATGCTTGTATTATGATGGATAGGATTATGGATATAATACTTATATATTTTTCTTTTGTAAATACATATGTATATATTGGATAGGTACCAAGGCCTACACAATACTCCATTGCACTGATCACCTGAAGACATAAGATGTTAAATCCTAGCTTAACATTTTTTCTGGCCACTTTACCCTTATAACAGTAATTAATCGTCACAACTGATAAAAGCCCCTTGTTCTTATAAACAGAAACCCTTCCACCATTATACAAAAACTTTAGCTTCTACAACTTTCTTACATAGTATTTTTGCTGTATGTTTATCATAAAATGAAAACTTATAATTTCAGGGCATGAGAATTGCTATGACAGAGGCTGACTTCTTGCCTCAACTCGAGTCAGCGAAAAGAGAATCTTTGAAGTCCTTTGGTGATGACAACATGCTATTGGAACAGTACATTACTGACCCAAGGCATGTGGAAGTTCAAGTAAGTATACCTTAGTCCAAATAAATAAATAATTTGTATAAAATAAGTAAACCATTTAATTTCCCTCAATCATTAGGAACATTTTGTAAGAATGACAGATGCAATTTTAAAATGGTTTGTCTCTACTTTGGAAATCTAAAGCCATACTATGAACTTTTCTACTAATGCGGAGCGAAGAAGAGCGGGCTATAATTGACCAATCACATTGCTCGGATTTTTTGAATGCAGATTTCAGGCATTGTCATTGGTCCTAAAGGACCAAGGTTAATGTATAGAATTGCTTCTGCAAGGAAGAATAATTAGAACAATGTTGTAATTAGGTGTGCTATGTTTTAGGTATTTGCAGATATGCACGGAAACGCCGTCCATCTATTTGAGAGAGATTGTTCAGTTCAAAGACGGCATCAGAAGATTATTGAAGAAGCTCCTGCTGTAAGTAATTATAGTTAGGTACTCCTTTAGAAAATAATTTTGGCTACAAAACTGTTTTTACCCACTTTTACCTACACACAGCAAACACACATAGACCATACACACCTTATGTTTCTCAGGCCGTATTGGCTAGCTATTGGTTAGTTAGACACGAGACGGTCCGCCTGATGGTTAGACGTTACCGTCGCCTATAGACGTCTACAACTGTGGAGCGGTGTTGCCGACGCTGTGTTGGATAGGTGGTCAGGATAAACCGCTACTTGATTTCAACAAACTTTATGGTGATTATATGACCGCTTGTCGTCACGGTTTGATGCAATAAGTGACTAGCTATTGCCGAAGCCCGTCTAGAGATTGGAAAATTCGCACATATCTAATTCTAGTCATTCAGGATTCTATGTCGATTGTCCAGAATCACAACTGCACCGCATAAACTCCTTGACCGTTATCTCTTCAAAACTACACTGGTGTCCTCTGTGGCTTAATTTCTGAGAAATAGTAACAAAAGTTATAGGACCTTATACAAAATAAACCTTTGGCCTTCCAGCCAGGTTTGTCAGAAGAGACCCGCGCTGCAATAGGTTCAGCGGCCGTTCGAGCAGCCAAAGCGGTTGGTTACGTCGGCGCTGGAACAGTCGAGTTCATATTACACCGACAAACACACGACTTCCACTTCATGGAGATGAACACGCGGTTGCAAGTCGAACATCCTATCACTGAGATGATTACTGGTGAGTACAAAAAGACCCTTTGTTTCTTTTTTCAATTAATTGTTGGTATTTAAAGTTGGTCGTGTAACGTGGGTTTGTTCAAATCAAGAGTGAATAGGTTCTTACTGAACAAGCGTGCTACAACTTCGGCTGCATCATCACTTACCAACAGGTGAAATGGCGGTCAAACGCTTGTTTAGTCTGCTATAAAAAAAAACCTTTGTATCGCAGTCTTGAAATGAAGATCATGTGACAAAAACATTGATCTAATTACCCCTAAGATATTGAGAGAGTTGCCAAGACAAGCTGTTATCCACCTTACACATATATTCAACTCAACCTACAGACTGGAATATTTCCCACTACTATGGAAGGTATCCCAAATTATCATGATCCACAAGCCAGGAAAGTCGACGAAAGACGTGACATCTTATAGACCCATAAGCCTTCTACCTGTGCTATCAAAGTTGTGGGAAAAACTTTTCGTAAAACGTGTAAAACAGAGTCTCGAAACAATACCTAACCACCAGTTTGGCTTTAGAGAGGGACATTCGACAGTAGAGCAAGTCCACCGAGTGTACTCTACAATTAGAGAAAGTCTGGAACAAAAACAATACTGTTCTGCCGCATTCCTGGATATCCAGCAAGCGTTTGATAGGGTCTGGCACAAGGGGTTATTACTCAAAGTTAAGGCACAACTTCCGCATAAATTCTACCCTGTAATTCGCTCCTATCTCTCGCAAAGAATATTTCAAGTGAAGCACGGAGAGTGCAAGTCCACATTCTATGACATAAAAGCCGGTGTACCCCAGGGCTCAGTCCTAGGTCCAGTACTGTACAACATCTACACTGCGGACCTACCTGAAACCACAAACACAGTAACGGCTACATTCGCAGACGATACTGCTATTCTGGCATGTGAAGCTTCACCAGTCAAAGCCTCTATAGCTCTCCAGACATGCCTTGAGCAAACCGAGCAATGGCTGAAGAAGTGGAGAATCCGCACATGCGCTACCAAATCTACGCACGTCACATTCACTTTACGCAGAGGAAATTGCCCACCCGTAAACCTAGGTGGAGAAATACTGCCTCACAAAGACTCAGTGAAGTACCTTGGTTTCATGTTGGATAGACGTCTAACCTGGAAAGAACATGTAAAAACCAAGAGAGCCGAGTTGGACCGCAGATTTAAAAGCTTGTATTGGCTGCCAGTCACGCCTATCACTTATAAACAAGCGATTGGTATACACCAGCATCCTAAAACCAGTATGGACCTACGGCATACAGATCTGGAGCACAACTTCCAAATCGAATCGTGAAATAATACAAAGGGCACAAAATAAAATACTCCGCGCCATCTCAGATTCCCCATGGTACATAAAAACCCAAGAAGTACACGATTACCTGGAGGTCCCTACGGTGGAAGAGGAGATAAAGATGTTGGGAGGCCGCTACTGCGAACGCCTGAAAATCCACTCGAACCCACTGGCTAGGGCGCTAATTGAACGCCCGCAAATAACAAAACGGTTGAAAAGAAGACACATCTTTGACAACCTATTACCAGAAGGAAGAGGGACTAATGAGTCCGAGCCTCAAACGACATAGCCACTCAACACATCTGCTTATAGTCAGCGACTGATCGCGGATAAATGGAAAAAAAAAAAAAAAAAAAAAAAATGTGACAAAAACATGTCAGTAAGTGGAAAAGCCGAAAGAGGGCGCGCTAAAAAGGTTTGGAAAAACTGTATGAGAGGATATGTATGCTAGGGGAGTGAATAAAAATATGATAAATGGAAGAAGAAAACGTGTTGTGCCGACCCTACTACTAGGGTGGAATATGTAGGTACAAGAGGAAAAAAAATGTCTTGAAACATCTACAATAATTTGCAGTACTGAAAGACTCATGACTGTCTTTCTCCCGAATTTTAACTATGTAGGTCTTTTGCGGGTGTTTAACAGCTGGCTTTTGATAATGTTCAGCATGCAGTAAACCAAGGGGCTTAGCTTAGCATTGGGAATAACCTTCTTTTCCAGAGATTGATAAAGGTTCTTATTCCTTTTAAAACAAATCTTTTACTTTTCCCATATTCCAGGTACGGATCTAGTAGAATGGCAGTTGCGTGTGGCTTCAGGCGAGCAATTGCCAGTTAGTCAAGAGGATATAATCCGTCGCGGACACGCGGTAGAGTGCCGTATTTATGCGGAGGAACCTCGCGCTGGGTTCTTACCTCGAGCCGGCACTTTACACCGCCTCACACAGCCTTTGCCTGAGGAATTTGTTAGGGTATGTATGTACAACTGAGCAGATAATGTAAGAAGAAATAGACCAATCTAGTCGAGCTACACGCAATGTAGGCTTTCGCAGTACTGATAAATTCAAATATTTACTGCCTCATTTTTTCAACATCTTAGAGATGTTGTCAAAATGCATATTCCCACCTCATCCCCTCATGATGAGATTAACTTAAAAAACATTCCCATCTTTCGTGTATGAGAGGTAACCTAAATTAATAAATTTTGAAATATTTTTTACCGTTCCCTTACCCTGATTGTTTTAGAACATGTAGTCTTTTTTTTATTTTTTATACAAGATAGGCCTACGTTTGACCACATCCCACCTGATGGAAAGTGAAAATGCGGTCGACGATGGATCACGTAAGATGCCTAGAAAGGTACCTATTCACTCGTGCCTTGAAAATACCCCTAGTCTCTCCGTAAAACCGCGGACAGACGGGCGGGCGTGCGGACATTGCGAAACTATAGCGGTTTTAAGTTGACTATGGAACCCTTAGATTGTTTAATACGGCTTAGATTGTTTTATACCATGGATAACCATTTCACAATATCCTTTCTAATGATATTACAGGTAGAAACAGGCGTAAGAGAAGGGCAAGAGGTATCAGTTCACTACGACCCCATGATTGCGAAGCTGGTTGTGTGGGGCCGCGACCGGAACGAGGCGTTGGCTAAAACTAGGGCGAAGCTTCAGGAATACCAAGTTAGTATATTTTTGGCCTATTATAGCAAAACAGTGAACAAATCGTATAAAGATGAAGTCATCATCAACGCACGCCACTCAACTCGTCTTCCGCATAAAGATGAAGCAGGGGCCAAAAGTTTGTACTAATAGGTAATTAAATATATGAATGTGAAAGTATAGATATTATGTGTATTTGTGTTTGTTACCTTTTTATGCCTAAGCGGCTGTATCGATTGAGCTAAAATGGTTTGTTGAAATTGCTAGATAGCTTAGACCTTGAAATAACACATAGTCTTCCTTACAGGTGATAAACTATTAAGTGTAGTAAGCGCGTGTGTGTTAAATGAAGGCTAAACATCCAAATCCGTAGATGTGAATCAGAGACGCTTAACTGTTATTTTTTGTTATAACAAATTAATTCCTAATTTCAGGTGGCAGGCCTAGAAACGAACGTAAACTTCCTCTTAAGACTGAGCGGCGCGCGCGCATTCGTTGCCGGCGACGTACACACCGCGTTCATACCGCAGCACGAAGCTGAACTGTTTCCCAAGAGCGACACCATTCTGGATGAGCATCGCGCTATACAGGCTGCGCTTGGACATGTAAGTTTGGTTTACAGCCTACACCATACATATAATATACCATACACAGAAACGTAACAGACGTCACCAACGCGCCGCTGCTCCTCCAGCTTCGCCAGGATCACAATTCATCTTCAATGCATACTTTGCGGTCGGCGATGCCGCTCCCGCATCGGCCTTACTAGCCACTCACGGAAGTCCCGAACCATAATTACGGACGCTGCTTGAATCATTTTTGATAGATGTAAGAGGCCAGTGATGATGATGATACCATAGACAAGAAAAATTATAAAGACTGCGCATATTATGTCATTTTCTGTATGAAAACAAATCGCAAAATATGTGGTGCGGGGGATGGTTGGCTAGTTTTGATTGGCTCGTTTAAGGAAATATTACAGTTTACGATAATAGTCAACAGGCACGTATGACTTCGTAGTGATGTGGTAATGTCGATATATCGATGTAGATAACTGTGTAGACTTCCTTTTCTGGAGGTCGACTAGGTGGGTGCCCCAACAGTGCCAGTTATTCTATCGCCTGAGCAGGGATGTGCAAACATTATTGTGCTTCAGTAGGAGGGCACTGTAGCTAGTGAAATTACTAAGCAGAAGAGTCTTAACCTCTTATAACTCTTGATTAAGAAGCGTTGGCGCAGTGCACCTATAATTTTACATCATTCTGTAATCCTGTGAAGCACTGTATTGATTATAATGGGCAGCGTTATCTCTTATCATGAAGAGAACGTCTTGCTCGTCTTCTTACTTCTTTATATAAAAAAGTAACTTATTGACCGTCTATTGGCACAAAATAAGTTTAAATTTTGGTGGTTGTAATTTTTTTTACTTTATAATATTATGTGGTATCAATAGTTTCTTATCTTATTGCAGTTATTAATAACGAAACGTCAAGGTGCATCAAAGGACAGCTGGAAGGGCATATCAATCGAACCCACTTCGTGGAGGCCCAATTATCAATTGGAGAAAACTATTCCATTGAGGTTCGACGAAAAAGGTACCTTACTATTGAATAAAAATAAGATGACGATGAAAAGCAACAGGTGTCGCTAGGCAAGAAATTGATGTGATAATATGTTGACCGTTTTTTCAATAATATACTCAAAATTCTTCTAAAATGGAGGAGTGCAGACTCCTTTATATTGTCTGGATCCTTGATTTGATAAATTGCTATGCTTGCTCTCTAGGTTAATGAAAAAGATTATTTTTAGTAATAACTGATAATTTTTATTTTATGCAACAATAATTATAAGAATGTATTCAAGGGCGGATCCAGGATTTGGTTCTGGGGGGAGGCCAAAGTGCAGAAAGGCAAGAATATTATAATTTTTACTAAGAAAAAAGTGTGTTTAGGTCGCTCTGAACTGTTAGAAAGTTCAAATATCCTTAATAATAAGTGCGCGAGCAGCTTGCTGCAAGCGCCGAGAAAATAATTATAATCTTGACCATGAAATATGTGCAAAATTCGTAACTCTACAATGCTTCTGGGGGGGCCTTGGCCCCCTGCCCCCCCCCCCCCCCTAAATCCGCCTATGAATGTATTCATATGTCTGCAAAAGACAGGTTTCGGTTGGACAATACCTTAAATTAAAACCTCTTTGTACCTGAAATCTATGAATTAACGATTTGTATTTGGACTCTTCCATTTTGCTTGTAAATTTTCTCCATGTACATGTCAACTGGTAGAAAATGCTACTTTAGCATTAAGTTAATGTTACCGTAGTGCTGAATAAAAAAAAATTATAACTGGTTCTGTTCCAGATTTGAAAGTAACCATTCAATACGAAGCCAAACCAAACAGCTACCGTATTAAAGTGAATGATGGACCATGGAGAAACGTACAAGCTACCCTTGAGACTAACGAACTGGGACTAAGACTAAACACTGTTGTGGAAGACAAGAAGAGCAATGTTGGAGTGTTGACGCATGAGAACCAAGTGCATGTTTATGATGAGGTTAGTACACAGTAATACTTCCCTTGAGACTAACGAACTGGGACTAAGACTAAACACTGTTGTGGAAGACAAGAAGAGCAATGTTGGAGTGTTGACACATGAGAACCAAGTGCATGTTTATGATGAGGTTAGTACACGGTAATACTTCCCCTGAGACTAACGAACTGGGACTAAGACTAAACACTGTTGTGGAAGACAAGAAGAGCAATGTTGGAGTGTTGACGCATGAGAACCAAGTGCATGTTTATGATGAGGTTAGTACACAGTAATACTTCCCTTGAGACTAACGAAGTGGGACTAAGACTAAACACTGTAGTGGACGACAAGAAACGCAATGTTGGAGTGTTGGCACATGAGAACCAAGTGCATGTTTATGATGAGGTTAGTACACAGTAATACTTCCCTTGAGACTAACGAACTGAGACTAAGACTAAACACTGTAGTGGACAAGTAGAGCAATGTTGGAGTGTTGACGCATGAGAACCAAGTGCATGTTTATGATGAGGTTAGTACACAGTTATGTAATATGGCCCGCCTGGATGGTGAGCGGTTGCTGGCGGTTGCCTTCGCCAATAGACGTCAGCAACATCAGTGGTGATGCCGATTCGTGGTTGGTCATTGTCGACGTATTGTCGGACAAGTTGGCGGAGTAAATCCTTCCCTATGACGGGTAGTATATTCCCATTTATCCCTATATCGAGTGCCCCAGGTGGCAATTATCACCGAATTGCGACTGAAAAATGATATTTCCCAGTTTTAAACTGTTGTGTAGATCGCCTATCATCTCAGCTGGTGGGAACTGGTATTTCATTCCCAAATGCCACCTGGGGATAATCAATATGGAGACATATAGGAAAATACCAGACGGGCGGGGTAAAGACCTGATGTTAAGGCTCTACCGATTACTAGTCCTCCATCGCAAAGACGGAGTGCCATCGAGTCGTTTATGTGGATATACCCATGAAGTCGTCCTGCACGGGAATAACCTTCTTTTGACTCAGGAAACATGCGTTACGCATGATATACGTCACGATATGTGGGACTCCCCGAAGAGGACCCCTCCGCGGTGGGGTGAAGAGGAGTTTCACCCCACTCTCTCAAGGGGCGCGCGGAAACACCCCGTGCCACCTCGTGGGTCTGTTCTTGCGGCGACGAGTACCCACGTACTCGCCGCCTAGACCCAGGTTATGGCAGCTGGAGAAGTGCGAGTCCCACATAACCTTTTCTTACCGGGATCTTCAAGTCTTGATGTTCCAGTATTAACGAAAGTATCATTTCAGTCAGGTCAAACTATACTGGAGGTCCCCCGTCCGAAGTACCAAGCAGCCAGCGCGGTAGACCCCGCCGCGGCCGCCAACAGCGCCTCGTCGCCTACACATGGAATATTGGAACGAGTACTAGTTAATAAGGGGGATAAGGTAACTAACTCATATTCCTACTAATGTTATAAACGTGAAAGTTCGTAATAATGTATGTATGTATGTTTGTTACTTTTTCACGCCTAAACGGGTGAACCGACTGAGCTAACATTTGATATAGAGACTTCTTAAACCCTGGAATAACATAATATAGTCCACATTGCAGTAAAACCGCTAGGACTAGCTAGTAACTCATATATTTTGCTGTCTGAGGATTTTAGCTACATAAGAAACTGGTATACCTTCAATTATGTAATAGTATGTCAATAAATGGTTTTCTTACCTGCAAACCTAATCTAAAATCTCCCAGTGATTCAATCTTGTCTACATCGCGAGCTCGTGACACATAAAAAACTAACTTTTGTCGCTTGTGGACAACTAACTATTATGACACACTATTTAAGGCATAAAATAACGCCACATTGGACGCTCTGAAGAGCTGAGTTGCACAAGACTATATCATTATTATTAATTATAATAAGAAAAATATAATATCTATACTTGTCGCCGTGTATACTTTATGGAGTGCCAGTTATTCTACCGCCTGAGCAGTGACGTGCAAACATTACTGTGCTCCGGTAGGAGGGCACTGTAGCTAGTGAAATTACTGGGCTAAAGAGTCTTAACATCTTATGACTCTTGAGTAAGAAGCTTTGGTGCGCGGCACCTAGAATTTCACATCGTTGTGAAATCCTAGGTGGCATTGTGCTGATTATGGGCAGCGTTATCTGTTAACACCAGGATAGCGTCTTGCTCGTCTTCTTACATATTCGCGTAAAAAAACATCCCACACACGAGTTTTAACCGCGAAAGTTTATAGTGATTACGGCATTGTTTAAAATCAAAAGCTTTCAATTTGTTTTTTTCCCACAGGTTGTAAAAGGCCAGCCTCTATTCGTAGTAATAGCAATGAAGATGGAGTACGTGGTTCGTGCGCCAAGAGACGGCGTGGTTTCTTCACTAGCACCCTTCAAATTGGGAGACGCAGTGGGGAAGGGGGCACAAGTCGTCTTACTTGAGGATAGCTGAATATATGTGATTAAAACTATTGGTTATAATGTGTCGTTAAAAGATATATACCAATATTGTTATTAGAGATAAGACCTCTAATAGCAACACTTAATTTATTGCGTTATAGTTTTAAGATTTTTTGTATTTTAATAAAATTATATCTATCTACATTTTAATTCGAAATAATGTGTGTTTGTTACATCTTCTGATTGAGCTGAAATTGGTATATATGTTTCGGCTAAAGTCCGAAATGCGATACCGAGGTTTAACCGGCTAATCCTAGGTGTAGCCGCACTTCGGACGTTAGCCGTAATATACATAATACATATATGAGATGGTATGGTATGGTATAAAATGTATAAGACAATGTATAAGAGGCTATAGGATAAATAGTACTACAAGTAAATGTTAGTAAACTAGCAAAATCCTTACAGAGGTTTTCGTCTTACGAGCGTATATATTGAGTGACGCTCCCTCGCTCGCAAGATTTGACAAATTTTGAAATATGTACCTATTCATTATTCATAGAATATTTTTTATTGAAAATTCCTTAAGACCAGCCCTCCATGATATTATTGCACACATATGCTGGTCTTAAGGAATTTTCAATAAATTTATTATATGAATTTATATTTCAAAATTTGACAAATAGTGCGAGCGAGAGAGCGTCACTCGATATATACGCTCTTAAAGCCAATCTCTAGAGATATTGTATTCAACCCAATCCAGTCCTTCGTGGATAGATCAGTCAATCAGTCACGCTTTCTTTTATTTTTATTGACGACCTCTGTGGCGCGGTGGGCTAATACCCGCCTGCAACGCAGAAGGTTGCGGGTTCGATTCCCGCATGGGACAAATGTTTGTGTGATCCACAGGTATTTGTTTCTGGTCTGGGTGGTTTTTCAGTATCTATTATAAGTATGTATTTACAAAAGAAAAGTATATAATTATTATGTCCGTTATCCTAACCACCATATTACAAGCATTAAGTTGCTTAGTTTGGGGTTAGGTGGCGCTGTGTGAAATGTCCTGAAATATTTATTTATTTAAATATAGAGACGTTAAGACCCGTTAGTCAGGACTCAGGACACACCAATATGCTTAAATATTCAGAGTTCGTTAAAACCAGCTTTCGTCAATCGCCTTAGGCATTTCTCATCAATTCTAATAATATGAAAATATGCCAAAGTTTACGTCATCTCAGATCCGTGATCAAGAAAGTCTTGAAACTATAAATCATTATTAATTATAATTAATGATTAAGTATATATTTGAAAACACTAATATAGTGTTTTTTTATTAGTTTATTATAATTCCTCTTCAATATATCAAATATATGTATTAGGTAGGTATATAGGTTAGGTAGGCATAATATATACGTTATATTAACAGTAAAATATTATTTTCTAGTTAACTAAAAACAATTCTTTTTTTGTAACGGCCTTGACCTAGTCGTCCGTATTTCCGGCATAAATCTGCAAGTTGCAAGGCCCTATAAGATATTCCCTATAAGATGTTTCCTATAAGATATTTTGTAGTTGGAGTATAAACCAAAATTACTTATAAGGTCATAGGTAATTTAATATAAAAATAACTCGATGAATGTTGCTTTTATGCAATGAAAATAATCATTTCGGGAAATTTTTCATTGTGAGTTTTTGCAATATACCTAAATTAGTTTTCTTGGAAAACGGAAACAATAACAAATGTTAATGTTTTTTATTACGTTTTGTATTAAGTTTATAATTTGGAATATTTATTAGGTATACTTTATTTGATCAAACACAAATCACGGTGTTCCTAATATTATCACTGTGCTTGTAGAAACCATAGATTTAGAAATTTATCTATGACAAAGAAACACAATCTCAATTTTTTCAATCTCTTTTTCGTAGTGTCCATCTTTTCTGAATTTTAACGATTAGTTCTTGTCAGCATTTTGGTATTGCTCGACGTAGACTAATATGCCAGCCTCACTTGCTGCAAATGTTCTCGCCAATAAGTGTCAAATTCCTAAACAAAACCAAATGTCAAAAGCCCTTTACGATAAAGGATTTCACACTTTTCGCGAACATTATAGCACTAGGTGGAGCGCCTGCTTAAGCATTCATCTAAATATATGATAGGAAAAATTTACTGATTGACTGACTTATTTATTAATGTACAGCCTAAACCGCTGAACGGATTGAGTTGAGCTTTGAAATATATTATATAGATTTTATAACGTTGACCTCTGCTAAGAAAGGATTTTACCACGTAGGTTAAGCCGCAAGCATAAGGTAGTATAATATATTAAAGGAAACACGACAACGTGACTGATTGACTGACTGATCTATCCATTAATTCGCTCACGGATGCGGTCGAAACATGGCACACAAATAATTTGTTTGTGTGTCTCAAACATTCACTGATTATAATGTCTTTAACAACGGAAGCAAAGCTGCGAGAATAAGCACATTACATATTCTTTTACTAGTTAAATAATATTACCTAAACGTTTTATTTTAAAAATATCATAATCTAAGACTATATAAATACCAAACAGATCGCAACCTGGTGTTAATTAACACAAGAAAATCTTTTATGTTCTTATACCGTAACTTCAACGGTACTACATGACGTAACTACGCAAAAAATATAGGCAAAGCAAACGTGGGCCTATGTGTGCTAGATTTAGTAGGAATAACATACATATGACCAATTTAACTTGACCTATCATCACTACATAGTACCTATATAACACAAAGTCTCACCGCTCACCCCGCGTCTGTCTCTATCTGTATGCTTAAATCTTTAAAACCACGCAACGGATTTTGATCCGGTTTTTTTAAATAGATAGAGGGATTCAAGAGGAAGGTTTATATGTATAATACATGCATAATATAGTAGAAAAACACTGATAATTTTCGATTAAGCGCGACGAAGTGCGTGCGTGTTGAATGTTGAATATAATCATCACAGGTGTACAGTTCAAATAGCTTTAACTTTGGTCCAAATAACACATATATAGATGACCAATTTATCTTGACCTATTATTTAGTAAAATCTTAACACTTGTGGAGATCAAGTTGTTTTTGTTTACCAGTCAGTGTTTTTGTAACTTTGTTTTGAAGAAATACAGGTACTGACCTTGGAATAAGTGTGTTCTTGCTTAAAATTAAGCGATTCGGTGATAATTTATGTAATAATTTAATTTTAACTTGTTATTTCAATAAAACAATAGGTACCTAAAAACGTGATGTTTTTGGCTGCCATGTTTTGGTATGCATAACAATTTGTTTTATAATTTGGTTGAATATGTGTATAATACAAGGTCTGCTGTTTCTCATGCTAATTTTGTTGCGATTTTAGGATTTTCTTGATTGAAAGAAAAATTTTAGCATAAAAATTTTGCCACGTAAAACTAACAGGAAGAACATGACGCCTACATTTTCCTGTATTTTTTAATATGAAAATGATGGCAACTTGTTAAAGGGAGGTTATTAGTTGTGAATGTGATTGGGAAAGTCTAGCGGTATTTCGTTCGGTTCTACATCGGGGGCGTAGCTCAGATGGTAGAGCGCTCGCTTAGCATGCGAGAGGTACCGGGATCGATACCCGGCGCCTCCAATCTCATATTTTACTTTTAATACTTCACAACATAAATACACAGTTTTTTTTCAACATTTTTTAAAAATTTAAGAATATGTATAAATAAAAATAGTTGAGTATACTTGTTTGAAAAAAAAACCCCGTCACTTTTTTCGCAGATATGTTATATATTAA
Source organism: Hemithea aestivaria (assembly GCA_947507615.1). NCBI lineage: Eukaryota > Metazoa > Arthropoda > Insecta > Lepidoptera > Geometridae > Hemithea > Hemithea aestivaria. The sequence goes on from OX382326.1 coordinate 11,750,672, forward strand.
TTAAATTAAATAATACCGTGAATCGTAAAATGTAATTAATGTTAATAGAGCGAATAATATTATATGAACTTGATATTAAAATGTGTTACAGCATTCCTTATCTGATAAGTGAAGATAAACCATTTTTAAAGTGCACGCCCATCCTAAACGTCAGTAACATTTTGTTTAGCTTATAGGTTCAATTATAAACTGGTTGAACTTTACCATTATGAAGGTGTTTTGTCAACATGCCTCGGGCCAATTTATCAGGTTGCGGTTTAATGAAGTTTTGGTTTCATACAGTTCCTTATCGGAAACAGGATGTTTTTTAAAGATTTTATCGCTACTTCTGTAATATTTTCCCACCAATAAATGTAATATAGTTGGACCAGAAACTGATGGCAAAAGTAGAAAAGAAATAATATTTTTACGGCAACTATTGTTGCTGTGAAATATAATAGGGAAATGACTATATATATACATTTAGATATTATAATTGTCATTACCACCGACCCGTTTTCGTTCAAGTAGGCGGGATAAACTCAGGATTCGGGACCCAGGATTTGTGAGAGGGATTTATCCCGCTTTCTAGGTATAGTCTGCTCCCATCTACGGCCGCATCGTCGTTTAACATCACGCGAGATCGTGGGAAAAAAGAAACCCGAGTTTCACATTGTGCTGGAACATGGCCATAATGACCCTTTAGCGACAATGTGGGTGGTAAGAGGTGAAACAGCTACGATCGAAGCCTACTACAAATATAGCGAATGGAAAAATTCCACATAAATAATTAGACGTTGGTTGGCGGGACCGGGATAAGGAATTCGAATATGGTGATCCAAATTGTGAAATCGCTTCTACATCACATTACTCATTGGCCACCATCTGCACTGCTGAAAGAAAATCACTTTTTTCGCAAAAAAAGGCTCTTGCCCTTCTTTTTCAAAATCTGTTTTGCCATTCGTAGGTTTTGCCATTGGTCTTTGGTCAGACTATACCAAGCTTCATAATAGCAACCTATCATAGGTACAGTTACTACTTATCTAATCTGTGGTCTATTTTATCTATGAGGTTTTCGTATCGTGGAAAATTAAATAGTTATCTTGTCATGGTTACAAAGTCTAGCTATTTATTACATTTGCAATATTGTTGGTTATTGGTTGACCTATTTATAAATAGTTTATGATAGCTACTCAACACCGATATCAGTTTTTTTAATGATAATGAGTTACAAGATGACCTAAAAAGGCGTATGATGTTAAGCATCACAATTGCCCATATCAGACACAGTGTCACCCAGTATATTAAAATACAAAATAGGGATGTTGACAAGGACAAAAGTTTTAAAATATAATTATTCCGTAATTTTAATAATAAAAAAATATTCGATGTGTATTTTTTCTTGCAAATAAAATAAAAAATGGCTGAGATATAATGCTAATAAGATTCTGGGTAGAAACGCGTGACGTCACACCATCATCATCATCCACAGCCTTCTATATCCCACTGCTGGGCATAGGCCTCCTTCATGTTATGCCATTTAACCCTGTCTTGTGTCAATCTAGTCCATGTGCTACCCGCTACTTTGACTATATCGTCCACCCATCTAGCTGCTGGACGACCGACATTCCGTTTGCCTATCCTTGGCCACCATTCAGTCAGCGTCTTGCTCCATCTGTCGTCACCGCGCCTAGCCACGTGTCCTGCCCAACTCCATTTGAGTCCCATAACTCTCGATCCGGCATCTTGAACTTTTGTTCTCCGCCTAATTTCGACGTTTGGGACTCGATCTTGAAGTTTGATGCCGAGCATGACGCGCTCCATGGCTCTCTGTGCAACTCTGATTCGGTACACAGCCTCATGGGTTAGCGTCCATGTCTCGGCGGCATATGTCATGGTGGGCAGTGGGCAGGACACATTGGTTGAAAAGCCTGGTTTTCAGACACTGAGGAATCCGACGTGACTTAAGAATGTCATCTAATTTACTAAACGCGGCCCACCCTAGTTGTATTCGCCTGGTGATCTCTTTGTTTTGGTGCTCCTTGCCAAAAGATAAAATATGGCCAAGGTATATATGTAGTCTTCGACTATCTCCAGTCTTTCACCTGCAATAGTAATTATTGGATTTGAAGTCCTGGGGATATTCGCCATAACTTTTGTCTTAGACATATTCATCTTAAGGCCAACATGTAAGGATGCACTGTAGAGCTGTTCTAACATAAGTTGCAGATCAGTCAGGTTTTCAGCAAACAACACAAGATCGTCCGCGAATCTAAGATGAGACAGATAGACACCGTTGATGTTTATTCCACATGGTTCCCATTCAAGTGTGTTCATGACGTCCTCTAAAACAGCCGTAAACAACTTGGGTGAGATTGTATCTCCCTGTCTCACCCCCCTTTGGATAGGAATAGGGTTGGTTAGAGTATGCAGTTTTACTTGCATTGTTGCTGAGTTGTACAGTTGTTGGAGTACATCCACGTATCGCACGTCAATGAAACAGCGATGTAGAGAGTCAAACACAGCCCAGTGTTCGACACTGTCGAAAGCCTTCTCGTAATCGACGAAGGCCATACACATGGGCCGGTTGAACTCGTGACTCTTTTCCATCAGCTGTTTGACCGCGTGGATATGGTCTATGGTGGAGAAACCACTTCTAAAACCGACGTCACACCACTAAACAAAAATGTACTAGATTTAGTGGTGTGACGTCACGATCAAGCAACTTTAGTGCGTTGTATCTCGCACGTTTATTATCAGATTTACAAATAAAAAAATACGTGTCCAATATTTTACAATAATCATATTTTACAAATATCAACAATATAGACAAAACAAATTTTTAGTCAACATCCCTATTCTACGTGGCTCAATTTTGCAGGCTGCACCCTGAGATATTACGACTTGAATCTCATCATCGTCAGTACTCAGTACCTCCTAATTAGGGAATGCAATCCCGATCCCGCGGGATCCCGATCTCGCGAGATCCCGCCTCATTTCTCGAGATCAATCCCGTGGCATAAAATGACGAGATCCCGCCCGGGATTGAAGGGCAGTAGCGTGGGACGCATCACTCGCAATTTATGCATCTGTGCACACGCACGGGCGGCGACGCGGACAGACAGACGGATCGGATCGGATTCAAAACTAAGACGCAGAGGATATAAGTGCTGCTACTGCTTCAGCAAAGCCTAACACGAACCTTCAAGAGGAATAATTAGAAAAGACTGAGTGCCTGTTAGGATCCTTTTGCATAAGTATACGCGTTTCTACGAATATAGAGAAGATAGAGTCACTTATTGAAAAATAAATGGATTTTTATGAGTGTGGGGAACAAGGAATATTTTTTTACAGTTTGCTTTTAACAGCTTACTCATGCTAGTTCCAACCAGCGTTGAGTGAGAGAAGGCATTTTCAGAAGCTGGGCACATACTGAAATTAGATGTCGGTTGTCAGATTCTACTTTAAGCACTCATTGTTTTTAGGAAGTTATTTTCAAAATCACTGATAAATAATTATGATCAGAAAAAAATTAACAAGGTGTGCTTGGCTTGAAGTATTATTATACCTACTATACTTATAAATGTGTTTTGCTTAATTATAAAATAAAATAGTAAATTCCAATAAATATCATGTTCAATTTTGAATTAGTTAAGTACTTTACTCGCATCAAATTCATAACTAAGCTTTTTTCGTCGCTTTTGTTTAATAGTTCAGATTTTTTTTAATTCACGCGAGATCCCGAAAATCCCGAAAATTCCGGGATTGAAAATTCTAATCCCGGCGGGATCTCGACTTTGCGATCTCGCCTCGGGATTGCATTCCCTACTCCTAATTTCACTGATGAGGCTGCGTCGTTTAATTACAGAGCTCCTATAGCCCCCTTCCAGCTCCATCATCAGATTAGCTCCATGTCGTGATAATAATATCATAACATATTATTAATATTACATTGTCATCCGATTTATACATTCATGCCAAATTTCAGCTCAATCAGAAATCGGGAAGTCGATCAAATTAAACTTAAATCGGGAAGTCGATCAAATTAAACTTGCAAGATTTGTTTACAGAATGACAGAAAACGGACAGGTGAAAGTTAATAAAAGCTTGTAAAATAGATATTTTATGGCTTGTATAAAGTCACCCCTTTCATAGCTTCGTCACCTCAACCTGACCTCAACCAGTAATAGATTCAAGTGCTTCCGAGATCGATTAGGCAAATGGCACACCCCACCGTTGCCATGGCCTCCGCTCGCCACCTTGACCGGAGCTTGCAAGGTTTTAGAACTGGCGCGCTTTACTTATGACAAAGGACATCTATGCAATTTGCAAAGTGAGTTTTCAAGGGCTACTATGAATAAATGAGCACTTAAACAAATGCGTTATCCTAAATATTAAAATTTCTCTAATACTGGTTATCTAGAAACTTTAAGCTTAACCGATAGAATCTTTGCTAGCCATAGATTAACTGTTATTTGTAAGGTGTAATGATATCACTCTGTCATCAAGTTCTTTTGTTAGTGCCATTATAAAGTAGAGTTAGTCGAGAGTGTTCTTAGCCAGATTTAGTGGAAATCTGTCCAACATGGCCGCCGCTACAAAATGGCGGATTACTTTTTTCCACAACCCCCTCAATATGGGTATCAAATGAATGGGCTTGTCTAGTAGAATACAACACAAAAAAAAAAAAATTAAAATCCAAGATGGCGAATTTCATATTTTGAAAGCGTTGGGGTTTTTTAGTGTAATATAATTCACTTGTCCTATCACGAGAATTTCTCGTTGACCCCAATTATAATGATGATATATTAGCTAGTCAATATAGATTGTCTTAAGCAAAATTTATTGCATAATTTATCACATAATTAAAGAAATGTGCTGGATAACAAATTAGATGATTTTCGACTTTTGAACGAAGGCGTAGAAGTGTTAAATTTATGTGTTGTAGGATTTTTTTGTGTGAATAGCGAAAATAATTGAACTTTAATTTGAACTAAAACATGTTTCTGTTTTTCGTAAAGTTCCTTCCTTTAGTAGATCCATAGAAAAGTGAATTGGTTCTAACAATAAAACTGAGATTCTGAGCAGGACAACAAAATGTACTTCTAGCTCTGTCACTCTCGGGAATAATGCGTACGTATAATAATATGTGCATTAATATTCAATTTATTTCTTTTGAAAAATATATAACAAACAGTATGTAACACAAATAATAAATAAACTTATTTAGATGTTATCGGGAATGTAAAAAGCATACGTTAAGTACGTATTAAACCTAACTATGCCTTGCATTCAAGTTCGTCTATCTTTTATAACAACGTAGCCTATTTATCTTCTAAACCGTTGTGTTGGCAGGATTTCTATAATACAGGTTTAGCAAGCAAAGCCTTTTTGAATATAATTTTAAATAAAGATACAGGATCTAAGAGAATCCACATAATACGGTAATAAAATAGAACATTCTTTGCAAGTGTTTTTGTTCCGTTCAGTATAATTTTTTTGTTCGGCGGAATAAGGGACTTGAAACTTTTACTTGGCAGGAGGCGGCACAGCGCCATTCATTTGGTCAGCTGATCGAATCTATTGTTGTTTCCACCTTTTTTGCTCGGAGAAAGGTTTTTGTGAACATATTTGAAGTTTGTTTCAAGTTTTCAAGTCTAAATCCATAATGGTGAAGTTTTATGACCCGATGGACAGACTTATTTGAACTTTTTTATTACAAGTCTAAAGCCGGGTACGCACTACGCACCAAACGAACGAAGGGGTCTGTTGGCAATCGTTGGAGCTCTCTGGACGATTTAGCGAAGGGCGAAGGCTAACATATCTAATGAGCTTGCCTAGCGACTAGCGAACGCTAATGATTTTTGTCATACGTTGGCTTGCGTTTGTTCAATGTGTACCGGGCTTAAGTTGTGACGAATATTCTGGAAAGCTTGTAAAGAAAAAAAGGATGGCCGTCATTGCGAACGATTCGTCCCACCTACAATCGTGAAATTTTATCAACTTTAAGTAAAATTTACTTAGCAAGACCTTGGTTGCATTGAGGTATTCAGGCCAATTACACAATACCTACCTACTTACGAATTATCAAGTTTTAACGCCCGGATGTGACACACTTTGCACATGACTCCCACGCAAGCTAAGGTAGTATACCTACCTACCTTATTAAGCGACAAATTGGCAGGATGCATACACTATTATAGATCTGATGATGTAAATGTTATCTGCATATGTTCCGGAAAAAAGATTATGAGATAAGCCACTAGCTTTAATTTTACAGATAATGTGCAGTGGATCAGTAAAAGTTTCATAGAGCTTTTTCTTAAACGAAGTATAATATGTAATAAATAAATATTTATATTATTTTTAGATTATATTATTACTCGATTGTGACAACAAATCACTTTATTTTTAAATTGATTAAAAATAAACACTTACCTAAATGATTTTTACTACGTAGCATCTTATGTAATATCAGGCTTAGGTACCTACGATAAAAATTTCGTGATTTCTTTGTTCTTGAAAATTCAAGGACACTGAGTAGGTATTGCGTTTAAGTAGGCTAATATACGAAATGTGCACATGGTTCCAATGAATAAATCCGTATTATTATTGTTCCTTTGTTACCTGCGCGGAGGCTGCGCCGGTGCAGGTTTGTTGATGTTTTTGTAAACATTCCTGGAACAGCTGATCGGGACAACAAACTCTGGTGAACTTTACTCGTGTTCTCATTGGTCCAAATCTCCCCTAGTTGTATGGAAACTGGTTAACCCTCGTCGGGATGAAAAAAACCCTGCTTTATTATACCTCCGCGCACTTTGATTTCTGATTTCAAATAAATATAATATTGTACGTTTAATATAACATTTGGTTATAATCCGTAAAGGATGACCTCATATTTTTCCGTCCAGTTCGTAGGTTATGAACTTTTCCGATTTTGTTTCTTGTTATGCTGTAGCTTTTGTTCCAATTACTTGAAAAACTTTCGTAAACTTGTAAAACTTCGACTCTTTTCAATATTTTATTGGTGACGATTTTTATTTTTTATACAAAATGTCTAAAATTCCTTTGAGGGGGATTTTCAGCGGGAATAAATAGTCTTGATATTTTACCAATATGCCTTTATGCTACCTACTAATAATTATGGTAGGAATACTTTCTATGTTCGTAAAAGGGAATAACATTAACGATGAGTCAGATCCACTAACTACCAATTTTGGTCGTAATTTCTTACCTCTTAAAATTATTGTTATCGTAGCAGGTAGGTACAGGTACTTACCTGCAAGGAATATTGCTTTACACAATCCTTTTGTCCTTAAGCTGGCCTTTATTCCTTAGAGTATTGTGTGGGTCGATTTACTTAATACAGCTATTCCGAGTAGTTTCAAGGATAAAGCTCTTATAGCTCTCTTAAAGGTTAAACATCATAATAATATTATGTATTATTTTTGTAATGATAGTCGCGATGTGGTATTACGCTTTGTAGACTGATCAGCAGCGGGGTTATTCCGGACCAAAATCGCCTCTCTTTTTGCTAACGTCCACTGTCAAATTTTAACAAAATCTTGAAAATGCTTACAGTACAAAATAAAATGCAACTTAATTTTTTTAAATATGTGATCTTTTGGTCGCTTCAAAGTGGCGTTTTTGAAAATAAATAGTTATGAAAGAAAGAAAATACATTTATTCGGCAAACACACACAGCACAAACAATAAAAACACACCAACACAAAAAGTAGTAGTATGTGTTTGATAGGTTATACGTTTTGCTGCACCGTCGTCTCTTTTTTGTGCAGAATCTAGGCCTAGCTATTGCAGCAACTTTTTCACAACTAAAAAATTGGAAATCAATAAGTAATTAACACAATTTGAAAACATAAATGTGTGAAAATTGCCGGTCTAAATGCTAATAGCGTCGCTAGTAGCGTGATCTTTTCCAGGGAACTATGCTGGGAAAGGAAATATTAAAAACTAAGAGATGAGATCATAAATAGCCAACAATGTACGTAGAATTGTATAGAGTCCTGCACCCTAAGGGATTAAAGGCCTTTACGAAAGGTGAAAGGGCCTCATCTACCCACGGCCTAATTTACTCGTACCTTTGCAAAATCACAATCATTTGTTAATTGCTCTTTCAATTTGAAACTTTTAACGAGGTAATAAAAATTTCGAAACCGCTAATAATATCTTGCTGCCATTAAGTAATTAGAGCTTATGTCTTGTCCTAGGGGTGTGACACCGCCCGAGCGCCACGTGTCGTCGGCTGTACTCTGGAGTGATCCGGAGTATGGCGCTGTACGGGGCACCTGTTTGGGTGGATGCCCTGAGTCGCGCGAATAAGACTCTCCTGCGACGTCCGCAACGGGTCATCGCGACGAGGGCGATACGCGGATACCGGACAGTGTCTTGGACGGCAGCGTGCGTCTTGGCCAGCGATCCCCCATGGGAACTGGAGGCGGAGGTCCTTGCCGAGGTGTATCATTACATCTCGGCGAGAAAGTCCCGTGGAGAGCCCCCGGCGAGGGAGGAGGTCACGCACATGCGGCGACAGGCGCGGAGCGCCCTTTTAAGGCGATGGACAGAGGACCTGACTCCACCGGTTCCAGGTCAATGGACGGTGGATGCCATTCGCCCGGTCCTGCATAGGTGGGTGAAGCGGCAGTTCGGGTCGCTGACCTTCCGATTGGTGCAGGTGCTTTCCGGTCACGGATGTTTTGGTAAGTACCTGCACCAAATCGCGAGACGGGAAGTGACCCCAATCTGTCATGAATGTGGGGCGCCAGAGGATACGGCACTCCATACGCTGGAAGTGTGTGGAGCATGGGGTCCGCAGCGGCACGCACTCTCGGCTCTTGTCGGAGATGATTTCTCCCTGGCAAGTGTGGTGAACGCCATGCTCGGCGGCGAAGAATCGTGGCAGACTGTGGTCTCCTTCTGCGAAGAAGTTATGTCGCTGAAGGAGGCCGCGGAGCGGATCAGAGAGACTGATGCACTCGCTGACCCAATCCGGCGCAGACGACACGGTGGACGAAGGAGGCAGTATGCCCGCCTCCTCTCTCCGCCGCCATAGTTGGGTTCACCGGTCGGGGGCCGGGGGGCCGCCGGCCGGCTTGCACGAGCCCAGCACGTCTGGGGGTGATCTTGGTAGGAAGGATCACTCCTCCATTGGCGTAGGGGCCCGGTGAATGACCGGGCCACCGCTGGGGTGGGATGGTGAATGCAACTGCGACCCCATCCTGCCCCATAAATGCGGAAAGATGGCCTACCGAGGGGTTTTAGTGGGTATTATTGCCGGCATTGCACTCCCGCCGACAATTGAGTCCCACATAACCCGTGCCTCTCCCCCGGGAGGTACGGGTATGCATAAATGCATTTCCCCTCGTAAAAAAAAAAAAAAAAAAAAAAAAAAGGGGTGTGACACCAATTATATTTACTCGTATATTGGAATGTTAATTATTGCCTCTACAATGGTATAATTAAAGGGCTCCGGACTCCGGACCAAAACCAAAATCTGATAAAACTACTTTATGGCTTTAATGATTACCAATTCTATTTATTTGTACCTTTTTTTTTTAATAGGAGACTAATCAAGCGTTTGACCGCAATCTCACCTGTTAATAAGTGACGATGCAGTCGAAGTTGTAGCACGCTTGTTTAGTAAGAACCTATTCACTCTTGATTTGAACAAACCCACGTTATAGCATTCGGGAAACACTGAGAGTGGTAGCGAGTTCCATAACTTCGCCGTTCTCATAATGAAAGACGAAGCGAATCGCTTAGTCCGAGCTGCTGGTATACTCACCAGATATTGGTGGCGCAGTGCCGTTTGCCTGGACGTTCGGTAGTAAAAGGGTGATGGTGGAACTAACCCGTGGAGTTCTGAGGAGCACTCTCCATGATGGAGCTTGTAAAAGACGCACAGGCTGGCAACTGAGCGTCGATGCGCGAGATCCTGTAATTTGATCTCAGTCAGCCTCTCATCACCAATTATTTTACGGGCACGACGTTTAATGGAATTCATAATTTGTTTTCTTTTTATCAATTCAGTGGCTTTTATTGCTTACAACTTTTAGCAGAGAAGAAAATGCCTTCGCTCTTCGCTTCCGCCACGAGGGTAAAAAAGGGGGAATTTGGGACCCAGGAAAAATGCGTAAGGTACTCCTCGTTACGTCAACCTGGACAAGGGTGTGCCGGGCGGTATATAGGACTCCCCCTACCGAAGATTGTCGTGGCGGGGATACCCACTATAAATCTGGGAGTGTTCCTGTGGGACGCCATAGTCCGTGGCTAGGATAATTCCCTCCCTGGCTCTACTATTCACTCTTTTGCCGTGTTGTACTTGTGCAGATAGTTATTAGGTTTTGTTCTGTAGCTCCTAAACTGTAGCTGTATCACTTCAACAACCCTGATACCAATACATATTAATAAAAGTAATAAAGTAAATTCTCAAGACAACCGCAATTAACCATTTACTACATCGCTAATTTATAAATTACACGGTCTTATTGTCAACGTTGTCGATTTATAATATTAATTGCAATCAGAACAATAAATTGATTTTAACAAAATGTAGAAAATTTGAGAGCTGATGACATATACATACTACCTATATCCTACTAATTTCTTCAGTTTCGCATCTAGTCGGTTTTTTTACTTGTTAAACCCAATAGTTTTTAACGCGCTTAGTGCACTGGCACTCTGCTTTTACCGTGTGACGTCATTGTATCCGACATTTATAATACGTATCGTGAACGAGAGAATTGAATCCGATTTCGTCCGAATGGGTTATCCGAGCGCATAGCATTTAGGTAATGCATTGCGACTGTCACGAAATCCAATGTAGTCTAGTTCAATTAGCGATAAGCTGATCAATCAAATCCGATTCAATTAGCGATTGTATTTCAGTGCTAATATTAAGTAAAACTGTAATTTTCTTTGGTTGTAATAAAGAGTATTCTATTCTATAAGCCACGGAAACAGAGCTTGTATAATTTAATACAAAAAAATTCATCTCCTGACAGTACTCTGTACTTAAAATCAGTCTGGTCTTCACCGTTATGAAGGCAAATATCAATAAATGTAATTTTGAACCGGTGCACCGATTTTATGCGTTCATCAAGGAAAGTAAACCGCCGAGCTGGCAACGCTGAACCGATTCGTTGCTTGATAAATCGAGGTCATTTAAGCGTTTATGTGCAGTTTTGTCACAGATTTATTATTATTATTAGATCGGCCATCAGCAGATTTGTTTGTGTGAGGGACGTCATTGGCAATGCCGACAAAAAAGAGAACATAGACTGACGACCAAGCGATGCGTCTAATATACTTGCACTGGCAAGATGTACAAGGTGCTTGTGGCCAAAATTAAGAAAAAAAACGATGGATGATGGAACGAATGAACTTGAATTCTTTACCCAAATTGTTTTGGTTTCGCTGTCGTGTTGCCATTGTATTTTGTAAATTTCTATGCAATCTGACTCGGAGCTACGAATCGCTAGCATTCAATCGTGAATAACTACCCTGCACTCAAAGTGTGAGTGTTAAAGACTGCAATTTTTTACACCTCTGGCGCGTTTGAAATTTAACAGTCGTTCACCTTTTTATTTATTCTGTGTGTTTATATCGAGACGTAGACCAATTGTTCAGGTATTAGGTAATAAAGTAAATAATGTAATAAAATAACCGTCATATTGTAACTGTGACATTTTGATTGTTGTTGCTAGTCATAGAATTAGGCTTGACTCACACTGGCATCCTAGAAGTGCGGCTTATATAGAGCGTAATTGTATTCAGTTGTGACTATGCGATACTACTACAAATAGCCCCGATTTTTAAAACACCGACAACCTTACAGGACCAAGCAGCCAACAACAACAATTGATATGTGACTTTAATAATTAGTTACATTTTACTTTTTGTTGTTTATGATGTTGGCTGCCTGGTCCTGTCCCGAGTTTGCTGGTGTTTTAAAAATAACCCTGTATATTATACGATATTATTAAGGGTAGCGTACAATGTATCTATGAAGTCAGAAGCCGAGTAGGTCGGACTGACTGGACTCTGGACTAAGTTACGTGAGAGCAACGTCGCTAGGTGCTCGGTCGATCAGCACGTGCCTTGCATATTGAGCCCTGTGCTCTTCGCTTGCATGGCCCAGTTATTACCATTTTCTTAGGTTTAGTAAAGTGGCGTGGCTACGAGCTTATACGTTAAAGTCTAAGATCTTATTATTTACCCAAAAGTGGGAGTGGCTGTTTATTTCGGGATTTATTCTTTGTAGCAAAGACCTAAACACTCAGCTGCGGCCCAAGATACTCGGTAGGTACTGGTTATTTTTGACCTCGGAAGAATGCGTTACGCATACCCTGAGCCTCGGGGGTTGCAAAGGGGTACGTGGAACTCCCTCGCCGAAGATGGGCGCGGCGGGAATACCCACTAAAACCTGAGGGTGTTTCTGGAGGACGCCATAGTGCCAGGGCAGTGGACACCGAAGCACTCGTCTTACTGAAATAATGAGTTGTTCCCAGCTCTCCTACCAGATTTCTGATTGGTAGGAGAGGTAAGTAAACCTAGAATAGAGTAAACTACAGAAGAGCCAATTCTTTACGGCTTTCATATATATATATGTACGTATTACTTATGGCGTTAACCAAACCTAGTATTCTTTTATCTGTGACCAAACACACTATATAGTTAAGTAAGATGCAATAGGTTGCCTGGTGTGATAGTAACAGAATTTATGGAATCGCGTAATATAGGTATATTTTTATTACTAACATGAAACTAAACGTGTTTTTATTGCATTTCTCTCTTTATTTGTACGTGACAATATCCTGAACGTGTTTCTTAATGCTTTGCTTATATTTCAACACTTCTCGTGGACAATAGATACAATTTTAACATTATTTTTAGTATATAATTTAGCTTTATTTTGTATCGTTTTACCCTCTGAAAAGTATTCATAGTCTTAACCACCGTTAACGTGTGAGACAACAAAAATAATATAGAAAAAGAAAGAAATAAACTACACTTTAAATCATTAAAAAATACTTAGTAATAATAATTGAGGTTATATGGCCAACCTATATGTTTCAGGTCACCAAGATTATTATGGCTCTTATGGTTTTTTAATAAGTATATTTTTATAAAAAGGTTTTTCAAATTATTATCTTGTTTTCAACTTAAATAATCAGCACTTTCACCACATTTAGTCAAAATTCGCCTTTTCGTTTCCCAGAGCGAGTCTCATGTGTGCGCTAATAGAGAGCGACCTCCATACGTATTCATGAATGCGCTTGCGCAACCAACGACAATAACGTAAACAAAACTGACCATAAACTTGATAAATAACATAACCGTGAGACAGACCCTAATTGCTGATGTTTTATACTTGAACGCGAAACGTGGCATTTTTAAACCAAAATAATTACTATTATGGATTATTATAAAAGTAGAGTATATTGTAGTAGTATTATTCGTTCTGTAAAACGGACTTGCCCATTACTTTAATTGGTTGTCTGGAAGAGGTCACTAGGTTTAAAATTCTTCCGCGATTTGCTTCGGTTGGGAAAGCCAGACAAATTACTCTTATTGAGAAGCCCTACCTCATTTATATTATATCTCTATGTGCCTGAAAGTCTGAACCTGTATAAAGATTAGACACATAGGCTATTTTTGAAATCGCTGGAAAGATATTATATTTGACTATACGATAAGGAACTTAAAACCAAACAATAATGTTGGATTCTGTAACGTCTCTTCGAGGATGCCTGGTGCTGAGCACGCAAGCAGCATTTCCTCGCTGCACTGAAAGGCTCAGCTTCTGGTGCTTTTTTTTTTACAATTGTTCACTAAAGCACTTTAGAAATAAATTCAATCCTTTATTGTAGATGGATTTGCGATATAGGATATGATTTAGGATTGTGTGCCAAATTTTTTCTAGAGCAAGGTAATCGACTTCACCCATTTTTGAACGATCATAAAACTATCTTCCATGCTCCACAAAGCAGTAAGTAGATCCTTTGTAACTCTCAATTTGCTGTAAATCTGTACTACATGCAATGTACCGTGCATTTATTATACTTCTAGGTTTAGTGATGTAATGTCCAAGTGATATTCCATTGTTATTACAAGAGGAATTGCAGACTGTAGCCGATGATAAATGATCGTCTAGTTATTGCGTCATCATTCATTGCAATTTCCTCTTACACAAATATAGCTCGATCGTAATGGGAAGGAAAACATCGGTGACATCTTGTTTATCTGCTTTAGTTACGTACTTTAACAGTAAATAATATTATGTGCAAAGTAATGTCACGCTTAGATTCTCGTGATTTAATCAGGTGCTAATATTGTAGTGTTAGTGCGTAGATGCAGTTGGGTCAAGACGAGTATTGCATAAGTGAGTGCATCTGCTTGACATTTGAATCGACCCCGAATCCGAATAGAAACTGTGTCACGTTTAAGCACGCCGAGGCGAGAGTGTGTCGCGGGTGGCGTAGAGGCGGCGCGGCGGGCTGCGGCGGTCGCGAGCGTTGTGCAATCCCGTTACTGCTCCCGCTCCACGTGCGAACGAGCCGGCGCGCCTCAATGTCGCCCGTGGGCGGCCGCCCTGCGCCCGCCGCCCGCCCGCGCCCGCTCTGCGCACCGACCGCTCCCGAGCGTCACTCGGCCGGCGTCGCTCACCGGCCGAACGACGCGTGGCGTCTCACTCGCTCGCACGCCGGCCGGCGTCACCGGTCTCGGTCGCGGGAACAGCTGAGTATCAAAACAAAGGAGCGAGACGGGCGGTCGCCGCGCTCGCTCGCCGGCCGGCCGGTGTCGCCGGTGGCGGCGCCGCGGCCCGCTCGCGCCAGTTCTCGTTGGAACCGCGCTCGTTGAGGTCGTCCGCCGCGAGCTCCCCTCTTGCGAAGTTTGTCCCCGCGAAAGGATTTTCCTTTGTCCCGATCTTCGAGGAACCTGCCCTCGTATTATGTTTCCGCGTGAGAGCTGCGATCAGACCCGGCCCGTCGAGAAGCCGGACCGCGCGCAGCGCACGGAATCGCGTCGAAATTCTCCAAGTTTCCCCAAGTTCTGTGACGGTTATCCCGCGAAGCGACTTCGCCGGGCGATTTGAAAATTCAGTGTGAACTCGTGCGAGAACAGTGAGGAGCGGGCCACCGGTGGCCGCGGGTCCCGCCGGTGCGTTTATTATTAGAGCGGAAGCGAACACTGTCAGCGCGATGTCGACGGGCAAGCGGCTCGCGAAGCGCTCCATCATCGGGACGCGCGTCGCGGCGCTCGGCGACGACGGACTCTACTACTCGGGCATGATCCAGGCGGTGAAGACGCCGGCCCCCTTCCCGGAGAACAACAACTGCATCAACCTGACGCCCAACACGCGCTACACGGTGCGCTTCGACGGAGGCAAGACGACGCGCGAGTACCGCGACGCCGAGCTCATCGGGCCCGGCTTCCGCGGCATGACCGGCGTGCGCCTGCAGCCCGCCCAGCGCGTCTTCCTCACGTACAACGGGCGCGAAGTGCGCGCCGACGTGCTCACCCACGACCCCCTCACCGACGAGGTGCGCGTGCAGGTGCACGCTCCCGCTGCTGAGGTACGTACTGTTACCACCACACACCACACACACGCACACTCACGCCACCCAAAGGATTACTCGGAACTAGATAACGATCAATGAACAGGACGCGTTGAAGTCTTTTTTATGAATTCTTAATCACATACAAAAGACATCAACGCGCGGCTTTTTTTTCTGATGAGGAATTCTTTGGGCACTGTCAGTTACGTGCTTTAACTGAGTAGTCATAAACAGACAAATAAAAGAACATGAAGCCACTGTATCTGTACCATGAACATAGATGACGTGTCATTATCTTCATGGTATATTTCGATAATAAATTGAGAACTAAAAGCAAAGAACACAAAGCGTAGTGAAATGTATCGTGATTGAGACAAAGGTGTCGGTAATGTTTGCCGGCGGCCCTGCCAGCCGGGGCCGGGTGAAGAGTGAAGCGGCACCACATCGGGAGCGAGCTATTGACCCCGACACACCGCTCGCCTCTCCTGAATACACGTGCACTAACTACTATATGCACTGTGATCATCATAGAGTTGGTCATACATTTCCAGTAGTTTTTCATTCAGTTCTCTTTTCTTCCATAATTTTTAGGAATAAAGTATGCAAGATGGATGAGACGAGTTCCACGCTGATGTTAAGCGTTAACGCCTGTCTATCACAGTCCTAGCATTAGGTATTTGGTTGATATGAAGTCCTAGAACAAAGCCAAAAGGTGTTTCTTAACTCAGTCGTATTATATTGTAGTATGCGACAAAATTGAGAAACACCCTCTTAGCGTTACTGATCTATGCCTGTAAGAACATATTTACATATTTTGTTGTCGTATAGCTTCAGATGACCTGTATATGCCAACATAGTTTATCATTATTCTTACATTATCTCGGGGCAGCCCACTTCATGTTTCCTAGTAAGCAAGTGTCTAATCATCATGAAACGTGTTTTTCTTATGCGATATCTATAGGAGTCTATCTAGAAATATACAGCTTAATTATGGTATAAGGAAATAAGTTATAGCATTTCCCTAGAACTATTATTTCTTAAGCCGGTTTTGATCCCTGACTATACCATTAGATCTAACATCGTAGTTTTCATTAATTAGCAAAATAGAGAATAGGTAGATGATAAAACTGCGCACAAAACCAATTACGTATGGCAGAATACTATTGCGACACAAACTGAAATAATTTGTGTTTCTTAAAGTATAAAAACAATAATCCCCCTATAATTCAAGACAATTCAATAGTCTGTTTCAGCCTTTACAACCCAGGCTAACTTAGCGTCAAAGGCTCTAAAAGAATTGTCTGAAACACATTTTCATTGCGAACATTCACGTCAAGTGGAGCGCCGGCATAAGTGAGACAGTCACAGGTATAAAAACAAGGATCTTCTACTTCATTCGGGGCCTCTCCAAACGCAAAAAAATGACGATCAGTATTTCGCATTTTGCTGTCTTTTGCGTGGCAAAACAGTAACCAGAAAACAAGGACAGCATTAGAAAAACACGCTTAGTTAGAAAGAGAGCCACGATAGAGTGGCTAGTTGTGTGTTTACTTTCGTTGGTCGGCAAAACATCCCCGGTACCGGTTATTATTTTGCTTGATTTGTTTATTACTCTCAGTTACTAGAAGTTAGATCACTGCACACAAACAACGTGTTTGTCTGACTCCATGCGTCATTATTATTAATGGCTCTCGAATCTCGAACAAATAGACAAGCTTATCTTTGTCATTAGCTAAACAGGAAATTATTTTATTTGGAAAAGCAATAACTTATCCAAACATTACATTGATATGGATAAATCAAAACTATAGCAGAATTAGTTGGTAAAGAAAAAATACAAATATTCATAGACGACCGTATAATATATAACATTTGAAACCATTGATATTTTTAATAATACCTTCCACTCTTCCACACAAATTATGTCCAGTCAAAAAAACATGGTAACAAATATCTTGTTTGTCAAATGGAAATAAAAATAGCTTAACACCAAGGGCACCGATAACATTATCGATATGTATTCACAAGGTATTGTCGTAATTATCTTCACATGTAAGTATTCAAAAACGTCAATAATAATCTGGATACAATTAGTGATTAGATAGAGGGCGGCCAATGGGCGGGAGGGTCGCCGGTCGAACTACCGATCGCGTTTAATTGCATGCAAGTGCAGTAGATAAACAATGAGTCGTGCACGTGCGGTACTGATGTACTGCTACCTACCGTGTTACACGTTCTGTGAAATCACGACGCAGGACATAGTCCAGAGCAAATGCGACGCACGTCTTCGTCGCGGGCTAGAACACGCATGTGCTAAATTTTATAAATCTGGCTGGACCGTTACGCACTGCGCTAGATCTAACTAGTAGCCGGAGCAAAGATTACAATAATCATCTCCGCCGGCCGCTAGTGGATCCAATTAAAGTACCAACATAATAAGTGGTTGTTTTCCATTGCCGGTCGCGTCGCGTCGCCGGCCGGTGCGACCGGCACGTTGCGTCCATTTTCTATCATACGTCATCGACGCCCTATCGCGTCGGCTCAAATAAACCAACAATTTAACATAACAACGCGCCATTTATTTAAACAACGCAGATAATTACAAGATCGGCTACGTTTATCTGACCGCTAATTTGTTTGTCAAGGTTGAAATTGTCAATGATAAAAGCGAGTATCTGATAATACCGGTAGGAGAGAATGTATTTTTAATTATAGCAGCCTCTATAAAGATTATTTAGATCACCTTTTCACGATCAAAATTAACTGTTAAACAAAATTAGAGTTAAGAATGCCAATAAGGAAGTGGTTCGCGGCGCGCGCGCAGTCCTTGTGATTGTGCCGTTTGGTTCGTGCGTAAATGTGACGTCTCACGCGATAGCAGCGTGACGAGACACCGCGCGACATCATTTCAAACTTTATCAACGCCCCGCTTCGTTCCAAATAAATTCGTGATATCGGTGTTAATTATCCGCCCCTAATGGCAACTTAACGAGTCCTATATTTGAGCAAATATGGTAATCAAAATAATTATTTTAGATGTTTACTGTTTGAGAATGTTATTTATTGAGCCACGTTAGAACACGCGGTGCATTACAAATTACTGTAGGTAAAAGTACATTACTTTACGTCACGCGACGCGCACGGCAGTTAGAACGCTCCATCAAAACAAAGATAACAATGCATGCGCGTAAAATTAAAACAAACACCGTTTGGAATTTTTGTACGGCTTAATTAACCATTATGGAGCGCGTAATTTTAACACTGCATACCATAAGGTAAAAGGTTTATCTTATTATGGCATGACGTTCGGTATTTCCCGTCGTGGGGTATTCGAGTGGTATCACGTCACACGTTATTTACACCGCGCCGCGCCGCTGTGCCGGTAGAGCTCGGCAAATCCGGTGCGGCCCACAGCGCAATACGCGGAACATAATCATCGAAGTCAAGCCCCTGACTCACTCCGCTGACGATCACAACAACTAGTATCATTTTACCGGCTAAACAGGATAGCCCTGCGCTACTGTTACCATTGTTTGAGCGTCATGCTTTTGTTTTAGAAGCGGTGATTTACAAAAATGCGCTCATTTGTTTTGATTATCATTTTAGGGATTACACGTTAATCTAGTGCACATAGTCTTTTTAGTAACAACCTTTTATGATATTTTTATCGAAATTTAAGACTTTTTAACGTTTCATGACCGGTATCATATAAAGCAGGAGCTCCATTTCACGCGAAGTATCAAATCGCGAATGCTCATCAATCATAATTAGATATACGGAAATTTAAGATAAAGAGATAAAAAATCTTATCATACAAAATAAATTATACTAACTATCTAGTTAACCACACACACACAAAAATTAACATAATGTATTCAACGTAATAAAGCAAAAAGCTACGTTAAATTCAATGTCGGTTGCTCAAGTTCATTAAGTAGGACTTGTATAACAGCGCGACCGCGTATAATAATGTCAGGCAATAAGATATAAAAATAAAGAGTGCTGGCTTGAGAAATAAGGTCAGCGTCGGGCCCGGAACCGAGTAACGGTGTAGGTTACAAAATCGCGTCAAGAATTATATTCACGTGCGGTGGCGACGCCGCGCCGGCCGGCCTCGGCGCACCGTTAGCCGTGGCGATAGTACGGCCAGTCCCGGCAAGTGGAACACTCCGAGACGCAAAACTACTTATTATTTGTATCCGTTATGATCCTATTAATATATAATAAAAATTATTACTAATAAAATTGTAAAAAAAACTTTAATAGATTCATTTATAGTATTATCTAATTTGATGAAACACGTAGGTACCTATTACATGTTATTATTGATGGTAAGATTTTTGAAAAATCGTGTTTGTTTTCTGTGTGTTCTGATATTATGTAACAGGCGCACTTACGTTTTAAACCCTAACTTGATAAATGCAGAACCGATTTTAATAAAACCCGTACTTTTCCTAAATTCACCAAATCTTCGCAAGAACAGTCACAATTTATTAATTTCTCATATAAGGAATAACGACAAACATAAATACTCGCTGACATTTTGTATATTTGTTCGGAACTCTATAGGCTTTATACATATAAAATATCTTGCAGTTTGCGTAGTAGGTATGTACCTACATAGTATCATATTTCTAAACTCCCTTTTTAGTGTCTTATCAGTAATCACTTAAATAATAATCGAATCGAAGCAATAATCGAATCTAGTGCAAATATAAAATAGCACAGTTAGGACAGGTCACGAACAAACAAGTGAAATTTTAAAAATACTTTTTAAAAACAAGCTTTAATTATTATTACCATCTTGCATCATAAAGTACTCGTCAAGACGAATCAAATGAGCCCAAACTCGATGGGGTTGCGTTGTTTAATGACAGAGTTCCTATGGCCACCTTCCAGCTCCATCATCAGATCAGGTCGATGTCATAAAAATATTGCATTGTCATCCTATTTACACACGCATGCAAATTTTCAGCTCAATTGGAAACCGGGAAGTGGGTCAAATTAAACTTGCAAGATTTGATTACAGACAGACAGACAGACAGACAGACAGACAACAGACAGGTGAAAGTAATATAAAGCTTGTAATATAAAGTAATAATCAGCAGCCAGCGGCGAGATTACATAAATGGTTGTTTAATGCGATTTCTCTCGCGGAATGCCTTTCGTTTGGCGAGGTCGTAAATGGAGCGTTTTGAGAGTGAGGCGGCCCGGTAGTAGATACAGATTTAAAAAACCCAGCCACCGCTTCATAAAAATATAACTGACGCCGTGTATTAGTATTTACTAATGAAGAGTATTCTCTATCACGCAAGATGTCTTAAAAGGTACACTCGTGCCTTGAGGATTACCTAGTTGTATCGCTCAAGAAACATGAATGACGACAATGTGTTCCAAATGCGACCAGTTGACCTAGACCTAGTGAAATTACTGGGCTAAAGAGTCTTAACATCTTTTGACTCTTGAGTAAGAAGCGTTGGTGTGGTGCACCTAGTCACATCATTATGAAATCCTAGGTGGCATTGTACTGATTATGGGCATCGTTATCTTTTAACATCAGACCGTCTTGCTCGTCTTCTTACTTCTTCGCATAAAAAAAGTTCTAGCTTTGGATGTAAAATAATAAATAGAGAAATAATAAATAATAATAGAGTAATAATAAAAAAATAGAGAAAGAATAATAAAAAAGAAGAATAATAGAGTTTTCTATTCTATACTAATAGATAAAACTTATAATGAAAAGCTTTTACATGTATTGGCTTCACTTTTACGCAGTGTGCGTTGTCTGCCTCAACATCATCGGTGGTAGAACGGTAGGTGGTGACGCCGGTTACCGTCGCGTCACAGAGCGGTGCTGCGTCGAGTGTGAAAGTGCCACTCGCACCTGTGCCGGACAGTTACTGTTACTGTTTCAGACTCACTTATTTACACAATGCAATGCCATTTACCAGCTGTGCCATACTTCACTGTAAACAAACATGCTGTCGTGAATCAATGAACTCTTATAATATAAATACATGTGTATTGTGTATATTATTATACATACATGTTGCTAGTTGCTAAGCACGATTTTATATTGTCTTTCATTTTAATACTGCTAAAAATCTAACCAATATACATGTAATAAATGAAAGTAAAGATATGTGTATGTACTCGTATGTGTTTTATACCTCTTGACACTTTGTGGTATGATAACTTTTCAACGAGTAAAAACTAAAAACCATTGGTCACAGCTGGTAACAATCTAAAGAAATACATTTTCTGCTCAGCGTTAAGAAAGCAAATATTCATAGTTATTTATTGTAATAACAAATTTCTGTTCATACAATTGTATCAAAGAAAAAGTAGAAACAGAAATAGTAATGCAAATGAGTGATTTTAATAAAAATGCTAATATTTTTTTTTATGAAACAGTAGTTTTAACGCACGTAATGCATGGAAAGTGCATAAACATTGGCTTGTCAGTTTAAATGTGAATTATTACGTGCTGTTTACATAAAAAATAACGCGCGTGCTCAAGCGGGTGTTCACAGACAATCATAAGTTGCTACATAGCAATTAACATTGCATACCGGGTACGAGGCGAGAGTATTCACGATTTATAAGCGAATTATAAATGAGTTTTCCAGATTTTCCAGTCCACTTTTTTTTAAGTAAATGAAGACACTTGCGCTCATGGCGTTTACCGTTGCGTGGAGCGGTTGCGTGTTCCACGCGAATTTCACTTAATCTATACCTATAACTACTTACTCTGGTTATGTTTTCCTTGGAATTACAAATTGTTCCATTTTTACTTGCCTTTTTAGTGGCATTAACTCGATATTGTCAAGGGACGAGAATTATTGCATTAAATCATCCCAACGTCACGGAATCAATAAGTATTTATTTTTGTGAGACATACCTTGCTATTATCATAAACGCGAAAGTTAGTATAGATGGATATTTATTACTCTTTCACATCCATATGACTGAACGCAGAACTGATTGAGCTGAAATTAGATATGTAGGTAACCTAAACCTAGAATAACATAAAGGCTACTTACTCTTCAGTGATTAGAACTAAATATTAAAGCAGCATTACTTTCAAAACTTATCAGTATCTCTATTCACAAGGCTACATCGCGTTAGCTACAACGGAACTCGCCAATAGGCCATAGGCCTGCTGATTGGTTAGCTGGAAACCATGGGAAGGGAAAATGACTAGCCCCTTTATGCACCGCCGCGCCGCGCCTTTATGTGTCTTTCTTCCTCGTTCTTCGATTCATTGTTTGTCCCTAGTTAATGTGTCATTATATTATGGGGGTAATGCACTTTAAATTGTCGTGATCATTACATTCTTCGTTGTTAACAATAATGTTATTGAAAATCATAGAAGACAGATGAAATACATATAAATTATAAATATAATGGCTACTACTGACAATAGGCGTGATGACAAGGCTAACATTTTTTAAATGTTATTAGTCCGTAATTTAAATAATAAAAAAATATTCGATACGTATTTTTTTGTTTGTCAATATCATTGAATTTGACTGAGATATAAGGAATCTAAAATTATGGGGGAGAAACGCTACGTCACACCTAGGTACAAATCGTACCTAGACGTGACGTCATTACCTCCTTCTCCGCAACTTTAAGGCGCTGTAACTTACTCGTTTTTCATTAAATTTACAAGAATAAAAATACGTGTCCAATATTTTTCAATAATCTTCATTGTGGACAAAAAAAAATTTTTTAGTCAACATCCCTATTGTTCGTGTAAGAAGCAAGGCTCTCAGCGACAAGTGTAAATTGTATTATTAGACATAGTATCTATAAAGATTAAATATTTTTAACTTAATTTATGTACACTACATATCGAAAGCATTTTTTAAGAAATTCAGATGTAATTAATTTAAATGACCTTTTTAATAAGCACATTTTTACGTCTTTTTTTACCGACCTATTTGGGTAGAAATTTCGCATAGAGCTAAATATTACGGTACAGATTAAAGAAAGGTCTTTCTTAATGCGGGTGTAATTGTAAGTTACTTATTTATATAAAGCTTAATTGAGAACTGTATAAAATATTCAATCGGATACAATTCGCAAAGCAGCTTAATCATGAATCTAGAGTACCTAAACCGTGCACAGATTCTGAAGCACCAACACCGCCTAGTGACACTGTTTCTAAATAAACCCAAGGTTGATAAGATACTGTTGATACAGATTGTTTGCTGCAGTCAGACGCATGGCTTAAAGATAAAGTAACTACGATAGTTTAGACTTTGACAACAGAAAATAAGCCATATTTATTATATATGTATTTTTCAATGGCTCTTACCAAAAAAAACAAAAATAAAGTTACATATTTGCTTCGTGTTGTTTTGTCTAATAAGATGAAAAATCCACAACTTTTCATTAGCTGTAAAAAAGTATTGCTAAGTTGGCCATATTATTCTTGGTCTGTGGTCTTGACTCGACGATTCAAAGACAATTTTGAAACCTCATGCCTCTCCTGCTTTGTTACTCGTATGTCTCTATTTTCGATTCTTCAATGATCACTAGTATATCTATAGGAATAACGAATACTTCTCTTTCTCAGCAAGTTGTTTGCAAAATAACAAATCTCTCGTCATCCTAAAACAAAGGAAAACATTAGGAAGTCATGTTGCCTTTGGAAATCCCCAAATGCACATGAAATCCCCTGACCCACTCTGGACCAGCCATCGGGAATATTATTGCGGCCCGAGGCTTGAATAATATTTCTTGTGAAAACCCTATCTCACCCATACATTTACTATACATACATTTCCTTACATAAAATTAACTGCAACTACTTTTTAACCCCCGACGCAAAAACGACGGGGTGTTATAAGTTTGACGTGTCTGTCTCTATGTGTGTGTGTCTGTCTGTGGCATCGTAGCTCCCGAACGGATTTTGATTTAGTTTTTTTTGTTTGAAAGTAGAGTTAGTCGAGAGTGTTCTTAGCCATGTTTAGTCGAAATCGGTCCAAGATGGCCGCCGCTACAAAATGGCGAATTACTTTTTTGTTCCACAACCCCATCAATATGGGTATCAAATAAAAGGACTTAACAAGTAGAATATAACGCACTATCTTCTTCTTCTTTGTCGCTTCACTCTTGACAGAGTGGTCGTGGTCGTTACGACGTCTGTGATGTGACCCGTTTCACGATATGTCTCCACTGGTCTCGTACTGCAGCCTTCCTCGAACACTCGTGCAATTGACTGCCCACGGTGGCTTTCACTTGGTCAGTCCACCGCATTGGAGATCTGCCGCGTGGTCTAGTTCCCTCTACTCGTCCTTCTACTACCAGGCGATCGATAGATGGGCCGTCACGGCGCGATATATGCCCGAAGAATGTGAGCATGCGGGCCCGGACAACAGATGACAGACGCTGCTTGATGCCGAGTTCTTGGAGTATGGAAGCATTTGTTCTGTATTCGGTCCACGATACTCCAAGCATTCTCCTCCAGCACCACATTTCTAGAGCGTCCACCTTCTTTCTTTCACATTCCCTCAGAGTCCAAGTCTCAGCTGCATAGAGAAATATGGGAAACACAAGCGCACGAACAAGCCGGGTTTTAGTGGCTTTGGTGATGTTACGGTTTCTCCATATTTTCTTCAGTTTGTCCATTGCAGATCTTGCAATCGCCATACGTCGCTTTATCTCGTCTACGCATCCGCCGTTGTTTGAAATCAGTGCACCCAAATAAATGTATGATTGGACCACTTCACAGTTCACGATATGTGTGACTTCGGGCGAGTTATTTTTGGCTCGGTCTACAATCATCATTTTGGTTTTACTCCGGTTGATTCTCAAACCAAATTCGAGGCTTACGGCTTCCATCTTATGGAGTAAATTCTCCATATGGCGAATACTAGTCGCGAACAAGGTGGTATCATCTGCGTACCGTAGGTTTGATACCCTCAGTCCACCCACCGGGATTCCATCCGTCCAATCTTCTAAGGTTATCCTCATTATCAGCTCGGTGTAAATATTAAATAGGAGCGGTGATAGGATGCATCCTTGACGAACTCCAGCACTGGGGTGAAAGCGACTTGATAATGTCTCATCTGTTCTCACTGAAGCTGTTCCATCCTCGTAAAGGCGTTTTTATATATATAACGCACTATAATAAATTTAAAATCCAAGATGGCCGCCACCACAAAATGGTGATTTACATATTGCGTTGGGGTTTTTTTAATTAAATTTTTAATTTAAGTCACTTGTTTATGTAAAATATAGAGACTAGTCAAAATAATTTGATCTGAATATCATTACTGACAATATCAAAGCCTCTCAATTCTTTTAGTTATACACGATATTTAAAGAGAGGTCAAATATTCTTAACAATAGACGTGAGTTTCGTTTAAGTTTCTTATAGTTAATCATACTGTTCCCAGCGGTTTTACCCACTGAAAAATGTGTCCAGAGTCTAAGCTAGCTAAATATCAAAAACCTACAATATATACATAATCTGGCATACATTACTTATCTATGATATAAGTAGCACTATATCTTCTAGTATTTCAAATGCGGAAGGTTATACTTGCGGAAAATATTTCCAGTTTAGATCCTGGAACTGGTAAACTGCCTAACAAAAGCGATAAATATACTAACTCTCCGATTCTTATATCTAATAGAATAACAGTAGTAAATGATGAACCATTGTAACTTAACCTCAAATCTTTAGATGGCTCAAAAATTTCGTAACGGTATATCAGATTACGACAGCAGCAGCTAACGTTATAGGTTATGTGTGGCTTCATCTTTACTGTCCATTTTTATTTGATTTGTTAACCGAGAATATTTTATGAAACTGTTTAACAAAGGTTGAAAGCTGTAATTGGATAATAGTCATGGTCTATTCATATTCATCTGTTGCCACGCCCGAGTTTAGTAGTATATTCTATCGCCTAATGAAGCCCAATTTCATATTTCGCAGCTCATTACAGTCACTATGTTGTCATCTGGTTCTCCTGCCTAGTGGTCGTTAAACTCCAACAGCTAACACATCTGACCCATATTTGTCCCAAAATAGATAAGATTGGACATTTAATTCAAATGTCATTGGACCATTGTAAATTATTGTACTCGTCACCTCGTTCGAGTGGAATGTTATATTCTGATTTGGCAATAACGTATGCATGCTCTAGAATAGTAGATACCTCGTCAAATGTTCATGCATCCTTGAGTATCAGGGTTGCAGTACAATCTCGCTGTATTTAGAAATTTGTCCTCCTACGAGTCGGCAGTGAAGGCAAGGTCGGCCCTTTGTGAGTGGCCTCATTGCATTCGCCTTGGAATAGTTACATGATTTATGTGCCTCTTATCTAAACAGCTGGCAGAATGAGGCGTGAATCTTGATGTGCTTCACGGTTTGAATTGGAACGCATCTGTTTCAACTCGTTAATCCGTGGCATTCTCGCGAAATTCCTGGATGTGATGACTTTTCACAGAACTTGCTCGCTGCTTATTATAAATCGGGCTTGCGAATGAGTCGGGCCCTAAATGACGTGATTCTGTTGACTCAGTAACGCGAAATAACTCGTTTTGGAGTTGGAGGTAACGGTGACCGTTACCACGGGGGCGTTTGACTGGTGACATTCGTACGCGTCGTGCCGTGAGCCGCGAGCACGCACGATCCTTCACATTCGTATGCTGACGACGCCACTACTTAACACTTAACAGTGCTTAACGCCTTGCTTTGTTCTTGAAAGCAAAGGTCAATCACGAATGCACTAAACAATAGATAGTAAACGCAGTGTTTTGATCAAAGACAGACCGTGAGACTAAATTTCGGAAGTCGAAACAATCGTCTTTAAATTAGCACTTCCTATTTTATTTCCTGAGTCGATGGCACCGGGAGGGGTAATCATTGATTAGGCGTTGTTGACCCTGAAATGGATGATGTAAGTGGTCGCGATCGCGACATATTCGTGTGAAGAGCAAGTTTAATTGCAGCGGTGGTGAGTGCGCTACAGGCGGTACGGGGAGGTGCGGTGCGGCGCGGCGCGCGGGCGGCGGGGCGGCCCGGCGGCTCCGACACGGTGACCCACTGACCCAGAATCGCTGATATTGAACCAGCGACGCACACACTGCCCGTATTCGAAATCCGACCTCCACTTGCGTTTTCCTCTTATATTATTCTGTTATTACTAGAACATTTTCTCGCTCAAAATTTTATGTCTAAGCTATAAATTACAAAATTAGCTCATCTTAATCAAATATATTGCTATTTTATTACGTCTGCAAATTACCTATCTAGGTACTACGTTGTTTCTATAATATTCAAAAGTATTAAAAAGTATGCTATTAATATCGTCATAATTTATATATAATATATTTTATTAGTATGTAGGTAGCCTTCCCAGTCAACGTTATTGATATTGTGTTCATAAAATAGTAATTAGTTTTCAAAGGCCAAAGTCAATGGTAAGCGGATGGAGGTATGGTGAGACAGGTCCGCAGAGTAACGGTAGATGATGAGTATTGTGAGCTGAGGCTAGATGTATCGAGATTGGCGAAACGAACAGGTTCCCGTATCCGCTATGAAGTGGTAGTAGGGCGCGGTGGGTCGCACATCGTTTTTGGGTCAGGCTGGGTCACGACGCCTGCGTGCAGCTCGACCTCCCTCCGAACACAATTTAGCGCTATTTCGATACCTATCCAAGAATAGAGAGGCGACCGAGCTTACAGCGGCATCTCAAGGTGAAACGATCACTTTTCTAAGCGTAGCACGTAAACGATGCGATTATGGCATCGCAGCGGGCGTCGACGATGTCGAAACGTCGGCGCCGCGTCCTTGTGCAGATTTCACGTTCGATTACGTAATGATGTGCGATATTATTTACGTGCCGAGCGATATGTAACGCGCTCGTCCGCCCACACGCCGGCCCGCGCCGCGCCGACGCTCCGACGCCTGCATGTTCCTACGAAGCGTAGCATTTTACCCGTGACGTCATGGCCGCGTCGCGCCTACGCTACGCCAACTAGCGCCCTGTCTCGCCAACGCGCGTGACGTCATCGATCCGAGAACTGTAATCACTCCTTGATGACGTCATTCATCTTTATCTGATAACAACACCATATGCGTTCCATAAATAACATTAGTCATCAGTAAAAGTAACCTGTTCACATTGTAAAGGTTGTTTCATGTACAATGTATTACACATCTACAACATAATTATAATTTAGACTACATACGTTCTTATGGGTAACGTAAAATTAGGTAATCGTTTGATAACGTAACTAAAACATTTTTAATGTAAACGTAGTATTAATTGAGCGCCTCACGGCCTCGCACAACCCATTGACGGAACATTTCGTCAATGGCTTCCACATAAATAGTAAATCCTACGTTTTTGAATCATCTCTGCGTACATGAAGCGGCGTAGATACAATGCACGGTCGGCGGTGACCGTACTAGATCCAGAAATAGAGCAGCGTGAGGTTACCCGGGCTGAATGCAGGCCGCCTAGATGCGAGGATCGCGACCCGTGCCCTAGCGCTCGCCAACTAGGCCAGCTGCCGCGGTCGCTTCGTCCTGCGCAATCGATGACCTACCCACTTACACTAATTAACTTTTGCTCTGGCAATGATGCACTTCTAATAAATCGAATAATGAAGAATTAACTTGCATAGAATTAAAGCATTATATATACCTAGAGATTATGTTGATTCTCTTCACAAATAACCTTAATCGTTCAAGATCTTACACGAAACGAAATATCCATGCACTTTAGCAATTGGTATTTTTGATTAAAGCGATTCCAACCAGTTGGGAAAGTAAATTCGTAATATGAGTCAAGCACAAACGCTAAGTGGTTAACATTTATTGTGTCACCGGTAACAAACGATATTGTACAAGGAGAATGGCTGCTATAAAAACACTGGCTGCGTTTTGGCGTTTGAAATGTAGGTCATGGATTTTTGGGGCAAGGTTGGCGTTGCAACGCGTAAGTCGGCGGTGGTGGAGCGGCCTGCTTCTACTACATCCGCTTTGCAACCGTTTGTATCCACTAATCATACAAGGCTGCCGTGCCGACTGATTGATCACTTTAACTATTCACATCCGATGCCAATTGATAATTATATTAGAACAATGTTTAACGCGATCTAACTGTTGCGTTTTGCGGCGTAAAACAACGATTTTAAAACGTGCCATTTTAAAAATAGGTCATCATTCTTCTAAACGTACGAATTGCTATTTATGTGTATAGATAGTCAACACGTGCGATGTGATTCAGCCCTGCCCACGCGCCTATTTCTGAATATTGCGTTCACTAATACTAAATCGCAGATCGTAAAGTTTTGTTTATCAAGACACAAAAATAATTAGGTAAACGTTGACTTACCAAACTACTGCGAAAGTTGTATAAATGATAAATAAAAAAATACAAATATCACTTGAAAAGGTCAATGATGACGTATTTAAAAAGATTTCAACGCGCAACTTAATTTGACGCAGCGATTGGGCAACGATTTTTCAAACTCAAACTCAAAATTCATTTATTCAAATAGGCTACAATGGAGCACTTTTGCAAGTCAATTTTACATTTTATTTTAATATTCTACCGCTCATTCGCAAGGCACCTCTATGAGAAGAATGAGCAAGAAACTCATAGGGATTGCTTTTTTTAAATATGTGTTTACAATTATTATCTTGGTTACATAATTTATTTACAGGTGGTTGCAGAGGTTTCCAGGCATCTTTGTCTTCTATGTATTGGCTAATTTTATAATAGGATTATGCCTCATACATTGGACATATGGTGAACAATAGGTATATGAATTAAATCGAATAGTTGCAATGAAGCACAATTCGCATCGTCCCAATACAGCCAACGGTAGAGCTATTGACCTATTTATTGGTACTTTGGTACACGATCGCTCGTCGCCAACCGAATTGCTTATGCATGCGTATCTACGTGACCGACTGCAGCCTCACTGCATAGCTAATACGCTACCTTAAACCGGCTTTCATAGATGACACTGATAACTTATAGCTATTGTTTTCGAATCCGACTATTGATCCAGTACCTTTTATACCTGAGGATGTATTGCGTAGTTTAACACTGGTGGCAATTTCTATAAACCGACAAAAATAAAATGTTGTTATAAAAATAAAACGGCTACATTAATAGGCGTCTCTCAACTTTTTCGCATAAACTGAACCATTTAATACGACAGGTTAGAAACCCCTTTTACACTTTACAACTCTAGTCTATAACAACAATTGATTTTGGTTGGTGCCAACAGTGAAAATAGCTAATTCGGGCTCAGATGGTTAAATCGTTCCTTAAATAGCAAAAAGGTAAGTTCACATAATCACTTGCCTATTTTTAGTTGTTTACGCGAAATTCTCTCGCTTCACGCTCGATTCATTGACATTGCTATAAATAAATTGGTAAAATTACTTTTTATCTAGATCGAGGGAACAGGTGACGTCCCGATAAAAATAAGCTTTAGGTACGAACGTACCTCCATTTATCGGTCGATGTAGAGTCCGGTGATTGTTTTCCGTTCAACTAAGTGTCAGTATTTTAAGTGCATTGTCCTCCTATAGTGTTGCCCAGTAATCTGATAAGGAAGTCGATATCACTAATCGCTACCACGGGAGGTACACTTGTTTAGCACATAACCTCAGAACTCAGAACTACTACTATGTAAACTACTAAAGAGTACTGGTGTAGTGTATCCTATGTAAACTGTTGTGTTTTTTAATTTTTTCTATAAGTTAAATTCTTGATGCAAGACATATCAACTATCCAAAACCTAAGCCTTAGATGTTACAAAATATATTTACCCATGACTTCAATTGTTTCAAATAACATTTAGAATCTGCGAACATTTGTAAAGAGTTGTTTTGAGTATATCTAAATATATTAAAGGAAAGAGTGACTAACGGACTGATTGACTGATCTATCAATGCACAGTTCAAACCGCTGAACGGATTGTGTTGTAAGTTGGAACACAGATAGGTTAGACCTCCGCTAAGAAAGGCCATGCGCGCGAAGCCGCGTGCATAAGCTAGTTAACTAATATTTATACATGTAAGTTAAAGTAGCTGTATAGCTGACATTTACGATTCGTAAACACATCACCACGGTGTCCTCTAGCTCCCACGCTGACATGACGAGGCCGCTGCGTGCCATCACATTGATACGCAGTCAATAGCTTTTGCTCGTTTGCTGCGTCAAACGCTTTCACTCCTATATTGCAAATTCCTAGAGCAAACACTTCGGTCATTATGAGCCACATCACACAACGTGGACGGAGCACACGTGTCTAATAACCCGTGATCGCTCTCGCTTTCCAATTTTAGATCAACACAGATTACTTAAGACTATAATATCGCCTATACAAAGATTTTCGTAGATAAAGCTACGTCACTGTAGCGACGTAGCACTATAGTGTATATGGGCAGAGTATTTAATGCGCAATCGAGCAACACTAGCAAAGTGTTAGCATTAAGTCGATACACTTCCGTCACGTTTAAAGCAGGTCATAGCTGTATATATACCTTATTTATCGTGTGATCAGCAATGTTTGAAGATGAAACTATTGTTAGAATAAGTTACAATAATACCATTCGTAACGGAAGTGACGCTCGAATAAGACAAAATGTGGTATTTAGCGGTACCGTTGTAAGCGTCACGCACGCGCGTCACGCTTTAACCCTCACTGCCCACGCATTCGGGAAGCTTTGAGCTTCTGATTTCTGTCATTGAAGCTGCTCAATACGCTGTAACTTTAACATATTCTGTGGCACAGTGTCAGTGATCGACTCTAGGGAATATTGTACAAAATTACTTTGCCTATTCAAGGTTCTTTCACTCCGATTTAATAAAGGCTTAATAGTGTAATGACATGGAATTCTGTACTTACAGGAGCTACGCTTAATAAGTAATTGGAAGACGGATATTAAATATTAAGACATTACTCGGTGACTTTTCAAGATGGACACTCGAGTATTAGTGATGATAAAATCTAATTTAAGTAGAGAACCAGTAATTGTACGAGGACAGGCATGCGAACATGAAACTTAACCCAGTTTCTAGGTGCTATTGGCGCGAGAAGTACTCATAGATTCAGTTTCAACACCGAGGAGGTGCTACCAGCATGGATAATCCGTTCGCACCGCAACATCCATGCGCACTAGAGCGTGTAGTTTTCGCAACCTGTACCAAGACAATCTACAGCCTACACTTGGCAATGTACTCTTATATAAAATACTATCTAGAAGCTTCTAAACTCAACTGCAATGCTGCTGCTAATAATAATAAAAAGTGTAAGTAATGACAATACAAATGACCGCACTTAGCGATCATTATGATCATGAGCCTAATTTTCGTATTATCTATCAATCATTTAACAATTTTGTTACATTTGAAGAATTAGTTAACTAAAATTAGTTAAGTAAAATAGAGTAATTTTACTTGATAATTACAAGTCCTCGTAACATGAAATTAAATGGTAAAACCAATTATTTCTTAATTGATGTTTCGCTGTGAAATAAAAAGATAGGTAGTTATAACAAGTAACATTCTATCTAACTAGAGCTACAATAAAAACGCCGGCATTATCGCGGCGTGCCAAAGTCACTCGGTGACTTTCACTGCCATTTCAAAGAGGCCGTTTCGCCATCGAATAAAGCAATTGTGCAATAAGCCGTCGGCTTTTACATAACGTGTAGTCCAAGAGGTGATAGAAACTTCGGACAATACAACTAATTATAAAATACGAAATGCAATATCGATTTATCGACAATAGATTTCAGTAAATTGTTTCTTCACTTATCTATAAATTACATTATTATTGACGTATTGTACACGACGCAATATTTAAATAAATTCGAATTTGTCTTAAATCTTATTAATCGAAGATTTAAAAAAAAAAACCCTTAAAAATATCCTAATTCTAAAAAAATATCCTAATTCGAATTTCACAGTTATTGTTGGTAATGAAAACAACGTCTCAAACTAAGTTCAGTAATAATAGTCTCTATATTTTAATAGCTCAAGCCATATTACCGTTAAAGCGGCTTTCTAGAATAAAAATCAGCGAAGCGCGTCCCAAAATGTGGTATGTAACGAATGTGCGCACCTTGCATATGAAAAGCGAATGTGTGTCAAGCAATAATCAAGAGATGCTCATTAAAACAACTTTCATTGTTCCGGGCCGCGTCAATCGCCTCAACTCGGCGCGGCGCGGCGGCCGGCGGCCACACTCGCACGAAATCACATAAAAGTGAAAGTATGATGTGATCAACGCTCGACAATCACCAACTATTATATTATAACTGCAAACATTACATATGAGTACACATTTAACACTCGTAAATCATCAGTGTACTCGTATATGGAACGTTCCGATTACAGAAAAACGTCAGTGCACGTACCTACGTTAGTTGCAGGAACTATTTTACTGTTAACGCTAATTACTATAGTACAATTTAATATGACAAAAATCTGAATTCTTTTCATTTTTTTTGTTGAACTTACTGATAACATTTTAAACCATAATATTCCATTTTCGAATGTGTGGGCAGAT
Organism: Hemithea aestivaria; assembly: GCA_947507615.1. NCBI lineage: Eukaryota > Metazoa > Arthropoda > Insecta > Lepidoptera > Geometridae > Hemithea > Hemithea aestivaria. The sequence goes on from OX382326.1 coordinate 11,784,790, forward strand.
TAAGGTTGATTAGCTGCAATACTGTCATTAATACAAATTATTATGACATAATACTAACAAATGAAGTTAAGCGCTGTTACGATAGAAGATCAATATACTAAATTAATAGTGTATATAATATAATAACTAATACATTGTTACAATTCACATGAAATCTCAAATTGGCAGATCATGCATAAAGGTTCCAATATGTTGCCTTGTTGTGAGGAGCCAACAAACAATCGTCACCTTAAACTAGTGCTAAATATTACAAGGTTAAACAGGTCCCGATGACGTATAGAGACGTAACACGCGTAGATATTAGGTATGTCATATTATCAGCTATAATGTGTCAATCACGCGAACTATGTTGAAGGAAGCTTGTAAAGTGTAGCCAGTTTGTAGCCAATGCCGGCCGCTCGACGACAGGCCGAAGTGCATAATAATTGAACGAAAGCGTGACCGCGATTGGAACGCTCCAAGCTACCGGCTGTCGGCCAATATACCTACTCGTTTATATCACCCGCTCGCCACATACATATGTAGTGTCATAAGACACCTCATGACACTGGCAAGTTCAACTGGTATTACGACATCATAAACGGGGCTGGGGAACCCTTGTATTAAACTTTATAGCCGCTATTTGTCACATAATTTAATTTTATCGGCTCTTAGCTTATATTTTTCTGTTGCAATATTGGTTACCGATTTTATGAAGTGCCTATTAAATAACATAATTTATCAATGATCCGTAATCTAGAAGACATTATGGACTTAGCAAAACTATTTCTGTTCGTAAATATCAATACTCTATCTAGAATACATTGGCCATATATAGAAACATGACCTTTAAAAAAACGAGTTATGCGGAAAGGCAGAGGTTTATCTCGGCATATTGTCAGCATATATAGAGATATACTAAACACGTTTATATAGAACACGAGAGCGGACCAGTTCGCCTCAACTAAACTGCCTCTTAGCGACATGCATTTCCTGTTCAAAGCAGGCATTATTAGCGACACATGGAATTTACGGCACTTCATAATAAACCTTGATGGAAATCAGCAGCAAGAAGTAAATCGTCGAGCGGTGTTCAGATAGCGGGTTATTCGTAATGAAGCTATAATATACAGCTACGTATAGCACGTTATAGTTATAAAGAGTAGAGTCCCTGACATGGCTGCACCGCGCTCCGGTTCCAAACGATGACGTCACTCCGCCCAACCGCGGGCCGAGTGAAGGTCGCTCATATTGATCTCCTGCCATTGTTACCATGCACGGTAGACACCTAGTTTCTATATTCTTTGATTTAGGAATGCAAGGTCATATAATAAAGTGGCAGAAGGTACACTCCACATATTACCAAATTACTGTGTTTTTATATTAGATGCTCTAAAACTATGTGACATTTTTAAATTTCCTTGACACGGAAAACTAAATAATCGTGAATAACATGAGGAAACTCGTATATATCTGCCTAAAAATACGAGTCCATGTGTATAATATGCAGGTACTTTTGTAGTAGGTAAATAGAGCAGAAAGCACTATCTGCTTGTCCTTAAACATATTATAGTCTTCAGATTATAATCTGATCGCCTTAATCTGAATGAAAATTTTTGTTGCTCAGTGTACTTATGTTTCTTTTCGTTGTCCTCAGGCACCAATAGAGCTGAAGAAGAAGCTAGATGAAACAAGACTGCTGGAGTCCCGCAAGTCGGCCAGACTCGCTGATGTGGACACAGACTTCGCCCGCCTGGCGGACATGGCCGGCGACCGCCGCCGGGCCTCCGCCACCATTGAAGTACCTGCACATCACATGCAAGGGTAGGTGTTCCATTTCTTTAAACAGAATAATACAAAGTTGGATGAATACTCACACACCTTAATGTCTTAGTGAAGCACCACCGCGTTGGCAAGCTTTCAGTCATTACTAGTGTAACCACTGACCAGCACTCTTCTATCTTAAAAGTGCACTTAAAACCGTTAACTTCTCGATTGGTATCACTCAGTCAATCGTCAGCAAAAACAGCTAATGGCTTGCTAATGCCAGGCTCACATTGTGTATCTGGAAGTGAAACTATGTAGCATTGCAAATCGTGAACGCTCACTCAACTCTCAATACCTCCTATCACAATATGTCGATTATAAATAGGGGGCAACAGAGTCACGACTACAAATTACAGATATAATCGAAGGTATCTGTGAGGAACAGGGAGCTCATAATTAACAAATATCAACGTTATTTCGCCTTGAGCTAGTGGCTCACCTCGCTACGAGCTCTGAGGAAGGCCACCGCATTTCTAATGCCCACTCCCCGACTTGCAAAATTTTTATCCGGATTATAAACTGGTTCTGACTACAATGACTAGTTACTACTCGTACTCGATACTAAAAAAACATGGTAGGTACTAACAGGAAGAAGGCCATCAATAGAATTCATTAATTCTCAAGGTAACCGACCCAATTCCACGTCTTTAAATCCAAGCTAGATGAAATATAGCATAATGAGAACAAGTGGCCATAAGAATGTAGAATCTTTCAGCTGAGCTAAACTCGGAACCCTGAACAAGGATACCTTTGTGTAGACTGTAGCCGGATTAACATGTATCGTGGTGGGTTACCTTGCCGGTTGGTAATCAGTAATCGCTCTCGAGTGTAGAGTACACTGTGCATCGCCGAGGTGGGGCGGGTGCGGAGTGCGGGCGCGAGCGAGCGTTGCGAAACGCGCACCGAGCACGTTAGAAACTGGATGGAAGTGTTAGCGCAGAGTACGGGCGTGTCCTTGTCACACTTGCCTACATTCTGCGGCCGGAGCTGCCTCCCGCGCCGCTTGCGCCTCGCCCCCCGCCCTCCCAGCGCCGCACCGAGGATAAGGACAGAAAGACAATGCAATATTGTGGGAACTATTAAAAAATTCCGATCAATTACATAATTATTGGTAGCAACCGCAACTGTGTCTAAAACGAAAGCTGCTAACTGCCAAGGCATTCTAACGGTTCTTGAATCGATATGCCATGGTTTCAGCATAACAGCAGCAAGATTTGAAAAGTGTGACGGTGCAAATATTTCGTATACAATACAACAAAGAGAGGCTGCTTTCGCAAAATGTTTATAAGAGAATATTTTAGCTAATGCAGTATAACCGGAGACCGGAACCAACGGCATCAAGTGGTTGCGACGTGACGACTGCGCGACGCAGTTTCACTTTTCATCGTGATCGCGAGGTGAGAGGCGAGGCCTCCGCTCACGGTCCAAATTTCTCAACAACCAACGAAACAGACGCTTAAAGGAATAATCTGCTTTCAGATCACACTATCTACTCTATATTGCCGACTTAGTTGCTATTAGATACGACGCTACGTTTACACTTTCTAATTTAACTGTGTGATGAGAATACTCTTTTGAGGACGTACCTACAAAGATACCTTTATACATATCAATTACCGATACATATTTATTGGTGGGACATTTATACAAAGATAACCTGAATACATCTCTGATCAATTCTGGGTCGGACGACGATATTTCACTGAGAGAGAAAAATGTAATGTAAATTGCAACCTTGCAGGAAAATACATATTTGCTAGCGACTTCAGAACCCATCGATTTAATCCCAGGAAATTGCTTTATGTCTTCTATAAATCGTTAAAGACCACTAGTATTCATTATAATCTTAAGTAACCACCGGAGTGTTGGATCATGGCAAAGTGAAAGTTTGCCAAATAGTTTCCTTTTAATCGTTTACGAAATACCGTTACTTCGTAAAAACTAGTTATAGATAAAATGCTCGATGCTAAATAGGTGTGAATTGGTTTGTAATACATTAGTTTATTGTCTATTTTGTTAGGGCCATGAATCGACTAAATTCAAAGATGGCGTCGTATTCGGCCGGTACTTGCACGGCCGCCATGTGACACGGTGACCCAGTTTCGAAATGGAACGGCACACACACTAGAAAAACACCGCATACAGCGATATCCGCGAGTCGCTACGACTCGCTACCGAATCAACACTTCATTGGGGTAATCAATGAGTCAAATGTAAATAGTTCGGATTGCTTGAATAGCTATTGATTATAATGAGGACAAGGAATAAAGGCTTAATTTTTGAATTACCATGTCAATAACATCAATGACCTGGATTTGCACCTACCATAAAGGCCATGAATGGATTAAGAGGCCTTTGCTTAACGGGAAAACACTAATATATCAATAAAATTCTCGTCAATAAATCGCCATCGGACTTTAGGGAAACATCAGTATGATCTACATTTTGATGACGCGACGGAAGCAACACCTTCACATGTTACGAGACATTGATTGATTACTCTTCGCTGGCATTGAAAAGTAGCGCACCGCAACATATAAAAAACGTAACTGAATAGATATTATAATGTGAAATGCTAATGAAGGCTAAATGAATCAGATTATATCAATGCTTTGTTACTCGGACCATATAAGGCCATCGAGGCCCGAGGCCCGAGCCTCCTTACTGGTTCGATGAATGACAAACGAATTTTTAGTAAACGCTTTCGAATCCATAACAGCACATCCAATATTAAATATGGATAAAATATGGAATGATGCTTGTTGCATCCTAATAGTTTTGTAATAGATGGTACCAGGGTAATAGATGAGTGTGACTGGACTGCTATTTGGATTTATTTTTCATTAAGACGCAACATAGTAACAAGATGCTATACTATAAGGAATTCAATTGTAACAAAGTTCTTATTGATTTCCAATGTATCGAGTGAATTTACGAGAATGAGAGCAGCATAGCGGCGGTGTTGTAGAACTAAGTTAAAGACACAGTAACATTCCGCATGCGTTTGCGCAACATTCAACATGCAAAGAGAAGGCGCGCGATGGGTGCGGGAGCGGCGCGGCGCGGTGCGGAGAGGTGTGTGGTGGGGTGCACTTTCTCATCGGGTACACGCTTGCTTTCGTTGGAGCTGCGCAGGTCCGTTATCTCATTTGGCAGGTGCCGCTACCTTGGGAAAGTGTTACAAAATGTATATTCCACGTTATGCAATGCATTCAATAGTTTCTATGCTAGTTGACTATTCAACATGTGATACAAATTGTAATTGCAATGTCAAGGCACTTTGATTACGCAGTACCTCCTACGAGTAAAAAGAATTTGGCATTGAACAAAGGACTTTGAGGTGCGCGCGTCAGCTACCGGGAAAAGAATTACTCACCCTGAATGTTCACCTCCCGCTGACATTCCATCGACCTACCTGCAGGTTATTCCACCTATCGACGCGACGGGAACAAAAACTTTTCGGATGCAATTATGTTTTCCAATTACAAAGAGCGGTCGTGTTTTACACTAATCATCGTTTTATTGTATTGTAATGCGTCATTATGACAAATACACGATATATTTCAAGCTCACTCCTATAGTAGGTCACCTCAACCTTTGACTTTGGGTAATTGTTAGCTGTCCGTCACACCACCCTGTCTTTACAGTACCTGTATTGTATACTCTTATGAAATCTTCTCAGAATAGTCGTATTATGAATTATGATCCATTATAATATTGAAGCGAAAGGACTTCTAAATTAAAATAACCGGTTGTAACAGGTAGAGCAACAAGAAATAAGAATTTAAAGATGTTGAATGTTTGAGTTTTTATATTGTAGCAACTTAGTAAGTAAGACTCGGTCCTGAGATGTTTTATATCGGCACCGGCGTTGATTTATCTCCGGCCAAATGCCAGACAGTGTGAGGCAGCTCACTCTGACGAGCTGGGATGACCTCACCACTCCCCGCACGACGCGACGAGCTCGAGGTGCGCGGGGAGTGGCCCGGGACCAGTCAGCGCTCGATCCGATCTCAGTTTTTATAGTGCAAAAAATCGAGCCCCGACCTACATCACTGCTACAAAAAACACATTAGCTCCGAGTCCGAAACTCCACGACAATTACCAGCATTGACGAACAACTTGCACAAACAATGGCTCGCTGAAGGTCTCCAGTTTGTTTTTCAAATTCATTATCATAATATGACATTGAGACTGCGTAGCAGGAAGCGACCGTTTCATTATGTAATGTCGAGTAGAAATAAGTAGGTAGATTTCACGACTGATAAAAACTTACGAACGCTCGGTGAAACACAACCGGCGCTATTATTAGACTCGTGTTCAAGACATACGTAGGCAGCTTATCATCTCTACGTTTGTAATTTATGTAACATACGGAATGTTCAGCGCGGTGCGCCAGAGGCATTCATGACGACTGTAGATACATGCCCAGTACGTGAAGCAAAAGAAATTCTACGAAAGCGGACGTGGCAAAGTGAAATCGTCATTAGATTCCATTCGCCTCGGCCATATTTGTATTGCGAGTTCTGCTCTGACCACTGCGAATACACCGTGGTGTTGAGTGTTGACTAATGTTTGCTAGAGATTGTTAAAATTCTTCTGTCCGCCACTGGGAAAAAAAATCTTACAACACAAGATCTTTTATAGTAACGTAGTATGTAGTGGTATTTTGAAACCGGCAACAACCGCAAGGCCGCGTTCAATGTTAACGTAGACTTTTATGGGTGTAGGTACCTAGTCTTAGTACGGCACAGGCCACATCGCGTTTGATGGCATCGTCACGAGCACAAGTGTGTACTGTGTACTCAGCTGTCGGCGGTGCCGTAGCGAAATATTGTAATCACCACCGCAAGGTTTCGTAAAAATACCTTAAGAAATTCTTTAATCAAATTAAATAGGTATTTAAGCATGATAAACTGCTGATGATGGAACGAATGGTCAAATTCGTTAGGCACAAAAGTGTGCCTGAAGATAGGATCGTACAAATTTGAGTTTAATAAGTTAAACTCAAATTTGTACGATCCTATCTCCAGAAGGAAATCTTTCATCGGAAATCAGAAAGCATATTTTACAGAGGAGCAGCAAAGAACGGGTAACTGTAAGCGAACGTTCTTCGGCTCCTGACATCGTTGAACATTGAACATCTCCATTATCACCAGCAAAAAGCAATGTCACCTCCGCTACAAGACGGTCGCAAGAGGTGATAACGACCCTGCCTCGCCTCTCCCCACCCCCTCACCTACCCGTGTAGATTATGAGCACTGATAGCTGAAACTCTGAAACAATATTAATATAGCATTCATACCAAAACCATTCATCTTTGCTCCTTTTATTGATAACATCTTGACAGGATAACGAGATCAATGCATTGGGCCCTGAAAAAAAGTCTGAATAAACTGTAAAAAGCTTGCACATTGCTTTATAAGGCTTAATAATATATTCATCTCACTCACCTATATATTTGATAGCTACATAAATGAATACCTATTCTAGAGGTAGAAATGATAGGTCGATAGCCCGATAAAGTCAATCGGTCAATATAACACCGCGTCAGCGCACCCGTTAGGTGATCTATGCTTTTGTGTAAACTTAATTATAAAACGGTGATTAACCTTTAAACAAATTAAAATGACTATTGTTGCGATGCAGAATGCTAGAAGTCTAGAGCAACCTACAGCGTACGTATTATCATCTATTTTAGATCGGATAACGAACCTGATGGAAGGTCAGCCGACTCGGGGTGAATACACCTTGTATCTAGGGTGCGTCCGTAGGTCGCCTGCGAATCTCATTTAAATATTTTCGAATTCCGTGGCAGCGAAATGAGCACGAATATGTTATTCGCAAGTGTTTAACTGCTTGGTAAAAAGCCAAATGACGAATTCGGCGTCATTAGTTTAAAAACAAAATTTTCTCTGCGTAGGTACAGTTTTAGAAATCTATCTTTTAGACTTCTATATTGAGTACGTAGCTGTATTTATCCCATTATTGAGAAGGTAAAGATTAATCGAACACCTGAGTTCAAATGTCATAGACCTGGTTAGAAAATTTCGAATAAATGATAAGACAAGTTTTCTTAATAATATAATTAATAAAAAAAAACAACTAAACAAATTTGTAAAAGAATTAATATTTAAGTGACTGACATCATGTAATTAAATAAGCTAGCTAGGTCGCCTCCCTCTTGCTACTGAGTGCGTGTAGAGATCGCGAACTTTCGGCAAGAGTTCGGGAGACGACCGCGCGGGCGGCGCCCCTGTCAAGGACGACCTCACCCAGCCTCCGCTCGCCGCGAATCATGCCTAAAAGTTCACAAATACTTAGGTTCAAAGCCTGGACACTAGTGTCGATACCCCTTTGATCTGATCAAATTTGAATCAAGCTATTTGACGAACCTTATGAACTAAGGCGCTCCTGTGCCTATGCCATGTATTCTTTTGGTATATCTACTGACATTTTAAGTACCTATAACTTATCCGATTTTACCTATATATTATTGTATACAATGTGTAGACGTATCGGCTCTATATACACTCGTACAGCGATAGTTTGACGTCTTAATCAAACAATTGCACCTAAATTACTGTCGTATAACAATCATACATAACATATTTACACAGTCCGCAACTGTTTTTCAACCATTATGTACCTATTTATGAATGGCAACAACTGCGTCATCGCCGAAGTCATTGGCAGCACAAACAACTACCTAATAATATTATTCACTGTCCTGCTACGATTCTTTGAAAACAAACGTTATGATCGACATGAATATGAGTATTATTAGTATTTTTCTGAGTATTTTTGAAGAACGCGTTGATGTCTTTGATTCCATTAAAAATAAGTGTGCCCAGTCATTTTGTAAAGTGTGCAATTATGAAATATATTTGACTTTGTGTAGTGTCTAGTGAAGCAAGAGAAGTCATACGCCTAGACAGTACGTAACCCTCACTGGGGTAGGTCGTTCAGCCGGGCGCGTCACCGCGCGCACCGGCCGGCTGCCTCACCGGCGCGGCGCGGTTTCAGGCGGGTGAACGAACCTCCTTGCCGAAGGTGGAGCAGGGTGATCGCTCTCAGTCACAGAGTCACAGCCTTCGTCCTTATGCGGCTCCGTACAATGCCTACTTTTTCGGGTGGAGGCAATAAGGTTGCGGATTACGTAATATAACGCCACCCTACCCCACACTCAAGCCTACAGAAAGCTCGCATCTCGCAGGGTCAACAAACCAATCTAGACCTAGTCTAGACTTGTTGAATGCGACACGTGTCGTATCATTTTTTCAATTTAAATAGCGTGTGTGGGCCTTGGACCAGCTTTAAATTCCTCGTCGATCCCGGCACCATGCGTCGTATTATCTGCTCCAACACGCTATATTTTGGGAGCGTTTTCTCGATTCTCGCATTCTATAATTTATCTATAGTTTTGTTGGCGTGTGGAGTTAACGGACCAAACCAAATTTCATTATTGATTTTTCCCTGAAGGGTAAACTGTTCTGAGAATGATCGATAGCCGCAGACTGACCAACTCACGTACCCTATACCGAGAAATTTGTATTCCTTGTCTCAATTAGTTTATTAATAGGGTATTTAGTATTTATCGATGCTTATTACGTGAATTAGTATTAACGTAAAGACATCGATTTATGAGTAGATACAATAAATGATTGTACTCTTACGACTACTTGACATTGGAATATTGGAGGGTAATTTACTCGGTGATTTGTATGAAAACCTTACAAAAGACACGTGCCAACCGATTCACGTTTCACTTAACAAGCCATACGTTATTGTAGAGCTTTAACTAAACAATATAAATAAATTAACTAATAAATAATTTTTCGTTAGGTCATGTTGCAGGTCTTATAAGTAATCTTAGCGACCTGAAACTGGAATATATATAAGAGTAGATTAGCCAACACAACCTATAATAATTCTGATGGTGATTTAATTCTGACTGTAAGTAGGATTACCTGTTCTGTTGGAGTTTATATCTCAATTTTACTGTCATTTTTTACTATCATATTGTAATAGTTTATTGTATAACATGATGTATGGAAAATAGTAGCGGTAATATATAATGGTTTATTAAGTATAATTAAACATTTTAAAGTGATTTTTTACCGAAAAAACTATTAAATAAAATTATGATTGGTTGCAGATCTCGCAAGCGAGGCCCGAGCAGCTCCTGTGACCTGGGCTACGGCGAGCCGAATGACCAGATGAACGAGTGCAATGCCGCTTTGGTGCTCATGTCGCTCAGCTGCTCACCTAACTCGCCGCGCCCTAGTAAGTACATACGCTAACTACCACTCTATCACCAGTGGCAGATCCAGGATTTTAGTTCAGGGGCCTAATAACCTAATAGGCGCGATTATTTTGAAGAGCTCGAGCTAAAATTGTCTTGAGAGCTATAACTACATAGACAAGTGTGGTTCTAGTCAAAAAAATTGAATAAAGAATATTGTTGACTTCGTAAAATGTATGCCAGTAGCTTGTTCTCTGGACTTCCATTCCGACCAACTGAACCGATCTACTAGTTGGTCAGAATACAGAATGGAACTTGGATATCATTTTGGGTAGTGTTTGAACCCCCTAGCCTCTTCTGTATCAGCCACTGCCTACAACAAAAACTGAAATACAGCCACATTCCTGCATAGGCAGTTCCTCACGTGGTTACTACATATTAATAAAACTATTGTTATTACATCACATCTCAATTACATCACAGAAGCGGTCATGCTATGATACTACGCACCTGTAAGTTCCTACTCATGTGTAGGTACCTAAGTTACGTCTTGTGGCAACTATGTATTTATGCAACGCGTTTAATAATGTTTGAGTTAGCATTCGTAGCACCTGTCTGGACTGACTAGGGTAACACAAAAGGGAATATTCATTTTACAAATACAAGACCAGTGCTGGTTAAAACCCTCGAAATGTGGAAAGCGTCTAGACTCTTGTCTAGACGTAGTCTAGACAGGTATTTTGTGTAACACTGTTCTCATGATTGGCTTTGAGAAAACTGCATGCTCTTGGTCGACTAGCATATTTATTTGCCACACTAGAATAATTTTCACAAATTAATTTCTGTAGAAAATTTTAGACATTTCTTACTAATTAACACCTCTACACACTGCACAGTAAGAATAAAAGTCCCTCAATCAATTGAATTTTGGATTTGGTTGACTAAAAAATTTGAGCTTTGCGTTGGCAGCTGGTCAGACAAACACCACTTGTCCTGGGGTAGGACCATTTTATATTATGAAGCTTGTATGAAGCTCTACTTTTAAAACTTTACTCTACCTTATACCGTATAAGTATATACCATTTCACCTTAAATAAATGTGCTGAAAAAATATTTTAAATAGGGACACTAGAGTATTCATTAATTAATATTAGAACACCAGAAGCGATCTTAATAAATAAACCCACAGCTATTGTAATTTGAATAAAACATTAGCCTAATTGAGATGCAAGTGCACGTCGTATTATGCAATCGTGCAGAGCTCCACCATAAAACTTTACGATTACTAGCTCCATCCAAAGAACAGCCGCCATTGATTCCGTGCATGTGTGCCGCTAGAAAATAGCTGTGCTGCTGGATAGTGAAAGTGGCAAATGAAGTTCCGTTTCGCAATTTAGTATATTTTAATGCCTACTTATCAATTCAAGCTTTTTAAAGTTGCATATTTTGCATAAAATAAACATAATATTGAATGTTGACTCAAGGCTAGCACTAGTGCTAATCATAATATTTGTTCCGTGTTACAGAATTCACGTAACACAATTAGACCCAGGTGTTTCCTATAAGATAACGTATTATGTAGGATGCAGTCGTTAGGATAATGTCACAGGCATTGTAGTGGTAGGCATTGTGGTGGTGTAGTGTGTATCTTGGAGACCTTAACCTGCACAAGATGGCCACAAAACCTATAACTGTGCAGGTGTAAGCAGGGCAGGGGGTCACATCATCGTGGCCACCTGTGAGACAAAAAACAGCTTATGGATTTTCATTAATTTATGAAAATCCGTAAGCTGTTTGTTTTACGCGATATATTGATATTTTAGGTATATAAACTAGTTGAATAACATTGTATTGTCTCAAATTGCTTTAAATTTTTGGAAAAAAAACGAAACACATTGGTATTATTGTCACTTTGAATCAGTTTGACAGTAGTACGGTCCCCAATACAAAACAAGTGAAATTTAAAAAATACTTTTTAAAAACAAGCTTTAATTATTCTTACCATCTTGCATCATAAAGTACTCGTCAAGACGAATCAAATGAACCCAAACTCGATGGGGTTGCGTTGTTTAATGACAGAGTTCCTATGGCCACCTTCCAGCTCCATCATCAGATCAGCTCGATGTCATATAAATATTGCATTGTCATCCGATTTACACATGCATGCAAATTTTCAGCTCAATTGGAAACCGGGAAGTGGGTCAAATTAAACTTGCAAGATTTGATTACAGACAGACAGACAGACAGACAGACAGACAGACAGACAGACAGACAACAGACAGGTGAAAGTAATATAAAGCTTGTAAAAATAAGACTTCCGTGGGACACATCTCCGCCATACGAATTATTGGTATGTACTTATTTGGCATTTTTTCTTGAACATGAAAAGTGCGGTAGTCACTTCCTAAGTGTATGGAGGGGGTAGTTATGACGTCACAAAGATGGCCGCCGGGCCTATTCTATTGTGCGGGTTATTTAAATATCTACTGAACCAATTTACTTAAATAGGATGTCAAATGAAAGATTATTAAATAAGCATTATTTTATTCCTACAAACTATCAATGTGAAGTAAATACCAAAGGAAATATTTCCAAAAAACATAATTTTTAAAAAAAAAAATTTTCTTCTTATGGGTATAACTTGGTAACCGTCAGGATAATGCAAATATAGGTTATGATAAAATATTTAGTTACTTTCATCAGCTTTCTAAAAAACCTTTAATCATTACAATAAAGCTATAAACAACGGAACTGCAGCCGTTTGAATGAGCCTCGGTAGCGCTGAACTCATAGCGGTAGCTAAGCCATTAGACGGGTTTTCTATAGAATGATAATAGAATTTTAAATAAAAAGCATGTGCGATAGTAATGAAAATATAAAATAATATTTAAGTAAGCTGCTACCTATTCATAAGTTGTATTTAGAAGTTTTTTCTGATGTGATCAGCATAATAATAAGTAGGTATGTGTTGTACTAAACTTACTGAAAAAAATATTAAAAATAAAAACATAATTTTATCTAATTAATGTCCTCAATCTGATCTGTATCTTCTAAATAATTATACTGGTTATAACATTTGTAACCGACATGACATATCCCTTCTAAGCACTTTTGTTTTTTGTCATTACATCCACAACGGGATGAACGGCAACCAGCTTTACATTGACATGATATAAGTTCGAGGTCTTTCAATGAGATTGAAATTACGGATGAAGTAACTGGCAATAAAAGATTAATATCCTCGATCATCCATCCACAGCCTATGGGTTCAGGAAGCGTGGGCTTTGCTACGTTCGCGTTCTGCCAATATATCGTCTGGTAGTTCGATCTTAGCGCATGCTGTCGAAAGGCTTGTCGTGTCGGCGGTAACTTATCAAGTTCTTTGATGTTCTGGAACATTACTGCTCTTAAATTGTTTAGACTATCCAGTTCTTGGTATACAAACAAGAAACCCGGACTGGGTTTCTTGTTTGTATACATAAGAATGACAAATCTTTCAGCGTTACAAAATTGTTCGTCTGTAAGCTGTGGGCTAACATCATAATTTGAAAGGAGTTGATAATGTTTTTGAAAAATTGGCCAGCTTAATTTTTTTGTGAGACCTGACAACGCGCTCGTAGTTTAACAAGTCACACCCAGAATTAGAGTGTAATAAAACAGCAATGATTTCCTCTGATATCATTGATCATTTGAGAGGTACTCAAGAAGAACCCGATATCCGTTTCATACTACATGGGATTGATTGTAAACAATCTGTGTTTGAACGGTTAATAGTAAATGACGTGCTACTCCTCGTTATGCACTTCTCTGAGGAACTACCAAGTGTTGTGTGGATTAAATCCGGTACTAGCAAAAAACCAACATTTATTAACGTTTATTACATACTAGTGCCGCAGGGCAACTTATGGCGAGCTGTTGGGGAGTAGCGGCCCCACGCCCGGGACCCGAGTGCTCCCGGGGGAGGATCCTGTTCCTCATTTCCGGCTTGCCTTCATTGGCCGGCCAGAGTGGAGTCGCGAAAGCTGCATGCTCAGAGGGAGGATGTGAAGCATAAGTAGCGAGTTGGCCTTTTACGTGTTTAAAGTCCAGGGACACCTCTCCCCCTATAGCCACTTGCACCAACGTTGCCCTTCTTGTCGGCTATTTAATGCCGGCCTTTATGGGGGCCCGTTTAGTGAGAGTGAGTGGCGAGTGATCACCTGCCTATATATTTCCTAATGGGACGGAAGTGGCAGGTGCCGTAGTCTTAAGCAATAGCCTCATTAACCATCCATTTAGAATACACATCCATAGCCTAGTTCAAGTGGTTTCCATTAATTCTCTCTTTGAGCCCATTTTGTATAGATGGACTCGCCACAGAAAGACTCCGATAAGTGTCACCCATCACATTTATAGTAAAAGCTTAAAGGGGCCTCTGCGCGTTGGACTTTTTTGTCTCCGTGTACGCCTATAAAAAGGCCCGGGTTCAGCCCGTGTTTAAGAGCGACATATATACCTATACACTAGAAAACATGACAACCGATAAGAGGAAATCATTGCTGGCTTATCACACTCTAACTGGGTGTGACCCTACGAGCGCGTTGTCAGGTCACACAAAAAAATCAAGCTGGCCGATTTTCCAAAAACATTATCAACTTTCAAATTTTGGTGTAAGCCCACAGCGTATATACGAACAATTTTGTAACGCTGAAAGATTTGTCATTCTTATGTATACAAACAAGAAACCAAGAGTCCGGGTTTCTTGTTTGTATACCAAGAACTGGATAGCCTAAACAATTTAAGAACAGTAATGTTCCAGAACATCAAAGAACTTGATAAGTTACCGCCGACACGACAAGCCTTTCGACAGCATGCGCTAAGATCGAACTACCAGACGATATGTTGGCAGAACGCGAACGTAGCAAAGCCCACGCTTCCTGAACCCATAGGCTGTGGCTGGATGATCGAGGATACTAATCTTTTATTGCCAAAACTTCATCCGTAATTTCAATCTCATTGAAAGACCTCGAACTTATATCATGTCAATGTAAAACTGGTTGCCGTTCATCCCGTTGTGGATGTAATGACAAAAAACAAAAGTGCTTAGAAGGGATATGTCATGTCGGTTACAAATGTTATAACCAGTATAATTATTTAGAAGATACAGATCAGATTGAGGACATTAATTAGATTAAAATTATGTTTTTATTTTTAATATTTTTTTCAGTAAGTTTAGTACAACACATACCTACTTATTATTATGCTGATCACATCAGAAAAAACTTCTAAATACAACTTATGAATAGGTAGCAGCTTACTTAAATATTATTTTATATTTTCATTACTATCGCACATGCTTTTTATTTAAAATTCTATTATCATTCTATAGAAAACCCGTCTAATGGCTTAGCTACCGCTATGAGTTCAGCGCTACCGAGGCTCATTCAAACGGCTGCAGTTCCGTTGTTTATAGCTTTATTGTAATGATTAAAGGTTTTTTAGAAAGCTGATGAAAGTAACTAAATATTTTAGCAAAACCTATATTTGCATTATCCTAACGGTTACGAAGTTATAAACATAAGAAGAAAAATTTTTTGTTTAGAAATTATGTTTTTTGGAAATATTTCCTTTGGTACTTACTTCACATTGATAGTTTGTGGGAATAAAATAATGCTTATTTAATAACCTTTCATTTGACACCCTATTTAAGTAAATCGGTTCAGTAGATATTTAAATAACCCGCACAATAGAATAGGCCCGGCGCCATCTTTGTGACGTCATAACTACCCCCTCCATACACTTAGGAAGTGACTACCGCACTTTTCGTGTTCAGGAAAATATGCCAAATAAGTACATACCAATAATTCGTATGGCGGAGATGTGTCCCACGAAAATCGTTATTTGAAGACTTTTTTGCAAATGGGTCTCGTACTACAGAGTTTGACAAACAACATAAACGCAGCCACGCTGAAAGGGACGGAAAAAAAATAGGTTCTCCTTTTTCTTCACACAGAATTTTTCCTATTGCCATCACACTCACACATAAAATGGGTACTTCTAGTTGTATTACTTCTGTGAAGCAGGGTAACCTATTCTGTTGAAGTATAAACCTCAACTGTTTTTTTTTATTGTTACTTAGGTGCATGGGGAGGACGTTCATCAGTCTCGCCAGGCGCGAGCAGCAGCTCAGGCTCGTCATGGCGCTCCGGGACCCCGTCTCCACCTCCCGCCTCCTCGTCCTTCAGCGACGAAGGCATCGCCATGGACTACGAAGATCTGCATCCACGCAAAAAGCGGGTAAGCAACAAAAACTAGGAACTCATTTACATTTCAGCCTTGAACAAGAATTATGCACAAAAACTCGACTGTTTTAGAGGTTTCTTTGTTAGTATTCAGGTCTACGATTTGACCAAATGTGGCTAGTGTTCGAATCCAGTTCTAAATTACACAAACATGTCGTGTGGAACGCTGCCGGTCACTAAGAACTTCAATTAGACCGTGACACACTTTGCTCGCTTTCGTATTACAAAGGCGTGTGTTCGCTACTTTGGTGCCATATTTGTAACAACAATAATTCATCTTTTGTTTCTTGAAAGTTATACGAGACGATTAAAATGTTGAAACTTTGTTAAGGGGCATTTAAGTGCAACAATTTTAATGAAGCTCCACACGCTATCTCAGTGGTTGAATTTAAATCACGACAAAAAATAAAGATATTTCTGTAAAGTCAAAAAAAGACAATCAAAAAATATCCACCTACATTTCCAGTTTCCGTAAAACTTAATTAAAACCTTTGTGACGCACACTAATGACTCAACCTCAGATGCACAATGCGCTTTAAATTGCTGACACCATATATTTAATAGCTGGTAATCTATTGTGTCGTAAGTCGTAAGGCACGAGTAACCAACTTACAATTATCCATTCCTTTGTCCAATTTCCTTTTGAGATAAAATATGAGCCTTTACGAAGTTAGGTAGATTGCTAAAACGCAGGTCTAATGCAACTTTCACCCTGCAACAGGTGTTCTTTGTGGCTTTACTTGAACAGGCGAACACGTCCTGCTAAGTAATGTTGCGTCACTGAGACTATGCAAAATACTAGACATACCAAGAATTTATTAGAAATTTTCCAAAAATACTTAAACTTTTATCTTCATCTCTTCAAATGTAGAATTAAAATTAGGTACCTACCCACGTGTACGAGTTGCTATCAACACATTAAAGTTAATTTCTTCAGAAGCCTAGGTAAGCATATCTACACCTATTTCATATACATACGTACATAGGTATTATTCAGAATCTAGACCTTATTCAGCAACTCTAGATACATTATAATAAGTTTAACATTATTATTCTGTTTAAATGAATTACTCGCAGATAAAGTGTCACTGACACACTACTCTGCGTCAATATCGGTTTATTTGCTTTAGATGCATACATTCATAACACGTGTCATTTTGATACCTTTATGTTATCACAAGCTTTTACTTACTTTCACCTGTCCGTTGGATCTCTGTCTGTAATCATGCAAGTTTAATTTGATCCACATCTCAGTACCCAATGCAAAAAGACAATGCAATATTATTATGACAACGATTTGATCTGATGATGGAGCTAGAAGGTGGCTATAGGAATTCCGTAATTAAACGACGCAAACCCCATCGAGTTTGGGCTCATTTGATTCGTCTTGACGAATACTTTGCTGCTAGACGGTAACGATAATAAAAGCTTGTTTATAAATTTCATTTGTTATGTTGTTGTTTTTCAAGTCAAAATAAATGCACCGTGTTCACCGCCAGTTCCATTATACCCATATTAAACCTAATGAGTGATAGAGTAGCTTCTAGAATAGCCGTAAGGAATATTTTGCGGTCGTTATTTTTTATCGCGCGGTGTGTTTGTGGCGAAGCTGTTGGCAAAAGTGCATTAAATTCTAAGCAATTTTCTACCCATAGAATAAATATTAGAACGTTTTCAGTTTTCTATACTGCTATTAAAATGTTACTTTAAAATATTAGAACGTTTTCTATACTGCTATTAAAATGCTACTTTACAAAACCATTTAGTGGATGCAAAATGCAATATGTGACCAAAATGCTGGTGTATCTTATCAAATAAGTTTTAATGAGATGTAGATTAAATATTACTGTTATAAGATTTGGAAGTTGTAGTACTAATATTTTAAAAGGACCACAGCAGAATTAATTATTACATATATATGTATACATTTTATGATGATTCGTGATTGAGAATATTACATAAATCTACAGGAAAACATCTCGTTTCCTATGTCTAATCGATAAAAAATCCTATCGCTATTTTCCTGCCGTTAAATTGACTCGTGCAATTGGTTCTAACAGTGCGCCGTGCACTTGCAGTAGATAAGCAGTTAACACGCATATGTGCTCATAATAATATCATGATTTACGATCCACGTGCACAGTTCACTGAGTCGTCCAATGTCAAGGCGCAGAGCTGGTTATGCAACACCATTGTAAAATTGACATAAAATATGTATGCGGCGTCACTGATTGGCTTCCATTAGCCATCCACCTGGATACGTCACAGTCATGCTAACTTCGCTGCCAAAAAAAAATAGGCCACCGGGCATAAAACTAACTATTTTTTTTTAATGTTAGAGACAGACAAACAAGCAAACGGCCCGCCTGATGGTAGCGGTTACCGTCGTCTATGGACGTCTGCAACACCAGTGGAATTAGAGACGCGTTGTCGGTCCATTAACACCTTTATCCTCCTCTTGACTTGACAATACCAGTTTTCCCTGTGTGTTGACAAAATTTGTCGGGTGCGTGCGTAGTGACGTCATCAAAAATTTATTATTTATTATTATGGTATCACCAATCATCATCATTAGTGTGGTATCATTATTGGCGTGCGTTGTGACTCCTCCCGCAGAAACTGGCAGGCTTTGTCGCATAGTAATTATTACTTACTTCTATTCCAGTGGTTCAATGTTCTAAGATCATTGGCCGCACTCCATTGGCAAGTGTTTTAACTAGGAGCGGATTTATTATTTATCTCGTATTATAAATTGTAAGAAACAAAGCGCTATTATAATTGAACGCTTTGTCCTGTCCTGACAGAATGAGGGACTGTTAAACAATACTTCAAAGTATTGTCTCTTTAATTCTTACGATAAAGATGCCCTTTAAGTTAGCCTTATTTTTTGAAATGTATGAAAAAAGGAAATAATTTAATCGCTACAGAATGGGTACCAAAAGAATCGTTAGCATTATTATGGATTCAAAATAGTTAAAGGAAAAAATGCTAAATATGAACTTATCTCATAGGATTTTAAAATGTAAACTTTTTCTCAATATCGGTAAGCTAGTATCTAAAAAAATACGAGTACTATATTTAAATAAAAACTTTATTAAAAATATACCTCAGTAATAAAAACTTTAATCCGGATAGTTTCTTTTCATTTATAAATTGTTTGTTTTCTCCGTTCAAATATCTACTTTTGTGTGTATAAAGGTAGGTTGAAATTTAACATTAGAATTGTATTTTCTCAAAGTTACTGTAAATGAAGTAACGTTTACACAATAATGGTGTTAGGTATGCGTTGTATTGTATTCTGGTATTGGCGCGAGTCGCAAGCCCACGCTCTGTTTTTAACCTTGTACATATTGTTGGCGGCCAAATGCTTGCGGTGGTCGGCAGCGGTGGGCGGACCGGAGACGCTACTCTTCTCACTGTTACACCTATTACGTAACATCTTTTTATGTTCTAGGAATTCAAGGATAAATCGCTCTTACGAAATTAGGAGATGATTAGGACCTCATGTGGATTCACCTTGTTAACAGACAAGTAAAACTTCATTTGCGTTGCCGTTTTTGAAAAAGCCTTGAGCTGACGTCACATTGACGCTGGGACGCACGGGAAAGGCGATCCGGGACTAATTTTTTGCAATGTTCAAATATGTAATCATTCTGACGCATGATGTGTTTAAAGGGGGGGCGATCAGGAACCGCACAAATGGCGATCGCGGTCGCTTTCCTGCGTGTCCGGTCTCTGTGTACATCGGCTTTAGCTAGGTATTTAATAAAAGTGTTGAGCTCCCTTTGTTGGTGATTAGTGATATTTCGTATTGCCTCTTTACAATCTGTGAAAAGAACAGGCTTTCCAAAATTATAATCTCCAACGTTATAATTTAAGCTGTACCTACTTTGTGTCTGCCAAAGTGATTTGAACAAAGCCTTTTATAACATACTCATGCATGTTAAAACTTGCTGCCTGTAATGGCCATTATGTTTTTCTTTTTTTTTTGTTATCGCCGAAGAAAAAATGCGTTACGCATACCCTCCCGTACGGGGATATGGGAGGGTTATGTGGGACTCCCCGTGCAGAGCAACTGCACAGGTATATCCACTAAAACGACCCGGTGGCACTCCCGCATCGTCTTTATGACGAAGGACTGGGAATCGGCAGAGCCTTGCATCCAGTTATGTTTTTCAGCTGCAATTGTTTTTCTTAATTCTTCAATTCACATTAATTACATATAAATGTTACTGACCAACCCAAATATCGGTCAGGCAATAATTTGAGGTACGGTTTGATTTATTACCCCTAGGTTCTAATAGGTAAATGAACGGGGTGACTTTGAATTTGTCTTGCACGTCGATTCTGTACGAAAACTTGAGAGCGTAGCAAGACTAGACTAGAGGCTATAAAACAAACTTTTATTTTGAAAAAACCCACTGTGGAGTTCCTAATGGATGCAAAATACCAAAAAAAAAAACAAGTTGTTGATTGATTTCGTACATGAAGGTGCGAAAATAAGCAAGAGACTCGTAGTCGCTTTGACACGAATATAATCGTTAATAACCCTTCAATCTTGAACAAAAATAGGAGATTAATTCAGAAAAAAGAAGTCCCTTATTAATATGTTTTTATTCCAATTACGACTTAGGCAAATGTAAGAAATAAATAAGTTGCTTATTTACCTAAGAAGTTATTTCTGTACTGTTTTGTGTGGGCCTTGATTTTCTTTTGAATACCAAATTGCCCGTGAAACTTGTGTAACCAAACATTACAGTTAAAATTAAGGTAGTACCTACTTATTGTTTTTGTATTATTCACATATTAAATGTGTTTGTATGATTTCACTACTAATGTTGATATAATTATTTATTATAGTTACGATTCTCTAGTCCTCTAGCAAATTTATTTATACATCTTAACCAACGAATTAGGGAAATAGTCTTAACACACAATAATATGCCAGCGTATCTACGTTACGGCGTGCGTAAATTTATTCAAATCTTTATGGTACCTTTTTTCATTGTTCTTGACGCCTACGCAAATGATTTTCCTCTGCAAACAGACTATTATTGGTGCAACTAAACACAATAGCAAGCATTATGTCCCAGACGCGGTGTCGCCGAGCTAAATGATCACATCGGTTACATTGCCAACTGTTCAAGTCATGTTACCCATTTACGACACCGAGGCGAATCTATTTTAAGAAAGATAGGTATTATATTCTTTGCAAAAAATAAACCAGGGTCTCTAACGCGACCTCTAATAGAGGTACATGTCCGAAGATATAAAGTGATACGTAATAATCTATTTTTAAATATCGTACTAATTAATAAGATCCTAGTGAGATGACCTTACATTAAATCACAATAAATTAAAATGTCCAATTTAAAACACATCCGTTGTTAGATCGATATATCGGTGTCAGATGATTGAATACCCGATAGATAAGATTCTGATTATAGTGCAAGATTTATTATTATGAATTCTCAAGATGAGTGTCAGCAACCGATCGGAGCACCTCGGATTATCGTCCCCGAGGTCGGTGACCCGCCACATGTTATCCATGCGGAACCTGTTCCTGCGCACCACTTACGCCAACCAGCCCACTGCCCATTGCCATCGCCACCTGAAAAAAATCTATCTTTATACTCGCACGCACACAATTGCATCTATCGTTACAGTGCATGTGTGTCTTTCGTTAGCAACCGGTGCATAATACGTATAATATAGTTACTTATAAGTAAATGTAATACGTATGTTAGGTGCAAATCTCTTGTTACCGAGCGTATAGATGCCTGACGTCAGCTGGCAGACCTTGGCGGAGGACAGAGCTATTAGAGCGAAGCGAGGCCTTGCCAGTATTCTGCCTGCATACAATGCAAATATTTGTATGATCATCCAGTTTATAAACGTATATCCGCGTGCGAAAATAAATCTATATACACATCAAAATTTCAAAGTTTTAAACTAAAACTGACTGAACAATTCCAACACGGGAGTATGTCAGAAGCGATAATTCCCAAGGAACCCTTTGTTCCAAGTAAAAGTGCACAACAATAATACCGGACTGTTTGTCGTGATGTGACCCGCCTACCACTCGCTTCTAGGTTCATTATGCCATTCCGAGAACGCTTATGCAGCTTAACTATTGCAGCTTGCAGCTAATCTAAGGCATTATACATTATTTATGGCCTCTGGCGATTATCAACTATGCATTTGATGTCATACACAGATAGAAGTGCTTATCGCATTCGTAAAATTCTCTGAAAAATTACGCTGTTAGTCACTGCTGTGGGTGCAACAGTTCCGGAGCATATCACTGACGATGACCGATATGTGCCAGGTGGATACTGGACAGCTGTCGATAATGCGTGTCATTCTTTATTCGTCATATCATTCTCCGGTCAATTAACGGCTGAATATTATAACTCATGTAATGTAGTTGCAGTGAGTTATGGCATACGTTTGTGCATCAGTGTAGTGACGTGTGTCGATGCTGAATGCCGGCTTCCACGGTAACGATATACGCGTTGCATCACGCCTCATGCGCACACAAAGCGCTGATCATTGTGTAACCCACTTCACTAATCCTTCCGCGATTTCCACTGACCATAACTCAACTACATTATTATCCTGCACAACATGCAGCTTTATAAAATGAAGGTAGCATATCTGTTGACAGTAATAAAAATTGCTTTTTAGGGTTAATAAAAACGCGGATTTAAATGTTGCACCGTAGCACCGTAACCTTGTTTTTGTATAAAAATATTACGGAAATGTCAGTATACGACCTCTGTCGCGTGGAGTATACATAATATAAAATCACGACCGAGACATATTTGCCGATAAGGGAAATCACAAGTGTGTAGTGCAATGGCTATACTCTACACTCGTATCTACTAGGTACGCGTACGTACTGCGCCTTGCACGAGTTGCATTATCGCACCATACACGTGTAACCTCCAAACTCCAAAGGTATCGCTGCAGTTGCCCCTTGCAATGCTACGCCATGCCTGTATGCAAATCAATCTTCTCAGAATAATGTTCAGACAATATAGTCATTATACACACTGGATATTATTATATTACTTATTATAACACGTTTTTCGAAATTATATGAATATACTTACTTCTAAATTTATAAAAGGAAAGAGTGACTGATTGACTGACTGATCTATCAACGCACAGCCTAAACCGCTGGACGGGTTGGGTTGAAATTTGGAACGTAGATAGGTTTTACGACGTAGCCCTCCGCTAAGAAAGGATTTTTACATGCGGACAAAGCCGCGAGCATAAGCAAGTTACTTTTATAAATGTGGAGTGTCAAGATATTTAGTTCCTTAATAACTAAGGTAATACATTCTTTTAATAATTAATATGGCATTTTTCTGACTGTCATTACAAAACACATCTTAAATCTAAAGCCCAATATCAATATTTGCTCTTCTATCGCCATCATTCTAACAAAATATGTTTCATACGCTTTACATAATAATACGAGTACTTACCTACTAAAACTAACATACGTATATTATGATAGATATGTGTATATTATAGAACCAGCTAGAGATCACAGATAAGAGAACAGTTACTACGCAAAGAATACAATGTAGTAAATACAATGCGCCTGCGTAGTTCGCGAAGGCCACATTATCGCCTGCCGTTGATAAAATACGCCAAACATTATCTGTAAAGGCAGCGAAGACTTCCGCATGTGCTCACGGTCATTGTAATTACGAGCTTGCCACGAGTTTTATCGCGTCATTCGTCGTAGCTTCATCAATGAAAATAGCCTTGTCAATAGAAAATTTACACATAGCACACGAGAAAACATACAAGTTCGAATTATCTTATAAAGATTGTACACGACTTCATAGAATTTTATATCATTGATTGCCTTCCAAATAGCAAGATCGAGTCACTTACGATTCAATTCATGACATTAGAGGTACATCGCAAGTGATGACTCGAAAAACTTGATCTATTTAATATAAAAAGTGGTTCTGAGAAAATATCTCATTAAATAAAATATTAGGTATAAGATATGCGTTGTATTTCGACATGTCAGGATCCAAACCGCATGTATTACATGAATCGTGCTTTATCTTTGAATGTAATATCTAGACGATAGTGGAAGCACGTCGATAAAAGATATTGTGGCACTTCAGGAGCAGTTCAATCAAGTTTCACGTGACTTTAGCAAGGTACGCGTGACCAACGCACTGTGTGTAATTTTGATGAAGTTGCGGCCATCCTATTTATTTTTTTATTCGATACACGATGTCAAATAACAGCTCGGAATCTAACTCCAATGAAATTCTTTCCAGTAGTTTAGAAGATACAAGGTCTTTCATGAAACTATAGAAAAAACATTAGAAACGCTTTTGCGCTTTCGTGTTCTCGCATTTCTTTGATTAATTAATGTATTATGTTGAGGAGCATGCTAACGTATTTTTTGATATTAAATAACTACAAGAATTCGAATCACAAGTACGTAAAAAAATACATTTTGTGGTTTTTCAAATATATTTTTTTTCTCAGATATCCTGTTTGTTTAGCATTTTCTTTTAAAACTACAGTATCGTTAGGTTATGTTTTATCTCTCCACCAAATATAAAATCAAAATATCAAAGGACCGCTGAGTTACAGATTTTCAAAAATATTGGTTAGGGCTGTCCCTTTTCATATTTTTACATAAAATAAATATTGACCACTAGCTAACACGTTGACATGTGGCACTGCAAGATTAGTATAAGCGGATAAAAAAAAAAACAAGAGTTGAGGACGAGGAACAATAGATGGCGTGAGTGGTCAGTCAAATTGAAAACCTTTTTTAACAAAATAGATTATATTTCAGAAATATTATATTCTATTGATCATATTTTGTTAATTGGTGCCAAATAATAGTAAATATATCGATAAAATTATTTTTGTTTACAGATTGATAAAGAAAAAAAATAATTACTCTAAATTATATATCGTTTTTTAATTTGCAAACTTTGGACTTAAAAAGTATAATGATAAGGCCGCCCATTGTGGACCAATGTGTTATAATATTGTCATAATAAATTTAAGTACTTTTTGTTATATTGGTGGCAAAAAAGAGTATATCTATTCTGTAAAATCCTAGAATAAACGGATGGTTAGAATAGGTATACAATAAACATTCAAGAGAAAGGTAAAGGAGTTTCAAGATTTGTGGTATACCTACTGGTTTATTAGGTTTCGGCGCAGACCGCGATTTCAAAAAAAATGGCGGTAAGTATACCACAAATCTCCAAATACCACAACAAAAGATATTCCGACAAACACCAACCATTCATAAATTTCATGAAAATATATAATACGGACCAGTAGGTATGCCACGTTCCGTACAACCCCATTCAATTATTTGTTCCCCAATTACACCTAAAATCTTTTATAATTATTTGAAAACTTTAAAAATCGTCATTTCTAAATATATCGCATCATACTTACATATTACGAACTATGGACCTACTTTTTGAAGTTGGTTAAAAATACTAACAAGCTACTTTTCGATTTAATTCGCTTTATGTTTAAACATAATGTGGGCAGATGTAAATTTTATACGCTAATATAATTTTTAAATTTTGACAACCCTATTTCCATAGAAATCTTTAGTTTCCTTAGAAATACATTTACTCAGCCGTCCTTTGATGAACGCATTTGAAATTTTAATGTCTCATAAGTAATTACATTTATTACCTAACCTAAAAAAAGAAAATGCTAATATACAAGGAAAACTAAAATATTTAAGGAAAACTGAAAATCAGAAAAACTTTAATTAAACTGTAGGTTTATGAAGTACATCATTGATTTTAATATATAATATGTATTAAATATGTTTATATCATCCTATATTACTACAATTTTAATTTTGTTTACGATTTATATTTTATAACAATATAAACATTTTTGTGAGGTCATTAACCTTTTTCAAAAAAAATCATAGCTTCTAAACTATTGGAAAGAATTTCGTCGGAGCTGGATTCGGAGCTTCAATTTGACATCGTCTATCGAATAAAAATATAAAATAGGATGGCCGCAACTTCATCAAAATTACACACAGTGCAACGTGACTATTAATTAACTACTAACTATATTACTGACTCTACACGCCAATCACATTTTGTGGATCTTCTTTATACTTACTAATTAATACTGGTAATGTTGTGCTATGAACAAGTAATGTGATTATTAACTTTATTTTACTTTATTATTTATATATTATTAACTTTACACAGATTAAAGTTTTTACGTACCTACATACTCTAGATACGTACGTAAAAACTAAAAACTATATGCACTTAATTAATTTGAACCCCAAAGAGCATACTGCTGCACTAGGCGTTAAGCTTGCCAATCTGGGCACTTCACTTACACGGGTCAAATAGGTACCTATTGTACCTGAATAATGACTTACACCTGATGAAGTGAGAGCGGCCTCTACAAACTAAAGGTTGTTAGTTACTCTTTACTCAGCCTTCATAGACCTTGAGTAGGTGTTGAATTGTTAAACTACGTAGGTAAGGTACACGGCTTTAACAAAAACTTTTTGCAGATTCGTTCCAAGCCCCGTTATATTCTCAGTTATAAAAAACTAAATGTATAATGCTCGTCTAGCTCAAGGTTTGCTGTGTATTAAATGATAGCGGTTAGTTTCAACACAAATAATGGCACGACCTTCGCGGTGCTATTTTAAAACGCGGAAGGCACCGCGGCATTAGAAGCGTGGATCGCTCCCCGCTTCGCAACCGCGCCGCGCCGCTCCATGCTACACTCACCAACACATTAGATGTAATGTACTCGTTAACGAACTAAATCTAGGCTGGCAACAATCAACCAAAAATCACTAGAGGACCGCATGACCGCTATACTCTCCGCTACAGGCTCAAACTCTAAACCAGTTCTTCTGTGGCCTCTATTCGCTCTATCAAAACATCTAAATGAGCAAATTATAATCAATTTTATCAAAATAATATTATAATTTACTGTACCTTAACGCTAACCGGTCGGCCTATCGACATTAAACGAAATCGGGTTTCACCTAAGAATATTGTTGAATTAATGGCTGTCAGTTTGCTACGACTCGAATATATTTTATCATATAGGATTAATTACATTTATTTGCATGTGATTATATAGTTGGGAGCCGCAGGACTGTTGCCAGTGTATGTTAATTTATGCATATGGGCATCCGGTAACGTTCGGTGGCTTGGCTTTTCAACCTTTCAACTGTTTGACCTGTGCACTCGTACGTTCCCGGTCCCTTCCAAATAGACGGACACCGCACTAGTCGCTAGAGCATTCGGCCCCCTAACATCGACCATCGAGAACTAAATGCCATGGCAGTAAACGAAGCCCGACGCCCTAGTCACGCATGCCTTTTGTCCACCAATTGCGCGTCAATTCACGACTTACGCAATAAGCAATCTCTATGTTATAATGACCCGTAACGAAGCGTAAATGTATAGGTAATAATATATAACTCCTATCATCAAATTCTTGTTATCTCTACTACTTATTGTCATTTAGATTGAAAATATGTAACACTACGTCATAAATTTAAATGCGCATAATATTAAAACGAATAGTTCCACGCTTCCGTAATAACGTTATTATGATTATGATAACAAGTTTTATCAACATTGTGTATCTAATGTTACTTATTACGTTAATATCACGTGAAATCCTAACATGAATAATTTTCTGTTTTGTAAAAAATATATAAGTAGGTGAGATTTGTACAGTGATTACAATATCAAAGTACTCTACGTACTACGACGTAGAGCGTCTACGTCATGCTAAATCAAAAGTAATTTAGTATAAAATACTCGTAAAATAACTGTCCCAGTGGCTATAATACGATTCAATATTCACCGAACAGTGAATCTAAAACGAGCATTCTGTTACACTACAAAACTGCGATAAAGAAGTCTGCATTTTAAATTAAAATAGCAAAATGTTTAACCATTTATAGCTATCAGATATTTATTAAAATGATGGGCATGTAGCAACTATGGTGACAGTGATTAATTTAATTATCAGAATACTTTAAATATTGCTGATTCCAGAATGCTCAGTTTAGACCCACAGGTTGGGTAAAATATTCAATAGGTAAATAATTATTTATCGACCGAGCGAGCAACTGGAACTACTCTACATTGAGCAGTTAAAACGCGTAGCACCGTCTTATTCAAATATCCAGTACCCACTTGGCAGGCTTTAGGATTGAGTTGTGCGATTACGAAAATAGGTTATAGCCACTTGAGTTGAACGGTGTAGTTCGGACTTGAAATCAATTATAAAAAATAGGCGAATAGATAGATTAGCCACTCTATCCGAGTTCCCATTCTTGTGGCGTCTAGTTGAGGACGCGACTGCCGTTAGATATATGTATTCCAGTAAATAGAAACCGGTACTTTAGCATACACCCGTCTCACTTTACACGCATGGAGAGCAACGGCTATGTTATAAAGTTTGTTTAGTAAGATGCTCACAAAATTTCGTAACCTCACTTTAACAAAGAAGCCCAAAAATATTATTCTAGTTACTTTAGAAACACTCATATTATTACATATTTTAGAGCCAAATAAGTCCAAAAATATTCTTAACTATCAAATATTTCCAAACGTTTGATGAGTTATATCTAAATCCAGTAAGATAATGTCGAATAAAGAACACAAAATGGTACATTTTATAAAGGACCGCACGAACTTCACCGTTGTTGTCGCTCCATCTCTTTCTACAGGTCATCGTCCTCGCACCACTCAACTCCCTTGTTCTAATAACCCTGTATATATCACACCGATACGTACATATCATGTTACAATTACACATCCATTTCGCGAATTATTATCGTTTTGAGGAAAAATATTCTGGCTAGTTGGGCTAAGTTAACGAGTAGGCGCCATAAAGTTCACGAACCCCTATCCTGCCGGCCTTGGTGCGGTCAAAAACACCGGCCGGCAAGACATTGACCAGCTTTGGCCGGTAGGATGATACCAGATGCGGTTACGGTCATTATGGGTGTGTAACCACATTGGGCAATTATTTCAACCACTCTGAACGATTAATATGAACAAAGGAAGCTTGAGTTACCGTTTTGCGTGTCACACGACATGTTGTGGGTGGCAATGGCAACGATGACGATTTTATTCCACGATTATTATCACTTTGCCAATAACTTATTAGAGAGGCATTTTATTGAATGTCATTTATAAAAGGTGAAACCAACTCTTAGCAATAACCATAAAATCAGCCAAAATGGCAATCGCTTTATGAAATTATCTCCAATATAACAATATGTTATATTATGTATTACTTTATTATTTTTGGCTTCAAATTTTATCTTCATAAAACAACGAAATCCAAATAATCGTAGTCTGTAAGCATAGCTTTTTTTTTTATTTTTTTTTTTTTATGTAATGGAGTAGAAGACGAGCAAGACGCTCTCCTGATGTTAAGAGATAACGGCTGCCCATAATCAGTACAGTGTTACCTAGGATTTCACAATTATGTGAAATTCTAGGAGCACTGCACCAACGCTTCTTACTAAGCTTGGGATAAATGGAAATTTACTGAAACGTTGTTATGGGTTGTTAGTTCTACAAATTTAAAATAATCTGTAGGTAATGTGCAGATCAGAAATAACATTGATCGAACTGAAAAGTCAATGGTTTTCCTAATGTAATAAGCGCACGTCTGGCGTCGTCGTAGTCTGATAGATAGATGGAGGCAATGCGTTTTTTTAACCGGCATTGGCAGGGCAATGACACCGCGGCCGGTTCACTGCCCGTTCTTGACAGTTCAACTGTTTACACTTATGCTTTAAACGTAGAAGATCATTCGCTATACACTTCAGATCGCTCCAAATTAGGGCTCCAACTACACAACGCTCGCTTATGGTGCCTTCGAGACACGAACGATTCTTTACCGTTAAGCAAACGACAATAACATCATGAAATGAGTTAGAGTTCAGTTACTCAAAGAGTTTGTTATCGGTCCCATTAACATAGCTCAGGTAAACGGGTGACGATCATAAAGAGTTTTGGTTTAGTGATTGTCCGTTGTTATTATTATTTGTTTGTTCTTTGTTTATGAGTTACCAGCCTAATAATAGTTAAATATTATGCTTTTACGAGAGCAAATCAAGTTACTAATAATATTTTAGTGAGTTTCAATACCAAAGCATTGTTTGTATGTTGTACAGACTAGACTCAATATCTATTACCTATAGGTAATATAAAGTAGCGCGTCGTGTTGATAACACAGTAGGTATAGAACAATGGTAGTGACTAGTGACGAATTCAACAGGCACGATAATGAGCACCTATATAGTTTCACGGGTCAACAAACCCTATTTCAAGAATATTTATTGCTTTGTAATAGCAGAAACTATAACGGTGGACGGTAGATTTCTTGAGTGTCCTCCTTCAATAAATTGTCTTTTGCACACGTTGATACGTTGCCAAATCTCATGATGTCACTATTTATTTTGGTTTCCTGTTAAATCAGAATTATTAAATGTTTTGTTACTGTTATTTTAAAATGTTAACTTCGTTGTGAATTTTAGTTCCTAAAAATTATTCTGAAGTAGTTAAATATGGTCCTGCGCAGTAGAAAGAAAAAGTGAAACTGTAACAAGTTGGAACCTGTAGAGGTCGGTGACCAGCGCGAGCGGTGCGGCGCCCAGGCCGGCTCCAGCGGGCAGCGACTGCCCCACGCGGACGCGGCTGATTACTCATCTAAACCACCTTCCAGCCTGTCACCGCATACAGTGCCGGGCCACTTCACTTCACTGCTGACTCACCTCTATGGAACTCGCTTTATGATTGTCCTAGCTGCATCAGCTTCTCAATTATTTAATTATATTAGGTATGCCGTGACTCACGACCTATTGTGTTGACCCAATATTAATTTCAAAATATATCTTAATTGAAGCCTCTTCAAAGGACCGTTTATTCCATGCCATGATGCAATAAATATACGATGTGTCCAGTCTTCGCTTCTCAGCTCTACCTATAAAAATTACATTATATCTACATTAAAGCAATTGCCACTGTGCCGAAAAGCTTAATACATGATTCCATAAGCTTTTTATGAGGGCAATCTTCGAAGATCGCTTCGAACAATAGCAAACGCAGCTCACTTCTGACAATAAGATGAGGCGAACGAACGCTACGTAGTTTCTTGCCACCACCCACTGGGTATTTTCATGTGTTAAGTCCACATTGTGGTTGTTTATGTGTGCGCTGGATGGTTGAGTGAAAAAAGTCAAGTGATGAGGGTGAGACGAGGCAGGAGGCGCGGGGATGCCGCGCGGCAATCAGGGGAATGTTTGGACCCGAGTTCATTGCATCCGCGATGCCTTGCAACTTGCATTATCAGCTACAATCTTCCACCTGTAGGACTCAGAAGGACTTAATACAACACGTACTATGATGCATTTGCTGATAAGCTGAGCTCTCTATTTCTTATCTAAATAATACGCATTTTGCATCATAACTAACTTTTTTGAAGTTTTGTTCTTGAAATATCTGTTTGTAGGTATGTACTTATATATAAAATATTCCGAAGTGTTAAGGTTCAATTTGTCAGTCTCACCAGGAGGCTCTCTATAGTTTCTTTCGAACTTCATGGCATTAGGGGTAAGAGTATCAAAAGTTCAGTGACCTACAAAGTCCCCTGGCTTCATGGGGTGCACACCGCATGTCGCATTTGCGCCCTCTCGCTCGATGCATCGTGCTATCTCATCTAATTTCTTTGTGTGGCAAGTTTCTTGGAAGGTGGAAGATTTCGTGATACACTTCGGATATTTAGGTTTTGTTTGACCTCATAATACGAAGTTACGAAGACAAACAAAGAACGAACGACTTTAGACTTTAGTATAACTTGCCAATAAAATTTTCCATGTAAATGGAAATTCACATTATACACATATTGTTACGGATATTGTATCCAGAAAGTGAATGAAAATTGTACCTAGGCGTCGCGTCGTTCGACATTGAGAGCTGGATGTTAGTAAACATTTTAGTTGACAAAGCATGTTTAGAAACTCTACTATTAAAGGCAAGTGCATGGCATGGCACAAAGCCACGTGATTTCTTTGTTTTTTTTTACTGGCAATTGTAAAATTGACTTCACAATAAAAGCAGGAATGCACTTTTTGGATTTTTTTTTGGAAATTATTTTTGGTTCCAAAAATTGCAAACGTGGATTGTAAACTTACTGAACAAAACTGACGGATAATACGGAGGTCATTTGCTTCATAAACCCGAAACGACATATCCAGACATAGGCGGATCCAGGATTTGGTTCTTGGGGGGGGGGGGGGGGGGGGGCAGGTGCAGACGGGCAAAAATATTATAATTTTTACTACGAAAAGTGTGTGTTTAGCTCGCTCTGAGCAGTAAGAAAGTTTAAACATCCTTAATAATATGTGCGCCGAGAAATAAAAATATAATCTTTACCATGAAATATGTGCAAAATTCGTAACTCTACAATGATTCTGGGGGGGGCCTTGGCCCCCTGCCCCCCCCCCCCCCTAAATCCGCCTATGTATCCAGATAAACGGAACGAGCTTGACTACTGAAACAATGGGTAATACTATATGTAAGCTAGGAATCTAGGAAATATTCTCAAATCTTTGTCCAGTATTATTCGGTCTGCAGCAGCAACAAATACGCTCTTCCCTGCTACCAATATCACATAATTATTATCAACCTTAATCGAATTATTATTCGAAGTATTATAACAAAGAGAAGTTATTCTGCTCCAAGTATAATGCGTTGGCCTACATTATATTCATCGTAATCAAGCTTCGCGTAAAAGTACCGGCCGGCGAGGCGCGGCAGCGGCACCACGCACGGACAACCGCGTGACGCGATCCAACATCTTACCGAGGTTTCCTCGTTCTTTCCTAGTGATAGAAGGAGATGACAGGAAAACAACATATACCAACGCGCCTGTGTGAGTGTATAACTCTGTATGTGTAAATAAGGAAGGTCACGCGGGCGAAACGGGCATATTATGTGCGCTCATGGGCAAAAGAGAGACGCAATGAAAACAAATCAATATCTTCTCGCTTCGTTTCGCGCTAGAGCGAGAGAGCGCAACAACAAACCGACATTTTGTGCCGGTTCGCTTTATAAGCATGCGCCTTTAGTTCGACTTTGAACTTTATATCTTTTTGCGTCGATACAGATTGGACCGGCTCCAGTTGTTTACAAAATTAAACTCTAACCGCTCGGTTAGTATATCTATTCTCTTGTGATAAAATATTGTAATATACATATTGGGCTTATGGTTTATGACTTTATTGTATAAATTAATGAAATAGGTGTTTGGTTCTCTAAACGGTGAACTGTAAGTTTTTCAAACAGGTATAATTTTCCGTACTTAATGGTATACATTTTGTATGATAAATAGTCGTTTGACATATAAGTATAATATAGGCATGCTACAAGGTATTTGACGTGTATAGGTGTGCCTAGCCTCTGCCTCGTGCCTTTACCTCGATACATGTGTTAGAAATTGTGATACATAACGATTTAAATGCTTAATAAACGATGCGAAAAAGCAAATCAACCAAATTAAAAAATAAACAATATAAGAAATGACATAGTCTATGGCACTATGGTCTGACATAAGTCATGATGACAAGGCGGCTAGAGGGAAGTACCTATGTGATAAAATAGCAACAGAAAAATAGAAAACTATGTAATTGCCGAAAATATAATACAGTTCAACAAGTAAATATGTACTTTTATTCAAGATCCTGTTGGTATGTATGTGTGATTCTTTCATATCAGAAGTGAAACGAACCTGACGAACGCTAACATGTCCAAATGCTGTTAGTAAGAGCTGTTCCTGACGGAATGGATACTGAAAGAGATATAGATCGATCTGGAAATTTGGCTGAGCGGTGAAATGCGCGTCAGCGATGTGCACTGCTTTACGTTTTCGACGCAACGCTATGGTGAGTTGGCAGCAACTGGTTGTGCCCAGGTATTTATTTTGCTCACTTATTATTGTGTTTAATATTTTGTATCAAACGATAGCTTTGCTGGTCTGTGTAGTTCAGAGTTCGGAAGTCTAACAAATTTTATTGGTTTAATTTTTTGTAGTGTAATAATAATTACACACACACATTACAGTATACTTAATAATAATTAATTATTAAAATAAATAAAACGGACAGTTCTACCTCTATATTATGGTGGGTTCGTGTACAATGTCCTACACACATATTTTGGTACCTACATTTTCTGTGAGGTACTTGATTAGACAAGTTGTTTTGTGTTGCTGATATTTTATGTGATATTGCTCTTCGGAGCAATGACCTTTATGTTAAATTAAACTAAATTTTAACAAACCTTTACTGTAATCAATGGTAAATAATAGTTATTTTGCTATAGCGAAGTTGCTAGAATAAGCAAATTTTGCATAACCTTATTTGATTTGGTGAGAAGATAAAGGGATAAATAAAATGAATTACTGTTCATGTTAAGGCGTTTCTTGTCATGCTTGAGGAGGTCAGTTTTGAAGATGGGGCACTGGCCGCACTGATCTGTCAAGTTTTGCTTCTTTGTCAAGAATAGCTGATAGTATAATATATTTTGAATTTTGCTAAATTGTACAATATGTTTTCCAATGGAAGTAAGAGAATCTTACTCTAGCATTTATGATGAAATTATTACTGACCATATCCTTATCGCAGACTTTCCTAGCACAGTGTTTATGATACCTTGAGAAGGTGGACATTAGCAGAGCTGCGGCACCCAGCCACACGTTGGAGCTACAAGCAGAAAAGAGGAATATTCAACGTGTGGGTTTTGAGTACCTTCTTCTTGGTCGTAGCCTCATGATTGAGGGACGTGATCATGGTGCCTCATCAGCTTTGACACCACTTCCTTCCATCGATGCCGGTCCTGCGCCATTTGGATTGACGCTTGTAGGGTGGCTCCCGTAGCATCCTGGGTCACATGCATCCATCGCGTGGGTGAGCGCCCTCTACCTCTCTTCCCTTCTACACTGCCAGTAAGGATAAGTCTCTCCAGACTGTCTGGGTCGCGCCTGACGGTGTGTCCGAAGAATTTGAGGACTCTCTGCATGCAGATTGTTGTTCGAGTACTTAAGGTATTATGAAACTGTTTGTCAATGTTACCTACAAAATATGGCATCGGTTCACATTAAGTTCATTTTAGACTTTGTAACAATTCGGTTCGTAAAGATTATTTTATTAATCTTCTATGCTTAATACTGAGACGGAATGTATAGTGTACCGTAAAGTCTATTACTATAGTTATTAATCAGTCATATTCCCATTGGCAATTAATAATAAATCTTGAAGCTTAGCCCCTGAAGCAAGGAAATATGATATTAGAGAACCATTTTTAAAACTAAAACATTGAATGTGTTTTAAGTAAATTATATCTGCATTAATTATATATATCTGTATACATGTAGAGATGATGTACCTATACCCAGTAGGTATTGACACAAAGTATTTTTACATTTGAATTACTATAGCTATAATATTGGATACAGAGTTTTCTAGAATCAAATTGAATTTTAATATCAGTGAACCAGAACAATATTTTGGTTCAGAAAGTAAAAGGAAAAAAAAGTGTTTAGTGAAATAAAATGACAGTAAAAGCACGGCTTATACTAAATGTTCCCAATGAGGTCAAAGTGACTGTGATATTATAATATTGTTCTGTCAGTCTTAGGTCCGTCTAAACATAACATTGTACCTTGAAATGTGTCTTTTATTATTATTACAATTTGCATGCTGAAAAGCGGACTGTAGCAGACTATTATATTATAGAATAGAAAACTCCTTATTGTTCACACAAATACAGCAATATAAACTTGGAACTAAGGTTGCACAGAAGGAAGTGTTACGATTGGCAGTCTTATCACTGATGGCGATCTCTTCCAGACAACCATATTATAATAACTTGTTATCTTTTGTATACATACTCTCGCAATGAATAACTTTGAAATTTGAACTTTGAGTATATAATGTAGACTTATTAATAAATGTAGTGTATTCCACAATGAATGATGTTGACTCATCAAATTGATATTTTATGGATATATATTCTCACATATTATTTGGGAGGCCTACAGCTATGGTGCATAAATAAAGTAGTGAAGAGCCAATAAATAGCTTCCACATATAAAGTGATAACACCATTATATGCAGAAGGAATAAGGATACAATATTATAACAGATGACATATTATCTTTTTGGAAGGGTTTACATAATTCTTATCATAGACTTGAGTAAATGAAATGTATGTGTACAATCATTTGAATGCTCTTAGGGCAGGTTGTCTATTACAGAATGATTTACGGGTTACCACCAAACTACTAATGGGGGGATTTATACTGCTCACTACATAGCTCAGATTTCATATTATTGAATGGTACAGAAGAACAAATAATAAAATAATTTTGTGATAATTTGTATTCATAGTTGGAATTCTGGATTTGCCCCAGATGTCATAAAGTAGAATTATTGTTATGACACTACATGATTTATAAACGTGAGCATGTAACCTTTTGTAAAGAAGACATTTTTTTAATTATTGCAATTGTTACTACCTACTTTCTATGTAAGGCGGATTTGAAATTTAATTAGGTAAATTATTTAGATATGATTACATTTAAAAGTAACGGTATGCAATGGTTACCTGTCGTTTGAACTATCTAGTGCCATCTTTATGGGATAGTAGTATCCAGTCATTAAGTTAAGATTGCTAGTAGTACTAGTTTAAAAGTATGTTCAGGCTACCATATTTGCGCATTGTTTGTTGATAGAAACACTTCAAAAGTAAGTGTGAAATTACATGATCAGTAAATATCAATGGTCCATCTATGAATGTAGTGATCAATGAATATCAATGGCCCATCTATGGATTTAGTGATCAATGAATATCAATGGTCCATCTGTGGTGTGTGTATCTAGGATGTGTATATGAAGTCACTTAAATTATATAACATTAAAGCATGAAGAGTTTTGTGGGAGGTATTGTGTAAATGAGAATTTACTTAATATTTATTCATAGGTGAATAAGAATTGTTTTAGATAAAGATATAATTAGTCTTCCACACTGTTAATAATATTATTTTGAATGAATGGTAAGAGACCAACAAACAAATGATGAACTGAAACTGTCTTTTACTATATATG
This sequence comes from Hemithea aestivaria, assembly GCA_947507615.1. Lineage (NCBI taxonomy): Eukaryota > Metazoa > Arthropoda > Insecta > Lepidoptera > Geometridae > Hemithea > Hemithea aestivaria. The sequence continues at coordinate 11,822,330 of OX382326.1, forward strand.
TAAATATAGGTTACATATATACACATTGGTATACATGCACAGAATGTTCTCGTTTAGATCCATTTGATAACTAGGTGATATAGTAGAAGGCATATCAAATATAAAGACTAACTGACAGTTTATATTTGGAGGACCATAATTAAATATTGATGATATTGCATTTTATAATATAATATGGTATTAAGTTTCATTTCACAAACTTAAAAGTTAACTAATAATTGTATGAGCTTGGATGAAGAAATTCCCACAGATTCGAGGTCCTTTGGCCGCGACAGACATAACCAATGTAAACACCACAATGCATGACAAGTGATGGCAAATTTTGGTATTGTCATTTAGAATAGAATGTTGTTTTTAAGATTTGATGAATTGGGTATGTTGATATTGTTCAGACCTAAATGATGGTACATTTCTTCATGCTAATAAGATGGTGCTCTCAAAGGGAGTCATTGTTCACAAATTGTCACTATCATATATCAGTAACTTTCTGAAGGGACTTACTTTATGTTTTGGACATCGTCAAGATAGAAAATACTGTTGTAACCGGTATGGAAACTCAATTTATGTGGAATTACTATGAAGCATTTGTGTGACTGTACAATTGTACAATGTCTATAATATTAGCAAGTGTTAGTAAAGAGTTTGAGTTGTTATAATAATTAACAGTTATTGACATATATATTGAAAAAATGGCGACTTGTGTATTATGTATGGGTTATGGGAGTCCGTTGTGTTCTTATGTGAATTACATTAAGACTTGGTGACTGTTACGAGTTAGAACTCATACCTACAATAAAATATATATGTGACCCTGGTGAGGGAGTAATATGTTGAACTTATACCTACTATAAAGTATATATGTGACCCTGGTGAGGGAGTAATATGTTCTAAGTTGGCCAGATTTTATCTGGCAAAGTTATGTAAATGTGACCCTGGTGAGGGAAATATCTGTTGTAAATTGGCCAGAGCTGGCAATGTTTTGTAAATGAGACCCTAGTGAGGGAAATATCTGTTGTAAATTGGCCAGAGCTGGCAATGTTTTGTAAATGAGACCCTGGTGAGGGAAATATCTGTTGTAAATTGGCCAGAGCTGGCAATGTTTTGTAAATGAGGCCCTGGTGAGGGAAATATCTGTTTTAAATTGGCCAGAGCTGGCAATGTTTTGTAAATGAGACCCTGGTGAGGGAAAAATATGTTTTTGGCCAGAGTTGGCGAAGATTGATGGCTAGAGCTGCCAAAGTCCCGGTTGGCCAGAGTTGGCGAAGATTGATGGCTAGAGCTGCCAAAGTCCCGGTTGGCCAAAGTTGGCGAAGATTGTTGGATAGAGCTAGCAAAGTAATCAGTGGCCAGAGCTGGTAATATGCGATGATGATATCATATGGTTCAGATCAATATGAAGATTTTGTTGATGAGACACCGACACACCGTAACAGACATTTGACTTCACTAATCGTACTATGATATCAAGAATGCAACAGCAAAGCATGAGAATCGTTATTTAAGAAAGACAAATCTTAGTGCTAAGCAATGACCTATCGAGTTTTCCGGAAAATGATTCAGTCTTCAAGAAGTTCTAAATACTGGAAACGCAGATGAATGAGGTATTGTTAGCTTAATTTATATGGTCATATAATATCTACTTGAATGTAATAGAATATCTATGGCCTTTATGAAGAATAATGGTTGCCAAGGATACTGTTGCTCATAATGTCATCTATGTTTTAATTATTGAAATATTATGTAAATGCAAGGAAATGTATAAAATGAAGATATACAAAGAATTCTGAAGATATCAAACAAGCTTTCAGATGTAATATACTAGGAATAAAGAATATCCTTTATAGATCAAAAACGTTGACCAGAAGGAAAATCTGCTATACCTAGCAAATAGATCAATAAAACCAAGATGAATGCCAATGGGTATTGTACACATTATATCATAGACCGATGATAAAGGATATTTATAAACAAGACAAGGACATTGATTACATTGAGGTCTATGCTCCAGTGGTCTACCACTCGCCTATAAGATACCTGATCGGATGCCAAGAAGGAACTAGAAACAGATACACCAAATGGATGGAGTCACAGCATTCTTACTCAGCAAAGTTACTGAAGAAACTTACATTTAAAACCTGGTTATGAGGATGAACATTATGATTGTAAACTAAATATGTCAATGTATAATAGACACGAGCCAGCGAACAAACTATTGGCACAGACAATTAAATATTGCTTTAGAATTTGGGATGCCTTGCTCAAGAATAAATCCATATGTTTATATTGTAAATGGAAAAGATGTGATTGTTATAGCAGTATAATATATCGATGATATAGAATAGATCTTTATAACATTGAGGAAATGTCATAAATTATAAAAAGAGATACAAAAATAAAAAAGGAAAGGTACCTGAAGGATTTAGGAACAACCAAACATTACATTGGTTCCAGAATATCACAAGAATACAAAATTTAATTTCAATTGAATAAGCAATATATACAAAGATATTACAACAGTCAGCCCACTAATGAATATTGGGCGGCATGAGGTATCAGAAGGCAACAATGCTTATGAAACTCGTCTATAATATACCTAATTATAATGGAAATGTTACCAGTTGTTGTGATGCAGACTAAGCAAATGATACTGAAGATAGAAGATACATATTTTCACTCCCATTATGCCATAAGCTAGAATTATGGAAAACAAAACATAGCCTTATCTAAAGTGAAGCATATTATGGAAAAGTTATGCCATTTGATAAGTCAATGTGATAATATAGATGGAGATGACTAGAAGCTCCTTCGTCGGCATATTAGCAGATGACTGTCTTTAAATAAATAGTCATGATAAAAGTAATCAAAATTATAATATCTCTTTAATAAAATGCCAATTTCACTAAGAAAGTAACTTCGCATGATAAAAGACGTAGTGCCATTCAAACGAAAAATTAATTATGACAATAAGATGTAAACATTTTAAACTTAATAAAACAAACAGCAATATCCATGAGTTTCTTGCTCGTTCTTCTCATGGAGGTGCTTTGCGAACGAGCGGTAGTCATTTACTAACATAATTCTCAAAAAAAAAAAAACGTGTTAAATTTAAAATTAATTAACTTGAGTTTTTCTTTTATTAAAATGATTTACAACAACACAACGCGAATATGAAGCTTAACTAAAAAGTTTTTATTTAATCTAAATCAAATTATTGCTCTGTACCATTAGTTGTCGATATTTTAAAAAAAATGTACTTGCTCAAATGTATTTACTATCCCGAATACGATGTACTGTCGGTAGTATGGGGACATACACCAACAAAGAATGGCCGAGATGTGTTTGGGGATAGGGACATCCCCATGGCAGAACGGCCGATTGTTAGAAATTGTGATACATAACGATTTAAATGCTTAATAAACGATGCGAAAAAGCAAATCAACCAAATTAAAAAATAAACAATATAAGAAATGACATAGTCTATGGCACTATGGTCTGACATAAGTCATGATGACAAGGCGGCTAGAGGGAAGTACCTATGTGATAAAATAGCAACAGAAAAATAGAAAACTATGTAATTGCCGAAAATATAATACAGTTCAACAAGTAAATATGTACTTTTATTCAAGATCCTGTTGGTATGTATGTGTGATTCTTTCACATGATACCTGCCTGACATTTATCTATGATGACTTCATTTTGTATAGGTATTAAATAATAGTTATACAATATAATATTTATATTTTCTCTCTCTAGAATTTTCTAATGAAACATTGTTCTACAGTTCTATAGATGGGCTTGAAAATAAATTAGTCCTTCAGAATTAAAGTTACCTCTAAGCATAGGCGGATCCAGGATTTGGTTCTGGGGGGGGCCAAGGTGCAGACGGGCAAAAATATTATAATTTTTACTATGAGAAGTGTGTGTTTAGCTCGCACTGAGCAGTTAAAAAGTTTAAACACCACACAATAACATGTGCGCGAGCAGCTAGCTGCGAGCGCCGAGAAAAAAATTATAATCTTTACCGTGAAATATGTGCAAAATTCGTAACTCTACAATGATTCTGGGGGGGGCCTTGGCCCCCTGGCCCCCCTAAATCCGCCTATGTCTACTAGTATTCTTTTATCTGTGCCTCTACTAACGTTTTATTGTCACGGAATAAAAACAAACTGTTGACAAATAGCCTACGACTTTATCTCAGACCGACCTAAAATGGTAGTCAGCAAGAGTTCGATAAAAGACACTGTGACACGTGACACGAGATGGTTAAATATTAGATAATATAACAATATATCATTGACGAAGATAATTTAAACATTAATAAATAGCACTTATAATCTAGTGTTGTTATATGTATAAGTGCATTAGTATTCCCGAATGCACAAATAACCGCTGCATACTGGCACGACTACTGCATTGCACACATAGCCGACCGCGGCACGTGTAAGCTGTATATACGCCGCACTAACACAACTGAACTGAAGGCCTATTCCGGACAGTGATATTCGTATCGGGTTCTATCTCGATAATTTTCTTGCGTTAGTTTATGCGAATAAAGGCTACTGCACGCATTTAACACTCTTAATAAAATTAGGAGGTAAAATTCGTCGGAATCGTCACATGATATGTTGTATAATCTATATTATATTAATTACTTGAAGTCGCCTTAACAGTTTTTTTGTTCGATAAATTATTATATTTGCAAGATAATAATAGATGCAGTTTAGCGATTCTTCAAGAATCAAGACACCGCCTGTCTCACCCTCAATTATATTAAAAGCGAACTTGAAGTAAGTAGGTAGGTATATTTATTAATTTTTAAATCACTTGTAGGAACAAAACTAGTATCTTGAACAGTTAGAATCCGACCCAATTTCAATTCTAATTATAACACATATATGTTAAACAAAATGTTCCTGACGTTAGATTAACGGCATGAAGGTTAATACAGGACCGACTCTATCATTAACAAAGGCTCAACGTATATACTATGTCACCACTGAAGTACTTCTATTCGAGACACGTAGATTACAGTGAATCATTGGACCCCACAAAGGAAACGGGTCGAAATATTTACGACTGGAGCCTTATTTTATCGCCGCGCCGTCTCTGTTTAATTTTGGGCAAGCGGCCTACTTTACCCCACATAGTTAATTTTTGACCATGGGATAAATTTGTGATAGCGGTAGAGTACATCTGTTATGTGAATAAAATATCATGTAAAACGACTTATATTATTGACATTATAATAATGCGAAATTCGCTCATGTTCGTGCTTTGCCTGCGTGGCGAAAGCCTTTCTTAGTGAAGGTCTACCTACATCACAAACCCTATGTTCCAAATTTCAACTCCTTTTCTTCTAAAACCGTTCAGCTGTTTGACCTATGCATTGAGATATCAGTGTATCAGTCACTTTTTACTTTATTATATATCTCTATCATATTATAGTCTCTATTTCGTTTTTCTTGTATTTTTAATGGTCTCAATTATGTTTAAATTACACGTTAATAAGCAAGACGAAGTGCATAGTAGTTTGAATCAATATCCGCATAACGATAGCTCAATGCTTACATAGATAGAGATTATTGGAATCGGAAAGTAGGTCAGCAGTGCAGTGAAGGGAGAACCCCTGAAGCGGCCGCGCCTCCCCGCTCCCTCTACCCTACCCTACTTTACAAGGGTAGGTTAGCTAGCTTATTAATAAAATACCCGAGCAATTTAGAAAACAATTTACTCTCTAGTGAAATCATTTTTTTTATTTCATTATGATTGATACTACGTAATGATGATAAATATTTAACAAAATATCGAATTATTTCGGGAACTTTTATATTTCTTTTTTATCGTACCTACTGAAGTTCTATATTATCGTAGGGCCATTTCTCAATTGTAATGTATTGTCTACCTATTATGCATTTATTCCTATAGCCTTTCAAAAAATACGATGCCAAGCAGATTATTGTTTTACGTGTAGTTGTAAAAACAGCAATACTTCTTCAGGTAATTTACAAAATGGATTCACAGAACTCTACAAAACGTTGCCGTTTCATTTGTGAGCCATGCCATTCACGAGCAAAACGGCACTAAATGACATTGCCGCAGTATCGATCCATATTTCCACTGAAGGACAACAGAATATAGCATTTGTAAAAACTGCCCTTTTCAATTATTATTGTACCAACGTCATTTCCTTTACGATGGGATGATGGGAAAATGGATTAATACGTTTTATAAGAGCTCTAAAATAGATTTTACATATAGGTTTGAATGGACTCCATATACCTAGTCAGGTCATAAATTCTGTCACATGTTTAATATAAAATTATTGGAACAAGTTTATTTATTATGTAACCATTTATATACCAAAATGAACTTAACAAAACATAGATTCTTATGACAATAAAGTTTATTCAAAATGACCTCCGTGATTTTGAATACAGGCCTTCAATCTGCGCGGCCAGTCGTCTATCGCAGCACGAACGAGGTCCATGTCAATATCGGCTGCTGCCTTAATCAAGGATGTCTTGAGTGACTCCAAATTGGGATGAGGCTTTGAGCACGCCTTTTCCTCCAAGTGTTGCCATATCTTGTAATCTAACGGACTCAAATCTGGACTGGAGGAGGGCCAGTCTTCGTGCCGGATGAAGTCGATTTCACACGCCGCCAGCCAGTCTTGTGTGCTCTTCGCTCTATGAGCTGGCGCCGAATCTTGTTGGAATTCCCAGTGCCTGTTATTGAACATGGTATGAGAAACAGGTTCCACAAGGTTCGTCAGGACTGTATTTTGATACACAACTGCATTCGTTTTTACACCTTTCTCACAAAAATGTACCTCTGTTAAGCCCCAATAAGAAACTCCCAACCATACCATGAGCGAGGATGGAAAATGACCTCGTTGGACACGCGGAATACGGTTGCTCGCTTCTTCACTACTGTGTGCGTACACCTTATCATTTTGTTTGTTGTAGCTCTCTTCTACGGTAAAAATTTTTTCATCCGAAAAAAGAATTTCTCGATATTTTTTTCTCGCGTACCGCTTCAACAAAGCGCGGCATCTCTTCAGTCTCAGGTCCATTAGACGAGCATTTAAACGATGTCCTGTTTTTCTTCGATATGCCCGAAGCCCTAAGTCTTCATTTAACACCCTTTTCACCGTGGTTCTGCTTAACCCCATCTGAAGAGCCAACAGTTTCTGCTTACGTTTGGGATTTCTTTGAATTCGCGCCTTCACAGCTTTTATCACTGCTGGAGTCCTAACAGACCGAGGGCAACCACTTCTTGACCTGTCATCTACACTAGAGTCTTCATTGTATCGTTTGATGGTACGATTAACGAATCTTTTGGTTATATTCAAATTTTTCGGTATGTCAAAAATTTGAATTGGCGCGTAACCGCAACGATGCAACGCAATAACTGCAACACGGTCTTCTTTAAGCGTCCACTCCATATTTAAAAATGAGTAAAATTCTAAAAAATATACATTTTTATTTTCATGAACAATTCGAAATTCGAATTCAATAAACTTTTTTGTGGCCAGCATTCTAAAAGAAAAGTTTTTACTGTGTGACAATACTTATGACCTGACTAGGTATATAAAGGATGCCGATGAAATGGCTAAGTGGAGAAAAGAAAATCGAAAAGTCTCTATTCTCTATCTCTAGTCTCTAGCTATTAGGCAGATTATTCGCTAGGAAATAAAGAAATTAGAAGAAGAAAATAAGTTTTTGGATATGTATAATATCATAGTTATTTATTCCGTTCCTGGCTCCTGGTATATAACGAAGTGCAAATGGTTACAATTCCACAATGCGTCATTATTACCATGAACACTGATTCATATGGAACTAATTATTAGTCACAATAAATGTCCCCTTTTGGCTGAAATCCTTGTAAGGAACGTAACTGATAGTTATTTACCGCGCAATAATTCTCAAGTTTACTCCTGGTAAAGTCCAACATTAACTTGTTTTTGTTCCTTACGTTCGTATGTATAATCAGTATTGACGTAAAAGTATTACAATGTTGCCTTTACTGCAAAGAAGTAGAGAAACCTTAGGTCTGCTATGAAAATACAGATTAAGATACAAGGAACGATGTTATGTCCTTCTCACAGTAATAAGGTCTTTTAAAACTGTTCTTCTAGAAATACAAAGGAGTGGACCTTCGCAACAACACCCTTGGCCGTGGCTGCGACCTAGTTACGGCATTCATCTCTCCACTAACGACCCGACAGCACTCCCCCCTGTTGCCTCGTTTCCCCGTGACCTGACCTACTTCGAAATGCACTTGATAAAGCCTCGGATTTAGGGAGGCTAAAAAGCTAGGCCACCTAGATACTTCTGTCCTACAGAGACATTATGGAAAAATTGGGTACCTCTTGTGTTGTAAATGTAAGAAATAAAAACAAAAAATAATTGAAATAGACCCAAAAACTATTTTTACTACATATTTACATATTTTTAAAGTTTTGAATTAGATAAACATGTTAAAAACGTATACTCTTGAGAGATATTTAAACATGTGGCATTGGATTGAAGGTCGGTGCAGCAGTCTTTGGCAAGCGACGCTAATCGCCACCTCAGGCCTAGCAACTAGCAACTCAGACATTTGCCTCGGTTCGTCTCATCACCAGATAAAACTTCAGAACTTCTGAAAATATTCGTCAATGACACCTACGATCTACTGTGCCTACGGGTAATATAGCGTTATACACTTTTCGAAATATTTGGCATAACTACTAAGTTATTTATTCTATCATCAATATCAGTTTTGTCTTAACAATATCAGCGTTACATAATATAAAAACGTATAAACGACATTTTTTTCAATTTGCGTAATATATTTTTTTTATGAAATTTTCATGTTATTATAATAACAGTTTAATAAATATCCATTTTCTGTTTGTTTCAGATGAACAGTGTTGTATTTGAATGCACTTGGCGAGGGTGCCGCTTCCACACCAACACATGCTCTTCCATCGAAGCACACATCAGAAATACACATTTAGGGTAAGTTTTCTTAAAAAATATTCCTAATTTACCCTTTACGTAGGTAATATTCAATATGATGTAGCCCCATAATTTGCTTGGTTTTCCTATGTATTGTTTATAAGTGTATGGCTGATAATGATTTAGATTTATTAGTATGTTTCTAAACAAATATAAGTAAATATCACAAGTAATCATGTCACGTGTGCGTAGATGGATGCACGTGCCCGGTGCACCTACCAACTGCAGTAGGTAGGTACCTATAATTGCGCAATGCCAGCCAGCTGGCAAGGTTATGCTTGCGATGAGCGCGCATCGCTTCCTGCTTCTATAATAAAGAAAGTTATTGTTTTATCTGATTTATCCTGCATAATAATGCTAATTTATTCACTTGTAGTAGACATTTATAAAATTCTGAAAAATCTCGTCTAGATCAGATTGAAACAAACTCTTTGACATTTAACTGGTATAATCAATTCAGCTGACCTTTTGGTAGTCACTGCTATAGTTGGCACTTGGTAAAAAAGTACTTAGAGCTGAAAGGCCGGCCCTTGCTGACCCGGAAGCAACTCGCGACAAGGTTGTAGTACCTACGTAACTACGTACCTACATGTGGATTGGTCCCGCCCGCGCCCGCGACCGCACAAGGTCGCCTGCCACCGCCCGGTTACGTAACCCGGCCCTACTGTTCTTATAATATCGATGATTGTGCATAGCATATTCACCGAATGGAACTTTCGTTGAAGGCTAACCGTCAGCTTCACGAGATATTGAGGAAAACAACCGACAGTAAACATTCATTTCTATGAAAATCTTATGAAGTACATTAGGGATTAAAATGTACTGAGATGACAATTTAATACGGAAACATAAAATTCAATAGCTATTCACTACTGTGATCAATTGCATAACAATAGGTCGGCTTGAAGGGATCGACAATTCAAGAGCGATGAATAAGAACTTCGTGATTAATACAAAGTAGCCTTTGTACTTAGTGGGCTAAATACGGGCACGAAATACACAAGAGTTTTGAATTATTGTAACTGAATGGTTAGGTAACTAATAGCTTCAATAACATTTCAGATCATAAAATATAATGTTCGTTATGATATTTGCAGGCCAAAGAAGGAGGGTGACAACGACCATGAAGAGGAATTCTATTATACGGAACGTGAGGTCGTGGCGCCTGCGCCGCCTCCAACCCTCTCACACAGGGACATGTGTCGACCTCCACACGAAGACCCAGAATACCAGCGTCAGCTCGTTGGATCCTTTAGGTAACAACATTTTGACAAAACCTTCACTTGTTTCAATTTGGAGAATATCTTAATGAGTACAGCGTGGTTAACATACTATTTCCTTTTCAGGCAAGGACTGCTTTCGACCATGCAAAATGGGACCGCGAGACCTATAAGCATTCCCGTAACTCATTCCTGGTCCACATCACATTCACCGGTAAATATGCTGTTAAAATCTTTTAAAACAGGATTTGTGAATGATAGAATACAATGATGATTAAAATATGTGTATTTGTTGCAGAAACACATGCGGCTGTCGCAAGCGAACGGTTCCCCGAGCAGTCCCGGTCGGCGACCACGCTCCGACAACAAGAAGTGCCGCAAAGTGTACGGAATGGACCAACGTGATCTGTGGTGCACTCAGTGCAAATGGAAGAAGGCATGCACGCGCTTCGGTGATTAGCGTGTGCGCCGAACGCTCCCCAACGTGCGGGCAGTGTATCTCAGATAAATCAGCTATAAATTATCGTAAAACTTTACGGAAGCTGATCTCATGAAGAAACATTTTGTGAAACATTCGCAGTGTGCGAGGGCAAGGACTGTTCAGAGTGCAGGTCGTGTCGTGAGTCGTGAGTGTTTAGTTTAGATTTAGTTAAGAGAATATATATATTATATTATTGATGAGGATTTTATCTAATTTAAGGAAAGATGGATTATAATAATTTAATGATATGGATATTAATAATTCAAAGGAGACATATTTTTGCTCTAATGTCGCTGGTATTTTGACTACACGAATAGACATTGCCCACGTATTTTTGTAGCGCAGTAGATTCGCCTTTACTGTGGACTATTATGATAAGCGAGAAAAATGTGGAAGTACGACTAGATGTCATGTCTGTCGGAAACTGTGAATATTAGCAATAAGTTAACTAGATATATTTTTCATGACTGACATAAACTGTGTTAAATCGTTGTTTTGCATTAAACTTCCACCCTCAAACATGCGGTGTAAAAAGTATAATGATCGAGTAAACCAAACGTTTCATAATATTGTACAAAAACAATAGAATTCGCTCAACAATGATCTTTTAAACTATATCATCGTAAAATGTTCTTAATTCTCAATGAAATCGGTTATTCCGTCCACATTTTCGAATGTGCAAATTATGCTGATCAATTTGCAAATCGCGAGTGCGAAACAACGTCTTCTCACACAATCAATGTTTGAAACTCAACGATGCCGCGGGCCAAGCGGTCATGATTTATAACTATCGACTGGTTTTACACAACATAATATAAATTATATTATAAAAATGAATCCAGTTGAGAAATTAAATTCTTCTGAGTGATATTATTATAATCACTAAAATATTTGCGTATCGACTGAATTACCTACTAGATTATAAAAGAAAACCACGTAATAATTATATGAAATTAGACTACTAAGCTATCTCAGATTCGACTAAAAGACTATGAAAGATGTTTAGATTTAAATTTTTATTAACATATCTGCGTCGTATACAAAATGGAAGAGATACTAAGAACAAGGTGACAATACTCAAGAGTCGCTCGTGATCGTGAATGTGGCCTGTGGCCTGCGCGACGCGACCGCACCAGCCGCGGACGAGGAATGGCTAATGGTTATGACGATGGAAGGAAGGAATCTTACTTGTATAGGAGGACACCGCTGAACCATACAACAAGAACGGATGACCGATCAGACAATTTCAACATCCCTACTAGCAGGGTGACTACTTTTACTAAAGACACCAATAGCTTCACCTTAACATTACGTAAACAAAATGACACCCTGGCTCGTTTCGCTATAAAATAAAAACTAACGTCCAACGTTACCTCCTTTTGTATTCAGATTTCTTCCAGGGCGAAAAGAAAAAGTGAACAGAGGCATTATTATGAGGCGAAGGATTTAAAGAGTTGAGGCGATTGCGAGCTGCAATATTAATTTTAAGGCTAAGTATTATTCAATAAATGTACATAAAATATCTTTTATTACAATATAGAAAATTATATAAAGTTTATTATTTACTTATTATATTATATTATTATAGGCATATTTCTATATCTTATTGATTAAAACAAATTGAAAGCAATGATCGGATTGTACATATTTTTATTAAGTGAGATGTTATAATTGATAATATACCTTTAATTGTTACTTAATAATCGTTAAAAATCGAGAAGTTTTTATACGTGACGTCGCGTCGCGTCGACGTGAATGTAATTTGTAAGTTATTGATAGATATTTTTGATTCACAATTTGTAAAATTAACGGATATTTTATAGGTAGGTGTTATAATTTGGTTTCCAACACATCACAGCGGTGGTTATTAAATATTTCCTGTAGAAGGTTATAAATAAAATCGTGTTATATCGTCCCCATATTGATCAAACAAAATTATAATTGTTTACCTCGAAATGGTAGTTATTTTAATTACTCGAATCGTGCCAACCGTAGAATATCAAGTACCTAAATGTTAGATCTCTTTGCAAGTATCGTTAGACCAATATGAGATATTATTATAAATCGTGTGCGATTAGAACTCAGCGTCGATATAAGATAACATAATAAAATATCAATTGCTGGCTCAACACAACGCACATAATACCTATTTACTACTACATACTTGCTATATGCCTGATAGGCTATAGTCTTATTCAAATCACTTGATCCAAATGGCCGCTTTCTGCGCAAGTTAGTAAAATGAGAAATAAGCGTGTGAGAGCGAGGTGCCTTTAATTGGTTACTGCTCATGAGTCAAATGGTTGGACTATACGACTCTACATTTAACTAGGTAACGTGTCTGTTCAGTTAAAAATAACCTTATACATGAACGTTAAACTGCAAAAGCAGCAAAAATGTTAATTTTTAAGACGCATATCAGTGGTGAATTCAAAGAAAATCACAACATGCGCGACATATGTCATAACATGTGACTATTACAATTTTGTATAAATCCACAGAACAGGTCTGAAAGCTTATCTTGCAGAATTTGAAAGCAAATATATATTTTTAGACTCAATTTGCGTTTCTTGCCACTTTCCAAATGTTTTCGGAAAGTAACTATTGGCTGCTATAAACTTATTTTAAACCTTTCTTAAAAGTATTTACGTGTTGTACCTGGAAATTTAACCAAATAAAAAATGTTTTTCATTGCAATTGTGGTTGTGATAAAACATCAGTTGTGTCGTAAAGAAAACTTATAATTTATAACCCGAGACAATGTGCGCTCTTTATTAACCAAATCACTATAGTTAGTAAGTAAACATACAACTCAGCTAACTTAGTGTCAACTGCCATACCGTAAGTTCTAGATGTAGCTATGGCTTACATACAGTAGCTTAGTATATAAATTAAAAGTCATAATAATAGTATCTAATGATAAATATATAAGGTACAATTATTCAGATACTAAGCCTTGATATTTAGGTGTTTCACGTATGTATCTAGACAGAAAACGATAACCCTAAAATATGTGGTAACAATTACACATGTGATTGTACATCTTATCCCACTAATTTCGTATTATATATACATATTCCTTCGATTAAAATATCAATGCGCAGACGCTGCGCAGCTTTCAACTTCTATAGCGATGCAATATAAATTTGTAGATATTGCGTATTCCTTGCATTATTGTTTCTTATATCAATGCCTATTTTAGGCATTTCCATCGGCTGGTTATTTCATTCCACTGACTCCACAAATATTAGGACTTTCGCAGGGTAGATTCAGAATGCCAATGTATCAAAAATTTTTGTTATTATCTAGCTCCTGCAGTACGGACCGCCTAATTCTACCACAGCAGTTTTTTTTTGTTTAGTCTGTACTGTCCCACTGCTGGGCAAAGACCTCCCCCAAATCCTTCCACTTATCTCTTTCCTGCGCCACCTCGGCCCACCCGATCTGGTGCACAGCAGTTTAACTCTTTATTTTTTCTTTGCAGTCGTTTCTCATAGTTAGTTTACATAGAATATAAGGTTTACATACCTGTACAATGTAATGTACTGTATTTTTATAGCGATGGAGGTGATTATTTATTTTTGATAGATATTCATTTTCAAAACTTCTGTGTTAGTAGACGTGACTACCAAATTATCAAAATACATTACATTTTTTCTTTGGTGTGGTAAGACTCCACGAGGTGTGCTACCCACAATAGTTTCTTTATTCTTTTAATATTAAATAATAGAGGTACATAATGTTCTATGTATCCGATCTCAATTTATTTTGAAGCTATTAGTTTAGTGTTTGAATACATAATAATAATACCATAGAGTTTTTCTTATTTTAATATTTAATTTTAATTGTAATAGTAAAATGATTAGTTATGATTTTATTTTAAATAAAGACAATTTATTCATTTAGTTATAAAAATTGTAAATAGTTTAATATAACGTACACTAATTTATAATTTATTTAGCCAAAATTTTGCTCAATTTATAATTCACTCAACACCAAAGTCATATAACATAATAATTTAATTTGTTACGTATCAGTACAAAATGCATAATCGATACAGCCATCAATTTTATAAGAAATCTGTTTGAAGTCATATAGATATACAAGTATCAAATATTATAACATCTTTAGCTTTTTAAAATATTAATACAAGCTGAGCAAAAGTACCTACTTTTCTATAATCTGACTAAGGACACTAGTCGGATCTCTAAGTCTTATTTTTTGTATATTATGAGTGTCGTTGCAAGGCATGATTTCTTCATTCATATTTTTAATCTAAATCATTTAACTACGATTATAATCGTACTTTTTTTTATTAAGTGAGGGATTCACCGAAAACAAACATTTTCGTACTTAGATACCTAATATGTTCACATTTGAATAAGTAGAATGAATTATATTTTATTTTAGAATTTAATTATAGATAAAGAAGTTTAATAGTACCTACATATTATATTTTTATTATTAAAACTTTAATAGGATACCAAGATACCCGTTTTTCACTTTTTCCTATCGTTGCCTAATTTTTTCTACTGACCCCTATAAATTGTAAATATTTATGTAAATTTGCAGGTAACTAAGTAATCTATTGTGAATATAATAATATACAATAATGCCTTCTCCACGTACCGTCTGTGGTATACTTACGTACATAAGTTATACAAATAGATATGTACATATTTCTAATGCCCTTATATCAGTTATAATAAAACCTTCACGTATAAATTTGATTAGGATACTATTAATACCATAATTGGTTAGCTAACACCTTTGTATCTTTGAATATGTGTACTTTTATTGTTCTTTTAGTACCGTTCAAAGAACTTGACTCAAAATGGCCGCATTCAAGTTATTAGGACGGTGCTTTACTTATATTAAACTTAGATTCTGATATTGGCATAAATTATAATCATTGTAAGTGGGTACTTATTTAAATTCATACATATTTTTCGCATATATAAAAGCATGATATTAGGAACTCTACATCAAGTGGTTTGGCTTCCCTGTGTGAAATAGGTGCATTGTACATAATATATCATTCAATCAAGACATAGTTTTTTTTAAATATTATAGGTAACATACCAGACACACCGTCGTAAACTTATTATTACACATATTCTTATTTATATAATATCATTTTATTATTTACTATATAAAATGAGATCTCTCCTAATATACTCGTATATCATGAAATATTTGCAATATCAAACCCGTGTTCGATGACGTGTTATTTGTTATTCTTTAAAGACACCTACTCTGACAAAGTGCAACTAGCGCCGGCAAGGAAAACTTCTTTGATTGCTATGTGTGCTCATAGAGCTAGATATATAAAATATAAACGTATATTTCAGTGTGTAGGTAACAATACTTTGAATACAAATTCTTGTGCCACATATACAACCAAACAAGTGAAGCTAAATCTAGCGCCGCCCGGCTATAGAATATGGCAATTTGTGATATACCCGTCACGTGCGAAGGAGCTTAATTTTTTTATTTACCTATATTATATTATAGTACTATTCCACTGTGTAAAATTAAATATTTTACATTCTATATTATCTATTATTATGATAGGTACCTACCTACTTTCAGTGTGTATTATACAATTAAGTTCATTTATGTGGGCAATTTTATTATTGAATAAGAAAATATGTCTCCTGGTTAAACAATGTAGATACCAAACTAGGCATTATTACCTTATGATAATATTATATAGATTCATATTATAATTGTACCTATTTCTGTTCAAATAAAGCAGTGTCTAATATATAGATTGTATAATATGAAATTATACATATTATAAGTACCTTGAAATAATAGAGTAATAAGGACCTACTGTTTAATTTCTATTAAGAGCATCAACAATGTGTATCTATCTATTTATCCTATGTACCTATTGCTTTGTAAATTATTAAAAAAATATTATCAATCATCATGTTCCCTAGACGGAAGACAGGCACATTGAAAAATGTTATTAATTAAAAATAAATGAAAAATGTAAATGTTAATGTCAGTTGAACCTGGCGCTTCACTTGGCGCTAATGTACTCGTGAAGTACAATTTTTGTTCTAAAAATGCTTTGTGATATTTTGTTTTGAGAATTTGACACTCCGTTCGAACGTTAAGCGCCGAGTGGAGCTGACCTAAAAGATCGAGTAGAACAAAAGAAAGTATCGCATAATATATCATAGACGAGGCATATATAGTCCAAAATTGAACAATCTAATCGATGGTTATTGTGGATATAAAATACATTTATATATATTTCAAGGCGGGATTAATAGATCTTCACTACACAAAATCCGCAGAACATATCTATTTTTAATCACACGGTCTCTTGGTATTTACTGTTAATAGTTTTATGATCAGTATAAATACATTATATTATTATATAGAAGACATATTAATGTTTATTATTAAGTAAAGGAAGCAGCGATGGATGTTGAGTTATGGTTACCAGTAGTTGTAAGGTTGCATGCAACATTGTCAAAATGAATTGTGTTATATACTTATTGATAGGATTTATTTTTATTTATTGTCAATATCACAGCAGTTTTTACCGAAACTGTCAGCTTTTAACTTAACTTTTATCACCAATTATTTAACTCTACAAGTTACAAGTATACTTTCATCTTTTAATGAAGTAATTTATCCGCATTATAAAAGAATAATGGTTTTTCTAATCTCTTTTAATCAGCATTATAAAATAATAATGGTTTTTTAAACATTAATTATGACTCAAGGAAAAGTTATTTTGTGATAGAAACTTGCTGGCAGTTAATCTACTGTGATATTAATAATTATATTTATTATTTTCTAAATTATTTATATAATATATGTATATTGTAATGGTTAATGTTAGAATGTGCATATTATATTTTACAGATTGTCGTAGTATAGGCAATGTTAATTTAAATCTACGTATCTATTACATGGAAATGTCCAGATGTGTTCCAAATATTTGATTTTATAAATATTATATCTACAATTTTATTGAATTATTATTACGTTCTGTTAAGATGATGTGTTAAACATTTGTATTATACTGTAAACGTAAAAATAAAAATATATACATACTTATTACATTAATATAGAACCGAAAATAAAATTTTGAACCTAAAAAAATTACGAAATGTACACAGCCTTATAGCGTATCGTGTCTTGAGCTCTCTAAATGTATTATTAATAATGATTATTATTATTGCATTTTATAGCGAACGAAATTTGACTGTGAACCCTGTATGTATAACACCTATACCTATCTACTCAAAATCTATGTATCAACAGTTATATGAAATTATATATTACAAAAAAAAATGTTATTATTTTATTACGTGCTACTTCAAGTAGTCTATTTGCCTGAATTATTATACCTCAATAAGTTTAGTATGAATTTTGTGTGTCTTGAAAAATATATTTCAATTATTAGAATCAAAGTTGCATTATTTCTCTCTAAACCTCTTTCCAAAATCTTATAATATTATTTAAAGTATATCTAGTTAGTAAATTGCCTGACATAAATGATATACTCATTACCAGTCCCTATCATATAAAATACTACCTACTTATAAATAAAAAAATATTAAATACTTAATTATTAAGTAGGTAATCAATTACATAATATTGCCTATTACATTAAAAATTGTAATATTTAGTATCTGCTCATAAGTATAATTTGTATATTATCATTAACTACTGATTATATTCAGAGCCTATTTATTTTGTGCGGCTATGATATCACTGCGGCCATTATTGGCCTATTGTGATCAAGAGCCTATATAAAAGCTCTTAATAGTTTCTAGTACCTAGCTGTTAGTCTAGCGAACTTAACGCCGCGCCTACGTATAGGTACCTATTCTCGATTTGCGAAACGAGACGTTTTGCGAATGGGACATTTTGCGAAAGGGAAATTATGCAACGAAGCCTTCCTACCATCAATCGGCGATCATAATAGACCATCACCGCTGTAAATCCCAAAATATAAATAAATAGCGTTTTTCGGTCACGCGACTTGCCAAATTTTAAAATACATTTTGAATACTTTAAAATATATTATTATATAAGCTGTTCATGACAGTTAACGAGGTGATGATGATTTAAAGTAATTTTAATTTACCTAGGAGGTATCTACCTACTTAACTTCATGACAAAGGAGCACATTATAAAGTTAGTTGAATTTCATAAACTTACCGCCTTTAGGTATATGTAGTGGATCATCTTTTGTAGATGCAAAAGGCCGGTGATGATGATGACTTCCAATTTTATAATATAATTAGGTAATAATTATGTAAGTACTTTAAGCAATTTTACCAATAAGCAATATCAACAAAAAGCAATAAAGCAAATACGGTAAAAGGCAGCAGCAGGTATCAAGAGTTTTTGGGTTGTTGAATGTGTCTTGCTTCCTTTGGGCGTTTATAACATAGGTATGTAGAAAATCGGGTTCTTGAACCTATTTATTCCGACTTAATACAAGATAGACATAAATGCGCGCGAGCAAAGGCGTTGGCAAATAGAAAGTGTATTTTATCTATGCACGAAGCACAGATCGAGAAAATGGAAGTGCATTTTTGGGAAAATAAAATATTATTTATATGTAAAAATCCACAGATTATATTTGTAAAATATGCATTGACCCTTCGGAAGCTCGATGGCATTGACCCACAAAAGTAATACAACTGTGGGATGCTCGTGCGGTTCGTGTAATTTTTATGAGTCCAATCTATCTTCCTTAAGATGTTATCACTACACTGCTACTGGCTTTTATATTAAATTATGTTATATTAACGTAAAATAATATTAAAACACAATAATTTGAGTGTAAGAATTTGTAATGTCCACTTGAAACTTCTCACTTAGGAAACTAAACATTATAAAGGGCCTTGTCGCCCATAGACAAACTATTCCATAGAGAATAGTGTTGCCAGTCTCCAATAACTTCCATACATTGAAAAAATGTATGAGATTCATTGGAGTACCAACGCGAGGAAGCAAGTACCAACATAAAAAATAGTTTATTTTTTCTTATACACACCTCCTTTGACCTTTGAACATTGACAATAAAAAAAACAAACTTAAAATTGACAAATTCAACATATGACATTGTTATTTGTTGATATTATGTAACTTGAGAAAATTATCTTTTTTTCTGCTTTAAACATTCGAATTTCTGGTCTAGACAGCCGTGTTTTTAGTTTATATTCAATAGATTTTAGTTTGTTATAGTTTTTGGTTCATTTCGTACAGTTAACGTTCGTAATTCTTAGTGCCTATTTCACGAAGAGACTGAAGAGTTATCGGCTCATCATGAACTCGCGCATAACACCGCATATGTGTAGTGTGTGGTAAATCTTATATAGAATGGAATCAACAACAGCATTCTACACATCATTTCCTTTGGATGAAAACAGGTAAGTTATAAGTCACAAACAGCCACCAATTGCTTTGGAGTAGGCATTTTTTCCCCAACACCAGTTATTCTATCGCCTGAGCAGTGATGTGCAAACATTATTGTGCTTCGGTAGGAAAGCACTGTAATTAATGAAATTACTGGGCTGAAGAGTCTAAACATCTTGTGACTCCAACGAACTAGGGATGTAATAGAAACAGAACTCAACTCAAAAAGTGATTCAACGCAAAGTACAACTACATGGGCGGGGCGTAAAAAGTACAACTTACCCGCCGCTCACACATCCTAATGTCTAATCGTAAAAGGTCCAATTTTAAAATTGTCCCTTCATGAAAAACGTCCATTCGTAAAAATATCCAATGACTTTTATCCGTGGTCAGTATCAATAGCTAATCCTGTAGTCCTATTATGACACTATTAATAGAACAGAGACGTACCCAGTGAAAAATCTTTATTTCTAATGACAGCTGTCAAACTTGAAACGTCAATATCTCGGAAAATACTCGTCTTAGACTGACGGTGTCATAGAAGAAATTAAAGGTCTTGGAGAGATCTTTATTTCAGATGACAGCTGTCAAACTTGAAATGTAAATATCTCGGAAAATACTAGTCCTAGACTGACGGTGTCATAGAATAAATTAAAGGTCTTGGAGAGATCTTTATTTCAGATGACAGCTGTCAAACATGAAACGTCAATATCTCGGAAAATACTCGTCCTAGACTGACGGTGTCATAGAAGAAATTAAAGGTCTTGGAGAGATCTTCATTTCAGATGACAGCTG
Organism: Hemithea aestivaria; assembly: GCA_947507615.1. Classification (NCBI taxonomy): domain Eukaryota; kingdom Metazoa; phylum Arthropoda; class Insecta; order Lepidoptera; family Geometridae; genus Hemithea; species Hemithea aestivaria. The sequence continues at coordinate 11,843,227 of OX382326.1, forward strand.
TCAAACTTGAAACGTCAATATCTCGGAAAATACTCTTCCGAGGCTGACGCTGTCATAGAAGAAATTAAAGGTCTTGGAGAGATCTTCATTTCAGATGACAGATGTCAAACTTGAAACGTCAATATCTCGGAAAATACTTGTCCTAGACTGACGGTGTCATAGAAGAAATTAATGGTCTTGGAGAGATCTTCATTTCAGATGACAGCTGTCAAACTTGAAACGTCAATATCTCGGAAAATACTCGTCCGAGGCTGACGGTGTCATAGAAGAAATTAAAGGTCTTGGAGAGATCTTGTTTTGTCTTTCAAACTTGAAACGTAACAGGAGTTGGTTTAAAAGAAATAGAATGTTGATATCTAAGTTATTATTTAGTTCCCTAAAATTATATAAGTACTCCTTCGTTTTGTCCATCTCGTTTGCACATGTTTGATTGAGTATTTCCGTTTCACTCAACACTGTCCGACTAAGTAAAATGACACCCCAAATGAATGAATGGGCGAGTTTATGTACAGAAAGAGCGTCTTGCTGGCCTTCTTACTTCGTTGTTTAAAAATAACCTTTTATGTTTTACAGATGCAGATGCTAAGAGTCGTAGAAGATCCTGAGCTTGTTTTTCGGCCCATTGTAAAACTTAGTCGGATTAAGTTATGTTAAGTTTTTTGGTAGTAGTTTATAGATATAAGATTCGATAAGACCATTCTTGAGAAAATTATTATTATTTATTCCTGATTCCTGTATTATAACTGCTTGCGGTTTACTGTATAATAAAATATACGTTAAGTAATTTTATTGTTCACAATATTTGTATATATATTTTATTACTCATTGGAACATTATTTGTAAAAACAGCATTAATAAATTATATTAAAATATTATTTTGAAATAACATGACTTTTCTTTATTTATAAAATAAATAATAAAATCATCAATTTTCCCGTCCCGGTCGCGCCGACTATCGATATATTTTTATCGACCTGCAGGGTTATTCACTTATCCGTGAAAGAACCGAACCGAATACCGAATTGTCAAAAATGTATGAATTGACATATTATATAGATACAGCTTGACATGTCATGTCACGTCATTTCATACATTTTTGACAATTCGGTATTCGGTTCGATTCCCTAACCGATAAGTGAATAGCCCTGCTGGCCATCTAACAATCGACACTGCCCATCACTAATTAATGTCATACAACAGTGCAGGCAACATCAGAAATCAAATTTACATATTACTTTTAGGTTGGTAAGGTGACTCCAATGAATTCAGTACATTAGGCGATTTCATTTTTCTTCGGAGTTGACACTCTTATTTATATGCTCAGTGAGTGTTGCCACCTTATAAACTAGTGACGTTCCGTTAGTGGAACGCCACACAACCATTTTACCACAGTTTAAAAATCTAATTAGGTAGAATGTAGAGTCCTCAGTCCAACTCTCATCTATGCCTCAGTCTGAGAGAGTCCTTTTCACGAGAGAGGTATGAGAAATTATGAGGAGTCAAAATGTAATATATAGATATTTTAACTTTAAAACGCGCGATAGTGGCGCTCGCGCTCGCCAAAGGGAATCCTTTCGTGAAACTATCACGGAGTTCTGTTAGTTTGTTGGCAACGTTGGACGGTAGGGAAGAGCTATTGTTTGACAAGATAGATACGATCAGTGAAACTAGTAAATTTACTAGGTTGGCGTTTTGATTTGAGAGTGGAGAAATGCTCGGTGCAGTTGAATTATTGGACAGAAGGGCAACTCCATTCGGAACTGAAGATGGAACCCCTGAGATTATAGACTGATGGAATTGTTTGTCATAAGATTTACCTAGTGGTGGTCTGGGTGGTGGAGCTGAAGTGACTGTTTTAGAGTAGGAACGCGATGGTGTGTCTCCTTGTTTTAGGATAGCGAGAAGCTGCATCCTCATATGACATGTTTTCTTGCGACATTAAAATCTTGATAATATCCTGTCTTCCCCACTCAGGGCATTCCTTACTATTGGCAAAATGACTGCCTGAGCAGTGGAGACAGGTAGCCAGCGACTCCTCCACGCAACAGGAATCCCCAGCATGAGGCTGAGCGCAGCGATAGCAACGGGGCTTAGAACGACACTGAGATTGAACGTGACCAAACCTACAGCACTTTATACATTGAATTGTGGGGAACTTTATATGACTCTACAGGTAGAGAGGAGTAAAAACAAAAAACTCTTGGGGGAAGAATTTGGCCATGGAATGTAATGACCACCGATTGAGTTGGGACCCAGGAGGTTTTACCTTCCACTGTAACCTTTCTATTTAAGCGACGCGCTTTCATTACATCACCTACACCATTGGGTAGGTCAAGAGACGCTACAAAGTCATCCATTGATAAATCGGTTGGAACGTTGCGGACGATACCCATTCTAGTTATATTAAAGGATGGGATATTTGCTACGTAACTGTTTTGGGTCAGAATCGGATTATCTAAAAATTTATTGGCATCAGTACCACTTTTGAATTCAACAGAGATGCGGTTTCTGCCGACCTTTTTCACACCGTCAATGCATATGTATACACGTACATTATAATAAAAAAATAATCAGATGTCAGTTGACATTTGACACATCTTATTTTGTCAGTTGTCAATTATTGTCAAATTATCAGTTGTCAGTGTCAAATGTCAAAGAGTCATATTCCGTGATTCATTCTGTTTTTCGCAATTTATTGATTTTATTAGAGGTGGGGAAAAACGTTACTTTACAATCACTGTGACTGTCGTTCCAGTTCCAAAAAAGTAGCAGTGATTAATTAACGTGACTTTGTCACGTCGGTCGCGTCGATCACTCTCATAACGATGTACCCTCCATTTGGTACGAGAAACTTTCTTGAAGAAACACAGTTGATCAGAAAATTTTCATTTTATTTTTTAATATAATTTTGAAAATTCCAAAAATTTATAGAGGCATATTTTTGTCATCTGCAGTACGAGGCACAAGTCTTTGGTTATCACCGTTATGGTCAAAACCAAAGACTTGTGCCGCGTACTATAATCTTAACACTTTTACAAGCTTAGAACTGTCGCACAAATTTATTGTAACTGAATCAACAACAACAACAACATCAATGTACATTGATTTTAAATTTACAATATGTACAGATTTCTTTATCGCTAAAATAAAAGATCGCGAAAAAAACAGGCCAGAAATAAAAAAGTAATTCTCTCGCGCTTAAACCGAAGATACACGATGGCGGACGATAATTTACGAATGTCACTGCAATCGCAAATCGCAGGCAGCTTCGTTCATTGTCGTTATTATTCGCTCCGAAGTGACTCGGAACTCGGAGTGACGCCGAACGGAGATAACGACCTATGTTATTTTGGAACGTTGTTACTTGGTTTCAAGTCACGGTGATACTCAAAGAAGTTAAGTAACTGTGACTTTTTCATCGTGACGTTATTTATCACTCACCTCTAGATTTTATAGGATTAGATACATTTCTGGGTCTATAATATTATAATTTATTTGATTGTTGCAAGTGTTATTTTGAACCCCAGGAACATTAGCTGGTAATTAACCAGTATGGGAGCCGTTTTAGGACTTTGTTCCGCAGCTCAGGTAAGAAACCATTTTGTTTATTTTTTGAACTGATTACGATCAAAATCTGTCTTTGTTCTCTTTCATGATCGTGATAATTGGGGCTTATTTACTTTTGGGTGGATGTTGACGTGAAATCACTACGTTGTTGCTATACCTTCTAAATCTGACGTCATTCTAGGTTTTCCCCATTACTTACCTACATTATGTTAAGATTCACCTTCCTCAAGAATTAAACACAGAACAGGAATCATAGGAATTGAAATAGCTCTATTACTAATGAGTATAAATATTTATGTACAACAATTAAACACCAACAGAATCATGCATATAAAATTGGAAAAACAACCAATTTAGCACTGAAACATGGTATAATTGCCATTTACTGTAAGAAATTACAATCAGGCAATAGGTAGGTATATTAATTGATGATGCTGCAAAGAAATGTATAGCTACAGTTTTACTAAATATGCAAAATTTCAGCTCAATAGGCTCAGCCACTAATCAAGAGCAAACAAACACAATTTTCTAAAATTTCATACTAATCATACACACAGTTTTACCCCAAAAAGAAAAGATGATTTTACTATTATTTTAAATAGGGAATTATGTTTTTGTACATGAATTGCATTCCAAAAGGTAATCCACCTACGGCACACTAAATTATTGTGATAATTTTCAGCTATTTTCATTATATAAATAACCTATGTTACAGCTGGCCTGCTGCTGCGGAAGTGCAGCTTGCTCGCTGTGCTGCTCAGCTTGCCCGTCATGCACCAACTCTACGTCCACTCGGCTAATGTATGCTGTGATGCTGCTCTTTGTCATGGTCATAGCATGCATCACTTTAGCTCCGGGACTGCATGACCAGTTGCAAAAGGTAAGTACCTAGTAGTTTAAGACTGGCAGAACTTACAACTACAAATATAAATTATTTATTCGCTCACATGGGTATACAAGTTTACAGAGCTTATTGTTTAAAAATTATAACTACTCCATGTCTCATGCAAAATTTAATAATGGTTAAATACCTATTATTGTTAAAATTAAAATTAACAAAAGGAAAATTCACTTTAATAACTCACTTCTTTCAAGTGTAGGACATGGAAAAGAAGGGGTACACAAACATAATAGATCCCAATGGGTTGATTTATTGCTAGTTATGCCAAACCCCATTTAAAATAAGATAAGACTGGCAGAAGCTATAGAGGATGATTCTACAACTCATCACATAACAAAAATCCTTTTGTTTTTCATTTTATATGAATTGATGCACACTACAGGTAGATAAGAGATAGACCAGATAAAATCGTCCCCTGCGAATAAACAGATAACTGCAAAAAACTCAACTTTACAGGAAAAATAAAAAACTGATTAATTGTTAGTAGCATTTGTTCCAGAAACCAGAACTTTTAAGATAAGATAAAACTTTTTTATTTACCTATTACAAGAAAAATGTAAAAAAATTGGGTATATGTATATATACATACATATAAGTAGCCTTTATGTTATATACAAACTTAATTTTTCACTTAGGTATAATATTAGTCATAGGCCATCCCCAAGGCATACCCTCATCTTGGTCCTCCTTCTTTCTCCTCCAACCACAAAAAATCTTTTTAGAAGATAATTGAGAGCTGATCAAGACTTAAATTAGTATTTCAAAAAGCACATGACAATTTCTGAGTCAGATTGCTCTTAGCCTTTTAAATATGCTTGTTGACACCAGATAAGTCTAAAGAAAACACAAAAGTGTTAATTATGTATTTATCTTATCTGTGGAGGTAATGTCCTCCATTATTTTAATATTAAAGATCTGTCTGGAATAACTAATAGGGAACATGTGAGTTTGGTCCCTTTAGTAATCAAAATTTTTATATTTGTATAGCTGTATGTTTTCGAGAAATCATAGTGTAGTGTTCCTATTAATAATTTACTTTTTCATATTAACAGGTACCATTTTGTCAAAACTCAACTCATCTAATACCAGGCACGTTCAAAGTAGATTGTGATGAGGCTGTCGGATATCTTGCTGTTTACAGGTGATTATAGTATTTAATTAAAATATCAAACAAATTCGCAGTTTCAAGGGCTAAAGGAATATTCATAAGGTACATACACATTGACTGCAGAAAAAACAGCTGCTGTGAAGTCGGCTTTTTGAAGTATAAACGCGCGCACTGATGCACACGCACGTGTGTCACACGCATTGTGTTTTGTCAAAGAATTTTTTCATACAAAATTAATTTACGGCCCCTGTGGCTGTAGCATGACACATGGGATCCCGCAGAAATGTCAAGAGTAGAACTGTCATCCCATACATTGTACTTTTGTGAATGTATGGGATGACAGTTGACTTGACAGCAAGAAGTCTACGTGTTGTACATGCTAGAGGGGTTGGGATCAGGGGGGTCATATCATCGTGGCCACCTGTGAGACAAAAAACAGCTTACTGATTTTCATTATTTTATGAAAATACGCGATATATTGATATTTTAGGTCATAGACTAGTAGAATAACATTGTATTGTCTCAAATTGCTTTAAAATTGTGGAAAAAAACGTAACACATAGGTATTATTGTCACAGTGAAGCAGTTTGACAGAGTTTGACAAACAACATAAACCGGCCACGCTGTAAGGGATGGGAAAAAAAAATAGGTTCTCCTTTTTCTTCACACAGAATTTTCCCTTTTGCCATCACACTCACACATAAAATGGATACTTCTAGTTGTATTACTTCTGTGGGTTATATAAGGATAGTACTAAAAGACGCTGCGGCAGCCAATGTGTTAATATGATAATTCTGAACTATTAACAAAACACTAATAGATCAGTCAATCATTCAGTCCTTATATGTAAAAATTTTGATTGTACAAAATACCTACACAAAATCTGTAAAAACAAATGAAAAACTAGATGTTTATAATAATATATCTCTATAGAATATTATAGCAATGTAAAAAATCTTACTAGCACATTTCTTTACAGGATTTGCTTTGCCACATGCCTCTTCTTTGTTCTCATGGCTATTCTAACAATCGGTGTAAAGTCTTCTAAGGATCCTCGAGCTGGTATACAGAATGGGTAAGTTCTCATTCAAGCTTTACTGAACTGTTACCTAAATCAGGCAAGCTGGAAATAACCAGACTGGTCAAACCCGAGGGCCTATTGGCTTATTCTCACCCACTACGCTTAATGACAACTTTAATGTACATTGCTGCGTTTGTTATTTTACTCACATTAATGAGGAGGTTTAAGCAAGTAATCTATAGATTCTAGTGTTTTAACATGTCGTTTGGCGATAGCCAATAGGCCCTCTGATGTCGCACTCCCATATCAAAACAGCACTAACTCAAAAATAGATTTTTTTATAATTTCAAACTTAAACAAGTATAAATAAAGAGTTGACCCGGTATTGTACTAGGTGTGCGATGTAGTCATTTTGCAAAAAGACTCCTCATCAACCTTTGACTATAACACAATAATATATTGGATTATTATAATATCTCATTGAGAATCTTTCACAAATACTTTTGTGAGGTGGCAAAAATTATTTTGAAAAATTAATAACTCAACATATTATGGCGCTAAAATCATAGCTAAGGACCTTTCCAATAAGGCCTTATACACCAATGCACTTCATTATCAATAACTCTGTATAATTTTGTAGGCACATATAGACTGTTTTCCTTTTATTTCAGTTTCTGGGGCATCAAATACTTGCTAGTGATTGGTGGGATAATCGGAGCGTTCTTCATTCCGGAAGGGCAGTTCGCCTCTACGTGGATGGTGTTTGGCATGATCGGTGGTTTCGGATTCATCATTATACAGCTCATACTGATCATTGACTTTGCCCACACCTGGGCTGAGAATTGGGTTTGTAAGTATTTTATGTGTTTCAATTTATGATGTTTTAGGATTGATTTTTTTTTTTTAAATTTTAACGTGCTTTGAATTTATGTATGATCAAGCAGATTAAGCTAATATTATAGAAGATGGGTTTGACCCTGGAATAACACATGGACAACTTTTCATGGGGTAAAATGTCTGAACTCGAGATGTAACTAGTCCTACTTGTAAAATCTTACTAATATTATAAACGTGAAAGTTTTTAAGAATGGATGTCTGGATGTCGGGATGTCTGGATGTTTGTTACTCTTTCACGCCTAAACGTGTGGACCGATTGACCTGAAATTTGGTATAGAGATAGCTTATACCCTGGAATAACACACAGGCTACAATATAGCGGGTAAAACCGCTGGGCGCAGCTACTACTATATAAAACTATAAATTTAAACTCTTCACAGCCTATACCAGTTGAACTAAAATTACAATAGCTTAGACTCTTAAATAACATGTTGGCTATCTCTCAGGGGGTTAAACCGACCTCTGATTGCAGCTACTTAAAAATAAATTTTAAAACGTTTCATGAGTGTAACATATTGTTATTTTACAGCAAACTACGAAGAGACAGAATCTCGCGGATGGTACACCGCCCTGCTACTGGCAATGTTTTCCTGCTTCATTCTCGCTCTAGTGGGCACTGTCCTACTCTTTGTTTATTACACTAAAGTAAGTACCCTGGAAGAATTATATACTCTACCTGTAAATAAGATTAAATCACAAGTGAATTAAATTAAAAATTTAAAAAAACCCCCAACACAACGTTTTCAAAATATGTAATTCGTGGTTTTGTGGTAGCGGCCATCTTGGATTTTAAATTTGTTATAGTGCGTTGTATTCTACTAGTCAAGCCCTTTCATTTGATACTCATACCCGTACATTTGGGGTCGTGGAAGAAAAAAGTTATCCGCTATTTTGTAGCGGCGGCCATCTTGGACCGATTTCCACCAAATATGGCTAAGAACACTCTCGACTAACTCTACTTTCAAACAAAAAAAAATTAAATCAAAATCCGTTCATCCGTTCGAGAGCTACGATGCCACAGACAAACACACAGAGACAGACAGACACGTCAAACTTATAACACCCCGTCGTTTTTGCGTCGGGGGTTAATAATAGCTTTTTATTGAAAACCATAGTAGTTATAAAAAATATGCTAAAAATGACATCTGGAAAAAACTGTTATTATTGGCGGCTTTACCACTTACCACTAATAACTATCCGTTGCATGCAAAAAAATATTAAAATAAAATTACTGAATCGCAAACTACCCCTGCTATAATGCAAAAATGTGTAATTGTCCTTTCTCTCCCATGTCTGGAACTGAGGGCCTTATTGGCTATCGCCAAACGACATGTAAAACATTAGGATCCATAGACAAAATTGCGTACATTACTTGCTCAGACCTCCTCATTAATATGAGGAAAATAACAAACGCAGCAATTTACATTGAAGTTGTCATCAATCGTAGTGGGTGAAATTTAGCCAAAAAGCCCTCACTGTATAAGTCTATTTTTGTTCACAGCCCAGCGGTTGCGACTTATCCAAGTTCTTCATCTCATTCAACCTGATCCTGGTGGTGATAGCGAGTGCAGTGTCCATACTGCCATCAGTCCAGGAGCACCAGCCGCGCTCCGGCCTGTTGCAGTCTTCAGTGGTGTCCATGTACGTCATGTACCTCACCTGGTCTGCACTGTCCAACGCTGACACGTCCTGCAACTACTTCGCTGGTGGCTCTAAACAGGTAATGAAAATTTTACGAGCATTTTTTTTATTTTCTTTTTCTTTACTAGCGACCCATTGCCCGGATTTGATATAGCCTATGTTACTCAGGGATAATATAGCATTCTAATGGTGAAAGAATAATCGAAATCCGTCCAGTAGTTTTTGTGTTTATTCGTAACAAACATACAAATCTCTCCTCTTTATAATATTAGTATAGATTATATTCTTTATAGGTAAGCCTTTGACCACGATCTCGCCTGATCTTAAGCGACGATGCGGACGTAGATGGCAGCAGACTATACCTAGAAGGCGGGATAAATCCCTCTCTGGCTTCACTGAACATCATGCCGGAACACAATCATAATGACCGCTTGGCGTCACGGTTTTGTCCACGGCCGAACCCTACCACCAGTATAAAAGAGTGAGAGCATAGACAAGAGAACCAAGATAAACTTTGCTTTCGTGATTTTCTCTATGAAAACAAAATCGTCAAATCATGGCGGGGGAGGTTGGCTATGTTTGATTGGCTCGTTCAAAGTGGAAACTCTTTGATTCAAAAACATTGACTTTTCAAGCAAGCAATTTGATTCAATGTATTTCTATGCTCCTACAGAAATGTTTGTGTATCATATATCAATGTATCTAATTAAAATACGTAATATACTTATTATCTTATAATATGTGAATTTGTATAATGTTTATTGTATTAAGTTATATATTAATAATATACATTTATACCAATATGCGATCAGGAATCGAAACGAGATATGTATTGGGTATGTAAATTTGGGTAAAATCTTCGACCATTTCAATAATTTACCTTCACAGTTCTGTTTTCTTTCTCAATCACTTTCTACATTTCAGCTAGACCTAATGATTATAGTATTTTCTTATATCAAATGGTACTATCCACCTACCCCACATTCATCACTCATCACATAAGTTAAAAAAATCCGATCATATTTATTCATCTTCCAATATCTTACAACAAAAATAAGTTTATTTTTTATCTTCTTTTTCGTACCTGATTTTTAAACAACATAATAATATAATATTATGGTAGTTATAATAAATATAATAATATAATGTGTTTGGATGTATTGCCCTAATATGGCTATGTACCCAAGTCACTTTAGTCGAGAACTGCTAAGTAGATTTCCTTAATGATTTGTTAGAATTTTTGTAATCAATTAAGTCTTAAAAGATTAACAATTGGTTTTGTAGTTTAGTATTAGAACTTACGTCTAGAAGTCAGTTTTTTTTCATGTGTCTTTTGTCTAAATTGTACTATACGACGTGTGTTCAAAAAGTAAGGTGACTTTTCAAATTTCGCGGGCAACGTACTTTCGATTATAGATTTTTTTATTTTGTTATGTTGGTACACTCTTTCCGAACATCTGTACCAAGTTTCAATTGTATAGCATTTTTTGTTTGGTTGTGAGAGGCGTAAAGGTTATAAGTGTTTTGCGTGCCGGGGATTTCTTGCTATCGAAGAATATGGATCGATTGGACTTTGGTTTCGATATCATAACCATATACCCATGATTCGTCACTAGTTATGACCCTTTTGAGTAAATCTGGGTCGTCGTTGACGTCATTCAACAGTTCTTGAGCGATCCTCATCCGACGGTTCTTTTGGTCAAAATTTAGCAATTTCGGAACAAACTTTGCTGACACACGTCTCATGCCCAAAACGTTAGAAAAATTTCATGGCACGAGCCAAGCGATATACCAACAACCTCAGCAACTTCTCTGATAGTAATTCGACGATTTTCTAAAACAATTTTCTTCACTGCTTGAACGTTTTCATCAGTTGTTGACGTGCTTGGGCGTCCTGAGTGAGGCTCGTCATTGGCATCTTCCCGTCCATCTTGGAAGAGTTTGTACCACTTGTAAACATTTTTTTTTACTTAGAATAGTTTCACCTTATGCCACTGTCAACATTTTAAAGTGTTTCGGAGCACTTTATTCTATTTTTTACACAAAATTTGATGCAAATCCTTTGATCCATATTTTTCGATAGCAAGAAATCGCCGAGCACGCAAAACACTTATAACCTTTACGCCTCTCACAACCAAACAAAAAATGCTATACACTTGAAACTTGGTACAGATGTTCGGAAAGAGTGTACCAACATAAAAAAATTAAAAAATCGATAATCGAAAGTACGTTGCCCGCGAAATTTGAAAAGTCACCTTACATTTTGAACACACCTCGTATGTGGAGCGATCAAGTGAAAGCCCCATCCTCAACAAAGTTTTGCTCGGTCGTCAGAGAAGCAATGGATAGGCACCGATGGCGACGAACAATAAGTCCCAGCATCTTCGGCTGGTGATGACCACGATCCTCAGTCATGAGGGAGCGACTTCATAGAGAGATTACTATATGTATGAGTTGTGTGCAGGCTTCTTTCGACAACCAGTCGATCATCGGGCTGGTCATTTGGGGGTGCAGCGTGTTATACTCGAGCATCCGCACGGCCTCCTCCTCTTCTAAGATCACCATGTCTGAGCACATCCTGGCCAAGGAGGGATCTACAGGTGATTAGTCTTTTGTTTCACTGTCTGTGTTCAAATGGTGTGATTTGACTTTTGACCCACTATTATTATTTACTGGGAAGCAGTTCTATTAATAAAATCACGCAGTGGAAGCGTGCTGGGCCCATAACCTGATGAATATTTAAACTAGGAAGAAAACAATCTAATTTGGTCCAACATAATGTAATTTTATTCAGTGACACATTCCAGAAATATTCAAAATATAAAACTAATATCAGCGATAATGCACTCCCTAATAGGTTATTGTTCGTACAACACCAGTTCTAACGACTCTGAAACTGGCGGTGTACTCGTGTATTGAATATTAATTTCTTGAGGATTTTTTAAACAATTATTTGAAACCAACCCCTCGAGGTAATCGCTACACTTTACAACGCTTGTGGCTTAATAGTTATTTGTTATACAAGAGTGCAAAGTTGCTTTTTTACCGCGTGCTCAGTTTGTATGACCGAGCTAGCGAAGGATTCTAAAATTAAATCACTAGCGTAGCGAGTGATTTATTAATTAGAATCCTGAGCGTTAGCGAGGGAATCAAAAGAGCACAAGGTCAAAAATCTTTGCACTCGAGTGTGACACATAATTTTTCATCCCCCCTCAGCGAGGAAATAATTCAATGCTAAAAGTTTTTTTTTAAATTATTCTCACCATGGATGCGCACAGTGTTGCCAGTGCACTATCTTCAAAAATAACCAGTATTCAATTTTAATTTACCTACGTAGGTACGCTTACTTAAGAGTCCTTTTCACGAAAGAGGTCCCACGGAATTTAGCGGAACTAATTTTTTATTCTATTATTATTGACTTCATATTTTAAATCATTTTTATTTGTTACATAAAATAAATACCTTTTTGATTAAGAAATTAAATATGAGAAATTATGAGGCGTTAAAAAGTTAAAGGTATTTAAACTTTTAAAATGTGCAATAGTGGCGTCCCGCAAAAAGGTCTCCTTTCGTGAAAAGCACTCTACCTATTCGTTTTAGTGATTATTTTCTCATTTTCAGTTTATTACAGTGAGAAATCGTTAATAAAAAGTTACTAAAAAGTAATACTTAGAAAAAATATTGCTACTAACTAGATAAAGTTATAAAAAATTGGCTTATTCTATTAACTCTGCTAAATTAACTCAACTATTATTTACTATTACAGTATTATAATTCATTAAAAACATTATTGCCTCGAAATGTAAATTATATCTAAACAACTAACGTAAATATAGTTCAAAAGAAACGTAATATGTTACAAAAGTAACTTACTGGCAAGGCTGATGGTACGCCCAAAGCAAATTAAAAAAAAAAGTTTACTAAAGAGGTTCTTACTCCGAGTTTTTAACAAATTTAAAAAAGTTATACGCTTATTTCCGTACCATAGAGGTGGAAGTAAATAGGTTTAATTATGTTTTTGTCTCTAGAGGGTAAAGTAAATTTGAATTTCTCTAGAGGATAATATGGACTTTTCCAGTCAGATATCGAAGCGCAAAAATACACTTTCCGAGGTGGGGGGATGAAAAAATATTTATTACAATTATGGTAGTCGTCGTTTTTCCACGACTGACTGACATCCCAGTACAATTCTCTTGCGTTTGCGAAGCATATAAAATAAGTTCTTCCAACATTAAAGTTTTTGCATTGAATACTTATGATCTTGAAAGTAATCACATCATTTTGAACACAGCTAATTATGATTGTATGTTTACGATTTAATTCAATTTTTGAAATTGCCAGAATTTATTAATATTGTGCATGCTACACTTTTTAACAATGATAGCACAATATATTTATTACACTCGTATATTGATATAGCAAAGGGCACGAAATAATAATAACTGTGAAAATAAATTAGACCAAAATAAAATTTCTAAAAGTGCACGCGAGAGAGTCGCACAACTTGAGAGGAGCCTTAACGTAACGGACGCCCCTTAGAAGCATATAATACATATATAGTCCAGTAAAAGAAGAAATGTGGATCGAAAAGTCGAAAGCAGAAAAACTAACTTAGTAACTTTGGACTAGTTAGGAGATAAACATACTAAAAGTCCCCACCCCTCCGAGGTGAGCCCGAGAGGGGAGGCCGAAGAAGGTCCCATTTTTAGGTTTTTTGCTTATATGTCAAAAACTGTGCGTTGTACGATATTTTGTTGTACTACATTATTAAACCTCATAAAATTTTCTACAACTTCGGCCTTGACACTTTTCATCTATCTCCAATCGTTGTCCAGCTATGAGCTTCCAAACATGGACTACTTTGAAGACGCTTAAATTAGTTTTCCATACAAAGTCGGTAAAAAAATCTTACAAATAAAATTTGACCAACTTCTGGTTGTCGTATCATAATGAAACTTTGCAGATGTCTAGAAATCTGATGACAGTTTAATAATCTGGTACTACTGAGCTGATCTGATGATGGAGCCAGGAGGTGTCTAATGAAACTCTGCAATGGTTATTAGTAAAACCGGCGAGTTTAGGCTCATTACATTCGGATTGATGAGACGTAGGCACCTCCTGGTCCATTATCAGACCCTCGACAGCAAGTGTTATGAAAAAGTCTCATCGATTCGAATGTAATATGCCCAAACTCGACGGGTTTACTAATAGCCATTGAAGAGTTTCATTAAACACCTCCTGGCTCCATCATCAGATCAGCTCAGTGGTACCAGGTTATTAAACTGTCATCAGATTTCTAGATATTTGCAAAGTTTCATTATGGTACGACAACCAGAAGTTGGTCAAATTTTATTTGTAAGATTTTTTTACCGACTTTGTATGGAAAACTAATTTAAGCGTCTTCAAAGTAGTCCATGTTTGGAAGCTCATAGCTGGACAACGATTGGAGATAGATGAAAAGTGTCAAGGCCGAAGTTGTAGAAAATTTTATGAGGTTTAATAATGTAGTACAACAAAATATCGTACAACGCACAGTTTTTGACATATAAGCAAAAAACCTAAAAATGGGACCTTCTTCGGCCTCCCCTCTCGGGCTCACCTCGGAGGGGTGGGGACTTTTAGTATGTTTATCTCCTCACTAGTCCAAACAAAGTTACTAAGTTAGTTTTTCTGCTTTCGACTTTTCGATCCACATACCCTTTTTGGGCACTCATTGACTGGGCTAATAAGGTGTATGTATTTATTATTTATATTATATGATTATACTGAGTCCATCCATAAAGTATTTACACTCTGAATTTCTACAAATTACTTACGAGCAATGACGCTAAGTGATTACAAAGTATTCTTTCGTGCCCTATTGCTCTATTTTATGTATTGTATGTGTGTTGATGTGAAACACTAACCCATAATAATGTGCTTCCGTGCGGCGACTCCACCGCTGGTGACGTCACGCCAGGAGGAGGTCTCATTGATAATGAAGGTACGACACATCCTACCGTTATCATTACCTTCTTCTAACACGCATTTGCTAACTAATATTAAATCTTCTACCTCTGTTCTCTTTCATCATCATTATCAGCCTTTAATAGCCCACTTCTGGGCCTCTCTCATACGTCTATTTCCCGACATTCTTCTGGTGTCGTCCGTCTCTCTAGCTATTGTTCTCTTTAATCTTAATAATAATATTATGTATCTTTAATATTTTAAGTAACTTAATGATTCCTTACAAACTTGTGTATATGTTAAGACCGGCGCGGTGGGCTGGAATCAAAAATATGTACAAATAGTTTAAATCAAAGCCAATTAAAATACACAATTTGAAATATTTCCAGTTGTGAAAACTAAAGCTACAGGTAGTGAAGGAGAAAAATATAAAGGTTTTTTGTTTGTTCACTTTTCGTGTAGGAGTCAATAATAATAACATCCATCTTAAAGATTTTAGTGTAGATTTCAACCATTTTAAATGAAACCTGTCAACTGTCAACTTAACTAAATGTCCGGGACGTTTAGTGAAATGGCGTGCAATTTAGTAGTAGTTATACTCGACTTTGAATATGTTTATTTAGTTCCATCATTAAATAACAATAAGAGTATATTAAATTCCGATACTATTATACATATTATGATAATTATCGCAGTTCCAGTTTAGTTAAAAATATATTTCAATATTATTTTTCATCACAACCGCAACTAACACAGATTTAAAATCTTATGTTAATTTATAATATTTTTTTTAATATTTAATTATAGACTCGAAAGTATTATTTTCAAGAAATAGAGAATATAATTATAGTTATAATTAATTTATACTGGTTTTAACATAAGATTTGATATCTTCATTCATTAAGCTTTGAACATTACCGACATAGCTAATGTCATATTATACAGTTTCGCTTTAATACATAGGGAAACTCAAAGAGCCTTTCCATACCATGCATCTCGTTTGCGTATCGTAGGCGTAATTGTTTAATTACCTTTTAACTAGAAACACTCTTAATTTCCAACCGTCTATTCTACGTTTCAAAAACAAAGATATTTTTTAGCTAATTTGCAGGGTTCAAAGGATCAATATCTCAATAAATTGGATATACATATGGTATATTTTTCATAATATATCTGATATATATCATAAGATATATCGGATGTAACAGTTTTTGTGAATATATCTATGATATTTTCATAAATATATTACCTTCAAACCCCGAAAAAATTATCTTTGTTTTTGAAACGAAGCATAGTCACTATACTACAGTCAAAAAGGTGTTAGCCAGTTACGCCTACGATATGAATAGATACGTTTCACGTCAGTGGCTGATCAGGATATTCGTTTGGGGGGCTTGACCTCTCTGAAAGACATGCTTCTAGCCTAAAATGTTCGAATGGTAAAGAGAATTATAAAATTTTATATTGAAAAGTACTAGAGCAACTTGCTGCGAGCCTTGCGTAAAATACTTTTAATTCTATTGTATAAGTTTTGAATTTTAACAAAAAAGAGAAATTTTGGGGGCCCTATACTTCCTCAGCACAGCACTATGCTGAGGAAGTGTAGGGCCCCCATCTATCAATGTTACACAAGGGTAGGTTTTCCTCCCCAAAATTCTACCAGTAACGCAGCAAACTGCTCGTTTACCTTTTGAACGCAATATTCTTATCTAGCTTTTTAAAATTTTTGGCTAGTATAAAGTCTATCGGTGAGATTAAGCTGGCTTCTTCCCAAACGACAATCGTGAGTCCGCCACTGATTGTCCACCAGAGCACTAACACACGTGTGTTCGCGCACTGAGCGCAGAGTATGGTTCGATAGAAGGCGGCGAGGGAGGCGAGGCGGGCCGCGGCGGCGCCGAGTCCAAGGTGGTCGACAACGAGGGGGACGCCGTGGCTTACTCGTGGTGCTTCTTCCACATTGTCTTCGCACTCGCCACGCTTTACATCATGATGACGCTCACCAATTGGTACAAGTGAGTATACTTTTTGGTTTATTTTTTTTTATGTGAAGAAGTAAGAAGACGCGCAAGACGTTCTCCTGATGTAACGCTGCGCATAATCAATGTAGTGCTACCTAGGATTTCACAATGATGTGCAATTCTAGGTGCACGGCACTAACGGTTCTTTCTCAAGAGTCATAAGATGTTGAGACTCTTTAGTCCAGTATTTTCACTAGCTACAGTGCCCTCCTACCGAAGCACAGTAATGTTTGCACATTACTGCTCAGACGATAGAATAAATGGCACTGTTGTGTGAAATCACAACAAATTACTGAGATTGATACAAGAAACATTGTATTAATCTCAGTAATTACGTCTTGTAAGCCTTCTACATGGAATAAATTGCTGTTGTATAAAAATGAAATGAATGAATGAATGATGTGAATGATGATGGATGATGATGTGGTGATGTGTTGGAATGAATTGCTGTTGCTCGTATTATAACACAAAAGTGTCCATGCCCAGTATGGGGTTGAAAGAGGCTGAAATATTGATATTGGACTTACATCATAGTAAAAATAAAGCAAGTTTTTTTTTTTCATTTTCATCTGAACATACATTTAAAACAAATCAACTAAACAACATTTATAAAACCAATGAGGTTTGTGTAAAATGTTTATACATCTACGACGTCTACCATACTGTTTAAAAAATGGGATTTTAACTTATGCTTAATACTATTCGGTCGAACATTTTCTACAGTACGTAATTCCGGAGGTAAATTATTAATTAATCTAGGAACCAGGTAAGCAGTCGTACGCTCACCGTAAGTATTGTTACAACCGGTTATCGTGCGAAACTCCGGCCGATTCCTAGCCGAGCGCGTTCGTACAGGGTGATCACGTTTTATTTCGTCTCTGTATTGTTCTTTAAAAAAGTTTTCTTTAATTAATAGATATTCTTTAAGTAGATTTTATTTAAGTAGTAGTCCAACACCGGGAGTTAGATACCCTTTGAACTCAATTTATTTTCCCGACTGGGTGTTATTAGGAATGAAATTTCCGGCAATATTCCTGAAGTTGCTGTGGTAACCATAACAACTTTGAAATATTCCCATACAAATGCCGGCAATAATCCCAAAGTTTTTTTAGAAATATTTCTGGTAATTTTCATCCCTAGGTGTTACTGGGAAGTACGCAAACATATAAAATTCTAGAGGTATTTTACATCTTTTTCTTTCCAGCCCGAGTTCGCAGTTGTCGAAGGAGAACGTAGCCTCGATGTGGATCAAGATCACATCCTCGTGGCTGTGCGTGGGACTCTACATCTGGACGCTGGTCGCTCCCGCCATCTTCCCTGACAGGGACTTCAATTAAACACTATGGTTCTTGTAAGCTATGGTCTGGGTATGAAAAAATAAAGGATTAGACTATGTCATTAGGTGTTGCTGAATGTTTTGTAGCTAATATTTAAAGGGGTTGCTGTAATATAAACCACCTGTACAAGAATTAATGTATTTAAGTTTCTGTACTGAGCTCCGTAACCACCGGTTACCAGTTACGTGAAGGTCAAAATTGTAAAAAAAAAAAATTGTGCGTGTACTAGTTTACACACGTAAGAAGTGAAACTTCTTTAATTAAATTAAATTTAAATTTTAAATTTATAAATTTTTTAAATTCATGTTCATTGGAGAAAGTGAAAGTACTCTTCGTCTGAACCAACCGTGGTAGGGGCAAGAAACAAAAGATGGCGCGTAACTGAAAAATGTGACGCGTAACCGTGACGCGTAACCGAGATACGGTAGATACAACTCTTTAAATATTACTAAGGGCGTCTACTACGTCAATGTACAAAGAGTCGAAGCTTGAGCCTTCAATACAAAAGTCTCTGCGTGATTATATTCAATGGCGCGGACTAACTGGCGCAATTGACGGATTTGCCCCGTTCAAAGGGAGTGGGCGGGTGCAAGTAGCAGATGCCCTAAATCTTTTAGTAACATGTTATATTTTATGTAGAATGAAAAAAATTAAAAAGCATAGCTTTGTCAAAAAAAGTGTACCAGTAACTACTTAAGATTGTCTGCCCAACCATGCTTATGCAAGCCATGTTTCCAAGTGTTTTTTGTCACAGATTACCTTAATTTTTATTAGATGCTATTGTAACCATTAAATTATATTAAGTCCGTATTATATTACTGAATTTATTCTATGTAAATTCATATTGTTTTCCTAATTTGATGTATAATATTAGACTATAGCAATATAGAACAAATTTAGTTTTTTCTAAATTACATACATTGGGCTACCTAATGATAATTATTCAATGAAATTATTTAATCTAGATCTCATTTTCGTTTACTTAATGAATTTCCTTCATGTCTGTTCCTTCAAATTTCTTACATTTTCTTGCTTTTTATCTCTGTTTTCTTGTTCTTTATACATAAAGATATAATGTACGTGAATTTGCCTCAAATAGGGCTTTATTTTTATTGATGTAAGTGCAACTAGTTTAATTTTATTAATTACATTATTTCTCCGTATGATCAAGTGTTTTAATTGGATGATGAGTCACAGTTTCATAAAAGGGGCACCAGACAACTACGTACGATAACACTTAATTAAAGGAGCAGCAGGTACATACCGCGTACCACTGGTACGTACGATAGCTAAGCTCCTTCGGATTCGGGACCCAGCTTGAAAACCTTCGTGATGCTACTAGAATTTGTATCTTGCATGAACGTAGAGATAAAGTTACAATTATCATACTATTTCTTTGAACCTATTCTGGTTACATATTATGACTGGCTTGCGAATTTTAATGCACTTTGGCAAATACAAAATCTGTGGGTTAGTCTGCTGCTCCGAAATATAAAAAAAAATTACTGTCAATGTCAAAATCATGAGGTTGTCAAAATATTATTGTTTTCCAAATTCAAATATTATGT
The DNA here is from genome assembly GCA_947507615.1 of Hemithea aestivaria. Lineage (NCBI taxonomy): Eukaryota > Metazoa > Arthropoda > Insecta > Lepidoptera > Geometridae > Hemithea > Hemithea aestivaria. The sequence continues at coordinate 11,863,234 of OX382326.1, forward strand.
ATTTTTTAAAAGTTTAATTTTGTGAAATTAAAAATTCACCAAGAGTTTACTTGTGTTTTTCAAGATGCATTTAATTTAATACTTTTATTTGTACCTTTGTTATAAAACTCAAAGATTTTTGCTAGATGTTGTATTCATAACAATTTATTGCAATGACGAACTTTCGTGTCTTATTTTTTCATTGTATGACTCTGGTACGAATCAATTCTGGCGAAGAATTCTGCTCTATAGATGAGGGTTCATGTACAGATCAAACTAATAACAATCTTTACACGCAAGGTAAGTCACTCGGATTCGAATCACAGGCTTGGCTTGATGTTGACAGCAGCTGGTCTGCCTATAACAACCTCCTTCTCAGGACATCCTCTAGTGTTCGAGTATTAAAATAAAGTACTTACTGTTCAAGAAACCTCAGCTATATATTACCAGCAAAATTCATCAGGCTTTTTCCAGTTAAAAGTTGCCCATGTGTATTAATATGCTAAGGTCTAAGTTATTCTCATACCAAATTTGAGCTACTGGTTCACCTGTTTAGATGTGAAGAGATAACAAATGTAGATCTATACTATAGTTTGTTCTTCTTTCATCTATAGTTCTTTATAATTTTAAAGAAAAATAATAACAGACACTTGGGACATGATACTCTTCAAATGCCAAGTGAACAGAGTCTTGAAAGGAAGGCAACATACTAGCGCCACCCTTGGTTTTGCTGGTATCCATAGGCCATGTTAGCCACTTGCCATCAGGTGCGCTGTCGGCTTGTTTGTCACCTATTACATAGAAAAAATGTATAAAATTTTGCTCATAAAAGATTCTACTTTTAATATCTGTTTATCATCTTTCAAATCTACCTAAATCTTAAACCCATCTTTCTCAGAATCCAACGAATGGTCTTCAAAACTACTAAAAGCAATCAACCAGGCTACAGAACAATACATTCCATGTAAAAGAGAAAACTGTAGTTGTCACAAGTCAGTGCTTGAACTAGACTTGGCTCCTTACAAAGATGGAATTACAAAGGAACAGTTTAAGCTTGCCCGAAGCAAAGGAACTAAATATCAGGTAATAAGGTTCATAATATAATAGTGGCATACTGTAACACTACACATGTAATGCTTCAATTTTTCTTATTCAATTGCAGATAATAGACGGCCAATTATATAGGGATAAGAACTGCCACTTCCCAGCCCGATGTGATGGTATAGAACATTATATGAAACCGTTGGCCTCAAAACTACCAGATATGGAGCTGGCAATCAATACAAGAGACTGGCCACAGCTGAACAGGGCTTGGGGCCATAGTAAGGCTCCAGTGCTGTCCTTTAGTAAGGTTCTTATCAACTTAGCATATTTCTGTTGTATTTTTTTGCTAACCCTAGTGCATACAGTACTTATTACATATAGAGACTGTGATTTAAAACTCTTTTTATATTCAGGTCAGCCAGATGACACACTTTTTTCATTAGTAATGAAATCAATCATGTAATGAATCATTACATCTTGTTTTTGTTTATAATATTCTATTATTGGTAGAGCTTTTTTGTAAATAATAGACTTGCATCATTCCTTCTTCTTTTCTTTATCTACAAATATAATATAATCCATGTGAAAGAACATTACCCAAAATGGATTTAAGAAGTGTGTTTGGATGTATGTATGTGTAAGATTGAAGTCACTCTTTCTTCCATACACCTCAGCTAAGGCTAAGACCAAAATTAGTTACTGCATGCAGTAAAATTTCATTACTGCATACATCCATTGCTCTCATCTCCTTGCACGGTTGTCTGGAAGAGATCGCTATTAGCGATAAGACCGCCAATTGTAACACTTAGTTTTAAGTTGGTTTTTTTTGTACATTTTTGTGTTTCAATAAAGGATTATCTTTATATTATGATGTGTTATGAAATTTACTTATATATTATGTGTTGATAAAGAGTTATTTATCATTATCTTTCAGACCCGTGATTACTATGACATAATGTACCCCGCGTGGAGCTTCTGGGAGGGTGGTCCAGCCATATCACTGTACCCTACAGGCATAGGCCGATGGGACAAGCATCGGACTACCATCTCTGACGCTGCTGATAAGTTAGGCTTGTTTTAATATTGCATGGGGTCAGGAGCTTGAGGAATTTTTGCTTGTTAGTATCTTAATTGCTTTTGTTTTATATAAAGAGCGGCGAAAAATATAAAAAACCCGTCATTCGTTGACGTGTCGTTATAACTTACTTATTTTATCTTAAAACATAATATGCATTGTTTTCAGGGGCTATTTTTTATATATTGATAATAAATTCTGTAATTCCATTGCTCAATCAATTTAGCTACCAATTTCTTTTCTTCAAAAAGTTTATAATATTGCTAAAGTTAAAGAAGATAATGCTTTTATCTTTAGACTCTAAAAACAATAGTTCTAAGAAGTAATATTGCATTTTCTTCTTATAATATTATCAAGTTAAGGTAATATTTAATAATTTTTAGGTGGCCATGGGATAAAAAAGAAACAAAAGCTTTCTTTAGAGGTTCAAGGACAAGTGAAGAAAGGGATCCTCTCGTTTTACTATCCCGTTCGAATCCTGAGCTTGTGGATGCTCAATATACAAAGAATCAGGCATGGAAATCTGATAAAGTAAGTGCTGTTTCGTCATCATCAAACTATGCTCGTCCACTGCTGGACATAGGCCTCCCCCATGGCACGCCACTCAACTCGGTCCTCCATCTTCGCTAGTTCCTGGCAGCCCTATTATTCCCGGCCAAGGCGGCGGCTATGGTTACGGTGGGACGAGGGGTGCTGTTTGACTGATAATAATTAATAACAAAATATCGAAAACGCTTACAAATACGCATAGCTTAAATGAGTTCAAAGAGCTGCAAATGAAGCAAAAAAAATATTCATTATCCATTTAAAATTTCGTGCGCGTATATATTATGGGATATTAGTTCTGCTCAATATTTGAGCTAATGTGCTGCAGGACCTTTATTCAATTTGGACAGCTAACTGCAGATATTATGTCTAAAAGGTTTTTTCGATGTATATCTTTGTTTTTCTTATTTCAGGATACACTCTACGCACCTCCAGCATCTGAAGTATCATTTAAAGACCACTGCAAATACAAATACCTATTCAACTACAGAGGTGTCGCAGCCAGTTTCAGATTCAAGCATCTATTTCTATGCAAGAGTCTTGTCTTTCACGTTGGTGATGAATGGCTGGAATTCTTCTACCCTTCACTAAAACCTTGGGTACATTATGTACCTATTAGCCCCACAGCAAGCAAAGAAGAGCTTAAAAGATATATCAAATTCTTCCAAGAACATGACTCTCTGGCTAAAGAAATAGCAGATAGAGGATACCAACATATATGGGACAATTTAACAGACAAAGATGTCAAATGTTACTGGAGAAAATTGCTGAAAAGCTACGCCAAACTCGTGAAGTACGAAGTGAAAAAGGATAACGATCTCATTAAGATAAAGTAATATAATTAATGAAGTACAAGCTCTCTGAATACAGGTATTATATTTTTTTTAATTACATAGTTGTTTTATTTAATACTTAAAAATTATCTCTATTCGAAAAATTTTGATTTTATCGGTGTCCTGAAACAATCTACTAGTTAGCAAGTCCATCAGACATTTTACAGTTTCATTATAATTTGACTGAGCAAAACTCATTTTGAATAATAGTGGACTGCTCATTTTAGAACTTCTGAGGGGTTTATTAAAACAAAACGTATTTAAAAATATTCTTTATTCTTATAAAATGCTATTGCAAACTGTACAGAATCTCAATTAACTAATTCTTAACGATATCCTTAGAGATACCCTTAATTATAAAACCAATTCACTGGGAGATAGTACATAAACATTAAAAATATATATTTTATAATAGTTCTGAACTTCTGTGTAACTTTCAACATTCATTTTCGACCGTTCAGTCTTGAATTCCATTCTTATCAGTCTCAACGTGCGCCATAAAACGTGTAAACTCGCTCGATCTTCAAACAAACTTATTATCATGTCTCATGCATTTCTAAAGTATTTGCTTACCTTGACACTACAAATTGGGAAAGAGTTTGAATATCTTTTGTGGAAATGTACTAGCATTATCCAAACACAATAAATGTAACGCTAATGATATATTGAAAATGTGGTCTCTTAAATTAGGGTTATTCAATAGGGTTCGTCATTCCAGGACATTCGTCATTTCGTCGCTCCAGTCATACCAGGGTTCGCGACAATATTTAAATGACGTCTGGGTGACCGAACTGGACTTGCAGAATTAAAGCTTAAATCGTCCAAACATATTCCAAAAACTGGCTCAATCCAATTTATGTTAGGAATGGGAAAGTTAAACGGTTCACTGTCATCTGGAAACTTTGGAACAGTTGCCAGTTCAAACATTTGTTTTACCTTCCCAGTGATCAAACTCCACCAATTCATCGGCTCAGAAAGCAAATTTACATAATATAAAACTAACTGGAAATAGGAATATAATATCACAGAAAGGTTAAAAACATTCTTTCTATGAGGTGAATTCAATTTGCTAATGATATTTTTGACAAACGATAAGTACATTGGTTTTCCGAAGGTTCAAAATTAACTAGGAAAGACTTAACATTGTTACTTAGATAGTTTCTTTTCGAGGGTCTCGGCGATGGCCTCGAGGAAATCTTCAGTGTGTAAGAACATCCCTTCTTTAGTGTTAGCCATTCCATGGATGCAGATGACCAAGTCCTTAGTCATTTTGCCGCTGTTGATGCATTCCACGCACGCCTGTAATCAAAACGATAATTTTCCAAATCCGTTTATCTGATAAATTGGAACGCATTTATTGCAGTGATTACAATCTGTGAAACGGGTAGGCCTGATGATAAAAGTCATACATCATTACTTTGAAGGCGTACATGCGCATGCCTTGATAATAATATCCAAATATGTGAGAGTTTATGTAAATTTGTAAACAAGATTAAAGATGCAACAATAATATGATGCTCTTATCTATTTATCGTAAGTGCCTTCGCATACGACGCTTTTAGTAAGCGTAAGTAAGGACTAAGAAATGACTCCTGCTGCCCCCGTGACTAAAGCTAAAAAAATGGTATTGGGACAACCGGTTTTGTCGTTCATTTTTCCACAACGACTCCCATCCTAGTACATTTTTGAACATTTAACTGGCTACGGGGCTATTATTCTCACTTAGATGATGTATTTTTTCTACCTTTTTTTCTTTAGATGGATTAGAAGGCCTTTTTTTTCTAACTTCGGAAGGAAAACAGAAGACCTATAATTTAATAAAGTAAGAACAAGAACTGTTTGTTTCTTTGCGTTATATGAAGTCATCGTTAGAAATACAAAAAGGTTCGCTTACTCGTATTGGAATAGGAATTAAGTGTCATTAATTTTCCGCATTGCCGTTCGTAGTACATAACTACTTTAAATTAATACATAATATCTAGTGTACTGTAATAGTTTACATTCACCCCTGGTTGGTCCCCTTATCTAATCAGTGCAGCGCTGGTTTTTTGACATTTTATCAGCAATAAATACTTAGAATTAGATACCCCGCCAATCTATTATGTCTGTATCACACAGTTCGGCAAGCGATTGGACGATAAGCCTAGGCTTTTTTTTATTGACTAAGCTGATATTGACGTCTGAAACCTGAAATTGTACACGTAGGTAAGTAGGTACATTCAATCATTGATAGGTAAAATACTTTCTACTTACATAAGGGCGTAATCGTGGATGACTTAGAACTTAGAACCTTCGCACATAATATTTCGAGTGCTAGAAAATATTATATGGAATAAAAACCGCTTACGTTTACTTTCGCCGTACCATTACTGTGCTTCTGTAGGAGGAAACTGTAGCTAGTGAAATTACTTACAGTCTTAACATCTTATGACTCTGGAGTAAGAAGCGTTGGCGAAGTGCACTCAGGATTTTACATCATTGTGAAATCCTGGGTATCACTGTATTAATTATCGGCAGAGTTATCACTTACCATCAGGAGAGCGTCTTGCTCGTCTTCTTACTTTGCATAAAAACTTAGATAACAGTGTCTAGTACAAACCTCTTCAAGCGACGTAGCAAAGCGATCCAACTCAGGGGTATTATCCAACTTGGCGCGATGAGCTAGGCCCCTGGTCCACGCGTAGATGGAAGCCACAGGGTTGGTGGAGGTCGGCTTGCCTTGCTGGTGCATGCGGTAGTGGCGAGTCACGGTACCGTGGGCCGCTTCCGACTCTACTGTGCGCCCGTCCGGGCACATCAGCACTGACGTCATCATGCCTAGGGATCCGTAACCCTGGGAAAACAATAAATATACATCAACGTCTAAACTTTTCGTTTTTAAACCATAATAGTTGGGTTAGGCCATTTAAAAGAGGGGACTGGACGTAAAGGCTCTGCCGGTTTCCCAGTTCTCCATCATAAAGACGAAGCGGGAAGTGCCGCTGGGTTTTTAGTGAGTATACCCAGCCGCGCCCATCTTAGGCGGGTAAGTCCCACATACAACCCTGCGCCCCCCGGCGTGGGGTGATGATGCGTAATGCATTTTTCCCAGGGTTAAAAAAAGGCCAGTTAAGAAATATGTATGAGCACGAATCATTTTACCACATTGTACCTACGGCTCCCAGGATGTCCAAACGAGTGTTTCGTGAGTTTTATTGAAAAACTGTTCTAGAAGTAATTGCCATCTTTTTCTGGACTTGCCTATGCGGCGCCATTTTTCCCTCCTGACCCATTCACAAATTAATTCGATTGGGGCTTCACATATCAGCTTAAATAAGTGAATGAATTATATTTAGCTAATATTTTATTGGCTAACGATGAATTATAGATATGACGTAGAAAGTATGCATGAACTCCAAAAACAAAGTACTTAAAACTAGTTTTTAAAAATATCTTTATCGAGGCACGTGATTTTTGGATAATGATTTATTCGCCTTCACAGGCTTTAATATCTGCAATCTGCATATAAGTTCGATAAGTATGCAGATATGATATCGTATTATTGCGGCGCCGATTTTATCCTCCCACTTACATAATCATAATTCCAGGATTTATGTCTGTCTAGTCAGAAACGCGATAGCAAAGGATCGGTGACTTTGAAATTATGTGGGTGTGGAGGAAAATTGCCCAATCGAACCTACTTTGTCTTTCATCAAGAGCTATAGATCAGTTGCCATCGTTCCACCAAAATATCGTGAGTGTGTGAGTGAGTGGGCATAATGGCAAAAGAAGCATTTTTTTTTATATAATGGCAACAGTTGCATTTTGCCAGTGTCGAGTTAAAAAAAAATAATTTATTCTGACCATGGATACAAGTCCTTCAGTCGAAAACTTTATTGTAATTTTAAGTTTATTGGAGGATATTCCCTCCAAAATTCGATAAAGAGTGGGCGTTTATCGAATCACATCGATTCATTTTATGACGATTCTTGAAAATAGCAGACTGTTGAACTTTTTTCCATTCTTCGACAGTAAATCACATTCACAAACACTCAACGTTTATTAAACCCACTATTAATACGCGTTTAGCACTTATTGCAAAATTATTATCCAAGAACACAAAAAATTTCATCCGCTTTCCAAAAGCGCGGCAAAATGAAATCGAAGCATTCTTTATTATAGAATTACAAAAAAGAAGATTAGGGTCGTTGGTACTCTTGACGGACTTGCGATTTAAGTATACAAATGACGTGGAAATAACATTTACCTGAGCAACCACATCAGATTGCACATCACCGTCGTAGTTCTTGCACGCCCACACGAACCCGCCCGAGGACTTGATGGCCTGTGCCACCATGTCGTCGATCAAACGGTGCTCGTACCATATCTTCGAGTCTTCGAACTGCTTCTTGTAGTCACTGGGGATGTTAGAACAGATCTTAAAGTTATCGTTTATACTACAATTTTCCCGGGGCTTCCAGTCAATAATAAATGTGGTACTTGATTTGTTTTTTGTTATCTAAATATATAAAAGGAGAGAGTGACTAACTGACTAATCTATTAACGCACAGCCTAAACCACTGGACGGATTGGGGTGAAATTTGGAACACAGATAGGTTTTATGACATAGACCTCCGCAAAGAAAGGATTTCGCCATACGGGCAAAGCCGCGAGAATAAGCTAGTTACTTATATGGCTACATTAATTGGACAGTCCTAATTGGCAGTCTTCTCAATCGAGCTAGTCGCATCGGTAATGTTTTCACTTAACACCCTATATACCTACTTATTCCGGTTTTAAAGGACATTAAAAAGAAGAGAAGACCTGGATTTCGATTCTAAGGGATTCTTTAGTTACTCCCTTGGAAAACTATCAAAACTGGATCATTTCAGACTCAGATGTATTTTCCTCATATTGACGTCAATCACTCTATGTACCTACTCCTAATAAATTAACACGTTCATGGACACTTGCATTATTAAAAAAAATACAATATGACATACATACCAATTTCCATACAACTTCTGTAGGCGGATTGTCATATGTAATAGATTATTATAATGTCTGTAATGGCAGCAACCTATATACCTATGGCTATATACGATAACGTCTGTAGACGGAAGACATATCAAACATTTCAGAATGTGAGCACTATGACCATTACGGCCATGGACGGTACCGTCTATAGGCGGGTATCATAACAAGCAGAGCAATAGAAGTGTGATGAGACATTGTCGGTTGGGGACGGTTGGACGTCGGACGTCGATGGACATGGTGCCACATCGAAATTATATTTTTACGCCTATCGACGGAGTGTCCATGAACGTGTTAAGATATAACCACGTCGGGTCGGGCCCCTTCAATAACAAATATATGAATAGAATATTTTATAGTGGCATTGAACCGTATTTATAGAAAAAATAGCCTAAAGTCTATCATGTTTCACATCTGTTTTCCATCAATTGGGTTGGTGGTTTAAACCACACATTGTGAAAATTTATAGCGCCGTGTGGTCTAGCTGTAAATCTCATATTGCCAGGAAGTTAGGTATTATAACTATCTATGAAACCTAAGCTAGGTACATTCAAGTATTTAATGACGCATTTACTGCCTATTGTTACTAGGCTTTTATCAGTTTTCGTGCCATAGTTTGCACAATGATGTCCTAACGATAAAAATATTGTGTTGCGTTATGTAACTCATTATCTTTTGACGTTATTTGAAAAGCGAAAGCCGCATGGTTAATATTATCGCGATAATTATATATATTTTTTAATTAGTCTTTCTTACAACTCTTCTTTCTTTTATGTCTAAGGCGACCTAGATTTTTAATCGCTAATCATCTGATGTACTTTGTGCTTTTCTGTTTTATTTATAATAACTATTTTTTATTTTCCTATTGCACGTTTTTCTGTATACCCTTAAAATACATCCATAATTTTCGAAGGGTTCGAATACCAAGAGTAACTATACCGTCGAAAGTACTGTCGTTTAAAAAGACAATTATTTAAATGTTTTTTATTAGATATCTACATATTCAGTAGATATTCATACTTTGCCTTAAATATTATCCTTTAGAAGACTTACTAAATTTTCTTTTGTATAATTTTTTCTTTGAATTTATGTATAATGGCTCATCGCCATCATTCCGGATGAACTAGTATGAAAATGAATATAAACCATCCATTCAAACACGTGTACAAAAGGCGCCAAACCAGCTACCTGCATACCAAATACATGTATCCTTGAATTATTATTGAAAGACTTATGGGGCTCTTGACTCGCGACTATATTCTAATGTGGGCGGGTCTGGCACCGGTTTTGATTTTAATGTTTTTATTATTTAGTTGATTGAGATTGTAATCTTCGTCGATTTATTAACCCAAAGATGAGGCATTATATTTTCATGAATGCATTTGTAATTTTTTTACGCAATGTCAATACTTGCTACAATTATTTAACTAATGCATGTGTTCCCATGGTCGATTATGGCTCGAATTCTCGAGCAACACACATTAATGTTTCTATCCACTACTTCTCGGTAAGCGTACTGGTACGATGATTTCTGATCTAGATAGGTAGTACGACTTTCTTGACGCTGTGGATCTGTCCTGATCAAGATTTCCATTCCATTTCAGAGTCACACTTTAAAATCGCTTGGTTCACATTGATTTAGTTAAAAGAGACTCGATTTTGAAAAATGTGTTGATTAATTCGAATAATATTCGAATGTGCGAATAATGCCTGAAAAATAATCGAATATTCGAATATTTATATTTTCGAATATTTGCAAGCCCTAATAGATACTAAAGAACGCTTATACAATCAACAGGTCGAACATAATATCAACTTACAAATGATACAAATTCTCTAAACCGCTGTTCAAGATGATTTTGGATTCGGAAAATAGTCTGATTAAATTAGTAAAGCGTTAAAATTTATCAAAATCGGTTAAATCTTTGTTACGTATTGAAAGCGAGATTGAAGTCGATTGACTATTTTTTATGATAAATTAAAAGGAAATTAGAAAAAAAAATCAAAGGAATTGTAATAGAGAGCCACCACATTCGAGCTAAGTAAATGGCTAGCTCAGTTATGTAAAGGCATGTTATATTAATATCATCTCTGTGAATTTACTTACCTCTGGTATATCTCTTCGAAGATGTCCTTAAAGCGACCGTCGTAATGCTTGAGAATTGTGTTCTTAGTAGACAAGTATAGGGGCCATTTCTTTTGCAGTGCAACCTGTGCAAATAATGTCATTGTTAAAACATAACAATATGTAGTTTTCTTAGTCATGTAATGTGCATTCTTGACGTCTTGTAGATGACAATAGTTTCCTTTCAATAAAGTAAATATAACTAGGTAAGGTAGGTACCTACTTATTTATGGTAATAGTAAGTACGTACCTGCCACCTGCATTTTTTCTAACATTAAAATATACCAATGGCTTGCCTAATTGTCTGATCAAAACACAGCAAACTGCTGAACATGTGTTGAGATTTGGAACACTCGTAGTTTTTAGGACTTGGACCACCGATAAGAAATGGTCCCTTCACGCCCGTTGAAACGCCTATTAGAGATGAAATAATTCTTAAATAGGTGGGTTACATTTCATTTAACCCTTTTTAGTTTTTGCTTAGTTATACTCTTACCTGGAAACTGGAGTGAGCAAACGAACGAATAGATTCGTCTGTGTTGTACATTCCCAAAACGACTCCACCATTTTTGAACTCATACAGCAACCTCTTCATTCCAGTGCCGTCATTAGCCGTGTAAACTAGCTCCACCTGTCGTCAATTATAAAACACAATATTTGAGGTGTCCTGGCAGAATGTCTGAATGCTGATTGGTCCGATTAGTGAGTATTGAATGCTGATTGGTCCGATTAGTAGAGTATTGAACACTGACTGATCCGAAACAAAACAGGGATGGAAGTGATTTGATAATATGAATTATAAAGATGACTTTGTGCTTGTTCACGTTGAACGCGCGGGCGCGACAGACTTTGCTTAAACCGCACGTGCGTTTGTACGTGAACACTTTCATAGCACGTCGTATGTTTGATATTTCGCGCCCGCGCCCGCGCGTCAACGTGGGCCAACGCTTTAGCTAAAATTTATGTACGTGATTTAATGGGGACGGGATGTTAAGGCTTTGTCGATTCCCCAGTCCTCCATCATAAAGACAATGCGGGAGTGCCTCTGAGTTGTTTGAGTGGGTATACCCGTGCAGTTGTCCTGCACGGGGAGTCCCAAGACCCACTTAACTCTCCCGTACCCCTCAACGGGAAAGCACGCGTACCGCGTTTTTTCTCAGCGTAAAAAACGTGATAGTAACATAATTTGATCGTCGATATTTGGCATACATCGAGTCATAAAGTCGATGACATTAAAGTTCACACAAAGTTAATGTCCAGAGCCATAAGTTATCGTTACAAAATTATCTTTGTCTGTAAATATTTTACTAGAGTGTTTTTTTCTTGTCACTCATTAATTAAAGATATAAGTATTTTTACTTTGTTGTTATCAGCTTACATCATTCATCATTGACGTAAGAGAACGTAGCATAAATACTAAATACCTATTGGTCATGATGTAGTGAGCTATGGTGTTTCCTCAAGGTCAATTTAAGATTAACATAATAATATGTAGACTATTGTTTTATATACGAGTAACACTAGAATATGCCTGTACGATTGGCGAGCTAAGCCACAGGGCTAAGCTCTCCAATGATGATGGTGAATAATTTTATTTAAGAACTTTTTTCATAACTCTATTCATTATTATTTGTTGCAATTCAACATAAAATAATGTTAATCAGGTAAGTGTAATTAAGAGCACATCTATTTAACATTAATTATTTAATTTATTCAGTAGATAAGTCTGTTCAAAGTTCTCATTAGTTTACCTTTCCAGGCTTAGGTACAACGAAGTCCTGGGCCTTGTATTGATCTCCGTGCGCGTGACGACCGATGACAATGGGCTGGGTCCACCCAGGGACCAGCCTTGGGATGCTCTTGCATAGAATGGGTTCACGGAACACGGTGCCTCCGAGGATGTTACGTATTGTACCGTTTGGACTCAGCCACATTTTCTTCAGCTTGAACTCTGAAAGATATGAGCTTTATTAGACTGGAAGTTTGTCGAGTCGAGGGTCCAGCTTGTAAATATTAGACTTTTTGTTTCGTTGAAGAAGTACCTATCTACGTAGCGAGAAAAGTCATTGTGTGGAGTCATTTTCATAGTTTAGTTATAATTATCGGCCTACTATGGTCATTGGCCTACGCTTGGCATCCAGAGGCCGTAATTGGCTACTTTACATTGGTGTCAAAATGTCAATTACTATAATCGGGCAAAAATAAAATGCTGAGCGCAGTGACAACCACCGACCACCAGTGTTAATAATCCAATGTGGCTGCTAATCTTTTATGCGGTCTTCACGAAGTAGGCAATCGAAGGTAATTTCACATTGTTTAATCCATATCCATATCCATATCCATACATATAATAAGAATGGAAATTTCTCCCCATTCATTGTGATCCTTTACTAAGGTGAACTGTGAAAATACGCATATGAACAAAACGACGCGAAAAAGTCGCTTGCGCGATCTAGATCGTAAAACATTTTGTCAATTTTTCCTAGGGAAACGTAAAATAAAATAATAAAATAAATAATAATCATTTATATCGGACACATCGCCCCTAATTTACATCAAAATTTCGAAGTTAAAGTAATAAAATATAAAGTAAATTCAATTCAAAAAAATCAAAAAGCAAAAAGTGCGACAAACTAAAAATACGCCATCTATCGATGTGGCCATAAACGAAACTTTACCAGAGTAGTTTTATTAGGCTTAATTTGTAAAAAGGTTATTACTTATGTGTGATAAAACGGCACAACCGAATTGTATGCAGTTTTCGCTAAAACGTTGCAAATTTCTCTAATTTGTAAATAGTATTGGTTTTATTTAAATCGGTTTTTAAATAAAAGAGTTATATCTATCTAAAGATTTACTTATCTTCTTATTATATAAAATCGTTCGTACACTTTCGTGCTATCAACGCACAGCCCAAACGGCTGGACGGATTGAGCTGAAATTTGGACAGCGTATTCTTTGAAAAACTTCATCGTGCAATAAGAAGCGATTTTTCTAAATTCCCTCGGGAACAGGAATTATTCCCGAAAAACGTTTGTATGCAAATCCGTAACCGCTGAACCGATTGAGCTGAAATTTTGTAAAACTATTGTTAGAATTGTGATTAGAAACATGAAATAGTTTTTTTGTCAGAAATTTACTTTTAAGGGGGGGTAAAGGGGGGTCGAAGTTTGTATGGAAAATTTAGAACCGCTGACCCTATTGAGCTGAAATTTGGTACACAGGTAGATTGAGTCCTAAAAAAAGATATTGGATACTTTTTATCCCAGAAATCAACCTTAAAAGGGGGAAAGGGGGGTTGCAAATTTGTGAAAGAAATCGTTAACCGCTTCATTGTTTTAGCTGAAATTTGGACAGCGTGTTGTTTAGGTAACGTAAGCGACCTATAAAAAGGGATTTTTGTAAAATTCTCCCGGGAACGGGAATTATTCCCGAAAAACGTTTGTATGGAAATCCGTAACCGCTGAACCGATTGAGCTGAAATTTAGTAAAACGATTGTTTGGATTGTATTTAGGAACATTGAATAGTTTTTATCTCAGAAATTTACTTTTAAGGGGGGGGTAAAGGGGGGTCAACGTATGAATGGAAAATTTAGAACCGCTGACCCTATTGAGCTGAAATATGGTACAGAGGTAGATTGAGTCAAAATAAATGATATGGAATACTTTTTATTCCAGAAATCAACCCTGAAGGGGGAAGAGGGGGGTTAGAAGTTTGAGTAGGAAATCAGTAACCGGCCATCTTTTAACGCTGAAATTTGAACAGCGTGTTTTTTATGTAACGTAGATGACCGGTAAAAAGGGATTTTGCAAAATTTCCACGGGAACGGGAATTATTCCTAAAAGACGTTTGTAAGCAAATCCTTAACCGCTGAACCGATTGAGTTGAAACTTTGTAAAACGATTGCTTGGATTGTGTTTAGGAATATTGTTTTTTTTTTGACGAAAATTAACTTTTAAGGGGGGGTAAAGGGAGGTCGAAGTTTGTATGGAAAATTAAGAACCGCTGACCCTATTGAGCTGAAATTTGGTACAGTGGTAGATTGAATCCAAATAAATGATATGGAATACTTTTTATCCCAGAAATCAACCTTGAAGGGGGAAGAGAGGGGTAGTAGTTTGAGTAGGAAATCAATAATCGGCCATCTTTTAAAGCTGAAATTTGAACAGCGTATTTTTTATGTAACGTAGATGACCGATATAAAGGGATTTTGCAAAATTTCCGCGGGAACAGGAATTATTCCTAAAAAACTTTTGTATGCAAATCCTTAACCGCTGAACCGATTGAGCTGAAATTTTGTAAAACGATTGTTGGGATTGTTTTGAGGAACATTAAATAGTTTTTATGACAAAATTTAACTTCTAAGAGGGGGTAAGGGGGGTACAAAATTTGTATGGGAAATTTAGAACCGCTGGCCCTATTGAGCTGAAATTTGGTAGAGAGGTAGACTGAGTTCTACAAAATGATATGGGATAATTTTTATCCCAGAAATCAACCTCAAAGGCGGGATAAAGGGGGGATGCAAGTTTGGGTAAGAAATCGTTAACCGCTTCTTTGTTTTAGCTGAAATTTGGACAACGTATTCTTTAGGTAACGTAAGCAACCGATATGAAGGTATTTTGCGAAATTCCACCGGGAACGAGAATTATTCCCGAAAAACTTTTGTATGCAAATCCGTAACCGCTAAACCAATTCAGGTGAAATTTTGTGAAATCATGGTTTGAGTTTTGTTTAGGAACACTGAATATTATTTTAGACAGAAATTTACTTTAAGAGGGAGGGGTGCGGGGGAGTAAGGGGGGTAGAAGTTTGAGTAGGAAATCAGTAACCAGTTATATTTTACGCTAAAATTTAGACAGCGTGTTCTTTATGTGACTTTCACGACCCGTAAGAGGGGAGGGGATTTTGCGAAATTCTTACGGGAACGGGAATTATTATTCCTAAAAAACTTTTGTATACAAATCCACAATAAGATTATTGGGGATGTGTTGAGGAATAATAAAAAGTTTTATGTCAAAAATTACCTTCGAATTGAAGCGTTAGGGGGTCAAAGTTTGTATAGGAAATAGGACCCTATTGAGTTAAAATTTGATACAAAGGTAGACTGAGACTAAAAAAAATATGGGATACTTTTTATCCCAGAAATCAACCTTTGAGGGAGGAAAGAGGGGGTGCAGTTTGTGTAGGATATCGGTAACCACTTCTTCGTTTAAGCTAAAATTTGGACAACGTATTTTTTATGTAACGTAGGCGACCGATAAGAAGAGATTTTGCGAACTCACCAGTACTCAGAATTTTGGTTCTGTTAATGAATAGTTTGTTATGTCAGAAATTAACTTTTAAGGAGACTCAGTATTGATCCTTCCCCCACCTTCAGGGTCAGAGTTTTAATGGAAATTCAGGAACCACGGAATTGATTTGAGTCGCGGGAAGGATGGTGTGAGAAATTAGTAACCTATAATTATAATTTAGCTTAGAAAAATTATAATAGAGATAAGTTAAAGAGTTACCGGGAAAGGACCACAAATAGTATTAATTCCTGAGGAGAGGCGTGAAAATTTGTGATGGAAATCAATAACCGCTAAACTTAAATAGTGTGATCTCTGAGAAAGGACATAGCATTGGTTCCTACGGTAGCGAACAAAACTGTATCGAAATATTCAGCCCGATATTCTTCGCTATCCACAGCGGGAGCAAATATTATAGCCATGCCTTATTTTACGCTTACAAAGTCGCGGGGATGGAAATACAATCATAGTCAAAATAGCAGCACCGAATTCGCTTTATTAATTGACTCTCACGCGCAACGAAGTGCGCGCGGGTCAGCTAGTAAATAATAAATTTACATATTTCAGCCAATAGCAGATATATGTATGTGCCAGTTCATCGGCTCGCATTTCAGATTTATGTTTTATCTACTTAATTTTCGCAAACTGAAGCGTTAGGGGAAGTAGATAAAACGATCTAATAATAGGTTATCGATATCATATTATGCTGCGTCGGTAGTCGGTACCTAATATACATACTCATATCAATGTATACCTGCTATGCCTCTTCAATCAAGCAATGATTGTGTCGATATTTCAATTCATAGCAATATCAATTGAAAGACTGACGCACGAAGTTAAGAAGTTTGTTTTTGTGCATTAGACAAGCAGTTTGATCTACTGAAAATGCGTCTCAATATAATATAAAAAGAAACGATTGATTGACTGACTGACTGATGAATCAATGTAAATTCCTATCCGCTGAGCGGATCGGGTTGAAATACTTTGAATTTGAACACATGACACAGGCCACCGATTAGAAAGGATTTCCTCATGTGAGCAAAGCCGCGAGTATAAGCTAGTATTTTTACATCATGATCCATCTGCACAGCTTAAATCGCTGAGAGGATTGAGTAGATTTTTGGGATATAAAGACATGGTGAAGACTAGACATTCGCTTAGAAAAATGTACCTATCAATAAGGACGAAGCTGCGAGAATCATTTACTATTTTATATAATGTGTTATTACAGGACATAAGACCGGCCTATATGTAAATTATCATCAAATCGGCCTCCGGTCTATCTAACCGGTACCTACACATCTTTTGGCATTAAACATAGACACACCCAGATTATCGCGTTTAGGTGTTAATAAGTAGTAATTGGTTTAGGCGATAAATTGACTTATTTTCTTTACTTTTTACTTAGTATGTACCTGGTACCTGCTTAAAAATATAGTTTTGTATGTAGTAACTTGCCTTTTTCCCCGGGGAAATGCATTACGCATACCTACTGAACTACCCTACGCAATCTCTAGTCGCGGGGTGGTTATGTGGGACTCACATCTAAGAAATCGGCGGATGAGCCCACTAAAACCTCGGAGTGTCCTTTCAACCGTCCGTTCTCACATTCTTCTCCATCAAAGATAGTTCCATCAAGGGTACTTATCCTGCTATACCCTACGCTAGAGAGCTTTTCACGAAAGAGGTCCCGTGGAAATCAGCGGAAATAAATTTAATTTGATCGATAATTATTACTGTACTTCATATCCTAAATAATTTTTATTTGCTAGATAAATTCCATACCTCTTTAATTAAAAAATTAAATATGAGAAATTATGACGAGTGAAAATGTTAAAGATATTTTAACTTTAAAACACGCAAAAGTGACGCCCCGGCCAAAGGGACTCCTTTCATGAAAAGCACTCTACAGTTTCTGAACTTAATATTTCAGTGGGATTTCTGTCTTACCCTCAACTCTCTGTTCGTCAGGTGTGATGGTCGCGCACTTGATGCCGACGTTATGCTTGAGGATGGCGTGAGCTGCGTCAATGGTAACCTGGTCATCTGTGGCGTCTCGGTGAGGAAGACCCAGGTCGAAGTACAGGCAATCCAACTGAACACAACGAATTATGAGGTACGTGACTTATACAAACATGATTACATACAGCCAGAGGGCAGTTTGGGACTTAAATTTTGGGTTTTTGGTATTAATCTGATCTGTTTTTAGTAAACAGAAACAGCAGTAGACTAAGACAACCCAGTCTTGTTGCTAACGTAAAGAAATATACTGGGAGTCATCCTAGTACGACTGACATCTCCTGTAAAATGCTAGGTGTTACCTATTGTAATGTACAAATTATGGGCAACGTTATCTGTTACCATCGGGTCTTGCTGGTATTCTTACTTCTTTGTATTATAAAAATAAATCTCAGTACGTTTTTAGCCGATTGGTCTTGAGTGGACTCAAGATTTTCTGCTGAAACCAAACTCGAATTTTCTGTATCTGATTCGGCCGTTTTTGGAAATTTTATAAAAAAAAAACTAAATTGCCAAAGTTGCTATTGTTATTCTTATCAAAGCTTCTGAAGAGATCGTGAAATCAATTTTCCCAGACTATCGTAATGGTTTGGCAGAGCAATTAAACCACTTATTAGTGTGTGATGTTTTTAGGGTTTCTTATTATAGATACGTAGGTATAGGTCGCAATCTTATTTGAATAGTAGTCACGATCACGATAAAAACTGGTTGAAACTTCCTGCTATACCTACTATTTATTTTCTGTGGGAAAAAGTAACATGCTCAAGCAGATAGATACTTATAATAAGATGCGCTATGCAGTTTTGCCCTTGAAAGGTATCTTCCGTTCCTTTTTAATTCCTGCGGGTTTAAGATATTATCTTTTAGCTCAATCGGTTCAGCCGTTTAGGCTGCCCCCACATTGGAAGACAGCGGCTCTTGACGACATCGCATCGCCGCGACACCTCGGCATTTTCGTCACGACTCTCCGGCGGCTTACCGAAGAACCGGCTCGAAATTCGCTATCATCCAGTGTGGGGGTGTGGGGTGAAGAGGAAACAAACACACACATCCATACTTTCGCATTTATAAAATGAGTTGGATTTAGCAATGTAGATAGATTTTTTGTTACTCTTTTACACCTAAACAGCTGGACCGATGAGCTGGGAATTGGTTTGAATGTAGCCCTAGAAAATAACACATAGAAAGTAGGATACTTTCAGCGGGTAAAGCTCCTAGGCTCATGTAGTAAATACTACGTGCAAATCATAAATGGCGTAGGTACAGATATTTGCCATTGACCTAATAGGTACGAAGCTGATAACACTAGAAATAGTACTAATAGATAACCTACGGTAATTGGACATTAATGAAGTTTACGCCTTTCATGACTCCCTTATCGCGAGTTCAACAGGCTGCCCTAGATATAGGTTGTTATAATAAAAACCTTGATAAAATAGTGGGTGTTACTAACTTTTGCTTCAAATTTATTTGTGAATGAAAATGTCGCGCGAGAAGTTGCGTCGCAAACAGCGAAAAGCTAACTAAAATCCGGACACTAGGTCTACTTGAAAACAAAACTTGGGTCTATTTGTTGCTCAATGTTAAAGCTTGTTGCAGAGTTACAGCAAAAAAACCAAGCTTTGAAGGACAGGTTCCCTGTTTTTGATCATTAGAGACTGAAGAGTAGTTTCAGTTCTGGGGCTGCTCTATACAAGCGCAAAACGTTTGTAGCTAAAGCTTAAAATTATTGTACTAAGGAAGATGTGGGAAAACGAACGATAAGAACTGTCATAGCACGGGTCTAGAGCCTTGTTTGGGTTACAGGTTTCTCTAAACATTCTGTATTCATGTAATGCATTTTTACTGAATAAATTTATTATTTATTATTATTTTTTAGGGTTTTGGATCTCTAAAGGAAAAAAAAACGCCTTATAAGATCTCTCGTGCGTCCGTCTGTTTCTTTTCACTCTCTGCTGGTGTTCGAATCTTTACTATTCCCTCATTCATTCGTATTCGCTACTGGAACATTAGACAGGTACGTACCTTAACATAAGGGAAAATGAGTCGCTCCTTGATTTTGGCCCAGATGATGCGCGTCATCTCGTCACCGTCCATCTCCACCACTGGCTTCGCAGCCACCACCCTCTTGGCTGTTCCATCTGATTAGATCATTAAAATAAGTGAATATTTAAAGGTACCTATAAGTTAAGAAAGATCTAAGTTTGCCCATAATGTTAAGAATACAGATTCCTAGGGTAGGCATTTGTTTAACAACCGTCTTGGCTTTGACTTAGCGGCCAGAGTTTCCACTTACAAAATCTGACCCACTGGGTTCGAATCTCAGCGATGGAGATGACGTTAGTTGAATTTTTGATGCCGCCGGGACGACGGAGAAGAATGTGAGAGCGTACCTCCGTCGTCCCCGCTGAACAGCGGCTGGAAAGGCCCAGGGGTTTTAGTGGGTATATCCGCCGGTTGCTCCGGCGGGGAGTCCCACATAACCACCCTGTGACTAGCTAGCGTTACAACTGCTCAGGGTGGCACGCGTAATGCATTTCACCAGTGCAGTTGCAGAAAGAAAGGGTAGGCATTTGTTTTATGATAGCAACTAACAGACACATAAGACCGACCGCCTGGTGATGAGTGGTTACCGTCCGCTATAGATGTCTGCCACTCCGCCACACCAGTGCAGTGGTATAGCCAATGCGCTGCCGGTCATTGCCAACGTTTTGTCGAATTTGGCAGTAGTATAAAAGCTAAAAAATTCTTAATATGCCCTTCAATCTTCAACTTGAATATTATGTAGCAATCTGTCTATGGAATCTGGAACTCACTGACAGGCCCTTACTTCATTGAGCACAAGGCTTACAATCTTACAATATGCCTACCCTATATAGGTTCCAGTCACCAGATTATACCAGTTTCGTGTCATTAAAACAATAATTTATTTTAAACTGGTAGGTATTGAATTTTTATGCAACGGTAGGTCGATATTCGCAAATACCGGTTTAGAAAATGGCAATATCAGTGGCCATTTATCACCAATCACCATGCAGTGAACAGTTTAATTATTATACTTATTATTTTGTGAATTAATAAATACGATAGGTAAGTACGTATAATACAATTCTTTAATTAATTAAAACTATTTCATAGCCAAGTAGGGATATTAAATTAATATATTATGATTTTTAAATTTTAATTTTATTATTATTAAATTTACTAACAACAAAATGTCCAAAATTGTATTCATCTAAGTTTATAGGTAGGTACACACAGTGCCGGCGTTAGGGTAGGGCGCGGTTGGGCGACCGCCCAGGGCGCCGGATAAAAGGGGCGCCACAGGCTCTATAATGGGGCGCCCGTGGCGCCCCATTCTTTCTGAAAAATTCAATATTTCTCGGTGCTCGTAGCGAGCTGCTCGCGCTTTTATAAGAACATTTAGTTTCTTTGCCACCCGAAGGAAAATAAACGCACATCATTCGTGCTGAAAGATTCAAAATTTTCTCGGCGCTCGCAGCGAGCTGCTCGCGCTTTTATAAATGAGAAAATTTACTTTCTTTGCCATTCGAAGCAAGCTAACAGCACATCATTCGTGCTGAAAAATTCAAAATATTCTCGGCGCTCGCAGCGAGTTACTCGCGCTTTTATAAATAAGGACATTTAGATTCTTTGCCACTCGAAGCAAGCTAAACGCACATCATTCGTACTGAAAAATTCAAAATTTTCTCGGCGCTCGCAGCGAGTTACTCGCGCTTTTATAAATAAGGACATTTAGATTCTTTGCCACTCGAAGCAAGCTAAACGCACATCATTCGTGCTGAACAAAATCTTAATTTTCTCGGCGCTCGCAGCGAGCTGCTCGCGCTTTTATAAATAAGAATACTTATTCAGTTTCTTTGCCGCTCGGAGCAAGCTAAACGTAAAACATTCGTGCTGAATAATTCAAAATTTTCTCGGCGCTTGCAGCGAGCTGCTCGCGCTTTTATAAATGAGAACACTTACTTTCTTTGCGACTCGAAGCAAGCTTAACGCACATCATTCGTGCTGAAAAATTCAAAATTTTCTCGGCGCTCGCAGCGAGTTACTCGCGCTTTTATAAATAAGGACATTTAGATTCTTTCCCACTCGAAGCAAGCTAAACGCACATCATTCGTGCTGAACAAAATCTAAATTTTCTCGGCGCTCGCAGCGAGCTGCTCGCGCTTTTATAAATAAGAATTCTCATTTAGTTTCTTTGCCGCTCGGAGCAAGCTAAACGCACAACATTCGTGCTGAAAAATTTAAAATTTTCTCGGCGCTCGCAGCGAGTTACTCGCGCTTTTATAAATAAGGACATTTAGATTCTTTGCCACTCAAAGCAAACTAAACACACATCATTCGTGCTGAAAAAAATCTTAATTTTCTCGGCGATCGCAGCGAGCTGCTCGCGCTTTTATAAATAAGAATTCTCATTTAGTTTCTTTGCCGCTCGGAGCAAGCTAAACGCACAACATTCGTGCTGAAAAATTTAAAATTTTCTCGGCGCTCGCAGCGAGTTACTCGCGCTTTTATAAATAAGGACATTTAGTTTCTTTGCCACTCGAAGCAAGCTAAACGCACATCATTCGTGTTAAAAAAATCTAAATTTTCGCGGCGCTCGCAGCGAGCTGCTCGCGCTTTTATAAATAAGAATACTTATTTAGTTTCTTTGCCACTCGGAGCAAGCTAAACGCAGCTCGTGCTTCGTGCTGAAAAATTCAAAATTTTCTCGGAGCTCGCAGCTAGCTGGAAAGGTGTTTTTTTTTCTAGATACGCCCATGATTTTGCCCATCGGATTCGGCCTAGAAAAAAATCCTGGAATTTTTTCCTTTTTCGTTTTTAGTATGGGTTTGAATTGCTTTTTAGGGGGCGCCGTAGAAATCTCGCCCAGGGCGCTGGTAATGTTAAAACCGGCCCTGGGTACACATCTACCCTCCATATAGAAAACAGCCCAAAAAAGTCTGCGCTTTGATTAGTAAACAAAAAAAGAAGTCTTAATTAATTTGAAACAATTAATATCAATTGAATTCAATAATACGTAATTAACCACTTGTGGATCGCAACGTCTTGATGCGATGAAAAGCGGTGTGCGTGCCGCGCCGTTAAAAATTACCAGGATGTGTGAAACTATCACGATTACACCGGTTATCTAACCACAAAAAATATTTTAAACTCTACTTACAATTTCTCGATTTTATGATGCTAAGTTCTGTCACACTTTTCAGTAATTGTCTCGCGTTGTGTCCAGCCATTTTTCGGGTTTACGTGGCGCTTGGTTTAATTTATTCAACGCTCACACTTGACGACAAAACGGCAAGTGCAAGGATCAGTCAGCTGCTGCCAAACAAGCGCAAGCGAGACCCGTTGGAGTGAGAGTGACAGAAATAACAAAGAACGCTTGCGCGCCGCAGTGGGGCAACTAGTGGTGTGCGATAGCGATAAAAATACTCGATAAGGTAGGTAAGTGAATACTATACAATGTATAGTATTCTGAATACTATACATTGTATGTATAGTATGTATAGTATACATACTTGACAAAATCTTAAATCAGCCACAACTTTACACGAATGTTTGCATTTCTAACTAGCTGCGCCAACTTACCTGCTGAAATTATTTTATGTTTTATCTCAGCAGTTACGCTACTCAAATACAAGGTTTCTGCTCGATCTGATCAGCATTTAAAAAGCTTATATAATTAAAGTTAATAAACCATAAAAAGGACTTAAGCTATATAATAGTTTTCAAATTATAATATATTTTTTTCTTAGAGCAATTCCAACTCATCGATTGTCGATACCAAAGGTGATCGTTAGGACAACCCTATAAATTGTAACTTGTCAAAATCATCTTTCTGTCACAGTTTACACAATTACAGTAGGACCAGCGTTGCCAGTGCGTTACTTTTGTAACGTTTTGCGTTACTTTTTGACCCTTTGCGTTACTTTTACGTTACTTGTCCTAAAATGTTACTTTTGCGTTACTTTTTGGGGTAATGATTTTTTTAAATGAACTCCTGCAGGAAGAATATAAAATAATAACTTAGTGAATCGGAACGCAATCGAAACGGAAAACAAAAATTTAAAAAAGTAAATAATATGTCAATATCATGGCACGTTCACTGTTCACATATGCCGGTTAATGACTCTGCGAGTCGTTGGCTCAACGTTCGCCCGAGCGCACAGATTATATATATGCACTTGGGGCATAGATTATATAAATCAAAAAATAAAGAAAATTTAACTAGTTTAAAGTAATTATTCACACAAAATGGCTTCAAATGGTCCATGATTGATTAATATTTAAAATATAATTAAAGTCGTCAGCTATGGAGCCCAAAATGTATACCAGAAATTTACCGGAAAAAACCGTAAATTTTTTTTTTTTTTTTTTTTTTATACTAAATAGGCCTACGTTTGACCACATCCCACCTGATGGAAAGTGGAAATGCGGTCGACGATGGATCCGAAGACACTCGTCTATAGACAAAAACTGTTCATCCATAGACAAAACACACACTCAGGAAATCATTGGCCGGTATATGTGGACGAGCCATAGGACCAACGACTCGCCGAGTCATTGGCCGGTATATGTGGACGAGCCATAAGGTGATATATGTATTTTTTTTGTTTGATAATTACAACTTCTTATTAAAATACTTATTTCTTCTATTAAAAATACTTATTATGCTAGTTCAAACATGAGGAAATAATATTATTGCCTACTGAAATCTATGAATAAAAAAGTATAAGTACCTATATTTAAATTGAGTAAGTATATTACATTGTATGTAAATTGTATTAAAAATCGTGTTTTTTTTAAATGCGTTACTTTTATTGTAAATGCGTTACTTTTCGAACCTGTCTGCGTTACTTTTGAAGATAGGGCACTGGCAACACTGAGTAGGATTTTGGACGCCGTACACTTATTGCACTTATGCTAGTATCTAATGTAAGAAATTATAACGAGTTATTAGAATTGCAAAAGTGCTCTAATGTAGCCTATTTGAATAAATGAATTTGGTGTTTGAGTTTGAAATTTTTAAATATAATTAGTCCGTAATTTTAACAAAAAAAAAATCGATACGTAATTTTTTTATTTGCAAATAAAATTAAAAATGGGTGATAACGCTTAAAAATATTTGGGTGAGGACACGTGATGTCACTTGGGGGTCTATTATTTCGTGTCGACTCGAGTACCCACATGTGACGTCACCACTCCCACCAAGCAACTTTAGTGCGTTGTAATTCAAATATTTTTTGTCCATATTATTATAATACAATAATCATACATATTTATATAAGAAAACAATTTTAAAAATTATTTATTAAAATTATTTTCTTATCAATATGTATATGTTTGAGGAAGGTAATAATGCATAATAAGTTCATAAATGTAATATACCTATATTACAAAAATAAGTCCAACAAATCCACTATGATGTGTTTTTTAATTCCACCATAGTTCTTTAAAATGCAAATTCTGCAGTTCTATCAATATTACAGCGCATATAGAGTTTAAAATTTCCTTTTTGACGTTGGTTAAAGATATAGGACGCACTGGTGTAATTCCTCTGCGGCTCCACGTATCCAATGCCCCCCGCACTGTTCCGCCCCCGCCGCCAAGATAACCCATGTCGTCGCCCGGCCGGCAGCCGGCGGACGTGCTTGTGTGTGTTTCGATTGTGTTGTGTGTGATACAACCGGCCACCGCGGCCGGGTAACCATTGCTAAACGTAAGTCTTTATTATTATTACACGCATTAACACGTCAAACATCAAACTGTAGCCCCACTAAATTTCTCCTTATTCCTTCTTGAAATGCGTAACTTCTTCTTCTTACCAACCCCAATTCTTTTTTATAGAAGCTCCCAATTATAACGGTCTCGCCTTCGCGTCAGGATTTTAATATTATTTATTTGACTGGAACACAGATGTAGGTAGGTCGTTTAAAAATACTTGCATGCTCTAAATAATAAGTGGTTAATTTTACGTGCCATCTGTTGCAGTTGGAAAAGAAATTATGATGTGTTTTATAAACCAATGATTAAAATATTTAAAAAATGTAGGTACCTCAAGGTATCATAAAACATCTATTTGTACATATTGCACGTCAAATAAATTGCATGCGTAATTATTTACTAAAGTCCACAAAATGCCCTCAGATTATAATATAATAAATGCATAATATCAAATATCATATTTTATTACTCAACCCAGATAAACACTTCTGTTTTTCATAGTTGGTAGTAACGATTGTTTTTATTATTGGACCCTGATAAGCTTGCGGTTGAGCCCTGTGTACGTACCATTCTGCAATAAACAAAATGTTTTCTGCAATAAACAAACGTTCGAAACATGCCTTTTATCTATGCACAATGCAGACAATGTTATCATTTTTTGTAGTTAGATATTTTTAATTTCTTTTACAATTTATGTTTTTTGTTATCAATAACGTTATCTAAGATATTAAACGCTCTAGATATAAAATACGTGAAATAGTGAAAGCTTGCAAGGATGAATTATGTAATGCACTAGGACTACCTACTGCATTAAATTTGTGCACTGTGACACACTGACCTAAAAATGGGACTTTGGAAAGTCTCTACATGCACATTGGCTGCGGCGCCGGCGGCGTTTTATAGAACTATCCTAGGTGCCTGAAATTAATTTTGTATGAAAAATCCTTTGACAAAACACTACGTTTATGTTTTTCAGTACTCGCGTTCCGACTTCAAAAACACAGATGTTGTGTTTTCAGCAGTCAATGTGTTAATCTTATAATTTATAATATAAGCTTACATAATTATTATGGAAGTGCCACAATTAAATCCGATAATTACTGCATAAATCGTCTGTAATAGACGCGAAGGCCAATGATGATACATAATTTAATTAATGTACCTATCTATAAGTAGGTAAACCTCATATTATCATGCTTTAGCTGAGACAAAAAAATAATATTGACCACTAACGAATAACAATCGATGTTATTGTTCGATTAGCGTTGTTGCTTTGAAAGAAAATAAACTAACTGATTAGTGAAATAAATAACAAGTAGGTAGGTACTAATAAATATAGAGTATACCCACGGGACGCGTTACGCGATTTTTCTCAGCTTCAAGTACCCTATATATGTATTATAATCTATGGCTTCAAGAAAACAATCCCTAATAATACATACTACGGCATATCTTCTTCGTAAATGGTATAATTAATGAGCCTATATCTTGAGAACTAAGTGTTGACGCTCCTAGACTTTAGTAACGCTTTTAACACTGTTGACTTTGACATCCTCCTTGCTGTTCTTCGCTCTCTTGACGTATCAACTGTGGCAACTAACTGGTTTCATAACTACCTCCACGGTCGCCGGCAGCGGGTTCGCCTAGGAGATTCCTTTTCTTCTTGGTGTAACACCGATGCTGGTGTACCCCAGGGTGGTGTCCTTTCTCCTCTTCTTTTTACTACCTTCATAAACTCCATCTCTTCTAATCTGACTTCCTCTTATCAGCTTTATGCGGACGACCTACAACTGTACTATCAGGCACCTCTTAGTGACTTGACTGAGGCAATAACTACGGTTAACCGTGATTTGCAACAGATCTCAGATTGGAGTAAAGCGTACGGTCTTAGGGTAAACCCTGTCAAAACTCAAGCTATCGTTATGGGTAGTTCTCGTACAGTCTGCAAAGTCGAATGGGATCGCCTCCCTCAAGTTCTGTTTAATGGAGTTTACATTCCTTTTAGCAGCACTGTAAAGAACCTTGGTGTAACGTTTGACAGAAGTTTATCTTGGGACCCGCAGCTAGCCGCCACTAGCCGGAAGCTTTTCGCTTCAGCTGGTTCGCTTCGCAGGTTGCGAAACTTTTTGCCCGTTACCACCAAGATTGCACTTGCACAATCTCTTCTGCTCCCCATTCTCGACTACGCTGACGTCTGCTATCTTGACCTTAGGGAAGATCAGCTGAATAAACTTGAGCGCCTTCAAAACTTCTGTATAAGGTTCATATTTGGGCTTCGCAAGTATGACCACGTCTCCGAATTTCGCGCCAAGCTCAAGTGGCTTCCTATTCGCCATCGCCGGAATGCTCATATTCTGTCTCTCCTCTACAGTGTTCTGTTTAATCCCTCTTCCCCGCGCTATCTTCGGGAACGTTTTGAGTTCCTTCATGTGACTCATTCACGCTTACTCAGATCATCGGAGAACCTAACACTGAAATGCCCAGTGCATAGCACGAGTTTTTATGATGGATCTTTCACTGTAGAATCTGTCCGCCTGTGGAACAATCTCCCTGTGGAGGTAAGACGCGCTCCTTCACTTGCTTCCTTCAAAAATCGTGTCAAAGCTCACTTCCTTTCACTATAATATCTATATATATATATATATATATATATATATATATATATATATATATATATATATATATATATATATATATATATATATATATATATATATATATATATATATATATATTATCTATTTATCGTATAGTATATAATATTATAGTATAATCATATGTATTTTATTATTATATGTAATATCATTATGTATGTGTTATAATTTATTATATTGGTTTTAATAGTATGTATTGGTATAATTAAATAGCTATGATTAAAAATATGTACTTATGTCTCCTTATATATCTTTATAACCACCGTCGCTCTATTTTATGTATTTCCTTTCCCTGCTTGGTTGTCTGGAAGAGATCGCTTTTAGCGATAAGACCGCCAATTGTAACACTTATTTCTGTGTAATGTTAGTTCTAAGCTATATTATTGTATTTGTGTGAACAATAAAGAGTTTTCTATTCTATTCTATTCTAAGTACAATACAAAACTAATATGACAAGAAATTTTTAACGAAGATGTACGTATTTCCAGCGTTTTAGTTAGTTCTTGCAATGTGCGGTTGCGTGCGCATCCTCCGAGCGGGCGCGGTGCGTCGGCGGCTGCAGTGCCGTCTCTCCAGCACCACGCCGGCCGCGCCGCCCACACCCGGCGTGCCTTACTCCAAGCTCTCCATCGGAGTGCCTAAGGAGATCTGGCAGGATGAACGAAGGTAAGTGTTAAACTCTGTCATTAACAAGCAGGTTTAGGGCTGAAGCATCACGCTGCACACATGTCATGAACTTAGATTAAAAGAAAATGGGTATATGCGCCCACGCTGACTCGCGCCGAAGTAAAATTGTGCCTGGCGCAATTTTCCGCTCTTAAATTAGGTCCATGGGCCTTATTGAAGCGGTCCACCTCAGAAACGTCAATAAAGGCATGTAGACTGTAAAGTAGAGGGTGGTATAGGAATGCCATTGTGCCGTAAATATAGGTATGTCGAGAAGAAAGTTGATAATTGAAAAGAATTTTCAGTATTTTTAGCATTGTTTATTCTACATCGATCCTTATAATCATCCGTGTACCTAATATCTTAATCAATTCTGCTGGGTTTAATTTTTTTGAATTTTCAAATTAGTTTCAATTTCCTTTTAATTTCAGAGTGGCCGTAGTACCGGCCGTAGTTAGTAAATTAGTAAAGAAAGGCTTCACTGTAAATATAGAAGAGAATGCCGGAGCATTAGCCAATTTTCCCAACAAAACTTACGAGGAAGCCGGCGCTAAAGTTACCAGTTTGAAGGATACATTCCAGTCCAGTGAGTATTAGTTAACTATTTTAATTGCTAAATAACAGAACAGAGATCGTATGGAATACACTGTACTGCCTTGCACGAGCAACGAACTTCTTCTCTCAATCTTTTAACTGGAAGGAAATTCGTACTTTTACAATATACAACAATAGATGAGAAATTGAAAGAGGCGAATTATACATCCAGATCTAGCGTGAAAGAGACAAAATAAATATTTCATGCCGTGCTAATGTCTGCTTGCTGCCATTTTGGTAGGACACTTATATATACAGTTTTTTTTTCTTTTTAAATCTATCTTTAATTTAAATCCTATCTCCAATACCACTTGATGAATAAGAATTTGTCGGCCACACTACCATACGATTCCGGCAGAAGACCAACACCAGTGGCTGTTCACAGTTTACAGCCAGCATTATGCTGATATCACTTGAGTCTGCTTTGTGTATTTTTTATGTGTTTGCCTAATTATTTGTACATATATTATTTCGTCTCCTTTTTCATTCAATATGTCCTAGGATCAACACTATATAGAGGTTATTTAATTTGTTATTCATGTTAATCATGTATTGTTTTTGTTCCAGATATAATATTAAAAGTCCGTCCACTAGTAGACAATGAATTACAACATGTACGAGACGAAGGAGCGCTTATATCGTTCTTATATCCAGCGCAAAACCAAGATCTGATTAAAAAACTTGCAGCGAAGAAAGTTGATGCATTTGGTAAGAGACAAATGAAATACATAACTGCATACAATAAAATAATGCCTTACATTGAAATCGGGATTGTGTTTAGTTATCACAATTATTAATAATCCTGTCCATTTGCTATACTTTATAGTCAAAAATTCTATTTCTACAATAAAAAGATCTGTTAAAGAAATCTGTTGTCGAAGTCTGTGAGTAAAAGATCTGTTAAATCGATACCTACATTATATAACGTTTCACTGCAGTTTATAATATAGACTGGTGTTTTGCCTAATTAATGTTTTTTTTTAGCCATGGATTGTATTCCTCGCATAAGTCGTGCGCAGGCGTTCGACGCGTTGAGTTCTATGGCGAATGTGGCAGGATACAGAGCGGTTATTGAAGCGGCCGCTAACTTCCCTAGATTTTTCTCCGGTAAGACTGATTTCTGGTAATAAGATGTCCTGTAGGTAATACGTATTTCCTTATTTTCATAATCATCGTTATCATCAGCATAAAATAGATAATGTTTAACTGTACTCTTTCTTTATTCTTTTTTTTTCCTTCTCTTTCTTTCTTATTCTCTCTCTTTGGTTTTCTTTTTGAACCAAAGTCTTATTATTCTTATATAACGTCTATCATAAATAGTCTTACATATCTTGCATACGTCTATAGACCGCCGATTGCTCAAGCGGGCCGTCTGATTATGCGTCTGTCTGTAACTTAAAAAAAATAGGTATTATCAATTCTTAAGTTACAAATTATTAATTAGTTGTGTCTGTATTTTGTATCCAAGCCATTAACTGTCTGATATGAAACACACGTGAATAAATAACGTCCACTAGATAAAACAGGCTCACGTGAACTGTAGGTTACTGAAAGGTTATTACGAGCGTATATATCGAGTGACGCTCTCTCGCTCGCACTATTTGACAAATTCTGAAATATAAATTCATAGAATTAATTTATTGAAAATTCCTTAAGAACAGCCCTCCATAATATTATTGCACATATTTTAAAAGTGTTTCCAGTTTGAAATATTTAAAAATGGCATGAAAAGAATTTTTTAATTGAAGTACCTACCTACTAGGTATCGGTACCTATTTAATAAAAAGGTACCACTTATGTAATCGAGTTTATGTACCTATTTAATTGAACAGAGTCGAACAAAGATTTCTTCAGTAAAAAATAAATATTCCATAGTAAAATCTATGGAATGTTTTCTACTACTTCATCGTAGTATGAATCTTTTTCAGGGTTGTGGAGATGTAGTTAGGGTAAAACTGATCAATTAATATTATCGATGTCCCAGTCTTGTCGACCTGTCCCAGTCTTGGGACGAAATCTGCCCCAATTTTCCCATGTTTCTCACTCCAAGCCTCACCCAGCGTTCAGCCAGATCAAATAAGAGTGTAGACAATCAAATTAAAAATATTGTATCTAGTTTGACACATTTTAAAATATAAATTCATAGAATTATATTTTTGTATTCCTTCACAATATTATTGCACACATTTTAAAAGTGAAAGTTTGTAAGAATGTATGTATGGATGTGTGTTTGTTACTCTTTCACGCCTAAACGGGTGGAGCGATTTAGTTGAAATTTGGTATATAGGTAGAGATAGCTTTGACCCTGGAATAACACATAGACTATAGAACAGCGAGTTAAATCGCTGGGCACAGCTAGTATTAAATAATGGCATGAGAAACAATTTTGAAAAAATAAAATGTTTTTTTCAAATAATCTCATCTTGCCTTATTTTAAGATCTTAAACTAAAAATATTTAAAGTCTAATCAAAAATGTCTATATATCCCAGGTCAGATGACAGCGGCCGGTCGCGTACCGCCGTGCCGAGTGTTGGTGATAGGCGGCGGAGTGGCCGGACTAGCTGCGGCTGCGCAGGCTCGGTGCATGGGCGCTGCCGTCCGAGCCTTCGACACCAGGCCCGCCGTCAGGGAGCAGATTGAGAGCTTGGGTGCTCAGTTCATCACCATGGATATGAAGGTACTTGAATTCTATTTTTTTAGGTTTCCGTTATGCAACGTCATACTGTGGGACGGTTTAAGTTCTTTAGTCGATAAAATGCTTTGGATACACTGTGTTGTATTAGAATTTGAGCCTGCGTCTCATTTCTCATGGTCCGGTGCTGATGTGGTTGGCTCAAAATAATAATGAATATAATAATAAAATGGAGCATATTTTAGGATAAAAAATTTCATCTCGATAACTACTCGTATAATGCTTCTGGAGTTAAAGGGTCTTGACAGACAGACAGACGGACGTAAGAGTTATCTTATAAGGGTTTCGTGTTTTCCTTTAGAGGAACGAAACCCTATAAATAACCTCTACAAAAATATGGCTTTCAGTTTTCTTTATAAGTGAAAAGATTTTTTTATAAATCATGACAAAGAACTAATACACATCCAAGATGAAAGTAAAATTGGACTGATTTTAGCAGTCTGTTTTAGAAGTCCATGTTAGGGTTAGTATATCAGAAATATTAATAAAGATATTAATTAAATTGTATAGTCTGCAAGTCAAAAAACATAAAGCATGCATGAAAGATCTATTCACTATCTATTTAGTGCAAGATAAGAGACTGATTTAACGACTGACTGACTGGTTACCTTGACCTTTCATTTTGCTATTTGTTTTAGTTAGGTATTTTATGAATACTGGTTTAGAAAAACTTGTTGACAATAACCTTGAAGTTCTCGAAAAGGCGCTAGGTTTTATCAAGTATAGATTTGCACTTAGTAGAAGAAACAAAAACTGAATGGACTAAAACTGATTCTGACATCGAGCTCGTAATCTGTATTGAGAATGTTGTCCTAGGCTTATGCTTATTTAACAATAATTCAAATTCTTTAAAAAAAAAATATTTTCTCTATGATTAAGAGACAAGGATTGGTCACTTTTTTGGAAATTAAATTAGGTAGATAGGTAGGAAACTTAGTAGTTATAAAAGTAAGTATTTTGTTGGTTTAGTGTTTTACATATTAGGTAAAAGAAAACTGCACTGTCACATAATGGGTGCAAATGGTAGGTACCTACTACTTCTAACTATACAATCTTACCTCTATATACTTAGTGTTGGTAATGTGACACCAGAAATTAATGCTTAGAATTAATATGTACGTATCTTGGTACCTACCACAACAATAATGTTAGACGCCTACAACTTTTACAATTATTAGGTGTCAAATTTCAAAACCACGAAGAACTAGATATCATGCCTATATTACATTCCTTTCGTTTTACATATTGTTGTAAGACGACACGAACTAATAATAAATAATATTATTTCCTAATGGGACGGAAGTGGCAGGTGCCGTAGTCCTAGCAATAGCCTCATTAACCATCCATTTAGAATGCACATCTATAGCCTAGTTCAAGTAGTTTCCATTAATTAGCAATAGTCCTGTCACTTGGCGGAGACTGTCTTTGAGCCCATTTTCTATAGATGGACTCACAGACAGACTCCAATAAGTGTCACCCATTACATTAAAACCCATTACATTACATTAAAAGCTCAAAAGGGCCTCTGCGCGTTGGACTTTTTTGTCTCCGTGCACGCCTATAATAAGGCCCGGGCTAAGCCCGTGTTTAAGAGCGAAATAATATAGATTTCAAGTAGCTTTTGAACTGTAAAGGAATTCCTGCAATTTTTTGTATGGGTACATTCTATTAGCCTTTGACCACGATCTCGCGTGATGTTAAGCAAAGATGCGGCCGTATATGGTAGCAGACTAAACCTAGAAGGCGGGATAAATCCCTCCCTGGCTTCACTGAACATCATGCCGGAACACGGTCATAATGACCGCTTGACACGGT
The DNA here is from genome assembly GCA_947507615.1 of Hemithea aestivaria. Lineage (NCBI taxonomy): Eukaryota > Metazoa > Arthropoda > Insecta > Lepidoptera > Geometridae > Hemithea > Hemithea aestivaria. Next base: position 11,897,322 of record OX382326.1, read on the forward strand.
TTTGTCCAGTCCAGGTAACTGGTAACTAGCCACGACCGAAGACACCATGCCACCATTTTTTTGTGTTCATAAACGTTTTGCTTTTCAGCGGTTGGTGTACCCTAATCGTAATGGTTGGGGTGCACCGCCCTTCCTCACCTTGGCTGCTCGCCAATGGTAATTTCATAGATAACATTAGTGCTATAGTTTTTTATATAATACTTACCATTTTTTTTGTTTCGATTACTAAAGGCTGCAGACTACAGCCGCACGGGGCACATTACATATCAAAAAAGTCCGCCTCTAGCGATAGTTCATATAAAATGTTCCAAAATGATGTGTGATCATTTTTGTTATCTAAATAAGAAGGGGGGTTAGACAAGAGCCATTGTGCTTGTGACTTACGCAAAACGTTAACTCGTTTAACAAAAGCAGTCGTTATCGATCCAAAACGACTAGCAGCAGCTAGCTAGCGAGTTAGCTAGCAGCTAACGACTAGTTAGTTAGCTGGCTTATAGTCCAGTAAAAGAAGAAATGTGGATCGAAAAGTCGAAAGCAGAAAAACTAACTTAGGGACTTTGTTTGGACTAGTTAGGAGATAAACATACTAAAAGTCCCCACCCCTCCGAGGTGAGCCCGAGGGGGGCGAAGCCGAAGAAGGTCCCATTTTTAGGTTTTTTGCTTATATGTCAAAAACTGTGCATTGTACGATATTTTGTTATACTACATTATTAAACCTTATAAAATTTTCTACAATTTTGGCCTTGACACTTTTCATCTATCTCCAATCGTTGTCCAGTTATGAGCTTCCAGACATGGTCTATTTGGAAGACGCTTAAATTAGTTTTCCATACAAAGTCGGTAAAAAAATCTTACAAATGAAATTTGACCAACTTCTGGTTGTCGTATCATAATGAAACTTTGCAAATATCTAGAAATATGATGACAGTTTAATAATCTGGTACTACTGAGCTGATCTGATGATGGAGCCAGGAGGTGTCTACTGAAACTGTTTAATGGCTATTAGTAAAACCGGCGAGTTTGGGCACATTACATTCGAATCGATGAAACGTAGGCACTTCCTGGTCCATTATCAGACCCTCGACAGCAAGTGTTATGAAAAAATCTCATCGATTCGAATGTAATGTGCCCAAACTCGACGGGTTTACTAATAACCATTGAAGAGTTTCATTAGACATCTCCTGGCTCCATCATCAAATCAGCTCAGTGGTACCAGATTATTAAACTGTCATCAGATTTCTAGACATTTGCAAAGTTTCATTATGATACGACAACCAGAAGTTGGTCAAATTTTATTTGTAAGAATTTTTTACCGACTTTGTATGGAAAACTAATTTAAGCGTCTTCAAAATAGACCATGTTTGGAAGCTCATAGCTAGCCAACGATTGGAGATAGATGAAAAATGTCAAGGCCTTAGTTGTAGAAAATTTTATGAGGTTTAATAATGTAGTACAACAAAATATCGTACAATGCACAGTTTTTGACATATAAGCAAAAAACCTAAAAATGGGTCCTTCTGCGGCCTCCCCCCCTCGGGCTCACCTCGGAGGGGTGGGGACTTTTAGTATGTTTATCTCCTAACTAGTCCAAACAAAGTCCTTAAGTTAGTTTTTCTGCTTTCGAGTTTTCGATCCACATACCCTTTTTGGGCACTCATTGACTGGGCTATTAGTTTTTCCATCCCAGTATTTTTTTAGCGTTTCCCTAAGCGATAGGCGCTTAGCCTGCACGCTGGTGCCGCTATAGTCTGCACCAGCCTTAAGTTACACCAATAGTAATTTATTCATATTATCATGTATCTTATGATTTACAAGTTAAATTTCTCACCTAATATTTGGTTTGGTTTGGTCATACAATGTAAATTCCGTGATCAGTGATCTCAATTTGTGTCGTTTGCCTTGTAATCATGCACCACATCACACATCGCTAAACTGTCTCATGAGCTAGATAAACATGTTTATATTGTATCTATGTTTGTTATTACATCATAAGCAAATGTTTTTATCGCATCTATGTTATAATTTATATTTATTTTTTTAACATAAAATAGGTGACTTTCATAGCTTACGTGTTTTTATTTGATCTAGATTTAGCGCTTTTCTTATCTCATCATACAGAATATTATGTAAATTTAAATTTTCAATGCCAAAAGTTTGCATGGTCATCATGTAAAGCTGTCAACGCGATACTTTTTTTTCCCTTGAATCAGGCAGCAGTTTTTTTTTTATTATTCAAAGGACTAAACTAACTTTATACCAAATCTCTCAATCGGTCCAGCCGCTTAGGTTTAAAAAGGTCCATACTTTCCTATATATAATTTAATAATAATTAATTGTATTAGTAGAAAGAGAAATAAACTAATAACTGGAAATGCTGCTTCCCTACTACTGATGATACCAGATGGCCTCTAAGAGATTTCATTTCCTTTATTTAGATTTAATTTATTATGATGTTTTATATTAGTTCTAAAATCTTTACTTGTTCAAATATCCAGGAAGAAGGCGCAGGCGCAGGAGGTTACGCCAAGGAGATGAGCCAAGAGTTCTTGGACGCCGAGCGCGCCCTGCTTGGAAAGGAAGCGAGGACTTCAGATGTCGTCATCAGCACTGCTCTTATTCCGGGGAAACCTGCTCCTGTCCTCATTCTGGAGGTTAGCTCTTTAACTATTTATGATACTGGTTAAAATACTACTAAAAATAATGATCATTTTAAGTATTTCTCTGCTACCCATTGCTATGCAATTGACCGCTCTCTACAACACTTTCTGTCATTTATCTCTGTCGTGTGCGGGTTGTAGCTAGGTCTTTCCTGCGATCTCAGCTAAGTTGAAAGCTTCGTTTAGCGCGGTCTCTATGCCTTTGTTTCTGGGGCGTTTGGAGTGTCCTGAAAGACAAAATTAAAAATCAATTGATTGATTGGAATTCGTATAGGCATCGGCAACACCACTAATGTTCCAAACGTGTATAGGCTCTGGTAACCGCTCACCATCAGGCGGGCCGTCTGCTTTGTATCTCTCTCCAAAAAACATGGAATAATATTATATTTATTGCTATACAAAAGTATAATATAGGTATACAAAAATAAACATGGCGATACTTAACTTTAAGAATAATATTTTTTATCGCTGAATCGCAATAATTCTCAGACAATTAACCCAAAAATTAAATAAAGCCCGTACAAACCGGTATTATCGTGCTAACAAAAGCTGTAATAAAAACATTTATCGCGATCTTCGATCGTTGACCTGGAACCCGAGTGTGTGTGTACTTTTATCGGAAACAGCTTATCTATTTTGTTAAATCCATACATGATTAATATTTTGAAAAAAATAAGTAAAGAAACAATAATTAGGTAAATATTCTGATTCACTCTACTCTAGTGGGGAAATGTGTGGGGGTGGGGGAATTCACAATTCCCCCTCCAACCACCAGTGGGAAAATCCAGTGGGTGGACGGGTAGTGCCCCATAATTTGGGTAAAACGGGGAAATAAGTAGGTATTTTGTAAATATCGTTTTAATTTAAATCTTAGATTAGTCTCTCATTTAAACTACATGATTAAAATTAGGGTGCGTTTCTATTGACGCCGAGCAGTAGCGAGCTTGCAATAATGATAAAAAATAAACCCATTATCCACTCTAAATCTACTTTTTTGATTTTATTATTGTTAAGCTTCTCAGTCTTCAAATTTAATTGTGGACTGTACTGCTAAAGTACATAAGAAACATTTAGGCAAGCCAGCCTGATGCTCACACTATATTTTCAAGTCTGTGTGAAAGAACTGGAGAAGACTCACCCGACAGGTAGGTGTGGAGATCATGAGTAGGCCTATATCATGCAGTGGGTAGATACTATCAGAAGGAAAATTCTGTTTAGCTATCAGGTGCAAATTTAAAATGGTTTACCTCTAAATACCACACCATGTTATGTCAATATAATTTTACACACATGTTTGGCATTACGTCGCGGCCGGCGACTCCATACATTGACCCCGAAACATCGCGATTCGTCAACCTATTAGCGAAGAAAAATAAAACAATTGAACTTGTTACGAGTTACGTTGCATACATAATTAATTGAGCACGTAGGTATTTATTGTTAGGTATTGTTACAAATAGAAAAGTAAATGAATAGCTACAAAGTATTTGTAGCCATATTGTCATTATTTAATTTAAATCTTGGTTTGTATTAGAAAATTAATCGTCGTCGACAACACATCAGTTCATGACCCATCAGACGTCGTCTGCTGGAGTATCCTGTAGCTAAAATTAAAAAAAAATACTTTAATTTTCCTCAAATGACAAATATTATTCATAATTATCTATCTTTCAGATAATGCATTAACCCCCAACCGCCTTCTATTTTTTATAAACTTGATTAAAATACTACAACATGCTTGATAAAATATTACCATAACACCATAATACATCATTATAATATCTGCTTGAACTGGCGATATTTAATAAAGCCGTCAAAAATAAAATGACCATTAAAAAGTATAAAGTCAATAAAGGTGTTTCTTAACTTTGTTACATGTACCGATGTACCGTGGATATTTTCCTCTATGCATGTACCTAACCTTAGGTTGGTACTCTTACTCATAGAGCTCTTAGATACTATATCTGCGCAAAAGACTTTAAATCAAGTATTCCTTAGGATGCAGTCCGCGACATGGCACCAGGCAGCGTGATCGTAGACTTGGCAGCGGAGATGGGCGGCAACATACAAACGACCAAGAAGGGAGTGGTGACCAAGGTTCACGGAGTCACCCACATCGGCCTGACAGACTTGCCCAGTCGGATGCCGGCTCATGCCTCTACGCTCTATGCTAATAATATCTCTGGATTCTTGTTCAGCTTGGGTAAGTAGAAATAAGAACATGGTTTAGAGGCAAGCCTAAATTACCATTCAGTTTATTTAAATTGTGCAGTTGTGTATGGTCAAATTTCCCAAAGCGAGGAATGATCCAAAGGAGCAAAAGAATGAAAAAGCAAAGATCCTATTTAACAATATTATGTATACTACTATTTTGATCCTCTACTAAGTGCTCCAATCAAACCCCTTCCTAAATCTCATAAAACTCTTCTTTATGTACAAGTTAAACATGTACATGTTAAGCAGAGTAGTTGAATTCACTAGAAATATTTGTAGTTGCTGGATTTTAATCTGAGTCATAAGAACGCAATGGAAAGAAATAGAGAATCAAAAGTGATGAATTTTTCTATGATTTAATCTTCTCAGGTACAAACGACCACTTCCACATCAACCTAGAAGACGAAGTGACTCGCGGTGCAATCGTCCTCAAAGCAGGCGAGTTACTCTGGCCGGCGCCACCTCCCCCGAGCATGGCCGCGCCTCAAGTTGATGCCAAACCTACTGCCGTGGCCAAACCTGACCCACCCAACCCCTTCAATGAGACTATGAAGGATGCCTTCTTGTATTCTACTGGTAAGAAATTTTCTCTATCTTCAGGTTCTATTAAACATATCTGTGCATTAAATATTCGATTCAGTTTTATTTATTGCATAAAGTGTACAGAGAATGGTGTTACATAATATTTTAAGAGAATGATGGTCAAGAATTCAAATACTTATCCGTTGGTTTGACAATGTTTTTTTGTACAGGATTGTCATCGCTGATCGGACTGGCCATTGCTTCGCCCAATCAAGCGTTTACCACCATGACCACAACTTTGGCGTTATCAGGTATTTTCTAATAACATAATTTATAGAACGACGATATATTGACTGGGCTATGAAAAGTGAAGAAAAGAAGATCAGGAGGAGTAGACAGAAAACAAGGAATTTAAATAAGCTTTAAATAAGCTTTTATTCAGGAAAGGTATTACATATTTTGTATATAGGCTACTTATTTCTATAGTCTCTGCATAGTACCTAATTAGAATCTCAAGATAACAATCATGATAATTTGACCCGCTAAAGGAGCGGAAGCCGTCCATCCCCGAACTAAGTATTGACTTGTATCTCGGGAGATAGAAGTCCCACTACTTACAGCGTGTACAAAATCTATACATGTATGATAATATCGGATGCTATGAAGATAACCGTTATATAGGACTACAATAAGCAAATATAACCTATATAATTTTACTGTCGATGTCCTAAAAGGTCAAAGACCTGAGATCAGACATCGAACATTCAGTTACAAAAATTGAATTCACATTTCGGATTCGGACTCGGTTGTGTGCCGGTGTGCTTAAATTCTAGAGATTGTACATATTTATAAACTTAGAGAATAAAATGAAATATGCTAAGTTAACATAAACGAACAAAGAAGTTTATTTTGGTCCTTCAAAAATATTTAAGTCCCTGCCCTTCTCCCATTTTGTGCGAGCTCGTATGATTTTTACGCCCGATGATATATAATTACCCAAATATTGTCCTTCCCAGGTGTCGTAGGATACCACACAGTATGGGGCGTAGTCCCAGCGCTACATTCCCCACTGATGTCTGTAACCAACGCCGTGTCGGGTATAACTGCTGTGGGTGGTCTATTGCTGATGGGCGGCGGGTATGTTCCTGAAACTCCAGTACAGGTGAGGAGATATTCAGGCTGCTTCTTATCTTTGTATGAAGTATGGTCTCTACATTACATTCCCACTGATGTCTGTAACCAACGCCGTGTCTGGTATAACTGCTGTGTGTGGTCTACTGCTCATGGGCGGCGGGTATGTTCCTGAAACTCCAGTACAGGTAAGGAGAAATAGGTTGCTTCTTATCTATGTATGAAGCTTGGTCTCCACGTTTCATTTCCCACTGATTCTGTAACCAACGCCGTGTCGGGTATAACTGCAGTGGGTGGTCTACTGCTGATGGGCGGAGGGTATGTTCCTGAAACTCCAGTACAGGTGAGAAGATATAGGTTGCTTCTTATCTATGTATGAAGCTTGGTCTCCACGTTTCACTGATGTCTGAAATGGGGTATGTTTCTGAAACTCCAGTACAGGTGAGGAGATATAAACTGCTTCTTATCCAAGTATTGAGGGTTGTCTCCGCTCAACGCTGTGGATGTTCTAATTGGTGACTTACATTACTCCTTCACTTGTAGTAACTTACATTGAAAACTATTCAAATAATCAAGATTCTCTCCTTTCCTCAGTGGTTGGCGAGTACTGCAGCTCTCATATCATTCGTCAACGTGTTCGGTGGATTTTTAGTCACACAGCGGATGCTGGATATGTTCAAAAGGTATGAAAAATTACAAACCTGATTCAGAATAGACTTAATTGCTTAGATGCTAAAGTTGATTTTGTTTCAGGCCAGGTGACCCACCAGAATATGGATACCTTTACGCCATCCCAGCGACGGCTCTCCTTGGAGGATACATTGCTACTGCCATGCAGGTAAAACTATTATCATCAAATGTATATAATTTTATCTTCCTTTGTCCATTGCTAGGTAAAAGTCTCTCTTTCATTTTGGCATTTCGTCAACAACGCACTTATGGGTACTGGGCATATGCTTCTTTCATGTGAGCCTATTTAGAATTATAAATCATGTTTCATCTATGATTTTGAGATGTAACCTTCATCGTTATTAAAATGTAATTCTGTTTTTAAAAGTTTAAAGTGGGGTAAAATATGTAGGCGTCAGGAACCAATCGATATGACAGAAACAACCTTTGCTGATATAGTGACTCGGTAGTGATAAATAATTATTTTTATATTGTTTCAGGGATACCCAGAAGTCCACCAGATGGCGTATCTTGCTTCATCACTTTGCTGCGTCGGCGCATTGGCTGGACTCAGCTCTCAAACTACTGCTCGCAAGGGAAATTACCTTGGCATGGTAAGTGGCTAAATTTGCAGTAGTATTATTAAATACCTCAAAAGTACATTTAAAAGACATTGATCATTTCTCATCAGTCATCATCATTCACCATAATTTTCTTTATCGAAGAGATGTTGAAAAATGTCGAGTTGAACCAAATCATCTACCTTCCTTGAGATTTCTTGAGGAAGGAGTGGATTCTTTAAATTAAGAGTTAACATTTTTAGGTGTAACTAGCCATCTAGTCAGACTATGGTGCTATTAAGACCTCTATCACAGTCCCTATAGTAAGCCTTACTAACTTAAAAATATTGATCGTTTTAGATATTCGTAATATCCTATAAATTTATTGTAACCATATAATGGTCATATGGTCCATTTCAGATCGGTGTAGGGGGAGGTATAGCAGCGACGCTCGGTTCTCTCACTCCCAGCGCGGAAGTGTTTGCACAGATGCTGGCAGTGGCCGGCATCGGAGGAGCTATCGGCGGCACTATTGCTAAGAAAATTGAAATCACTGATCTACCTCAACTTGTTGCTGGATTCCACAGGTAAATATAAATATTAAATATATCTAACAAAAACATATCAACAATCAACTAAATCGCCCAAGGATTTTATGGAATGTTGATAAGTTTTTGTTGCTTGTGTAGACCAAAACACGAGTTGGAGACCCGGCTTAAGAATTGCTGGGTTCCACGGGTCATCATTACTGTGGATGTGCCACCATTCCATTGCTGAGCGACACCACCTGCCCTGCCCAGATCCACTTGAGTTCTATTACACTGATTCCGATGTCGTTTTCTTCATCGGATTTCGGTATTACACAAACTCGATCTTGCAGTTTGATGAACTCCATGGCTCTCTGAGCGATTTTTTTTTTGCACAGTTTCCTAACTGTGCGTCCAAATCTCTGCACCGTAAGTCATTATAGAGGTGTATTATGAAGGTAAACTCACTGACAGATTTTGAAGATTTCTACTTCTTTGAGCAGCTTGTTAATATCTACTTATAAAATCAAGTCTTTAGTAAGAATATGCCCCATTGTTAACTTTATTCCTTTGTCCTGTCCAGTTTGGTAGGTATGGCTGCAGTGCTCACTTGCATAGCAACCTACATGCATGACTTCCCCGCGATGGCGCTCGACCCCACCGCCGCTACGTTGAAGACCTCCCTCTTCCTGGGCACTTACATCGGTGGAATCACTTTCACGTAAGTAGGCTTTATATTTAATACCAGAATATTATTAGAAACAGCAAGGATAAGATGCGCAAGATATATAATAGATCTCTTGCAAAATGTCTATACAGTGGCGGATTTACAGTCTAGGCCGCCCTAGGCCCCAGTCCATGTAATACCTGCACCTACGTCGTATATAACATGTCTACTCCTACTTACTCCTTAAAACATTCGGTGCCACCGACTCGCGAACAAAATGAACGTGAACTCGCATGGCGAGTCGGTGGCACCGAATGTGTTAAACAGTGGCGGATCCAGAATTTTTTTTCTTGTGAACAAGGTAGGTTTGTACATTTCAACGTTTACCTACAATTTGAATTTCTAAAATAGGAAATGTTATATATCTCTGACAAGAACGTGTGCGTTAAACTCGTTCCGAATAGAATAAAACTTTAAAAACCTTGTAATGCGCGAGCAGCTTGCTGCGAGCGCCGAGAAAATTTTACGTTTCAGACTACAAAAGATGTGCAATCAGAGCCGGTTTTAACATTACCAGCGCCCTGGGCGAGATTTCTACGGCGCCCCCTAAAAAACAATTGAAACCCATACTAAAAAGGAAAAAAATCCAGGATTTTTTTCTGGGCCGATTCCGATGGGCAAAATCATGGGCGTATCTAGAAAAAAATCCACCTTTCCAGCTTGCTGCGAGTTTCGAGAAAATTTTAAATTTTTCAGCACGAATGATGTGCGTTAAGCTTGCTTCGAGTGGCAAAGAAAGTAAATGTTCTCATTTATAAAAGCGCGAGCAGCTCGCTGCGAGCGCCGAGAAAATTTTGAATTTTTCAGCACGAATGTTGTGCGTTTAGCTTGCTCCGAGCGGCAAAGAAACTAAATAAGTATTCTTATTTATAAAAGCGCGAGCAGCTCGCTGCGAGCGCCGAGAAAATTTAGATATTTTACAGCACGAATGATGTGCGTTTAGCTAGCTTCGAGTGGCAAAGAAACTAAATGTCCTTATTTATAAAAGCGCGAGTAACTCGCTGCGAGCGCCGAAAAAAATTTGAATTTTTCAGCACGAATGATGTGCGTTTATCTTGCTTCGAATGGCAAAGAAAGTAAATTTTCTCATTTATAAAAGCGCGAGCAGCTCGCTGCGAGCCCCGAGAAAATTTTGAATTTTTCTGCACGAATAATGTGCGTTTATCTTCCTTCGAGTGGCAAAGAAACTAAATGTTCTTATAAAAGCGCGAGCAGCTTGCTACTAGCACCGAGAATATTGAATTTTTCAGAACGAATGGGGCGCCACGCCCCATTCGTTCCATTATAGAGCCTGTGGCGCCCCTTTTATCCGGCGCCCTGGGCGGTCGCCCAACCGCGCCCCACCCTAACGCCGGTACTGTGTGCAATGAGCTCGTTCTGAGCAAAATACATAATATTCTATTTATAATTGCGCGAGCAGCTAGCTGCGAGTGCCGAGAAAATTTTATATTTCAGGCTACAAAAGATGTGTCCTGAGCGGTGAGAAAATAAATACTTTTAGTTATTTCTTGTCATCAGTGATTTTTTTGTCACGATTGGCCGCCCCTAATATCTGGCCGCTCTAGGCCCGGGCCTACTGGGCCTTAGGGCAAATCCGCCACTGTGTCTATACTATATATCGATACCTAATATTGAAATAATGATAATTAACTTGAAATGAAATCTAGTGGTCTTGCGCATGGGCACAAAAACGTACCTCAAAAAAGTTTCGCAAACCGTATAAACGTACACAGCTGGATACACCTAATTAAAGCTCTGATATAAAAGCACACCCAGACCTAAAAAAATTGACCAAAACCTTCATATCTTACAGCGGTTCCCTAGTAGCATACGGCAAGCTCCAAGGCTCCTTATCATTAGCCCCGCTGCTCTTGCCCGCGTTAACGTACACACCTTAGTAGTAACCCTAATGGTACATCTGCTCCCAAAGTATACGGTCCCAAAGTAGTGTCGGGCATCAAAAAACTTGACCAAGACCTTCATATCTTCCAGGGGTTCCCTAGTAGCATACGGCAAGCTCCAAGGCTCGCTATCATCGGCGCCGCTGCTCTTGCCCGGCCGTCACGCCATCAACGCGGGCTTGTTGGCTGGCTCGTTGGGCTGCGGTGGAGCGTTGCTCGCCTTCCCTGACGTGCCCGGCCTGCCTCTGCTCTCCGCCGCCGCTGTGTTGAGTGGCATACAGGGACTTACTCTTACTGCTGCTATTGGAGGTAAACAACCTTATATTTTCTATGTCCATACATACATCTGTATAATATGTTATGTTACCGTTGACAGCGGTATCTCTTAATTTTTCTGGGGCAAATGCCTGTATTGAGAAAAATGGACAATACTACAGCTTGCAAGTTGATGATACAGCGATATTAAAAACTATAAAAAATTCCAAGTGCTCCTAACTCTGTATTCATTTACAAGTCTTGACTTAAAGTACTGGTATGACTTAAAGTAGTAGTTTAATTTAATATTTAGTAATGTAGTAGTAATATTTCATGGGTGTATCTCTCAATCCCCCTCGTGACGCAGCAGACCATTTTGACTTAGCAAATTCTACTAATTGTACTTTAATCTAATCATACATTCTCTGTAGGTGCGGACATGCCAGTAGTAATTACAGTGCTGAACAGCTACTCGGGCTGGGCGCTGTGTGCCGAAGGGTTCATGTTGAACAACTCGCTCATGACCATCGTCGGAGCTCTCATCGGCAGCTCTGGTGCTATCCTCTCCTACATCATGTGCAAGGTAAGTTACAACTGGGAAATTATGAGATTGAATCCGGCTCGAAGGACCATATGACGAGATGTTCTTTACTTAATTTCATGATATAAACATGCTAAAACCAAATTGAGCTATCATTAAATAAAAATATTCAACGAACTAAGTCAAGTTGATCATGCTAGTTTGAGTATCGTTTGTTTTTTCTTGGAGTTTATAACAGATTAATCAAATGGCAAAGTTAATTTTAATGTCGTAATATAATTTGTTTGTTTTAAATAATACGTAGTTACTCAAACTGATATGAGTAGAACTCAAAAGAAAGTCGAAAGAATATTGGAGGGCCATCAGTGTGCAGGTATCTTTTTTAAAAGGAAAGTGAAAACCCTTGCACAATTGACTACTAAGTATTAAGCCTTGGTACAATTATCGCAGGTAGAGACTAAGTAATAAATACCCTACATTTCTAATTTGTTATTTTCAGGCAATGAACCGATCCCTCCCTAACGTGATCCTAGGAGGGTATGGAGTAGTTACAGGTGGGTCGGCGCGTCCCGCCGGCGCCACGCACACTGAAATGAACGTGGACTCGGTGGCTGATCTTATAAACCGCGCTTCCAACATTATCATTACTCCTGGTAAGTTGTAATAACGCACCATCTTGCTCACTTATGTTCGTATTACTGGGTGGGTATGGAGTAGCTACAGGGTATGGACCTTAGTATTTCCTATAAATTTCAGCTTGTTACGTCCACGCGTTCCTGAGAAAAAGGGTCTTGACAGACAGACGGACGGACGGACGGACAACTAAGTGATATAGGATCACAAGGTTTCCGTTTTTTCCTTTTGAGGTACGGAATCCTAAAAAAGGAGGGTGAAGAGGGTCACATATGATAACTGTACTCAAGCAACTATATTATGTTTGCGTTTGTTTTCTAGGATACGGTCTCTGCGTGGCCAAGGCACAATACCCCATTGCTGAGTTGGTAGACCTCCTGAAGAGTGCTGGAAAGAAAGTGCGTTTCGCTATTCACCCTGTGGCTGGTAAGCATAACTTATTTAAATATTCAATCATTATGACGTCACACGGTTAGCAACATTTTTATGGTATTAAATAGGCCTACGTTTACGAAATTCCACCTGATGGAAAGTGTAGATAAGATCGACATTAAATCACTTGAGAGGCCTACAAAAGGTATATTCACTCGTGCCTTGAAGATTACCAAGTTAAAACACTTAGGAAATATGGATGACGGCAATATGTTCCAAATACGACCACCATAATATGAGAACTCTTATAAAAGAAGTAGAACTAACTTGGTGCCTATAGGTACCTATACCGCTACTAAGTATGCCATCTTTCGCGACTTTTATAGATTTACTTTACTACTACTTAGTTACCTACTTACTTTACTTTTTTTTTTAAATTTGTATCATGGTTTTGTATTATAGGTCGTATGCCCGGGCAGTTAAACGTTTTGCTGGCCGAAGCAGGAGTCCCTTACGATGACGTATTCGAAATGGAAGAGATCAACGATGAATTCCCCGATACGGATCTAGTCTTGGTTATTGGTAAGTTTTCAATCAATTTGTTCAATTTGTTTTTTAATTGTTCTAAGATGTCGCCCCGACTTTACATTTTAACAGAACGGTTACCCTGATTACACTGACATGCGAAAAAAAAGCGAAAAGAATACTAAATAACTTATCCTGAAATGTGTGGCCAAGCTCAGCGGGGTTATGCCGGTCCAAAATCGCTTCTCGTTTTGCTGGCGCCCACTGTCTCAAATTTTAACAAAATTTTGAAAAAAACCTGGAAAATTCTTACGATGCCAGTACAAACTCAAATGCAACTTTAATTTTTGAAGTGAAAACTTCTTTAGCGGCGCTGAGCACTTTTTTGTATGGGTAAAAACTTTCAAACTCGCGTCAGGGTCACGTGATGCTGATCGAAAAAGCGTAAGATCGAGGGGAAGGGAGAGGAACTAGTATCTCCCACTCTTTCTACCGTGCCTGAGTGTGCTGCTCTGTTTAGGCGGCACAGGGGGCTTAGACAAGCGCGCGCCCGATATTTTTTTTATATATTATATTTTTTTTATTAGACAATTAAATAGGTTCGAATCAAAACTGTTTGTTTCTTACTTAAGTTATCATAAACCAATTGTATCAGTTGTAAAAATTCGCGATGATGATTCTGATAATAACGATGGTGTAAAAGTCGTCGAAATTATGGATGGAAGTTGATTTTTCTGAGATAAAATTTAATGTTATATATAAATAACGATATAATATTATAAATAATAACATATAAATTGTCATATTTGTGTAGACTACGATACTACGATCTACGATAGCGCAATAAATAAACATTGTATTCTACCTCATAAATGATAGTATTTTTATACTTATAATTAAACACAACGTTAATATTGAAGTTTTCACTTCTGCCGGCACTCCCGGAGTGCTACCTTTTTTTTTAATTTAGCATCTTTAAGGCGCCTCAAAATTACGTTTTTACAAGCTTTTAATTACTTTCACTTGTTACTACACTGTTGTCTGTCTGTCTGTCTGTCTGTCTGTCTGTCTGTCTGTAATCAAATCTTGCAAGTTAAATTTGACCCACTTCCCGGTTTCCGATTGAGCTGAAATTTTGCATGCATGCATAAATCGGATGACAATGCAATAATATTATGACATGGAGCTGATCTGATGATGGAGCGGGAAGGTGGCTATAGGAACTTCGTAATTAAACAACGTAAACCCATCGAGTTTGGGCTCATTTGATTCGTCTAGACGAATACTTTATGGTGCTAAATAGTAATAATAATAAAAGCTTGTTTTTAAAAAGTTTTTTTTAAATTTCACTTGTTGAAAATAAAAATGTGTTTATAGGTTTTTTTTTTGCTTACGTTTTGCTGCGCCGCCGTCTCTTTTTACAAGCTTTTATTTACTTTCACCTGTCTGTTGTCTGTCGGTCTGTCTGTCTGTCTGTAATCAAATCTTGCAAGTTAAATTTGACCCACTTCCCGGTTTCCGATTGAGCTGAAATTTTGCATGCATGCCTAAATCGGATGACAATGCAATATTATTATGACATGGAGCTGATCTGATGATGGAGCGGGAAGGCTATATTAGGAACTTCGTAATTAAACAACGTAAACCCATCGAGTTTGGGCTCATTTGATTCGTCTTGACGAATACTTTATTGTGCTAAATGGTAATAATAATAAAAGCTTGTTTTAAAAAAGTTTTTTAAAATTTCACTTGTTTATGCAGAATTTAGGCCCTGTATTAGTAGTATTCTTTTATCTGTGGTATTAGGTAGGTACTATAGATATTTTTTATTTTAAGTTTAAGGTCGTTAAGATTCCGGCTCTTTTCTTTCAACGAACGGCAAGGGGACGTAAAAGGTTCAACGTGCAACCTTTGAGCTTTAAGGAAAAATCTCTTTTTCTGTGTAGAGTGTAGGTATTATATTAAACGTTAATATATTGTTTTTCTTTTTCTTTATAAAGGTGCTAACGACACAGTAAACAGCGCCGCTGAGGACGACCCTAACTCCCCCATCGCTGGCATGCCTGTCCTCAAAGTTTGGAAGTCCAATCAGGTAAACTACCCTCATTAGCAAATAACAGTTATTTATATGAATTTATTTCAAATGAGACATGAGTGCTATGAACTTTGAAGATAATAGAACAGAATGGAAGAGAAAAACATGGAGCCGATGCATCCCTTCATTCATATACCTCTATGGTAAAAAAAAATGTGTGCGTGTACTAGTGTACACACGTAAGAAGTGAAACTTCTTTAAGGCCTTATTTTTCGCAAAATGATCTACATGCAACTTTCCAGAAATTGGTTAAATAAAGTTAAATTAGATAAAGTTTAAACAAAAGGATTTTATTATCATAGACATGAATACAAATAAAATTTGTGCGTGTACTAGTTTACACACGTAAGAAGTGAAACTTCTTTAATTAAATTAAATTTTAAATTTATAAATTTTTTAAATTCATGTTCATTGGAGAAAGTGAAAGTACTCTTCGTCTGAACCAACCGTGGTAGGGGCAAGAAACAAAAGATGGCGCGTAACTGAAAAATGTGACGCGTAACCGTGACGCGTAACCGAAAACTAAATTTTTTCCAACGCCGATAAAGAAGTTTCACTTCAATAATACAATTATTTCACTTTAACTTTTTGCTACTAAGATTATTACAGCATTTCATTAATTGTAATAGAAAATTAATAACATATTTCAGAATTTATACTCTATGCCAATTAATTGATGTTCATTAAATTCATGTTCATTGGAGAAAGTGAAAGTACTCTTCGTCTGAACCAACCGTGGTAGGGGCAAGAAAAAGATGGCGCGTAACGGAAAAATGAGACGCGTAACCGAAAAATGTGACGGTAAATTTTTTTCCAACGCCGATAAAGAAGTTTCACTTCAAAAAACCGAAAAAACAGAGAAAATACGTCACACCGTCATACACGAAAAAACTATAGATTTGTATATTTTTTCAGGTGGTTGTAATGAAGAGATCAATGGGCGTGGGTTACGCGGCGGTCGACAACCCAATATTCTACAACCCTAACACGGCCATGTTGCTCGGAGACGCCAAGAAAACGTGCGACGCTTTATTAGAACGCGTCAAACACCTCGCTGCATAAATATGTGAATTTGGGAAAATATTCAATGAATGTTTGGCATCTGAAAATACTTTGAGTGACGTAAACAAGCTAGTTTGAATGAAATATACACCTCTGCATTTTAACTAGTATGAGAGCTTCAACAAGTTGAGAATTAGGTCGATTATTTTTTGTGTTGTAATAGATACTTTATGTCAATAAAGATCGTCCTCGACCTTTATGAATCAGGCGATAAATGAAATCCATATTCCTTCTTAATAATATCCCAAACCTTTGAGCATAATATGTTAACTGTAAACATTCATTTAAAATCGTGGTCGATCTTTATGTGGGTAGATCAAAAACGAAGCGGCCATCTTGAATTTTTCATTTTAACTTTGATGTTGGTACCCGGTACCAGTGATTAACGAGAGTCATAATCGTTTGCGCTTACTAAAGCATTTCAATTGGTGTTTAAATTAGATTTTAGTATTCTAGATGTATTTTTGTGTAATATGAGATTGTAAAATATGTATTTTTATAGTGAATGAAATGCGTGACTGAAAAGAATCCAGGGACTCAACTTAACTTGTCATATTATGAGTGATTATAGGCTACTACCATTTCCTCTGAGCTGATGGCATTTTTGACTTCATTAGACATAGTACCTACGCGATTATAATATCTACTAAAGTGCACCTATCACGAATCACGAAGACATTTCCATTTTTACGTTACGAACTAAAACTGCACATAAATAATATTATTACTATTAAGATCTTAATAATTAATGCGATCAGCTCACTAACAGGTACAAAATATATTATGTAGTAGATATACATATTAATGTCATAAAATTATGACTTTCCAAAATTTCCTGTAAAGTTTTTACTTCTACTTATTCAAAATCACTTTGATGAATATTTTGCAAATCTTTTGGAACTGATTTTTAACAAATTGTGCCAAGATTATATGACTGAGTTTTTTTTATTAAATAAGAGATTGATTCTTATGAAATTTATATTGTGCCTTAAAACTAAAAATAATAATAAAAACTAGTCTGCTAGAAATGTTCCATAGTTGAGTAGGTATAATATAAATAACAGTAATTTTATTATCAGTGTCGTATAGACTTCGTTATGAGATTTCATTGTCTTTGTAAAATTCCTGTGAATTGTAAACAATGTTATAAAACAGAGATTGTTGTATTAAATAATATTAAATAGTAACTACGAGTTTTACATAATATTATGACATTCCATTACTGTACAAGCTGATTTCTTATGTTACATACATTGCTAAATGCTATCTAAACTAATACTTTAACATTTAAAAAAAATTGCTTTTGACAACCCTTAAAAATATAAGTTGCGTGATAAACCCTGAATTTATTGCAGAAAATATTCATTCCATACAACTTTTAATAATTAAGTTACTTATTTTCATGTTCAGTTACAGTTAACTATGTCCCCCTACATGATTTACATTTACTTTGATTGCGAGTGAAAGCTATGTAATTGTTTAGATCGATATTTTATTAAAATAAATAAAATACTGGTAAGATCTTAACTCTATATTTATTGTGGATTGTTTCTTTTGATTGTAGTATTGCATTGTTTTATTAATGATATCAAATAAAATTATTACGATATATTTACTTTGAGTGTTTTATTTGAATTTATATAAAAAGATAAAAACTAAATTCACTTAGCGGTTACATAATTCATAAAGCACATCTTATATTAATATTTAAGTCCATGGTTAAACTATTTTGTTACTAAATGTAGGTCAATTTGTCGCTATTCGCGACCACCGTTAACAAAAATTCGTCAAATTTATTGGCAAATGCACAACCCATATGAATGTCACAAAAGTACGTAGAAAAAAACAATTCTCTGGTGTCATTGTCATTATTGAAGTACTGTTACTTGTCACTGTCATTTGTCAATTTTATTATGATTCGTGAAATGAATCCAAAGTGGGATTTTTAAATTAATAGCGAAATTTTCACATAAATCATGGAAATACAGCGACCACACATACGATAACCTCATCTAATTAATCTCCAGTGGATAATTATTCCAATAAGCTCATGACGAATAACCTTACTGTGTTAAACGTAATTGAATCTCGTTCATCAGGAAATTAGCTTCGGTAATCATTTCATGTTGTGTTTTTAGTTTTCGTTCGTTATTCGCACGCAGTACACGTTATTGCGGTGTTAAATTAACATGGTACGTGTCCCAAATGTGTTTTGTTTTTGTGTGCTAATATATTTTTTGTTGTGTTTATGAACCTACTGACCTAACCTGTGTCTAAAAATAAAAATGACATAGTAGATATAAAATTCCTTTGAGGCATCCTATCCATCTGTTAACTTTAATTAGATGTCTACCTTCTATAAACCTACTGTGTCCCTAACAAGTTATGGAAATGTTTCTGTAAATTGTTTTGTACAAGACATACAAGTTATGAACCGCACATTATGCTTAATAATTAATAACAGAGAAATGTAGCGTTATTATATATATTATCTTGTATATTTATATGGGCATAAAACATGAAGGGTGGAAGGCACTAAGCTGCTTATTTTTATTTTTTTCTTATTTCAATGTATTTAGGTTTAAGCTTAAAACCACTGTATTTTTGGAAATAAACAAATTACAAATATAATTTACACTACCGTTACATATATAGGCGGGCGACAACAAGATGGTTGCTCCCAGTAAGCCAGCTCTACCACCGACCAGCGATGATAATGTCAGTGTATTGGCTATGATCTACAGGTTCATGAAGAAGGTAAGTTTTAACATAATATGGAAACAGTTATACCTATTCTATAGCTATTGTCTGATATAGTTCTACAGTTTCAGTTGGTAATAATCTAATAAAGAAAAAAAAAGATTAATTACAGTAACATTGATATGTTTAGTTTTTCATAGGTAGGTTAAACGAATGGTTTCTCTAACAAAAGTTTTAAAAAACACAATCACACACACACTTTATATATTT
The DNA here is from genome assembly GCA_947507615.1 of Hemithea aestivaria. Classification (NCBI taxonomy): domain Eukaryota; kingdom Metazoa; phylum Arthropoda; class Insecta; order Lepidoptera; family Geometridae; genus Hemithea; species Hemithea aestivaria. The sequence continues at coordinate 11,916,683 of OX382326.1, forward strand.
TTTACAATATACAAAAAACCCATAATAAGAAGTTGAAAAAATCTTGTAACATCATAATATAGGAACAGATATTATAAAGTACTACCAGTATTGCCAAGATCATTTTTTATAAAAATAGTCTACAAAATATTACCTCAAATATTTATTATCAAATAAACAGAATATTTAACACCTATGAAACTTTAAGAAATAATTTGTAATAATAAATTATTGGAAAACATCATTAAAGATTCTAGTAGGTAATCAGTATGCTGTAAAGTGCAAAGTAAACATGTCTTCAATTCCTTAGCGATATGCATTGGCTCTATAGCATTGTTCAAACAAACCAGTGACCAGTTGACTCTGAGTCACACATCCTCACCTTGAAGCTATACAAGTCTCTAAACTGTAGATCTTTGACTCACTAGATGGGCATTTGACCTTCAATTGATATGACTTAATGTGCATCACACAATATGATTTCCTATAATACTAATTGATTTCCCAAATTAATTTTGGCCTTTAGATGAATGTAAAAATGTATGTGGTGTACACACTACACACACACATTCTCATTCACAAGAAGGTACAACATAAAATGACATACATTGATTTGTAAATTATATAGGTATGTCAGTAATATATAGCTGTTAATTTCAAAAAATAATTCACCAATAGAAATTTTATGGAGTCATGGACATTTCTGCTATTTTAAATACAAGTGAATTAAATTAAAAATTTAAAAAACCCCCAACGCAATACGTAATTCACCATTTTTCTGATGGCGGCCATCTTGGATTTTAAATTTTATATAGTGGGTTGTATTCTACTCGTTAAGCCCTTTCATTTGATACCCATATTGAGGGGGTCGTGGAAGAAAAAAATAATCCGCCATTTTGTAGCGGCGGCCATCTTGGACCGATTTCCACCAAACGTGGCTAAGAACACTCTCGACTAACTCTACTTTCAAACAAAAAAAACTAAATCAAAATCCGTTCATCCGTTTGGGAGCTACGATGCCACAGACAGACACATACACACACACACAGACAGACAGACAGACAGACAGACAGACACGTCAAACTTATAACACCCCGTCGTTTTTGCGTCGGGGGTTAATAAAAGGATATTTAATATGATATTTTAAAAATATCTTTATCATCATACCAGTCACCATGAGTTTGGTCTAAAGGTGTGAGTTAAAGTTGTTTCTAGCAAAAAGTTGAAAAATTTCTAATTGAACCAATATGATGTCAGGTTTATTTGGGTATATTTTAGAAGCGGACCTAAGGAAAGAGCTAGCGGGGGCGCGACCGGGTGAGCAATGGAAGGGGTTCCATTACCCCAAATCTTAATCATGTTTTGCAACAATCTTCCTCTTCATAATATCGCAATTTCTTTCTTTTGAAAATCTTAGACGAAGCCAGAACTATACCTATGGATCCTGGTTTAGCCCATTAAAAAAATCTTTGTTCTTTGTTTTCTTCGTAATCTGAGACCAAAATCGCGTCTGTCAGCAAGGTTAATACCCCAAACGAAAATCCTAGATCCACCACTGGCCACTGGCATAATGTAAATGTAAGCAAATGATTGCTATGCTGATAACAATGACATCATGCTGGCTAAAATTATTCCCACAGGACAGGAAACATTTACCATTTTATATTATTACATTTGTGGTCAGAATATGAGATATTGATACGCGTATTTATGCATTCAGTTGGATCAACTTTTAACCAAGGTATAATTTTTCCGTGATAATATAATATTATAATGAATCACCTATATTGTACAGAATAGATTTTTTACTGACTTCATATAAGGCGGAGTTTTACATATCGGCGGTTTTTTAGTTTTTTTTATTATTTTTACTTTCACCATTTACTTGAAGACGATTCTATAATATAATCAGTTTGATAGAGGTGGTGTGATTCCATTTAAATTTATTTGAAATCGATTGGGTGGTTTTCATATTAAAATAAATGCGAGTTATGAGTGTGTTACGCGCGTGCGTCTCGTCCTCGCGTATTGATAGCGAAGTTGGATTTTAATAATAGATATTTTTAAATTCACTTTTATTATGATCACTTAAGGTTTCTTATGATTGTCATGCTGATCGATCGATGTGAAAACAGAAAAGTTGACTTTTTGCTTTTTATCAGAAAAGAAATCTTATCAGGCGTCGCGGTCAAGTAATCTATTGTATACCATCTATCGATTTTCGTGGTAACACCCTTAAGCTAAAGCTATATGGGGATGTGTGTCGTGACGCATCATATCAGTATTTTCCATTTAATAATTGGTTTCTAGCTGTACAAAAAATAAAACAAAATAAACCAGAAAAAAAGATAAAATAAATGTTAGGAACCGATATGATTCTAACGTCTGACGACGCAATGCCACAGTAGTGTGGCTCTAGCTTGAGATTTTTACCCTGTTTTACTTGTGTACTATAAAATTCTTATCACATGTTATCTATAAATAGTACTTATTATTTATCTTATACCTCTTACAATTACCTTTTATATACATTTTTTATGTTTCTCATTGATAAACATAATCCTTTAATCAATTTAGCACCTAGGCATTTATTCTAATCATAACGTTGTATATTAAAAAGGTAGGTAAGTACATCTCGACCCTGCACCAATTGCTATTATAATAAAATTGATTTTGTATGGTTTTCCACTCGCTATACTGGTGTGAGGTTTCGGCTGTGGCTGGCTACCATCCTAAACCGTTTTGCCAAGCGGTTATTATGATTTGCTATAGTTATTCTGTGGGATTTACCACACCTTATAACATTACGTAAATCACGCCTAGAGAAGTATTGTACACGATCCCGTATATTTTCAATTATACATAGTATGTATCTCCATCATGTAATATCTATTAGAAAAGTGTAATAAATCGACACGCCACGCGTGCACGGAGTCAACAACCGGATCAATAAATCCAATACAACTTGAGTGCAGAAGCCAGGAATAACTACAGTTTAAAAATTCAAGTGTTCCGGTAATCGGTTCGATATATCATGGTACATTGACTACACTCGCACTCGGCGTAAGTTAATGCGATTATTTGCGTCACAGTTCAATGAACGTCTTTGCACTGTATGAGATTTATTAATTTTTCATTACGTAATGGTCATTACGACAAACTACTGAAAGCCTATTGTTTCCTGCTACTGTGCCTCTCAGGTTGGTTCATCCCCCCGAAACAAATTTTCTCAGATCAGATCATCAGCCATAATAAGTACCTGTCACCGACGTTAATAAATACCTAGTCTAGCCCAAAAGAGAATCCTGTATCAGGCCATGCCCCAGAAAGCCTCTATAATTCTATAATGTTCTTAGTATTCGTGTACAGTTACAGTGTACAATCACCCCATATTACGTAAATGGTTAGATTCTACAACACAGTTTAGGAGTTTATTAGAGTTAGGAACAATGTTCGTAAATGGCAGTGTCTCATCCGCATGTACCCACGCGTAATTACAATCTGTGGTCTAATATTTGAATCATTGCAATTGAAGTTTATACTCCAATAGCACAGGAGGCTAAGGTGTTGCATGGAATGTTACTTTTCTCTTCATAACTGCCGTCTCCTACATGATATGTACTTGGTTCCTATACATGTTACCTTCTTTGCCCGCATGGCGAAATCCTTTCTTAGAGGAGGTCTACGTCATAAAAATTTTATATATTTTGATTATGTAATCATATACCTACATATCTAGAGCCGCGAACATGTGCTATTTGTAAATAATATAATATTAAGGTAATATTTTATCACAGCTTTATTACAAGTGGCATAATCTTTATCATATCGCAGGTGTCAATAGTGGGTGCGGTGTACCTTGTAGGGTACATGCAATGGAGCGTCGCGTGGCTCATCGGGCCCGTGATACTGTCTGTGCTGCGCGACCAGTGGCGCAAGGAGAGCGAGTACCGACGCAACCTCGCCAAGGCAGCCGCGCTCTCCTCAGAGAAAGACGTCGTATTGGCCAAGCTTGATGATTTGCCATCTTGGGTAAGCTTCTAGTATATTCCTAACATAGGACATCCAAAACTGTTATAGACTTTTTCTAGTTCATACTATCCCACTGTTGGGCAAAGACCTCTTATATATTCCTTCAAGTATCTCTGAACTGCGGTATAAATTCTCATCACCTTTTCCTACGCTGGGTTAGTCGTTTCTCTTTCAAAGCCAATTCTGTGGAGATCTTTGTCCAGTGGTCGGGGTGCATGTGGTTCACCCAAGCCCACTGCGGTTTGGCTGATTGCCAAAAAATGTACTGAGATGATAATATCGTTGTGGTAAAAAGACAACAAAAACTGTTATCCTAGTACATTTCCTTAGCGTTAGTCACAAAGGTTTTAGCGCTTGCCTAGAGGAGCTAATTATTACCACGGCTCTAAAATATTCGTCACACGTCGTAAAGGTAATTGCTGTTGCTGTTTGCCTTTTGCTTAGTTAGATTAGTCAGAAAAATGTTAGTCAGAGCACTTTGATAGTGTTCAATGAAGTTTGCGACGTGGATGATTTTACAAACTGTTAACTTTGCAGATTTCTATTATATAGCAAATTCTGATTGTGACAGTGTATGCTTTTTTTAAAGCCATTGCATCCAGACAATACTACTGTCTTCTGAATTAAACATTATATGCTAGAAACTTTACAAATTCGTAAGGATTTGCATTAGGTCCATGTCGTTCTAATGACACGCCATTCTTGTCCACAAGAATCACTGGCGTAGGCTCTAAGCAAAACCTATGAGCTACCACGTTTGCGTCTCTTAATAATGTCTGTGCGTAAAAACAGTTCTTCCAGAAATAATTAATTTGTCAAAATCGTCTGCATATATAATACACGAGATGTGACCATGTGCCTATTGTACTTTTTTTTTTTATGTGATGAAGTAGAAGACGATCAAGACGCTCTCCTGATGTTAAGAGATAACGCTGCCCATAATCAGTACAGTGCTACCTAGAATTGCACAATGATGTGCAATTCTAGGTGCACTGCACCAACGCTTCTTATTCAAGAGTCATAACATGTTAAGACTCTTTAGCCCAGTAATTTCACTAGCTACAGTGCCCTCCTACCGAAGCACAGTAATGTCGACACATTACTGCTCAGGATCTATTTCACGGATTACTAAGTACTTATTATCCAATTACAGATATCAGACTAATGACGCAGGTCTTGTAGGTAGATCTGACGTTGGTTCAGAATTTTAAGATCAAGGCTGTAAACTGTTTGATACACCTAAAGTACATACATTCAATGTAACTACAGATATAAAGCTGAAAGAAAGGTCTTTTAAAGCCCATCTAGATGATTTGATGCTGAAAGAAATTTTGCAGGTAAAATGAAAATTGATGCAAAATACACGATGTATTTAATTTTTCAAATTAAAACATAGCAATTAAAACGATAATACCACTCATTTCGAATACAACTGCATAATGCATGCGAATATATGAAAATGCAATTGGACTGTAAAATTAACTGATGGATTGATTTACAGGTATTCTTTCCCGACGTCGAGCGTGCTGAATGGTTGAATAGAGTAAGTAAAATTATCATTTATGTCAGGCATTTTATTCTAGGCTCTTTTTCTAGGGTTTTTTTAATCAATCAAATTCATTTATTGCACGAAATACATGTATACAAGATGGTAAATATAATGTTATATAATGGTCTCAATGTATCCTGCCTTAAAAAGCATGCAATTTTAGATTTATATTTACAAATGTCAAACTAATATAATATAAAAAAATAATAATGATAATGTCAGTGTCAATTTAAAATAAAACGGAACAACATACAATAAACACAAAAATTAGATATACAATGGTGATAATAACAAAAAAAAAAATCCAAAAATATTATAAAAGTCACAATATCAAAGAAATTTAAAAGACATGTCAGTAACAAAGATTAAAGATTATAATATTTCATAATATATCTAGTCATAATTTTATACACAAATGTCAATACAATCACAATACAAATATTTATTTTTTTTACAATTTACTGTTTAAATTTAAAAGAAAACTTTATGTATAGGTAGAGTCATCAAATTTAATTTGTTTATCAATTAAAAAGTCTGTAACGTTATAATAGCACTTAATGATCAGTAATTCTTTTAGTTTTCTTTTAAACATATTTAGCGATTTTACAATAGGATATAGAAATATGTAGAGACTTTGAGTTCATTTTTACAAGCTTTATATTACTTTCACCTGCCCGTTGTCTGTCGGTCTGTCTGTAATCAAATCTTACAAGTTTAATTTGACCCACTTTCCGGTTTCTGATTGAGTTGAAATTTTGCATGCATGTATAAATCGGATGACAATGCAATATTTTCTATGACATCGAGCTGATCTGATGATGTAGCTGGAAGGTGGTCATAGGAACTCCGTAATTAAATGACACACGAGTTTGGGCTCATTTAATTCGTCTTGACAAGTACTTTGGTGCTAGATGATAATAATAATAAAAGCGTGTTTATTAAAAGTTTTTGAAGTGAAAACTTCTTTAGCGGCGCTGAGCACTTTTTTTTGTATGGGTAAAAACTTTCAAACTCGCGTCAGGGTCACGTGATGCTGATCGAAAAAGCGTAAGATCGAGGGGAAGGGAGAGGAACTAGTATCTCTCACTCTTTCTACCGTGCTTGAGTGTGCTGCTCTGTGAATTTGGTTTAACTCTATGTCAAATGATCTCAATTTTAGCACAACGAAATACAAAACTACTATTGATGCGGTCTTTATTAGACACTTAAATAGGTTCGAATCAAAACTGTTTGTTTCTTACTAGTTATCATAAACCAATTGTATCAGTTGTAAAAATTTGCGATGATGATTCTGATAATAACGATGGTGTAAAAGTCGTCGAAATTATGGATGGAAGTTGATTTTTCTGAAAGATAAAATTTAATGTAATATATAAATAACGATATAATATTATAAATAACAACATATAAATTGTCATATTTGTGTACGATAGCGCAATAAATAAACATTGTATTCTACCTCATAAATGATAGTATTTTTATACTTATAATTAAACACAACGTTAATATTGAAGTTTTCACTTCTGCCGGCACTCCCGGAGTGCTACCTTTTTTTTTTTTTTAATTTCACTTGTTTAATAATAATAACTAAGCTAAACCGAAAATAACGTAAATACGATACGTTTAATGTAAACATCGGGTACTGTAGGCATGTACCTACTCCTCATAAAGAGCATCGAAACATTTATCCTTGTCAAATACCCAATTTGAATGAACCAAACCAATAATAATACCTACCCAATTTGAACTACGGAAAATAATTTATTTTAACAGTCAATTCCAACCGTTTATTCTTGGCATAATCTAAATTAACATTAACCTAAATCATAATGCTCTCAATCTTAAATCATCAAGTTATTTATTCTCGTTGGTTTCTCATATTTTGAAATATTTTTTTATGCCTCACAAATATGACTGAGAGTTATGTTTATTTTATGATAACGTTTATGGCGTATTTGAACGTATACTCTCATGATTTCATTCTTTCATGACTCACATACTTTTAAAGTACCTAAGAAAATCTTTAAAGTGGTATACAGGGAGTGTACCTAATCTACCCAGTGCCGGATTAAGCCAGCGCGGGGCCTGTAGCAAATTCTGTCAAGGGGCCCTTGGTTTGCTATCGGTTCTCAAATTTAGGGTATTAAATAAAACAAAACTGTTACAAATAAACTTTTCTGGATTTATTATGGGCAAATTTAGCGATTACACTTTCAATATCGACTTCTTTAAGCAAGTCATGCTCTATATTCAACAACGTGAGATGATTAAGACGTTCTTGGCCCATAGTGTTCCTTAATTCATTTTTAATTCATTTCAACGTTGAAAAAGAACGTTCGCCACTGCAGTTAGTGATCATGAGAGATAAGTAAATGCGCAAGGCAATTTCTAAATTTGGGAAACACGATTCTAAAGAATTATTTAATAAAAGTTTATAAAATTGCAGTTCCAGAGGCTCCTGTTTCTTGCTGTCAATTACACTCTTCTATTGTGTTTTAAAAAATATAATTGAATGAATTGCACACAGCACTACGTCAATCACGAAAACAGTACTCGAAGCAATGTCAAGACAACTTTTCTCACAAATAGTTCACATTTAAAGTGCTTAATTATTAGTTTTTTATATTGAGCCAAAGGAAAGTGTATATCAATTTCATATTGTTTGATAGTCAATAGAATCCTATTTTATTTGTTCGAGTTACGACTTACGACTAGCTCGATCGATGACAATATCAGGGAATTCCCCAAATAGTTTTGCAGTGTTGCCAACTTGCGTTTAGTGCAGTGCAAGTAGTTCAACACACAACTTGTGTGTGGCTAGCGCTCAATTTAAAAAATGTGGTACAATTTCAAATTATTGTTGTTGATTTTGATACCAACGTTTTTCGTGATAGATATTATACCTAGAGGTGAGGCGGAAATAGCCATGCGCGTAGTTCGGGTCGGCTCGATTCGCCCGCCAATGGCACCAACCGAGCGGACAAATACTCGCTTTCCTTTTCTTACACATACAAAATACCGACTATTTGTCTTTTTTCGTTTATTTCGTTAAGATAAAAATCAAATTACTTTGGTAATTAGTTTGGTAGTAGTTTTGTAAACAAAACATTTTCTTCATAAGTCTTGCTGTTGAAGTGGTGTAATTACGAAATACCTATTTGAGCGCGGGGCCCTCCAATTCGCGGGGCCCGTAGCATTTGCTACTCTTGCTACGTGGTTAATCCGGCACTGAATCTACCAACAGAGATAGACCAGCACCAGTACCATTGGCGTTTTCCTCAGGCGGTGCAATTTATTTTTAATATAAAGCTAAAAAATTAGGGGGGAGGGCTAGAACTTGCTGAAAAACTTGGTTTTAGCCTAAGATTGTGAAAACTAGAGATATTTTTTGACTTTGTTAAGTTTAAAGGAACTTGCTGATATGTTTAGAATTTTTGGAGTTCCACATTTAATAGTTCTAGAACCGAGAAACATTAACTCAAAAAGGAGCGTTTGTCAACACTATATACGAGTAGAACTTTTTTCCCATTCGGCAACAGTGTTGACGACATTGTTTTACCGATCTGGCAGTGCCCTTAGTAATCTCACAATTAAGACTAGTATTTATATATGAATAATTTATTGTGTTCCGAATTAAATGACATATAATTTTTATAGATACTTCTCCAAGTATGGCCAAACGTGAACCATTTCGCGAAAAACCTGCTGAAGGATTCCATCGAGCCGGCTGTGGCTGAGAGCCTCGCTAACTACAAACTCACTGGATTCAAGTTCGAGAGAATGATACTTGGCACTATTGTAAGTTATACTTTATATATTATATAAAAGTTTAATATATAGGTGCATCTATCTACATACCTTAAATAGGTACTCGTATGCCAAATACCTCAACATGACGTCATATTTTTTTCGGCACGGTCATTGGTACCTATACAATAAAGGTTTAATATACCTAGTATCGTTCTACTTGTTTTTATTTATTAGCATTTAAATTATCTGGTCCTTGTTTACTCACTTACTGATATAACTCTGATCTGTGTGTTGTTTATTATATGTATTTATAAAACTTGTCCATGAATGGGTATTTACATGATTTTATTTATAACATGTACGAAAGTACTCATGTATTAATTTTGGTGCGATTATCTCAACTATGCTTTTTGACAATTACGACGTCCTTCATTAGAAATTCAGATCTGGATTAGCAGCGACAAATTAATACGTGAGTAGGTACAGCCAGAGGACCTATTGGCTAATTCTCAACCAATACGATTGATGTCAACTTCAATGTACATTGCTGTGTTTGTTATTTTACTCATATTAATAAGGCGGTCTTAGCAAGTAATGTACGCTATTTTGTCTATGGATTCTAGTGTTTTACATGTTGTTTTGCGATAGCCAATAGACCCTCAGGTCGTATTAATAATGGATAACGCTAATGGTAGTTTTCAAAAGTTCCTGCAAACCTCATTACAGTTCAATCAGTTTCGAAGTTTATTCAAGAGTATAAGTTTAATCAACACACACGCATACGCGCACAAGAACACGCATACGCTTACACACGAATATATCCATATTGTTGCATTATTAGTGTTAAAACCATGCCTAAACTTCTAAAATAAAGAACAACTCGTTAATCTAATGAGTTCATGTATTTAAGAGCGCTATTAAGTTTAATGGGTGTACCTAAATGTGTACATTTTGTTTGCAGGCGCCTCGTGTCGGCGGCGTCAAGGTCTACGATAAGAACCTTTCTAGAGATGAAATCATCATGGATGTCGATCTTTTGTAAGTTACGAAAAATGCATGAAATTTAATAGGTCACAGGGTACTTCCCGTCTGCTAACTACTTGTCCACCCTGTTGACAATAAGGAAAAAATCGTTCGTTGAGGAACACTACTTTTTATTCTCTATCGTATGAAGATAACTCGAGAAGTAACAAACTTATAACACCCCGTCTTTTTTGCGTCGGGAGTTAAAAAATGGTTAAAAAAGAAAATATTCACAGTTAATTATTTTATATATTAAGATGTTTAATTGGAAATATGTTCATAAAGTAAATTCTGTGAATAGCTATTTCTCAAGGCGGCATATCGTGCGAGCGAAAGTTCCCCTTTTTCTTAAGAGAAAAGTTAGGCCAAAACACATTAGCCAACTTCAGTTAGGGAATTCATCTGTTTATGTCTAGGAATAAAGCTAGTTTATTGCTATTGGCAAAATGCCATTTCATAAAGTCACTAAGAAAACAAGTAAATATGAATCTTATTACTTTGTGTTAAAGTATAGAATTGTTGATTAACATGTTAAACAATAATTTCAGCTACGCCGGCGATTGCGACATTTCCTTCGTCCTTCAGCGAATTAGAGGTGGGATCAAGGATCTTCAGGTTTGTATCCATTTTTAACTCCTCAGCTACTAGCGTTTCAATTGCTTTTTAGCGGGGTGGATTGAAAATAACCGTTTCTAGCATTCTTAAATTAAAGCCTAAATTCAAATGGGGTGGTCGCGGCCCGATCGAGCCGCTCGGGAGTTGAGGAGTTAATCGACTTAAAAAATAGGATGTTTAGAATTCGGCGAATGTCATTATTATGCAGAGGGAGGGAAATCCATCCACCAAAAAGTCCATGAATATGGTGATAATAGGTGATAACTACGGCCGAAGCCGGCTACCAGTATAACGAGTTGACCAAACCGCACATAAGATAAGATAAGAATACTCTTTATTGTTGAAACCAAAATAAACATTACATTATACTTATTATTAGCTAGCACTACAATACAGTTTGGTCCACAATGGGCGGCCTTATCGCTGTGAGCGATCTCTTCCAGGCAACCAGCCTTTGTATGGAAATATATGTAGCTCACTAAATGAGTGGAGTGAGATTTGGTACCAGAGAGTAAAAACATTTTTATACCTAAATTCTAAACAATCAAACAAATATAACTTAAAGAAAATAAAAAAATACATATTATCTAATACGTATTTATAATATGTATGTTTTTAACATACATATTATAAATACGTATAAGAATATTATAAATATAATATATACACACTAAATATAAAAGATACTAATATATATACATACACATATTATAATCAATATATACCGATATTAAATAGAAAGGGACATAGTTAAATTTGTGACAGATAGTAGTCTCGTAATTGGCTTTTAAAATTTTCAAGAGTTTTTGCACATCGAATAGGGACAGGGAGAGCGTTCCACAAATGGACCGAGTAATGAGTGAAGGAGTCACTGATGAATTTTGAAGAGATAATAGGGGTAGTGGTCTGTAGAAGATAGTTACTAGAAGAGCGTAGAGAAAAAGTATGAGAGTCACAGACAAATCGAAAGCGGACTTTGAGATAAGGGGGTGTAGAAGGATTAAAAATAATATTATAAAGATGACACATAATTATAGTCGTAGTAAAAAAAAAATAAAATAAAATTCTTTATTTCCTCTCACAATAGTAGTGAACAATAAAAGTACAATTATAATTAGTGAACAGTGAACATATTGACTACTGTGAGAGACTGGTGCCTACTGTAGGTCTTATTTAAAAGCCTGTAATGCAGGACACCAGTGGCCCCACCTCAGACATTATGGTTAATCATAATAATAAATCCGTGACAAATGGTAAATATTGTTATCAGCAAAGATTAGTATTTGAATACAATTCGTTACTTAATCTATTGTTGTGATGAGGTTAAACATGAAAATAAAGAATTGTTTACTTACTTAATATCTAACATATTAGGTAGGTATTTATATCTAAATTAAGTTATATAGTTATTATTATAAATATGTTGGGTTATATGATGAAATTATGCGTGCGGGCGTAGTGGGTTAGTATTATGCGGGGCTCTATGATCCGAAATTATTATTACATCTTCACCACATAACTCCTTGGCAATCCCTTCAAATAATACCTTTTTTTTTTTTTATTTACTTGTCTTTTTCTTTTCAGATCCACGGCATGGTCCGCGTGGTGATGAAGCCGCTGATCACCAAGATGCCGCTGGTGGGAGGGCTGCAGGTGTTCTTCCTCAACAACCCCTCCATCGACTTCAACCTGGTGGGAGCTGCTGATGTACTGGACATGCCTGGCTTCAGGTAACATATTACAGCCCTTCGATTTGACATCTGGATGAACCCCAGGACCAGACCCTCAGGACACCCTGAACTGCAAGGTGACCCCCACCCCGCTGGCAAAAAAATAGTCCGCCGGGCATAGAACTAATTGTAACAGTATAGATTATCCATGTGTGTGTATGTACTTGTGTGAGTGTAGAATATGCCAGTGTTCGGCAATTTTGACGGGTGTGTGGGTAGTGACGTTATCGAAAATTCATTAGTGTGTATTGTGTATCATCATTGGTGTGCGTTGCCTCTCCCCTAGATATCTCAATTGATTGTCGTTTGGTCCCATAAAAATGAAACTAGGTTTTTTAAACAATGTTTAATAAGAACCCTCATTAAACATTGTCACGTTCATGAACATTTTTGCGACCAGTTGGCGCCACTTTGTCAGTATGTCCATCCCAATATGCGCGCTGTCAATACCTTAGTCTCTGCACAGTTCTAGTTTGTCTATGATTTCAGTAGGTGTCTGGACCTGACGTCACAGTGCTGCCTCCAGCCCGTCTAGCATGGACAATGCGTAGACTTGTCTTGCTGTCAAGTCAAACTGCCATCCCATACATTCACAAAAGTACAATGTATGGGATGACAGTTTGACTTGACAGCACGACAAGTCTACGCATTGTCCATACTAGAGGGGCTGGTGGCTGTTATTTCAGAAAACTCTTATTATAATTTATAATAATATGTTTTTCTATAGTGACATCCTGCGTCGGTGCATCGTCGAACAAGTCGCCAAGATGATGGTGCTACCAAACAAACTGCCCATCAAATTAAGTGACGAAATACCTACCGTGGACCTCCGAATGCCTGAGCCTGAGGTAAACATAAACACAATACAAATTATAATGTTTACACAGTTATTATGGATATTAATTCATAAATATTTCATTTTTGCAGGGTGTGCTTCGCATTCATTTGGTCAAGGCTGAGAATCTTATGAAAAAAGACGTTTCAATGTTAGGTCAGTATCAGATTCAGTTTAACCTTTTGTAGCCATTTTGAAGGTATCATACTGAAAATACTTTAAAAAATTAATATCAAAGTTACCCAGTTAAAATTAATACCTATGTTACATCTAATTGACCACATCTTGAAAAAATTCTTTTTTATTTTATTTCTAGAGTGAGATCATTTTTAGCAATAGGATCGACAAATTTCCATCGGCAAAAGTTATTTAGACATGGAAATCTAAATTGTTTTACTTCTGTGTTTAATGTTTAAGACATAATCATACTGACACATCAGCGTAGAGACGAAACTCCTCATTTAATGCATTATAATCGTTTTAGGTAAGGGTAAGTCGGACCCATACGCGATAATAACAGTGGGTGCTCAGACGTGGAAGACCAAACACATTGACAACAATGTCAACCCACGGTGGGACTTCTGGTGCGAGGTGAGTCTTGTCAAACTACCCTCTTTTTACTTACTTCTCTATTTAATCCGTTTTATTACTCTCTATAAACCAGCGACCCGCTGTCCCTTCGCTCCGTGTACCATAAAACTGGTGTCTCACTACGCGAATATAAATTCAAGTATATAAGTGTCAATTATTCGAGTTTCGTGCAAACATTTTGAGGCTGAGCCACCCCCTCCTCCCCCTCCTTGTACATATGAAGCTATCTCTTAAAAAATTAATCGATAAAAAGTCGTTTTAATCGTTATAACGTAAAAATAATCTCATTTCAATTCGCTGCTGCAACCGCTGATGTGTGCGGACATGCTACGTGCACGTAATGTGTACGTACTCATATAATTATTCTCGTACTACGTACATATTACGCTAAGCCACCGTTTGCGAAGGCATATAAAAATTCTAGAGATGGTAAAGCGTAGAGACGGCGGGAAGCGACTTTATTTTATACAATACTATGTAAAAATTAGTCTAACATTTTATTACAGTTCGCTTAGAGAGCACTTTTATTCTATTTATATATCTTTACAAGATAATGCTTGCCTATTTTATGATTAACGGTTTCGGACTACTTTTGGTAAGTGTTTGAATTTTAAGCTCATTTCTGATATTTTTTGGAATGTTTTCATTTTTTAAATCTCATTTCGATGAGGTTCCATCATTTGGATGAATATAATAAATGGGACCAGCCCCTTTAGCCAAGTGTCAAAAGCTTGTGGGTAACGCTTATAATCGTACTGGGGTTATAGTCGTTGGGAAAAACTAAAATAACTTATCCTAGTACATGTTTTAGCTTTAACCACAATATTTTGGTGCTTTTCTGTAGGAGCAGAGGGGCCGTTGGATATCTTGAAAAGTAAAGATCATAGTAAATCAAGACTACAATTTTACACATTATGAAATATGAGTTTCTTAATTTTAGCGCAAGAGCTTTACCATTCTATGACTCTACGAACATTTTAATTATTGATCTTGACTTTTCGAGTAAACCAACTCGCAAAGTGTATGGATGGACAGAGCAAAATTAATTGATGGTGAATAAAACTGTATGTCGTGAATTTCAATACGTTACAAATCTATTAAAGAAATCGAATAATATAAAAAAATGTCAGTATTGTAATTGTAAAGATGAAGATGAAAAGTGCTCTTTCAATCTCCAGTAGAACGTCATTATCAGGAATGAGCATGAGCGTTCAAGCATTTTTTATTAGTGCAGTTCTTAAGTTTGTTTACTATTTAACAGTTTTTTTCGGATCTTGATTGGAATTTGTATCTTCATAAAAAATCGGGAACCATGATGCTGCTTGAGGCTAGAAAATGTATGTATTTCGAATTTCGAGCAACATTTTTAAGAGTAATTTAAAAAAAGCAACGTTGTGTTGGTTCCCGATTTTTAATGTTAAATTTTGGATGCAATTTTGATTTTTCTGTTTGATATAAAAAGGAAAAACAATGTAAATATTGAATGGTAAACATTCTTCTTTTTATCGACTTTTTATTATTATATTTAAGAAACTTTTCAAAAATGCAAAAATCTTTCTTTTTGATTGCCATATTAAAACTCGGGTTTTTGCATTTTAGAAAAAATAATGCATTAATTTTTACACTTCTTGCTGGCCATTTTGTAAAACGAAATGGCCAGTGAAAAGAAAACTAAGGGTTTTTTTTTATAAAATGTTTACTGTGACGTTGATTTTGAGTAACAAGTAACTGCTTGATATTCTAACAAGCGTGCTTTAAAGCGCTGAATATGCATTAGTACTCAAAGTAGTTGCAAATAAGATTTTGTTTTCCTTACTTATGTTTGCGTGGGATTCGCGTCCGGTGTACAGGCGCGTATTATGCACTCGTTGGGCCAACAGCTGGAAATAGAGGTATTCGACAAGGACGAAGGAAACGACGATGACAAGCTGGGAAGGTAAGGGGAAGGAAGGCAACGGTTATTGGCTTTGTAGATGTAGCCTTTAGCTGCGGGGCGGGTACTACGACCTGATTGATTCAGTGACGTCACCATTTGGACTCATCTTTGGTACACGATACTAAGTTCCTTTACACGAGGTCGCAAGCAGCGTGGCAATAGCAGCGCAAAGTCAAAGCTATCTTTATCGTAGTTGTTAAAAGAAAGTTGCAGCCGCACTGCTAGTGATTTGATGTAAAGGGGCTCTTAAATTAACGTGGGCAAGTGCGCTAGTGTCTTTGTGCTATATCGTTTTGACGGCGAGTTGTGTCAAGTAAAATTTAGTTCTAGTTTTGACCACGTTCATTTTAGACCTACAACTTTTTCAAAATTTCGCACTGAATTTGACGGCGATAAACTTAATCATTAAAGCTTTGAATCGAATGAGAGGACTTTGTTGATGGGAAATAAATGGTACCTATAAGTAATAATTATCCAAAGTGTCTTTAAATTTTTTATCCTTGAATCAATTCCCGTTTCCAAGATTTGTCTGCTGCCAGATCGTTGTCATCGTACGAAATTATGTTCATTAGCTAACCAATAGTGTTTTTTATTCCTTGGGTTTTTTTTCTTGTCAGTGAGTCCTCTTATTTAATGCCATTACCGCTTCTGCATGCTTAGACTAGCGAGTAAATTAGTGTTTGCTTTAGACCTAGCTATATCTGCTTCTCACGGTAAAGGTAAGTCAGAGTATAAGAATATTATTTATTTTTCTCTATTTTCTTTCTTTCTATAACTTCAATTCCAAATAAATTTAAATTTCTACTTTAACAAATATTATATTATTATGCTCTTTTTATACGATATGCATGAGGTTTCTATTTTTTTCTTAAATATATCTTTATTACTATTTATTTGTTTAAAATCGTTGAATTGAGTTTTTCCGTGTTTGTTTATTAGTATGCAAAATTATTGTTTTTTTTTTAAATGCACATCTACAATGACCGACACCGCGCCGGCCGCTCACCATCAAGCGGGCCGTCTGCGTGTGTGTTGGTACATAACATAAAAAAATCTAAGTACCTCATACATATTGTAAAAAAATAATTCACCACTCAAGAGTCATTCGAGAATCAGTAATGTGATATGCATAATGTTGTCATTTGTCCCAAGGCCATAATAAACTCAAGGATGAGTCAAGAGTTGCAGATCGATGTGTGGGACTGGGACCCGGGGATGGGCATTCAGAACGATGATTTCCTTGGCAGGTCCGTCACAATACGTGCTTGATCGATACTGTCTCATTGCCATCATGTTGCAGCCATGTTTGTTTTTTTTGCAATGTGGACCTTTTTATCACTGAGGGATTTTCTTTAAAAGTAGAGGTTTCCCCTTGACTGTTGGAAAGAACCTATCATTTCCTCAGAAAAAAAAAACACAAAATTAAATATCTAATTATTAAACTACTCATAGTTTAATAATTAGAAATTCGATAAACTTATCATTTTATATCTTACAGTTTGAATAAGCATATTTTATATGAATTTAAACAAAATCAAAAACTTCTCTCAATAAATTAATGTGCCCTCCTATAATTATTTAAATTTGCGTTTTTTTTAATTATATCTTCATCAGTGATATAAAGATTTGACATTGCAATAATATTGTCAGCCGGGCTAACTTTTGTATTATTAATTATTTGGGTGTTATTTTGCTAATTGTGTGATTTTTTATGACACTGAAACAGTTAATGAAAACATAGGGAC
This sequence comes from Hemithea aestivaria, assembly GCA_947507615.1. NCBI lineage: Eukaryota > Metazoa > Arthropoda > Insecta > Lepidoptera > Geometridae > Hemithea > Hemithea aestivaria. The sequence goes on from OX382326.1 coordinate 11,934,468, forward strand.
ACAGTGGTGAGTTAAACTGTTTAGGAACACTTAACAATGAAATAATATATGACATTTATTTAACACATATTCTAACCTATAGATAAGCCTCTATAACATGTACAGTTATATTGTATGTATGTATATAATTCGGTGGGTTGTGACAGTCTATGCTTCGAAGCAGCGCGACGACGTTAACCATCAAAGTTTTCGACTGGGATCGCGCAGGAAGGGATGAAAAGCTCGGCAGGTCGGTCGCTGCCTACAAACTTTAATACTTGTAAATGTCCCGCACAATACACCAGTACTAACTTATGAAGGCTAAGAACATGTAACTAAGCGTGTATGCTTTGTTCTACAAATGCTCTTATTCATATCACCTAATAGATATGAATCACTTCACGGCCACATCACGCTCCACAAAAAACACTATAATACATTATGAAAGTTTTCCATTACTAAGTCACTATCACTTCACTTAAATGAAAAGTAATAGTTTATCCTGATTTAATTTAAAAATTTAGTTTTTAATTTTAAGGTTAGATTATGTTGTATCTTGTCACAATTAAAGTTTTTCTATTTGTTAACTTACCATTCTGGGTGAGCCGAATTTGGAAAGCGCATTGATATGCCAATGTACCGTGGACCTACCGCTTTACATCAGACATGCCTCGTACAACATAATTGTATTCTGCTTACATAATATAACTATCTAATAGACGGTGATATTAAGTGGTCTATATTCGCAAATCTACTATAATTTTGGAGACGTCATTGTGAACTACAAGACAAAGATGATCCATGTCGTATAATGAAAATAATTTAAGTGAAAAGAGAAAACGTTCGAGCTAAGTGACTACCTAGCTCAGATACTGAAATATGTGACCGTTATGTCATCTCCCAATCTACGTTAAACACTTTCAAGAACATGTCTGCTCACACACCCACCTAGAGTTAAGGCTTTGAACGCAAATTATTTGAATGAGATTACACCACGCTTAAATCAGTCAACATTGTGACTAATGCAAGCCCATAACACATATCTGCTGACCAGCATCGCTTATTAAAATTAACAATAGAATTTAAAATCTTATATAATAACTATATATGAGAAAACACTTTCACATGTAAAATGTTTTTATTGAAAATTATGTGGAAAAGTTTAAATGCGCTATTAACATGTTGATTCTGTACTAAGAAACATGCGAGCGTAGACAGACGAATAAGCAACTCGTATGTGATAAAATTTTTTTTTTTTTTGTTTTTAAGTGGCAAATGCCTTTATTGAGAAAAACAAACTAACAATACTACAGCTACTACAGCAGTAAAGAACACTTTTATTAACCACAGATCGGCCACAAGCCGATCTGTGGTTAATAATTGATTTTTATTTTGATTATAAACTGACTTGGGAGTTAGAAAAAGAATGAGATACAAAAAGAAAAACAGTTTTATTGGTTTTCTTACTAATAGATATGTGACAGCATTCCGTAGGCTTGATAAATCTTTGAGTTACCAATTTTTTTTGCTATTATTGTAAGTAAATGTTGACAACTTCTTCCACTTTATTTTCAATAACATTAATAAGAACAACCACTAATATTTGAATGTTTAACAAGAATTAACAGTGTCGTTTATAAATATTGTTTATTGTTTCGTAACATTAACCTTGTACTAACACTACATACTTTCATTTATCATTTGAATTTCAAAACATAACTTTCAATAATTAAGCTTTATGCTATTAACACTAGGCTTAAAAAGTTTGTTTTGTGACTAAAAATAAAATAAAACATAAATAATTAAATTATATTTCTTTTGCAGTCTAAAACTAAAGTGATCAGTGATCATTTAAAAATACTCCAACTATATTGTTGTGTGTGTTATAAAAATATTATGTTTCAGATGTTCTTTGGATATCGCACAAGTAGTGCGATTTGGGCGTTTGGACACTGTAAGTATCTTATAAAGATTATTTTCATATTAACTGCGCACAGTACACAGCTGTTTTACCTGCTCAATTAGTTTAAGAGTTGAAGAGATATTTAACTAACGCAAACATACACACATCTAAAAAATCGCGTTTATAACAGTAGGAAGTCGTATTTTTATCCTTCGAAATACTCTATTCAGCCTTAATCTCTATAAGTATTGGCGAAGTCAAATAGATGTCATTTCTTTTAACAGATTCAAACCCTGCAACAAGCGAAACATGGCAAAGTTCACATGCGGCTCTCATGGCACAGATTGTCAACTGATGTCACTGAACTTAGCCGCGTAAGTACATTACTCATAGAAACATTAAGGTATATTATATACTACAATCATGTGACCAAAAAGACCATGAATATGGAGATAGGTGGTAATCCGGGAAGGGGGCACCCGAAAAAGGTTTGGAAGAATTGTGTGACAGGATATAGTGGATGAAGATATCACGGATGATAGAGCAGAATGGAGAAGAAAAACGTGTTGTATCGACCCTACTTAGTGTGGGATAAGGGCAGGAAGATGATGATAATACACGGGTATATAATTTCATTTTAAATGGTTTCTCTTTTTCAGGCGTTAACGGAAACTCTGCTTGTGAAGACTGGAGATATCAGTTCTGCCGTCCTCTCAGTCTACATTGACTCGTGTAAAAAGCTACCGGTAAGTTTGCCTATTATCATACCAATGCGTCCTGTAAATGAACCCTCTTTGAACTGTAAGTTCTGAAGAAATGTCATGAAATCACGGTAGCAGTACTTTATAGAAGAGAATCGAAGCTCAAATAGTAAATTTTTAGTTAATAAAGCCATATAAATATTTTAGGACATTTCACACAGCGCCACCTAACCCCAAGCTAAGCAACTTAATGCTAGTGTTATGATGGTTAGGATATCAAAAATAATACTTAATATACTTTTCTTTTGTAAATACATACTTAGAATAGATATTGAAATCAACTCAGACCAGAAACGAATATCTATGGATCACATAAACAACCTAATTTGGCATTGTTATCAAAATTTTGAAATGTACAAAATTTTGCACCCCTCCAAAATCATGGACAATGCCAAACTTCAACGACATCTTTGTTAATGGTATTTCCCACTGAGTCTAATCTGTGAAATGTTATATTACCAGAATGCTCGAGCGTCATCCAAGCCCGACCCGTACCTGACTATAACAGTGGGCAAGAAGACTGAGAACTCCGCCGTCCAGATGCGAACTGACTCGCCTGTCTACGAGATCGGATACTCGTTCCTCGTACAGAATCCTGAGATTGACAATCTTGAGATTAAGGTAAGCAACCGACTAACAACATATTTGTAGACTATGTAATTTTGGAATGTAGAAGACTTCTCGATCACCAGAGAGAAAGGTCGCATCACGCGCAATTACTCTAGTACGTGCTCGAGTAAAAGTGCTGATGCTGCAACCTCGTTCGCTCGAACTGTCGCGTCGCGCGCGCATAGTTTCATGGTCACCGAAATGACCTAGTTAGAGTGTGTGCTACATTTTAATATGAACAATGGACTAATGGACATTTTATATTTAAAGTGAAGCTATAGGGTCAAATTAAAACTATGGCTACACAACTAGGTATTAACTTAAACACCGAAACGGAGCGCTTTATTTATAAGCACTACGAGTCTGAAAAGACTCAGAGAAAAAAGCTGGAAGAGCTCGTAAATCAGCTCAACAGCCAAGTAGCTGATTTACAGCACAAACTAGAGTTGCGTGAGCGGAGCAACGCTCCAAGCGAGTCCCCCCGCAAAGTTGTGATTCCTCCTCCTGCGGTGTATGAGACAGACGAGGAAGAACTCGCTCAAGAAACGGAATGGGTGCGTCAAAAGAGCCGCAAAAAGCGTCGGCTGAATAAATCGCCATCCCCAGAACCAACAACCGTCATAGAAAAGCCTAAGGTGAAAAAGTCACTCCCACCACCACCAATAATAGTCGATAAAATTGAAAGTTATCAAAGATTTTACGATCTGCTTTTGAGCAATGCTAAAAAAGAAGCATTCATAATCAAAATGCTAAAAGGCGGAACAGTCAAAATTAACGCCTACGATGACGATACCTATAGAGCTACCACCAAGGTATTAACGCTTAATAAATACATGTGGTACTCATATGAAAATAAGCAGACAAGACCAATCAGGGTGATGGCTAAAAATCTTCACTCGTCCTGCTCGCCTGACAGAATAATAGAGGATCTCATCCTGAAAGGATATAAAATCGAAAACGCCGTCAATAAACTAAGCTGGAGGAACAAAGAACCCCTCAACATGTTCTTGCTGACGTTTGAAAAAGAAGAAGATATCAAGAAGATTTATGAAATTAAGTCAATTCTTGGTTGTAAAGTAGATATTGAACCAATCAAAACATCTAAACTATTACCACAGTGCAAAAGATGTCAAGCCTACGGCCATACTCAAAAATATTGCTCGAAGGAAGCCAGGTGCGTAAAATGCACCGGCAAGCATTTAACCAAAGAGTGCACCAAAGCCTTTGAAGATAAACCGAAATGTGTCCACTGTGGTGAGTCACATCCTGCAAACTACAGGGGATGCATTGTGGCCAAAGAGCTTCAAAAAATTAAAAATAAACATCTTAGCAAGAATAATGAGTCTACTTCTGTTAACCAGGCCACCAGCAGACCAAGTGAAAAGACAAACAAGTCTACTAGTGCCCCCGTTAGAAACATCACAAATAATGTTTCTTACGCACATGTCATACAAGGCTCTCAGCCAAATCCACAACGCCAAGTTAAACCTAACCAAGGCAGCTCTGACGTTGACGAAAAACTAAGTCTCATTCTAAACTTGATGACATCATTCGACGAACGTTTGAAGAAATTAGAATGTAGGGCTTAATCAGCTACCATTAAATATTAAGTAAATTATTAATAATATAGAGTGGATTGCAAATTGAATACTCAAACATCAGCATGAGCTATAAGCAAGCCTAATTAAAGAAAATGTCGACATACATAATATTATGATTTATAAAATTTATGAAGACTCAACAAACTAAGTCGTTTAAATTATTATATTATAGTGTATAGTGTAAAATGGTGTAAGTGCTATATATGCATTTTGCATAAAGAACACATGAACAAAGTGTCTTTCCCTTATAGACAATAAGAAACGTGTTATTGGACACATTCTTAGTTTAAGTCTATGTAGTAGTTTAAGTTAAATGTAAAGTACTTATTAGCCTAAGTTAAGGCTAGATTGTATTTTAAATAGAGTGCAACAAATGATGTATTCTATATCAATAAAAAAAAAAAAAAAAAAATACATGGGTGTTATTACATATTATATCCAGCATTTGTGGTGGAGGCAGTAGTTATTTAATCTAATTGATAAACTAAGTACTAACAGTTTGCTGCAAGCACCAAATATTTTTTAGAATGCTGCCTTAGTACATTTTTTAGCGTTTAACTTTTTAGCACCGAATTGGTTTTTCTAAATTCTAACTAAAAGGGTTGACTCAGAAAGCAGAATGGGGCAGCTGTCCCAAAGTGCCGCATCGTTGTGAAAGTTGCTATTTTAATGTTTATTCTGTATTTTGTCATAGGTTTTGGATCAGAAGACCGGCAGCCCGTTAGGACAACTAGTTTATTCAATATCCTCTCTATTGAAACAAAGGGACCTCACGATGTTGACGCAACCAATTAATCTGCAGAAGTCTGGACCGGAGTCGAAGATCATTCTCTCAGTACAATTGAAAGTGAGTAATTCTAATCTCTTCTACGCAGGCAAAGGCGTAAGATAGTATAATATAAAATAATTGTTTCATAACTAAGGTGGGTGACCAAAATAAAGCCTATGACCTAAATCCTAATAATGTCTATGTTTTAAATTTCCCACTTCACGATTTCAAATGGCCGCCAATGTTTTTAGAAGTGTGCGTCGTGCGTGTACATTGACTAACGCACACAAGCACAACACAGCTTATAATTTATAATAATTGGTTTCATATTTTTTCAAAGAGGAAGAAGGAGCTACTGTGATTTTTACTGACGATGTAGCTTTCATACTTTATGGTAACTCAACTCTCAAGAAATGTTAATCTGCAGATCCTAAAAGAAGCAATCAAAGAGGAGGAGATAGAAGAGGCGGAGGCGCAGATAGAAGCGCCTATAACGCCCACACCCGACCCCCCCTCCCCGCCGGTGGCTGTGGAGAGTGTGGACGGAGGGTCGCCCCCTAACACCCCGCCCCCACCGCCGCCTGCACTGGACTCAGGTAATGGGGGCGCTGATAGTAGCGCATGTAACGCCCACACCCGACCCCCCCTCCCCGCCGGTGGCTGTGGAGAGTGTGGACGGAGGGTCGCCCCCTAACACCCCGCCCCCACCGCCGCCTGCACTGGACTCAGGTAATGGGGGCGCTGATAGTAGCGCATGTAACGCCCACACCCGACCCCCCCTCCCCGCCGGTGGCTGTGGAGAGTGTGGACGGAGGGTCGCCCCCTAACACCCCGCCCCCACCGCCGCCTGCACTGGACTCAGGTAATGGGGGCGCTGATAGTAGCGCATGTAACGCCCACACCCGACCCCCCCTCCCCGCCGGTGGCTGTGGAGAGTGTGGACGGAGGGTCGCCCCCTAACACCCCGCCCCCACCGCCGCCTGCACTGGACTCAGGTAATGGGGGCGCTGATAGTAGCGCATGTAACGCCCACACCCGACCCCCCCTCCCCGCCGGTGGCTGTGGAGAGTGTGGACGGAGGGTCGCCCCCTAACATCCCGCCCCCACTGCCGCCTGCACTGGACTCAGGTAATGGGGGCGCTGATAGTAGCGCATGTAACGCCCACACCCGACCCCCCCTCCCCGCCGGTGGCTGTGGAGAGTGTGGACGGAGGGTCGCCCCCTAACACCCCGCCCCCACTGCCGCCTGCACTGGACTCAGGTAATGGGGGCGCTGATAGTAGCGCATGTAACGCCCACACCCGACCCCCCCTCCCCGCCGGTGGCTGTGGAGAGTGTGGACGGAGGGTCGCCCCCTAACACCCCGCCCCCACCGCCGCCTGCACTGGACTCAGGTAATGGGGGCGCTGATAGTAGCGCATGTAACGCCCACACCCGACCCCCCCTCCCCGCCGGTGGCTGTGGAGAGTGTGGACGGAGGGTCGCCCCCTAACATCCCGCCCCCACTGCCGCCTGCACTGGACTCAGGTAATGGGGGCGCTGATAGTAGCGCATGTAACGCCCACACCCGACCCCCCCTCCCCGCCGGTGGCTGTGGAGAGTGTGGACGGAGGGTCGCCCCCTAACATCCCGCCCCCACTGCCGCCTGCACTGGACTCAGGTAATGGGGGCGCTGATAGTAGCGCATGTAACGCCCACACCCGACCCCCCCTCCCCGCCGGTGGCTGTGGAGAGTGTGGACGGAGGGTCGCCCCCTAATATCCCGCCCCCACCGCCGCCTGCACTGGACTCAGGTAATGGGGGCGCTGATAGTAGCGCATGTAACGCCCACACCCGACCCCCCCTCCCCGCCGGTGGCTGTGGAGAGTGTGGACGGAGGGTCGCCCCCTAACACTCCGCCCCCACCGCCCCCTACATTGGACTCAGGTAACAGAGGCGCAGATAGAAGAGCCTGTAACGCCTACAACCGACCCTCCCCGTGTTTACCCACTGAAAAACCTGGGAGCTCATTCTTTAAAGCGATAAACAAGATTATAAAATAGGAAACTTTTTTCATAGTGCCATTGGCGGAACCGAGTCCAGTAGATTTGAAGAACATCGACGAGCCAGCCGCTGACACCGCCTCGCAGCAGTCTATACCCGTCGAACACATTGAAAAGGAAGTTGGTAAGAACCAGTTTAATATATTACTAATAGACCAGTCAAACCTGCGTCACACTGCGTCACGTTCTCAAACAAAAGAAAAAAGGATAGAAAAGAGATTTCTGTGCACATATATTACATAGAAACATATACCTACTAAAGAAGAATGTGTAATGTTTGCCACAAAACGGTTCCAAATAAGCATTAATCTAGCTGTAAAGAGCCAGGACTGATTACCACATTTAGCGCATTACCGTCCAAAAAATTATGAAAACCATGGAGAAAGAGAATTTGACACAGTGACCTGGTATGGCTGAGCCTTTATTTTCTTTGAAATATTTTTTTTTATTGTTGCAAGATGTACCTCAAGAACACCAACCACCATCAGAGGATAACACGCCCAAGTTGGTGCACAGGACTTCTTCCATTACTACGTAAGATATATTAACTGCTTATAATTTAACACTTTGTCTGGGGAAATCGCACATAATTTTATTAGATTTCAAGGGTACTAACGCATATCATGTTATCCTAAATCCTACGGAATGCCTAATTCATAAGGGAGTTGCTTACGCAAACTGCGAGATGAAAGTTCGTTCTATTGCATAACCTAGCCAGCACAGTGGTCCCAATGGTCCCAGTGGTCAGCAATGTGGTCTTTTCTAATCAAATGAAACTGTCATCCCATACATTCTACTACCACTGAACCTATTGTACTGAAATTTATGTTGGTACTTAAGTTACTTTTGCGGTAAAAGCATTAATATTATATTAGACAGTATTAAGTTCTTAAATATTTTGTTTGACAGGTCTGCGGGTGAAGCTGGGCTGGGCCGCATTTTATTGTCATTACGTTACAGCATGCAAAATCAAACTTTGTTTGCTGTTGTACACAAAATTATGTAAGTATACTTTCATTTTAGCTAGTGTCTAGTTTTTAAACAGGTAATTTTTTAAAGTTTTTTTTGTAAATTATTGTATGGAGCGTGGCATATCAGCAAAAATGGAAGTCATGTGATCAACTTTAACGCTTCATATAAAATATGACTTTAGCTTCCACCGTAAACTAAGTAAATTCTTTATCCTTAGGAATATCCCGCTGAAGGACCCAACCAATGTGCCTGACCCGTATGTAAAGCTCTACTTGCTGCCGGGACGCTCCAAGGATTCCAAGCGCAAGACAGTGGTAAGTGGGGTGGCGCAAAATTATCGAATTTTGTTTTAAAAAAGAAAGGATTAGTTCATGGAGCTGAAAATCTTGCAGCAAAAATATACCGCTCAGTCTGTGTACGTCAGAATTGACCCAACGCTGGAGCCTTATTAGTAGTTATCACTTTAATTGCGGAAATCAGACACGTTGTTTTTTGATGATAACGAAACTGAAAAACACATGGGTATACGAAACTTGGTATGCTTTACCGTTCATAAGAAGAAATTTTTGTAGAAACACCCCCCATGACAATGTTTCCACCTCTCCCCCCCCCCCCACTTTTATGTCCCTATTTTTTGTATATGCCGCCGCACTGGCATACGCACCATTAGACCAGACTGAACGCCATTGCGCAGCCAAAGTCTGTGATATTAGCCCTTAAACTCCCTAGCGGCTCGATAGGGCCGCAACCACGCCATTAGAATTTAGGCTTTAATTTAAGAATGCTAGAAACTAATCCAATTCATCCCCGCTAAAAAACAATTGAAGCGGTAGCTGAGGAGTTAGAGTAGGTATAGTGGTAAATTTGGGGCGTCAGATTTGGGGCCATCTGACGTCCTACCTCGCACTTAAGGTCCCATAGAGGTGCCAGCGATGCGTCTTGTTCCGGCGCGTCGCAGTGAGATATGGGTGCTGTTCTTCCATCTTTACAGCACCGAGCCCGACATAACCCGCCTTACCCCCAGGGCGGGTATGCGTAAAAGTATTCCCCCACGTAAAAAAAAAAATAAGTATAGTGGTAAATGTTAATGGTGGCACAGGTGGTGAAAGACAGCTGCATGCCGGAGTACGACGAGCAGTTCGAGTGGGTGATCCCGCTCGCCGAGCTGCACTCGCGCCAGCTCGAGGTCACCGTCGCCACGCACAAGGGCTTCTTGGGAGGCAGCCCCGTCATTGGACAGGTACTAATGTTGCTTGGTTTCTTCATATTCGCATAGTTATTATTTATTGCCTATACTTCGTTACAAAAACAAAAATCATTTTTGCAGGGTTCAAGGGATGAAAATATCATTGATATATTCACAAAAACTGTTATATCCGATATGGTCTTATGATATTATATATCTGATATATTATGATAAATATCCGATATATATCCAATTTATTAAGATATTGATCCTTTGAACCCTGCAAAAATTATCTTTATTTTTGAAACGAAGTATAGTTATTGGGATATTGTAGTCTTACACTTTCGTATATTTGTCACGACATATGAATGTCAAAGTTAGTCAAGTCATAGTCAGACTAAGTTTTGCGACTCACTTGGTCAAGTCACGTCATAGTAATGGAAATTCTTTACTTTGAAGTTATGATTTGACTGCCAATGAAATATGGGCTATGGCTACTGCATTGACAAATGGCAACTTCAGATCATTCCAAGATTGGCGTGAACTATTATAAAACAACATTAAACAGTTGAAAGAACGTAATATTTTTTAATGAGGCTCTGATACTATATGTAATCCTTATTATTTCGTTTCTTCTACAGGTAATTGTCCACCTAAACCAATACGATTTCCGTGAAGCGAAGACCCTGTGGTTCGACCTAATGCCTGAGACGACACCTAGAGATTAAACTATATAGTAGTTGCTTAAAGCATTTGTACTTATGAATCTGTTATTTATCATTATGTGGATCTGATTGCTTATGCTCTACGTTATATTTGATCTGACTTGTTATAAAATAATAGTCACAAATTTGTTTCTATGTTAGGATAAGCGCGCACTACGACAACGAAATCGAAAGTCTGTGAATAACAAAGATACTAATACTTAAAATAGTGTACTGCAAAAATGGATCGTTATATCAATATTTAAATTAAAATCGCAAATAATAAATTACGTTGTGCGCGCTTAATCTTAAAACGCATAATCGCCGTAGATGTCACCTAATTTAACTAACCAAGTTTGTTCTTATTTTGGCAATTTCAAGGATTTTTTTCTATATTACTATATTTTCTATATAAATTCATGTTTTTTTTTGTTTCCTAAAAAGGCACAGTGTTATGTTACTGGATACAAATATTTATCACTCAGTTAGGTGGGACAGTTACGGTGATTTATATAGATAAATATTGTTGTTAAGTAAAAGTAAATGCCTTATTTACAAAGATTCGAAATATAGGTACATTATATGACAAGTTTACTTGTAACAAAGTATTTATTTTACAAATGTTTCTTGTTAACATAGTTGATTGAGACTAAATTCCTTATGTTTGTAAGACACTTGAATCTGTGAATGTCTGCTTATGAAATTATTTGCATTTATTATTAAGAGATTGCATTTCACATAACAAATGTAGTTTATTCGTTTTTAGTTTAAAAATACATGGATCTGTTTATTAAATTCTTATCCTAATTATAAATAAATGATAATGATCATATATGGTAAATGATAATGATGTTAAAAAACTAAGTTTGGTTTACATGAGATTTTGGATAAGTTTTTTTAGTGATATAACTATACCCAAGAAATGCAAGCTCTTATTATGTTCTAAGATTTATATTTATGAATTACTTTATAAAGCTTTTTACTGTGCATTTTAATAAATGTTTTAAAAAAAGAGAGGTTTTTATTTCAGAACACAATTTACATCACAAAATTTTTATTATCTTATTTTAGACAATATTTGCACAAAATCATGAATATTGTGTGGCAGTCTTTCACAAAATGTAGTCCATTTAAAATTATTAATTCATTTATTCCTTATAATTTAATATCATCAGCGCTCCAAAGTATTTGGTGTTATTTTTTGAGCAATAATCTTCCCATAACCACCGCGGCCACCATCATAATCTGTTCTGTACTCATCACGCACCTGAAACAATATTACACTTCAATCTGTTTTTGAAACCTACTGTCAGTACTTTGTGTTATTCTAGAGTCTACCAAATATCAAAACAAGTCATCAACCCGTATATGTGGGAAAGAGTAAGGAACAATCGTCCATACGATTTTTAGCTTATATACCTAAAATGAGTAGGATCACACTAATAAATGCAAAAGTTTGTGAATGAGTGTGTATGTTTGTTACTTCTCCATGCCTCAACGGGTGGACTGATTGAGCTGAAATTTGTATAGAGCTAGCTTAGACCCTGGAATAACACATAGGCTTATAGTACAGCGGGTAAAACCGCACGCAGCTAGTAGTACAAATAGGTAAAATTAATGTAAAATATTTTTTGAAAATTCCAATCAAGTTTTGGTGAAACCATAATAATAATTGTGGTTTATACTCCAACAGAACAGGTTACCCTACTTACACTGTCAGAGTCAAATCACCGTGTGGTTTCATCTTTCCATGCACAATCTAAATCTTTAACATCTATGTTGGTGTAAATAAAGTAAATAGATTACCTGTCCACCAGTTTTTCCTCTACCATATTGACGACCTTCTATGAAACCAGCATCCCAATCACTTCTAATTATTCTATCATCTAATCTTGTACCGTTAATATATCTGAAAATATGTAAAACTTATTAATTATTACTGTATTATAGTAACTATGTGGCATATTGAAACTAGCTATGGAATGAGCTTAGCAATACCAAAAGAAAAATCTGTGTTATTTACAAAATTGTAAGGTCCTTTTCAGCATCAATACTTACTTTTATCATCAGCCCACAATCGTCCACTACTGGACTATAAGGGCCATATACTATGTTTGCCGAGACGCGGCAAATGTAGCATACTTAGTTTTAGTAAGTATAAATGCTGACAAAAACTTTCAGTAATCTCATCTTACTAACCTCATACAGTTTTCTGCATCTTCTCTCAGATAGTATTCTACAAAACAAAATCCACACGGAGTTTTCTTATATTTGTCTAGACCCATTATTACTCTTCTGATGTCGCCACATTTGGAGAATAGTTCATAGATTTGTTCTTCTGTGGTGTAAAATGACAAATTACCAATGTATAGAGTTGATGATGCTCTTAGAAGTTTTTCCTGTTCATTTCTTGAACCCTGAAAGTTTAAGATATTTTTTAACAGTATGTAACAGCAAAACAATTAGAATTTTTGTAATAATATATCGAAATACAAATTCTTAGATACCTTAAAATGTTGGTCACGGTATGAGCTAATTTCAATGGCTGAACTATTCATGGAATCGTGACTTCGCTTCATTCTGTAGTGTAAACGCTAAAGAGACTCAAAACTGAAGAAATTGTGGAAAATACCAAATTATCAGGTAAATTTCTTAAATATTTTAAACATAGATTTCTAATACAATAATACACACGCATTCACTTCGATTTTTTGACAACGACAACTCATTCGGCCAATTTTTTTTATTTTTTTTTAATAATATGGCAACATGTGCATTTTGCCAGTGTCGAGTAAAATTCGTGAATGTTCACGGGATATTAAATTATGGTCTCCACTTTCGTGTTTTGCCAGTGTCAAGTTAAATGTTATTTTTTAAGTAATAAGTTAGTTAGTCAGGTCAGAGTCAGAGTGAGCTTAATAGCTCGTCTAGTCACGTGAGTCTCAGAATCAGAATCAGAATCAGAAAATATTTTATTGTAAAAAACTGTGTATGTGGATGTTACATCGTAGGTATATCAGTATCAACAGTTGACCTTTTTCAGGCGTACAATATTGTTCAATTATAAAGCTAAATTATATTATAGTTAATTGGTTAAAATTAAACAGAAAATATGACAGCTTAATATTTTAGGTTTATATAGTACCAAGTGCTTAATACTAAACTAGAAACTAATCATCAAAAAATTCGTTTATTGTGTAGTATACTTTTGTTAACAACCAGGATCTTAACTTGATTTTAAATATTTTTTCATTTAACATTTTCATATCAGTAGGCAATTTGTTGAAAATTTTGATAGCCATAACAAATGTGCTTTTTTGGTACATGGTATTGTTTACTTGGGGTATAGCTATATTATATTTGTGTTTAGTTCTTAAGATATCAATGCGATTTGATTTAATTTCGAAAAAAAATTGTTGGTTACATTTAACAAATATGCAAATTTCAAAAATATACATACAGGTAAGCGTGAGGATTTTATTTTCTTTAAAAACATTACGTAGGGTATCCATAGTTTCTAATTTAAATATTATTCTTAAACTTCTTTTTTGCAAAATGAATGTTGATTCTATATCTACAGAATTTCCCCAAAATATAATCCCATATGTTAGTTGAGGATAAATATATCCATAATAGGCGTTCATAGCTATTTTTTGGGAGGATATGTTTCTTAGTATAGAAAGTATATAGCAGTATTGAGTTAGTTTTGTATTGACTTTATTTATATGCGACTTCCAATTTAGATGTGTGTCTATAGAAATGCCAAGAAAGTTTGTTTCAGTAACTTGTTCCAGTTTATCACCTCTATACGTAATTTCCAGTTTTTGTTCTTGTTGTTTTTGTCTTGTTGTTGTCTAAATTGTATTATTTTTGTTTTATTTGCATTTAGTTTTAAGTTTATGTTTTCTAACCAGCTGCCTACTGAATTTAAAGTATTTATTATCTCAGATTCATATTCTTTAATATGAAGATTATTATTAGGGACATAAATAGTGGCATCATCTGCAAACATTATACATAAGTGTTTTGTTATATGTGGTAATTCATTAATGTAAATTAAAAATAATGTTGGACCAAGGATGCTTCCTTGTGGAATACCAATTTGATTTATAACGTGTTTTGAAAAGATTTGTTCTACGGTTTTGGAATGTTTATTGTATGTATCTAATACTATTGTTTGAGTTCTGTTATGAAGGTATGATTTTATAAGTTCAAGTGCATTGCCCCTTATACCAATTTTTTCTAATTTATTTAACAACGTGCTATGTACTACGCAATCAAATGCTTTTGAAAGATCTAAAAATAAAGCTGTTCCCGGTTTTTTTATGTTTATATCATCAGTTAGTGTTTTCATCATTTTGAATATTGCTGTAGTTGTGTTTTTATTTTTGAGAAATCCATATTGATTAGGATTAATTATTTTATTTGCAAGAAGATATTGCGAGAGTCTATCATATAAATAACTTTTTCAAATATTTTTGAGAAACAAGGTAGCAGTGCAATTGGTCTATAGTTGTTTGGATTTTGTTTAGAGCCTTTTTTATGTATTGGTTTGATTAAGGTTATTTTAAGATTTTCGGGAAAAATACCTGTCTCTATAGTTAGGTTAATGATATGTAATAGTGGTTCTATAATAATAAATAAGCTCTCTTTAATAAGTTGTATCGAAATTTTGTCGTATCCAGTCGTTTTTTTGTTTTTAAATTTGTTTACAATCTTAATAAGTTCACTGTGATTAACTGGGTTTAAAAATATTGATTTGGCACTATGAGTCGTATTATTAAGTTGGCTTGTGTTTGTAAAGGTAGGAACTATATTGATTGTGTTTGAAAAGTGTGTAGCGAATGAGTTAGCTATAGTTATAGGATCTGTGATTTTATTTTCATTTATATTTAGTGTATCAATTGTTGTTCGTATATAATTGGTTTGTGTTGTATGTTATTTTATCAGACCCCAAGTAGCTTTAGTTTTATTTGCACTCCTATTTATGTATCTTATGTTTGCAATTTTTTTCGAATGTTTAATAATTTTTTTAAAACAATTTGTGTATTTTTTGTAGTCTTCCAGTAAAATGGGTGGAATTTTACTGAAAGTTCGGAGGAGTTTTGGAGGGGGCACCAAAATTCATATTTCAGCACCATATCACTTGCCTACATCTGTGCACATTCAAAAACACTTAACACGCAATATTCCACCATTATTACACGCTAACAATCAAATTCTACACGATTATTAAGCAAAAGACGTGGAGCTAATGATATGATCAAGGCTTGCCGCCAAAACTCCCATTCGGCACTTTTTTTTGTTTTTCTCTTTTTAATAATATGGCAACATGTGCATTTTGCCAGTGTCGAGTAAAATTCGTGAATGTTCACGGGATATTAAATTATGGTCTCCACTTTCGTGTTTTGCCAGTGTCAAATGTTATTTTTTAAGTAATAAGTTAGTTAGTCAGGTCAGAGTCAGAGTGAGCTTAATAGCTCGTCTAGTCACGTGAGTCTTCCAGTAAAATGGGTGGAATTTTACTGAAAGTTCGAAGGAGTTTTGGAGGGGGCACCAAAATTCATATTTCAGCACCATATCACTTGCCTACATCTGTGCACATTCAAAAACACTTAACACGCAATATTCCACCATTATTACACGCTAGCAATCAAATTCTACACGATTATTAAGCAAAAGACGTGGAGCTAATGATATGATCAAGGCTTGCCGCCAAAAACTCCATTCGGCACATTTTTTTTTTTCTTTTTAATAATATGGCAACATGTGCATTTTGCCAGTGTCGAGTAAAATTCGTGAATGTTCACGGGATATTAAATTATGGTCTCCACTTTCGTGTTTTGCCAGTGTCAAGTTAAATGTTATTTTTTAAGTAATAAGTTAGTTAGTCAGGTCAGAGTCAGAGTGAGCTTAATAGCTCGTCTAGTCACGTGAGTCTTCCAGTAAAATGGGTGGAATTTTACTGAAAGTTCGGAGGAGTTTTGGAGGGGGCACCAAAATTCATATTTCAGCACCATATCACTTGCCTACATCTGTGCACATTCAAAAACACTTAACACGCAATATTCCACCATTATTACACGCTAACAATCAAATTCTACACGATTATTAAGCAAAAGACGTGGAGCTAATGATATGATCAAGGCTTGCCGCCAAAACTCCCATTCGGCACATTTTTTTTTTTTTTTTTTTTTTTAATAATATGGCAACATGTGCATTTTGCCAGTGTCGAGTAAAATTCGTGAATGTTCACGGGATATTAAATTATGGTCTCCACTTTCGTGTTTTGCCAGTGTCAAGTTAAATGTTATTTTTTAAGTAATAAGTTAGTTAGTCAGGTCAGAGTCAGAGTGAGCTTAATAGCTCGTCTAGTCACGTGATTCTTCCAGTAAAATGGGTGGAATTTTACTGAAAGTTCGGAGGAGTTTTGGAGGGGGCACCAAAATTCATATTTCAGCACCATATCACTTGCCTACATCTGTGCACATTCAAAAACACTTAACACGCAATATTCCACCATTATTACACGCTAACAATCAAATTCTACACGATTATTAAGCAAAAGACGTGGAGCTAATGATATGATCAAGGCTTGCCGCCAAAAACCCATTCGGCACATATTGATTGACAGATGACAATCTTACCCCCACAGATTATACAATCAGTTTAGGCGGGGCATTCATGTTGCGATTGCAGTCGACCAAATTAAGCCGCATCTCCAGCTCCTCTTTTGGTCTACACTCTCAACAAAAACACGTCAACACAGCAAAATTCCCCTACACAAAAATAATAATAATGTCTATATGCTTCAAGCGTCAACAAATGTTTTTGCTTTCCATCGGCTATGGAAAGCAAAAACATTTGTTGAAGCTTACCGCCGGGCTCAGCTAGTAAATAAATAAATGAATAAACTAAGCAAAAACATTTGTTGAAGCTTGAAGCATAGACATTATTATTTTTTTTTTGTGTAGGGAAATTTTGCTGTGTGTTGACGTGTTTTTGTTGAGAGTGTAGACCAAAAAAGGAGCTAGAGACACGACTTAACTATTTTTAGGGGTCATTTCTGGCCAATGTTGGCGAACGTTGGGCTGCACTGTGTGGACGAGCCATTAAAAAATATTGGAACTGGCAAATTAAAATTCGTTTGTCGTGTGTTTAAACGAAAAAATAACTTTCTTCCAACTTCCGTTTTCTCTATACTCTATAGGTTATTTCTAATTTCCGATTTCCGTATCCGTTATCCGTTGTGTGTTTGTTTTGTTTTTGTCAATGTTGGTGTCTCTTTGGTTGGTGTTTTCTGCGGTATTTTTGCAATTTGTTTAGTTTTGTTCGATATTTAAATATTCCTATTTAAAAATATTGTACCCGCAATAAAATAATATTACAAGAGTGCCAGTGTATGTATATAATTTTACATACGTCATTTTAAATTATGTCGCTCACTGAATTTGAAAGCTTGGACGAAGAAGTAAAAGAACTTTTACAAAACTACAAAAATAAAAAGCCTACAGCGTACGAACCTTGTACCATTAAAAACTTCAAGGAATGCCTTATCGGTCTTAGTGAGGTAAGAAATTTCGAAATTGTTTCAATGCAGAAGGCAGAAACCCTCCATAATAATTTATCCCCATATGCCCATGCGCATATCTGCGGTAAAATAAATATTTTAAATTTTTACAGGAATTTGGTCTGCTCAATATAAACTATGTGTTTAACCCGCATATAGACATCGAGAACAAAAGTTTGCGTCCTGAAGGTCTGGTGAATTTAATAAATTCCGTGTGGACACTGTTGCATTACTACAAGAATATGTCGAACAAATCTAATGAACTAATGGAGCAGAACCATGTTCTTGAACAGAACAATAAGCAATTTAATGTAAGTACATACTGTCTACCCACACTGCAATAAAATAATTATGCAATGTTGGGCAAATCAACACTACTAAACTACACTGAATGTTTATCTAAACACATACCTATGTTTCCTTTGTATTCCTGTGATAACAAAAACAGGTCCAGGCTATTTGCACAGCCAAATATCTAACAGATTAACTTTAGATTACTCAAAATTACTTCCGCAACATACACTGTATTTAATACTAGCTCATGCTCACGGCTTTGCCCGCATGGCAAAATCCTTTCTTAGTGGAGGTCTACGTCTTAAAACCTATCTATGTTCCAAATTTCAACCCAATCCGTCCAGCGGTTTAGGCTGTACGTTGATAGATCAGTCAGTCACTCTTTCCTTTTATATATTTAGAAGATTAAGTGCAAAGCTAGGACTAACTTCATGCTAAAATGGTATTTTTATAGTGGTTCTGAAACTGGACAAAATGTTCTAGAAATTATAAGGTGGTGACAAAAAGGAGTAGAGTAACTTAGGAGTATAAAGCATCAAGTGTATATTGTTTGAAGAAAAACCATATCATTGACTTAAATTTAAAATACGTATCACATTTATTTCAGGGCATGGTACAACACTTAAAAGAGAAACTAAGCCTTGAGAAGAACGAATCCAGAGCATGTGTAGCGTCAGCACAAAGAATATCTGACAACTCGGATGAAATGCTGCAGAAACTGACAGAAACTCGCATGAAACTCACACAACTTACCAAACAGAAGGAAGCCAGTGAGAAAGCTTTGAGACATGAGATATCACGACTCAAGATACAAAATGACAAGCTACTTGACAGAATCAGGGGTAGAAGTAAGTGGAACTATAAATTAATATCTTTTGCCTTGTCTTTTAATCTTACTAATATTATAAACGTGTAAGAATGGATGTCTGGATGTGTGTTTGTTACTCTTTCACACCTAAACGGGTGGACTGATTGAGCTGAAATTTAGTATAGAGATAGCTTAGACCCAGGAATAGCACATAGGCTACAGTATACAGCGGGTAAACCATTGGGCGCAGCTAGTAATATATAATACAAAGTTGGGTTGTTCAAACACTTATCTTGAGAATGGACCGATATGTCTCCATCCAGAATAGCAGAATTACTATTTATACATTGTATACTGTTATAAGGAACATCTCTAATGTACCGTGGTTCATTACAAACGCGGAAATCCACGAGGAACTGAATGTCTGCACTGTGAGAGCAGAGATCACCTTCCTGTCGAAGAGGTATAAGGATCGCCTTGAGCGGCACCCAAACGAGATGGCGGCGCAGTTAACCGAGGCCAGCTACACAAAACGCCTGAGGTGCTGTGACATACAGAAGCTAGAAGCGAGATTCTAATGAGCGAGCGCCTCCAGAGGGGGGCCCTCTCGAAAGCAATGAACGCACAACGCATCCGCTAAAAGTCCAATGACTGATTGCAGATAATTAAAAAAAAAAAAAAAAAAAAAGGTAGCACTCCGGGAGTGCCGGCAGAAGTGAAAACTTCAATATTAACGTTGTGTTTAATTATAAGTATAAAAGTACTATCATTTATGAGGTAGAATACAATGTTTATTTATTGCGCTATCGTACACAAATATGACAATTTATATGTTGTTATTTATAATATTATATCGTTATTTATATATTACATTAAATTTTATCTCTCAGAAAAATCAACTTCCATCCATAATTTCGACGACTTTTACACCATCAACAGAGCAGCACACTCAGGCACGGTAGAAAGAGTGGGAGATACTAGTTCCTCTCCCTTCCCCTCGATCTTACGCTTTTTCGATCAGCATCACGTGACCCTGACGCGAGTTTTAAAGTTTTTACCCATACAAAAAAGTGCTCAGCGCCGCTAAAGAAGTTTTCACTTCAAAAATTGTAAAATTTTCAAAAAATTCAAATAATGTTTTCCCATAAAAACTATCCCTATATACTATACCTAGTCAGGTCATAAGTATTGTCACACAGTAAAAACTTTTCTTTTAGAATGCTGGCCACAAAAAAGTTTATTGAATTCGAATTTCGAATTGTTCATGAAAATAAATATGTATACTTTTTAGAATTTTACTCATTTTTAAATATGGAGTGGACGCTTAAAGAAGACCGTGTTGCAGTTATTGCGTTGCATCGTTGCGGTTACGCGCCAATTCAAATTTTTGACATACTGAAAAATTTGAATATAACCAAAAGATTCTTTTATCGTACCATCAAACGATACAATGAAGACTCTAGTGTAGATGACAGGTCAAGAAGTGGTCGCCCTCGGTCTGTTAGGACTCCAGCAGTGATAAAAGCTGTGAAGGCGCGAATTCAAAGAAATCCCAAACGTAAGCAGAAACTGTTGGCCCTTCAGATGGGGTTAAGCAGAACCACGGTGAAAAGGGTGTTAAATGAAGACTTAGGGCTTCGGGCATATCGAAGAAAAACAGGACATCGTTTAAATGCTCGTCTAATGGACCTGAGACTGAAGAGATGCCGCGCTTTGTTGAAGCGGTACGCGAGAAAAAAATATCGAGAAATTCTTTTTTCGGATGAAAAAATTTTTACCGTAGAAGAGAGCTACAACAAACAAAATGATAAGGTGTACGCACACAGTAGTGAAGAAGCGAGCAACCGTATGCCGCGTGTCCAACGAGGTCATTTTCCATCCTCGCTCATGGTATGGTTGGGAGTTTCTTATTGGGGCTTAACAGAGGTACATTTTTGTGAGAAAGGTGTAAAAACGAATGCAGTTGTGTATCAAAATACAGTCCTGACGAACCTTGAGGAACCTGTTTCTCATACCATGTTCAATAACAGGCACTGGGTATTCCAACAAGATTCGGCGCCAGCTCATAGAGCGAAGAGCACACAAGACTGGCTGGCGGCGCGTGAAATCGACTTCATCCGGCACGAAGACTGGCCCTCCTCCAGTCCAGATTTGAGTCCGTTAGATTACAAGATATGGCAACACTTGGAGGAAAAGGCGTGCTCAAAGCCTCATCCCAATTTGGAGTCACTCAAGACATCCTTGATTAAGGCAGCAGCCGATATTGACATGGACCTCGTTCGTGCTGCGATAGACGACTGGCCGCGCAGATTGAAGACCTGTATTCAAAATCACGGAGGTCATTTTGAATAAACTTTATTGTCATAAGAATCTATGTTTTGTTAAGTTCATTTTGGTATATAAATGGTTACATAATAAATAAACTTGTTCCAATAATTTTATATTAAACATGTGACAGAATTTATGACCTGACTAGGTATATTAACCTGTCAATGTTTTGACTGGACTGATGTTAATTTGATATTTTTTTTGTTAGATGGTTTGCCGGGTACATATGTGACTTAGGTTGTGCCACCCAGGGCCGGTTTTAACATTACCAGCGCCCTGGGCGAGATTTCTACGGCGCCCCCTAAAAAGCAATTCAAACCCATACCTACAAAAATCGAAAAAGGAAAAAATTCCAGAGCTCCGAGAAAATTTTGAATTTTTCAGCACGAATGATGTGCGTTTAGCTTGCTCCGAGTGGCAAAGAAACTAAATGTCCTTATTTATAAAAGCGCGAGCGCCGAGAAAATTTTGAATTTTTCAGCACGAATGATGTGCGTTAAGCTTGCTTCGAGTGGCAAAGAAAGTAAATGTTTTCATTTATAAAAGCGCGAGCAGCTCGCTGCGAGCGCCGAGAAAATTTTGAATTATTCAGCACGAATGTTGTGCGTTTAGCTTGCTCCGAACGGCAAAGAAACTAAATAAGTATTCTTATTTATAAAAGCGCGAGCAGCTCGCTGCGAGCGCCGTGAAAATTTAGATTTTTTTAACACGAATGATGTGCGTTTAGCTTGCTTCGAGTGGCAAAGAAACTAAATGTCCTTATTTATAAAAGCGCGAGCGCCGAGAAAATTTTGAATTTTTCAGCACGAATGATGTGCGTTAAGCTTGCTTCGAGTGGCAAAGAAAGTAAATGTTTTCATTTATAAAAGCGCGAGCAGCTCGCTGCGAGCGCCGATAAAATTTTTAATTATTCAGCACGAATGTTGTGCGTTTAGCTTGCTCCGAGCAGCAAAGAAACTAAATAAGTATTCTTATTTTTAAAAGCGCGAGCAGCTCGCTGCGAGAGCCGAGAAAATTTAGATTTTGTTCAGCACGAATGCTGTGCATTTAGCTTGCTTCGAATGGCAAAGAAAATAAATTTTCTCATTTATAAAAGCGCGAGCAGCTCGCTGCGAGCGCCGAGAAAATTTTGAGTTTTTCAGCACGAATTATGTGCGTTTATCTTCCTTCGAGTGACAAAGAAACTAAATGTTCTTATAAAAGCGCGAGCAGCTCGCTACGAGCACCGAGAAATTTTGAATTTTTCAGCACGAATGATGTGCGTTAAGCTTGCTTCGAGTGGCAAAGAAAGTAAATGTTTTCATTTATAAAAGCGCGAGCAGCTCGCTGCGAGCGCCGATAAAATTTTTAATTATTCAGCACGAATGTTGTGCGTTTAGCTTGCTCCGAGCAGCAAAGAAACTAAATAAGTATTCTTATTTTTAAAAGCGCGAGCAGCTCGCTGCGAGCGCCGAGAAAATTTAGATTTTGTTCAGCACGAATGTTGTGCGTTTAGCTTGCTCCGAGCAGCAAAGAAACTAAATAAGTATTCTTATTTTTAAAAGCGCGAGCAGCTCGCTGCGAGAGCCGAGAAAATTTAGATTTTGTTCAGCACGAATGCTGTGCATTTAGCTTGCTTCGAATGGCAAAGAAAATAAATTTTCTCATTTATAAAAGCGCGAGCAGCTCGCTGCGAGCGCCGAGAAAATTTTGAGTTTTTCAGCACGAATTATGTGCGTTTATCTTCCTTCGAGTGACAAAGAAACTAAATGTTCTTATAAAAGCGCGAGCAGCTCGCTACGAGCACCGAGAAATATTGAATTTTTCAAAACGAATGGGGCGCCACGGGCGCCCCATTATAGAGCCTGTGGCGCCCCTTTTATCCGGCGCCCTGGGCGGTCGCCCAACCGCGCCCTACCCTAACGCCGGCACTGGTGCCACCTATGTCACATCTGTACCCGGCAAACCATGTACAACTTTTTAAAATAAAAAACCAATCAATTTCTTTGTTATTTTAGATGGCCCATCATGCAGTAATACATGTGACATGACTCTCCAACAACTCAAAGACAGGGAGAAGTGTCAAAGGAACATGATTGCTCAACTGCAGAAGAGCAATCAAGATCTACTACGAGAGGTACTTGACATGAAGGAAGAACTCATTCTTGGTGGACTAAAGCATTACAAGCTTGACGATAAGAAAAAATAGCATCAGTTTTTAAGATTTTTACTTATTTTGATGCGCAAATTTTATAAATGACAAGAAGTGATTTTTGTAGCATGTTTTTTAGGTATTTTCACTTTGACATCTCATTAGTAATCAAATCAGTATTAATATGTTAAACTTATAGGTATTAAGATTAGATATAATTTGTCTAATGCAGCTTGATCAGAAGTCATTAATTTAAATGCTTGCCTCTATTTGTATAAAGCCCACTCCACATTAGGCTTAAATTTTTTTTAACTTGAGCTAGTGACGAAAGTCGTTGAAGAGTCGCGATGTAGTTTTTAACATGATTTTAGAATTGTCGCCAATGTTAGAGTGGCCTATGTTGACTATTTACCTACCTTTACATTTTGGTGGTACTATACCTATTTAAATCGCTACTAAATTGTGATACTTGTTACCTTATTGTTGTAAAATGTTTAATGTTTAGTATTAGAAATAAGTATAGGTTTCCATTTTTTATACCAAATGTGTATATTAATGTCACTTCAAGGACAGACAGGGGGGTTGTTTCAGGAGAAAATTTAAGGCATTAACCTCGCCTACTTGGCCGACACCGCGTCGGGAGCACCACTGGTGTTGCAGACGTCTATAGGCGACGATGACCACTCACCATAAGAGCTCTGCCACATTAAGACCGCCATCGCCGGCTACGTAGCCAAGCAGTTAATATTGAAATGAATGGTACCTAACTCACTTGGCGACGGTTTGGCCACCGTACGACGGTTTGGCGTCTTAGTGAGGCAATGCTCTAAGGCGGGCCGTCTGCTTGTTTGTTAACATAAACAAACTTATCCTTGGGTTTTTCGCCCGCAATTGTTGTTTATTGTAAAAAGGGAAATACATTTTTCAAATGTTATTTTTGAAGTACATTGTACTAATGTTTGACTATTGATAAGACAACTAAGTGCACACTTAATTATAAGTACCTATTACTATTGAAAACTAATGCTGTGTTAACAATTAATTGTTATAACTACTTGTATTTTAGTATTTAAGATTAATTTTGATAAAATGTGATAATTAACTGGAATGAAAGTTACCTGAAAGCTAAACATTGTATTGTAAGATTTAATTTTGTCCATTGTTTTGATGGGCTAGAGGCTCGATTCATAACTCGTAATTTCAATGGCGTATAAATTGATGATTGGAAGGTGTCCATTACACAAATTGAACCAATCATAGTGTCCGTGGCCCAGTGGTCATCTGGCTTGTCTCTGTATCTGGTGGCCCTGGGTTCAAATCTTAGTAAGCGGCAATGTTTTCGCCTGGACGCTAACGTGTTCCGGAAAGCATGTAAAACTGTGGTCCCGGCTGTTTCCTATAAGTTATGTACCTCTAGAAGGCAGTCGTTAGGTCATGTTGCAGGCCTTATAGTTATTTTGGCGACCTGAGAGCCTGAGGGCTATCGCAAAACGACATGTAAAACACTAGAATCCATAGACAAAATTGCGTACATTGCGTGCTTAAACCTCCTCATTAATATGAGTAAAGTTACAAAAGCAGCAATGTACATTAAAGTTGCCATCAATTGTAGTGGGTGAGAATTAGCCAATAGCCCCTCTGAACCTGTACAGGGTATAGATTGGCCACACTACCTATAATTGTGATTATGATTTGACACTGACAGTGTACATAGGGTAACCTGTTCTATTGGAGTATAAACTCCAATTATTATTTATTATATTATTACCAAAATTTTAACACTATTCATGACACTAGAGCATGACTTGGTTAAGTTATGGAATCGAATCTCAAGGCGTACTTTAAAGTCATGTTTCCTATTTTCTATCAGATGGCTGATTTTGGAGTGCTTTAATATAAATTCATATTCCTCATTACATAATAATATTTTCAAAAGGAGTTATTAGCGGAGTCATTATATAAATTACCTTCTCTTAATTTTCTTATTAGTTAATGACTTAAAAATAAACTTTTTTAGCACACTGAAAAGGATAAATAGCTAATTAAGACCAACGATATTGTAATTTCATTAATTGCGACGATTTTTATGAATACGATCGTAAAATAATGAGGACGAATGGTCAGAAGCTAAGTTCATCGATTTTTGTTACAAAATAATTTTCAATTAATAAACATTCATTTGCGTTATATTGGCATAACGCAATAATAATTTCGAAAAGACCTATCCATGTTTGATTTATTAAAGAATACATTTAATAATCCGGGTCCATCATCTTCCAAAAATCAGTCATCAAATCGAACAAACATTTTAGTAAATGTACGATGTTTACGATCCTAACGGATGTGGCCAAAACTTGAATATATTACTTATATTTCGATACACCGACAACTGTTTTTACGCCCTAACACATGAAACTAGCGCCACCATCGACGCACGTTAGGTCGTAGACAAACTTTAAAAGTAAGATATGGTGAGTATAGACTAGACCTAAGAACACTTATACAATTTGACGCTGTCTCGCTCGCACTATTTTTATACATTTTGCAAAATAAATTGATAGAATTAACTATTAGAAAATTCCCCATGAGAAACCCTGCACAATACCTATTATTGCACACATTTTAAAAGTGTATTCAGTATGATATTTAAAAAAAATGAAAAGATAAAAAAAAAACTCCACTGATGAGTGACTGATGCCATTTTTTAATATATAAACTTGGCTTGACACGTGTCTAGACCTAAAACTGGAAATACTTTTAAAATGTGTGCAATTATATTGTGCAGGGCTTCCCTTGAGAAATTTTCAAAAAGTTAATTCTGTGAATTTATATTGCAAAATGTATCAATTAGTGCGAGCAGGATAGCGTCAACTTGTATAAGCGGTCTTAACAAATCATACAAAATTCTCTGTTACATTTGACCAAAACGCACTTCGTTGTCAACTAGACCTATGTTTTGATAAAAACTGATTTTATGCAAAATTACAATATAACAGTTGGTTTATTTTAACGAACGAATATAGAGCATGCTCTTAAATGTAATTTTGCGAACGAATATTGGGCATGCACTTAAATGTTACATTACAAGGAAATTCTTTTGACCGAGCTTTAATCTTTAGTAGAATCTTTAGTATTAGTAAGAACGTAACGTTAATTTAGCTCTAGTCTATACTCATCATATTGTGCTCATCTTTATTAGCACAATATGACTTAGATATAAGATTATAATTTATTCCATAAGTGCCTTAAATTTACATTGCCATTTTTACTTTGTTATCTCACTGTTATTATTAATTTTGACTTAAAATATATTCAATTGATATTTTTAATCGAAACTGATTTGTTATTTATGTTTATAATAATTAATTAACCAAAAACAATAATAAAATAGGAATAAATATTTTTATATTAGTTAAATAGTGTGTTACAAAAACACCTAGTGTAAAAAATATAAGAAGTTTTAAGTGTACATACTTAACACTTCTTATTTTTTTTTTATAGATTAAAAGTTAATACTTATAAAGAATTCTCTGCTGGCGGAGAGAACCCGTAATCTCAAGTTGCCTCCTATAAAATTGGGAGGGACTTTTCATTAGAAAACTTTAATTTCTATTTACTTTTATAGTTTTCTAACCGAGGGAAACCCGTTATATCGTATTATGAAGTCCCAGTGTCATTTTGTGAGTAAATATAGGGCAAATTCTTATCTAACTACCGCAAGACACAAATATTCCTTAATGACCAATATGTGAATTTCCTCAAACAATGTAAACTCCTGTTGACGTTCGTAGACTTGAATAACTAAGTGGAAGAATAACATACGCACAATACGCACGTTATGACGCTCGCACTACTGTCATTGGCTATCGAAGTTTGGATGGGATACGTCCATGGAATTCATTATAGGAATCACCTACGGGGGCATTAGCTGGACGTGAGCTCTACCGCTTATGACATCGAGTACACTTGTCGCGCGCGCGCCGTGAATCACTGCCACCGTCTGACCGCTGCGCCCGCGCCGCCGATACTCTACACTTCATCATTTCGCATTCGAGCGTCAGACTGCGCGCGCGCCTTGTTTCTACTAATACAATATCGCTATCGTGAATGTTTCTACAAGATTGATAAGATCATTATATCACTGTGATAAGAATCGTCAAGGACCTCAGTCGAACAGTTCTCCGCCGCTCCATATGTAACGTTCCTATTAGTTCAGTGCTGGAATAGTGGACAGTGAATATTTGCGTGTGTTTGTTGAATCGGATGTCGCGGCACACACCATGGGGACGTCGAAGAGACTGAAGATAACCGTCGTCGGTGATGGTATGGTCGGCAAGACCTGCCTGCTCTACGTGTACACTAGGAACGAGTTCCCAGAAGAGTACGTTCCCACAGTGTGAGTATTGTTGGCGAGTGTTCGATTAGTTTCGGTAGGCTTCGAGGCTGACGTCGTGTCGGGTCAGCAGGGCGGAGGCGCGAGCCGCGACGTGCGCGCGCGCCGCTCAATTAGCATGCAGGCAATAGATGCCGTAATATCGTTATCATTATCATCTGAGTACATAACTACCGTGTCGTCACAGCGGATTCCCTCTGCACATACAATTATTTTATTGTTCTCTACAGTTTTAAAGTTACAGTTCGCTGTTTTCCTTCATAAATCACGAACAATAGCAGCTGGTTTATCATATTACTGAGTCATATGTGAGACTCTTAATACCAATGATGTTATTTAAGTTTCTGTATGTTTGATGTTCACTTTATTGAACAAGTTTACCTTGGACATCCGTCACTAATAGGGAAGGAAACTGCGATATCGTTTAATAAATTACGTCATATAAATTTGTGAAATGATGACTAACAATGTTATTATCTTTGCAACCGGTCTAATATAGAGACTATCAAATCTTATACATTTTTATTTGTAAGGCGAACTCTGTGAGTTAAGCCGAAACTATTTGTTATTATTTATTTATTGTCTTTAGCCAAGCCTGTTCCACGCCCATATATTATGTAGGTTTTCCCCAAAATGCTCCATTGGACTTTTTGAAAACGAAATTGCTTCATTAGTTTTGCGATACTTCGTCTCACTTTGCAATTATAACTTATATGTGTACATTAGGTTTATTTAGAGGTAAAATGTGAAGATTAAAACCATATTATTCTATTGCAAACTTTATAATTCCATGTTTTTACTTATACGTGGGTACGTATTTTGATGTTTGTACAAATTTACGTTTAGGAGAAAGTAACTAGTTTAGTCGTAATTAGGCACCGTAGTAGTAGTTAGTAAAGTTTAGGACAGTCGTTATTCGTTATTATTAAATAGATCACCAGTTATAATTTATAAGTAATAATCAGTTAAGTGGACTAAGATGCACCATTAGTTATTGCACTTAACTGATCGTTAACTACATAATTTATTGTTTTTAATGTTAGCAGACTATAATGAGTCCAAGGCTAAGTATTACTACTTTAATTGACCTAATGTGTACGAATTTTGATCATAAAATCATATTTAGAAATTCATATGGAGTAAGTAACATGTTATACCCATCTGATTTTTCGATAAATGGTAATCTTTGTAGCGATCTAGAATCAGCATTCGACCTATTCATTATACAAATAAGAAGCAGAATCTAATTAGTTTACCAAACAATCTCACTCGCTGAAATGTAGCCTGTACTATACGTACTGTGTTTACAGTTCAAACGTAACAGTCCAATTGGGTGTTTGACAAAAAATAATTGTATGCCCGTCAAGTACATACAATAGGGGATCGGACAAAAAAATTGTCCATAGTGTAGATTTTTAAAAAATATTGGACGCGTATTTTTTTTGTAATTTTAATAAAAAAACGTGTGATTTACAACGCACTGAAATTACATGGAAAGGGTCGTGACGTCACTTGTGCGTACTCAAGTCGATACAAAATGCATATCCACAAATGACATCACACGTTCACCGAATAACTTATAAGCGCTATATCTCAGATTTTTTTATTTAATTATTACAAACAAAAAATACTATCGAATATTTTTTATTAAAATTACGCACTAATTATATTTTAATTTTTTTTACCTTGTCCGATCCCCTATTAAATAATAAATACTGTGGACATACGAGTACTATTATTATTAAGTTCATTAAGTATAACGCACGAACAACTTTTATTATATTGACAATCTTAAAAATATCACATAGCTGACGGACTAGATTTTTTATATTTGGCCTTGAAATATCCAATTGATTTGGAAATATTTGAATGATGCGGTAATAAACATCTACGCAGCAACATATACAAGCCACAAGCATTATACATTTACGAGTGTCTAGTCCCTATACTATTAGTGGGATGACAGATATTCTAGATTTCTATATACCCACATACGAGGTGTGAATTTTAACATGTGTGCGACAAACAATTCGCGAGTCGCGGTCACTTGGCTAATGTTCGAACATCTACTTAGCATTGCGAGGTGCACTATTTATAAAGTCAAATACGCGCAGGCATTGTTGTATTGTATCTGAACGGTCGTGCTTCCTCCTATGAAACGGGACGGACGCCTACGGCCAATGCGATTTCCTTCATATCTTCAACAATGGTCTGTTGAATTTATTAATGCGACACAATATTAATGAAGTAGTCTGGTGCCTAGCTACTAGCTACCTTGTGAGAGAGTTTAGCACAAGTATTCTATAACTAGCTGTGCCCAACGATTTTAACCGCTGAAAAGTAGCCAAAGCCTATTTCATCATCAGCCCGTATTCGTCCACTGCTGGACATAGGCCTCTCCTAATACGCGCCACTGAGCCCGGTCTTCGGCAAAGCCTATTTATTTCATCTCAATCGACTTCGTTTATGCGGGAAGGGATTACAAACCACAAACACACACCCATTCTTATGATATTAGCCGAAAGTAGGATGCCTGCGCAGCATATTGAGTATCATTAGTTATCATTAATAGGATAGTACAAATATAGTCATGGATGCAATACACTTCATCACACCCATCACATCGGTTTTGGACAGATATAGGTATTGAACATAAACCGAAAATTGGTCCATAGTCCCACTTCACACTCACGTCACTTTGGAGCAAAGCTGGAACTGAACCCATATCTAATGTGAAGCGTTACCATAAAACTCTTCTTAAAACTCAATAACTGGATGATAAGAGTGTTAAGTTATTCACCGGAAAGACTGTTATCATTCAAATATTTCGTTATCAGATATAACACAATCAATATCAAATCTTAGATCATCCCACATAAAATGTAGTAAAAAACGATATGTGTCAGAGCGATCGAGCACTGCACTTTCCTTATATTATACGAGTATAATAGACCTATAAAAGAAAAGTTCTCGAACCGAAATTAGGTATACCTTAGGTACCTAATTTCGGTTTGCTACAGGCTACAACCACCAATGCGAGTTTAGAAGCGCCTTCGCAAACATACTCCCAATACTAGACATAATATAGAGTCTCTCCTAACTCCTATACACCTTCCGAATAGATAATAATCGGCCTTCCGTTTTGCTCCTATGCTACAGATTCCAGCAACCTTACATTTTCGACTTTTTATCTCAAGGACAACGATTTTTTATAAAGTTAATCTTTTATACCAGTTTGTCTAACAGTGCGGTCATTATTATAATAGAGCTTTATTCTTCATTTTTAGATTCGATAACTATTTGGGGAAAATAACAGTAGACGGAGAAGAAGTAGAAATGGCCCTATGGGACACCGCGGGGCAAGAAGATTACGAGCGACTGAGGCCGCTCTCCTACCCACATGTAAGTAGTCCTATTATACAGGGTTATTGGAATATAAGGCCTTATTCGGGACGCCACATAAGGTGTGATTTTTCGAAAAAAAATTATGAACTAGAAAACAGTACATTTTCGCAGAACAACCTTTATATACTAGTCTCAATTAGAAATTACCTAAAATCCACCGTTATGATTTACAATTATGATACAATGATTTATTGATCTGTGAAAAAGGTACATATGTATAAAAGGTGTTAAAAAAATGTTTTACAAGTTATTTTCTCTGTAAGTTTTATTTATCGAAAGAGTTCGAAGCCAGTGTCATGTTAGCGGCTTTGTAATACAGTTTAATACATCAAGAAACTATGATTCATGCATTGCAAACACCTTGCGCTGCAGCTGGGGATGCGTCAGTTGGGATGGTATACTTATTGGCTTTATTACATTTTCCACAAAATTTCCTAGAGAAAAAAAAACTCACCTACCTTGGTCCTAAGTTATCTATATATAAGGGCCGTGGGCCGATGCTATCGCTGAACATCAGGTGAACTTTATATTAAGATCGTGTTTTTCTACTTACTACCATTAAATATTTCTAGACTTTTAATGATAATAATATAAAGACTGGCAAACAAGCAGACGACCCACCTGATGTTAAGAGGTAACACAACACTGGACTCCTACAACACTAAGTGTTATTGTGGAGCGTTTCCAGTCGCGGTAGAATGTGGGCAGGTGGGCTTTACCCTAATTTCATTGAAATATAGGTTTCTCGATCAGAGTTCAAATAGATGTTTAATTATTTTAATAAATGGTTAAAGAATATTAATTACTTATTTCCAGACAAATTGTTTTCTGGTATGCTACTCAGTCGGCAGCCGGTCTTCATTCGAGAATGTGATTCACAAGTGGTACCCCGAGTTAAAACACTTCAGCGCATCTGTACCTATCGTATTAGTAGGTGAGTTTTCACGATATTTTGTTTATTATATTTAAAAAAAAAGGCTTACTATTCTTATTTTAAGGATATAGTAATTGTACTTATTCTATATACCGCTATATTCACGCCAATGTCTTACTTATAAAAACTCTGTCGATATAAATTCCTCTACTGATCTCATACCTCTACATCTTCCAAATTGTTTTTGAGCCTCTCACAATCTCTCAAACCTTGGCCTAAAAAACTTCATATTTGCAATTTTCTAAAATCTCTGGACCTCATACAATACAATCTTTTTATACTGATACATGTATTAACCATTACAATATCCATGTAATTATGATATATTAACCATTATAGAGGCAGACTTTTCAATGACTGCAGACGAAAAATCCATCGATGTAAAATTTTGAGACAAATCATTTTGATATCGCTAACTATGACCACCTTCATCCATTTATCGCCACCTTGTCTGGTCTGTCCAATATTAAAATGGGAGATTAGTAATAATAGTAAGCTAGAAACCTAAGTACCTCTGTAATGTCAATATGATTTGTGCGTCACAGTTTAGGCGTGTAGTTGCCCACTGAGTAATAGTATGATTCCTACCATCAGGAAACCCAGGTAACATCCTGATGTTTGGTCACCCCTTACCTACGTAAATCCCTTATCGGCCACGTAGTTGCCTTCGTCATGTATGAATTATGAATGAAGGGATTAGCAACTAACTATTAGCAATTATAGTTATTATATAATATCTATCTCCTTATATGTACTTCTTGCGGTTTGATTTTTGATTCGACAAAATTGGACATACTGGTCACTTGATTATAGGTACCTACCTAATATTGTTGTGGTGACTTGTAAAATCGACGCAACCATATCTTACTTTGTTTAGAAAAAAAGAGAGGAGGGTCAGAACCCTAAGGTCAACCTGGGGTGGGCCTCAGGACAAATGTAGTTTTTTGTTGTTGTAAATATTTCAGAGTAGTTATTTAAGGACCTAAATAATCCCCCATAGAGCATTCGCAAATAGCCTAAGATAAAACTCTCTAATTATAAAATGAACAAAAAATTGGTACATTTGCTAAATATCTAGTAATTAAAGGTCATTAGCGGAATGGGCGTGCTAATGAGGAAGAGCTTCATTTGAGTTTTATATTTTTAACGAGCGAGGGTTTGTTAGGGAGATAGATAACTCATGCGATTGAACTCTTTCGTTTATTCATTGCTTTTTTATTTTCAGCAACAAAAATCGACCTGAGGTCGTCAGATAAAGCAGTCGTCACAACACAAGAGGGAAAGAAATTAAAAAAGAAAATACGGTAACTATTTTTGAACTTTGAAAATATACAACTCACATAGGTAACTCAAACATTCACTTACAAACAAACAGTATCATAGTGTTAGAATGCTCCCATTTTTTTTTGGATATTTTTGTTTTTTATCCGTCGCGACGTTTGTGCAAATAAGCGTTATTGGCATGTTTTTTTATATCCGATAATTTGATAACGATGTGACTCAAGGATAACCAAAATCCTACCTGACTACTAGTCCAGTCAATTTAGACATTCGAAGTTACATAAAGTCCCAACAAGCTGAATTTCTGTGAAGTTGTTCAAAACATAATTATAAACAATGTCTAGAAGTTCCCCATCATTCCCCTGTAAGGAAAAAATTTAATTCAAGGTCAAAGGTCAAAACAATGAGTTTTTCGCGATTTTCAGCAAAACGGTAAGTTTTATCATAAAAACATCTTAGACAAAATTGTAGATCATAAAATTGTCTACAAAAAATTAGGCTCGAACTATGTCTAAACCAAATTGTAGCTTAATGGGGTCATTAGTTACTGATTTCGTATTCAAACATTGACCTCCTTTATCCCGCCTTAGAGGTTGATTTTTGGAATAAAAAGTATCCCATATCATTTTTTAGGACTTGGTCTACCTTTGTACCAAATTTCAGCTCAATAGGGCCAGCGGTTCTAAATTTACCATACAAACTTTGACCCCCCCTTACCCCCTCTTTAAAGTTAAATTGTGTCATAAAAACTATTCAATGTTCCTCGACACAATCCCAACAATCGTTTTACAAAATTTCAGCTCAATCGGGTAAACGGTTACGGATTTGCATACAAACGTTTTTCGGGAATAATTCCTTTTCCTGAGGGAATTTCAAAAAATCGCGTCTTATTGCACGATGAAATCTTCCAAGGAATACGCTGTCCAAATTTCAGCTCAATCCGTCCGGCCGTTT
The DNA here is from genome assembly GCA_947507615.1 of Hemithea aestivaria. Classification (NCBI taxonomy): domain Eukaryota; kingdom Metazoa; phylum Arthropoda; class Insecta; order Lepidoptera; family Geometridae; genus Hemithea; species Hemithea aestivaria. Next base: position 11,969,092 of record OX382326.1, read on the forward strand.
GGGCTGTGCGTTGATAGCACGAAAGTGTACGAACGATTTTATATAAGAGATTACAACTTTTTGAATCGTTATATCTCAAAAACGGTGGCTCGTAGAAAAAAAAGTATTAAATATTTTTTTGTAGACAATTTTATGATCTACAATTTTGTCTAAGATATTTTTATGATAAAACTTACCGTTTTGCTGAAAATCGCGAAAAACTCATTTTTTTACCTTTGACCTTGAATTATTTTTTTTCCTTACAGGGGAATGATGGGGAACTTCTAGACATTGTTTATAATTATGTTTTGAACAACGTTACAAAAATTCAGCTTGTTGGGACTTTATGTAACTTCACTCTCATTTTTTGGTCTAAATTGACCGGACTATACCTATATTTAGCATATCTTTCATGATGGGGCGTATTTTTCTGTCAGAACCTAGTTACATGTCTTATTTATTTATTATTTATTTATTTTATTATTCAGCACAACGCTAGGACTAACTTAATGCTAAAGTAGCATTTTCTACCAGTTGACCTGTTCCTGGAGAAAATTTACATGGATAATGGAGGAGTGCAGACAATATCAAGGACAGTTATTAAGAAAAAACTAAAACTAAACATTAAAACTACCAAACTAATAAGTACATATTAAAGGTATACTTACATGCAATAAAATACACAAATATAAATACTAAATAAAAGACTACGTAGACAGTAATTAAATTAAATACATAAATAATACATACTATAATAATATTATACTTAAATAAATAAATAAAAGCAAATCGGAAATGAGCACGATAAATAAGATTATACTATAAATATAATAATAATTAGCCTGAACATTTAGGACGGATAAAAGCTAAGTCACTCTAACATTATCCTTCTACACAAAAAGGGAGGGAAAAATAACATTAACAACTACCGCCCAATCAGCTTAGTCTCTCACCTTTACAAAACATTTATAAAAATTATATTAAACCGCATCGATGGACAATTAGACCTGCAACAACCACCTGAACAAGCCGGATTCCGACACAGCTTTTCCACAACAGATCATCTACAAACACTGAATCAACTGCTCGAGAAATATACGGAATATAACAAACCCCTTTATCTAGCCTTCGTGGATTACACGAAGGCTTTCGATAGTGTCAAACATTCTGCAATATTTACAGCTCTTCACAACCAAGAAATCGAGCCTACATATATTGACCTTCTTAAAATAATTTATAGTAACAGTTCCGCAAATATAAAACTCAACACCACAGGACCCACATTCCAAATTCTTAAGGGAGTTAAACAAGGTGACCCGCTCTCCCCCAAACTTTTTACTAGTGTCCTCGAAGAGGTATTTCGTAAACTGGCAGCCTTATGGTCTGATAAAGGCATCACCGTTGGCAGTCGTAGATTAACCAACCTCCGATTTGCCGACGATATCATCCTATTCGCCCATACAGCCCTTGAACTACAATCCATGCTACAAGAACTTAACGCTGCAAGCCTCGAGGTGGGACTGGCGATGAATCGGTCCAAAACACAATTGATGACCAACAGCACGAGACGTAGGGTAGAGGTAGATGGGGAGGTAATACATTATGTCGACGAGTACATCTACTTGGGCCAGCTAGTATCTTTCGAAAACAGGCAAGAAAGGGAAATCGATCGCCGCATCGAGAACGCCTGGAAAAGCTACTGGTCCATGAAGACGCTAATGAAGGGAGATCTACCAATCTCCCTGAAGCGAAGGCTTGTCGACATGTGTATTCTCCCTATCCTAACCTACGGTGCCCAAACTTGGTCACTGACCGAATCGCAAAAATTCCGCCTCGGGGTTTGCCAAAGAGCAATGGAACGCAGCATTCTAGGCATAAAAAGAACAGATAGAATACGTAATACCACACTGCGCTCTAAAACGGGCTTAATAGATGTAGGTGCTAAGGCTGCCAAACTAAAATGGGGTTGGGCGGGTCACACCATCCGCATGCATCCTGACCGCTGGGCAAAGGTCGCCACAGAATGGGCACCAGAAGATGGAAGACGTCGTCGCGGCCGGCCCCGGAAGAGATGGCGTGATGATCTGAACGCGCACCAGACGGGCTGGCAAGAGACGGCGCTTGATCGCGATATGTGGAAAGACTTGGGGGAGGCCTTTGCCCAGCAGTGGGACAGCATAGGCTAAATATAATAATAATAATAATAAAAGCTAAGTAGGTACAATAGCAAAATCTATGTCTTCCGATTGACTTTGGTTTAGGTTTGTTTTTAGGTCTCAAACTACCGTTGTCAATAGTTTCAAAATTCACAATCACCCTTTTCGCAACATAAGTTAAAAGATTGATTTGTACTTATTACTCTATACACCAAAGGGGCAGAATGAAGTTGTTTGAACAAGTAATAGGACGAAGTTTAGTGAACATTTTCCAATACACATAAGACGTACCTAGTTAAGCAATAATGTTCCCATCCACAAGGACCCCTTGGGATGCACCCAATTTAGCTTACTACGCTAGTTGGGGATACGAACATTTTCGCTTAACTAAGTCCCAGTTGATAGACTGGAATCATGTAATAACACAAAACTATCAGCGGATGACCACCGAGAGCAGCTAGTTAACAATGTTTCCCGTAAACAAACAAGCATTTGTACAATAAAGCTTTGATAATGGTTGTAACATTAGTGAATACGGCGAGGGTTATCAACACCGGCGGCAGCTATCACCGCTTATCGCCGCCGATAGCGGCCCGAGATATGACGACCAGTTCAATATATCTCGCCTTATCTAGAAAGTAAAAGCGTTTTGTAACATTGACCTTAGAAATTTGCTTTTAAAAACATGGGTCAATAATATGAACATACGTCAAATGAAATACAAAAAGAAATGTACCAAATGCTAAACCCACTTCTTAAAGGATCAGGATTCAGACTAAGAGTGTTCTAACGATCTAATTAAGAAGATTTAGTAAGGTTTAAAGTAACCTAGTAACACAAAAAAATGTACTGTCATTTTAGAAAAGTTCCCCGTCAAATAAAACGTTAATAAAACAGTTATTTGTTAGGAGCGTAATATCAGGGGTGGAGAGAATATAATGTCCTAATAAACGTTAACTGAAGTCATACCTAGTAATTAGCTATTACAAATGTGGTCTACGATAGTATAAATACTAAGATTAACTCATGTCAATTGTTCCCTTAGGACGTGGCTTAGTCTTGGTACAATCGTAAGTCCACGTATTGTAGTAACAGAAATAAGTTCTAATATGTATTGTATTGTTACAGAGCCGTCCAGCTGGTGGAATGTTCAGCGCTAGAGAGGATCAACATGAACGAAGTCTTCGAGGAGGCAGTCCGCGTCGCACTCAAGAAGAAAAACGTCACCAAACGCACCTGCAACTATCTTTGACCTTAAATATTTATACACCTTATTTATTTCATTGCTTTGATCACATTGATGAGAACAGTAGTATTGAGAATTTTAATTATGAGTGGAGAAACAATATTTTATAATGAGATTTAACAGAATAGAAATGCTGTATATGCGCTACAAATGTTGTAATAATATTTAGAAGGCTACTACTTGTTTAAAAAATAATCAAATTATAAGTTTTTTTTCCTTTAGGTACATTTTGTTTTTTTTTTTATTAGCAGTTTAACAAGTAGATGCGTTCATAAATATTACTACACATCTTAATTTCTTTGTATAGAAGTAAACATTATTTAAAAGCTCACTGAGATAAAATTGAGAAGAAATGTGTGATGTCTTTTAAAATTAACTAGAAATAGTTCAAAACATCTTTGTCGAGCGTAAAAGAGCGTTTAAAGCAGGATTTAGCTATTAAATTATTTAAGTAAATTGTCATAGTCACGTTATCTGGAGTTGTGCTACTTTAGCGAATCCCGACAATGATGTGACGCCCACCACTTCCTACTCTCCTGCGATACGAATGAAAGCGATTACCTACACTGTAAACACACGATTGTACTTATTATTCTAGTTAGCACTTAGCTCTATGTGTCAAATTCTTATTCAAAAGTTTGTTTAGAATTTAACATTGTAAATTGTAACGCAGTGTGTCGCAAGGACCTTGTCTATAATAGGCCCGCTCCACTATACTGTGTCGCAATTATGTGATAAAAACACTTTTTGAATGAGAATTCGGAATTTCGCGCGATCCTTTGCGTAATGACGCGTGGGTTGAAGACAAAAGTATAGTGTAGGGTGTAAAATCCAATCTTTTTAAAACTTACTCGAAAAATACCAGTATAACATTTGAAAGAGTATTATTTCATTTGATTTTATAAATAAAGACGGTTGAGTAGTTGTTTTATGTAACAGACTTATAATATAAAATATGTGAGCGACACAAAATTAAAATGGCAATAAGTTCATTTCTTTTGTACAGTAATATTCAGTATTTAGATAGGGATAACTGTAATTATATTTACAAAATGCTTATTATAATTAAGTTGTTTTGCGGTAAACATTCCGAAATTGTATATTTACATAAGTGTGGAGCATGTACCTAATTGTATGTACAGATTTATTGAGATTAGTTACCACGTTAAATGTCCGCACCCACAAAGTATGTGTACCAAAAATTCATAATAATGATTAAGTATTAAATAATTATTAAATGTTATTAATAAGTGTTTTTATTTAATTTGAATATCTTTAATCACTGTCCTATTTATTTTGCTTGGAAACTTAGATCCGTTACAAAAAAAAATAAAAATAGTTCATTAGAGAAAGATAGATCAGGGGCCCAGCAAAAATAAAGCTGAACTCATGAGAAGACTTGTATGAAGTATAATATTATAATTATTAAAGTTGGACTTCTGAGAAAGTTGGATACACAAAGCCTATATAATATTTATAATAGACGATCAATTAACGCAGACCATATTAATTTTAACTCAATATATAAGTAATAAGTAAAAAAACAAGTAAATATTCGAGATGGATTTATTAAAATTGTCATGGAAAACATATCAACATCCTGTATTAGAGTTAGAGCGTAATATTGACATTAATATCTTAGTTATTCTCTTTGGGTGTTATTAATATACCTTATTGCAGCACGCTGCGTGATATTATCGGTTACGAGATGTTTTAAAATGTGTCAGAATACAGTATTACAATATAATATTATGTTATTACATTATGTTATTACAACATTTTCTTTGGTATTCTCGATCGTTGTAATAAAACATCTTTCAGACTTTATACAATTAGTTAATAGGGATATTACATTCACATTTACCTATTCTAAATGTAAATGGGTTAAAATCTTTATAAGTATTTTTGGTAATTCATTATTATTCTGACAGGAAAATGAACATGCCAAACTTCTGAGGTGTGGTGTCATGACTCATGACGCTCCAGAATTACGGGACCTACACTCACTTTCGTCGAACACAATAGGCCAAACATGGCCGCAGTACATAAATAATACGGGTACCAATATCAGTTTCAAATATAATAATATGATTCTCATGTGTTTCATGCGCGTCACGAAACACCACACCAAAGAAGTGAAGGTACTTTTTTATCATTCTGACATCGCATCAGCCGATAATAGAGCACTATTACGAAAAGTTAACATAAAATTAATATTATCTAATTTAAACTTAGTATATGGTTTTTAATAATATTTAACTCAGGATGTTTGTAATATCATGTATGAATTAAATTGTATTTATAAGGTCAGTCAAGATGCGGCGAAGAAAATAGTCCTCATTAAAAATGAAACCCCGTTGAGATTCAAGTGCTAGCAATAAGGTGGATGTTAGTTTAGAATAGTGAGTATTGTGTGTGTGACGCAGCTCGGAGCTGTGGAAGCCAACCACTGTCACTTCTGCTTACTACGATCTGATTTACTCTGAAACAAAAAATATCTTTTAGCCACAGAAATATCGTACGTGAAAGGAATATCGTGAGTGGAACTGCACTAAAAAATGACCCATCAAAAAATCTTTAGTATTAAAAATAGAGTTGCCGCGAATAGTGTTTATAGCGAATAGTCGAATACCGATTATTCGCCATTCACTTTGGCGAATAGTCGAATAACTCGACATTACTATTCGACATAAAAAAAACATTAAAAATATTTCTAATTTCTTCTAAGGTAGTGAGAAAAGAAAACAATAAAGTTAAAGAAATCTGTTTCATGTTATACATACATAATACATATACCTATATGTATGTAGTAAATTTAATTTTCCATTTTTAAATGCTGGCAACCCTTTTCTTGTACAAGTCTTTCTCTATGCTTTACGAAGACATATTACTTGACGACATTTTTAGACCCCCGCTACAAGAACTTTTACTTTGACGCTACCCAAGTTGAACGGATCCGTAGAGCTGCGCTCAGAGAAGTCTTAGGCTTTCTTTAGATGACGAAAATGATGATTCGGATCCAGAAACGGCATCCAAAAGGTCTCGTTTAGACAATGAAAGTGAGCATGTTCGGAAACTCATAAACTATTTTGGGCATGTTTTGAAGAATCATCTATAGAGCAACCTACTGAAGAGTGAAGAGCAACCCAAGAATGCCACTGCTGAAGAAATCGCCAACTACATCGCATTAGCAAAGGCTGACAGAAAAATAAACCCATATGAATGGTGGGCTTTGAGTACCAATAAGAATAGATTTCCTATTTTAAGTAAGCTTGCTAAACGATACTTAATCACACCAGCAAGCTCTGTTTATTCAGAAAGACTATTTTCCGAGGCAGGTTTAATTTACGAGGAAAAACGAAACCGACTTGCTCCAGAACGTGCAGAAAAAAATGTTTTTTTGCACCACAATCTGCCTCTGTTGGATTTTAAATATTAATTAAAAAGCCTTACTAATTTAATTTCATGAATATGATAGGCACAGGCACATATTACAGATAATAATTGATATTGAGTATTGTTTTATTAAGGAAAATAATTAAAAAAATGATTATTTTTAACTCATTAGTTCTTTTGTTCGTTAAAAGTTTATTTTCGACGACTATTCGCCGAATGCCGAATAATACTAGCTTTTATTCGGTATTCGACGAATATCAAAAAAATGACGAGTAATGCCGAATACCGAATAATAGAGAGTATTCGCGGCAACTCTAATTAAAAATTACGAAAATTATTAATTTCTCATCATGCACGCGAACCAATCTCGGCTCTCTATTCTATGTTTAAACCAATCACTAATCCTGTTTACCTTTAATTGATTTGTGTATTAAAATTAGATCATACTCACGTAAACCAATTTTTCTATGAACTTTTTATTTTAACACATTGACTGTGGAAAAAAACTGCTGTGTTTTTGTGGTCGGAACGCGTGAGCTGACGCTCACAAACGTTGTGTTATGTCAACTGATTTTTCCATACAAAATTAATTTCCATTCCTAAAAAACCGCAGACAAAGTGTAAATCTACGAAAGTGAGCTGATTCACTTTAGCCAGGTTGTATAAGGTGTGAGTCACCTTAGCCAGGTTGATCCCGCTGAGCCGCTTGTGCTGGTAGGTGAGCGGCTGGTGCAGCTTGGCGTCGCCTCGCTTGTAGTAGTCGCTGTAGTCGAGCCGGAACGTAATCTATAAGGTGTGAGTCACCTTAGCCAGGTTGATCCCGCTGAGCCGCTTGTGCTGGTAGGTGAGCGGCTGGTGCAGCTTGGCGTCGCCTCGCTTGTAGTAGTCGCTGTAGTCGAGCCGGAACGTAATCTATAAGGTGTGAGTTACCTTAGCCAGGTTGATCCCGCTGAGCCGCTTGTGCTGGTAGGTGAGCGGCTGGTGCAGCTTGGCGTCGCCTCGCTTGTAGTAGTCGCTGTAGTCGAGCCGGAACGTAATCTATAAGGTGTGAGTTACCTTAGCCAGGTTGATCCCGCTGAGCCGCTTGTGCTGGTAGGTGAGCGGCTGGTGCAGCTTGGCGTCGCCTCGCTTGTAGTAGTCGCTGTAGTCGAGCCGGAACGTAATCTATAAGGTGTGAGTTACCTTAGCCAGGTTGATCCCGCTGAGCCGCTTGTGCTGGTAGGTGAGCGGCTGGTGCAGCTTGGCGTCGCCTCGCTTGTAGTAGTCGCTGTAGTCGAGCCGGAACGTAATCTATAAGGTGTGAGTTACCTTAGCCAGGTTGATCCCGCTGAGCCGCTTGTGCTGGTAGGTGAGCGGCTGGTGCAGCTTGGCGTCGCCTCGCTTGTAGTAGTCGCTGTAGTCGAGCCGGAACGTAATCTATAAGGTGTGAGTTACCTTAGCCAGGTTGATCCCGCTGAGCCGCTTGTGCTGGTAGGTGAGCGGCTGGTGCAGCTTGGCGTCGCCTCGCTTGTAGTAGTCGCTGTAGTCGAGCCGGAACGTAATCTATAAGGTGTGAGTTACCTTAGCCAGGTTGATCCCGCTGAGCCGCTTGTGCTGGTAGGTGAGCGGCTGGTGCAGCTTGGCGTCGCCTCGCTTGTAGTAGTCGCTGTAGTCGAGCCGGAACGTAATCTATAAGGTGTGAGTTACCTTAGCCAGGTTGATCCCGCTGAGCCGCTTGTGCTGGTAGGTGAGCGGCTGGTGCAGCTTGGCGTCGCCTCGCTTGTAGTAGTCGCTGTAGTCGAGCCGGAACGTAATCTATAAGGTGTGAGTTACCTTAGCCAGGTTGATCCCGCTGAGCCGCTTGTGCTGGTAGGTGAGCGGCTGGTGCAGCTTGGCGTCGCCTCGCTTGTAGTAGTCGCTGTAGTCGAGCCGGAACGTAATCTATAAGGTGTGAGTTACCTTAGCCAGGTTGATCCCGCTGAGCCGCTTGTGCTGGTAGGTGAGCGGCTGGTGCAGCTTGGCGTCGCCTCGCTTGTAGTAGTCGCTGTAGTCGAGCCGGAACGCCAACGTCTGCAGCGACACCTCCGCGTGCAGCGCCAGCTTCAGGATCAACGTCGTCACGTGACCCCTGACAACGGATACATGTACCCTTTTAGCGTGGGTTGTTCGGGCACTTGTCTCGCTGTCAAGTACAACTGTCATCCGATACATTCACAAAAGTATAAAATTATAGAATGAATGGGCTGACAGTTCTACTCTTGACATTTCTGCAAGAGCCCGCACATCATGCTAGAAATGATAGTGTACTATAGACACATTTCATTATGGTTATGTCACAATTCATTATGGGTTTGGTTGCTTTGACCAAAATCTCGCGTGACGTTAAGCTACGTTGCGCAAATAGTAGCACACTAAACAAAAAGCGGGATAAATCTCTCCCTGGGTTTGCGTAAATCCTAAATTTACAGTTATAGCATATGGGAAAATGTATTGAATTCGAAAATGAAATAGATCAATAATTCCTATTCAAATATCTAGCAAACTTTGTAATCAAATGAGCTTACCTATACGTCCGAGCCCAAACGTTGAGGTCAGCCTTACGACTCGCTAGGAACTGTTGGAATATTTTTCTGTGTTCTTTATCTTGTGCCTCATCGGCCGCCGTGAATGCATATTCTCCTATAAACAGTTACATCTATATTATATTATCTAAATATACATATTATAATAGAAAAGAGTGACTGATTGCATAAGGTTGAAGTTTCGTGTAGAGGTAGATATAGCGACGTCTGCTAAAAAGAGATTTCTTTGTAGAAACGAAGCTGCGAGCGAATCTAGTAGGGTACAAAAGTCAGGTTACCTCTAGCCAATCTATCCGCCTTCATCTGCTCGATGCGTTCTCTCCTCTCCAACTCGGCGTATATGCCGCTGTGTAACGTCGTCTCGAAACTACGTAACGCCAGAGTTTCGTTTAAAACGTTGCCCAGGTACGACTGCAATTCCTGTAAGAATAAAAACATAAGTCAAATATAGTCAGTACTTAACATTGTCCAGGTAGGGCTAACTCAAGGGGCAAAAGAAAAATAGTCAGGGTAGCTTGTACTTGCGCACTTTACCTAGGTTGGTCTAGTAAAATAAGCGTTTAGTCTTAAAATTAGAGCTAGTAAGTTTAAGTTCTCGTAAATTCCTTCTTTTTGACGTACTAGAAGACTAACTTTCCATGTGACTGTTGATACCTCGCGTCTAGTTGTATATGGTGTTATTAGTGTTCTAAAAGACTGACTAAACTGACTGGACAAGTCGGAGCACTCTCGTTTAAACTAATAACATCATAGCAAGCGTCGAACGCTCCTATGCAGCTCTAATGCACAGTCAGAGTCAGTTTAGACTCCCCTCCCGCCGTCGTCCAGTGACTATAGTACCTGTGGACTGACTGGTGTATCAAGTGGCTATACCATACCTGTGTGGACTGGTGTATCATGGCATGTATAGCGTGGCTGTCCAGCGCCCGTTGATGCAGCTCCAGCAGTCGGTCGAGATCATCTCCTCCGGCGGCGGCGGCCATGAGCTCGGCCCAGGCGGGCGCGGCACCCTCGCAGCTGGCCTCTTGTAACGCGCCGCATAGGCGTAAAGCTTCGGCACGTAAGCACGACGCGCGGACTAACAGACCGCGGACTTCTGATAATAATGCTGAAAAGAGGACAAATGTCAGATGATACCAGATGAAATCTCTTCAAATTTATTTGTATTGTGAAAACGAGATATTTCACGTAATATATGAGTGTTGAGAGGCAGGAGTGCTTAAATAGAGGGTTAGTAATAATAAAATGTAGTTTTTCCGGACCGAAGCGGATCTCATTCGCGCCTATCAAGGTTTATCTTCTTTGCAAGCATTAAAATACTTATGGTCCTTCGAGCCAGATACACTTAAGAACTTTGATCAAATAATGAACAATATGTTCAATACAAAAAATTTCACCATCTCAAAAAAAAATTAGGCAGTAGTTCGTCGAAACTTAAGCTTTAACCTTTATACACATACGCAACTTTGAGAACAAGTGAAACGCTTGACATTAGGTGACACATACAAAAGGCAGTAGGTAACAAAAACAAATGACAGATTTTCGCCTGGACGCTATCATGTTTCGGAAGGCACGTTAAACTGTGGGTCCCGGCTGTTTCCTATAAGATATGTAGGAGACAGTCATTAGGTCATGTTGCAGGCCTTGTAGGAATCTCGGCGACCTGAAACTGCAAAACATATAGGTTGGCCACACAACCTATAAATTGTGATTTGACTCTGACAGTATAAGTAGGATAACCTGTTCTGTTGGAGTATAAACCCCAATTATTATTATTATGACAGTAGTAGATAACCAAAACAAAAGACAGCAAAAAAGCAGCGAACACTAACCGTGCATGTGTTTGAGTCGTTTCTGCAGTATGACGTGCGCTCGCCAGGCGTGATGCAGCGCGTGCTCGATGCGTTTGACGCGCCACAGCTGCGCGAACAGCGCCCGGTAGCGCGCCGCCGCCGCCGCCGGGAACAGCGTGCCCAGCGGACCGTCCACGCGGTACTGCAGCGCGAACACATCCCACCCGCTGTCCTCGCGACCGTCACCTGGAACGAACATACTGTTTGATGCTCTTACAGTGAGGGAATGGGCTTATAGGTTTTGTTCATCACACTGGCGGTTTAGACTTTAGACACAAGTGCGTCGTGCTGTGTAGTAATGTCAAATTCTCAAACAAGTCTAGTGTTTAAATCTTGTAATAAGCCTCCCATATTTTCTTCTATAAATGTGTAAGCTGTAAGTTTTCCTTTCAAAATTAATTTTTACAAAAGAGAAGAGAGAATGAGAGAAGAATAATGTTCCCTACCACACAAAGTGTATGATTCGACAGCTGAAGTGAAGCTGAAGAGTATGGCACTGAAACGCATAGCGTAGTCTAACAACCTGGCAGTTTCACTTGCCATATAACTTTTCGTCTCATTTTGGTGGACTTTCCTTGGCCGTTAGTTATTTAATTTCCTCGTAAGAATGTCTTATCTACTCAGACCAATAGTGTGTAAAAAGAAGCAACTAATTATTACATTGAAAATCCCTCTCAAAATTGAAACTAATTACTTATTGAAGGCTGAAGGATCGCTCTATACACACGATTAATTAATACTATAAACATAAAACCATTATTATTAAGGTAATACGTACAGTTAGCGTACAAATTGACGTGCAACCTGGCAAGTACGTGCGGCGGTTCGAACTGTGCGTTGGTGGCGCGCACCGCCGTCTCCAGCGTGCACGATAAATTATGCACGTACAGGGACGACGCGGGCTTGTTTAGCTCCTCGCTGGAATAGAAATAGACCTTATTTTCTTGGAATAGAGTTTAGTTTCGTATATACTAGTAGCACTTTAGGACTTAATATAATCAAGACTCTAGGATGCATGCAGATTGTCCAGACCCTACTAAAAAAAAAATATTGACTGCGAAGAGACAGCTTATGTGATTTTTTTTTAGACAAATTCACTCATAGAGCAAAGTAAGTTTACGGAATCTTACGAGTTTTATCATAAAATAGTCTAATCTTACTAATGTTATAAACGTGAATTTTTGTACTTTCACGTCTAAACGGGTGGACTGATTAAGCTGAAATTTGGTATAGAGATAGCTTAGACCCTGGAATAACACATATGTTACAGTACAGTGGGTAAAACCGCTGGGCGCAGATAGTAATGATATAAATATTTTCATCATATATATGTACATCTATGTTTTGTCGCAAGTGGAGCAGGCCTTACCAGGTACCTTTATGTTAAAAAAAATAGATTTTTTGCTTTTTATTCCGTAAATTAGTTTAAAATTAAAAGGTAGTGGCTGAATTTTAAAAAATGGGATAATATATTCAAAAACAATATTTACCGCAACAGAGTCATGAGATGATGCACGAAGTCCCCCTGCGCCAACAGCAGATACCTCCTGTGTGCGGCGAGATGGTCGAGCAAGTTATGGTGGACGGTGAGTGCTCCCAATAAACGTCTTGAAGCGGCCGCGTGAGCTCCTGATACCCCCGCGCTCAGGCCCGCCGCTTCCCACCACGCGGTGCCCGTACCGTCCGAGTTACCTATATGGAGTAATGAATCAATCATCATAAATCATTTTTAGGGAATTGTGTACGTTTTTATAATAAAATCCCTGAGGAAATAACGGGGCTCACAGAAGGTAAATTCAAAAGCCGTGTTAAAGACATATTATAAAAGAAAGCCTATTATAAAATTTGCCAACACATAGAAGACAAAGATGCCTATATGTAACCAAGATAAACATTGTAAGCATACATTTAAAAAACCAATCCCTATGAGTTTCTTGCTCGTTCTTCTCATAGTTCATATGCGAATGAGCGGTAGAATATAAAATAAAATTAAATGGAGTCATTTAAATGGATCTGAATCAAACACAGCCCCTATTCTAACGTGATTTGCTCTGTTGGGAAGGGAAGAGTGCTTAGATAAATAATTATAGGGTGTAAGTCATGTTTAGAGTGACGAGTGAGTTCAGCAGGACTTGGCATTTGAATATGATATTTGGTGAGTGATGGTGACCTGAACGTGTATATATTATACATAAATACTACAAAAATAGAAACTAATCTATACAAAAATAGAAACTGTTCTACTAAATTCGATCAACCAGATGGGTGACATTACATACCGGTGTGTGCATCGATCAAGTGCTGCAGATGATGGTGATGGTCGCCGGGGCCCAGTTGGTCGGCGCACGCCTCTCGCATGAACACCACGCTCTTGCCCGTCGCCAGGATCTGTGCCGCCTGTCCGCGGGACATGAACGACGGGACCATCCACTCCCTGCATATAACCAACTATTACATTAACTGTAACGATTGTAGAGCCTGTGGAGACGTCAGAGACGATGGAGCACATTTTATGTGAATGCGATGTCCTAGCAACGAAACGCATGAGCCTCCTTGGGATTGCATATCCCCAACCGGAGGAGTATAGGTTTCTTTCTCCAAGTGGAACCACCGCCTTAATAACCCACTTCTTCCTAGAGTAAGAAACAGTTAGGTAGGGGAAAACACAATAGATCCCAATGGGTCGACGTGTTGCTGGTTTATTTGCCAGCCCCCGTGAAAAGATAAGAAGATAAGATATTAACTGTAAAATAATGTGTATACCTACTGGAAGGAAGGGATCTTTGGCCAACAGTGGGAAAAACCAGTCAGAAAATAATAACAATACCTAGTTTTATTTAAGGAATGCATATTTTGTAGTAGTAGCTAGCCAAGGGCGCTGCTAAGCGTAGTTAGAGGCAAGAATTATAGCCCTTCATGGCCAGCAAGTGCTTCATTGGCCGAGAGTGAAGCTACGCGAAGCTTCTCAGGTCACACCATAGTGCCTAAAGTGCCTACAAACTATAGCACAGACTCTATATTCTATCTTACAGACTAAAATGAGTTCGACGACTCCCAGTTCACAAGCTCCTTAAAATATCACAATCATTGTTTGGTTTACAGCAATTTATATCATTATTAAATAATCACCCTCAATTTCTTGCTGAAACTAAGATGTGCACTTTCACACTTTAGCTGCAGCGGTTTTGTTAGTACTATCCGCAGTGACAGAAATTATCGAAGTATCATAGCATCACTTCACAAAACCCCACTGTTCACCTGCGTTTCGATTTGTAAAACCCACCTTTCGTGTTTTCCGCAGTCAGTACTGGGTCATGTCTCCCAAGTTATGGTACAAAACTTTGAAAACCATGCTGCAAGTAATATAAAAAAGTCATGATGTAAACTGACCTCACTCTATATTTGTCGTGCCACATTCTGTCGATAGGAACTCCGCTCCGGCTCTCAATGAAGAATTCATTGAACTGATCATCAATTTCACCTAAAACACGAGAAAATTTGTAATGGTTGTGGTTGTTTTTACTGTTGGTTGGCTTCTGGACAAAACCATGTCGCCAAGCGATCATTATGAACTACATGTTGTTCAGTGAAACCAGGAAGAGATTTATCCCGCCTTCTAGGTTGAGTCTGCTACCTTCAACGGCCACATCTTTGCTTAATATCACACGAAATCGTGGTCTAAGGGTAAATATAATGCATTTAAAAACTTCGTTACACAAAAGTAAGACTTAAAGTAAAGGGGCTCTAAAATTAGTACAAATCGACCATTTTTAACGCAGACCGTGGTTAAAAACTTATAATGATCAAAATATAAATTATGTAGATAATATATATTAGTGGACCCGCGTGCACTTCGTCCCTTCTAAAAGAAAATACTATATTATACATAAACCTTCTATTAAAGAAAACCGCATAAAAATCTGTTGCGTAGTTTTATAGATATGCATACATAGGAACAGACAGAAGCGGGGAGCAACTGTACTTTATACAATGTATTGATGATTACCGTGTAAGAGCCATCGTGTGAGCATGAGCAGCAGCGGGTATGTGAGCGCGGTGAGCAGCCGGCGCGCCACGCCGCACACGCGCTCGTCGCCGTGACCCACGAACCGGTGCACGCACGACGCCAGCTCGCCGCCTGTGCCAACACACTTATATTGTTATACACACCAGTTTCACTGCGCTTAATTCTCACCCACTACGATTGATGGCAACTTCAATGTACATTGCTGCTTTTGTTACTTTACTCATATTAATAAGGAGGTTTAAGCAAGTAATGTACGCGAAATTATCTATGGATTTTAGTGTTTTACATGTCGTTTGGCGATAGCCCTCAGGTACTCGTTACCAGGGCGCGACAGTAACTCACGAGAGGGTGACGAATGTCGACGAAGAATCCAAGGACTTATCCCGTTTAGCATCGTCGCATCGATTAACATCACGCGAAATTGTGGTCAAAGGCTAACCTATCTAAATATATAAAAGGAAATAATGACTGACTGACGGATCTACCAACGCACAGCCCAAACCGCTGGACGGATCGAGTTGAAATTTGGCATACAGGTAGGTTTTAAGGCGTAGACATCCGCTAAGAAAGGATTTTGCCACGCAAACAAAGCCGCGAGCATAAGCTAGTCATGAATAAAACAAAAAAAATAAAGTCTCTCGCCGGTGGCAGTCGCTACGACAACGCGGCGATATCGAAGACCAACTCGAAGAACTCAACTCCTAAGTTAAAGAGTCCCCTGGAGATTACACAGAGATGGTAGCTCTTGTCTGAATTCGCAGTGGACAAAGTGGTTAAGTACTCGTATGTAAGAGCCTGTCCAGAAAGCGCGATTTACGCGCGTGTCCACTCGCGCGTAGGAACTCACGTTGAACGCGCGGGCGCGGGTGCGGGCGCGAAATATCAAACATACGACGTGATATGAAAGTGTTCACGTACAAACGCACGTGCGGTGTAAGCAACGTCTGCCGCGCCCGCGCCCGCGCAACCAACGTGTACAAGCACTAAAACATTACCTTTCTTGTGATGCGCGGCGTGCGCGATGTTCGCGAGCCAGGTGAGGCGGTGCAGCGGCTCCTGCGCCCACACGCACACGCGACGCAACGTCACGCCGCACCCCTCGCCCTCGCACGCCTGCACGACAACACTTACTTGTTTCATTTATAAAACTATCGCGAGTGTTCTCCATATACTAAAACAACAAAAACAGCACAACTCACGCCTAATATTGTCGAAAATATCTCGACCACGGTTTCGGACAATTACGATGTCCTTCATCAGGAGTTCACCTGCAGTTCGCCTGCAGAACCCAATATTAGACATGAGATGTGCCGTTTTTGTTGTTTTACTTGTTTGTTTGAGAGCGACATGAATGGGATGTTGACTAAAAATGATTTTTTTGTCTATCAAGTAGATTATTACAAATTCTGGACACGTATTTTTTTATTTGTAAATCTGTTAAAAAACGTAAGAGATACAACACGCTAAAGTTCCTTGATCGTGACGTCACTCCACTCTATCTGTTAACTTTCGTTCAGTGTAGTGACGTCACGCAAATCAATACAAAAACTTACAAGTGTTATATCTCAACTATTTTCAAGAACCAAAATATGTATCTATCATTTTTTATTACTTAAATTACGGAATAATTAATTTTAAAAAATTCTTGATCTCAACAACATCCCTACTGGATTATTCACAACTATAAATTCATAGCTTTTTACTCAGAAATAATATTTTTTAATAAGTTACCTGTGATTGAAGCATCGCTATGCTTCTATAATATTCTGTGAGCTCATCCCTGATTGAGGAAACCAGACCTTCTCCCATTAAACCTGAAACAAAAAATTAAACATTCATTTCCTAATCTCTGACAAGATGACAAACAACAGCTAATCTCAATATCCCAAGGGGATCCAGACAGTCTGTGGAGTTTTCATCATGAAAAGAACATAGAGACATAAAAGGAAACCTACTCTACGAAATGCGTAATATTTATATTGCACTCCCAGAACATCAATTATTAAGACTGATGTTCTTTTCTATGACTGCAATGTGTACCTTGCGGCATAAGTCCAGAGGAACGGTCAATGAACTCCTTGAGTCGGTCGTGCAGGAAGCCGAGATGTGCGACCCGCGCGTACAGAGCTTGCATCGGTCTGGAGGCGCCGCCCGCGCCGCGCGCCTTCACGCCCGTCGCCGCCAAGATCGCGTCGCGGACGCATGTGCGCTCGTTTGAACTCTCTGAGGTATAAAACATTTATGTACAGGTGCAACTTGTCTGAGAAAACAAGAACTCTCTCTTGTCATATTAAAGAAATCAGGGCAAAAAGTTAGGATATGAAAATTTAAAAGTCATCATCATCAATATTATTTATAAATCACATCTAAAACTGTTCATATCTCTATATAACATGTGCTTTGGATATTCAGATATTATACTTGTAGATATACAGATCACAAATAAAGTTATAAAGAGCTCTGCAATTTTCTTATTAAATCCCAAGCCCAAGTAAATTCAGTTCATATAATCACCAATCAAATTCATATCAAATAGCTAGGAAATTGCTTCGATATAGTTGTAATGGTTCAATAAATATCTTTAAACCACAGCTCTTCAAATGTATTTATTTTAATGTTGGATATTGTTTGTTTTGTAACTTTGGTATACAATAAAGGGGTCTATCCATGCATCTTTTCATTGAAAAAACTTATATTTTCCTGAGTAAAAGGCATAGTTACCATTAGATTGCAATACAATAGCCATATTGCTGTTGTTAGAAGGAAGACTCTGATTGGATCCTTGTTGTCGGCCCCAGCTCGTTGAGCCCATTGTACTCTTACTGGAACTAGATGTTGTGCCTGTTACTCCTATTGATGATTTCTATAAAATAAATTAAATTGATGAATTTCTAAATATATCATTGACTAGCTGCACCCAGTGGTTTTACCCTTGTACTAGGCTAATTGTTATTAAAGGGTCCATGCTATCTCTATACCAAATTTCAGGTCAATCAGTCCACCCGTTTATGTGTGAAAGAGTAACCAACATCCAGACATCCATCCTTACAAACTTTCACATTTATATTACATATTTATCCATTAGTAAGATTTATTACAAGTTACACCCTTAAATGTGCTTACATTTAATAAAGAAATTAATTAAATGCTTTTATTGGGTATTATAACATTGTAAGCAGATGACAAGGACAAGCCCAATGCTCAACTGATGTCTTTAGGCTCTTACACCAGGCCAAAAGTTTTAACAGAAATATATTTTAGAGCACATTAAGTTAATGTGTTTAGGTGGCAAGCTAGATAAAAGTTTATTTTTCCTTTTTTATCAAAAATCAATATAACTCTTAGCAGATATGTCATGTGAATATTACCAAGACATGTGGAGGAATTAGGGTGAGGTGTTTGACAAGCAGTGGGATAGAATAGAATAGGAAACAAGTGAAAATTAAAAAAAACTTTTAACAAACCAGCTTTTATTATTATTACCATTTAGCACCATAAAGTACTCGTCAAGACGAGTCAAATGAGCCCAAACTCGATGGGGTTACGTCGTTTTATTACGGAGTTCCTATGCCCACCTTTCCGCTCCATCATCAGATCAGATCCATATCATAATAATATTGCATTGTCATCCGATTTATGCATGCATGCAAAATTTCAGCTCAATCGGACACCGGGAAGTGGGTCAAATTTAAGTTGCAAGATTTGATTACAGATAGACAGACAGACAACAGACAAGTGAAAGTAAATAAAAGCTTGTAAAAATAGTTAATACAGGTTAAATGCAAGAATCAAAGTATACTTACTGCAGTAGCAAGATATGGAACAGGAAACAGCTGCTGAGTGGACTCTGAACGTTGAACAGTCTCCGATAGGGCGAGGAGCAGAGCCATCACTGAGACCCTTTGTTTTAGAATAAACTGAAAACATTTCAATAAATCGTGTGTGAACCATAAATAAATAAAAAAATAAATAATAAATAAATAGTAACTACAACAATAAAAACGGCACAACTCACGTCTAATACTGCCGAGAATATCTCGACCACGGTTTCGGACAATTACGATGTCCTTCATCAGGAGTTCACGCCTGCAGTGAGCGCCGGTTACTGCAGGCGTGAACTCCTGATGAAGGACATCGTAATTGTCCGAAACCGTGGTCGAGATATTCTCGGCAGTATTAGACGTGAGTTGTGCCGTTTTTATTGTTGTAGTTATGGAGAACACTCGCGATAGTTTTAAAAATCGTAAATAAATAGTAGGTACTATAATTCCTTCGGATTAAAGATCTTTATTTCTCAACAAGAGTTCACAATCCACTTATTTGAGAAAATTATTCTAAGTAGGTTATAATAAAATGGGCATATCTTAGGTAAGTACTTACTGCTTATTCTAAAACTCAAAATCTAAGGTTACAATGTTTTTAACGTAACGAGAAAATAACAAATACTAAATTGTTGAAATAGATAACATAAAAACAATCTTCTAAACATTCCTTTTTCTAAACCTTTATCTCCTTTAATTTTTTTTAGGGAAACAACCTGCTTAATTAAATAATATTAATGTAATACTTAGTACTTACAGAATTTTTTAACTTCCCATAGCATTCATGGAACTTTTCAACATCTCTCGATTGTCCAGCTAGTTTAGCTTGGATCCTTTGACATAGGAGCTTCTCATCTTGAAGTGAGCGACTCTTCTCCCCGTAAGACGATAAATATGATATGGCCAGTTCATAAGCACCATCTGTATTCAAATTAGTATATTCAAAGCACATATACCTACAAGGAATGGGCAACATAGCAAGCTATGTTAAAATAGTCCTAGTTTTTACATATTTGTGGTACCTCTCTTGTACTTATACAACAAGTCTTTAAAATATTCTTGTATGTTGTTCATGAAAGTATAAGTTTCTCAGAAAGTAAATATATTTCAGATCATTTTGCAAGTTTGATTGACATCATAAAGATTTTAAAATAAGAATGACACCCACCTGGATCAGTCGACAAAGTTAGGCATAGTTTACGAAGCTGAGCAGCAATCGTGCTCGAAGGATGCTCCATTTTAATTGTAATTAGGATTAATTCCGGTGTTTGATAGCCTTTTAACAGTTTTTGTTTACGCTTTTGGTTTCACATTGACGAAGTCGTGTCTCTCGTTGCTTGTAGCGTGTAGTTATCGGTTTATTCTGATCTCTTCCGTTCGTTTACATGGTAAGTAACTAGATGAAAACAATCATTTAATTAAAGGAAGAAGATATTTACGAAAACATGAAAAATTAAATCAACGAACATCGCCCACGGCTCACCCAAAAAGCCGAAATTGAAATTTGACACTGACACACGGTATTAATCTGACATTGAGTTTTAAATTATTATGACACTGATAGCCACACGACTCTTTTTTTTTTTTTTTTTCTTTTTAATAATATGGCAACATGTGCATTTTGCCAGTGTCGAGTAAAATTCGTGAATGTTCACGGGATATTAAATTATGGTCTCCACTTTCGTGTTTTGCCAGTGTCAAGTTAAATGTTATTTTTTAAGTAATAAGTTAGTTAGTCAGGTCAGAGTCAGAGTGAGCTTAATAGCTCGTCTAGTCACGTGAGTCTTCCAGTAAAATGGGTGGAATTTTACTGAAAGTTCGGAGGAGTTTTGGAGGGGGCACCAAAATTCATATTTCAGCACCATATCACTTGCCTACATCTGTGCACATTCAAAAACACTTAACACGCAATATTCCACCATTATTACACGCTAACAATCAAATTCTACACGATTATTAAGCAAAAGACGTGGAGTTAATGATATGATCAAGGCTTGCCGCCAAAAACTCCGCCACACGACTCTCGACACTGACAGTTGACATTTATCTTACATCAAAATTTGATATATTAAATATTATTCAAAATAAAAAAATTGCAGGATTTCACTCGCGTATATTTTTCTATTTTATTTCCCTACTAAGTTTTAAATGTAAAACTGCTTAATTCTACTATTTCTTAAAACATAGAATTTAGAATACATCTTGAATTGTATGCCGATATGAATCCTAAGAGTCCCGAAGCTAGAAATCGAGATGACAAACCTTTCGAAGGCATGGACATCGCAGACTCTTCAGTCCTCAATAGTCTTGAGAGTAGAAGCTGCTGCCCACGTTGCCATAAATCACGGATGTACTTCTGCTACACCTGCTTTGTTCCAGTCTCTCAACTGGAAGGACGAATACCAATATGTCATGTTAGTATCTTTATTTTATTGGTTATTAGTTTTAGATCATACGAAATTACAGAATTTGCTTGTTACAGTTACCGGTGAAGGTTGATATAATCAAACATAAACGAGAAATTGATGGGAAGAGTACTGCAGCCCATGCAGCTGTATTGGCGCCTTATGATGTCAATGTGTACACATACCCTGATGTTCCTGATTACCAGTGTGATGGTAGAACAGTATTACTATATCCAGGAGCTGAAGCTAAAACCGTCAGAGAACTATTTACATCTAAAGAAATTGCACCAACTTACTCGGAACTAATGCTAGCTCAATTACCTTCAGGTTACAATGTGGGCACTTTAATGACTAAAATCTTCAATAATGTTGATGAAAATGAAATATACCACGTAGAAAAATTACCTATAGACAGAGTGGTGCTAATAGACAGTACATGGAACCAAAGTCGTGGTATTTATGCTGATGAGAGATTACAGAAAATACCTAAAATTGTTTTACAAAATAGACCTTCCCAGTTTTGGAGGCATCAGAAAGGAAGTCCTAGATGGTACCTGTCAACAATAGAAGCTTTGCACGAACTTATGTTAGAACTGCATATTTGTGCATGGGGTTGTAGTGAACATTATAAATCTGATCTTACTAAAGACTATTCTGTACATAGTTCAGATTTTGACCATCCACAATGCAAACCATATAAAGGCGAATATGACAACCTGTTATACTTTTTCAAATACATGTATGAGAAATTGCATGTTCTTTACAAACATGAAGATTTGTTAGCCTACAAAAGGCCAATGACTTGACTGTGAATCAGATATAGCTAATATTATTTAGTACAAAGTACTTGTGATGTAAAAGGAATGAAGGAATTACAAACTAATAATATTTAACTGCAAAATAAAGACTAATTTTATATAAGAAATAATTTTATTAAAATTACTTGATCACTAATATTACTTATTATAATCAATGTGCATTCTAGATTATACACTTTTATATTATTATTAATCAGACAGATCTAATAAACCAAATGACAGAGGAACCAAGCAAATTAATTAAAGTAGATTTAAATTGGTAAAAAATATATTCAAATTTAATTACCTTTGAGTTTCATTATTTAAAAAGTATATTCAATTTCAAGATAATGTGTATGCTTATTTAAAAAAGTTTTATATTTTAGCCAGTGTACATAAGCAAAATAAACAGACAATTTCAAAGAAAAATTATTTCTCTGTCATTTCAAATTAGATAACTGTGATATTTAATTTACTTATACTACATACATATTTTATTTATACCTTATAATATTGTGTGTCAACAACCATCTTTCCAAATCACTCATGAAATCGCCTTTTCCTATTATAAATGCCTTTCTCAACTATTCTGCAAGTTCATAATCAATACTAATGTTGATTAATATTTTAAATGTTATGTATAGTTTCTAAGGTGTATTAGCAGCATTGCAATTTTGTACTAAGGGACACACATTATACATATCTTCTATACAATATACTAAATAATACTATACATAATAATATTATGTCCTTAAAAATAGGTGTGTCAGTTGTAATACACTGAAGTAAGAAGTTTATTCAATGGAGTTTGAATAGTGAACACCAAATTGAAGCAAGAAAAATTATGTCACGGTTGTTTGCTATCTCACTTAGTCATACTGAATATGTAGGCTGACAATATTATCATTTTGTTTCTAATTTGTATGAGGAAAAAGAGCACTCAACCATGACATCATTTTTCTTGCTTCAGTTTGGCGTTCACTTTGCAAAATCCAATTGACTTTAATATTCTTGCACTGAAGACTATATACAGTTAAAACCACTGAAAACAAAATAGAACAAACTAAAAAGGTCTACATATCTCAGAGTTTGCGTAAATCTAACACGAATACACTGCCGTCACTAGCACTCGCGCCGACTTTTGTACCCCTGGAGTTCCAGCAAACTTCAAATATACCGCCTGTGCCTTTGTAAGAGTGGACTAGACCACCTGTTTGGGTTGACCAAATGTGCACACATTTGTCGAATGACCCACTCGCTAAGAATTTCCCATCAGGAGAAAATGCCACACTGTATACAGGCTCTGTGTGTTTCGTCAATGTGTGAATACAAGCTCCTCTTTCAACGTCCCATAATCTCACAGTAGAATCAAATGAGGCACTGGCTAGTATTAAATTCATGTTTGGATTAGCTGTTCCGGGCCCAGTTGGAGACCACTTGATAGTGTAGATCTCTTTTAGATGAGCTTGCAAGTCGTGCACACAGGTGTCTTGCTTCATCGACCATATTTTCAATGTCATGTCGTCAGAGCATGATGCTAGGAGTTGTCCTTGGGGATCCCATTTTATAGCATTTACTTCATTCTGTAATAGAAAAAAGTTGGACAATGAAAAACAATTCAATTATTGTAAGTGGCAAAAAAGCAAAAGACCCATCATATGTACCCCTTTAACTATAGCTGTTTTGGAGCCATGTCCCCAAAAATGCATTTACCAAAACTTACAAGTGCAACTAGAGTCAAATTGTCAAAAGATTCAGATCTACATATTTAGAAGTCTAATCCCATTAATATTAAAAGACGAAAGTTTGTATATGTTCTCTTTCATGCCTAAAAGGCTAAATCAACTTTGCAACAATAGATACCCTTCAGCTGGTAAAAACATTAAATGGAGATAATATAAAGTTCAAATTGAAATTTCCATAACTTACAGTATGTCCTTGGAAGCTCTTTATAGGTTTGTCAGCATTAAGCTTGCAGACATGAATGCACTGATCAGTGGAGCATGATGCGAATGACGTGTTTGTCTGCCAGTCAACATCCAGCGCTGGCGCCAAGTGGAATGAGAACTGCTGAGTACATTGCCCTGTTGACGCATCCCAGATGATCGTCGTTTTATCCACCTGTAAAAAATATATTTTCTTTTAGTAAATATATAGTTGACGATGTTAAGATCTTGGTAAATAAGAGTATGTGATCCACTAATATGGAAGAGAAAAGAGAAGTATGCCCAAAATAGAGTTGAGAAGCACTATTAATCATGATAAAGTTTAGAATAGGGTAAATTTTTTATATGTGCTGAGTGCTGGGTATCCCAAATACAACTGAAAGAAAGTTGCGAAGGATTGAAAGGAGAGTGAAGCAGACTCCATCCAATTCACATACACAGGACTGGCATTGTATTAAAGGCCAATAAACAGTTTGGATATCAGTTTGGAGACAGCTGTACCTATATAATACTTACACCAGCACTCAAAATGTAATTCCCTCGTTTATTCCATTTTAGAGCAAATATTGGTCCTTTATGTTGTCCCAGCGTTGACGCTAATGTGCCATCTGTAGTCCAAATTCTTGCATAACCATCATAGGATCCTGTTGCAAGGAGATTTCCGTCACACTGCAAAATGACACAAAAGCTTAGTAAAAATAAACAAAAATATGTAGACTTGTTAGCCCAGTCAATGAGTGCCCAAAAAGGGTATGTGGATCGAAAAGTCGAAAGCAGAAAAACTAACTTAGTAACTTTGTTTGGACTAGTTAAGAGATAAACATACTAAAAGTCCCCACCCCTCCGAGGTGAGCCCGAGGGGGGGGAGGCCGAAGAAGGTCCCATTTTTAGGTTTTTTGCTTATATGTCAAAAATTGTGCGTTGTACGATATTTTGTTGTACTACATTATTAAACCTCATAAAATTTTCTATAACTTCGGCTTTGCCACTTTTTATCTATCTCCAATCGTTGTCCAGCTATGAGCTTCCAAACATGGTCTATTTTTAAGCCGCTCAAATTAGTTTTCTATACAAAGTCAGTAAAAAAATCTTGCAAATAAAATTTCACCAACTTCTGGTTGTCGTATCGTAATGAAATTTTGCAAATGTCTAGAAATCTGATGACATTTCAATAATCTGGTACCACTGAGCTGATCAGATGATGGAGCCAGGAGTTGTCTAATGAAACTCTTCCATGGCTATTAGTAAACCTATCGTGTTTGGGTACATTACATTCGAATTGATGAGACTTTTTCATAACAATTGCTGTCGAGGGTCTGATAATGGACCAGGAGATGCCCACGTCTCATCAATTCGAATGTAATGAGCCTAAACTGGTCGGTTTTACTAATAGCCATTTAAGAGTTCTAGTAGACACCTCCCGGCTCCATCATCAGATCAGTTCAGTGGTACCAGATTATTGAACTGTCTTCAGATTTCTAAACATTTGCAAAGTTTTATTATGGTACGAAAACTAGAAGTTGGTCAAATTTTATTTTAAAGATTTTTTGCCGACTTTGTATGGAAAACTAATTTAAGGGTCTTCAAAATAGACCATGTTTGGAAGCTCATAGCTGGACAACGATTGGAGATAGATAAAAAGTGTTAAGGCCAAAGTTGTAGAAAATTTTATGAGGTTTAATAATGTAGTCCAACAAAATATCGTACAACGCACAGTTTTTGACATATAAGCAAAAAACCTAAAAATGGGACCTTCTTCGGCCTCCCCCCCCTCGGGCTCACCTCGGAGGGGTGGGGACTTTTAGTATGTTTATCTCCTAACTAGTCCAAACAAAGTTACTAAGTTAGTTTTTCTGCTTTCGACTTTTCGATCCACATTTCTTCTTTTACTGGACTATGTATGTAGTGAGTGAGACATACATTCCAGTCCAATGACGTAACATCCTTGTTACTAGGTACTTCAGCTCCACCCTTCTGAATGCAGTGTCTTAGGACTAGTTGATTGGGAGTTGTGGCTGGATTATCTGACATGTCCCAAATTCTAAAAAATAAATAAATGCAATGTTATTATTTAAATAAATGAAATGGTACATTTGGTCAAGAAGACTACGTAATTATATGATTGATCTAGTAATTTATGTACACTGAGAGAGTATGCAAATTCAGTGTCTTATAATTTTATTAAATCACATGATAATGTGTAAATAGATTCTTCATTACAAATCAATCTTAAATTGTGGCAACAAAATGTTTCCTATATTTATGGGATCACTATGATTAAAGTGGTTGAATATTATGTACACTACACAGGGTAGTTTCAAGTGGGGAAATAACACAATACAAAAATTATAATGAAAATTACCTTGCCGTACTGTCTCCCGAGCCACTAGCGAGCAAGTCAGTGCTAGGGTTCCAGGCACAGATGAACACTTCAGACTCGTGGCCTCTCAGGACAGTGGCCTTGCTGGCAGGGATCTCTATAGACTGGTCCATGTCCATGTTTTCTACGGGCGCGCTGGGAGTGGCCGCTCCACCGGTTGAACCGGCAGGTGTGGCTGTGCATGTTGTACCCTGCATTTAGATTAGTTTTTTCATTCATTATTTATAGCAAACCTTTTAGTTAGCTTTGAGTTGAAACTATGAAGTTGCATGACATTAAGTGCTGATAAGGGCATAAATGGCAACAAAATTCACCTGACACCTATAGGTACTAAAACTGTAAACATGTACAAAACATAATATTATGTACTGTAAAGCTAGGTAACTTAGGCTCATAAAGTAACTACAGATGGGATTCCATATTGTGATTTCAAAATGTTTTAGTCCTTATTAAGAAATTTGTTGTTTCTTTTAACAAAAGCTGGTACAAATCCCATGAACCTTATAAAGGCTAGACAGCAAAACTTACATCAACTCCATTCTGTTCACTTCCAGACCCAGGTTCAGCTTTGATTGCTTGTTTCTGAGCATTGTGAGCATTTTGTCGTGCAGCCACTATATCAGGTGTCACAGCATCTATGAGACTTAGACTCTCTGTTAGTCTTGTTTCTGTACCTAAAATATAACCCAATAGTTTAAAAAATTATTTATTTATTTATTTTTATTTTATTATTCAGCACAATGCTAGGACTAACTTAATGCTAAAGTAGCATTTTCTACCAGTTGACCTGTTCCTGGAGAAAATTTACATGGATAATGGAGGAGTGCAGACAATATCAAGGACAGTTATTAAGAAAAAACTAAGCTCGATGAACATTTGAAAAATCATAAACTGTGAAAATCAAAAACACAAGTGCAGTGATATGCTTGCATCAACTCCAAGAGCTGCTATTGCATCATTAAAAAAACCCTAAAAACCTAATTAGAAAAACTGTTTATTTTATGTTTTGTTTTATAGCCGTGAATAAAGTTCTATTATATTCTAAAATAATAATAAATAACAATTCATACTCATATTTACATAATAAGCTAGTAGGTTTATGTTTATAAAACTTAATTTCCCATTATTAAATTCTAAGGCATTAGTTTCACGTAAAATACATGGTGGGCATTATAATTATCTTTATTAACACACTGACTGCAGAAAACACAACAGCTGTGTTTTTGAGGTCAGAATGCGAGTGCTAAAACACAATTGTTGTGTTTTGTCAAAGTATTCTTCTACAAAATTAATTTCTGGCTTACTCCAGTTAGTATTAATAAACCAATGCCAATGTGTTAACACATTGATTGCAGAAAACCTTGTGGATAGTTCTTAAAAATGCTGCCACAGCCAAATTGTTAATGACTTATTTGTCTCTGTGAGAAGTCTTACCGTCATCTCCTATGATTATAATTTCAGCTTCAGTGTATTGTAATCCCTTTTGTACTATATTCAATAGAGCAGCTGGAGGGACAAGTGCACCATTTATATTGCTTTGTGATATATGAGATTCAATGCCAAATGTATATGCCGAATGATGGAAACCTGTAATAAATAACATAGTATAGTGGTCCCAAAAGTCTCTTTTTAATATAATATTATGTTAGGTCAAGTTACTGCCATGTGCATGGTTAACCAAATAACACTGCATACAATTACTACATAGTAATTTTCACTCATACAAATGGATATTAATGTTCTCATTCAGACCTTTGCTTATGTAAACATGTCCTAACAATATCTTTAATGGGGGATGGCAAAACCAGCAACACGTCGGCCCATTGGGATCTATTGTGTTTGTCCTAATGAAAACATTATATTAATCTATGTAGAAGAACATAGGTATTCCACAAGCCCTTTATTTGAAAACGGGAGTTATCAGTATGGCAGAGATGATGGTGGGGCATTTTTAATAACTTGAGAACTGTAATAATTCATCTATGTCGTTTAGTAGACTTTAATCATAAGAAAATTGCTTTCTACTGTAGTATGAGCATGAGCAATGGAGAGGTTTCACGAGGATCTTGTATTTCGCATATGTAAGACAGACGCTCAAGACAAAGCGATATTTTGGGAATATCTGCGTAGTGATTTAACTTAAACATTATGTTAAGCTCTTTTATGGTTAAAATTCAGGCTTCTTTTGCGATAGCGTCTCGAAGTTCAATGAACTGAGAATACACCTTACCTGACTCTTGTAAATAGCGGTAAACGAGGAAATTAACCTCGTCACTTGAAAAGCTCATTGTGGTAGATTTTAACTAAACATAAACTTAATATATATGAATAACGAACGATATATGTAAAATTCCGAAAACTGGAAAAAACATTGATGACTATCATTGACAGCTTCACAATCATAAATACAGATAAAAAATCTTAAGCACAGAACAACAGACTACAGACTACACATTTTCAACAGATTATAATCTACCGGAAGTTATTTGAGACTAGAGATTTCATGATCGTCAAAAATTAAAGCTACCGATTATGGTCAAGAATCTAGATATCGATTATAAAATCGGTTATAGATGTCAAAATGCTTCAGTTCGATATTTCAAATCTCATCTCTAGGAAATGAAAAAAAAATTCATGACGTCAAAAAGTGGTTGGTGAATTAATTTTTTGTGATTTATTGTGAAATTAATCTTGGATTGGATTATTGCTTTACGCAAAGGTAAATGATAAAATTTTGCTTGGTTGATATCTCAAAATCTTTACACAACAGTATTAGCAAGTGCGCAAAATGCTTTGTCTTGTTTAGGATAATGACGCCATTTTGTCGCGCCGGCTGATCATAGAAATTATTATTTTGCAGATCAATTTCTGTGGGTAGGGCAAATGTTGTAATTATTTATTATTAGACTCATTCTGAAGAAAAGCTTGCTAAATTTAGAAGACATTGAAGGTGTAGGAGCCTCAGTTAGTGGTGAAATTTCGGTGAACGAAGTGCCCGATTTGTAATTGATTTTTTCTGTCGCACCCAAGTGCCGAAAGACGACTTTCCTAATGTCCTTTCGCATCTTTAGAAAAGTCGTCTGGTGCAACTACCCGTCTGATATTATCTCTAGAAATAAGAACAATAACATGAGCATTTAAGGTGGTATGTTATTATTTTATCATTATATAAATATTCAGATTACTACGACACTGCAGTTTGTGCGTATTGAACTATTTTTTACATTTTTTGTTATTATTCAATACATAAAACTCTATATGAACATATGGCTCGTTCTTTTCTCGTTCATTAAGTTATGATATCAAAAGTCACAAAGTTATATTCTTTGATATGTATCTAATAGACTTAATAGAATAAAATATTCTATTTCTAGAAGAAGCCAATGAGTCTTTTCATAATAGCTTGTGAATACTATAATTCCTATGAATTTGAACACTAAATCAATCACAAAATATATCAATAATTAACAAAATTATTTTTTAAATCTATTACTTATTGTAGTCATGCTGATGATCAAAAGTACCAATAGATTTGAATTGTTTTCAGAAGGGGCAATGAATTATCACATGTTTAAATAATGACTATATCAATGAAAGAACAAGACCAAATGCCGGGGGAGGTAAGATATTTATTACAATGTTATAAAAAAAATTAATTGTAAAAAGATAATCTCACAACTTTTTCAAAAGTGCTAGGAATTGGTATATTTGCTTGAGGTTTAATGAACTTTGAATTAAAATAATGTTTCCCTAAATGTTGTAACTACTGGAGTACTTAGTCTAAATATTACAATATATTATGGTGGCTCAGCAACTTGACATTTACTAAATAAATTTTACACAGGAGTAGTTTTATAATCAACCCTTATTTTGCCAGGCCTCAAGCTGTTTTACATAGAGATCTCTTTATTAACACCACAAGGAGAACAATAAATTGTCCCATTTCTTCATTGAGATTATTTCCAATTGGGTGGTAGGATCCAAAAATAGAATAATGTACATTCTAAAAATTAACTTGAAAAGAACTCTCCATTGAACCCTGTTGCCTGTTGAATAAATGCATTTTGATTTTGAATCACCTGCTTTTCCACTAACAATAAATATTATGTGTCCATAAAATATTTTATTATTCCCTAATGTCTATAATTGTGTCAGATGGGGTTCCCCGAGGCCAAGTTACGAGGTTTGGAAGAGAAGATCTCACACCCTCGCTGGGTTGTGCCAGTTCTTCCAGACCAAGAACTGGAGGCTTTGCTTGTTGCTTGCACAGAGTTGGCCGCAAAGGGTAAGTACAAAAATAACATTTATTTTATTATTCAGCTTAACACTAGGATTAACATAAAGTAGCATTTCTGCCAGTGGTCCTGGAACTGGGGAAAAATACAATGGAAGAAGTGCAGATAATGTCAGTGAAATGAAGCAATCTTAACTTTAGGGCTATCCAACCTAAATTCATATTGTCTTTATATCAAAACATGATAGGAGAAGAATGAGGATATGCATGTCAAGGAAAGTGAATTAGGATTTGACAAATTGCAAATTAGAATAGAAATGTGTTGTGTGCCAACCTTACATAGTGTGTGTGATAAGATCTAGAAGATGATGATCATTAAAAAAAAAGCTACAAGCTTTTATTATTACAAAAAATAGCATCTTAACTTATGTTGGGGGGTGACAAAGCCAGCAACACATCAACCCATTGGGATCTATTGTGTTAATCCCTTGCCTACCGTTTCCTACTCTTCAAAGAAGTGGTCAATCAAAGTGGTGATCCCACTAAAAGAAGAAAAATAGCTTATAGACAATATTATGGTGTCAATGACCAACACCACTTCAGCAACACTCACTCTTGTTGCAGGCCTATGTTGTCTATGGGTAACAACTGCTTTTGTGTCTCGTAACGTAAAAAAAATGTTAGAAAAAAATCTTTTAATTTTAAAATAGTACAACTGATGGTTTTATAACTAAAGTGATAAGACCAATGCTTCACCTGAAGTTAAGCAAAGCAGCTCCATTGCAGTCATAGTGATGATGAGCCATAAGTAAGCTTTTCACCCTAAGGACACTAGCTGATATACATAATATTTTATTATGTACACAGTACACACACTACATGGATTATGTTTATACAAGTGAATTAAATTAAAAATTTAAAAAACCCCCAACGCAATACGTAATTAACCATTTTTTGATGGCGGCCATCTTGGATTTTAAATTTTATATAGTGGGTTGTATTCTACTCGTTAAGCCCTTTCATTTGATACCCATATTGAGGGGGTCGTGGAAGAAAAAAGTAATCCGCCATTTTGTAGCGGCGGCCATCTTGGACCGATTTTCACCAAACATGGCTAAGAACACTCTCGACTAACTCTACTTTCAAACAAAAAAAACTAAATCAAAATCCGTTCATCCGTTTGGGCGCTACGATGCCACAGACAGACACATACACACACACACAGACAGACAGACAGACAGACAGACAGACAGACAGACAGACAGACAGACAGACAGACACGTCAAACTTATAACACCCCGTCGTTTTTGCGTCGGGGGTTAAAAATCAAACTATTTATAGACCATGATCATGTTATTAAGTTGATGACTAAGAAATGTTTACATAATTTATAGCATTGGAACATTTTATTATCTTGCATACATTATTATAAAAAATAAAAACACATTCTTTGGATTCATGGTTATTTTGCTGGGGCTTGATGATAACAAAGTAAATAGCATTTTGTGGTTTTGCCTATCACAATATGGTTTGAATTTACTGTCTATATCTTTAAAAACTGAAGAATTAATATTAGATATTTTAAATCACAGTTATCCTTATCTGATTGAGATATGAATAGAAGAAAAAATGTATGTATTTGAGGGTGTTAACTATTATACATTAATTACAATATCAGAAAGATTTTGCAGTGATTGAAGCTAGGGCTACAATACTATTGTGTAGGGAGTGGTGTGTCAAAATTTGTCATTGTCATACAATAAGTATGGCTAGAAATAAATAAATAAACACATCACTTACACTGTACAGTGTTCTGAATTATGACTGATTACAATTTAAAAAATCTTACAGTAACTGTAACTGCTAAAGTGCAGCAGCTATAACTATTATAGTGCAGCATTGGTGCAAAGGATGCAAGCTCAGCATAATATGCTGAGGATAGGTACTCAATGCTAATTTTTGGCTTGTAGTGTAACTCTAGCTTAAATCATAAAAGAGTATCCACTATAGATTTTGTTAATGTTTGAGACAGACAAGTAGACAAACGGCCCACCTGATGGTGAGCGGTTACCATCGCCTATGGATGTCTGCAACACCAGTGGCATTAGAGACGTGTTGTCGGTCCATTAACACCTTTATCACCTTCTTTATATATGTATTCCTCTAACACATAAAATGTTATTTGATACCACAGGAGAAGATCTAAACCACCCAGCGTGCCAGAGGTTCTACAATGATGCATTAACTCTGTCATTCACAAAAATTCTGACGGATGATGCAGTCTCCTCTTGGAAAGGCAACATACAGCAATGTGTTAGATCCAATTGTGAAAAATTGGTTAAATTATGTGCTATGAAATTGGACGATCCGAGATTTTTGCACTTACTGTCTATGGCATTTAATCCAAATAACAAGTAAGACATACCTATATATTTCAAACTTTTATTCAAATTATTTATTTGTAGAAAATCTTTAAATAATATATTATTATTTAAACAATATTACTTG
Organism: Hemithea aestivaria; assembly: GCA_947507615.1. Classification (NCBI taxonomy): domain Eukaryota; kingdom Metazoa; phylum Arthropoda; class Insecta; order Lepidoptera; family Geometridae; genus Hemithea; species Hemithea aestivaria. The sequence continues at coordinate 12,002,401 of OX382326.1, forward strand.
AAAGGGATAATTTCTCAAAGTGAACTTGAGGCATTACATAAAATAGGCTTCCCATAAATAGTGAAACATAATACTAATTTTGTATGAGAAATAAAACATTTTCATTAGTTTAGAAATGAATTACATATTATTTGAGATAAAACACTTTTTTGCAGCATTTGGTTGTGTCTACATCATAATATTTTCCTAGCTACTAAGTACTACTAAGTACTAGAAGTTCATATGACAATTGTTTTTCAGATTCCACACTTTCAATGCATCTCGAATCTGTGAAGGTTTGTCGGTGTCGTCAAACAACTCAACCAACACCGGCCAGGGAGTTTCAGTTCAGGAAGGGGAAGTGTTCGCCAAGTCACATGACCACCGCGCGCCTAGGGGATGGCTGGTCCATCTTATTAATGTGTAAGTCTTTTTTTCTACAAAGAATTAACAAAACGAGCATGTCACTCTCCTGATAATAAGAGATAACGCTGAGCTTTCCACTCAAGAGTAATGAGATGTTAAGAACCTGGTTATTTCCGCTAGTAAATCTGCATCACATGATATATGATTAGCTTACACTCACGGCTTCACTCCTGTTCAGAAATCCTTTCTTAGCAAATGTCTACATCACAATATCTACCTCTATTCCAAATTCTATCATAATCCATTCACTGCAGCAGTTTGAGCTGTGTGTAGATCAGTAAGTTAATCAGCTTTCCATTTTATACAGGTTATAAATTGATAATTTGAAAGTGCGTTCTTAATCACTATTTAGCTTTAGACCATGCAGCCAAAAATTTTAGAAGAATTAACCTAGAGAGGATAAATCCCTGAAGCTTGTAGCTTCACGGAACACTGCTGCAAAATGGTTATTATGACTGCTTGGCGACATGGTTTTGTAATGTAGGTGGTAACTTCCTACGTCCAAAACCTACCAACAGTGTTTCCATTGATCTTATTCTGTTACAGTTTCGGTCAAGCGGGAGGTTTTGTCAAGATGCGGGAGCGATTCGAAGCGATTATGGGATTTCAGAAGCCAGATTTAACAGCATCTATTAATTCAATTGAAAAAGTGGTAACAGAAACAACTGAGAAGGAATCTGAAGAGAGTCCATCTGATAAAATCGAGACAATTGAAAGTACACCAGTGATCACTGAAAATCTCGATGTAAGCTTTTTTATTATTTATAACTATTTTTTTTTTGTTTTTGCAATATGAGAATTTTGCTAATTATAATTAATGTCACTTTTAATATTTTATGTTTGTTTTTAGACCTAGCTATGACTAAAAGTTAAATTAAAACTTTGAGCCAACAAAATCTCTCAAGTCTTAATGTAACTTGATATTTGGACGAAAACCTATGTTTCAATACATTGCAAATTGCAACACTGTACTTCGTCACCCATTGACAAGTATTCGTGACATAATGTTTGTTTATCAGTTAACACCGCCGCGCAACGAGTCGTCCTCCATGGAACAGTCTATGACGGGGGAGTCCCGCGTGGCCGCGGTGTGGCAGCTGCTGCGTCCACTCGGCCTCTGCCATGACCTGCTCACTTCACACACTGTCACCACTTACCTGCTGCCTGTGCTGGTATGTACAATGTATACAACGAGTCATCCTCCATGGAGCAGTCTATGACGGGGGAGTCCCGCGTGGTCGCTGAATACTGAATTAGAACTCTTATCTTTAAGAACAGATTCTTATTTTGTTTGTTTGGAAGGATACACTTTACGTTCCAGTGATTCTGTCATGTGGTTTTTTAGATAATTATTTAAGATTGCAATTATTTGCATAGATCTTGACACACAATGCACAGAAGCAAAAAAACGAAACAGCTTACTGAACGGTATCAAATCATGCGTCTTGAACAAAACGCCATTATTTTCTATTAATAGTTATTTTATATTCTACGCTCTAAAATCATGATGTTAATAAAAAATATTTTAAGTTTTACTACACTAAACTACAGTTTAAAATATTTTTAGTGTCCTGGCAATACACCCAATTTTCTATTAATATTTTTGTTTTTTTTTAGGAATGTATTCCAACACTTTTGGATAGTTTAACCGACGAGGAGCTGAAGCGCGAAGCGCGAGGCAGCGAGAATAAGACTGATACTGTATCTTGTTTAATCCGCGCGTGCAAGTACGTCTCTGTGAAGACGCCGCACCATCAGAACCTTTTGAAATGTGAGTATAGTATGAACACTGATACCTGCAATCCACATATTGTGAGTATATAATGAACACTGGTTATATTATATTGTCTTATTAAAGTATTAAATACCAGTATAAATGCCGCGAGTTCATTAAATTTGAGTGTGTGAAGAAATGTTATAGCTATAAAAAAGCGTCACTGATTCAGTCAATCAGACAATCTATCAACGCTTAAGTTTTCGCCTATGCTCTTCAAGGCACAATGTCATTTATACGGTATGTTCGTCGAGAGGTTAATACCATGGACTGGTGGAGATGGTCTTAAGACGCGTAACCACTTAACTATAAAATAAAATGTGTTTGCTTTTCTAAAAGTAACGCGCTCTTCATACAAGTAAGCACACGGGCGGCATCTATCCTAACGTTGTTATCATTTTCAGTGTTGTAATGTAACATTTTTCATTGTATAGATTTTATGTTTACAATATTGTGATGTAAAGTTCCACTGTGTTGTTCTGTGATACATCAGTCATCAGCCGGCGGCAGTACAAGGGCGGCGCGGACCCTGTAGCTGCTAAGGGGCGTAGTTACCGCCCCTTGGTCGCTACATCGTTTGTGCCGTCCTTACTTCTACGATGCACCATCATTCATCTGGTCTGCGTTCTTCGTGGCGTCCGTTAGTGTAATTAGTATCATTGTGTTAACATTGGATTTACACTGGTTTTCTTTAGCTGCATGGAAAGTACTTGTCAGCAATACTACTCTAGTGCTTTACTAGACCATATTGTGTTCCCAAGCGGTCATTGTAGCCGTGTTCCGGCTCAATTTTCAGTGAAGCTGGGGATATTATACTAGTATTTTTAGCAGACAACGCGCCAGCAATACCACTGGTGTCGCAGACGTCTATATGCGTCGCAAAAAGCTTACCATCAAGCGGGATGTCTGATTATGTGCCTTGTCTCTAAAATTAAGAAAAAGCTGATTTCAAGTGGATGTATGGCTTTAGGACTTGTGATTATATTTATTATACTTGCACTATACAAATGGTTTATCTCTAATTAAATTATATTACTTATCAATTCATATCTTGGTAGATTTATTAAAAGAATGAGTTAAAGAGAACTTGTGTAATTCCAGCAGATTCGTTTATTGTTAATAATTGTAACCGAGGAGTTAAATTAATGTATTTATTTTACTTGTGATATTTGTCATCATGTTATGCACAATTCATATCATAAGTCCAGTGATGCGGCGCTAACGTCTGTAAAAGTATTTTTAACAGACACATAAAAAGGAGGAAAGGTTCATAATTTAGTGGAACCTTTTTCAAATGCCATACTTTTTAGGTGGACCCATTTATTTTTTCGAAATCAGTCCAACGGTTTTGTATTGATGAAAAGTTGGTTTAACTGCAAATAAAGACCTATGCGCCTCACCATTGCTTATTGAAAACTAGCTTGAATTTTTAAAATAATTTTTAATACACATGTAAACATTGACAAAAATGTTTTACACTTATCACCCAAATGCCTGTGTTTTAGTATCAATTAAGCTTAATAAATGTTTCTCACGTGTCTCCCACATTTCAGCCTTAGAAATGTTCCGGTTAAAGATGATACTGCGTTTATTGCAAATGTCGTCGTTCAACGGGAAAATGTCAGCACTGAACGAGATCAACCAACTAATCGCATCGTTTTCACAACAACCTAAACCGGACTGGCTCACTCCTGCAGCTATTACTGTAAGATACTTTTTATTATCATTGCCATAAAAAAAAAAACCAAATATCTCCATATCTCTAAATATATTTTTTGTTCCTCTTGTAGTCTAATAAAGAAATACTATAAGGGGATTTGTAGGGATAAGTATTAATGATTAGGCTAGGGGTTAGGGGTCGTTTGCGCCTCTTCCTTCCAGCATCAGCTTGTCAAAGATCATTAGCGCAAAAATAGAAAAATAGTTCATAAAACACATTTAAAAAAGTTAAGGCCACAATGGAGCACTTTTGTAAGTCAATTTAAAAATTATTTAGTTCTATTTCAAAAGTATAATTTGTTCGAAATACACCTCTATGAGAAGAATGAGCAAGAAACTCATGGGATTGTTCTCTTCAAATATTTAACAAATATATTCATTTTAGACCTGGATCAGAGAAAACAATGTAGTAGAAATAGTATTACGGGATTCACTCCACCAACCACAATACGTAGAGAGATTGGAGAAGATGCTCAGGTTCATGATAAAGGAGAACTCCCTGACGCTTGACGATTTGGACGCCATTTGGAAAGCGCAGCACATGAAGCACGAAGCTATTGTTAAGAATCTTCACGACTTGTTAGCGAAGTTGGCGTGGGACTTCACGCCGGACCAGCTCGATCATCTGTTTGACTGTTTTAAGGTATTTATAAAATATGATTATTAAGTCTATAAAGTCTGCGTTCTATTTGGCGCAATCGTGTAGTGCAAGTGTTAAATTCTCAACAGAGTGCTTTTTACATCTTGTTCCATTTTATCCCAGGTGGGGCTGGTCTATAAGATGTTTTTTTTTTTGTTGTATTTTCTATTTATTTTCCTTGTTGACTTGAATAGCTATTGTATACTTTTCATACCTATAACAATTTACAACTTGTTTAACATTACCCGGTTTAAAACTTCTCGTTTGTTACCGGCCAACAGATTGAGTTTTCACTGATAAATATCGGACCAGAGTTACCAAGAAGGGATAGAGATATCCAAATTTTTTAAGCACTTATTGGTCAGTTTTAACCTATCTTCTCTTCTCGGCGTCATTTGAAACGTATTGTGGTATTTTTAGATCTTTTTTTATTAACTGTGTATTTTCAGTATTCTTGTTTTATTATAGGCGAGTTGGTCAACTAGTAATAAGAAGCAAAGTGATAAACTATTAGAAGTAATAAGAAGACTTGCAGAGGATGACAAAGATGGTGTTATGGCTAATAAGGTATGAGGGACCTACATACAAATGTTCATGGAAATTCTGTTAAAAGATATTAATTCTAAATTTTTTATAGGTTTTGGTGCTGTTTTGGAACTTGGCTCATTCGGAAGAAGCTTGTACAGAGATTATGGATATGGCTCTCGCCAATCTCATCAAAATATTGGATTACAGCTGTAGTCAAGATCGTGATACACAGAAAACGCTCTGGCTGGACAAGTGAGAACTACCTCCATTTATATTTAAATTAAACTTATTATTGAAATATTTAAATTGTATAATCAAACTTATAATATAAACTTGATATACGATGACTGACTGATCTATTAACGCACAGCCTTAACCGCTGAACGGGTTTGGTTGAAATTAGGAATACACATATATTTTGTGCTGTAGAATAGGAGTTCTAACGAATACGTTCTACGTTCCTATAGGAAAGCATTTCTTCACGTGGTCTAAACCGTGACCATGAGCTAATAGTTTTATAAAAGACCGTAAAATATACAATTTTGATGAATTATTTTCTGTGTGGGAAAAGAGTCTATTTACTATTTACCCATCATCTTTTCGAAGACTTGAAGAGTAAATGTATGCCTTTTTCAGATGTGTAGAAGAGTTAAAAACCAGAGAGAAATGGGTGCTACCGGCATTAAAAGTGATGCGAGAGATCTGTTGCCTATACGAGTCTGGAGGCGGCACGGGCGTGAGGCCGCACGTCACTAGACAGGAGCTCATCGACCGCTTGCAGACGCAGCACTCGCTCGTCATACTCGTTACTGACTCGCTCACAACTTATATGGACGGGGTTAGGAATAAACTTGCAGGTGAGGAACTTATAATATTGGTTCAGCAGTCACTCATATAGTCTAGTAAATAAATAGTCATGTTGAAGCATTAAAAAGTGATGATAACAAACAACTAAACGCGCGCGCACATTAATCATGTCATCTACGTCTTCCTTGAGAAACAAAATAACATTATTTATTTTTTTATGTGTAGAAGTAAGAAGACGAGCAAGACGCTCTCCTGACGTTAAGAAATAACGCTGCCCATAATCAGTACAGTGCTACCCAGAATTTCACAATTATGCGCAATTCTAGGTGCACTGCACCAACGCTTCTTACTCAAGAGTCATAAGATGTTAATACTCTTTAGCCCAGTAATTTCACTAGCTACAGTGCCCTCCTACCGGAGCACAGTAATGTTTGCACATCACTGCTCAGGCGGTAGAATAACTGGCACTGTTGGGGTACCCACCTAGACGACCTCCTGCAAAGGAAGTCTACCCCCGGTACCCCAGGACCATTAAACCCAGGACACTAAGACATACATCTCTAGCTCTAATCCAATGTGTTGATAACACTCAAACCCATGGATGTATTCAACTGTTTGATAGCATAGCAATATAAGTATTCCTTTTTTCTACCTCCTCTCTTTTGTTAATCTCAAACTTGTTCTTTAATTTTGATTATTATTTTAGCGGAGGGCACCATAGATTGGGAGAGCTGGCTCCCCGACGGGCGGTACCCTCACGCGGCGCAAGTTCACGAACGACTGAGCTTCCTCAGATTTCTACTAAAGGATGGACAGCTATGGCTCTGTGCTGAGCAAGTAAGAATCTATTTTTTTCGCTATTTTACTATACACTGGTCATTCACCAAGAACTTCATTGATATTTAAGTAACAAAAGGGTAAAAGATTGTACGACCTTAAAATCTGTGTTCTGAACAGATTTTTATACACTGTTTCCACTATTTTAGGGTTATATTAAGAAGACACAAGCACTCAAAAATCTTTGTTTTTCACTATGTGTGAAGAATATGTTCTGAAACTTGAAAAATGCGTTATAATGTATTTCAGGAACAGTTGTCTATTTCGGAATGTCTTATTCATGTACTTTACGTTGATGCAGAATGATGCTATTCTAAATTTACATCTGACCCAGTTTATTGTCTATTCTGTTATATTGTTAGATAGACTATCTGTTTTCTCCATTCAGTATCATATACCTATTTATTTACAATTTAGCTGTTTATCTACCGTGTCACCGGACTGATAACGAAAATAAGATAACCGCGTCGAAGTAGCGGTACATTTTTTTTTGCCGTAGCGTGTCCACTGCACGTCCGTCACCATAATACAGATAATCAGGGCCGTCATCTCGTTCTCGGTTACGTGGCGATGACGACGTTGGTATACAAAAGATATCTAGAATTTCAGCACTAAAAAAAGGAGAAAACTTAAGCCATTTGTAAAAATAGATCAAAGTTATTTTTCCTGTTTGTGTTTAAAAATATAAGAATAGAATATGTTTCCGAACGGTTTTAGCTGATTATTATTTCGAAATTTATTATAATATAATTTCATCATTAAAAAACATTATATAAACTAATTATAAGAACTACTAATCGTAAAAAATCTAATTACTTGTTGACAGTAGAGTTATGTAAAAAACAGGCATCATATTTGCAGGCCAAACAAATATGGGTGTGCTTGGCTGAGAAGCCGGCACACATCGGGGACAGGGAGGCTTGCTTCCGATGGTTCAGCAAACTGATGGGCGAGGAACCTGACTTGGATCCCAATGTCAACTTGCATTTCTTTAGACGTAACATTATGACGCTACCACCGAACCTACTAACACACTCTGGCATCAAATGTTTTGAAAGGTTTGTATTACTTGTTAGTTTCTATATTCCATAATATCTGAACTGCCTATTTACTTACATATTAGTCCATTCAGGTCAGTAGTTTAGAGTCAAGAGCTGACAATAAACACCCACTTATTCCAACATTCACCGACCACCACTAAGGCTTGTTCTCTTTGTTTTCTGTCATATTAATTACTATTAATTCTCTCACGCCTTTTATAAGCTGTCCCAGACCTAATTCTGACCAGAGTTCTGTCTACGTATTATGTCCCTTAACTGCCTCATTGACTAGGTTTTTAGGTTCTATTTTTCCGTATAGATTTCGCCGTTGTTTGATATAGTGCATCAAGTATTACACAAACGATTGCATTTGCAGATTCTTCAAAGCAGTCAATTCCAAAGAAGGCAAACTAAAAATGAAACGAAGGAGTTTCCAACTAGTGGACGCTGATCTCATAGGCTTAGATTATTTATGGAGGGTGATAACAGAGTGCGACGACGAGATATCATTGCGCGGCATAGAGTTGTTGCGTGAGGTTTGCACGTGCGTGGGGCCGCAGCTCGCTGCTGCCCATCACCACGAGGCATTCCTCACGCAATGCTTCGCCAGGTTGCAGCGACTGCAGAAGGAAATGGAACAACAAGAGGGTGAGTACCATCCCTGTATTTGTATGTTGTTATGACGAGGATAATGCAAAGGGTTTCGCCGTAGCCGAAAACGGGTAGAAAGGAAAGGAGAGATGAGTTGATACATTTGAAATACTCTTTACTTTCTTGTAAGATTAGGTTGCTTAATTATGAATAGCATAGAAATATTTATTGTAGTGTATATGTCAAATAGCTCAAACTTGTTACTTTTAATGTATTCGTAAAGGCTTGTAAACTATTCTACTCATCATGGGACATTAAAAGTACATTGGGTAATCTTCATATTTTTGTCGGATATTCTGACTATTAGAGCTCATTTTGAGGCCTCTGATAACAGTGACTAATTATAATATAATTGTTCTTTCGTTTTCAGACGGATCTGAGGGTTGTACAAGAATGTGTCGTGTAATTCGTGCCATACAAGAATACATAAACGAATGTGATAGAAGATTCTCCTCTGAGAGGCAAATCCTACCGATCTACCGGTCGGCGCGGGGTCGTCAATGTTCCATCATAGTCCGGTTTAACTTCCAAACTGGACAGAGACAGGTCGAAGATATCGAAGTCTTCTCGCACTCTAATGAGACGCTGCACTCGTTACGATCCACCATTCAAAGGAGGTAAGAAAAAAAAAGGTTCAAAGAGAGTGGTAGGTACCTATATGGTTTATAATTCAATGTATTTACATATGTTATGGCAACGTACTGGCAATACCTCCAGGGGTATTGCCAGTTGAATGTGCCTATAGACATCGGCAACACTCCGTTAGACGAATCATCTGATTGTTTGCCATCTATGGCTAAAACAAAACTCAAAATATTTCATCAATCAAAACATACAAGTCTTTACATTTAATCTTTTTTTTTTGCAGACTAAAAGCCCTAACAGAGAATTCACTAAAATTAGAAATGTACATCAACAAAATAGAGCTGTATGCTAATGGAGATCTGTTGGATTCTAGTCATGACAGGAAAATACTCTCGCAGATCCCTTTACGTGATAAAACTGTGATTATTGCTAAGGTAAGATAACTTTGAGTTACATTAAATACTTCTGTCTTGGCTGATGTTAAGTACTGCTGTATATAGATATGGAAGCAAAAGAAGTACGAAATATTTCTTATTTACCCCCGTTTTTCTGAACATAGTTCGACAAGACTTGATTATGACCGGTGAAACAGATTCCAGTTGGCCACCAACGACGTTGGCCACGTTGGTTGGTTGTTATCTACCACAGCCACGGTCGAAGCTTATCACCAGTAAGGCGTCTATAATTTCGTTTTGTGTAATATTATTAAGGAGATGTGGTGGCCACCACTTTTTCTGTACAATTTTTGTATTGTGGTTCTGAGAACGTGCATAGATGTAGTAAGCTCCTCAGGCTGAGGAATGAATGAAAACTTGCTCTGCCCATCTCACAAATATGTAGGACTAGCTGCGGTTTTACCCGCTGTTCTATAGCCTATAGGTTATTCCAGGGTCTGAGCTATCTCTATACCAAAATTCAGCTCAATCAGTCCACCGTTTAGGCGTGAAAGAGACAAACATACATCCAATATTTATGTAGGTGTAGGTTTGTATTTATATTTTGACGACCTCTGTGGCGCGGTGGGCTAATACCCGTTTGCAACACAGAAGGTTGCGAGTTCGATTCCCGCATGGGACAAATGTTTGTGTGATCCACAGGTATTTGTTTCTGGTCTGGGTGGTTTTCAATATCTATTATAAGTATGTATTTACAAAAGAAAAGAATATAAGTATTATATCCGTTACCCTAACCACCATAATAAAAGCATTAAGTTGCTTAGTATGGGGTTAGGTGGCGCTGTGTGAAATGTCCTAAAATATTTATTTATTTAGATAAGTAGTATTAATAAAGTAGTTAGTAGTAGTAAGAAATGATTGTTTATATTTAAGTTACAAACTTCGTTATAAGGGTGCTGCAACATCAATAGCAGCAGGATATGTGTCGTAATAAAAAAATTATGTAGTTTATAGGAAGGGTAGGATGATGTGTGAGCTATTCTATAAAGAGGTTAATAGTGCGGTGCGTGCAGGTGTACGATGGGCAGGTGTGCGGCAGCGGCGGGTGTGGCTCCTCCAACGAGTCGAGCAGCGACTCCAGCACCTCCTCCCCGCCTGTCTCGCCCACGCCTGAGCATGCTCTACCCGGAGTGGTGAGTATTCATACTAACCATACGTATTTTAGGATAAATTTTGATATGTTAGGCTGACAAATTGAGCGTACGTAGCTCTCGTAACCTACCAGTGACTTCATCCGACCCCGAGCGTCTGGTTTTATTGGCGGATCTATGCCTTTAATATAAGACCTTTCTTGAGATATGTAATAGTTAATGATCATAAGCCCGCTTCATAATGTGGCTACGAACGTCCGCAAAAGCTGCAAAATGAGTGTCGCTCATCCATATTTACGGTTTTTGTGGGTGTTACACACACAACTTGCACGTGAAAAGAGTTCTGGACTAAAATGTGGAGCGGCTTATGCACTGATACTATTATCAAAAAATAATATTTTTACCAAAAGCATGTTTTTGCTTTTTAAAAATTATCTTTCATCGGATTGTTCAGGGCTGTATAGCGGATAGTTAAAATCATGGTGTAACATTGTTCTTTGTTTCAGCTTTTCTCCCAAGGTTCATGGTATTTGCCGTTTGTACTATCACTGGAACATATCGGCATCACAAAGAGATTTGGACAGTTGACAGAAGCTGCACATTTATTGTCACAAATATGTCCACCACATAAATTGACTGTATGTACACGTTTTAATCATTTTATATTGCTTTTGATTATAAAAGATATAATTGATAATGATAATATCTTTATTTTAGGTGGAGAAACTGCAAGAAGCGTTGCTAAGTCGAGAGAACACGAAGCTACGGGATATGCTGTACGGTCCCGAGCCGCCCACAGTTGCCTACAACATGGAGGCATGTGTTGCAAAGTAATTTCACTATAACTCTTATACTTATGCCATTTAAATAAATACTAATTGTATCATTTCACTTGTAGGTGTTATACAGTATGGTAATGCCAGCGGCTGACTCAAAACTCGACCGGAGTCGTAGCTTTCAACTGGCTTGTGTAAAGAAAGCTCCACTTTTGATCAAATGTTTGTCGGATGAAGAATTTTTGCAAGACGCAGCACCACATACTCGAAGGTACAATTTTTAAGTTTAAGGTACATTTTCAGGTTCCTTTTCCATTTTTTAGGGTTGTGAAGCTTTGATAAAGAACGGTTATTTATTTTTTTTTGTACTTTTCAGGGTTGCATACTTGGCGCTAGTGAGATTATCTAAGTTAATATTGTACACATTAGGCCATTTGTTTGAAATTATCGCTCCACACGTTGAAGAATCAAATGCGGATAAGGAAATAAGGTTTGTGATACCAGAAATTATAAATGTTCTTTTTTACATTATTATTAAATGTGTGTACAATATTTTCTTTGTGTTATAGGATGGATGTAACAATTTTAAGAGAAGCTCTTCAAACCAATCACAGTTGCGAATTGTTGGTCAAAGCGATCTCTGAGAAACTGGCTGCTACTTTAGGAGAACAGGTACTGATTTTAATAAAAATTATTCATAATATAACAGAAAACCATGACTTGCTAAATGATCTTATCAAACCAAAAGCTTTGTTTTTAACTACTTCACCATTACTAACTACCCTTCTATCATTTTTTCATTACACATAATATGAGTCTTCCTTCAATCAACTATAGACTTATGCCTTCCATACACCCTTGGTTAATGGTTATGAGAATTTTTACAACCCCTAAAGGGGCTGAAACAGCGGATGTTAACTACATAATATAATGGCTCAATTTATTTGTTTATTGTAATTGATAATATCTTTATTGTCAGGTGATATCAGGCAGCCGTGAAGAGGGCGATTCGGAAGTGATGTGGTGGCGCGTGCCAACCACGACCTCTGTTCGAGCGTTGTACTCGCTCGCCTTCACTGTGGCGCAGCCGCCGGACATCAACGGACTCATACACCCGGATGATGTCGTCTGTATGTTACTAACCTACTCTAAATTATATGTCGTGTACCAAAAGTTTGAATCTATCAGAAAGGATGTTGATGTCACATCAATGTTATAAAAGCAAAAAAAATTCGTTGGTTCCGTTCGTTTCGTGGTGGTTGGTTTCGCGTCTAAAACGGGTCTACCGATTGACCAATTGAAGTTAGCTGAGAACCTGGACACAGGGATATTTCGTGTAGCAAATAAACTGCTGGCTAGTATAGTCCTATTTTTCTAACTGGTTCTTGTATTTTTTTGGGTACGCTCTTGTGCGTAACCGTCATTCCTACTCATTTTATAATGAGTGAAACAAGTGAAATACTAGAGAGACGTGATACGTGATATGTCTCGCTCTACTAAATGTTTACAGATTTTTTCGAGGAAAATTAAGTTATTTCATATTATTTAGTTTTCTATGTCTTGTGTAACCACACTACTTATTAAAGTACAAATTTACTTTTATATATTTCATATATTTTTTTGTTTCAGTGGTCCGTGAATGTATGGAAGTGGTTACGATATGCACGGCTTTGAGCGGAGGTCGATTAGAGACGTTGTTACACGAGTCTTGGTGGCAAGATACCGCTTTATATCTCATGATTGACTGCAATAACGCTCAGGTAAGTTATACTGCACACATATCCATCATGTTTTCTTTCTTTCTGTATCCGTTCATTTGGTATTTCAGGCATAAAAGTATTGACTAATTAGGTATTTTAAATATTACTAGAATGATTGGATTTACTTTGTGCACGACTTGAGACGTTTTTATAAGTTATTGTGCTCATGATATTTTATTTTTCAGAACTGAATGAAACTTTTCGCTTAGTTTATGCTAGATAGAAAACTAACATTTTCTTTCAACTAGCAAGTTGAAAGAAAATGGCTGTCGTCTACTCAAAGGCTCAGTATTCCCTACCTCATATTAAACTCGAAAAATACGCGAAAAATTTTTTTCTAAACATTTCCACCTCGCCTTTAAAAGCTGTATGTATCAACAGATCAGAATCGCGTGCGCGGAGCAAGTCCTAGCAATGTGCGCTTGGGGCGGAGGCGGCGGAGCCCGAGCCGCTTTGGCTGCACTCTGCGAGGGAGGGGAAACAAACACCACTGATAAAGCAGGCTCAGCAGGGGCCGCCGGTACTGACAAAGGGACAAATGATAAGGAGACAAATGTCCTTGATAAGGGGACAACTGTCCTTGAGAAAGGGACTGTTAACTCGGATAAAGGGACAGTTAGTGCTATTGGCGCGGGAGCGGCCGGCGGTGCGCGGTTGCAAAGTCACGCGCGCAACGCTCAGCAGTTTCTGCAGTTATTATGCCGACTTGTTGCCCTCGCCGGACCTAATTCGAGGACGCTCAGTGATCTTGCACTAGAGGTTTGTATTATTTTCTGTTTTAAATAAATCTTTGTCTGAAAAATATGTACCCTAGGAATTAGGAATGATTTTCGTTTGTGGATAATATGAGTGAGTTCGAAGTTTTCTTAGAAATATACATCTTTGTTCCCTATTTATACGCATCCAAATAAAAATACGGCTGCGGCAGACCAGTCTGATGTTCCGACGATTGTAAAAATTTTTGATTGATACATGTTCTATCAGAGAAGAGAAGAAAATTTATCAAAAATAGTGTTATTGAGAGAGCGTCCAGTTGTATAAGTGCTCTTATAACTACCTATCTATCTATTCAGCCTGTATCCACCCACTGCAGGGTATAGGCCTCCTCATGGTCACGCCACACCTTCCGATCCTGTGCGAGTCTCATCCAGTTCCTTCCGACATACTTGACAATATCATCTGACCATCAGGCTGGTAGGTCTGCTTCGAGATCTTAAAAGTACCTACCCTAAATATATTTCTTATTTGTCAGGTATCATGGTTGCGGTCAGTGAAAGCGAACCCCGAGTTGTTGGACGATACGTTGCTGGAGGGGCATCTCAACCTGGCCAAGGAGTTAGTGTCGCACGTGCCCGCACAAGTCAAGTACCAATATGGAGCTCATCCTGAACATCCCGATTCTGGTCTCATCAAGGTGAGCTTACATTTATTAGAATTAATAGACCTCTATTGAATATATTCAAATATTATAAAGCTAAATATTAGGCTCTTAGTTATAACAGAAGGCAATTTTGGTGATTATGATTAATATCTGAATATTTTTTGTACATTTGTGATGCAAAGACTGGGCTAAACAATTTCCCATTGAACAAGATCACACATTTAAATTGTAAATTCAGTCGGCTGATAACTTTCTCGATGATCTTCCTCTTAGTAAATTGAACTATGTGTCCTTTCTAGCCTGGTGTGACTCCCCCAGTTTTAGCTCAGTACTAAATTGTTATCATTATATTCAATATTCTATTAGGGAATTAGGGGCCAGCTCCACCTCGTACATACATACATATTTACGCACGCAGTGTCAAATTGTCGAAACAAAAAACGTAAAAAACATTTTTAGAATTTGACAATGCACGCGTACACGTGCACGAAATAGAGCGTGGATGTTTTTTTTTTTATATAGCAGACTATACAAGCGTTTGACCGCAATCTCACCTGTTGTTAAGTGACGATGCAGTCTAAGTTGTAGCACGCTTGTTCAGTAGGAACCTCACTCTTGATTTGAATAACCCCACGTTACAGCATACGGGATTCACTGACGATGACTGTAGACTATAATTAGTAGTTGCCGAAAAGTTAGATGATTGTTGCAGGAGATCCTAACAGAGTTTCTATGGCCGTACTCGTGGGCGTGGAGCCGCATGTGTAATGGCGTGTGCGGCGAGCCGGCGACGCCGCTGTGCCGGTCGGCAGGCGCTGCCGCAGCCGCCGCGGACCTGCTGCTGGCACTCGTGCACGGCTGCGTGCCCAACATGGCCGCGCTCGTGCACCTCATCGACCTCATGTTCTATGGAGGTAGGCTTACATTATTACATATTACAGTTAAGATAGAAGTACTCTTTATTATGGACCAACATATTTACACACTAATAAAAATATACACAAACTATTAACTTAAAATTAGAGAGAAATTTTGGTCTACTGTTACAGTAGTGTGCGTCTATGATGATGACAGTGGATGACGTCACCAGAATGTTCACTGTTGCCCTACTTTTACCTCCTTTTTGTATGACACCGAAAGGCCAAAATACTTCCAATCTGATCTACGAGATAGATGAAGCTGGTACCATTTGTTGGAAATGATTTTACTACATACTAGAATTATTATTAGAATTGCAACCGAATTGCGTTCATATCGTATAAACAATCTCTTACAGCAGGGCTATTCACTTATTCACCAGGGAACCAAACCAAAAACCGAATTGTCAAAAATGGATGAAAAGATGTGAAATGTCACGTCAAGTCGATACGACTTACTACGTCATTTCATACATTTTTGACAATTCGGTCTTCGGTTTGGTTCCCTGACGGATAAGTGAATAGCCCTGCTGATCACTCATGTCACTTCATTTAATGGCAAACTAAGTTAAGTTGTAGTTACATAACAAAGCTGCAAACAAAGCTATTTCTTTTGATTATTATTGCTCCTAAATTGGCTGTTTCGTACTACGAATCTCTTCGTTATAAATTTAAATCACTCAAAGAAAACTCCGTACAATGTTTTCTCGAGTTTTCTTTTCGTTGATCATTACCACTTTCGTGAGCTACAATATACACTGTTTCACAGACAAAAGCGTCCCGCTATCGGAGTGGGAGTACATGCCGTGTGTGGGCCCTCGTCCCCCGGCCGGCCTGGTCGGCCTCAAGAACGCCGGCGCCACTTGTTACATGAACTCCGTACTACAGCAACTGTACTGCGTGCCCGCCATTAGAGACACGCTGCTCACTGTTCAAGGTTAACCATCACTATTTATGAAGTTATTGCTATGTATAGGGCTAGATGTCAGAGTAGTGAATGAGCAAACATGAACAAGTTTATTGTCAATCATCACTACAACATTATCACGAACAGGCGTCCGTTTTTTCCTGTGGTTGTACGTCCAGTCTGTAATCTGTAGGCCCTGGGAACAAATCTCTAGTGTGTAGAAAAGTTTTCGTCAGAATGCTTTTGTATTTCGGAATGAATATAAATCTTTGGGTTGTTTTAGTTTCCTATAAAATATGTAGGAGGCTGATTATGATGCATGCCTTGCAGTAAATTTACCCATCTAAAACTGTAATAAATATAGGTTGGCCACACAACCAATAACTGTGATTTGACTCTGTTAGTGTAATATTAACCTCTATACCTAGAGTATAGATCTTTATTTATATTGTGTTTTAAAGGAGCAGCGACAGACCCCGATGAAGATTTCTCAGGAGAAAGCCATCATCACCATACTATGGAAAATAATACTGAAGTAAGAAATTACCATTTTCTCTTATATGTAATAAATATTTTATCAGATTCTAACAGGATTTGTATTATTTCTCAGAACAATAATGAGTACAACACGACAATATTGAAGCAAGTACAAGCAATATTCGCACACTTGCACTATAGCAAGTTGCAGTATTATATTCCTAGAGGATTGTGGGCTCATTTCAAGTAAGTTTAGCAAGATAACATAGATAAAACAATATGATCTTTACATCATACTTCTTCCATTACATAAAATTAAATATTTCAGACTTCAAGGAGAACCGGTGAATTTACGCGAGCAACAGGACGCAGTCGAATTCTTCATGTCGTTAGTCGAGTCTTTAGATGAAGCTTTGAAATCACTCGGACAAGAGCAGCTCATGGCCAAAACTATGGGCGGTACTTATTCCGATCAAAAAATTTGTAAAGGCTGTCCACATAGGTAAGAACAATTACTACTACTACAACATTTATATAAATAAATAAAAAGCAATTTTTTTTATGTTGAGAAGTATGAAGACGAGCAAGACGTTCTCCTGATGTTAAGAGATAACGCTGCCCATTATCAGTACAGTGCTACCCAGAATTTCACAATGATGTGCAATTCTAGGTGCACTGCACCAACGCTTCTTACTCAAGAGTCATAAGATGTTAATCTCTTTATCTTTATTTTTTTTTAGATGTTAAGGTTTTTTTCTTTTTATTGACAGTAATAAACAGAAAAGCGAAAATAAGTATACAATTTGAACAATTCTATTGTCAAATGGGATAGACTCAGCTTTGTGCGGCACAGGGAGAAACCACTGCGCAGCGCTGGTTTTCAGTCTATCCCAAACTCAAGTGCCGGTGTTAGACAACACACACTACGACATCTCTAATTATAATAATTACTAATTACACGTTAAATATTTGTTTACTTTTCAATAGGTATTGTAAAGAAGAACCGTTCAGTGTGGTGTCACTGGACATAAGAAATCTATCTCGATTGCAAGAATCTCTAGAAGCCTACGTTAGGGGCGAGTTGTTAGAAGGCCCCGATGCCTATCACTGTGATAAATGTAATAAAAAGGTAAGACTATCTTAATTTTACTATAGCTTTAAGCCTGTGTTATAGGAACAAGTAGATTTAAGGGAGCAAGAATTTGCGATTTTATTTATATAAATTCACGTATCAGCTCGCAGCTGCAACCGTACTTATCAGTGAGATCAAGCCCCAAGAGAAAATCCTAGATCCGCCATTGATAATGATGTACATCCTATTGCCTATATTTTTTTTCTTTTTTTTTTATGTTATGAAGTAGAAGACGAGCAAGACGCTCTCCTGATGTTAAGAGATAACGGCTGCCCATAATCAGTACAGTGTAACCTAGGACCTAGGTGTATTACTAGTTTCTGTTAATATTATGAATACGAAAGTATGCATGTGTGTTTATCTCCTCTTCCTGGCTTAGCTTGTTGAACCGATTGATCAAATATGTGGAATTTAGACAGCTTAGTCCTTGGAACAACGCATTGGCTTCTTTTTGTCCTGCGGAATAAAACTTTTTTACCGGCGTGGCGGTACACACACATACCCTAATCAACCTGAGGGCCTATTGGCTATCGCCAAACGACATGTAAAACACTAAAATCCATAGACAATTTCGCGTACATTACGCGCTTAAACCTCCTTATTAATATGAGTTAAGTAACAAAAGCAGCAATGTACATTGAAGTTGCCATCAATCGTAGTATGTGAGAATTAGCCAATAGCCCCTCAGGTCGAATTAACAAAGATATATTATTATGATCACCGCTGCAGTGTCATCGCAACTCGATAAGAGAAAATGCTGCGTCGGTATTTTTCTTGACCTTGCCAAAGCCTTCGACACTGTCTCCGTTCCTATTTTACTACGTAAACTGGAGGGCATGGGAATACGAGGAATTGCCCTAAACTGGTTTCAGAGTTATCTGTCGGAGCGGAGACAGTGCGTTAGGATTGGACAGGTCACTAGCAACCCGAAATTCGTCCGGTTTGGAGTGCCCCAGGGTAGCATACTGGGACCCACACTCTTCCTACTTTACATTAACGATATTCATGACATTTTGATTGAAAACGCCAATATCTTATGTTATGCTGATGACACTGCAGTGATTTTTCACGGACCAACTTGGCCTGCTGTGTGCTCTCTTGCTGAAAAGGGTATCTTTCAAATCTCTAATTGGCTGCAAAATAATTTACTGACACTGAATACTAAAAAAACTCAATTTGTATGTTTTCATAAAACTTCAACATCGTCACCGAAATCTGAAACTAGCATTAGACTGCATGGAAAACAGTGTAATGCAAAAGCTTGCACATGTGAGTCTCTTGCTCGTACGAATACTATTAAATACCTTGGAGTTCACATTGATGAAAATCTTAATTTCAAAAATCATATAAGAATACTATCAGCACGAATTCGTAAAGTCACAGGTATAATGCGAAACTTACGGGATGCCGCAAGCCTGGATACACTGAAAATAGTGTACTATGCATTGTGCCAATCCATAATTGTGTATTGTATACTATGTTGGGGTAGTGCGGCAAAAACGGTGATGATACAGGCTGAAAGAGCGCAACGCTCCGTTCTAAAAGTTATACTCCGTAAGCCTTTCAGGTATCCTACCATCAATGTATATAGAGAGGCAGAGGTACTAAACATTCGCCAACTTTTTGTCCTTAAAACAACTCTGTCGGTGCACAGATCAATCATTAATTCTGAAACTTACAACCAAATGGCCAAACGTAGAGTATTTAAGGTTCCCTTACCACATGTAAACTCTAAATTTGCCCAAAGATTTGGGGACTCAGTGAGACATACTGTTTACAATAAAGTGCTTAAATTTTGTAAATTAAAGGATAAAAGTATACCTGAAGTAAAGAAAATCGTATATAATTGGCTGTCATCTCTATCTTATAATGAAACTGAGGATCTCTTAAAAATAATGTATTAAACAAGCACACAATTATCCAATTCACTTATTTTATTCATTTTTATTGCCTTTTTTGTTAAAGAATTTTAAGACTTATTTTAAATTGGAATATTATAATAAACGACAACTTAATCTGAACAACATAAATGTAAAATTAGTTATATATGTAAAGAAACAATTTTGTTGTTATTTCTTTAAGAATATAGTTTTTCACTTGTATTTTAGTCAAATAGCGAATAGACCTGGTACAGATAATACTACTATAATATGTATACTCTATCTATCAATAGGTAAACTCGTTGAACATATTACTGTTATGTAAATCCTACTGTTAAATTGTGGGCTCCCTCGGCACAGGCCCAGCCTAGTGAGGGAGTCACAGATTCTTACACATAATATAACTCTAGAAATATAATACATAGTGCTAATGTTTCTGCATTGCATGTTCTTTAGCTAAATAAAAATTTTTTCATTTTTTTTTTTCATGATCTCTAAC
The DNA here is from genome assembly GCA_947507615.1 of Hemithea aestivaria. NCBI lineage: Eukaryota > Metazoa > Arthropoda > Insecta > Lepidoptera > Geometridae > Hemithea > Hemithea aestivaria. The sequence continues at coordinate 12,022,662 of OX382326.1, forward strand.
ATTTTTATGGTTTTTAGGTTGTAACTGTTAAGCGGCTATGTCTGAACAAACTACCTCCAGTATTAGTAATACAGCTAAAAAGATTTGAATACGACTTTGAAAAAGTTTGCGCTATCAAATTCAACGATTACTTCGAGTTTCCTCGAGAGTTAGATGTGGAGCCTTACACAGGTATGTAAAATAAAAAAGTGTGTGCGTGTAACCTTTACGCGCGATTGAAGTAAAACTTCAATTTAATATCCCGTGAACATTCACGAATTTTACTCGACACTGGCAAAATGCACATGTTGCCATATTATTAAAAAAAAAAAAAAGAAATTAGACAGACCATAGTATATGACATATACTTACAACCAATCAGAATTATTATTTTTAAATGGCGGAAACTACACAGACTATAGTAAGCGTTACTTCCGTCAGAAAAAAAAAAGTAAGCGTTACTTCCGTCAGAAAAAAAATCTGAGTTACTCCCTAGTCGCGCCTAAAGAAGTTTTACTTCAAAAAACCTTATATAAATGTGCTAACAGAGAGTTTTTGAGTCAGCATTTTTTCGATATATTCATTCACAAATCACCATCCCATAATTTAAATCACGAAAGGAGGCGAACTATTATTCCGAAAACAACATTTGATCTGGACCTACACTGCAGAGGTAGTTCTTACCCTCCGACATTAAGAGTGTTAACTTTTTATAACTCTTTACATCTTACGAAAGTTTTGCTTCAGGTGTTCAGGAAATATCTAATTTCATATTATTTTCTTTTAGCGTGGGGCTTAGCCCGGGCGGAAGGCGACGCGTCTCTGTGGGAGGGCGGCGAGGAAGGCTCGAGGGAAACACACTACCAGCTCAGCGGCATTGTTGTCCACTCGGGGCAGGCCTCGGGAGGACATTATTACTCATACGTTTTGTTAAGGTATATCATTTTATTGTAATTTTTTTACTTGTAAACTAAGAAACTTTGTGAAAAGTTTTTTGATGACTATAATATATTAAAGACTTTAAATTAGAGCAAAAGGTTATTGGTGCCCAGTGGGCACTTTGGTTGTTAAATTTTATTTTTTTAAAATACCTGGTGAAAGTTGGACTTTCGGTGATGAATTCAGTCATATTGATCTTTATATTTTAGGGATAACGGCAGTGAAACAGGCCGATGGGTTAAATTAGACGACGGTGATGTATCAGAATGTGGAATGCACGACGACGAAGAAATGAAGGTGCAGTGCTTCGGTGGAGAATACATGGGCGAGGTGAGGATACTCTATCTTTCATGCAATTTTAACACTTATCTGTACGTCATAAGTATCAATTTTGTTTACCGTTGAATTGTGAAATGTGGCGTTTTTTGTTTCGTGGTAATGTTTTATCTGTATCTAGGTGTTCGATCCGATGCTAAAGAGGGTAACATACAAGAGGCAAAAGAGATGGTGGAACGCCTACATGCTGTTTTACACGCGGAAAGATACACTGGACACGTCAACTAGTATCGAACAGTCTATGAAGAATATGTCACTGAAGTAAGCTTACTTTCTTTACCAAGAAGTTATATTAATGTACTTTGTTTCAGATTTTTCATAAGCTATTTTCTTTTTCAGAGAAAGTTCCATACCAAAGCCAATCTGGCAGTCAGTGAGACGAGGAAACATTGCATTTTCTCATAATCAAGACCAATTCAGTCTCGAACATTTCAACTTCATGAAGAAATTGTGCTGTATGCGCTTACATCTGGTACCGGGCTCACAGGGAGCTATATGGGTATGTATTATGAACAGACTTTGTTACAGAAAAGACGCTGAGAGAAAGAATTCGCAGCTTTATAGACTTCCTGCCCATGAGTCGGTGATTAGTTATATCTCGAGAAGAACATTATATAACTTTAGGATACGCACTTGACTTTCGAAAAAGACAGCAGCGCAGACTTTTTCATGAGCACAAGAAATGAACGACTCGAGTTTTTAGTCGTGATTTAATGCGATCCATAAGGAAATTAAATTGGATGAATGTATAATAATACCAGAATAACTTTTCCCAGGGTCCGGAACACGAAGAAATATCGATGCTCACGGTGCAGCTAGCAACCAAATTCCTGTTCCAAGTAGGGTTCAGAACAAAGAAAGCACTTCGCGGACCTGCGATTGACTGGTAAGTTACGAATACTGTTTTAAATAATGGTGCTATCTTACGACGCAATGCTACCAACATATTCGGCACGCTGTCGTCTGACAGTGTTTTGTAGCAATTAGATTTTTTGTAGAATAACTTGTAAGTAATCTGTGGGTAGTACAAGTATACTTTATTTTTATTATCGTTAGCTTGTGGTTCTGGAATTCTCCCTTTTTCTCATATTTTCCACAAACAAAAAACAATTAACTGACTTTCCATGTTACTTATTTTGGGCTTGTATTTTCTAGGCACGAAATTATAGCTCAACATTTGAGGTATTCGCAAGCAGTACGAGCGTGGTTCGCAACAGATCTCTTCAAACATACGCACAGGTAAACATTATATCAAGTTTATTAGTACACGGACATACTCAGTGCAGTGACGAATATTTATAAATGCCTTTTGCTTTCAGATTGTGTGATTACCTCCTATCTTGCCCCACCGCTGAAGTCAGAATCGTCTTCATGAAGACCATAGTGTTCCTAGCGCATTTCTCCATGCAAGATCCACCAGGTGAGGAAATATCAAATTTTGAAGTGAATTTTATTTTGTTTATAAAGGGCTAATCAGCTTGACTATCACTGAATCTAAAACTTAGGATGTATATAGATTTTAGCGCGAAATTGCATTGACGTTAAAATTATATCAAGCTTGATAGTTATATAATATGCGGTTGTTAAGCAAACAATTCAAAATTTTACATGTAATATTTTATGCTTCAGTTCTGGTGTATTTCTAATATGAATGGGGTTTTGTACTATGTATTGATATCTGCAGGATTATAGTATGTTTATGCATAGGCGGATTTAGGGGAGGGGGAGTAGGGGGCCAAGGCCCCCCCAGAAGCATTGTAGAGTTACGAATTTTGCACATATTTCATGGTCAAGATTATAATTAAGTGATCTGTCCAGTGAGCGTTGGGTTCGGTTCGTGGACGTCTCGCGAGGAGGCGACGTCGCTGTCGGACCAGGTGGTGTGCAGCGTGCGTGCGCTGGCCGCGCCGCCGCACGCCGACGCGCACCTGCACCGACACCTGCCGCTGCTCTTCAACCTCTTCCACACGTACGCCTCGCTCGGACTGCCCGAGAAACATCAGCTGCTCAGGGTAACTATGCTGTCCCACTGCTGGGCAAAGACCTCCCCCAAATCCTTCCATGAATCTCTTTCTTGCGCCACCTCAGCCCAGCCGGTCTGGTATGAGCACCATTTCCACACCTACGCCTCGCTCGGACTGCCCGAGAAACATCACCTGCTCAGGGTAACCAACAATTAGGAATAGATATTTATTTGTCCATTATACACATGATTTCATTTTCACCATTTCCACACTTACGCCTCGCTCGGACTGCCCTAGAAACATCAGCTGCTCAGGGTAAACACCATTTATATCACGACAATGTAATATATCTCTGACGAATTTAACTAATAAACCTATAAGGGTTCCGTTTTTTTCCTTTTGAAGTACGGAACCCTAAAAATAATGTAAAATGTAGCTTTGTTGCCAGGAACATTACACAAACCCCCAAAGGTATTATATTAGTCGTGTCGTCGCCCGCGACTCCGAATGGCATTTTAAAATTAAATTTAAAAATGGTTGAGAAAATATGCCATCCTTTTCGACTTCGTGATTGAGTAAAGAAAAAACGGAGCGAGGATATGACTAAAAATACGTATTTTTATATAAAATCACTTGATTCAAATACTTAGCAAGCAGATAAGAGTGAAAGCGAAAGCAAGCAGATAGAGTGAAAGCGAAACATCGGTGGCTCACTCGTGTAGTCTGGGAACTGCGTAATCGCATCATCGCTATACTATAGTTTATTTTTTCGATGGTAAAAATAACAATTATTTATTTCCAGCTAAAAATATTAGACATCCTACTGGCGATATGCATGGACGATACGTCAGCGTCTCTAGGAAAATACCAGTATCCGGAATCGGCCAAAGTACATCAGGTAAGACAGGCAAACAACGTATACAAGTTATTAAATTTCATATAAAAAAAGCAACAAAACGCTATGGACAAGCCCCAATGGTTCCATACATTTTTCTGTGTCCAAAAAAATCCCTTGAATGTGTCATTTTCTACCAGAGTCCAGAATAATAATATAAGCAAACCATTAATTTTAATAATTTTTCATTAATTAACCTTGAATATGGTGACTTTCTTATCTATTTAACGTTTAATGACTTCATTGTTTTGTATTTGAAGTCTTGGTTGACGTTTTCGCGCACTTTGTAAACTTTTGTCATAATATACTTGACTCATATGTCTTCTGTCATAGTGTATTAAATCTTGTACAATCATCCAAGTCACTATTAAAATATTGATTGCAGGTGATATGTGTGCTGGTGCGGTGTTGCGACACGAGCAGCCGGTGTGCGTCGGCGAGCGCGGGCGAGGGCGCGGCGCCTCTTCCCAACCCGTACGCGGAGGCTCCACCCAACAACACCGCCACCCGACCGCCGCTCTCGTCGCCTGCCGCCGACGTACTCTACACTAGAGCCGGGTAATGTACCATTTACTTGTGGTTTTTCATAACATTGCGGCCTTTGTGATCGCTGCTTGCGAGAGTAAGATCTCCAGGCGCGGCGAGTTCCCCACTGACCCTTGCGACTTCAAGTAACTGCAAAGCTGGGTAAAGTTTGTGTTCACACTAGCTTAGTAGTGGTTGGGAATGTTGTCCCTCTCCAACGTTTAGCCTGAAATACATGATCGGATAAATTTCAGCATGTAAAATTCTTCAGCTGAGAAACAAGGTAAATAAAAAGTTGACCAATCGCGCTTTGGACGATTTTCTCTTTTGACCAAATGCGCTGTGGACGTGATGCTCCTTCGACCAAATGCGCTTTTGACGAATAGCGCCTAAACGATAATTTACTCACAGATCTTACGTATAAGTGTGATGTTTAATAATTTAATTTTGTTTACAGGACGTATATGAAGAAGATAACGGAAGAATGTTGCGGTTGCGACGAAGCGATCCGTCTACTGCAGTTCCTGTGCTGGGAGAATGCAGGCTGGTCCCGCATCGCGCTGGCCGAGCTCCTGTGGCAGATGGCGTACGCTTACTGCCACGAACTGAGGCGGCATGCCGATGCGCTGTCGGCCTTGCTGCTCATGGAAGACAGCTGGCAGCATCATCGTATACATAATATTATAAAGGTACATTCAGGTGTCTACTTGTTTTTATAGTATACTAGCAAGCCCGGCGAACTCCGTTTCGCCACCAGATGGTTTCCTGAAAAATTCCTGAATTTTCTTTGCTATAAACCTCACGGAGCCCGAGACCTTTCCAACGAATGCAAAACCGTGGAAATCGGTTCGTGCGTTCTGGAGTTATAGCGTCAGGGAGGAAAACCCGACTTATTTTTATATAGTAAAAGAATAGACCCATTTCATAAACGTATATCATATTTTTATGCAAAAATATATGAAATTTCAATATAAAAATACGTAAATAAAAATGATTTTTTAAATACTGCCTAAAACGTTTCGAACTGTCATCTGACAGCGCGTGACGTCATACCACTGGCTGGTCCTTACGCTTCCTATGAAATGTTCCTGATTTCTACAAATTTTAATTATTCATAACTTAAAAACCACTAAACCGATTTTGATGCAACTTATGCTGTGCCCTTAGTTGGAGCATACTTAAACTAAAAATAAAGTCAATAACCAAAATTAATCTTATATTTTCAGAGAGACATTTTAGTTATTGACTTTATTTTTGGTTTAAGTATGGACCAACTAAGGGCACAGTATAAGTTGCATCAAAATCGGTTCAGTGGTTTTTATGTTATGAATAATTAAAATGTGTCGAAATCAGGAACATTTCATAGGAAGCGTAAGGTCCAGCCAATGGTGTGACGTCACGTGCTCTGATTGGCGTTCGCATTCGCGTAATAATAAGTAAATTTTTTTGAAATTAAAATTGATTTTATTCAATTTTGGCTTGTAAATAGATCCTTAAAATGTGATTTTAGGTTTTTAAATACTGTCTTTTATGTGAAAAACATAACTTTATATCAATTCGTAACATGTGTCAACATCCCTATTTAACCTCAAATTCACGATCCACATAATTTACACAGTTCAACTTACCACCTTAAAGACAAATGCCTGCTGTTGAAATTTAATAAAAATTTGCCCAAGAACACGCTTTTTTTTGTATTCATCCAAGGAGAGCCATTGGCTACTACGTTGCCAGTATTAATTCGAAATAAGGTTGCAATAAAACTTATCAATATCCTCCGCGCCGACACGGCCATTACCACCTTAAAGACAAATGCCTGCTGTTGACATTTGCCCAATACGCGCGTGGTTTCCAATTGAATAACTTATTTTTTTACTTTTTTTCATTTCTTTTGAAATTTTTCCTGAATTTTCTTTGCTATAAACCTCGCGGAGCCCGAGACCTTTCCAACGAATGCAAAACCGTGGAAATCGGTTCGTGTGTTCTGGAGTTATAGCGTCAGGGAGGAAAACCCGACTTATTTTTATATAGTAGATGACTAGTGGAACAGCGCGCACTTCGTCGCGCTTAATAGAAAATTATCAGTGTTCATCTACTATATTGTGAACGTATTATACATATAAACCTTCCTCTTGAATCACTCTATCTATTAATGAAAACCACATCAATATCCGTCGAGTTGTTTTGAAGATATGAGCATACACAGGGACAGACAGACGCGGGAAGCAACTTTATTTTATACTATGTAGTGATAATTTTATATAAAGGTAGGGAAAGGAAAATTAATTGCGAACTAGCTATCTGACTGTGACAAATTTGCCGTCGTTTCTTCAGTTTTCCATAGATACAGATTGGAACTTAAGTGATGTGCATAACACAATGGTCAGCCATATTATGTCGTGGACACGCACGCGAAGACAGCTGAAAATTAGTATGGGATTACTCCCCTTTTGTATTAAATGAAACGAACGAGGCGTTTCATTTAACACACGGTTTGCCACGATTAATGAAATAAATGTGTGTAATGTATCATGCAGGGTGTGTCGGAGGAGCGTCCCGGGCTGCTGGAGACGGCGGTGCGCGCGCGCAGCCACTACCAGAAGCGTGCGTACGCGTGCGTGAAGCTGGTCGTGGGCGTCATGCAGCGCGCGCCCGCCGCCGTGCGCGCCGTGCACGCGCAGCCTGACGCGCGCCGCCGCTGGAGGCAGCTGCTCGCCTGGCTGCAGGACGAACTCGACCGGGTACTCTACACCATACTACTGATCCTTGCTTACATAGTGACTGATAGGGAACATAGCGCCCTGACATTTTGACCAGTCTTATTTGAAAAGTCAAAAATAAAATTAACATTAATATGAAATACTAGCGTTGTCCAGCGATTTTACCCGCTGTACTGTAGCCTATGTGTTATCCCAGGGTCTAAGCTATCTCTATACAAAATTTCAGCCCAATCGGTCTACCCTTTTAGGCGTGAAGAAGTAACAAACATGCACACTTACAAACTTTTGCATTTATAATATTAGTGTGGTTTGAGTAAAACACTTAGCACAGGCCATTGGTTTAACATGCATGCAACTTTTATCGTCTTCTGTCCTAGTGTCTAATGATACAAATAAATCATGTATTTCGAGCAACAATTTAGTAAACTTAAATTGATATTTTTAAAGACATCTGATACTTTAATCAGAAGTCTATATAAATATATGCCTTATAGACTAAAATAAAATAATTATAAAATGCTATCCTAGAACGAAATAAGGTCTTATTTTTGTTCCCAACCTCACGTGAAGTAATCGTTTCAGTACGGGCCTGCAGGCTACGGCTCGTACGGCACGTGGTCGCCGCCGGGCACCTCCAACGAGACCTCCAGTGGATACTTCCTCGAACGGAGCAATTCCGCTAGAAAAACACTCGAAAAGTAAGTTTTTTCCCTATTATTGCATGGTTTTTCAGGTGTATAGATACATAAACCGATTTTTTGCCATTCCGTGGATTTAAGACAGCAACTTACACTATTATAGTTGGGAAATCTTAAGTGCAATGGGGAGGCATATGTCCAGCAGTGGCCTAACGTCGGCTGATAATGATGAATCCACCAAATAAATCCACACTATTTTTCTTAACTGTATAACGATAATATCGTCTCAAACGGAGCCGGTCGAATGACGTACCACAAGTCAGCGGTCTGATGGAAGGTGTCTCCGCAGGGCGTATCAGTTGTGTCCGGACGAGGAAGACGAAGAAGAGGAGGAGGAGGAGGCGCGGACGGCGGAGGGCGCGGGCGGGTCGGCGGCGGACGACAGCGGCTCGGAGGAGGCGGGCGGCGAGGGCGCGCCGGCGCCGCAGCCGTGACGCACCGCCTCGGCCCCGCCGCGCCTCGCCTAGCCGCCGCCCGCGACCCACCGCTTACTTCTAGTTATTTTCTGTGATGCTAAGGATATGTGTACAGTTCGTTTCCGTCGGCGGACCTCGACGCGCCCGTCGCGCTCGCTCGACCGTTCGCCGCGAGACCACCCTAGTATTTATTATTTTCTAAATAAAATTTATTCGCGTCGCGTTCTCGACCGCGGAGTCAGTTCCGCGGGCGCGCCATCCTCGCGGCGAGACCCTCGCGCCCCCGCGAGAACGGACCGAACTTTTTATACGTATTTTCGTCGTCGTTTAAGTGTGATCTCAGACATAATTTTATATTTCAAAATATCGTCAGAATTGAATGTTGGTTTTGTGCCTCGTTTGGATCGGACCGGACGACGACCGAGCTGCGGTGCGACGTCGCAGAACAGAGGAACCTTGAAACGTAGAGGACTGCGGGAAAATGTGATGTTTCCAAACTTTTGTATGTCTTTACATGGATCATTTCGCCGGGCGTAAATTTAAGGGCGTCGTCATAATGTAGCCACTCGTTTTATACAATTATGATATTACGAAGTAAATCCGTATAATTTATGAAGTGAACCTTTGCTGCCACGATTTTACAGGTTTTCTTACTTATTATTAAATGTAACAAACAGTATGTACATCATAGCTCAAAGTGTATTCAGAGTGTGGCCAAACATATTATGCATATAAAATAATGCATTTTTTGAACTTACCAACAATTTTAAAACACACGCGTGGCATTTCATAAAAACGCTTTAAATTTACTCTAATAATAATGTGAAATACTCAATTTCGAATCACTCGGCACTCATCGGCTTTGCTTTACATCATGTCATTTATTACATTACATTACTTGTAATATAAAGTATGTATAAATATTACTTGATTTAGATAATGTGCAATAATAAATCTATTATATAAAACAGACATAAAACTACATAAAATTAAATATATGAAATTAATGTGATAGACGACATATTTACAAAATAAATTCATTGTAAGTAAAAATTAAATTTAAATTAGACATAAACAAATTAGCTTTACGGAGCTATTTCATTTGATTGGTTTATACAGTCAGTAAAAAGACAATCTCTATAACTAATAGAGATTATATATTCTAACAAAGTACTAATACTACACTCTTCACGAACACAATATGTATTAGCCAAACACTACTATGGCGAAAAAACTATATCTTCTCTCTCTCTCTCTCCCAGTAATACCCAACTCTATATCCATATTACTTGTTATGGAAATTGATAGTACAAAAATAACCACAATGAAATAAATACACCAGTTTGATCTGTAGAACTGCATTTCACAGGATCTAAGTAATTAAAATAAGAAAAAATTTAGACATCTCTATTGCTGTAATAATTTTATGTAACTAAGTAAAATGCATGCATTTCTAACTGTAACGCTTATGTATTTAGTTGTATTTAAATGTATTAATAAAAAAATAAGGTACGTTTGTGTAGTGCCAATTATTATCAGGTAGAATGTTTTGCGCGTGGCTGTCTGAATGTGTTTTGTAACGCTTTAAGCATTTGTCACATGTTTTCATCATTTAACTTTTAAAAATTATTATCGTATTCCAGCATAGGGATAGTCACGCCACGTCATTAAAATAAATAAAAAAATGCTTATGCATTAACATGAAACATTTAGGCTTAGGTTTGGTTTTTCTATGTCATTATCAGAGACCAAAATGCTACTTATAGTTCTAATTCAATTCATACGCTATTGGTAGTATTTTTAATGTAAGGTACATATTAAATTTTACATCAAAAAATAATCAGTAACGTATCTGAAATAATTTTCTTATACCATAGCTGTTAAGAAACATAATAAAAGTTAATATTAATCACTTAACAATTTAAATAGTTCGTAAGGTGATGACGAAGCTTTGTTGACTTAAATATGTAAACTTAAAAAGAAACCAAAGCTTAGTCTGATGATTTTGAGTGAATGTGATGATTCACATTACGTAATACGAAGATTTATCTTAATCCTAGAGAATGTTAAGGATCTTTAAAACTGTTAATTTATATTAAATGTGCATCTAAGAGTCAATACGTTATCTAATCGTAATAGAATTTTACTTCAAATTATTTTATGAAATTGTCAAATGAAATTTCTAGCAACATAATTTTAGTTTTTGTATAATATGTCACGGAACTCGACTGTATGTCGTATGTTCGTTATCCTTAAAATGCATGCTAAGTAGCTGTAAAATATATACTGAAGTGACATGTGTTGAAAAAAAAGCCTTATCAGCACAACTGTGTGGCCTAAACATACATAATATGAAATGATACTTACGTTTTACTTTTGTTTGACTATTGATTAATTATAATTTGGCTTGTTTTTATAATGTACGTTTTAGTTAAACGCGAGTAGTAATAGTTGATAATGACTAGTCTAACGGGAATATGTTGCCACTTGTCAATGTTCTGCTTTGTAAAATAATGTTATTTATTTTTTATGACTTGAAGGTTGTATATTATTTGTCCTTGTATAGTTATTACATAACAATAACCAGGCTATCAGGCGATGCACACCGCTATAACAATAAGCTAGTGTAAATGCGTATTATTTTATATTAATGAAATAGTTTTAATTGAATGTTCATGCTTTGACTCACTATTGTATTTGACAAACCTAAAACCACCGTTTTCTGTGAATATTTTGTTATAACCTTGTAATCATTTTACGATTGTTTTTAATGTGGGTCTCGCAGACCGTGTGCCTTAGTTTTTATTTGCTCAAAGCTTGCACCTGATAGTCTGTACATTGACTTAGATACTAATATGTCTTATCGTATGCATTCACCTTTCTAACATTACTTGTAATATATTATTCGGTATTTATCAAATGGCGGTCGATGTCATAATATGCGACATTATAATACTGAAAGGTGAATGTATACTACTTTTTTACTGTAGCTTAATTTATTTAAAAATGTTTTTATCGTATGGTTTTGTAAAACAACATTAAAATCACAATTTAAAGTAACATCGGTTAGAATACAGGAATGATTATTGTGAATAAGAAACCTGGTCGATTAACCATTGACTGTTGTTGATGTTTATTACCAAAGATGGAGCGTTTAGAGAGGAACCTTTTCGTATGTAAATTAATAATTGAAATATTTTATATCTTTTATAAATTGCAAAATAAGGTAATCGTGGTCAAAGGGACTATAGTATGATCGGATTAAGATTTAGATAGGAACAAAACAACGCAAAAAAATCATTATGAAAATTACGATACGAACTAATCTGGCGCAAAGAAGTTTATCTTTTGTGATTGTAATATGAACGCAACCATATTATGGCTTCAATGTACAGAAGTGTATAGCTTGTTGATAGTTGATAATGCAGTTGATGCGGACGGTGTGAGCAGGGAGTGTAACTAACTAGGATGATGAAGGGTCCTCAGCTTGTGATTTTTACTGAACTAAGTAACGTTTTACACATACTATGAGCAAGCAGTATTTTGTTTAATTTATGACTTTGTATAAAGCAGTTTCATGTAAAAAGCGACGCGATTGATTGTTCTACGATGATCAAATTATAAGCAGTTTGTTTTTGTACAACATTTCTATGGTTAAAAACGAAATAGCATTTAACATTATATGTTGATGCTAGTATTGTAGCATTTGAACAGGTATGATAACAGAATCAATAAAATGGAATAAAAGTAAATGTGATTTTGATTTTCATGTACTTACCCATGATGTGTAAAGTATCTGTAACATAATATCGCCGTCCCCGGCGAATAAACGGATAACTGCAAAAACTCAACTTTACAGGAAAAATAAAAACCTATTTTTCGTTAGAAACATTTGTTCTAGAAACCAGAACTTTAAATATGTATGTATAACTTTTTTATTTATTACAAGAAAAATGTAAAAAAAATTGAGTAGATGTATTTGGACCTATATAATTAAAAAATGAAATAAAAGTAAAAACAAGACATGGCGATTATCCGTTTATTTTCCGGGGACGGCGATATTATGTTGTAGATTGTAGATACTTCAATCTATTTATATATCAATGGTGTACCATGTAAGCTAGTCGTAGAAAAGTTGTAAGCAATTTGTAGACTATTCTGGCATTATTTGACCTTCAATACTTTACAGTAACATTTTATTGCCTCATGAAACTATAGCAGCCGTAAATATTATTATGGGGTCAGGAAATTATCTAAAAATTAATTAAAATGCGTAAAATCTTCCGATTAGTCTTCGCAACATTAATGTGACCTGTGACCCACAACATCGTTATCATAAAACAATAATGTGATATATATATATACTTATGAATATTATCGTGGTTGGTTTCTGCCAGTATTCAAGTTGGTACCAAAGAGAGAGCACGTCTAATTAGAAATGGAGAAATATATTAGTGTGAAGGAACTGGAAGAGGCAGCTGCAATAGTTCTGCCAAAAGCTGCAAGAGATTACTATAAAAGTGGAGCGACTGATGAGCAAACTTTATCTGAAAATAAAGTTGCTTTTCAAAGGTAACTGTTTTTTTATGCAAGGTATATTAATATAGACTATACATTTGTTGCAAAACATCTCATTTTAATTAGAAATTAGAATTTTAAACTAAGGATCTTCGATCTAAATTACTTTTAATCGTATCCCACTACTGAGTTGTGAAAATTTTCAAAAGCAAAAATATGATTTCTCATCCTCTGACGAAAATCAAACCAGTTCCATCAGCTTTACTTAGGCCGTATCGCCAAAAAATATCACAAAACATGAGCACCCTATTCAATTCGGCTGGATTATACGATAAACCAAGCACTACGAGCTCTACAAAAAAATCATAATTTATGTTTTGGTTACCTTCAATTTAGATTGCGATTGCGACCGAAATGTTTGGTTGGTATAACTGGCTGTGATCTGAGCACTTCGGCGTTGGGCAACCAGGTGTCTATGCCTGTGGGTTTATCTCCAACTGCTATGCAAAGGATGGCTCACCCAGATGGAGAGCTGGCCAGTGTCAGAGGTAAATATTACATCAAGTTCTTAACATTCGCAAAATTGTATATCTAGTACATAGTTACAAAAATATTTTTCAATATAGCTGCACAAGCGGAAGGTACAATCTACACCTTGAGCACAATATCTACGAGTTCAATTGAAGAGGTGGCTGAAGCTGCTCCCAATGCCACCAAGTGGTTCCAGCTCTACATTTATAAGGATCGGTAAGTGATGAAATTATAATAAGTTACACAAGATAAAATTCGAGTTTACAGCGTCAAGGAATACTACTTATTACTCTTTGTCTTTACAAAAAGGATGTACACATTACACAAGTCTTTCTACATGGATCACATCGTGCAAATATGGATGAAGTTATGCACTTATTTAGACGAATACATACCTACACAAGCCTAGGACAATAATGCAGGCAGCGGCAGGCTTCAGGATATGCCAGAATGATATCGATCAATGAAGGGATTATCATTTCCCAGCAGTTAATATAAATCTTCACCTCTGTGTCCCTAATAGGTCCCGTATAAGTTTTTTCTACGGATCTTTTTATACAGAGATAAATTGTATTATCACTAATTTTAAATGGATATTATTTCAGCGAGGTGACGAAGAAGCTTGTGCAGCGAGCGGAAAAAGCTGGTTTTAAAGCGATTGCTTTGACAGTCGACACACCCATGTTTGGATTGCGAAGGGCTGATGTTCGTAATAAGTTTTCTCTACCGTCTCATTTGAGGTAACTTGTGTTTTTTTCACATATTTTTTAAAATGATGTCGATTGCTTATGATAACTACAATGAGATCTTTATGAATTCCTTTACAGATTAGCTAACTTCGAAGGGCATCTTTCCACCAAAATAAATAGCTCAGATACTGGCAGCGGCTTAAATGAATACGTAAATAACTTGTTCGATAAGAACTTAACTTGGGATGAAGTTAAATGGCTTAAAAGGTAACGTATTATTTTTAACTGACTTCAAAAATGGAAGAAAGATAGGTTCACAATTCGTTGTTCTTTTTTTTTGCGTTTACTGATTAGCTACCTACTCAAAGACGCATGAATTAAAATAGTTATCTTTGCTTTAAAGAGTATACTATTGAGGTGGTTCCATTTAAATATTATCAAAATCGGTCTAGCGGTTTATAAGTTACTTACTAATTAAAACTTGCGTCTCGCTCTCTTAATCGCGAACTTGAAGTTTGTTTTATCTTTTTTAATTCAGTTGTTTATAACAAAACCTACTTACGTAACTAGAACATGAAATTGTTTAACTATCTGTTAATTAATTATTTCATATCTGTTAATTAATTATTTCAGCATAACTAAGCTGCCAATTATAGCCAAAGGCATCCTCCGAGGTGACGATGCTCTGAGAGCGGTTGAAGCCGGTTGCTCCGCGATCCTAGTATCGAACCACGGAGCGAGACAACTCGATGGCGTACCCGCAACGGTTTGTATCTTTTACATAACATATATTGCTAAAATTGTTTCACGTTGATAACATTTTATTGTTTAGTGTTTTGCAAAAATGATTATTAAATTTTAATTATAGTAATAAATTGCTATCTTATTATTTTAGATCGAAGCCTTGCCCGAGATCATAGAAGCAGTAAAGAGCTATAATAACGTTGAAGTTTATCTTGATGGAGGGGTCACATCAGGCACCGATGTTTACAAAGCTTTGGCACTTGGAGCTAAAATGGTATCATAATTCCCATTGATTATAATTATTATCAGGTTTTTCGCGTAATAATATTATGTTCTTAGTGTTCAGTCGTGCCAGGGCAAATGAAAATCAGCACTTGAGGACTTGTCTTTAACATATTTATTACGTTACGCTGAACTTGCATCCCTTTACCAACTCAAGACTGTTGACAAACTTTCTATAACTAGGGGCTGCGGGTTGACCCGTTAAAAACATAGGTAGGTATGTTTGATCCCAAATTTTAAGCTATGTACGAACGACATTTATTCAGCAGGATTATTTCAGCCGTGAAGAGTTAACAAACACATACAATAGTAATACGAGGGTGATTTGATAAGTCCGGTAAAAATGGATGATAGCGACATGGTATTGACAAGTTATTAACATGTCCTGACAGGTTATTGTTTTGATGGTATGCAGATGAAATTTTATCCAAATATATTGATTAGTTTTGATTTGACAGTCATTAAGAGTAGACAAGTTCCTAGTATACAGTGAAGATGGAGAAAAGTGAGTTTCGAGTGTTGATAAAGCATTACTTTTTGAGGAAGAAAACAATTACGCAAACAAAAAAATCACTAGACAAGTATTATGGTGATTCTTCTCCTTCATTAAAAATGATTCATCAGTGGTTCACAAGCTGTCGTTGCGGCAGGATGAGCACGGAGGACGAGCCTCGACCAGGACGTCCTGTGGAGGTGACCACACCCGAAATGGTCACCAAAGTCCACGATCTCGTGTTGGAGAATCGCAGGATCAAAATTGGTGAGATAGCCAAGACTACAGGCATCTCAACTGAACGGATCTGGAACATCCTACACGTTTTCCTAGAGATGAAAAAGCTTTCCGCGAGGTGGGTGCCGCGTTTGCTCACTGTGGACCAAAAACGACAACGCGTGACCATGTCCAAGGCCAGTCTGACGCTGTACCAGCGCAACCCGGAGGAGTTTTTCGGCGTTTTATAACGGTGGATGAAACGTGGATCCATTTCTACACACCCGAGACCAAACAACAGTCCAAACAGTGGGTGGAAGCTGGCGGCAGTGCACCAAAGAAGGCGAAAGTGGTTCCGTCTGCCGGAAAAGTGATGGCGACTGTTTCCTGGGACGCTCAAGGTACAATCCTTGTGGATTACCTCCAAACAGGGAAGACAATAAACGGAGCTTATTACGCGTCTCTCCTAGATCAGCTCAGCACAGAAATTTCAATCAAACGGCCTCATTTCGCGAAGAAGAAAATTTTGTTTCACCATGACAACGCACCTGCACACACGTCTGCCGTTGCGACGGCCAAGCTGGTGGAGCTGCGCTACGAGGTGCTCCCCCATCCACCCTAATCCCCTGACCTGGCTCCGAGTGATTTCTACCTGTTGCCAAACATGAAGAAATGGCTCGGGGGGCGCAGATTTTACTCAAATTCGGAGCTCATCAAGGAGACTGAGGCCTATTTCGAGGGCCTTGGAAAACCCTACTACAAGGAAGGGATCAGTAAACTACAGGATCGTCTAACTAAGTGTATTGCCCGTCAGGGAGACTATGTTGAGAAATAAATAAAAACTAAACCAAAAAAATTAACCCTTGTTTTATTTTTACCGGACTTATCAAATCACCCTCGTATATTACAATCTAGCCTATGACTTAAGCTAATAGGTAATTTACATTTAACTTAAATTGCTAGGTGTATACTAAAACTAAGAATGTGTCCATTAACACTTTTCTTATTGTCTCTATTAAGGGGAAGACACTTTGTTCATGTGTTCTTTATATGTAGCACTTTCACTACTTTGCACTATTCACTATTACACTACACTATACTAACTCGAACGGTTTCGTTCGTTTGAGTCTTCTTTTTATGTCAGTGGTGTCGAGCAGCTGGATTGCTTCGACATTTATATGTTGGTGAAGCCGTTTTTGGTGGGCTTCTGCGTATTTTTGAATGATCTGATCAACGAACTCTATATTAAGGTCCCGATGTAGTTCGTTGTTTCGTATATTCCAGGGCGCATTAACTATTTCCCTTAGTACTTTATTCTGGAACCGCTGTATAACTGCCACGTTAGTCTGTTTGGTGCAGCCCCACAGCTGACTACCATAAGCCCACACTGGTCTCAGGACTTGTTTGTAAAGCAGTATTTTGTTCTGTATTGAAAGCTGTGAATGTCTTCCAAGCATCCAATGCAACCTTCTATACTTCAGGTCAAGCTCTTCTCTTTTCTTCTTGACATGAGCTTTCCAGCGCAGCTTCGTGTCAAGCGTCATACCTAAATATTTCGCCGTGTTTTCGTAGGGGACTTGTTGTTTGTTGATATAAATTGGAACATATTGACTTTTCTTGTTGCTGAAGTCTACATGAATTGATTTGGATTCATTAAGTTTTATCCTCCATTTTTTTGTCCATTTATATATTTCATCAATAGCGTTTTGCACTTTATTCACTGCCTCTCTATGAGTACTACCTATGCCCATAACAGCAGTGTCATCTGCAAAAGTTGCTATGGTATTCTCTTCTAATTCTGGGATATCACGTGTGTATAATAGGTACAGGACCGGACCTAGTACACTTCCTTGAGGTACCCCAGCTTTGATTTCTTTTAGTTCTGAATAAGCATCTTCTTGCCTTATTCTGAAGTATCTGTTTGATATATACGACTCAAGAATATCTGCAAATTCTTTTGGCAGGCTCATTCTGAGTTTATGTACGAGGCCATCGTGCCAAACTTTGTCGAATGCTTGCGCCACATCTAAGAATACAGTACAACATACTTTTTTATCTTCTAATGATTTTTCGATCTCGGTAGTAATTCTATGCACTTGATCTATAGTTGAGTGCTTTTCTCTAAATCCAAATTGGTGCTCAGGGATTAGGTTTTTACTATCAAGAATAGGTCTAAGCCGTTTAAGAAGTAATTTTTCAAATAGTTTTGACATCACAGGAAGAAGTGAAATAGGTCGATATGAAGTGCTCTCATGCAGTGGTTTTCCGGGTTTTGCAATCATTTTCACCTCAGCAACTTTCCACAAATCTGGTACATACTTTAATCTCAGCGCTGCGTTAATTAAAGTTTTGAGTTTGACCACTCCATTCTTAGGAAGGTTTCGTAATATATCACCTGATATTAGGTCATATCCAGGGGCTTTTCTCGGGTTAATACTTTGTTTTATTTCTCTTATGACTTCTCTTGGCGTAGTTAGCTTTATATAATTTTCAGCTGTAGGCTGAACATTATAGTTGAGAGTAAAATAATCATTAGAATTGCTCTCATTTGGTTGAAAGATCGTCTCTAAATGCTCTGCAAATCTTTTTGCTTTCTGTTCATTATTTACTGCCCACTTTCCATTTTGACACTTAATTGGTGGAATTTGGTCAGTCGGTTTCTTGAGTCTCTTAGTCACCTTCCATAGTGAATAGTCAGTAGAACGGTCATTGGTCAATTTTTGAAGACCTTCATTGGTGCAGTCATCTGTGAATTTCTTAATTTTACGATTTAATTTTTTTGTTAAATTGTTTAATATTCTTTTGTCTTCTGGACACCGTGATTGGTGCCAAGTATATCTTTGTTTTCTTTTTTGCGAGATCTGTTTAATGATATCTTTCGGGTACGTGTTTCCCTTTGTTTGGGTGCTATTAAGAGTCGGTGTGTTTTGCCAGGCTGTTTCTTGAATGATTTTTACAAAATGTTCAAGTTCAAAATTTAATTGTTCTGGAGTTTTAAGTGGGACTTTCAGATCAATAAGGTTTAATTAAGGCCAGGGCAAATGAAAGTCAGCACTTGAGGACTTGTCTTTAACATATTTATTACGTTACGCTGAACTTGCATCCCTTTACCAACTCAACACTGTTGACAAACTTTTTATAATTAGGGGTTGCGGGTTGACCCGTTAAAAACATAGGTAGGTATGTTTGATCCCAAATTTTAAGCTATGTACGAACGACATTTATTCAGCAGGATTATTTCAGCCGTGAAGAGTTAACAAACACATACAATAGTAATACGTAATAGTAGGATTATTTGGTTATTTTTTAATGATATTGTTGTGTAGTGTAAATATTATATTTCTTTAGGTGTTCGTGGGCCGGCCAGTCCTGTGGGGCTTGGCAGTGGGAGGTCAAGCAGGAGTTCAGAGAATGCTGAATATATTCCGCACTGAACTGGAATACACTTTCCAAATAGCAGGTAAGTGTGTGATTTTACTTTTTTCATTACGTAAGTACATATTTTTTGGTCAAGGGCCAAGGGTCAGTAAGCCTGGGCTTAGTTGGCTGACAGATGAGGTATTTTTAGACAAGTTTTTAAGATAACTCCTTTAATTCATATAAAACACTCCTGTATTTTTTTGTCGTGTCGTCGTCTTCGACTCTGCTCTACTTAACCTTTTCCGGCGTGCCCTCTACCATTTTTCAACTTAAAATACCCCTTTCCTCGAAAAAGCTCGAGGGCGAGTACACGTCACACGACTAGAAATACGAGTGTAATATAATATTGTGGGTAATATAATTTTGTGCAAGTAAAAAGAACAATTCTGTCTTCACAGATACTTGAAACAGATTCAGACACGTGTCTGAATCTGTTTCATATTCTCAGGATAGGTTTATATAAGTCCCTCTTTTATCTACAGGAACTCCGACCGTAGCCGATATCTCAAAGGACATGGTGCGCCACGAGTCTACTTACAGCAAGCTGTGACCACGGATCGATCACAATGTTGTAATGATCGGTTTGATGACATTTGTTCCTAAGCTATTTATTATTTTTATACATATTTATTTATATTTTAATATACAAGTTATATAAACTTGATCAGCTAATCTTATTTAAAAACAAAAACCTGCTTTCGGATACTAGATATATGCTATGTTAGGATGATGGGAATATAAAGAAACCAACATTTAGTTTTGTACTTAGTTTATTTAGCAATCAATTTTCTATAGAGATTGTAGAGGGCTAGAGGTTTCATGTAATAGTCTTGCGGCCACATTGTCCTTGATATTTTCTGAAATACGACAAACAAAACCGTTATTTAAGAAGGCTGGCTGGCAGTTCTCGTGAAAACAGTCCCAACAGCACTAAAGAATTCTTCACTAATAAAAAGAGTTTTTCATTGAATGATATCATATAAAGTAATTAAGTGTCAGTAGAAAAGGAGAAAAGAAGAAATAACCGTAGGTACCTTAAAATCACAACCGTACAAATTAATTCCCAGTTTCAATTTTTTTATAGTCTGCTTTAAATGTTCATTATCCTCTAGTTTCTTCTTAAGTGCTGCAGTGTTGTCGCACGTTTCACACAACTGTGTTGCCTTGCTGAACATACTGATATCTTTACTTTCATTGGTTTCACATCTATCTTTCATCATGGCATCTCTCTGTTGCATATACTTCAAAAAACTGTATGAGCACGATTGTTTATCCTCTTCGAGTGAAGATTGCAGAGAATCGTCTCGAATATTCTTAGTATTCCTCCTTGTAAATATGTTGGCCACAGACTTTACTATAGTCGTGCAAGAGTCGTTAATAGCGCCGAAAAATCTTGAACTTAGAGACTTGTTTTTTATGTCCTTATCTTTTGGTACATATTTTGTTTTAGACTTGTTCACTCTTCCATGCTGTGTTGCGTGCAATTTATTTGTTGCGTAAAAGCTAAACATCGTACTTTGAAATGTTTTATGTTTGCTCGCTTCGTTTTCTTCGGATTTGAGAGTAGATGAAAATATCGGTCTGAAAGACTGTTGCAGATCGATCGCTTGCATGTTGTCTTTCGATGGTTTGTTGAAGGTAGCTGTTGTATCTCTTTGAACATTATTCAATGTTTGTTTATCAGTATTATTGAACATATCTATTGTACATTTACTAGTATATTTTGCAATACTCATTATTCCAAAATGCTTTCTGGGCGTATTTAGTTGGTTATTATTACCACCAATATTCGACTTTGAAGAATACATGTTCCTTGAAACGTTATTCGATGTTGTTGTTTCTTTCGCAACATTTATATTGTTGTAATTTTGAGTAACATTTCTTGTAATATTCTTTCTGAAACCCTTTCCGAATGTGTTTGGATCATGGTTGTTTTTACCACCGTTTGAGTTATTTCTTATATATTTCCTGAAATTCTGTCTCAGTCTACTCAAATCGTAGTTTCTATTACTAACATTTAAGTTATGTGAAAATGGAGTCGGTATTTCTGGATTGGGTTTTCTGCGTAAATCACTACGGAATCGTGACATAGTTAGTTTAATTGAAGGGATTTTATCATTATCATTGACTTTTCTACTTTTTACTTGACGCATAAACTTATCAGATTTATCCATTCCCTTTTCGTTCAGTTTATATGCGTAAACCTCTTTCATAATGTTTTGCAGTAATGTTTTGGTATCGTCTAGTTCATCATCATCATCGATTTTCATGTCATTAACATTGTTTTTCTGGACTTGTGTTTGGATTTTCGTGTTTTGAGAAAAATGATTATCGAATCCTGAAATGTATAGTGGAGCAAATCTTATTGACAGATCTGAAGTTGATCAGCTAACAGGCTGTGCATTAATTAAATATGGACTGCAACTGCGCGACCAATCGGTCAAAAAGATTTGATTTGCTTTTAAATTATAGGTTTTGCAATGTATTATTGGAAGTAGAGGACAGCGCAGAAATTTTGAGCTAAGGAGATCAAGTCCTAATACCAACCAAAACACATTCAAACACATTCTAAATTCTAGAAAATATTACAAACCTTTATTGCTTAAGTTGACATGATTGAGTATAATCAACGCCTTTTGACCTATCTGCAAAAATAAAGATAAGCTGTAATTATTTAAACCAATATTAATTGGTTATTAATTGAGATAAGTTTTTTGGTAGTAGTGATGAAACAGTTTATACAGGAGGGTGCAGGAATTTTGAGTTAGGTACCTAATAATTTTGAGACGATTGGATAGATTGCGTACCTTTACATTAACAGTGGAAGGGTTATCAATGCGGGGTGCCGTCTGAGTTAGTTACCACGACCTTACCTAATATCCTGCCGCGAGTATAATATATTAAGGAGTATTCGGAATTAACAATATCCACAAAATATTATCCACGCACCTGTCAACGCGTGAAGTTTTATGATAACACAGTGTCGAATAAATAGCTTACCTAACTTACTTACCTCAGATCTTGGACCATACAATTGCAAGAAATCCCGCAAGTCCTCCGTTACTTTGGTCTGACGAATCATAGAAAGACCCTCGTCTGTTCGGACCACTGCTGTTAAAAGTAGCAGGCATTTGTCATTGTGAATGAACTCTCTGAAAAATGATTAGGCAAAAGAGGCTTTATATGCTGGATTTTGTTTTAAATATATATTAATCAGATTATTTAAAATATATCACTTGGAGTGAGATTATCGTGCAGCTTTCGTAGTCAACATTTTTTACTCGGTACTCGCAGAAGCTGCTCGCTCGCCTTATAATATTAGTCATTTTATATATGTGGAATGTGTATAATGAAGTAGGCTTCGCATTTATATTATATTACTAGCTTACCCGGCAAACGTTGTTTTGCCATATAAATAATTTCCTAGTAATTTCTAGTGTAGACAAAAAATAGCTTACTTATTGGAAGTATGTATGTATTTTAGAATGTGTATATTGTATGTATGTAAGAATGTGGTATATGCGTGAAATAAGCATTATTTTATGGAAAAATTTTTCAAACAAAAGTAAAAAATTAAATTTTATGAAAACATTCTCTCTTATAATTTTTTCATACAACCAATATTTCCATTGACATTACAAAATAAAGATTCATAATGATTGATTTTTTGAAAACTATGAAAATCTTAATTGTTCAATTACATTTTTTTAATAAAATTAAATTAAAATTACATTTTTATAAGATCAACAACATTTTCGATATAAATAAAAAAAAGTATACTTACAACAAAATCCGTTGTTATTGAAAGCTCGTGTCACGTGTTGAGTACTTTTGAGGTTATAAAATAACTTGATTAACTAATCGTGCAAAATACACTCAAAATTGATAATTTAATTATTATTGATAAAATAGGAATGATTAAAAGTTAATATGAGAGTTACACTGAGATAGCAAAATAATAATTGTCAACGTTACTACTACACTTGATGCATAAACAATAATGATGGCCGACAACTGTGTAGGGAGTGAGAAAGAAAGGAGACCGGCTTCGTTCTCATCCCTACTCCGTGCTGTTTACTGGGTCAGAAGTGACACCTGTAGACATCTGGCGGGGATAACTAATTAAATGACGATTGATCAGTTTTCGACCGGAGAGGAAAAATGGTTAAATTACTAAAATGGCTATTAAAAAATAAGGGTTGATTCTAGAAAGGTGAAAATTGAGGATTGTATGTATTTTTGTATGTTGTATCATAAAAAAATAGAAATTAAAAATTTTGTCTAAAAAATAAAAAAATAAATTTAGGGGTGGACTACCCCTAACATTTAGGGGGATGAAAAATAGATGTTGGTCGATTCTCATAGATACCGGATAAGCACAAAAAATTTCATCAAAATCGGTCAAGCCGTTTCGGAGGAGTATGGCAACGAAAACTGTGACACGAGAATTTTATATATTTAATTTTATAAGAACTCGACGTATATCTAATATATAAAATTCTCGTGTCACAGTTTTCGTTGCCGTACTCCTCCGAAACGGCTTGACCGATTTTGATGAAATTTTTTATGCTTATCCGGTATCTATGAGAATCGACCAACATCTATTTTTCATCCCCCTAAATGTTAGGGGTTGTCCACCCCTAAATTTTTTTATTTATTTTTTAGACAAAATTTTTAATTTCTATTTTTTTATGATACAACATACAAAAATACATACAATCCTCAATTTTCACCCTTCTACGATCAACCCTTATTTTTTAATAGCCATTTTAATAATTTAATAATTTTTCCTCTCCGGTCGAAAACTGATCAATCGTCATTTAATTAGTTATCCCCGCCAGATGTCTACAGGTGTCACTTCTGACCCAGTAAACAGCACGGAGTAGGGATGAGAACGAAGCCGGTCTCCTTTCTTTCTCACTCCCTACACAGTTGTCGGCCATCATTATTGTTTATGCATCAAGTGTAGTAGTAACGTTGACAATTATTATTTTGCTATCTCAGTGTAACTCTCATATTAACTTTTAATCATTCCTATTAATTATATGGCAAAACAACGTTTGCCGGGTAAGCTAGTCTATCATATAAAAACAGATCTTAAAATGAACAAACCTAGTAAATAAAGACATTCCGTTACTTTTTAAAAACATCTCTATATTTCCTTTGTGGTTTAACAATAAGCTGAATAGAACCAAACACACTACGTCCATGTTTGTTCCACTGCACTTTTGCACGCACTGGAAAATAACGTCATTTTACTGAGAGTCTTCCAACATCATCGTTGTTAGTAGATCCATTGTCCAGTTTCGTAATGGATCTAGTGAGACTTGTTTTTCTCAGTAGAATAGAATAGAAAAAATCTTTATTGAAAGTCTTATCGCTAAAAGCAGTCTCTTCGAGCCAACCTTGCGGGTATTTCTCCCTGTAAGGTTGGTCCCCCGTATGGAGAGAACTAATAATAATTAAATGGTTGCTGATGACCAGATCCAATTATTGCAACGTGGTGTTAAGAAGTATTTTTTTCACAAGATCCATAATGGAACTGGACACTGGAACTATCGAGCTATGAAATGATTACCACAGGAATAAGGTATGAGCAGTAACTCTGGTTCAGTTCACATTCAGTGCACGCCAGGGCGAGGCACCGGCAGAGTGCGTTCCATGTCTCGTGAAACTGGAAAACAGGCAAAAAACATTGTATGTTTATGTTGAGCGGTCAGAGTTCCCTGAATTTGAGAACGCCTGACCGCGCTCTGTTTTTGCGCGGGCTCTTTAACCCTTAATTTGACACTGTATGCCCTGACATACATGAAATTTGAAAAAATAGTTGGTTTAATAAATTGCAAAAATAATACGGTTTGATAATTTTATCTACTTTCAACACTATCTATTTCTAGAAGAAAATATAAAACAAATTTCTGAAAACATTACCTCGCATTAGTCTACTAGCATTAGTCGACGAAAATGGTGACCCGGCGGCAGTCAGCTGCGCTATCCAAGGTGAATAAATTTAAATTGTATTTATTTCGCAGTTTAGAGTATGTATTATTACTAAATTCTATACAAGACATTATGATACTATAATTTTGGAAATAATTTTGAATCTTTACTTACATAAAATAGTTATATTTGGGGTACTAAAATTATGTATGCGGTGACATACATTGCCAAATTAGGGGTTGATTTGTTTTATTTGGTTTTGGTTCATTTTTTTTCTTTGTCGGCAGCAAAAGCTTCAAATACGTGTAGAATGCGAGGTAGAATGTTAGCGCTTATTTCTACGCTAATTTTGAACGTCCCATACGGTTTATGTTGCTAAGCGAAGGCGAGTTCACTCTAACTTATCGCTGGAAGAATGCTGTACCTATTTCGACATATTATATTATGACAACCATGGAAGAGTAAGTCCTATAGGCGGTGTTCAAATCTTGTTTCCAATGGTGTATTTCTACAAGATTTTTCTCCTGGCATTTTTGCATAGATATTGTTGCAAAAACAAACACGTATGCAATTTCTAAAACTGGACGTACCATTAGTTTGACTGAAGACGAATTGTGATATTTTTAGCCATACATTAATAATATAATAATGGGTGTTGTGACCACTTTTTTCAACTTCTAGAAATGTTTTACTTATTTTTTACTTATAAATATTATTTATTTATTTATTTATTTTATTTTATTTTATTCGGAAAACATTACAGTGTAAGTATCTTAGTGGGTAAAATATGTAAATTTCTAGTCACCATTTACAAGTTTTCGCATATTGAAGCTAAGTTACTTGTTTGCTTTACACAACTATAATGGGTAACAAACTAGAGAAAGCTACATAGGAAACCATACGAAAATACAAAGGTGTTTTGAAAACGAGTTACAAAAACAGCAGTTACGAAATAATAATAAGAAGTATATACGGATAGATATAAATTATGTTATTAAATAAAACAGTTAGGAATTCACACCAAGCCAACTTTTTGAAAATAAGGATCTAAGTGTAACATGACAGGAGTTAAATATATCAAAATCTAAATCGGGTGAGTCACCAAGTTTATTTACTTGTTTCGCTGATCTAACAAAAAATGAATTTTGCCTATAATTAGTCGAGCAATGCGGGACGTTAAGGTAGATTGGTTGTCTAACGGGCCTCGTAGGTACTTTTAAACCAATTTTAGAGAGTAGTTGAGGAGAATCTATTTGAGATTGTGCTATTTTGACTAATAATATTATGGGTAATAATAGTAATGTGGTAATAATAGTATGGGTTATAGGTACTAATATTAAATTTAAGGTGTAAAATCTATCTAATATATTTAATTTCGTACTTAGTTTGTAAAGTTATTGGCAATGTATGTCACATCATACAAAAATCAATAGGATTTAATATTGAGAAATTGGCAATGTATGTTGTGGCATACATGAGTTTTCAGGAAAACTAAGCTTTTCAGATTTTTTTTTATAATAGGTTTATGTGTATCAATTAAAATTACAACAACAAAAAAATTTTTTTCTGCATTTTATACTTTGCCAAATTAAGGGTAAGTACAGACTAATTAAATCCAGAGAAAGATCGTTTGTTTACCATCATTCTATTGATAAACATATCGTTCATGACAGCGAGACAGCCGCAGGTCCTGCACTGCGCCCGCGCAACACCACTCAGCGCCTGACAGCTCGTGACGTCATCAACAGACAACAACGCCGAGAGGAAGTTCAAGGCGATCACTACGTTCATCTGCACGCCGCTTGATAACACCGCTTGTATCTTATAGTACACCGCGTCGCAGTTTATTATCACTTCGTAGGTGGAATTCTGAAAACACAAAACTAGCTGCATCCAGTACTTTCAGCCTCTGTTCTCTTGTTAGCGTGCCTGTCCATTGATATTATTCTGCCCTCCAGCGCCTAAAACGCAGCATATTAGAATTTGCATAGTTAAATATGCAACCTTATTAGAGTGCTTTTCACGAAAGGAGTCCTTTTTGCGGGGCGCCACTATCGCACATTTTAAAAGTTAATATATCTATATTCTTTTATCTGTGTCTATACATAGGCAGATTTAGGGGGGGGGCAGGGGGCCAAGGCCCCCCCCAGAAGCATTGTAGAGGTACGAATTTTGCACATATTTCATGGTCAAGATTTTTTTTTTCTCTGCGCTCGCAGCAAGCTGCTCGCGCACTTATTATTTTTTTAATTAAATAGGTAGGCATTTATTTTATCTAATAAATAAAAAAAAATTAGGATATGAAGTCCAGTAATAATCGATAAAATTAAATTTAGTTCCGCTAAATTCCGCGGGACCTCTTTCGTGAAACGGGTTCTAAGCATGAAATATGTTATAATCAATAGGTACATAAATTTCGACATTTTCCTTTCACTGCATTTTAGGCTCTGCAGTATGAATCTCTGGTTTTTGCCTCACTCACCGACTCACCGCTACGCATCAATCGACAAGCACCCTAACATGACATCATACATATGTATAAGAGTAGAAAATTAAATGATAATAAAAATAGCCAGCCACTGTCGGGGTATTAGGTAAATAAAAGGGTAAGATAATATAATATATATACAAGAATACGAGATCAATAATTAATTATAAAAACTTACATTAGACATCAAATGTGCCGATATAGTTGTAAATAATTTTACTTGCAAATCTATATCATTAGTTGAATTTAAAAGTCCTAGAAGTCTTTGGAATTCCATCTTAGACATTCATTTATTGCAGTTTAACCCCTGTAAAAGGTAAATAAGTGATTATTAGCGAGAATAATAAACATAATGGATATATTATATAGGTACATAGGTATTTTAAAGGTACAATAATATTTATTTAATTATTTATGTACATTTATAATTATTGTAATTTCTTATTGTAAAATTACGCAACCACTGAGCATATAAAAATACGCAACTTACAAAATTCCCGCCCAACCCAAAGTAACCATAGACTATAAAGACTAAAAGAAGTGACAATAAAGTATTTTTCTTTTTGATATTGATAAATCCGCAAAGAGAGACATTCAGTCTCACATTGTATTTGCCAGTGTCACGTTTTATTGCCTCGGATGAAATAGCCAAATATGATATATAATACTAGGCTAAGAACTCGTTGTTTATTGCCGTTCAAATGAATCGAGCCACGACGATAGAGCAAGATTACGAATTACAAGTCCATAAGCTGGCCGCACTCAGGGCCTGAGACAGTTCAGGCAATAATATTGTTTTTTTTTTTTTTTTTTTTTTTTTTAACTTTTTGGCTTTGCTAATGTTTTTAGCCATAATCAAAGTTAGGGAAATTAAAATCATAAAAATACGGGAATTGAAACGGAGAGGAAAAGGATTAAAGTGGATATAAAATATATAAATTAAATTTTAATACTAAAACGGTCAATAAATACAGATAGAATAGATAGCATCTCGTATGAATTATAATATAATAAACAACTGATAGAAGTAGGAAAAGGAATATGTATTGCTAAAAGTTGTAAAAGAAAAACAGAACGATCATAAAGAGGACAAGCAAAAAATATGTGGTTCATATCACCATACTCGCCACAGGAACAATTAGGGTGTTCAACAATTTTGAATCGAAACAGTCTGGCCGGGGTGGTCACATGGCCCAACCTCATCCTAATTATGACAGAAGTACTATGTTTGCTAAAATGCCATTTGGAAAACCACGGTTTATGTGGTATAGTCTCCTGAAGGAGCCGGTAATGCCTCCCCTTAGAAACATCACCAGTCCAGAGACCAGACCACGAGTCTCGTAAATGTACCTTAGAAAGAGTTACCAGATCATGACAGTAGTTCATATAAGGGAAAATATCACCCACGCAAACTGCTTCGTTAGCCAGTCGGTCAGCTTTCTCATTACCCAATATTCCTGAATGACTTGGAATCCATGCCAAAGTGATATCGTAGCCCTCTGCAATGCATGTGTGCAAAAGTTTTCTAATGTCAAAAATAATAGAAGACTGTTTGTGAGATTTGAAAGGAAATCTTTCCAATGATTGCAAAGCACTATATGAATCGCATAAAACTATTGATTTAGAAAGTTTCATAATAAGAATATATTCAATTGCCTTAAAAATACCATAGCATTCGCCAGTAAATACCGATGATTCAGATGGAAGTTTAATTTTTTGAACAATTCCATACTGTAAGTGATAGACTCCAACACCCACACAACCAGTTTTGTGTTTCGAAGCATCAGTATATATCTGATGCCACCCTAACCATTTGTCATCAATAAATTTATTAAACTCTGAATTTGGGTTAGCGGCAGATCTCACAAATCCCAAACTACGTATCACACGAGGAACTATGACTAAGGACCCATAATCATTTTGATATAATGGCAATGAATTAGTCTGGTGTGTGGGAGCTTCTAAATTCGTATATTTTCTAAAACTCTTAACTAAGCAAGTGGCCCCTTTATGAGCCCAATATTCAGATGAATCTATATACGTAGAAAGTAATGACAATTTGGGGAGTAGTGGATGAGATTTTAATTGTATATTACGGAAAAAGTAACGATCACACAGGTATTGTCTTCTTAATGATAGAGGAGGCTCACAACTTTCAACTTGCAAACAATTGATAGGACTAGACTTCATCGCTCCCGTGATTATTCTCAGAGCTCGCGACTGGATAGTATCTAATTTGGCTAGAGCACTTGCGTTACAGGGCGGCAATAAATAAGACGCATAATCTAACACACTCCTTATGATTGCATTATAAAGTAACTTCATGGTAAATGGATGTGCACCCCACCAAACTCCAGAGACACATCTTAGAATGTTTAAATTACGTTCACACCTGCGTACCACATAATCACAATGAGGGATTCCAGTCATTTTAGAATCCAATATTACCCCTAAAAATTTTGCCTGACTATTAGTAGGTAAAGGTTCATTATCATACAAAACATCATAACGAGGCAATTTTGTTTTTCTGGTAAACAACACAACTGAACTTTTGGATGGTGATAGAACTAGGCCATTGTCATCCAACCATGATTTAAGAGCATTTAATGCGTTGGATAATGTTGAGCTTATATGTTCGATTGAATTTCCAACGACATACAAGAGCAAATCATCGGCATATTGAAGAACACTTGCATTTTCAGTGACAGAGCATTCGAGATCGTAGGTATACACATTATATAAAATAGGCGATAAAACAGAGCCCTGCGGCAAACCCTTCCAAATTGTCCTACATATTGTATAAGGATTGTCACCAGAATCTACAGGATATTTAATATATCTTTCTGATAACATATTTATAATAAAATTTGTTAATAGAACAGGAACATTTAACAATAATAATTTTTGTTCCAGAATTGAAATATTGACGTTATCATATGCCCCATTAATGTCCAAAAAAGCTGCCACAACATTGTCATTTCCAGAAAACGCTAATCTTATATCTGTGGTAAAAATACTCAAGCTGTCAAAAGTACACTTACCCTTTCTAAAACCAAACTGACTTTGTGATAATAAGTTGTTATGTTCTAGGAACCACTCTAAGCGATTTTTAATAAGATGTTCTGCTACTTTTGCTAAAACAGTGGATAGTGCAATAGGACGATAAGATGGAGCTTCTGAACTTGGTTTATTTGGCTTAAGGAGTAAAATGAGAGTTTGGGTTCTCCATGACCTAGGGATTTCGCCGGTTATCATTACAGTATTTATTAAAGAAAGATAGTAATTCAGGCTGTTAGTATCCAAATTAGACAAAAAGGAGTAAGGAATACCGTCTTCCCCTGGGGCAGAGTCTCTAGTGTTTGAAAGAACACCCTTCAACTCATACTCTGTAAATGGAGAATTCAAATCCATAGTATTATTATTAGAACAGATGGTAGAGGTATCATAATTACTAATTAATCTAGGAATCACAGTGTTTTCCGGAACTGAAGGTGGAGCTAAATTGTCCATAATCTGATTTGCAAGATTTGGAGATATGCATCTCTGTTGAGTTTCATTAAAAGCACTCCTAAATCTTCTTATATTTTGCCAAACAAGGGATGAACTAACATTAGGGCACAGTGATGAGCAATAATTTTTCCAACCTTCAAACTTTTTATTTCTTAGAAGCTCCTGAGTTTTTGATGAAACCTCAGTGAAATTATCAAAATTTTCATCAGTCATCGATAAACAGTACTCCTTTTCTGCCTCTTTTCTCTCTCTGACTGCTTTTGTGCATTCTTCATCCCACCATGGTGGAGAAGGTATTTTATTAGGACCACTAGACTTTACCGGAAAAGTTTCATCAGCAACTTCAATTAATAATTTAGCCAGCTGCTCTGCACAAAGTGCCCCATTTAAGTTTGAGACTTCTGGTAAATCTAGTATTTTTTGTTCGACTTTACTTTTGTATGTACTCCAGTCAGCATTTGCCAATTTATATTTTAGTCGTGGTTGCTTGACCTGTTTAGGAGGTTTATTAAAAGGGAAAGTGATAATCAGAGGAAAATGATCACTGCCAAATCTTGAGTCAGAAGGGTGCCAATAGAGGAGTGAAGCCAGATCAGGAGTACATATTGACAAGTCTATGGCACTAGGGACTGAGTTAGGACCACCCACACGTGTTGGCAGACCAGTATTTAAGATACACAAGTTATGGGTATCAAGTAGATCCAAAAGTAGTTGCCCATATTTAGTGGAGGAAGAACAGCCCCAGCTCTGATGATGTGCATTGAAGTCACCCATACACACAAATGGCTTTGGTAAAGCTTTAAATATAACATCTATTTCATTAAAAATTTGATCACTAGGCTGTGTATAATACAAGGAAACAAAACAAATGTTATTTACCATAGCAGCAACAATTGATAAAGTATTGGTGTGAGAAGGAAGAGATATAGAATAAAAAGAATAAGAGTTTTTAATGAGTATGGCCACACCACCATACCCATCCTGTCTGTCATCACGAAGACAGAAATAGCCAGGGATCTTAAATACAGAACCCTGCCTAAACCATGTCTCCTGAAGACAAACAACATAAGGTTCATAATTATTAATCAAATTAATTATTTCTACTTTTGAGTTTTTAAGGCTGCGACAATTCCACTGAACCACTTTGGCTCTTGGATCCATTGTTGGTTTTTTGTAAATCAAATAAAGCATCGATGACAGCTGCTACGTTGGACGGTGATACTGACTTAGAGTTAGAAAGCAATTGCACAAGAGCTTTAATTATGTCAGATATTTGTATGTTACTGTTATCATTATCATTGTAAATTGGGCCAGCTTTAGGTAATATTGGGTCTTTAACAAATTGAGCATGGGCTACATGGTCATAGCCCTTAGACAGTTTCGGTGGTGAACGGGGTTTTAGAAAAACTGTTTTGTTATACGATTGAGACTGCGAAACAGGTCTAGAAGAGGCCTGTTCATACTGAAGACGTGATGAAACACCAGGGGGTGGAGATGATAACAGAGCATCAGCATATGATGATTTGGAGACGGGTGGATGTAATTTAACAGCTTCCATATATGAGATACAGCTCTTACTCATTGTTTCTTTAATTGCTTTTTGTCTGTTAAGTTCCAAACATTTTTTACTATTAGCCTGATGGCAACCTTTGCAAAGACAACACCAGTAATTTTCTTCTTCGACATCACAGCTATCACCTGAGTGCCCAAGCCCACACTTAAAACACCTAGGTGTGGAACGACACTGACTCTTTACATGGCCAAACCTACAACAATTGTAACATTGTACTGTTGGGTAAATGTAAGTGCTGACTGTCAATGCTGAATAACACATATATACCCTAGTTGGCAAAATTTGACCATCAAAGGTAAGCACAACAGTTCCTGTGTTTTCAAATTTTCTCTCATTGTTAATTACGACCTTCCTCCTTATCCTCCTCATTTTTAAAATTTTGCCACAGCCTATCGGTACAGAAATATTTTCTAGAACCTCATCATCTGACCAGTCTGCAGGAATACCTCGTACGACACCCATACGCGTGATTGTAAATGTAGGTATGAATACCTTATAGTTTTCTTTTCCCAGGTCACTGCTCGCTAAGAAAGCATTTGCATAATTTTGACTTTCAAATGCCAAGGTAATACGGTTGCGCCCTATTCTTTTTAAACTGCCGTTTACCACACCATTTATATTCTTTCTTTTCAAAAACCTACCAAAAGTGACAGGATGTAAGGTTGTACCATCATTAGCATTGGACATTTCCCTTTGCACATGAACCACATACGGCGCAGCATCAGAAGCTTCGAAAAATGTGCGACCGACCGGTGTACGAATTGGCCTAACATCAGAGTCTTTATTGCTACTGTCATGACCGGTAGGAGTGTTAATACATTGAGTGAGCTGAGGCTGAGATTGGGCCACATGACTTGGGCCAGCAGTAACCACATCTTCATCAATATTCTTTTTCTTATTTTTCATTATAGATCGTGTAGTAACCCTTTTGCGTTTCAATTTATTTGAGTCCGAGGTTGAACAATCGGAGTCCATGGACGACTCCATTGCCGTGATCAACATATCCATCGGAGTTGAGTTTGATACATAAATATTCTTGTTTGAAACAAGTTTAGGAGTTTGTACAAGTATATCATGTTGCGAGTTATGAAACAAACCACCTCCGGGGTCATCGGGCGGATCCGGAGGATCGCCCATTATAGAAAGTTAAAAAATTTCACTTACCAATATATACACACCTATCTATAAACTAATAAACAAATAAAGTAACTAAATCTACATAAAATAAACTAAATTAACTTTAAAAAACTCCAATCCTTTCCTATATAATTAATATTTCCTAAAAGACTGAAAACAACCGCGTCCGCTGCACACGAAATTTCCCGCCCTTTTTCAATAATATTGTTATTATCAGCGGGTATATTGAATCACAGAGTACTATGAATATACTGGAATATTGAATATTGACTTTATGTGGGGTGTATTGCGGATTATTCTGGTGTAACAAAAGTATTTCACGTTTATATATCTCGATGATTTCACGTTATTAATATTGACAATATTTTTGCCTGTGTGCGAGCAGGCATGCACTATTATAGTAAAGATGATCAAAATTTTTCACTAAAAGTGTCTCGGAATTCCCGCATAAATCTCAGAATGAAAATACTATAACAACTCCAAATCACTTCCCCATATTTGAAAATGTACATATAAAAACACTTATAACGCGCAAGACTTCATCATTATCACGAAACACACTAACACTTATAACACTTTTTATATACGATCATAAAATAAATTTGGAGGGAAGAAAAATAACTTAAATAAATTTCGGATCTTGAAGTTAAATTTGCGCAGGAAATTTATTCTACAATTACGTTGTTAAGTCTGTGGTTGTCATCGATATGTCAGTGCATTTTTTGACATTGACAGTTAAAAAATAACCTCTAAAACTCAGTTTCAATTTTCAATGGAATTTATGTGAATTCTTTGTAAATGTTTATCGAGTTTTTAAATAATTTCGCCAGTAAATTTGTCAAGAAGTCCATTTTGATTTATTAAAATGGACGTGGGAGAGTTGCTTTCATTTAAGGTATGACTCAAATAACTTTGTTTAATATTAACAAATAATATTATTTCCCATAAACATTAGTGTACATATTTACAAACATTTTTATTTAGCCGA
Source organism: Hemithea aestivaria (assembly GCA_947507615.1). Taxonomy (NCBI): domain Eukaryota; kingdom Metazoa; phylum Arthropoda; class Insecta; order Lepidoptera; family Geometridae; genus Hemithea; species Hemithea aestivaria. Next base: position 12,057,663 of record OX382326.1, read on the forward strand.
CGCCGACTCCGAAAAGACCAAACGATGAAGATAGTGGGGATTCTGATGATGAGCCTTCTAGGTCCATGAAAATGCGCCGCATCACAAAACCACGAACAGACCCGTTTACGCTTTCTAACATAAGTCTTACAAGTGAACCTGTTATATCAGACAGAGAAAAGGAAGAAATTTTAAGATATGTGGAAAACGAAGTCACTGAGGTAAGTACAGTATTATCTAATAATAATGATATTCCTTTTTCTCATAATAAAATAAAGGTCTGAAAGTAGTGAAGGCATCAGGTGACCAGAATGCTGGCTTGTATTTTGCTCAAAAAAATTGCTGTCGTATTCAGCGGGGAAAAACCGCCTACAATCTGGTCTTATCTCTTCACGATATTTACTAGATTTAGTTTTTATAGTGGAAAACAATATATTATTTTAGGGTGAGGTACTTGATGACACTGCAGTGAAAAAGCTTGTTCTGAACTTTGAAAAGAAAGCATTGAGGAATAGAGAGATGAGAATTAAGTTTCCTGATCAACCTGAGAAGTTTATGGACAGTGAGATTGATCTACATGAAGCTTTACAGGTATGCTTTTTTATTACTAAAGAACTTGTTCCCTCTAATTGCAGATTAAGGTTCCTCTTTCCACTTTTATTTTTACAAGTTTTTATTTACTTTCAGCTGTCTGTTTGTCTGTAATCAAATCTTGCAAGTTTAATTTATTCCACTTGATTGAGCTAAAATTTTGCATGCATGTATAAATCTGATGCAATATTATTATGACATCGAGCCGATCTGATGATGGAACAGGAAGGTGGTCATAGAAACTCTAAAATTAAACGACACACCCCATCAAGTTTGGGCACATTTGATTTGTCTTGATGAGTTTTATGATGCTAGATGGTAATAATACATATAATAAAAGCTTGTTTTTAAAAAGTTATCTTTTAATTTCACTTTTATATTGTGTGTGATATGCAAAAGGAAGGATTCAGATAGGATTTGTTTCATGATGTTACATGAAACAGATATCCTTCAATAATACTTGTTGTTATACCTTATAGGAGTTAAGTGCAGTGGCCACAGTACCTGATCAATATCCATTGCTTGTGGAGCTCAAGTGTGTAAACTCTCTGTTGGAGCTGCTTTCACATGACAACACTGACATTTCTACCAAAGTTGTTAATTTATTACAGGTAAGTAACATACCTATTTGTTATACTAGAAATGAATATACATAGTATGATTTCAAAAATAAGTACCTCAATGCTATAACTTTTGGTTACATCGTTACACCCCTCTTTTGTGGTAACTTTATTGAGAAAAAAAAAATTAAAAATCATAAAACTACTTATAAATTCATGATACAACAAAGTGAGATGAAACACTTGTGTAATTTAAAGGTTGGTTACATGCCACCCTACATTGTTTTGTGCTCTAAACCACTATCAGATAGCAATGTGAATTTGCCAAAAATCTGATGAATTTGCTCAAGGGCATATCCAGATTTTTTCTGAGGAAGACTCAAGGTGCAAAATATTAACAATAATTGTAAAAAATAAACATAGTATTCGTATTATGATTTTTTATGTATTTACAGGAGTTCACAGACGTAGACATCCTACATGAGAGTGAAGAGGGTGCGGAGGACCTAGTGAATGCATTAGCCGAGGCAGAGGCTGCAGCGTTATTGCTCCACAACCTGGCGCGCCTGGACGAACAGGTGCCCGATGAACGAGACGCGGTGCACAACACTCTCGGCATCATTGAGAACATCACGGAATTTAAAACGGAACTGTGCTCTGATGTCGCCAAGCAAGGGTTTATGCAGTGGATACTTAAAAGACTGAAGGTAAAATGATTGTTAATAAAATTAAACTGACTTAAGGCAAGGCTGAAAGCAACAGGAAGTAAACGCGCAAGCTCGTGCTTTTGAATTTCTTTAAATACATTGAAACGTTAAAAACAGCAGAGCCAATTTTGATTAAAACGTCAAGTTGGATTTAAATTTGGGAAGTTAAAAAATATGTTATTTTTGTATGAAACATTTTGGATTGGAACACATTCCTATTATTGTAGTGTTGTGTTTTTATTGTAATTTCTGTTTTTCTTTACAGTTGAAGGTACCGTTTGATGGAAACAAACTGTATGCGACAGAAATATTATCAATACTTCTACAAAACACGCCAGAGAATAGGAAATTGTTGGGTGAACTTGATGGCATTGATGTACTATTGCAACAACTGGCTGTAAGTAAATGAATTCATTGGAAATTCAAACCCTTTTGTATAAATAATGAATTAAATTTGGACTAGATACAATGGAAACATTTTTACAATACACTTACTGAGGTATTATGAGTTTATATAGAGATGTTAGCGTCTCATTGTATGACAATTGAAAAGTAAAGGAGTACCTGAGTAACGAAACGAAATACAGGGTTATTTTTAAAACACCTGCAACCTTGCAGGACCAAGCAGCTAACATCATCAACAACAACATGTGAAATTGTAACAAAATATCGAAAGACATATCACATTTTGTTTAAGATGTTGGCTATCTGGTCCTGCTAGGTTGCAGGTGTTTTAAAAATAACCCTATAACATAATTATTTTCTTGATTATTTGATTTCTTTGTTTTAGGGCTTGTTCACGTTGAACGCGCGGGCGCGGGCGCGAAATATCAAACATACGACGTGCTATGAAAGTGTTCACGTACAAACGCACGTGCGGTGTAAGCAAAGTCTGTCGCGCCCGCGCTCGCGCCCGCGCGTTCTAACGTGAACAAGCCCGTAGTCATTCACATAATATAAGCTTGAAAACCACATCGTCGTGCAATCTTTTAATTGTCAATTTATCAAATAAATGGCAAATCAACGTAAATAAGATAGATTAATTTTACCCTATACCATTATAGAAGCCGTTATTCTATAAACAAGTTTTTTGCACATTGCACATAGACGGCTATGGCCTGTCTATCAAAGGTAAGGTAGGTATAATACTCTGATATTTGTCGTACAGTTCTACAAACGTCACGACCCGAGCGGCGCGGAGGAACAAGAGGCCATGGAGAACATGTTCGACTCACTGTGCTGTGCGTTGATGGAGCCCACTAACAGAGACAAGTTCCTTAGGGGAGAGGGACTTCAACTCATGAATTTGATGCTTAGGTATGTCTTATCTCTGAAACTTAATATTATATATCTGCAAATTACTGTGATAATGGCTTTACCCACAGAGAAAATTTTGGCTCAATCAGTACAGTTGTTTAGGTGTGTGTGAGGAAATGACAAACCTAACATAAATAATAATAGTACTTTTTTTATAAATATTTTATAGAATTATAGAGTTCATTATAGAGTAATATCTTAGACGAAATATTAAACTGTTTATATTTTCAGGGAAAAGAAAATGTCACGCAATGGATCTTTAAAAGTGTTAGATCACGCCCTAGCTGGGCCAGACGGTCGTGACAACTGCAATAAATTCGTCGACATTCTTGGTCTACGCACTGTCTTCCCTCTCTTCATGAAAACTCCCAAAAGGAAAAGAGTACTCACTGTTGATCAGCACGAAGGTAACTGAAAAATAACCTACTGTTTATAGATGAATTATTACGAACGCTGGGACCAAAAAGTTGCAGATAAATCCTTTAACTACATGCTTGCACAAAAATTATGTGTTAACTTACTTGACTTGTGTTGACTTACATCTCTGCACAGTTTGTTAAGTAATGTGGTGTTATTCTTTTTTTTTGGTCTCTTTATAACTCCTAGGAACTTCTAGTATTGGCATATGTTTGAAATACATGTGTGAACAGGCAACAATGTAATAAAAAAATTACTGTTTACCAACAAAATGTTGTCTTTTTTTTTCAGAGCATGTGGTATCGATAATAGCGTCGATGTTACGCAACTGTCAAGGGAGCCAGAGACAGAGACTGCTCGCTAAATTCACAGAAAACGATCTGGAGAAAGTGGACAGACTGTTGGAGTTGCATTTCAAGTATATGGACAAAGTTGATCGCACTGAAAAGGAAATGGAGGTACTTTTTCTCATCAGAAAGAAGCAGATTTAATTCTCAAATAATTTTACTAAATCTGGTTTACCTTCCGCAGCAAGATGCCGAAGATTTGGATGACGATGCACAGTACTTGAAGCGATTATCAGGCGGACTGTTTACTCTGCAGCTCATAGATAGAATTATTCTAGAGGTAGGTCAACGTAAGTTTGTTATAAAACTTATGTTTGTATAGTCAATCAATATAATAATATGTATAATGAATTATGTTTATAGGTGTGTACGGCGGGTCCTCCTACAATAAAGCAGAGAGTGCAACGGGTTCTGTCGCTTCGTGGCGGCTCTTTGAAGATCATCCGACATGTTATGAGAGGTGCGATTAGATATTATGTAGTTTCCACAAGAATATGTAACATTCTTCTGACTTAGTTCTTATTTTTTGGATAGTAATCGGAAGTAGTTGAATTTAAAAAAAATATATATGTGAGGATTGTTAGGTCATGTAGGAGGTCTTGTAGGAATCGTGGCGACTTAAAACTGCATATAGGTTGGCCTAACACGGTTTATAATTGTGATTTGACTCTAGCCTTGTTCTGTTGGAGTGGAAAGTAGAAACCCCAATTATTTTGTTGTTTTCCAGAATACGCGGGCAATCTTGGAGACGCTGGCAGCGAAGAATGGCGTCAACAAGAACAGCAACACATCTTACAACTTGTAGATAAGTTTTAAATATATTATGCTCATCGAGTATGTACACGCCAAAAATGTGTTTCATTATACCCGAGTAGGAGCCCCTAAGAAAGAAACTTAATGCAAATAGAGCTTTCTTTCGTGTTCTGTATTTAGTAGATTTAATAGGGCGCGTTTCTATTGGTGAAGCGCGGGCTAGAATTGACCGAAAATAGTGCTTGAAAGCTTTGTTTTTTTTGTACCAGTGAAAACGCACCCTTAGGTACGATAAAGTCGCGCTTCTACTGACAAGAGCGAGCTAGAAAATTCTAATCACAGTAAGGGGCTGCGCAGGCGGCACACTTTTTGTGCGATCGAGTCTGCGGCGCACAAAAAGTCTGCATGGCGCGCAAAAAGTCGGTTGCGGATTTTTCACAGACTCAACGCACACGACGCACATCTTCGATCATTCTGTCGGCAGAGCTGTAGGGACGTAGACGCTATGGAAATCGTGCAGAGATCGCGAAGTATTATTTTGTACATGAAGTACAGAAAAAGAAATAGAAAGAAGCGTTACGTCCGCCCCTAGCAAATGCAGATTGCCGACTAAAGTGTGTGCCGTCTGCGTTAGCGCGCGTTGAATCCCCTTACACGGATTATTTGTGCGCCGGACTTTTTGCGCGTCGTGTGCGTTACTGCATATAATTGCATAGGTTCTATTTTCACAGACTAAAAAGTGCGTCATGGATAGTCTGTCGTCTGCGCAGCCCCTCAATAGTAAATACTAATCAGAGTAATGTCCCATTCCAGAACCATGAAGGAGTAATTAAAATTATAAACAAGATAGTAAACAGTAGAATAACTTTATTGAATATTTAAATCAATGTTAAAAACTTGTAACAGAAATATATAACATACACAACAATGGCATAAAACAATTCAGAATGCTATAACATGGTGCACCAGAATATTTGAAAGTTCAAACTACTTACAATTTTGTGCCCTTTTTGTTTTTGCATTACATACTAATCACTGAATTGGGGAGGAACTAGGTATAACAATATTCTATACTTATCGGTCGCCTAATTACGATATTCGATGTCAAAATTGTTTGACTGGCTAACTTTTAACCCCATAAAGTAATGTGACCGTGATATATTTAACTAACCAGTAACTATAAGCAATAAAATCTAGATCACATGATAAAACATTGAGTTTTTCATCACAGTACCCTGCCTTAATGTTAGACACAAATGGGGCGTGGCAACATGTGCCTGCATTACACTCGGCTTACAACTAATTCAATTATAATATACAGGGTAATATGTATCTAACACATAACCTCTTATGTACAGCTTAGGTAAATAAACAATAACAACTTCGTTCTACTTAGAAATTCGTTAAAAATAGCTGTCCATAATATTTTCAAGAGTGGTTGAACTGTTTATATATATGTAAAATGTTTTGTTTTTAAAATTCGTGTAGTATAAGTAACTTAGTTATCACGTAACATAGTTGCCATAGGAGAAATTTATGCATTTGATACCTATAACCCTGTATAACGAAAACTAAACGTATAAAATTCATTAAGTACCAATGCACCACAATAAAGAAATAACAAAGATAAAATCGCTGGGTATGAAATAAGTGATATAAGTACATACAGGAAATTTAACGTCATTTGAATGTAATATTATGTAGTTGTGATTTCATTTCAGTAAGATTTGAACAAACAAAAGATACACATAAGTAACATTTAAATGCTCCTGGAAATATCACAAATCATACAGGGATGTTGACAAGGTTAAAAAAATTAAAATATATTAAGTCCATCAGCAATAGTAAAAAAAAAAAGTTCTTAACACGTACATATTGAAGTAAGTTTGTCAATAATAGCTGAGATATAACGCGCTACTTCATCACACTTCAGCATAAAATGTTCCGGCCAAGTTCTTACAAATTACGTCATCACCCCGCCTTCTCCATCCCACCAAGCAGAGTTAGTAAGCATATCTCTTACGTTAATATAAATTTAAAAATATGTAATGTACCACTTTGTAATAATAATCTACTTGGCAAACAAAAAAAGTCAACATCCCTATTACCACGAATGGCGGCAGGTAATAAATTCACGATAACTAAGTCATTGCATTGGTATTTTTTTCATATGCATAAAAATTAAAACTGAAAACAGCCTATGTCATTAGTCATTGCATTTTATCAACTAAATGTTAAAAATAACTAAACAAGTAACATTATTGTAAATGGTAAACACATTATGGGCTATAGTAACCATTTGATAATACTATTGATGATTAACGCTAACATTACTGCATAGACAGACAAAACTATAGACAAAATAGATGCTAGCAAGAAGAGAGTATGTTAAACAAAGTGGTGCAAAAATAATCATCCGATTTTCTTTATGTTTAGAAGAAAATTGGATGATTTATTTTGCGCAAACTGTTGCCTTAGGCCGCTTACTTCAAAACGTGCGGACGCGCACTTTTCTATGAATAAAAAGTGTAGAGATTTGTTAACGCGACGTAACGGTATCTATCCGTTACTAAAAATCAAAATCAATAGATACATTATGCCTTTTGCGTAAATAGACACCTACACAAACCCATAACACAGCGTTGGCATTTTTGTATGGTACTTAATATTGGCATTTTATGTGTATCGGTCAGATTATGTTATCAATTTGTCTATAGTACTTCTGTCTATGCATAACTAATATTTTATATTATCTATGTATATACCTAAAGTACCTTGTTTTATAACGACGTCAGTAATATTCAAAATGTATCAATGAAAATGGTTATTGCATATAATCGTCGTTTGTTCTATTTTCTAAAGACATTTTCTACAAAAACACTGTTAAAATATCCCTGGAATGCTTAAAGAACGTCCCCGAGGCACGCATCTATTGCGACAGTCTATTGTCGAAGTACATTATAATAATTCATATACATTTATAAATCTCAAAGTAAACTACGTAAGGCAACCCCGTCTACGATAACAGGAGAAATTTGACCGCATTTACGCGAAGGAATAACGCTTCGCAATCATAACGCACAACGCTGCGGTATGTGGTCTTCTCTATCCAAGCATGCGTCAGAAAAAAAAACCTTGTATGGTCATTAGACGTTTTTCATAATATTACATAAACGACGCGGTATAGTCCCATTCGCAGTGTTGTGCGTTACCATCAAGACCAAGTCTTAAGAAAGATATACATTTCAATGTTAAAATGAAAGTGAGTATTCATTAGACGGTTTATTGCAAACGTCGCATAAATGCGTTCAGATCTCGTCTACTTACAGAAACGAGTGCGTCCGACACATAGAAGGCACTAGACTATAAATATGTCAGGTACAGTTAAGAGCAGTCCTTGCCCATCATCATAGTGAACGCTTTGGGTATGTCTTCGTTGGTTTTGGAAATGTTGGTGCCGCCGAGAAGGGAGGGCGCGGGGATGCTGCCTGTTTGGATCCCGTGCGCTGTCTTCAGCAGGTCGTAGTTGATCTTTTCCGATACTATGGAGTCTTTTCTGCAAAGGAAACAAATGATTCTTAAGAAACTTCAAGAAAAGGAGGAAGGTTTACAAGAAAGAAGATTTACGAAGTGCTGCTACACCCAGGTTTGGCCGGCTAATCCGGTGGTTAATCTTAGGGTGTATCCATTTCAGTTTTGACTATTTCAGTAGTTTCCAAAGTGAGGCAAATTTTTATCAATTCGTTTAATATTAATATTGTAGCGTGGCAGTAATCAAATAATGCAATGATAATGCCTGTAATAAGGACAAGTCGCGGCTGCTCCCGCAGGACAATCGCTTCGATCGGTTTACATATTGTAGTCACCGTTCTAACCTAACCTACTGATATCGAACTGCCTTGAACTATAAATTTATGAAGATGATACTAACTGGTACTGTGGGTGCGAGGTAACAAAGTTCCTCATCCAGGCGGCCATGGTGTCGATATCTCCGGCGGCGCGGCGTTGGATGAGCTTCAAATATTGCTGCACGGAGCAGTGTGTGTCCGCGTCCACATCCATGCCAGACAGGTACGACTCGATCAGGGGAATCAAACCAGGGAAGATGCCGTCCTGATCACAAACATAAGAAATAAATAAATGAAATAAAATGTGCTAGCGCGCTTGCATGTGGTGTACACCTCAATAGAATTCCTGGTTCTGAAGACGCGTGTTTGAGAGCGCCCAATGTGCAGGTACCGGGTCTAATAAAAATAAGTAAGTAACACCCCGCACACTGATTAGGCCAAAAACATAGCTTTGAAAACAAAAACCAACCCACATTCGAGAAAAATGGAGTTACACATTCAACTAGCCTCTAAATCTTGTGTTTCCGTAAATCGTCAGCAACACTACACTAAGTTTGTAAAGTTGTTTATATCTCAAAAAAAAAAACTTAGCTATTATACACTTTATAAACGAAATTTCAAAAAGAAGGATATCTTAAAAATAACTTGTGGGTTGGTTCTTGTTTGTAAAACTCTCCTATAGTATCAGTAGTGTCCTGTAGTGTAGTGTAATTTGTTCAGTGAACATGTAAAGTTGTCTCACCTTCCCGTTAACAATTTCATCGATAGTCATCTCAGCGTAATGTTCGTCGTGGTCGTTCTGCAGCGGGGCCACAGTAGACGGCGCGCCAACGTCGCGGCGCCACCAGAACTTCTCCGTGAGGCACGCGCCGCGACGCTGTGCTCGCTGCATATTCTCATCCACCTGGCATTTTATTTCATTAATTCACTCATTTTTAGGGTTTCGTACCTTTAAAGGAAAGACGAAACCCTTATAGGATCACTCGGTCGTCCTGTCAAGACCCATTTACTCGAGAACCCTCCTCTATTTTATAGATTTTCCTAACATAATGTAGTAGTTCGATGTTTTTACGCACTCATATTATTATTATGTTAAAGTTATATGGATATTGCAATGTACAACGCGACATTATAAGAAAGTACTACCAAAATTTTGAATAAGTTTCTCATGTAAGTAAAATTGTAATTTTTTTATGTGAAATAGAGATTCTTTAAGCCGAACTCTATGTGTCCTCGAGTTATTTTTTCTCTCTAAGTAGTTAGTTGAGTTAAGGGGTTATATACAGTTAGACGGCCGAAAAAAAGTGAATTTTCCAGAATTTTTTCTGAGAAAACTTTTTAATTTATTGATCCAAAAATTTATACACATATTATGGTATCTTTTAACTGTATTTTAAGACTTAGTACTAGTTAAAATATTTATTTGAAAAAGAGCTACAGCTGATCTCCAGGAGCTCCTCTCAAAAAAGACGTTTTGCGGTGACCACTATATCTCGGAACTGGATCATCTGAAATTAAAAAACCAAACAGATTTCGTTAAAATAATGTTAAATCTAGTAATTAATCGAAGGAATAAGCAAAATAAAAATTTTTGACAAAATGGCGGTTTCTCAAAAAAAAAAAATCGATTCTTCACCGAAATTTCGGCCTTAAATTGTTTATAAAAAAAAATATATTTATCGGAGAGAAAAAATCTTCGATTAATTACTAAAAAATATATTTAAGAAGGTCGTGTTAAAATTTGAGACTAATCGGTCTAGCCGTTTTCGAGTAATGTTGGTCACCGACTTTGGAAACACCATTTTGAGAAAAACGCGTTTAAAGTTTGGAATGCACTTTACATGGGATAATTTTTTTTTTTTAACTTACATGGAGTTGTCTATTCCAGGACCATATAATACACCCTCCGCCGATTCAGCAGCTTCTAATAACTCAAGCTGATGTTGTCTGCGAGCCATTCTTCCATCTCGGGTGCTCTCACGCGCTCTGAGATCGGAAATGCTCACGCGCTTCTCATCTTCTTTTTCGGCATATGAATGCGCATTGGGCCCAAGTGTAATTCCTATAGCATTCATATAATACAATAGTGATGCCATTCCTTCATTAAATATGCCAGCAGCTATGTATGCAGCAATTTCCACAGTTTTTGAACCGGCTGGAATAATTTTGGGAGAGATTTTCCAAATCAGTTGATTGTAGCTCTCGTTGTTGTTTTGGTTAAAACCACCTACACATCTCTCCAATAAATTCTCACTGCTGAGATCTGTGAAAATCGGATGTATAGCCTCAGCAACATCTTTTGGTAATGGCTCATAATCATGTTCGAAAGTGGATAATTGATTGGCAGCTGCAGCCTTCTGCCAGTCGCACCATGATTCTGGTCCTTCCGGGCACTTGTCGTGCTGAGGTTCTTCGTCACTTGAACAATAATGGTAATATGTGGCCCATATAGCATTATACATTTTTTGAAGGGAATCACAATTTCTCCTTATTGCTAAGCCATAATAAACTGTCAACAAATTTACATTTCAGGTATAGCAAAACACTAACACACTGTTGCATTACACATCTAAATACATTAGAAGGGAGATTTTACAATAGGCAGGTGCATAAAAGGCATAGCGTTCCAGGTAGGCGCTGCCGCTCGGACCTTGTACTTCCAAGCACTCTGAAACGCCTTTTCAAATTTGCTTGTAACTTTGAAAATATTCACCGGAACGATATGAAATTTTCTGTGTGTATTCTTAAATATATGTACATTAAGAAAATTAAATTAAAAAAAAATCGATTTTTTGAAAATTCTAACTGTATATAACCCCTTAAGTTCGATAATAATAATAATATTACACTGGCTGTGGCGGCTTTTTTTAGTACTATCCGCAGTGACGTAAATAAGGCATTGTATCGTAACATCATCAGTTCACAAAACTCGACATTTGCATGCGTCAGCAACTCGTTTCGACCTCAGAAAGACAGTGGTCGTGTTATTCGCAGTCAGAAATTTAACAACTTATTTCATACTCAAACTAAAGTTGTCGGGCCTAACAAGCATAGTTTGAGTAAACCTAACAATGTCCATAGGCGGAAAACACTAAGGGTGGGTTGCACCAGGCTGTTAGTTAAAGCTAAGGTCAAATGTCAAAATTTAACGTAACGTGTTGCAACGCGTAATTGGCTTAACTAGAGATTTGACAAATTGGTTATAGTTAAAGTCAGCTGGTGCAACCCACCCTTAAAAATACATCATATGTGTGTAACACTACCTTAAAAAATACATAAAAGTGATGATAGTGGGATAATATTACCTTACTGATCGGCATGACGAAGTTGAGATTGTAAGACAGTATAACCCTAGTGAGCAGTACAACGAAGCAGACGTAGGCAGCGTTCTCGAAGTCGGTGAGCTGTGCCTCGCAGGGGCGGAACTCCACGCGCCAGCCGATCGACGAGTTGGGCGGCGGCGGCTTGAACCGCATCGTCTGCCAGTTCGTCGACTGAATGTTCTGGAAATATATTGACCATAAGCAAAGGTGTATAGCCAAAAGCATGTTTTACTAGTCTTTACTGTCCCACCAGATAAATATAATATACGCTCATCACACTGGTCAGAGTTTGCGCAGGATAGAAATGCGTGGAGGGATTTGGAGGAGGTATTTGCCCAGCAGTGGGTCAGTATAGATAGATAATGCTTTATTGTACACACAAAGAAATACATTACATCTAGAAAAATATTGACAAAAAATAATTGTACAAGCGGTGGTCTTATTGCTAAATATCGATTTCTTCCAGACAACCAATGAATGGAAAGAATTTACAGAAAGATAATTAATATGTAAGGCATAATAATGACTTGAATAAGGAATGAAATTATATCATGATTTAAGAATTTAAAGCAAGGAGGCAAGTTCACCCTTCCAACGAATTTTAGGCCTGCCCCGGTTTGATGGGCACCAGTGGTAATCTAGGCCAACTATTGCAGTGTTCCACTCAGATATCCGATGTAAATTTCCACTCAGTTGAGGCTGATGGACTGAGCTGAGAGGTATTTTTGAATCTACTATTTGTATTTGTTGATTTTGGAATAAAAATATTAATATTTTAACTGTACTAATGCACTGGGTAGCACTGTAGTAATTTATGGGCAGCGTTATCTCTTACCATCAGGAGAGCGTCTTGCTCGTTTTGTTACTTCGTTGTATAAAAAAAACCTACAATAGTGTTACTTACTTCAAAATGATCAGTATCGTTCTGGTCGTCCTGATGCACCCGCTCTGAGAAGAGCGAGACAGTGTCGCGTATGAAGAGATGCGCGACATGCATGGCGAGCGGGTGGTCGATGCCGCCCTCGCGCAGCCGCCGGTACACCGCCGGGTCGTGCGTTATTGGAATGTCGTTGAATCTACACAAATAATAACAGAATATATTACTTTATTCGTTTTTTAAAACTTACGTGAGTGTTATCCATATTAACTATGTAAACAAAACGACTATACTCACGAACATAGGCGGATTTAGGGGGGGCAGGGGGCCAAGCCCCCCCCCCCCCCAGAATCATTGCAGAGTTACGAATTTTGCACATATTTCACGGTTAAGATTATAATTTTTTTCTCGGCGGTCGCAGCTAGCTGCTCGCGCACATACATGTTATTGTGTGGTGTTTAAACTTTTTTACTGCTCAATGCGAGCTAAACACACACTTTTTAAAATAATAATTATAATATTTTTGCCCGTCTGCACCTTGGCCCCCCCCCAGAACCAAATCCTGGATCCGCCTATGCTCACGAATATAATATGCGAAGCTAGGCTCGACCCTGGGTTTCGGACAATTACGATGTCCTTCATCAGGAGCTCACGACTCTCGTTCGCGACGCCAGCTTTGTCCGAAACCCAGGGTCGAGCCTAGCTTCGACTATTATATCCGTGAGTTTAGTCGTTTGTTTACATAGTTAACTTTATTCGTCTTTACAAATGGCTACCGATATTCCTATAATTTGTTTCCCTAAAACTAATATTATACTAGCTGCGCCCAGCTGTTTTGCTCGCTGTGCCTATGAGTTATCCCAGGGTCTAAGCTATCTTCCGCGGATGAATGCTTCGGCGTACCCGTTGCCCCGGCATAATGGCGTCCCGCAGGACACCCCCAGGTTTTTTAGTGGGTATCCCCGCCGCTCCCATCTTTGGCGGGGGAGTCCCACATACCGCCCCGCGCCCCCCGGCGTGGGGTGATGATGCGTAACGCATTTTTCCTGGGATAAAAAAAAAAAAAAAAGGGTCTAAGCTATCTCTATACCAAATTTCAGCTCAATCGGTCCACCCGTTTAGGCGTGAAGAAGTAACAAACATACACACTCACAAACTTTCGCCTTTATAATTACAAGCTTTATATTACTTTCACCTGTCTGTTGTCTGTCTGTCTGTAATCAAATCTTGCAAGTTTGATTTGACCCACTTCCCGGTTTCCAATTGAGCTGAAAATTTGCATGCGTGTGTAAATCGGATGACAATGAAATATTATTATGACATGGAGCTGATCTGATGATGGAGCTGGAAGGTGGCTATAGGAACTCTGTCATTAAACAACGCAACCCCATCGAGTTTGGGCTCATTTGATTCGTCTTGACGAGTACTATATGATGCAAGATGGTAATGATAATTAAAGCTTGTTTTTAAAAAGTATTTTTAAAATTTCACTTGTATTAATGTGAAGTGCGATTCCCTAAAAACTCTTTATTGAAACACCACAAATATACAGAAAAATTTAAACCAAAAACACAATAAATTTGAAAATTGGTGGTCTTATCGCTAAAAACGATCGTTTTAGAGGCGTGAATCGCATAGCACAGTTAGTTAATCAAGAATTAATCACCCAAAAGCATCAACTGCATATAAGGAAAAGTTGGAGCAGAAACCAAACCTTCTTATCATGATATATTAGACATTTCAAATCATTAATTGATTGATGACAATCTATTTCAGACGACCGAATATAAAGATCACATCAAATTACCTACAATTAAAGCGATGACGTCATCAGTCAGCATGATGAGCAGTTTTACAGTTTATCTTATCTGCTAATATATTCAATTAAAGCCACTCAGGTTCATGATGTCATTACTGTCATGATGTGTTTCATCATCATTTAGAAAGCGTACCTACGTAACTGACAATGGGCTAAAACATTTAACATTAAATTAAAAAAACCTAAGGCTTCATTTGAAATTTTAGATATGAAGAAAAATCCAATCCTCCCAGTTCCAGGACAACTGGTAGAAAATGCTATTTTAGCATTAAGTTAGTCCTAGCGTTGTTCTGAATAATAAAATAAATAAGAAAAATTATTAGTTATTATTTAATATTTAGTGTTAATTCCGCTCTAAATTTGTGTGTTAATAACTAATAATTGTTGTGATGGATTTCCGCAAAGTAACGCCTGGTTCCATTAATTATAAATAAGAAAACTTGAAAACAGACTTAGATACAGAGTGAGGTATCAGCCTATTACTAACATTATAATAGGTCTAATAATATAAAATTCCCGAGAATGGAAACCCTGTTGAAAATCCCCTGAAACTATATTATGTGATCTAATGTTATGGAAACCTGAAATGTGAGTTTAGTTTATTATTACACACAACAGGCTAAATTATTTCACGGTCTACGCTACCTATTAGTAGCACAGCAACAATATAAATAAGTAAATAGGCTTTATTGACAGTAATCTCTGCTCCCGTTGTTAAAATCACAGTAAATCGAGACACTGTGATGGTGGAAAATGTTAAACTTTTACTACAATTTTTCAATTCCCCATCAGCACAACTGCTACAACAAATTTGCTGTGTGTATAAAGCCCCTTAGTTCGTGTATTAGGTAATGGTCAAGTCAAAGGTAACTCACTCCTCGTTCTCAGGCGAGAGGTAGGAGTCGATGGAGTCGTATCGCGACTTCATGATGCGGAACTTGTTGTGTTTGAGTTGTTCGAGGCCGCGCTCCTCCCGCGTGCGACAGTCAACGGACGCGGAGATCACGTTCCAGCGACAGTCCACGTCTGTTAGCACGCCGCGGTATATGGGGGACGCTGCTGATAACGCCAGCTGGGGAATAAACGTTCCTTCATGCCTTCATCTAATAGGGATGTTGACAAAGTCAGTTAAATATAATTAGTCCGTAATTTTAATTATAAAAAAATATTCGATGTTTTTTTTCTTGAAAATAAAAAATGGCCGAGATATAACGCTTATAAGATTCTGTGTAGGGACGCGTGACGGCACACCACTAAACAAAAATGTACTACATTAGGGGTGTGACGTCACGATCAAGCAACTTTAGTGCGTTGTATCTCTTACCTTATGGAGAAAAAAAATTTTTTAGTCAACATCCCTAATAAGTAGCTTAAGAAGAAATCTTTCAAAGAAAAAGGCATCCAGTGAAAATGTTTCCACCAGTTGCAGCCGGGTGTATCTCGCAGACGAGACCAGATAATATTATCAGTATTTTTTAAAAAGAAAATGTTTAGAGCTTTTAAATTTAAAAATATCACTAGCTTACGCTTACTCGCGGATTTAACCCGCGTGGTTAAAAACTTTCATAGTAGAGGTGCATGTCATAAAACCTATCTCTATCTATTCCTTTCCCACTTCTGTTATTCCCATTTCTAATCAAATTCATTTCAGCTGTGCGTTTTTGATCAGTCAATCGCTTAGTCAGTCACGATTTCATTGACTTTGATTCATTTGATTGGCACCCCTTCCCACCCAACGAAATCAGACGAGTAGTTCAGACAATAAAGCTAAAACAAAGGAATTCGGAACTCTTTCGGCTATAGTAGACTCAAAACTATATGTGGAAGCTTGTTATTGGCTCTTTGTTTCTATTTTTTGTTACTATTTGAATATATTATAGCAAATTTCTTACTAGAGGTGATAATGATTACATTTAAAGTTCTCACCATAATAGGGCAGAGTGGTGCGAGCTGGTCGTAGAGCGTGCGTGCCTCGGTGATGCAGCACGCTTGGAAGGTGAGCTGCAGACAGCAGCACCCCATGCCGAAACCCATCGCGTCCATGTACACGCAGTCCGGCTTCGCTCCCTCCGGCTCAAGCTTGTGCGAGTCGTCTATTGGTATCTTTGTGTTCACGTCGCGAAATACTGATGGAACAAAGCAACTTCTGTTTACATTTTCTTTCGCTTTTATAATTTGCTGCAGTGGCTGCTTGAGGAAGTACCACACTTTTGCAGATATTTATTGCTGCTGAATGGCAATGTTACCAGCTAAATTACAAGGCATTACAAGATTCAACAATAACTAATATCTCAAGGTGATAGGCGCTTTGCTGTCTCGTTAAAACAAACTCAATATGAATAACCCCCTACAATAAGTCTACCTTATCGCTTAACATCAAGCGAGCGTCGAGCTCGACCGGTTCATCTTCTTGATTAGAAAATATAAGTGTGAATTGAAATATGTATTTAAAATATGTATAAATTGTTAGAAACCTGGGCATTAAGTCCAGACACAATAATAATTATTGTATTACGCAGTAAAATATTATAATATCAATTCGGCAAAATAATAACTATAAGGTCAAGAGAACTATTAACCTTTTGAACGCCAAAGTCACCTATACTTGACAAGTACTTGCGGGTCCTGTACGCCAACGACGTCTATAGACGACAAAAAACCCAGTCTTAATAAAGTGAAATAAATATATATATCGACTCTTGGCAGCACTAGTTCGTTCGTAGGATTTTTTTTTAAAATTGTGCCTTGGCGCTCAGGGCACGAAAATGCGTTTGTGCCGTGGCGTTCAAAAGGTTAATAATAATTAATTAATCTGAGAGACAATTAATGCTTTCAATGTAAGAATCATGTGATTTAAGATAAGCTAGTAAAAATATTACGACAGTAAATAAAAAAAATTATGAATAGTTAAATCAACAAAAAAAGAGAGATCATTTACTTCATACGCAAAAGGTTACTGATGAATAAATAATTATAATTAAAATAAACTGTCTCATGGAGAGGTCACCACAGTAATAAATCAAAGCTATACAGACATACATACATCATAATGAAATAGCATGCGTCTAATTTAATTATGTAATAATAATGATGCCTTATGACCAACATACATACATAGTTTCTGAGATTGTTTTATTCTATACTGTGCCAGAGCTGGGCAAAGACCTCCTCAAAATCCCTACGCACGTCGCTAGCCACCTCTGGACCAAGTCTGGTACGTATTAGGTCCCAGGTCGTCTCGCTACCTATTTCTAAGTCAGCCTTGGCGACGCCGTCTGTCTTTTAGTTGACAAACAAAATTGCCTACAAATACAAAATTGTCTAAGATAAAATAACATGGGATTTTCAGATCATACCTGGCAAATTAATCGATACTTTTTCTCCTCTTCTTTTTCTGATGTTGGATGTTAAAGTCTTGAAGCGAGGATGTCCAGGGAATATCGCATCATCAGGGAAGAATAGAGATTTCGTCACTTCTCCAGAAGGATTCGGTGGGTACGGCGGGCTTGTGAAATTTGGACATCCCAACCTAAAGTAATTATAATCTTCACTTAGATCTGCATTGTGGTAGGCTCCATATAAACACCTATTACTATTTATTTTAAGGAAAAAAGATAACAGGTACCTAATCAGCCTAATATTATAATTATTCCGTCCTTCCATAATCGGAAGTTATGGCAGACTGTGTGGCCAATCTTCGCCTCAATAATGGTTCAAACTTCAAACCAACAAAGAAAATCTTTATGTATGAGGATAGTGAAATTAGAGTTTACCATTCAATTTACTATCGTTATATCCAAGGGACGTTTAAAAAAATCCTTACCTTGGGAAATTTGTGATGCTCATTATAACTTCACCCTCTTTTAAAAAGTTGCTAGCCTCAGCTCTGCGGTATTGCATGTTGGCCTCCACAATGTTGAAGTGTGCTAGAAGGCCACCGTAGGGCTTGCCTGGAGTCCCTTCTACCATGTACGCACCGTATTCTGGTCGCCATAGAGATTTTACATCTAGAAACAATTTTTTATATTAAATTGGACTTCTTTGATGGATTTTTTCGCAAATCTTCTCTTACTCTATCACATTAATGTAATAAAGAACTAAAGTTTATGTACGAGAGTGTTGTTAGTTCTTCACGGCTAAAATCGTTTTAGAAGACGTGAAATTTTGAATGAAGACAGCAAGCAGCTACCTGTAAGGATATAAGTATCCTGGTGTTACCCAATACCCAAAGGCTATTTTATTTTTGAGCAGGTAAAATCGCTTAGTTATCATAATATCAAATTGTGACTAATGCTTGGTAGTCAGTTTATATAACACAAGCTATTTGAAACTTCATTCATAATATTTTTAGAAATGGAAAGATTTATAGCTATCAAAGCAAAAGAAACACCATACTAAAAGCAACCCAAGAATATAAAAATCATAACATGGACCTGAAATCAAATACATTCTGACGATTTGTAAACCTTGTTTCTTTTTTATGATGTTGGCTAAAAAATCTAAACATGCAAGAACATCTATCAAGCCACACCTATCAAGAATTGAATCTTACTAAAATTATATATTAATGCGGAAGTATGAATATATTATGTTCATCAAACTTAAACAGTTGGACTAATTAAAACCATAACATATTAAGCTACTATAATGAGTAAAAAAACACAGTACTAAAACAATGATGGACAACTGTTATCTTCATAATAATTATTATAATAGATTGATTCCTAATAATAATAATTTAATTAATCTAGATTTTATCTAATCATTAACAGTTAATTTATGTGTCCTTGTTCTTATATTATATCAGGATTACACAATATTGTGAAAAGTATCCTATGTTACCTATTAACTAGATAGCAAAATTTCAGCTCAATCGGTTTAACTGTGACAAGTACAACAGAAGCAGATAACAAGCATACTTTTAATTGTTATTTATAGAAGAAATAAAAGAAAATACACCAAGTACCTACCAAAAGAGACTGTCTTGTCACCCAAATGATCTGGCAAAAACATTGATTGACATCAACAAAAACATTGAGAACCTCTTAGAAGACTCAAACGAAAAATCCCTTAAGACCTAACCAAATAAATGACCATGAAGAAGGCTGGACCAATGGGCACATTCCTTACAAGACGTGCTATACTGCACAAAGCTCATTTTCTCCAAGATACAGATTGCATTGGCAAAAGAAGAGAGAAAAAAATGTTATCTATCCAATAATAATATGAGTATATCATCAAGTCATCTAAAAGACCAGTTCCAATTCGCGAAAACTTTCGCTATTTTTCTAATTCTTAAATAAAACAAAGCACTTTGTGAATTAAAATTTGATACATAGTAGCACTTTTTAATTACAAATGTTATGTTCACTTTTGATACATAACATTTGCGTGAAATGGAGTGCCATCTCAAAGCAGTTATCTCTTTCTAAACATAAATCAGAGATCAAGATTTGGTGCAAATCACTTTTAACATGAACAAAAAGCCTATGCTGGCATTGATTTGTTTGAATGACTAACAGTTAATAACTTTAGCTTTCAAAGTTTTTTACTAGTTTCATTTGCTTCAGTATTCATATACAGCATGACTTGCTGAATATACACCACTCAATATAATGACTCAAACATTCAGGGCCACCATGAATATTACATTCAGTTATGTAAACATTGGTACTTTACAAATAGTACAAGCGACAAGCATAGGGGCTTCCATCTACATTCATGTAATAATGTGCATATTTTAACAGTGGGAGGGTTTCCCAATATACATGCATTTACTTGTACTTGTCTAGTTTAGTTACCACAACTTTATCCAATATTGTAATTAAATATTTAACTTATCGAAGAACTAATTTCAGTGCCTTGTTTGTTTTATAGCATAGCTCTGTTGTTTACTTAAACATTAACAAAATATTTATTAAAAAATGTTAAAAATAGATTTTGACCTTAAAATTTTATCTTTTTACAAGCTTTTGTTTACTTTCACCTGACCATTGTCTGTAATCAAATCTTGCAAGTTAAATTTGAGCCACTTCCCAGTTACCAATTGAGCTGAAAATTTGCATGCATGTATGACGATGAAGATCTGATGAAGAACTGGAAGGTGCCCATAGGAACTCCATAATTAAACGACGCAACCCCATCGAGTTTGGGCTCATTTGATTTGTCTTGACAAGTAATTCGATGCTAGATAGTAATAATAAAAAAGCTTGTTTTAAAACGTTTTTTAAATTTCACTTGTGTGTTAATAATCTTACTAATATTATAAACATGAAAGTTTGTAAGAATGTATGTTTGTTACTCTTTCACACCTAAATGGGTGGACCGATTGAGCTGAAATTTGATATAGAGTTAGCTTAGACCCTGGAATAACACATAGGCTACACTACATGAAGCGGGTAAAACCAGCTAGTGTTTCATATATTACGACAAAAACATTTTATAAATTAGACACTAGATCACACTTATCTGCATTTATAATAATATGTATAAACTAAGTGGGAAAAAATACAATTGTCAGAACTGATTAGCAAAACACCCAATAAGTACCTATTATCCTGTATCTTACTCACATAAATTTAAGTAATGGGAAGATCAGTGGTACAAAATAAATAATAGTTTTCCTTCCTATTCAATATTTCCTTATTTCATACATGGTAATCAATATCATCCATTGTAGTATTCAAAGATTAGGTATGTATCAAATATTATAGCAGTCTAAGATTCCAATAGGATGAACTATTTATCATGAAAATTTCTTATTTTTACTGGCAAATTATTTTGTCAAATGTTAGAGGAACTGTAGACGAAGACCTGGACTATTACTTAGTAGTCCATCAATCCAGATTGATCCATCAGGCTCAGAATGTGAAAAGCTAAGCTTGACTCCTACCTCAAGGATATAGCCCCAAACCTATACTCAGAGTCCTTACTCTGAGATTGGAAAGAGAGAAAAGGGATGATACAAGCAAAATTATAAAATAGTAACTGGTCAATTAAAATGAGACATTTTTTGTTTATATAAGTTTTTAACTTACTATGTGGATCCACTAATTCTTTTTCTTGCAGTTGTGGTAAGATTTCATTGGCTCTAAGACTGACTGTAGCTCGTTGGTTCTCATCGTCAAACTTTACTATTATATACTCCACCTAAAATAAAACATAGGTATTATAGTAACAATAAAAATGTGTACCTACTGTAAATTTATAGGTATATATAGATGTGTGTATGCATTGGTTACTTCCTCTCACAGTTTCTCCCTGAACAGTTAAACCAATTCAGCTGAAATTTGGTATGTAGACAGCTTAAACTCTGAAATTGTACATGATATGCTACTTTTCACACAATCTATTCTTACCTACATACGTAAATATTTTCCCATCTTACTTTAGTATTATAAACGTGAAAGTTTGTAAGAATGTATGTTTGTTACTCCTTCATGCCTAAATGGGTGGACCGATTGAGCTGAAATTTGGTATAGAGATAGCTTAGACCCTGGAATAATACATAGGCTACAGCTGAACAGCAGGTAAAACTGCTAGATGCAGCTAGTTTATAATATTTGTGGGAATATTTCACCAAGGCAAAAGGCCAAGTTGAATGAGTTTCATCTTAGGAACCTACCTATATCAGAACAATATTCAGTAAGCTGTTGGTCTCTGTTCTTTTTTTCTTTTTTTTTTGTTGTCTCTACAGATTTATCAGACAGGCCAAAATTCATTTTCATCATAAATTTCTAGATCTATTTTACTGCAACAGCTTAGCTTCACAAATATTTGGCTCATGACTAGCTCAAGCTATTTTAACTAGTTGTGCAATTCATGACACAGCAAAATGTTATATTTATTCTGGTCTTCTGAGCTGACATCATGCCCACAATTTTTTTTTAATAGGTAATTAATTGTATTTTAATAAATGGAGTGTATAATAAGATTATAATAATAGAACAAGGCTAGAATAAATATTATCTTAGTTACAATTTACTGATGCTCAAAGCCTCGTTTTATGGCATATCTTTCCAGTTCAAGGTTATTAGTATAGAGAACCAAATTGTGTTCAATAAAATGATGAGGCTTTAAGACAGGTAACACAATAAACGAATGTTCACAATAAATTTCAACTCACTTCATCACCCCACTTGAGCACATCACCAGTACGATCCTGAAGCTTCTTGTAAAGGTTAATAAACTGCTCGATACCGTGTCGCCGAACATGTTCCGCCAACGCCTTGGTTTCTTCCCAGGTAAGAGGACTTCCTTCAGTCAACAAACCCATGTTTCGAATATTACTCTTGTGAAATTTATAACACAATACACAGACACTTTTAAGAAGCCGAGAGTCAAATAATTGAGACGCTAAAACTTTGAAAACTAAGTTCATAAAAATCTAAATCCAAAAGTTAGACTGTCTCCGTCCCACTGTTCGAGAAATAACTATCACGAAATTGTTTATCCTTGAAGATAATAATTAATTGTCAGTTAATTATTTGTACATTATCAGAATTCAACACAATTTACAGCTGAAATTCGTCGAAAGAAAATAAAATAATAAAAGATTTTTGACACAACACGACTTTATACACATAAAAATGTTCCAGTAGTGTCTTGGAGAGAAACTATGCGTTTTGTTTTAAATGAGATGTTATCATGATAAAGCCTAAAGTGTGAGCGAGTAAAAATATTTATGCTTACTACAAAACTTTTAAATGTCAAAACAAGCATGGTAGTGAAATGTCAAAGTCAAATAAATTCTGCGTACACAGAAACAAATTAAGAATATGTATCTTTGTGCACACAATTTTTTTATTTTTTTATGAGCGTATCAAAGCAATATAGATACGACACTAATTTATGCGCGTAACAAAGCAATAAACTACACGAATGAGATAAATATTATTTTTATGGCGTACTTCACTTTTTTAGAATGGAACGTTTTTTTTTTACTTTGATGCTCGTCGTTGTCATTGATTCTTTTCAAATGTCAATGTCAAACTCATTCATTATTTTGGGATTTTGGGCCTTTAGCATTTTGCTTAGTTTGTGCAATTTTGTGATTTGTGGCAAGTGAAAAGTTATTTGGTCACAATTCATGACTTTTAAGTATGTGAATCGCCAACAATAATTGATGTTTGGGAATTAGTGTTCGCTGCCCACATCATTCACCATGGTGCCTGTAGCTATTGAAGGATGCACCCAAGGTACCGAAGGTGGTGGACCTCGAGGTGGTTCAATTTCACTGGCGTTGCTCATAGACTTCATCGTTCAAAGGACTTACGATGAGCTCACCGTGTTGGCCGAGCTGTAAGTAATTTACATCGTCTTCTTACGTTGTTTGCGTTAACGAATATTTTCTTTACAAGTTTCTTATCTTGCAGGTTGCCGCGCAAGACGGACATGGAGCGTAAGATTGAGATTTATAAGTTCAGTGCTAGAACTAGACAGTTATTTGTCCGGCTTCTGGCACTGGTAAAATGGGCAAGCAGCGCTACCAAAGTGGACAGATCAGCGCATATTATGGCGTTCCTTGATAAACAAGCTTTACTGTTTGTGGAGACTGCTGATGTGTTAGCTAGAGTTGCTCGTGAAACATTGGTACATGCCAGGTAACATTATACTGTTATGTTCATAATTATTGTATTATAAAAATGATAATGTAGGTTACTTGATAATAAATAATGTGTATATTTTAAAACCAGATTACCAACATTTCACATGGCAGCAGCGGTAGAAGTGCTGACCCTGGGCACATACAGTCGGCTGCCCGCTGTCATTCGTGAGCGTCTTGTGCCACCACCACCACTAACTGTAGCTGAGCGTCAAACTACTCTGCGTGCTCTAGCACATACTGTCCGACAACGACTCACAACTGCTTCCTTACCTAGTGATGTCCGCAACTTGAAGGTAATAATATCAATATAGATAAATAAGTTTTAATATAAGAATAAACTTAAATCTAATTTAAACTAGATTAAGGTCCACAATATAGACCTTATTGCTTAAAGAGTTAGAATGATCTCTTCTAAGCTACCAGATATGGATGGAGTGTTAAAGAAAAATGTGTTAAAAAAATGTGGAAATTAAAGAGTTGGGTGTAATTGTATGAGAGGAATTAAATTTCATCGTCAATGAGAAAAGAACAGAATATTGTAAGTAATCATAAATGATTTCATTGTAGGTAGAGAATGGACGAGCTACATTTACTGTGGGCCAGGAGTTCAGTGTGTCACTCACTGTGATGGGGGATGCTCCCAATGTGCCGTGGAGACTGCTAGACATTGCTATACTCATACAGGATAGTGAGACTGGAGGTAAGAAAATAATACTACTATTTAACATAACTATGACTACCTACTATTAAATTATATAACACTAGCTTATGCTCACAGCTTTGCCCATGTGACTAAATCCTTTCTAAGCGGATGTCTACGCCCTAAAAACTATCTGTATGCCAAATTTCAACTCAATTCGTCCAGTGATTTGGGCTGCACACAGCCCAAATCACTGGACGAATTGATAGATCACTCTTTCCTTTTATATATTTAGATACAGTGGACAGTGTGGTATCCCTAGAACTTAGAACTATCACAATAGTGATAGGTCAATGAGAATCAAACTAAGCTTAATTATTACTAAGCCTTGGGTTTTAGTCTTGGACCTCAGAAGTGAGTATCAAGCATTGATTCAAACTTATTTCTAAAGGTTTGTGTGTATTGTACATGGCACCACAGAAAAATATTTTAATCTATTTTTAAAACTACACTGAGACTTCTCCATAGCTAAAATAACAAATTGGCAAAACTCACTTGTAAATTATTGGTCAGAAGAGAATTTTGCAACCATAATTTGGGACATTTGTAATGTCTGTGAGTTTTAATCTATTTATAGTTTAGTCAGTGCTATTCTATTCTTAGTTTAGTTAAAATGTAATTCTAATTTTCAGAGGGTAAGCCACTAGTACACAGCTCACAGCTAACATGGCTACATGGAGTTGCCCAGGCTCGGTTAGCGGCCGCAGGACTAAGTGGCGCCCTCACAGCGTTACGATACTTCTGCCGGTCTCTGTCTCTGGAGTTACTCTACACTCAGACACTGAGGCTCTGCCGTGATAGGCTTTCCAAACATCTACAAGTTGACAGATATATTCCTGGACAGAAGCTTCAGGTTTCTTATTGGAGGTAAGACTCAAAATGCTTCCACACTACATTAGATTGGAATCCAATTAGAATTAAGCTATAATTATCTTTTTTTACCCAACATTTTATATGAGAGTTTACAGATTACACATTACAGCAGTCCAATTTCTGTGTTACTTTTAGAAATTGGATTACTGTATTTTTTTTTTAATTGTTTAAACCTAATTGTAAGTTTTGAAATGGTTTATTTGGACAATAAAGCTCTTTTTATTCATTTATTAAGAAAAAACCCATGTAAAAAATGCTAGAATATATTCCTACAAGAATGATGTGAACAAGGGATTAATTCAGTATAATTTGTTATCCAGAGAACTAGGCTGTGAGCTCGGGTACCGTCTCATCATCGGCGCGGAAGGCGAGTCTCTCTGCGTGTGGCATGTGCCAGCCCTAGCTGGAGGGGAGCGGGTTGCCGCCGCGCTCACGCCGCACGCGCCCTCTATGGAGCGACTGTTAGCCCATACTGTGCATGTGAGGTCCAGGCAGCGGCTGAACGATCTCAAAGTGCTGCTCAACGATATGGGGGTAACATTTGTTGAAATTTGCTAAATTTTAGTTGCAATTTTTTATCTGAAAGTAGGCCACAGTGTAATTCAATGACCAACCATAATATGGTATACTAGCTGTGCCCAGTGGTTTTACCCCCAGTACTTATATGTAGCCTATGTGTTATTCCAGGGTCTAAACTATTTCTATACAAAATTTCAGCTCAATCGGTCCACCTATTTAGGTGTGAAAGAGTAGCAAACATCCTGACATCCATTGTTACAAACTTTCACGTTT
This sequence comes from Hemithea aestivaria, assembly GCA_947507615.1. Classification (NCBI taxonomy): domain Eukaryota; kingdom Metazoa; phylum Arthropoda; class Insecta; order Lepidoptera; family Geometridae; genus Hemithea; species Hemithea aestivaria. The sequence continues at coordinate 12,084,173 of OX382326.1, forward strand.
ATAATATTAGCAAGATGAGTAATGTTGCTGAGAGAAGTTTTTGAGAAAACAACGTAAGCTATTTGAACAAATGAGGATGAAGACTAATCCAATATAATCAGGTTCTCCATCAACCTTAGATTAGGTATCCAGTGGATCCGAGAACGCCAGATCTATGGCTAGTGGTGACGCGAGGTTACCGCACCATTGGACCAGCGACCGCCAGACCTGTGGCTAACAGTGATGCCTTGTCACGACTAGACTAATGACATCAGTGAGTAAGTGAAGGTATTGTCTCGCAGGTGGAGTGCAGTGTGGGCGGGTGGCCGTGCGTGCTGGCGTGCTCGGCGGTGGCGCCGTGCCTGCGCGCGGAGCAGCTGCTGGTGTCGGTGGGCGCGCACGGGGGCCGGCTGCGTGCGCGCGTGCCCGCCTACCCCGCCACGCCGCGCATGCCCGACCTGGCCGCCGCACTCGCGCGCCCCGACCTGCCCGCCGTGCGCCGTCTGCTCACGCAGCTCCGGTACTGTCTCACTGCATGTTACTGTGCCCCCCTACCCTACCCTACCCCGCCACGCCGCGCATGCCCGACCTGGCCGCCGCACTCGCGCGCCCCGACCTGCCCGCCGTGCGCCGTCTGCTCACGCAGCTCCGGTACTGTCTCACTGCATGTTACTGTGCCCCCCTACCCTACCCTACCCCGCCACGCCGCGCATGCCCGACCTGGCCGCCGCACTCGCGCGCCCCGACCTGCCCGCCGTGCGCCGTCTGCTCACGCAGCTCCGGTACTGTCTCACTGCATGTTACTGTGCCCCCCTACCCTACCCTACCCCGCCACGCCGCGCATGCCCGACCTGGCCGCCGCACTCGCGCGCCCCGACCTGCCCGCCGTGCGCCGTCTGCTCACGCAGCTCCGGTACTGTCTCACTGCATGTTACTGTGCCCCCCTACCCTACCCTACCCCGCCACGCCGCGCATGCCCGACCTGGCCGCCGCACTCGCGCGCCCCGACCTGCCCGCCGTGCGCCGTCTGCTCACGCAGCTCCGGTACTGTCTCACTGCATGTTACTGTGCCCCCCTACCCTACCCTACCCCGCCACGCCGCGCATGCCCGACCTGGCCGCCGCACTCGCGCGCCCCGACCTGCCCGCCGTGCGCCGTCTGCTCACGCAGCTCCGGTACTGTCTCACTGCATGTTACTGTGCCCCCCTACCCTACCCTACCCCGCCACGCCGCGCATGCCCGACCTGGCCGCCGCACTCGCGCGCCCCGACCTGCCCGCCGTGCGCCGTCTGCTCACGCAGCTCCGGTACTGTCTCACTGCATGTTACTGTGCCCCCCTACCCTACCCTACCCCGCCACGCCGCGCATGCCCGACCTGGCCGCCGCACTCGCGCGCCCCGACCTGCCCGCCGTGCGCCGTCTGCTCACGCAGCTCCGGTACTGTCTCACTGCATGTTACTGTGCCCCCCTACCCTACCCTACCCCGCCACGCCGCGCATGCCCGACCTGGCCGCCGCACTCGCGCGCCCCGACCTGCCCGCCGTGCGCCGTCTGCTCACGCAGCTCCGGTACTGTCTCACTGCATGTTACTGTGCCCCCCTACCCTACCCTACCCCGCCACGCCGCGCATGCCCGACCTGGCCGCCGCACTCGCGCGCTCGACCTGCCCGCCGTGCGCCGCCTCCTCACACAACTCCGGTACTCACTGACCAGTTTCAAATTGCATCTACTAACTAAATAGGCCTTTTTTGTAAGAAGTGACATGACCAGCTAATCAGGTGCCCGATGTTAAACGTCATGAATGTCCATAGCTCATATAATAGACACAGTCTTTTGAACCAAAAAATTCTGTGTGCCACTGCACTGTAATCACACTCACACTGAGATATTAATTGTTGCTCTTCAATCGGGAAAACAGTAATCATCATCATCTCAGCCATAGGACATCCACTGCTGAACATAGGCCTCCCCTTTGGACTTCCATATCGCACATCTAGATCTAAAGGGAGCTAACTCAAAAATCGTCAATTTTGAGTTAGGCACACCATCGAATTCCAGAACCAAAGGATGCTAGATGGTGGAAAGGGTCCCTTTTGTTGAAAGTGTGAGTCCCATTTACCCCCACCAAAACAGGAGCATTGCTAGTTGTAATCAAAATTTCAAGAAAATGCGCATGCTCGTTGTAAGCAAATTGGAGTTATTTTGAGTTCTAACTATATTGTTGAAATTTTCATTGGTGTTATTTTGATTTAACGCTTTGTAGGTGGTTGCTACTGTATAAAAGAATACAACATTTTGAATTGTGCCCATATTACTGGCAAGTTGGGTATATTTTTTAATCTTATTTTGAGTTCTTGCCATATTGGTGACACATTTTGAATTTTGAATTGACTCTGTTTTGTTGATTCATATTTTAATCTCTTATATTTCTCTAAACACGTCATTATATTGAACTGTTTAGCTTCTAGCAACAAGAATATATTAAAATACATGTTATTTTATATTCAACCTTGTATTTGAAAGGCTTTATCACCTTTTACAGCAAAATTTCGAGTTAACTCTCTTTAGATGGTATCATCCAAATATTACTTAAAATATCTCTAATAGCGGGGTAAAATATGAAATGATGGCTTATTAAATAATTTGGTGCACATGACCCTATAAGTACCTTGAGTATTGCCTTTTCAGGAACCAATATCAATAAGGCGTGGTTGTCTTTTAGTAAATATGGTAGAATCTTACTAATGTTATAAACGTGAAAGTTTGTAATAATGGATGTTTGGACGTCTAGATGTATGTTTGTTACTCTTTCACACCTAAACGGGTGGATTGATTGAGCTGAAATTTGGTATGGAGATAGCTTAGACCCTAAAATAACACATAGGCTATAAAAAAGCGGATAAAACCACTGGGCGCAGCTAGTAGTTATTATAAACGTGTAAGTTAGTAAGAATGTATGGATGTCTGGATGTAGGTTTGTTACTCTTTCACGACTAAACGGGTGGGCCGATTGAGCTAAAATTTGTTATAGAGATAGCTTAGAACCTGGAATAACATATAGGTTACAGTATACAGCGGATAAAACCGCTGCGCGCAGCTAGTAACAGGATAAAGAAAACATCACTCCTTCCATAATTTCTACACAACATAAAACCCTAGAGGAAGACTGGAAGATAACGTTATGTAGTGATGAAGTCTCATTCGTTTGGTTGATGCATTACGTCTAAGCAACAAAATTCAGGTGCACAAAATTAATATTTCATCAATCCGGAGCGAGTGTAATTAACAACTTCAATGAGGATCCTTATAATTATAGCTTCCCATACAAAAGTAAAATTCCACTAAGTAAAAAAAGGATTACATTGTATTTTGTAATAATAGCGAAGTAATAGTTTGACGCTAAGAATAAATTAGAACAAACAGATAATAGTCGTATTCATAGATTTAATTGAAATGTGATTGATTTATTATGATTTTTTCAGACGAAAGTTCTTAACTTTTTTATGAATTATGAAATATTAAAAAAGATTTGTATAATTATTATACGCAACGTAAGATACGGATTTTCTCACTTATTCATTGATTTAATAGTAATGTCAATAAACATTGAATGATTTTATTGCAATTAGTGCTTTTTTTGCTTAATTCCATCCTAAAAACCCTTTACTGTTGGTCAGATCGATCTATCACTCGGGACTAATTTGAAATAATACACATTTTAATTGCATTTTAATTTCTGGTTACTCATCAAAAGAGAGCTAACTAAGAACTTGATTCACCAACACAGGTTCAACTCAAAATAACAAAATAAATAGGCATTCATTGTCTAGCAGTAGGGAAATAACTCCGAAAATTGAATTTATAGCCCAAATACTCGAGAAAAATATGAAATTCCTGTATCATTCTTGTTCTAGTTGCGTAACTAAAGCAAATTTCTAATCGTGACACTTCTGCAGTGCTCAAGAAGTCAGTAATCAGTTTTTCGCCTTTCCTGAAAAAAGTGCTTTTTTGAGTTAATACCTTTTTAGATCTAGGTGTGCGATATGTAACAGTTGGAAGCGACCTGCATCTTCTGTCCACCTTGTGGGACGTCCTACTCTTCGTTTGCCAGTCCGTAGTCTCCACTCGAGCACTTTTCGACCCCATCGGCCATCCATTCTGCGCGTTATGTGGCCTGCCCATTGCCACTTCAGCTTGCTAATCTGCTGGGCAAAACAGTAATGCTTGCACAATAATTAATTTACTTTTCATGCTGCATTAGAGTAGTAGAGTTGTTGCGTGCTTTCGACTAAAGTAACAAGAAAACCCTGCAGACATTACTTAATATTATATTTTCTCATAGGTTCTGGCTGGTAGCTCGTCGTTGCGAGAAGACCTTGCAACACCTGCCGGCGAGCGTGTGCGAACACCTGCCCTTCCTCCATGGGCCTGACCATCCCTTGAACAAGCTCTCTCCAGACCGACTCTACGTCACCCTGCATAGGCACACTGATCACATACTTGTAAGTTCCGTTTACCCTTAATACTAGCCTAAAAAAAAGAAGGAAATTTGAAAGTTGATTTAATTTGTTTTCATTTGTTCACTGTCAGATAGTGGAGATGAAAGAAGTAGCGGCCGGCAGTACAGCGACCACAAGCAACACGTCGAACAGCGGCAGCGCGTGCTCCGTAGCTCTCGGGTTCCACCTGGCCGGCGCGAGACGGTGCACTCCTGACGACTGTGATGATGACGTGAGTATACTTGTTGCAAGTAGCGGCCGCAGTACAGCGACCACTAGCAACACGTCGAACAGCGGCAGCGCGTGCTCCGTAGCTCTCGGGTTCCACCTGGCCGGCGCGAGACGGTGCACTCCTGACGACTGTGATGATGACGTGAGTATACTTGTTGCAAGTAGCGGCCGGCAGTACAGCGACCGCTAGCAACACGTCGAACAACGGTCTCTATTGCAAAGGCTACCTGGAAAGTACCTCACCTTTACTAGCTATTCATCGGCCAAGCATAATATGTAGGTATTACTGTTCTGGACTCAAGGGCAATTTCACGAATGTTTTCATATATTATGAAGTCTCATTTTTTTCCCTCCAAACAGCAAGGGACATCGTCGTCAATTCCAGCCGGTGCAGCGCGAGCGTATCTCAAGATTCACTCGTTGGTGGAACTCGACACGTTCACACTCACACACGGACCATTCACTCCACTCGATACTCCTGGTAAGTACGCAACTGATCAGTTTTTATAAAAGTAAAGAACAACAGAATAAACACACACACAGAACACAGAAAATGTGTAGCACAATTTTCTCCTATGTTTGACGTAAATTATGATATTGTTGAATTTAAAGAAAAATTATTTCGAAGCAACTAACCACAGCTCAATATGGTTTACATTGATGTAACATTTTATACTAGGACCTTAGACCAGTCAATATTTTGTATAATTTGTACCAGGCATGCAGCCAGGCAAGCGCAAACTGTCAGCGAACACAGCGCGCGCCGTCCGCGGCCGCCAGCCCGCCTACTTCTTACCCGAGCTGGCTCACGTGGTGGCCGCCGCCGACGAACGGGTGCCCTTCGTCAACCTCGCACAAGAACTGGCCGCTAGGGGTGTCACCCACGGGGGAGTACAACCGGAGTGGAGCGGAGCTGCTTTGGGCATGAGAGTGGTAGCCCTACCGAGGCCTGGAGGAGCCAGTGAACGTGCGGCGGCCGCACTGAGAGCAAGGTTGTTGGCCGCGACAGTCAGACTCACCACTAAGAACCAAGCTCGCGTTTGGACGGCTGAGTTCGTGTTCCATGGCTCTCCTGTGCGTACGCCTAACCCTAAGGAGCAAGGTATGGTGTAATTAGAATAACATTGTATTATTACAGTCTTCCATGTGCTACACTCAGACGCTCAGCTATATTATGTTACTATGATTATGTCCCCTCCAACGCAACGCCTTGATTCCGCGAACTTCTAAAATTCCATACCATTGCAGTAGCTTTGACGCCGTGTGAAACATTACCACATATTTTATTATATTGATCACCAGAGATTTATAACTGTAATAGAAACATGTCTCATTTTGACATAAAATAAAAACGTAGAATTTTATAGAATTACTTAATTGTTTTGTATGCGTTAGGTGAACGTCGGTGCGTGTACCTACAGTACGAGCTGGGAACGGACGCGGGTCGCACGGCGGACGCGTTCCTGGCGGACTGGGCCGCCATCGTACATCTGCATACGTTGCTCTATGACTTCATGCAACGACCCGCACAAGGTTAGTATTTTTTCGCAAATCTACAAATTTTAAGTATAATTAGTTCGTAAATTAAATAATAATACAAACTAGACAAGTATTTATTCGTTTTGTGAAATATGCCTGAGATATAAGCGGAGCAATAAGTCGGAGTTAATAAGTCGATACGCAGCTTTATCATCATGCATTTCGTCTAGTTCGGCTCATTCATCAAGTCTAACTAAACCTGTTGGTGTGTAGAACGCGAGTCAGTATGGGCGGGCGTGTGTGTACGCTCGTACACATACCGGTCGCTGGTGCTGGGGTTCGGCGGCGCGGCGCGGGCCACGGCCGTGCTGCAGTGGTCGGCCGCCGCGCGCCGTTACACCGTCTGTGCGCCCGCGCACCAGCCCGCCGCCAACGCACACCATCTGCTGCTGCACCACCTGGACCATTACATCAACACGTATGTATACACTATCGTACACGCACCGCTCGCTGGTGCTAGTGTAGCCACGGCCGTGCTGCAGTGGTCGGCCGCCGCGCGCCGCTACACCGTCTGTGCGCCCGCGCACCAGCCCGCCGCCAACGCACATCATCTGCTGCTGCACCACTTGGATCATTATATCAACACATATGACTATATACCACTAAAACCCTAACACCCTGTACCAAACCCTTCCCCACCCACACTAAACTACCCTCCCCTACTCTTCCCTACCCTCCACTACTCCACCCTCCTCTATCCTGTTCATCCTGTGTGTTCCTTTCCTACCCTTCCCTACTTTTATAACTCAATTTATTTCGGATAGAGAACTCACAAAAACTTCATGTGTCATTATGTCCTGTTCACAATGTATCTAAACCAGCTAACACTCGCGGCTTTGCACCCATGGATCCTTTCTTAGTGGAGATCTGCAGTCTACATCATAAAACCTATCTGTGTTCCAAATTTCAACTCAATCCGTTCCGCGGTTTGGGCTTTGCGTTGATAGATCAGTCAGTCACTTTTTCTCTTCATATATTTAGATAATATTCTTGTCTACAGTCACAAAGATCTGATGTCCCTGGGTGTGGTATTGCGAGAGACGTACCAGCCGTTGCTGGCGCTGTCCCGTTTGCCCACTCTCCCACAGCTGGGCCTACATCACGTCCGCACGCAGATGCCCACGCCCACGTTTACTCTGCTTGCACACTCTTGGCGTAAAGTAAGTAGTAAACATTTATATGTATTCTTTTTTCTTCTATTTTTTGTTTTGTGTGTATTTTGGTTTTTACCTTATGTTCAAAAAAATCTGTCAAAGCCACCACCACCCAAGTTTCATATTTGAGGATATTTTTCTTACGTCTTTTGGGCTATCTATACACAAACTTTCATAAAGCCTTTATTAAATTACAAAGGTCTGCCGAGCGCAGGCCCGTACTCTATTTTAGATAATGGTAAATTCCCAGTTTCGCTTTCGTTAAGAATTCTTAGTATTAGTCCAACATTTATCTCTGTGCCAAATTACAACCCAATTCATTTAGCGGTTTAAGCTTTACGTTGATAGATCAATCAGTCGTGCACTCCCAATGTGGCTTGTAAGACTATCCTTAACATTAAAATGCACTTTGTATATTAGTCTTATATTCAAAATCCACCAGTTTTGAATATGAGCCTATATTTCAAAACATATTTCTTTTCCAGATTCGTATAATATACGCGGGAGCTTACTCAATAGAAGTTGGTATTCGCGGCGGAGGAGTCGTCACAATCAGGGACGGTTCATATTCCAAATTCGATCGCAGTTCCGTTGTCGATGAGTTTGCGCCTGCGCAAGGACTAAAGGTACGGAAGACAATTTTACTTTTACCCTTCTACGGGGGCCTTTTGCAGTAATACCAAGAGTACTACGAGTACTGTGATGTAAGGACAGATTGACTTGACAGCCAGACAAAGCCCTGGAAACTCCATGTCAGGCCCACTTATAAATTATTATGAAATGTTTGTTATATTGTCTGTAATGGTAAATCTAATATATTGTTTTGATATTGGCAGGCATTCCTATCAAAATACGTAGATGACATAAACGCAAGACTTCTAGCCGAGGATGATAATCCGCCTTCACCAATGTCGCCGATGCCACCAGGTAATTTGAACTTCTACTTTCTATTTATTATCTCTACTTTGTATTTCAAAAAAAGGTAGCACTCCGGGAGTGCCGGCAGAAGTGAAAACTTCAATATTAACGTTGTGTTTAATTATAAGTATAAAAATACTATCATTTATGAGGTAGAATACAATGTTTATTTATTGCGCTATCGTACACAAATATGACAATTTATATGTTGTTATTTATAATATAAACTCATTTATTTCGGACAACATAAAAATCTTAAAAGGTAAAAACTTAAAAACTAAATACTTAAAAACTAATACTTAACTACAAAACTTAATCTAATAAACAGGTGGAGGAGGGAAAGGTGGCAAGAATGCTGGCGGCATTGCCCCGCTGAATACATAAACTTATTTTTTGAGCAAAATATAAGCCAGCATTCTTGTCACCTGAAGCCTCCACCAAACGTTTAGCGAGGTCTTTGTACAGCTCCCAAGCAGCCGGCCCCCATGGACCCAAGGTTTCAACCCCAAACGGCAAAAATATGTAAGCCCTATCTAGGTTCACATACTTACGCCGTTTGAGGTTTTCAGCCTTGTCGGCTGCAGCACCGGCCTGTGACATTGTCCCTGGAAGATGGGAAGGGGCCAAAGTATCGACACACGTAGCGTCCCAAACCAAGGGCCTTCCCAGCTTCCAGGGAATGAGAGTCCTGCCGTCGGGCCTCTTGCCGTCGTCCCGCAACAAACCGTTAGGCTCCAAGGTTGACGGGACGCCGGCACTTACGAGGGCCCGACGTATGATGTCATTCAGACCGGCGTGACGCGGTATGCGGCCGGCGCTCCTCGCGCAGGAGAGCCCATGGTGGCCGGTGCGGTCCACTTGTTCACCGCATTGGCATGTATGGGGCGCTGTACAAAGAGCACCCAAACGTTATGAAACTGACAGTCTAAAACTATTATTATCCAAAAGGGTGCCCAAATGACGGGAAGGTATGGCTTGTAACCAAAGCCCCGACTCCCAACGCGCAACGGCAAGCAGACGAGCACGCTCTGCAGAATTTGTATCTTCGAGTAAATTGTTATAAACTAAGCTGCAGAGCGGCTCGTCCCACTGCCTTTGTGAAGTAGGGGCTTTGGGCAACATCATCATTATATCGTTATTTATATATTACATTAAATTTTATCTCTCAGAAAAATCAACTTCCATCCATAATTTCGACGACTTTTACACCATCGTTATTATCAGAATCATCATCGCAAATTTTTACAACTGATACAATTGGTTTATGATAACTGAAGTAAGAAACAAACAGTTTTGATTCGAACCTATTTAAGTGTCTAATAAAGACCGCATCAATAGTAGTTTTGTATTTCGTTGTGCTAAAATTGCGATCATTTGACATAGTTAAACCAAATTCACAGAGCAGCACACTCAAGCACGGTAGAAAGAGTGGGAGATACTAGTTCCTCTCCCTTCCCCTCGATCTTACGCTTTTTCGATCAGCATCACGTGACCCTGACGCGAGTTTGAAAGTTTTTACCCATACAAAAAAAAGTGCTCAGCGCCGCTAAAGAAGTTTTCACTTCAAAAATTCTAAATTAGTACCTACTTTATAGTGTATTTGCACGTCAAGCTAAATGATTTGTGATGATTTTGAGTCCTAACATTTTAAATTTTTCATGCATGTAACTCATCCATTATTAAATTCTGTCTAATATTTACTTGAATATTCCAGTTATTTCAAATTACCTCATTATTGGCTTTCCACCTTCAAACCATTGTGTTGTGCTTATCTACTCAATTAAAATGTCATAATATAGCATGGCTTTGAGTATTTTTTTTTCAACTGAAAAGTTAATTAACTTAATATTATTTGTTTTTATCAGTGAAAACTATTTAGGCTAAATGTTTACTGTGTTCCCATTCATAAGAAGCTGTTTGTTTTCCTAATAAAATAAAAAAATATCCAAAATGGCTGGAGGGATTTGAAAGAAGTCTTTGGGATAAGTGGTACAGCTTTTGGATAAACAAAACAATCTACTGACTGATTAGTTACTTGATATATGTCTAGTTCTAAATCAAATTGTAGATATTCTCTGTAAGGTTACTACAGTTTTGTAACATGACCGTATGATCAATAAAGTTGATAACATGTCAATCAGGTGGTCTCCGTTTCCCGGCGCCATTAACCCCTCCACAGCCGCACACGCCGCATTCAGCGCCCGTCACGCCTCATCCTGCCTCGCCAGCACAACATCAGGTAATACATGTTTCATTTAACTTAATATGCAGAAATAAAAATTATTATCGCAAGTAAGACTCACGAAATATCAGTTTGCCGTCCCCGGCGAATAAACGGATAACTGCATAAACTCAACTCTACAGGAAAAATAAAAAAACCTATTTCTTGTTAGTACATTTTTTATTTCTTACAAGACATTACTGTGCTCCGGTAGGAGGGCACTGTAGGTAGTGAAATTACTGGGCTAAAGAGTCTTAACATCTTATGACTCTTGAGTAAGAAGTGTTGGTGCAGTGGTCCTAGAATTACACATAATTGTGAAATCCTAGGTAACACTGTACTGATTATGGGCAGCCGTTATCTCTTAACATCAGGAGAGCGTCTTGCTCGTCTTCTACTTCATCACATTAAAAAAAAAATGTGAAAAATTGAGTATATGGACCTCTGGAATTCTAATATGAAATAAAAAATTAGTTAAATTTAGTTTAAGTTGTTGTATTTGTAAAATTTATACTTTATATGTGGATCAATAAAGTGTTTCTTATCTTATCTTAAAAACAAAAACTATGGCGATTATTCGTTTATTCGCCGGGGACAGCATGTTTTTTATTGCTTCATTTGGAAACGTTGCTATCTATATTCACGTAAATATCATAAGTAATCCATATCCTAAGCAAATGTCCCAAGTACCTTCACTTATATCTACAGTCAGAATTTCATGGCAATCTATTCAGTGTTTTTGCGTGAAAGAGATACACATATTATACTATCAGCTTTATGATACACTCCTTTGCAAAAAAAACGGGCACCTAAGGAAACTTACTTTCTAAGGTAGATTTGTGTTAGTTTAAAAATATTTAATTGTTTGACACACTTTGTATACTTATACCTACTCGTACCTAATCGTGTAATAATCATGTGAAATAAGCGTGAATTTTGGCAATTTTGTATTTAAATTGATGTTTTTACAAGCTTTATATTACTTTCACCTGTCTGTTGTCTGTCTGTCTGTCTGTCTGTCTGTAATCAAATCTTGCAAGTTTAATTTGACCCACTTCCCGGTTTCTAATTGAATTGAACTGAAAATTTGCATGCGTGTGTAAATCGGATGACAATGCAATATTTTTATGACATCGAACTGATCTGATGATGGAGCTGGAAGGTGGCCAAAGGAACTCTGTCATAAAACAACGCAACCCCATCGAGTTTGGGCTCATTTGATTCGTCTTGACGAGTACTTTATGATGCAAGATGATAACAATAATTAAAGCTTGTTTTTAAAAAGTATTTTTTAAATTTCACTTGTTTTCAAAACCGACGTACACGACCACACAATAACAAGTGGCCGACAATAAAGACAAGAAGATTTTTTTACTTTTTTATTTAAATAAATTTACAACTGTAAAAACCTAGTAACGAGTGTGACCTCCTCTTGCCAAAATCACAGCTTGAATCCTTCTGGGCATACTCTCTACGATGTTTTTAATTACGTTTTGAGGAATACGTTCCCACTCTTCAGCAATTACTCTTTTTAGCTCCCTGATGTTTTTTGGAGCAGGTTGCACTGATCTTACCCGCCTTTTTAGAACATCCCAGACATGCTCGATTGGATTGAGGTCAGGACTGCGAGCTGGCCAATCTAAACGACGGATCCCAACTTCTTGCATGTAAGCTTCCACGTCACCAGAACGGTGCGGGCGGGCATTGTCGTATAAAATGGAATCTTCCCCAAGTGCAGTCAATGCGGGTTGTGCATGTGGAATTAGGACTTCCATTATGTACCGGTGTGCATTTAATGTTCCTCTTTCTAAGAAAACTCACTCCGTACGCTCCGTCGAATTAATTGCTGCCCAAAACATAACGGAGCCTCCGCCATAAGGAGTGATTTGTTCGAAACACACTTCCGCATAGCGTTCCCGTGGTCTTCGCAGCACTCGCCGGCGTCGGTCCTCTCCACACAAAGAGATTCTAGCTTCATCAGAAAACAATACCTTATTCCAGTCCTCCATAGTCCATGAAGCACAGTTTCGAGCAAACTGAAGTCGAGCAACACGGTGCTCACGGAGTAATTTAGGGCCTCGAGCCGGGCGGTAACTTTTGATATTGGCAGCCAAAAGCCTCCTTCTAACCGTCCACAAGCTCACTTCTACTCCTCTTACTTCTTCAAGGTTTTTTTTCAGGTCCACACTTGACGCCTTACGATTCCGCAACGCCTGACTCACCAAAAAACGGTCGTCTCTTGTTTCTGTGCATCGTTTTCTTCCCGAGCCGGGTCTTCTTTTAACCGAACCGGTCTCTTGATATCGTTGCCATGTCCTCTGGACAGTTGAACGGCTCACATTTAGCCGTTGAGCCACGTAAGTTTGTGAACAACCTTCTTCAAGTAGGGCTATAATTTTACCGGCCCTTATCGCTTTATCGCTCATATCAAAAAGTGGTATTTATTGTGGAAAGAAAGAATAAATTGTTTAATTTGCAGAAAATACTCAAAAAGTTTTAAAATTGTAATAAAATTGTTACAGCAATTCGCATCAATTCCCGCCAAAAAGCAAAGCAATTTCACTATATAATCAGTATTTTTCTTTTTTAATTTTAAATTTGGAACATTAATAATCATGCCAGGATGTTTATAAATGATAAGTCAATGCATCGTCAAATTAATATAAATAAAACCGTTTAAAAACCTCTTTCTTGTTCTTCTTCATTGAAGCAGAGAAATCATCAAAGTGCCCGTTTTTTACAAGCTTTATATTACTTTATATTAACCTGTCTGTTGTCTGTCTGTCTGTCTGTCTGTAATCAAATCTTGCAAGTTTAATTTGACCCACTTCCCGGTTTCCAATTGAGCTGAAAATTTGCATACGTGTGTAAATCGGATGACAATGCAATATTTTTATGACATCGACCTGATCTGATGATGGAGCCGGAAGGTGGCCATAGGAACTCCGTCATAAAACAACGCAACCCCATCGAGTTTGGGCTCATTTGATTCGTCTTGACGAGTACTTTATGATACAAGACGATAATAATAATTAAAGCTTGTTTTTAAAAAGTATTTTTAAAATTTCACTTGTTTTGCAAAAGAGTTTATTTGCAGGATTGTTTAATTAATCAGTTTGGTACGGTAGAACCAACTGTAACTGAGTCTGACTAAGGTCTATCTTTTCTCACAGATGGGAGGCGGATCATTCAACCTGACCTCCCCGCCAGGCTCAGCAGGACCCGCCGCAGGCCCCGGAGTATCAGCCTCGCCGGCCTCTCCTCTCGCTCCCTCGCCCCACGCGACGGCCGCATCGCCCCATCCCCCTCCCACGTCACCCTTCACAGCGTGGCCTGCCTCGCCTTCACTGCCTCGACCCTCGCCCGGACATCATCCCTCGCCGAGACACCATGTGGATCATAAAGGTAACTTGGAAACTAACTGGATTTCTATCTATAATAATATGTATTTTTTTTTAAGGTTTTCTAATGTATTTGTGGAGTTCCATAAAGAGTTTTCTATTCTATTCTTAGCCCATATCCATCCACTGCAGGATACCTCATGGTGATGCCACACCTTTCGGTCCTTTTTAAATCTCATGCAATTCCTTTCGGCAATTTACAATATATTCCTACCATCGGTCAGACCACCTGTTTGAATTAAACTTGATAAGATGTTAGTTTTGGATCTAAAAAAAATTATGGACTTAAAAAGCTGAAATGATCAACATATCTATAAAATATCAAGAATCAAAAGCCATAACCTGTCAGTGACAAAATTAATTCAGTGGTTTTTATAAAGTCAGCAACGTACTGGCTATTCAAAACGGCGATACTACTTGTACCTTTATTTATAGGTCAGTGCCATAAAAACTTCAAAAGATAAATAAAGTATCATTCAACCATCATTAGTAGCATCACCACCATCCATCATTTCATTAGTATCGTTCTACCTCTCTCTGACGGTTCCAGCGGAAGACCAGCGTAAGTCCTAGTCGACCTGCATATGCTGAGCTGGCACCATTTCGCGGCAATGTAATATAGTAATTAGTTTATTTATGTTTATATAGTTCTAGAGTTATATATTCTGTAAGTTTATTCATTGTTATGCATGTTTTTTGCCGTGAATAAAGTGTTTTCTATTTTCAATTCTTCCTCTCAGGTCCCCAACCGACATCATCAACCAGTAATCGCGTGCTAGTGGGCGGGCGAGCGTGGGCCGGCGCCACCGCCACTCCCATCCCGGTCGCCAAGCTAGAGACGTTATGTACTCCGTGCGAGCCACCGCCCGGCGCGCCGCCCGGCCCCGCGCTCGCGCCGCTGCAGCGCTTCCTCGCATGCGTATATATGAAGCGTACGCTGCAGAGGTTTGTGCAGCAGGAGGAATATGTGAGTAGACTGTCTCGTTCATTTCCTGCTAGGATTTTTATGACCCATTCTAGACAAGGCTGATGCGCTCTAGTGGTTACAAGACGAAAAAAATGATGAGAGATTCAACATCGGCTTGGTCGTCTGACCGGGCTAAATGTAAGGTCCTGGCCGTGTCGAATACGATAAGAATGAGAATAGAATATAGTAAAGAACCATTTATTTTCTGCACATTTACTTAACTTAATATTTTGTCTGTAAATTGTGTAGCAAGTCTTCTTCCATTTTACTTTATCATTCTTCTCTGTGACTCTTATTCATGTGTGCTCTCAACATTTTTGCCCCACGATCGCAAGATCTATCCCTCCAGCGGCTGCCCATGGTCTTGCCTTGACTAGAGGCTTACAACCGAATCCATAGGCCCGCACGAATGTGTGCTTCTATGCCCTGAAGAGCATCGTCGTAAACGTATAAGTGGTGTAATTTCGTTGTTATTGTCTCTGGCCTTCTCCTATGGGGCGGGCTAGAAGATGTCGAGCCCGGTGTGAAGTGTACGATGCATCCCCAGTTGACGATGGTGATGGTGGAGGCGACGTCGCTGACGTTCCGGTGCGAGAGCGCGGGGCTGGCGGCGCGCGTGGCGCTGCACCCGCAGCACATGCAGTCGCTGCACCTGCACCTCACGCCGCTGCCCGACCACAAGGACACCTGGCCGCAGGACGACTTGCAGGTACTGTCTCTAACCTATACGTTCCGGTGCGAGAGCGCGGGGCTGGCGGCGCGCGTGGCGCTGCACCCGCAGCACATGCAGTCGCTGCACCTGCACCTCACGCCGCTGCCCGACCACAAGGACACCTGGCCGCAGGACGACTTGCAGGTACTGTCTCTAACCTATACGTTCTCTGCGAGAGCGCAACAAAAAAGAACAAGAACAAAAGCAGCGTCCGTGGCCCAGTGGTCATACCTCCGACTTCTAAGCCGGAGGTCCTGGGTTCAAATCTCAGTGTGGCAAAGATTTTCGCTTGGACGCTACCGTGTTTCGGAAGGCACGTTAAACTGTGGGTCCCGGCTGTTTCCTATAAGATATGTAGGAGGCAGTCGTTAGGTCATGTTGCAGGCCTTGTAGGAATCTCGGCGACCTGAAACTGCAACATAAAGGTTGGCCACACGACCTATAATTTGTGATTTGACTCTGACAGTGTAAGTAGGGTAACCTGTTCTGTCGTAGTATAAACCCCAATTATTTATTATAATTATATTATTATATTAAAAGAAAAATTATTATACGGACCCCAATCTCGCTTTCAATAAAGGACCGATAACGATAACATATAAATAGGTTCATTTTAAAAATTAGTATTTCAATTTACTCTAAATATCCAACCCATTTTATTTTTCATTTTGACTATCTAGCCAACATAACACAAACATTGCTTTGGCCTTGTGTGAAATGTGTTCTTATTAATAATATCAATCAAATGTATAAGGAAACATTGTGTCATAGGTGATGGAGAAGTTCTTCGAGCAGCGCGTGGCCATCCCCCCGTACCGCGCGACAGCTCTACACGGGTGGGGGCGCACATGGGGCGCACCGGGCGCTGCCCTCCCAGCTCTAGTGTCCCTGATGCGAGCGGACCTGGCGCCGCCCGCGCCCGCGCTGTGGACGCTGCAGTGGGCGCTGCGCATCCCGCCCGCCGCGCCGCCCATCGTGCCCGCCGGACAGCCCGCCGTGCTGCTCGCCAAGCACAAGATACTCTTCTTTGTGAGTTACTTTTATTTATTAACCCCCGACGCAACAACGACGGGATGTTATAAGTTGGACGTGTCTGTGTGTGAGTGTGTGTGTGTGTGTGCGCGTGCGTGCGTGCGTGCGTGTGTGTGTGTGTCTGTCTGTGGCATCGTAGCTCCCGAACGGATGAACAGATTTAGTTTTTTTCGTTTGAAAGTAGAGTTAGTCGAGAGTGTTCTTAGCTATGTTTGGTGGAAATCGGTCCAAGATGGCCGCCGCTACAAAATGGCGGATAACTTTTTTCTTCCACGACCCCATCAATTTGTGTGTATCAAATAAAAGGGCTTGACTAGTAGAATACAACGCACTATACCAAATTTAAAATCCAAGATGGCCGCCACCACAAAACCGCGAATTACATATTTTGAAAGCGTTGCGTTGGGGGTTTTTTAAATTTTTAATTTAATTCACTTGTTGACCACCTCTGCGGCGCGGTGGGCTAATGCCGCCTGCAACGCAGAAGGTTGCGGGCTCGATTCCCGCATGGGACAAATGTTTGTGTGATCCACAGATATTTGTTTCTGGTCTGGGTGGCTTTCTGTATCTATTATAAGTATGTATTTACAAAAGAAAAGTATATAAGTATTATATCCATTATCCTAACACAAGCATTAAGTTACTTAGCTTGGGGTTTAGATGACGCTGTGTAAAATGTCCTGAAATATTTATTTATTTTTATTTATTTCACTGGGGGTAGACTTCCTTTGCAGAAGGTCGACTAGGTGGGTACCCCAACAGTGCCAGTTATTCTACCGCCTGAGCAGTGAAGTGCAAACATTACTGTACTTCGGTATAAGGGCACTGGAGCTAGTGAAATTACTGGGCTGAAGAATCTTAACATCTTATGACTCTCAAGTAAGAAGCGTTGGCGCAGTGCACCCAGAATTTTACCTTTGTAAAATCCTGGATACCACTGTACTAATATTATTATGGGCAGCGTTATCTCTTGCCATCAGGAGAGCGTCTTGCTCGTCTTCTTACTTCTTTGTATAAAAAAAATCAACCAGGAATTATGCGTTACGCATCGTCATCGTCGGGTGACGCAAATGACTTCCCCACGTAAAATAAGCGCGGCGGGGATACCCATTAAAAATATAAGGGTGTTTCTGCAGTACGCCATAAAGCAGAAACGGTTACACCGAAGCACTCGTATGTGGCTCTTTGAGAGGGTTAGGCACTCTTCACTTCTTAAAGGCGAGTGCCTTACCCTTTAGAGCGAAAAGCGCACATGTGATTTGTCCTTTGTGAGGTCCTTCCATTTTACTTTTGAAATCGCGGTGTCGCTTACATCTTACCGTTTTTCAGTTTGCATGTTTTTTCAGTCTTTTCGGTATGCAAATAAATCTAATATATAAAATTCTCGTGCCACAGTTTTCGTTGCCATACTCCTCCGAAACGGCTTGACCGATTTTGATGAAATTTTTTGTGCTTATCCGGTATCTATGAGAATCGGCCAACATCTATTTTTCATCCCCCTAAATGTTAGGGGTAGTCCACCCCTAAATTTTTTTATTTATTTTTTAGACAAAATTTTTAATTTCTATTTTTTTATGATACAACATACAAAAATACATACAATCCTCAATTTTCACCTTTCTACGATCAACCCTTATTTTTTAATAGCCATTTTAGTAATTTAATCATTTTTCCTCTCCGGTCGAAAACTGAACAATCGTCATTTAATTAGTTATCCCCGCCAGATGTCTACAGGTGTCACTTCTGACCCAGTAAACAGCACGGAGTAGGGATGAGAACGAAGCCGGTCTCCTTTCTTTCTCACTCCCTACACAGTTGTCGGCCATCATTATTGTTTATGCATCAAGTGTAGTAGTAACGTTGACAATTATTATTTTGCTATCTCAGTGTAACTGGAAATTATTTAAATTATGGCAAAACAACGTTTGCCGGGTTAGCTAGTATACCTATATATTTATCGCTGTTAAGACTCGCAAATTCCCGTGTTAATTTTATCGTTCTGCAATGAAGTTTCGTTCGTTCCAGATATGTTTAAACCGCGGCGAAACACAGCTGGTGCTCCCGCTAGTGTACGACATGCAACTGAACGTGACGCAACTCGCCGACAAACAAAATGCTCAGCCTCATCTCATCGCAGTCAGCTTACATCTTAAACGGTAACTATTGAATAATGATTTTCAGCATTTAATCAAAAAAGAACTTTAAATAACAATATTTTTGAGTTTGTTTTGAATAGTTTTAATATGTGAGATCCTTGTGCGATAAACTAAATGCAATCTTTCAAGAATACGACTGTCCCCCACATATCTTATAGGAAACGCCGGAACCAGTTTAACGTTCCATTCAAAACACGATAGTGTCCAAGAGAAAATGTTGCCACGCACTGAGATGGACCTTCGAAATAAAAACTGGACCTTCTACCACTAGACCATGAAAGTTACAACTAACATCATTATCGCTCTAGTTCTTCCACTGCTGTATATCAGGCCACTAAACTCGGTTTACTTGGATATAGAAGACTGTAATAAACTGGCGTCGCCCAGCGATTTTACCCGCTGTACTATGTGTTATTCCAGGGTCTAAGCTGTGTCTATACAAAATTTCAGCGCAATCGATCCACCCGTATAGGCGTGATAGAGTGACAAACATACATCCGTACATTATACATTCTCATTTATAATAATAGTAAGATATTATAAATACGACACGGCTGTACTTACGTTATTATTATTCGTAGACTTACGTTCATTATTCGTCACCACTCACGGTACTTTCCAAAATCATATTCGCACACGTAGTACAAAAAGTATTTTTACTGCAATTGCAATTTTATTTATACTTGTATAAGTTTTAAATTACAAAAAAATATTTTTTTGAGTTGGTGCTGTATTGATCTGGGAGTGTGAATAAATAAATAAATATTTCAGGACATTTCACACAGCGCCACCTAACCCCAAGCTAAGCAACTTAATGGTTAATAGTTAAAATATTGTGTGTATTGTTCAGTTTCAACGAGTTCAACCAGTCGGTGTCGGAGTGCACGCTATGGCCGGCGGTGCGCGACCTGCTCACTAGCTTCACTCTCCCTCAGGACGCGCCGCCCGCGCCCGCGCCGCCGCTGCAACCTTAGCCACTACCCACCCGGTACCATACCTATACACACTCTCCTCATATACCTTTCTAAATCACCTGTCTACTGATGGAAACTGAAATGAAATCCGTTGACTAATATAAAAGAAAACAGAAGAAGTTATTTGGTTTACAAGGATACACTTTGATATTCGGATTCGCGGGGCAGTTTTCTGCAATTAACCCTCTTGGCCCGTGCCGTTTGCGTACACTTTCATATTACTTTGTGTCAAAACGTAGACAATCCGACTGCGCTGTAAGAGACGCTCCACCGTCGGTTATATTCCCTATTTCTGTTGAACTTGACCTCGGTTAATATTAACTGCAGACCGCATCCAAAGGCTACGTTTCAAATAAGGTCTTTCTATCTCATCGCTGCGCGATTTGATGTCGCGTATATTGAATTTAAAAAGGCGGACCACAAATTGTCCATATTAATCGTAGAATATTATATTATTATGTATGAAGTTTTTAATTCTAACATCTTTATAACAATATCTTGATTTGTAACTTGTCTATTTGTAAATATTGTAAAGACCATTCATAATCATCTACATATGTATAGTGAGTAAGATATATATTTTTTAACAATTTAGTGTTAAAATTAAGGAATCTTCAAGTATATCTCCATGTTTATAGATAGTGTAATTTATTATAATAAAATCTTTGATTATATTTCTGGTCTTTTTTTAGATTAGTTAATAGGGTACGTACGCACTTTTAAGGTAGGTTCGCACAGTTTCTACGCGCAATGTGGTAGGACTTCCGCTCAACCAGGCAACCGACCAGAACGTTACTATTTGCAGCAGGGCTAGCCTCATTTGAAATATGGTGGTTAGGGCTGCTGTTTAGGGGGGTTTCAAGTTGGTTATAGGTCTACCTCTAATATATAATAATTTCGATCTATAGATTTATACATATTTAAGCTATTTTGTGACGCATGCTTGAGCGGCGTATGCGCGATTTCTCTAGGCGTACTTTTTTTGATAATCTTTGTATATAATATCAAAATATTTAAAAAATATATATTCTTCATTGAAATAATGTTCTTTTTGATTACATATTATATTCATTCTCTATTTTCGAGGATAGAAAAGTTCCAAAAAGTTCATTTAATCTATGGTCTCTACCAAGTTGACGCAAACTTCAATCATTTCGATTTTGCCAATCAATGGAATTTAATAACAAATAACTATTATGAAATATTGTAAATTGATTGGCACCCAAATCACCAGTTATGGCGACTCACAAAGACACTTCTTTAGAAACAATAATGAACCACGATAACAAGGATTTGGTTAGTAATCATTTGACTTGATAAGATAAGATAAGAAACACTTTATTGATCCACATATAAAGTATAAATTTTACAAATACAACAACTTAAACTAAAGGTGTATCAATTGGCGGTCTTATCGCTCAGAGCGATCTCTTCCAGACAACCGTGCAGGGAGAGGAAATATACAACACTGGAAGGACGGTGGTTTCAAAACGTCAGCTGAAATCATAAATTAATTAAAATAATTTACACAAATACATAAAAATATTTTACATAAACATACAAATAAAATATATACCTATACATAAGTAAATATACAAATACGTAAATACATACATACATTTATATAATTCAGTAACTTGCTTGCTATCCTCTACATCAAGTAAAGTGAACTCATCAGTGATATAGAAGGTGAAACTTCAAATCGTGCACGTACTCCTACCCTGCGGCAGAAGGTGAAAGCCAGTATATGCTCAGTGGGTTACGTCTTAAGTATTTAATCGACTGTTTTGTCTATATTATAGTGTAGTAGTAGCACGATAGATGCAAAGCGTAAGATCATTAGCACACTTGATGGAAACTCAGTATCGGATTTGCTATGTACGACCGTCTATGAAAGGTTACGATAAATTCTAGAGCCAATGGTCAGTGGTATGGTCGACGACACAAATCCCGGACATGGACACGGCGACGGGCGGTGGTCCGAGGCACCGCCTCGCCGGCCGCCGAAAGCTTACCTTCGGATCTCTGGCTTTAGGCACACTCCTCGCTATGCACTGCAGAGTCGCCGCTTCAGCACTCACTGGAGGAATTTGTTAGTACGTCCGTTCATTCGTTTCCGATTGATCATTTCGTCTATTTTACCTTACAAATGTTACTTTTTATTTCAAGTTCTCTTCTTGATGTTCTTTATTTTGGCGGTCACGTCGTTGGCTAACCCACTGCGTCATTTCGAAGTGTATCTCGGTCAATGGAGCATAAGTGGACCTGGGCGTGCTTTTCACATTATACCGATGCTCGATGGTACATATTTTCTTTATACACTAGTCATAGCTATTTAAGATGAAAAAATATATAGATAATTCTATTTGTTAAAGGTATCGGTATAGCAATATGTATAAACGCTCTCGTTCGCGCCATTTTCTGTTGTTGGATGGCAGCGATATCTGCAATTTATGTAGTGCATGCGGTATCCGACGCGAAACTGCCCTTCACATATTGCAGGTGAATATTAACAATGGTCTGTTTGGTTTTTATTATGCGGAGGGATGAACATCATGTTACCAAAAAGTCCATGAATATGGTGATAAGTGGTAATCCGGGAAGGGGGCGCCCGAAAAAGGTTTGGATGAACTGTGTGAAAGAGGATATGCGTGATAGGGGAGTGGATGCAGATATGACGGATAGAACAGAATGGAGGAGAAAAACGTGTTGTGCCGACCCTACCTAGTGTGGGATAAGGGTAGGAAGAAGAAGAAGACGGTCTTTTTGGTTTTTCTTTATGTTTGTGTATCTTTAGTGTATAAATATAATCTGAATAGTTATCATATATTGCTCAACGGAACTCTACACCCTTCTTACGTTTTCACCCTACTAATGATTTCAGAGATATTGACTTGAATTCATACGAACCAATTTTAAAAGAGGTCAAGTCATTAATGAAACAAAAGGTAATAACAAAGTTTAAATAGATAACAATGTAATAAATAACATAATAAATATTGGATACATAATTATTATATAATTATTTTCAGCCTAAATATTCTGTAAAAAGTGATTTTCAATATGATGATGATGATTATTATTATATCGATGAAAATAGTACAAAATCACTATCAAACATTTTACCCGAGGTCTTGAGAAATGTTTCCAACAGGTAAAAATAATAAAGAAGAATAATTTTCACTAAAATAATAATTATATATAGTAATATTATTATTATACATTCGAACTGTTACAGGAGATATATTCAACCAAGAGCAACGCGTAAAGTTAATGTGTGCGAGGAGATATACAGCCAAGACTATCCCCAGATGTATAACACTCCTGCATACAATTTCTTTTAGTAAGTTAATTTTTTCATCCATCAGTCCACGCATCCTGTGTACTGACTCAGACGCGCTAGTGGAGATTCTATTAAAACGACACTATTTTTAACCTTATTTCTGACTGTACTAAAAATCTTTTACATTTTATAGCACAGAGTTGCGGGTAGAAGGAAAGCACATAAACTGACTCTGATATAAAACACTGTAGTCTACCTCTATATGCAGTTTATAATGAAATACTTACCTGAATCAAAGATTTTATTGCAGTGTGGAAGTTGTCCGGCTGCGCCAAGATTATAGTATTGGAGAACTAAATTTTCCCTTAGTGATATCGAATATCATTGTGTGGTGCGCTATATGGGCTCTGATGATGTCGGAAAGAATGCAGCATGGCAAGGTAAGAGTGGAAAATTGCTGTCTTGGTACAGTAACGACATTTCTTCACATCCGATCCGTATTCCTAAGACTTCTTGAAAGACGATCCGGTGATGCTCTGAAACATTTAGAATAGAAGCTTATAGGTACACTACAGCCATCCGATTTCCGTCCGTCATTGTAAGAATTCGGATCGTATGAAGTGCGGAAGATCAAGTCAATAATTATTATTATTCTCACCTTTTAAGTTGATCTGGAACAACATGTACATGTGGATTGTGATAGTTCCATGGATATGGACAATATTCCTGTCGCTTGCTGCTATAAGCAGCCTGATCACCATAGACAAATCCATAGAGAAGGTGTTACATGTCGGCACTAAAGAATTCCTTACCGTAAGTTTTGTTTTGAGGGTACTTTATTAACTTTGGCTACATACAAAGTTTAAGTTTATTCTTATTTAGGTAATCAGCGATGCTTTTGAAGTTGGTTTATACGTGCATTCAGTGAGCGTTGGCACTGAATTGGTCCATGGAAAAGGGTTAAACCATTACGGTAAGTTAAATTTAACACTATAAGTACCTAGTTGTTGTGTTTAACATATTTTAGGACTTTTACTTTTTACCTTCATAAGTATCTTTAAATATTCACAGCTTCTGGCCACATAGACCCATCTTTACACGGTGAAATGGTGTGGCATTCTACTTTGGTGTGGATTGTGTCTACATTGCACCTCGTCGGTACCGCGCTTTGTGCGCTCGTTGACTTTGCCCAGCCAGACGGGAAATATCACATGCGAGAAAGTAATATTACTTAGATTATAAAGTTGTTATAAAATATGTATCGGCTTATTTTAAACCGTACCACTACATAGATATATTATGAAGAGGGTTGAATCTTTGAAAACTATAGATACATTTATTTATTTTCCTGGGAGATATGGATCGTGGTCTACCAGTTTTGTTTAAGGGTGATTTTAAGATTGAAATCCTTAAGATGTTTTTTTATTGTTTGTCAATTTGATTCAATATTATAGTTACCTATTTAATACTTTTAGGTACTTTGTGGATAATGCCGATGTACTCAAGGTGCGCGTCTTTAGGGGACTATTCGCATTTAATGTAAGTTTTATTTAACAACATTGTGGTGGGTTTAAGGTAAGTACCACACGATCGTATCTGTATTAAATTATCTCATTATCGCAATTTTTGTGAACTATTTCTATATCACAGGACAACCATCATATTTGGAGGCTTGATGTTTTCCTACATGACTGTGGCTTTCGTACTGGTCAAAACAGCTTTGCACACAATATTTGAATACAGAGTGAGACTTGTGTTAGTATCTGTAATTTTAGAATCGATTTATCTAGTCTAGACGTCTTTGTGTAGGTACCTATTTAGAATTTTATTTATTAGTGTAGGACAAAAATATAAACAATTAATTCTTGTTACAGATTCATAGAACAATGTGTTGTAGGCGCTCTTATTTTGTCTTGCATGGGACTGAGTTTGGTATTTGCTACAAATGTATATCAATTCACTAAGTTTTTGCCAGAGCCATACTACTGTGGTGTGTCGTGACATACAAAATGTATGAAAACGATACTATTTAAACAATACAGCATCACGAATCACCACACCACAATAGTGTGGATCAAGCTTTGTCTTTTATAAGCCAACGGTACCTACTTAGGTTTAATTTTCAGGGTGGTTTACCTCTCCTGGAAAGTGTGGATTCTGTAATGACAGGCATAACTATTCCGTTTATTTGTTTGCTGGAAATGGCGGCGATGTTCTTCGTGTACAGAGGATCAGACTTCATGTCCGATATGAACTTGGCTACAGAAGACAACGCGTGCTCTTCTCGAGTCAGCATTCAATGGCAAATGATTCCATTTATCACTGTTGTGAGTATTTTAACTATCTCAAAAAAGAGGTTATCAATTCCGTATTTTAATGACAAAATACATAGATACGCGTATCTATGTAAATTATTATTAGAATTGCGAGATTTTTACATGGGACCTTCCTAACAAATATTTAAAATGTCACTGAAATTGCTCTGAAACTATTGGTTTAATTTTGGAATTTTTTATTGCCTTATATAATTAAGTACAAGACCGACAGGCACAGTGAAAGTCTAAAATCAGTTCAGTAGTTGTCATTATTTAATTAAAACCTGAGTCTCGATCTCATTTATTAAAATAAACCTTGAAGTCGGTTTGTTTTTTGTAAATTCCTCTTCTGTAATCTAACCGTAGCGTAGTGCGTTTTATTTTATTCCATTAAATATATTTTCAGGTGGCAATAATAATAAAAACTATAAGAGTAGTGGACGCTGAAATGCCCGTTATGTACATGTGCATGGCGTTGGCTCCTCTTTTAGGCGTGGTGATGGCGGTGCCACTGCGAGCTTGCGTTAACGCATACTTTTTCCTTCAGCCTAAATCGAGGCGTTGAACACTCATATTGTTTGTCTTGTAAGCTGGGTACATACCAAACTAACGAAGGGAAATGTAGGGGTTCGTCGACTATCGTTGGCACTGTGTGGACGACATAGCGGATCAACGACTAACGAGCGTGCGGAGCGACTTATATTATCATTCATTGACCTTTATTTGTTTGGTATGTATTCATATTTACGAAAGTGTTTTCATAATAGAATAAAAAGACCACTGATTGAAAATAAATGTTTTATTTTATCTCAATCATTTAAAATATTTATAAATATAGATCTTTGTACAATGCATTAACATGCGTACACATAATTGCTGATAATATAGCCATAATGAGACTCGTATAAACTTAATACGTACGCAACTAAAGTTACAAAATACGAAGGCTTTCATGAGCTGCGCGGATTGATGTTTCTATATACACTACACCAACTGACCAGTTTCATTTTATGACAAAGGCATTCGAGTAATATGTCCATCGAAAGCGACGAGACAAAGGAACTCTGGGCCCACCACACGAGCGTGCGTAGCGAGGAGCTTTATTTCATCAAAAGCTCAACGAAGCAAATCTGTCTCATTACATCGGCGTTTATTTACACGCGTACAGCACTATACCGAGCTATAGGTACGCCGTCATGGTGAGGCCTATTTAATGGCTGACGGAAAAACATTGGGTACAACTACTTTAAACTAATTCACAATAATTAAATTAAAATATCACAATATGTACAAATTATTCTCGAAACTAAAATTCGATAATATCAAATTGTGTGGCGAATAGTTACGAGACATCCTTCATATTCCACAAGAATATTTCACTCCCGACTGGCGACCGCTGACAATAATGTACATAAGTTATAAAAGAATACAAGTTCGTTGCAAATAAACAGTCGCGTTCGTGCCACACTCGCCTCGCACAACAGTTTGTAGTGAGCTTTGCTTCGAAGCGAGTCTCGCACGTTCACGGCACACATTTCAGTAACGATAACATCTAAATACACGTTTTAGTTACGAATCACATAATTAGTATTCTCTGTAGGCCGTCGACTTTAACAATTAATAATACTATAGGATAATTTATAACATCTGCACATACGATTCCGTTTCCGTCCACTCGCGGTACAAGGAAGGCACTCCGAGCACACATCGTACTTCCTACGAGCATCGTCCCACGTCACTGAATTCATTCCACAAGTTTAGCACTGCACACGAGTAGTTCGACCGAGGCGCGGCGGTGGGCAGTTCCGTCCAGTACACGAGCCGTGTAGCGGAGCGGTCAGTGCGTGTGTCAGGCGCGGCGCGGCGCGCGGCGTCAGAACCGGCGCAGCGCGGCCGCGGCGCTCGTGGCCTTGCGCGTGGGCTGCACCGACAGCGGCGCCACCAGCACCTCGCCGCCGCCGCCCTCCGCGCCACTCGTGCCCACGTCCTGCAACACACACACGCATTATAATATCATTGTTCATACTACATACACTCTTATTTATAAGCTACTAGCTGCGCCCAGCGGTTTTACTCGCTCTACTATAGCCTATGTGTTATTCCAGAGTCTAAGCTATCTCTATACAAAATGTCAGCTCAATTGTAATTGGTAACACACGAGGCCTTTCCGTAGTTAGTTAACTTGAATATTGTAGCCAAACAGTTTGTAAACAATATCTTGCAATTACTTCTCATTAGTTTCTTGAAAGTAATTGATATACTCACATTAATATTGTTACAACTGGCGAGCTTCATCTGTGCGAGCTGCGAGGCGGGGGTGAGGTTGGACTGGGAGCCGAACGGAGATATCATCGACGACATCGCACGCTTCAACTTCGAAGGAGTTTTGTTGAACGAGAGCGCGCGACCCACCTGTACACATCATCTTGTTTATTTTTTTTTATTAATTATAATCGTATAAATGCAAAAAAAAAAAAAAACTGAATAAGAAAACGGATTTAAAAAATTATCTTTTCATTGACTCAAAAGAATTAGTCATAAATCATGGAGGATAGAAGTTACATTATAAAAATTTAGTAAAACACAACTACATAACGATATTGCTTTTTTTTTTTACTTCTTTCCTCCATGTTGTGAAAAACATGCACTGTCTTAAAAGGTGCATAAAAATAGAAAACGGAAGGTAGGAGAATAAATTA
The DNA here is from genome assembly GCA_947507615.1 of Hemithea aestivaria. NCBI lineage: Eukaryota > Metazoa > Arthropoda > Insecta > Lepidoptera > Geometridae > Hemithea > Hemithea aestivaria. Next base: position 12,112,253 of record OX382326.1, read on the forward strand.
CCTGTGCAATCATTAGTATGATTGTTAGTTTGTTAGATGAGTAGGCATACATATAATACAATACAAACAGGAACCGACATCCAACCATTACAAGTAAATACCAAAACCAGAAGGATCGACAATAAAATGAAGGATGACATTAGAGTGGTCACATCGTCAGGTATGGCACGCTCACGGAACACAGTTATTGATCACAAATGAAACAAAGCGAAGCGTTATTTCGACAGTCACTCCGACCCTCGATCGATATCAGAACTCGGAATTCATTCGTCATCTCATTTCAGGCGACAGTGACGCTCGTATTACTCGATTATGAAGCTCGTGATGACGAGGAACCGACCGGTGTCGGCACTGATTCCTGTGTTATGGAAGTTGATAGAAACGTGTTGGGAACACAGGAAGCAGTTCGGGTCGGGTCGGGTCGGATGATATGTGAGTGGGGCGGAGTGTGGCGCGTCAGACCTGTGCGAGTAAGAGAGCGCGCAATACCCATGTGTCTAGCAGCGCGGCGCCCGGCTCGGCGCGCAGCCACCCGCCCAGCCCCGCCAGCGCCTCCAGCTACAACACAACACCCGCCCTAGTCTCACGATCAACACCCGCCCACACACAGCTGGCGAGACCTTTTCCTTACGAACTCCGGGATACCCTCAATCTTTCTAAAGATTGATATCTTTCAGTTGTTTTCACTCGCAACTAACCCCCGTGCCACTTCGTGCACTTAATTTACGTGCGCATTGTCAAATTCTCATTCAAAATGGCTTTGTTTTTTGTGAGAATTTGATACATTTGAGGGCAAGTGGAGCTGGCCCTTGATGATGAAATATCAACTGTCATATTTCCACTGAATATACTCTTCACCCTTTTACTGGCTGGGGGTCTCTTTCTAATAGTGCAAGCGAGATGAAAGTGCACGCGTGTGTGTGTGCGAGTGCGTGCTCTATTCACATCACATTATTCCAGTCTGCAATGATACTATGCGAAATTTCCGTTCTAAATATACTGTACATTATGCCTACAGCTTGCCAACTACTTGAAACTGTTAATCTCGTTAATGTTCCTATTGATTTTGCACCAGATATTAATGTAACTGAAACACCTTGAATTTTCAATAATTATAGAAGGAATAATGAATCACTTTTGTAAGTATTTTATTTACAAAGGGTTTTATTCAAATTTAAGTTTTGACAGATATTTCAAAAACAATATTTGGACAGACTAGTTATTGCCAGCTTACGCTCGCGGCTTTACCCGCATTGAACAGTCCTTTTTAGTGAACCTCTGTGTCACAATACCTACCTACTTGAGCCAAATTTCAACTCATTCCGTTCAGCCTATGCGTTGATAGTTGTCAATCAGTCACGCTACCCTTTTTAATAAAGAAGAATCCTAATACATTGAATGACCCAAATTTTGTAATTTTGATCGAGATGATGGTTATCAATGTTCGACTGATCGTATGATCCGATGCAAGATACGAACGCATGCCTTAGTTACATAGATATTATGTGACCGTGCCGAAATATCCATAGACGAGAGTTGCAATAGCATTTCCATATAATATCCATAACATACCAATAGTCATGGTTATGCGTTTGTTATACTCATATTTTAGAGTAAGCTAAACATCTAGGTTTACTTTTCTAAGGCATGCTCTTTAATTTTTTATTCTTTGTACATTTATCATTTAACCCTTAAAGACGTATTTGATGAACTTCACACAAACAATTTGTTTGGAAATGAAAATACAAAAAAGTCTTTATTATCTCGTATCGTTCACGAAATACGTCTTTACGATGAAGTGTAGTGTTTATTTAGACTTAGTTGTTATGTGGACTACAAAACATACCTTTATTTTGGTTCTGGCTGCGAATTTGGACATTTTTGATAATGTACTGAGGGCGAGGTCGCTCGTGTCTATGGCGAGCTGGTGCGACTCCAAACATACCAGGAACTTATCCTATATCAAACACAAACAAAATTCATTAAAGGCTCCGTAATGTGGGGTTACATATTAATTACTATAGGAACCAACTATAGTTGGCCCAGCGGTTTTAAAAGTAACCCATAAATGTTATTTTAAAAAATTGTCTAAATTTTAAGCTTTTTGTTTTATTATTGTGATCTTCAATAAAGACTAATCAATTTATGTATGTGTCATTCTATAATCTAAGCTTATTCCAAATTTTCCATAATCTGGTTAGTCGTTTAGGCATGCAAAAAACGCACACATCCATACTATTTCATTAATAATATAAGTTGGATATATCAATCACGTAATACTTTAAGAGGGTTGTCAAAATATAGTATTGAACAAAGGTTGGGAAAGTAAAAAAAAATGTGACGTCACATCTATCTACCTTTCAACAGTAACAGTTTGTATTAAAGGTTACTTACAGCGTCAGCCTTGCAAACAGTGTTGGCCATTTGTCTACAGAGTTGCCGGAGAAAGTGGGACTTGTCGACCGCATCGTCCATTATCATGAATGAATAGAGCTTCTCCTTCAGCTCCTGGTTGTTGCGGCACATTACCGCGAATACGTTGTGACAATCTAAACAACAAAAATATAACTTAGTATCATGAAATAAGGTTGATATTTCTATAAAATATGCATAAAGCTGAGCTCACTATATGTAAATCCTAAACTTACGAAAGAAGTATACGAAAGTTTGTAACCCTCTATTACTCCTTTACTAATGTGCTCAACGAGAAATTTAAGTATCCATTTTTAGGGCTGCATAAAATAACACAGGGAACTTTTCCCAAGAAAACACGAGCAAAGACGCGGTTAGGTTATTTATTTAAAGAATTTACCTAAAAGAATTTGAATAAATAACGGAAATAGGTTTTATCTGCGGGAGTAAGAGAGTTCCTATGCCAACACATAGAAGAAACTAGTGTAATTCGTATTACGAATCCACTTATTGTTTTGCACAGAATATTTTCGGTTTTTTTTTTTGTTATAGAACGAGAATCGAGTGATTACCCCGTTTCAAAGTTGTAATCATTCAACCAGTGACCCTGTTATAAGATAACATATTATTACCTTCAGCTTCCCTGATGTCGACGACTCGTTTGACAGTGCTGAGCGGCATCAGTGATATGTGTCTGTAAGGCTTGCTCGACCCTATCCGCATCGTGCCCGTACCGTTGGTTGGACTTTTACTGTTGAAGGCCTATAAAAACAAATAATTGGTTGAAAATTTAATAACAAACAGGTATTATTATAGTAGGAATAATCCGTTTTCTTAAGACTTTGTACAACTGTAACTATCTGATGAGTCAATAAACATCTGATGAATGAAGTCTCATTTACCATAAAAATAATACATATAGATCTCACCTTTGACCTCTTCTTGCAAACTTCCATAGTGTCAGTGAATAAGAACAGCACCAAATGGTCCCCTCTGCCGGACAGCTCCTTAGAAAGCTCCACCACTTCACAACGGGACACGAACGACCGATGTGACGACACTAAATGAGCCTGTGAATTAAACAGGACTTTAGTTAAAAGAAATATAGTAAAAATTAACACATTAAAACTAAGAAATAGTAAATTAACAACTTTTATTGGACACAAGTACATAATGATCTAAAATCTAAATTAAGAAGCAATATAACCCTAACCATATTATACCTACATAACTAGAAATGCTCATTCCCCAAAAAATAGAAAACATGATAAACTAGCAGATGCCTCTCTACAAATATAACATTATAAACGCATGACAATAAAATAATCCCTATATTTCTCAAAGTATTCTTTCCCATATTTCAAAGTCGAACCAAAAACTGAGAGTTCACAATTCATTAATCAGGAATACTGTAAAACTGTCTTGCAAATGATTTGAGTACAGAATAATGGGTTGGACGGATGGATCGAAGTATTAGAAAAGAACAAGTAAATGTTTAGTTACCGGGCACTGTTCAATATCGTTGTAGATGTCGAACATCTGTCGCTGCCCCTCAGTCTTGCGCTTGTCCTCGTTGATGTAGGACATCACCTCGCGCAGCCCCGCCAGCGCCTTCACCAGCGCGCCGTGGTCCGGGTTGCTCTTGTGCGTGTGTTTTAATATATCTGTAACAAATATTTAACATATCTAGAACTGGTAGATAGATAACATTTTATTGAAACACAAAAATGTACAAAAGGAACTTAAAAACTAAAACAATATAAAAACGAAGTGTTACAATTACTGGTAATGTTTTAACTAGAAGTTGTCCATTTGGAACAATCTTGAAAATATTCAAGGCACGAGTGAATACAACCTTTCTAGACATCTTACGTGATTCATCGTCGATCACATCTGCACTTTCCATCAGGTGGAATGTGGTTTAACGTAGACGTATGTACGTTAAACGTATTCTATATGTCATCTAAATCGGTACAGTAGTTTCGGACAGAGGTAACAGACAGACTGTAATAGACAATGGTTAAGAAACGAACCACAAAGAATTAAATAGTGTGTTTATAAAAGGACTGTCTATAGTTTATAGGATAGATGAATTCAATTTCTAGTAACTAACTCATAAGTCCTTCGGGGTTATACAGTGTCACGGCGAATTCCTCGCTATATTTTGAAGACGTGATCTTAGAATTAGATATCTTTATCGAGATAAAAAAGATCAAACATTGACTTGTAGGTAAGATAAGCTATAGATAAAAATAAGTTGTCTTAAAAAATAGAAAAAGAACTCACCATCAAGTAATAAACTTATACTAGGTAACCGCTGCACTGGTCGTATTAAAAGTTCCTGTAAGCTTTGTCTACCACATTCTGGCTTTGTTTGGCAGATTTTCAGGAAGGCATGAAATCTGAAAATAAAGAAAAAAAAACTTTTGAGTCAAAATGGATGACTAATCCCTACTTTATAACCCGTTCTTATCATAGAGATACTTTCCGAATGGGCGGTAAAGTTTTAATACAGAATAATATTAAAAATTAACTTGCAAAAGTGCATTAATTTCGTAGCCTATTTGAGTTAACGCATTTGTGCATTGATTTAAATAGGAGGAATTTAAAAAGATTATACCACAAATCGCAATGTTTCCCTACTCAATATCAAAAGTATGTAGTATTATGTGTCCAAAGTATGTATTATCCAAAGTGTGTATATGTTATAAGCCGCTCAATAGCCGCAATTATTAGCACGTACGGCTAGCCGGATTGTAGACTGCATTTCGGCTAACCGCATAATGGGTACGTAGTCTAATAAAACACAGATTTAAATGGAACTTCACCTCTAAACTTATAATTCAAAATAAAACAAACAGAAACATCGAACTTTTGCACGCCATGACAGTCAAGTGCTTTGTTTCTTGTTGAGCTAGTGAGGGGCGCGTGCGACGCTAGTGTTGTCCTCCGATGTTCAGGAGTCGATCGATTTTACTTCTTATCAGTTCGTAAAACGTTATTGTACCTTGGGTTCTCACGGTCGCACTGTTGCAGCATCTCCTTGGTGTTCTCGAAGAAGTTGACGAAGGGAGGGTAGGCCTTCACCATGTCGGGCGTGTACCCCAGCACTAACCGGCCGATGCTCACGTCCTCGCTCCAGTGCGACTGCGTGTAGCGGAGCTCTTCTAACATACGTCTGTAATACAACTACATTTTTATCTTATTCTTCACTAAAAGAATAGAAATCTCTTTATTCTAACACCACCAATATACCTAAAACACAATTTCTTATTTTATCTTACTTATGAGTTTATTTTAGACCGTAAATTTATTATACGATTTTTTTATATTCTCAGCAATATTTAGTCATGAGTAATTTATTATTAAATTTAAAAAAAAAAATTAACACTTTGACTGAGGAACACACGAACGCTATGTTTTTGAAGTTGAAACCCAATGTGTAGCACACAATCATCGTGTTTTGTGAAAGAATTCTACGAAACTGTGCGTTTATTTCCGTCACTGTCAAAACTGGAGTCAAACAAGCCTCTGCAAACAAAGTGTTAAGTTGTTTTATTCAGTATCGCGACAAGTCCCTCGCTCGATTGAAAAATCGAGTTTTAATCCCGATAAGTACAATTTTCGCGTAAAACTGGACAAACAGAATCTGAAGGATTGACATGACTAGTAAAAGAAACAAGCCATGTATGGAATGAAACCAAGGCTATTATACTCGTAAAAAATGATAACTCACTGATGTAGTTCATAAATAGGCGGTAAGTTTCCAAATATAATTTTCAGTTCAGTATTATTGAGCAATGCTTGGTTCTTGCCGTTACTGCAGTCGTCCTCGGCCATGTCTTCCAGAGGCTGTTTGAACATCTGAAAACAAGAATCACTTGTTAATTACAACCCAAACCCTTATGAATTGAAAATTTAATCCAAACCTTTTATTTTATATTTATTTAATTCCAGAACCCTTAAAATGTGCACTTTTTATTAAAGAGATAGAAACGAAAGAGACAGCAGCTGCAGATCTTTTCGGGAGCGAAAGAAATGACGATTGACGCGAGTCATTTCTCGGCGTGTACATCTTGAAAAAGTAACTTAAACGAACCCAGCCAAAAGTCGTTTCCTAACTTTGTTGTATACTTATGCGGTAAACTTGAAAAACTTACGAGAAAGTTGATTTGACATTTAATTGTAACGTGGTAATTTTATTGCCTCAGTCACCATATCTTAAAACCTTACTTTGGCGGATCGTACGGGCCAATTAAACCCTAATCGCGTTAGAAGCGATAAAAATGACGCGATAGAAACAGAGGCCTAATGTTGGTTAATATAATAAAGTGGGGAGAGGTATATAATAAATGCATATTGTCCTTACCATAACTATCGTATGCAGTATCCCGACGTAATTGGATTCCGTCTGCAGTAGCTCCATGAACACTTGTTGTCGCGGGGACATCAGTTTCCGGACCACTGTGTCGGGCGCCTCCGATTCTAATCATTAAATTACAGATAAATTAGATTACAGTCAGTTATAAGCTAAAATAATGCAGATACATTTTAATGTATCTTCATGGCCTTTAGGCCAAGCTGATCACAAAAATACCTATTTTTTACGCAACTGAAAAGGGCCTTATTCCAAGGTTACTGAATGTAGATAGAAGGATACTTAACAGGACTGGTATTTTAGTGAAATACGCTACACATTTTAACTATAGCTTCGTACACCAAAATATAATATTATGAGTAAAATTTTGTGGTTTGTTACATTTTCACCTTTCACAAGTTTTCTTAGCAAGCCAATCATTTGAACTTTTCAGTGCATTCATACATTTTTGAATCTTATTTGCTTGGTCGGTATAAAAGATGGCTAAGACCCTGATAAGGCATGTGTAGTCAATGTAATGTTTGTTACCTTCAAGCAGTTGTTTTCCATCTGGCGAGGTGGTACAGTCGAGCAGGTTCCCGGACAGGCTGAGCAGCACGGCGTCGCCGACAGAGGAGCGTCGCTTGTTGAGCGCGGAGTCGCCGCCGCGCAGCTTGCGCTTGCGCAGCCGCTGCAGCTGCGCCGGCGTGCTGCCCGCGCCCGCACCCGCGCCTCCCGGCCCCGCTTCATCGCCGCCACCACCCGCCGGCGTGCCCACCGACGACCGTCGCGACACCTCGTCTAGGTACTGCCACATTAGGAAAGATTTTGTTTATATGTCAATGAATGGCAAGACTAACAAATCAGCTTATCCGGCACAGAATTATGAACTCTTAAACACTGGTTAGAACTGACATTAGCAATCATGGTGCTTACCATCAAACACCAGCACCTCCGAGTTCCAATAGCTTATGCTTAAAATTGTACTGGTACAGCACAGTTCATTTTTTCAGCGTTATCCAAAAGCGATTGGCGCTTTTCTATTAGTTACTGAATCTGTCAAGCCCTGTAATTTCACTGATAACGTTGTCGTTCTATTTGGAACACAGTAATACACATCCCAGAATGGGGTCGAACTCTTTCCAGTTTTAATAATTAAAATGCGTTTAAGATTTATATAGAGTTCATAACAAAAGATCACATTATACTCACGTCTTTGAAGAGGTAATCTCTTTCGTCCTGAGCCTCTTCGTTCTGTACGGAGGCCCAGAACCACTCCGCCTTGACGACGTGAACCTTCATGGAACATTCTGGTGCCACCGCCGTATTGTGCTCGTCGACCACCTGTGCACATCACACGCTATACAATCACATAGCTATTGCTCGCCTAAATAATGATCCTTCACCAACCTAACGAGAATATCGGGCAATACGCACATCATTAATATAGCAGACCTCATGTGCGTGCCCTAATATAAGCATCTACATATTTTTGTGTGGTGTAGTTATTCATCGAGGCATGCACTCAAAACCGATTCGAAATATAGAGGGAGACACATCACATACTCTATCGATCAGCTATGTATAGACGGCCACCTATGTTACAGCGTGATAGTAATTAATCGTTTAGTATAACTGAATAAAATGGTGTTAGTACCGGCAGCGATATTCCATGGCATTGCGATATGGCGCGGGCGTCACGGATGGGGGGCGTCGAGGCGGGCGGCGGCTGGTCGCGGGCGGGGCGGGGCGCGGGCGAGGGCAGGGAGGGGGTGAGGGCGAGGGCGGGGGGGCGCGAGTGCCGCGGCGAGGGCGCGCTGCAGCCGCGCACCTCTGCGCCTCCACAGATTGAGTGCCGGTGGGCGCGCAGCCACACGCTCTGAGGAGTCTTAAATATCGTTGAATCGTCCAACTCGTCCACGTCAGTGTCCCTCACCGGGGTCGCCAAGTTGGTGCTGTCGACCGTGTCCACTTGCACCGGAGATATGTCCAGGTTCATCTCGTCAAGATCTCTCTTTGGCGTCGAAACGTTGATCAGCTCCGGCGGGAGGTGACACGCGTCGACCTCCACGGTGTTCCGTTCGGGCCTCTTTTCGTATTTCTTTTTGCGTTCGCTCCTGAAGGACGCGGTGAAGGATTTGACACTGCGTCGCAACTTCGATGCGGACTTGACCGTTTTCGATGCAAAGGAGATGTCGAAAAAGCCCGATTGTTTGCTCGTGTTCATTGAGCTTATGGACGTGTTGTCGTCCTCTCTGATCGGGGAAGACGTGGACGCTATGAATTCCCCGGCGGGGTCGGTCGGTTTGACCGTTTCGGGACAGACCGGTTCCACCACGATGTCACCGGTGGTCTTGGCCACCGGCTCTTTTTTGGTTTTCTTAAATATGGCGGGTCTATTCTTGAATTTGAAAGAATCTTTTATTTTTAGCCTCTTGATGGATTTCCAGTTACTGTCTTCGCTCTTATCGGGGGATATGTTGACGTCTACGAGGCTGACTTGAAAATTAGAATCAGTAGAATTACGGCTTCTTTTCTTTCCTGACGAGATAGTCGTAGTAGATTGTTGCAGTTCTTTATTTTTCGTAGTATCGGGCAACAGAAATCCGGGCTCATCTTTTGTATCGAGGTCGCATAAACTTTTAGTAAGTGAAGAGTGAAGAGATCCGGCCTCCGTTAAACAATCCACTAAGTTAAATACATTCATAGACTTATTTCTAAACACTTCTCTTTTGTCTTTGAGGTTGGCTCGAACGGATTCATTGAGGAATTGCGACATTTCCTTATTTTCTTTACCGCACATTTTGTATTTGCGTAATTCTACTTGTTCAGTGGGAGAAGGACTGTTGCTGTTGTCATTGTTCATTTCGTCGGGGTTTTTTCCTACATAACTAATACTGAAGTCTCCAGTTGAGGTATCTTTGGATGGAGTTAGTTTATCTCTAACACTGTTGCGCGCCTGTTGCAGTCGAAGTTCTAGGTCTTCTCTGTTTTGTTGGTCGCGAGATTCATCTGTTTGTTTGGAGGGACTAGAGCGGCAGCCCGAGAGGCGAGCCGACAGTCTACGATAGAGCGAGCTCTTGGGCGTGGACTGGGAGCGGCTGGGAGTCGGACGGGACGGTTTTGTTGAAGTGGGAGTACTGGGATGAGGTGATAGGATAAGCGAACGACCGTAAGTCTCCCCATTGGCCATTACCTGAAACATGTGTGAACACACCACGCAATGATGTAATGAAGCCATTCCGATACAGACATGCACGACGATAATTTATTTATTATCGTGATGGAGCTAGCTATAGTAGTTAAACACAGAGAAGCGGATTGCCTAACGAAGATTGTAGCTTTGTAATATGATGTTGACATTTTTAACAGTTTGTTCACAAGTTTTTAAAAGAAAGAAATTTACAAAATGGGAAGTAGAGTGTCAGTGATGATTACATCCCACATGAAATGAGCTAAGACAGTGTACAAGGGCATGTATGTTACAAAGCACACTGATACTTTTCACAACACATGTGACGAGGTGAAATAATGTAAACAACACTTAGAAAGATGTGAAGTGACTGCGTTTACGCAGATTGTGTAATATTGTACAAGCGAATGAATTCCGTGCGATAACATGAAACAGTTGATTTGATTAAACGGCTACAACTACATGTAATGGAATAATGGAACATAAATATGACGTGACAAACAATGGGTCGACTTTACGTCGTTTGGCTAAGGACTAAGGTGTAATCCGGCGCAAAAAAAACATAGGCCAATACTACTGGATACAACTTAAAATAAAAGGCATGAAGCGACGTCCTACTCGCAAATATGACGTAATAATACATCTTTCATTTGCAAATAAGCGTGAAATACTCGCGTGAACGAGCGTGTAACATACTTTTGTTTGATTATGAAACCTAAATGCTAGTGACTACTGGCATTGAGTCGCCACTCGTGTACGCTATCGTTGTTTGTCTTTGTGAATTGCTGAACAAGCAATGACTGACATTGAAGATATTGCTAAACGTAATGCAGACATCGGAAGAAATAAAAGATAGAGCATACACTACCTACTGTGACCGAATTTATATTGACACTAGCCATCAACTAGCTAACCAGTAAAGTCTACAATGTAACCAAGTGATTTGTGTTCCCAAGGGTGCTACGTGCATGCTGACTTTATAATGCTATAATTAGTAGCTAATATACATAATGTAGCGAAGGGTATAAATAAACAAATATGTGAAGTATTCCGAGGTAAACGTTCTGTAATAAAGTTGTGCAGGACAACTTCGAGACCGTTTCTTTGTGTGTTACTATTTTGGAGAGTGAACGCGTGGTCCGAATTGGCAGTTAACGTAGCTGAACCGACTAAACATTTGACTTTAAAATGTCTGTGTTTACATTCAGGTTGCGTAATGTCCAAGGCCTGACTACTCCTATATTTTGTTCAGAAAGTACCAACACGGTTTTATAATGTATCAAGAATCTGAAGAAGGAATTCAGTGTGTGTACGAATCAAATTGTAAACTTGTCTAGTAACGCAGACTGCCAAGGAATGTCTATACATATCATATCGATTAGTTGGGAGAGCGAAGTCGCGATATCCGTGCCGTGGCTGGTACTTTCGGAACTTTAGTATCTATACCTATATATACCCATATAATAGGCTAGTTAAAAGGTTACTTACAACATGTGTACAGTCGGGGTCGTCGAGAGGACAGGTAGCTCCGCCATTGTTGGCGAGCACCTCGGCCATGTGCTGCGTCTCATCTTCAGGGAAACCCACGAAGCAAACACGCGCGCCCGCGAACACTTTCAATTTGTGCTCTTTCTGCAACCAAATTATACTAACTTCAAACAAAACAACATTATACTTAATTCGAATAATACAGCCGTTTTCAGCTACAGTGGCTTATCCAGTCGTTCTTGGTTTGTCCAGTTATTTCATATAGTACAAAGTGCTCAGAGTACAGGGTAAAACGAAACAATGACGAAACTGTAACTGTATGTTACTTTTAAGTTTACGTCATTTTAATCCTTATAGCAAAACAACACACGATGCAAAAGTGTATTTGTTTCAGACTTGTGTGTGGTTTCCTATAGGATATTATGTAACTAAAAAAAGCTGAAGAGCTTTAGTTTAATTAAAAAATACCAAATTCCAACTAGTCAAGCCGCTTAGGTGTAAAAGAGCAACATAAATCCTTACACTTATGCATTTACGTATTATTTTGTAGGACAAATTACATAATTTAAGCGGATAATCCCAATGACATCATCAATTTGTGAAAACACAAATTCCAGAGGATTCACAATCAAATCACACTAATATTATAAATGCGAAAGTTTGTGTGTGTGTATGTTTGCTACTTCTAAACGGGTGGACCGATTGAGTTGAAATTTGGTATAGAGATAGCTTAGACCCTGAAATAACACATAGGCTATAAACAATATGCTGGGCGCAGCTAGTAAAAAATAAATAAGGAAACACAATTCTGTTTGCTGCTGTCAACGATGGACCACATAACATGTAGGTACGTTTATAAAAAAACATAACGACGACAACGCTTATGATTTAATATCAATGTACATAAGTTATGACCAACTTTTATGTGTCCCATCAAATTCGCATGTGGTATTCAGCAAAGCGCACTGCAACCTGCCCTTCCAATTTGGTAACTTCCTGATAATGCTGGCCAGTTTGGACACAGGAAATACGCGTTTGCTTATTGACACACTTCATTCACACCCATTGTGATTGGCATTATTGCTTTGGAATACATAATCGAGGAGTAGACGCAGGTGCGTCATCAACACTCTGCATTAGAAGATTGCATTGATACGTGATTCTTCCCTTCATCATAGACCAAAGACACTTAGTCTTTCGAACTTAGACCACATTCCACCTGACGGAAAAAAAATCTCGACAGCTGAAAATTTTGAATAGAGGGTATACTCACAATGATATCATCATCAGTGGCGGCACAGGCGGGGTCGTCACGTCGCTCCCAGCACGCATCGACCCATGACCGCGCCAGCACCGGCAGACCGAAGCCCGACGCATAACGATACTTGTCACCCGTGGCGGCCGCCGCGATCAGGTGCGTCACTTTACTCGACATGTCCTTGCGGATCGACCCGCCCATGTAGTGTATCAGTGTTATCAGGTACGTCTGACGACAAACACTCCAATAAAAACACGTAAACGTGTCTAGGTTCTAGGAAGTACACATTACTTGGTACCAGTTTATCGGCAAGGCAAAGACTATTGGCCTATTAAATTAGCTCGCCTGTCACCGTAAATCATCTTTATTTCGAGTATGACTGCATGAGTTTATTGATCTTCAGATGAATATAATTGTCGTGAAAAACAATGACCGTTATAATTGGAAACGTATTTACGTTTAATTCTAGCTCTAGTTTCAACCGCTTCAGAACTAGATGAATGTTCGTACATATTAAAGCCAATTGACCAAATCGATTGCTACCAGTGCGACATAAAATCTAGAAAACGTAACCTACTTCTGGACTCGAACAAATTATGTCCATTATATTTACATACAAAAGTTCGTTTTTATTTGTTCCTGGGAAAACGAGACCAGTGTTATACTGACGTACAAGAATTTAATGTGATGTAATTTACACAAGAACTGGTTTTAACAACTATTAAATAATAAATGAACCTGATTGAAATGCCGATTGCTTCTTTTAACCAGTAAATAAAAGAAAAACCGATTGGGTTAAGCTTAAATCTTGAGTAAAATATTGGTGTTTGTTATGGCATTCATATTCGCCACCAGAATTTGCACATGTATTTGAGTTTTTCATGAATGAACGCATGTGCCACCGTTGATAGCCAATTTGTTGGAGGCCGCCCAACTGCCCGCGTAGTATCATAGATAGGATAGTTCTGTAGGTGGGACTCAGAGAGAGCTATATTCGACAGTCCATGCACGAGTTCCTTTATTGCTTGATTTACTGATGTCGCACATGCATTTCTTACTCATTGGTAATTTTATGTACTTCCTAATAATAGTAGGAAAACCATAAAAATAAGGCCATCCAATGACGTGGAAATTAACCTATCTACTTATATGAACACGAATTAGAAATTGAAAATGCTGAAGGTCTTCTCTCATGTACTTTTGTAACAATTTGACACATATATTGTCCAGTTCCATTCAATTATATTCTTGAAAGCAATCTACGCCACCCTAGTGTGATTACTGTTCATTGACTCACTATCGCGACGCGTCATATCCAACATCCCGTGGCGAAAACGAACACGTATAAACAGTATTGTTTCACTAGATATGTAATAACAAGTAAAAGTAATAATGAAGATTCATGATTATAACGAGTTTTTACTGTCTCATTGCTGAGCAAAGGCATTCCAAATTTCTTTTATGTCTCTAGGTCTAGTACAAAACCGCCTCTTGCCATTCGTACAAATTCATGATACATAATATTATCCATAATTCTAAATTAGTATTCACTTACTCCTGACTCCTGAGTATTTATAATTTTAGTAAACGTAATCCAATAAAAATGACGGGTCACATCCTGATTAATAGTTGTGGAGAATGTCATTGACATTAATAAAATGTTGTTTATTTGTCTAGAAGCTTATGATAGGTAGGAAAATACGAAAGAATGGATCTCATTTTGAAAGTAAATTAGCCATCAATATCCAGTAGTCACTTACAAGTTCATCTTTCTTTCTGAAGCCCGAGAAGCAGATGACGGCGCCCCGCATCGCCAGCGAGTAGAGCGGGCGCGTGTTCGCCGGCGGCGCCTCATCTCGCTCCGCTAACTGAAGCACCGCCGTTGGACCAAGCACCCTAATATAAAAAAAAATTGCACATGTTTATTGAGAGAACAGACTAGCCAAATAAAGTACCTCCCCGTAATTCTTAGTAGAGACAAGAAAAATATGTGGCAATAGACACATTCATTGTTTAACCCAGATACTCCTGAAACTATTTTGTACTTTAGATTATCCTGATTTTTTGATATGTTGATATTTATGTCACCAACTGTCTTGGAAAAATACTGAAAAAAATCCTACTCATCTGGAAAAGTCGGAAAACTATGGGTGTTACAACGCCCGGTAGGAGAATGTACTGCTATCGCTTGTATGTACGAAGGAGTATAATCAAAACAAACGGTATATTTATTTTCGGTATTATATATTATTTTATATTATGTTTTTATATATTTCGACATAGTTTAACCATATCAGTTACATATTATTACTTGAAAGTATTTTATATGACTGTTACAAAGTACTAATTTCATATTGAGAGAGTAGAAAAATGTAGGCTCCAGGACATTAGTATTTTTTGAGTTTGTATTGCATGAAACGAAATAAGGTTTAGGATGCAATTGAACATTATATTTTATACAAAAAAAAATGGATTTACGTTTTGAAAAGAATGCACCAGAGCTGATTTTCTTTGGATTCAATCAAATGATCAAAATTAAATATCAGTAGATTTTTTCAGTACAGGTATCTCAGAAGGACCATAACATAATCATATTATAAAAGTATACACAAGAAGCACTTCATTTCGCTAACAGTAACAGTGCTCGGTGTATTTTTGGCTAGCGTATAAGTGGGTATAGTGGTGTAGTAGACTACCAGCAGTTAGATTAGAATAGAATAGAATAGAAATGCTCTTTATTGTGTCCAATGTAACAAAAGGTACTTAAAATTATTATGACAATATTTAAACACAATGGGCGGCCTTATCGCTCAAAGCGATCTCTTCCAGGCAACCAACTTACACCATCGTCAAACATAGAATTAAAATAATATATCGGTGGCTGTTTATTATCGGGGACATAAACATCTTTCCACTCTGGATAACCATTAGGGTAATGACGATCATGCCACTTATAAGTTTTTCGACACAGAATAAACCATTTATTGATAATTTCTTAAAATTATACGTTTTACAATTCAAAATTACAAATTACAGTACGGGGCAACTAGTATATTACCACTTAACGACAATATAATTGGTATGGGAGATGAACTTAGCACATCTTTGAAATAGTCAATAGAGATTTGTGTAGGGAATACTACAGAACATCTTTTTTTGGTGAGATAAGGGAATTCATCGTCAGACGAAAAATCGATGTAAATGACTTCAACTTCTGCTCTCAGTTGAGTCCTTGTAAAAGAAAAGACAAAACGATTGTTACCAGCTCATGGTACACACACTAATGCTACAAAATTTTGAGAAGATTCGCGAGACATACAAAATTTGCCAAACCAACCTGGTAAAATTGGTATGTTTACATAATTTTCATCAACAAAATGCTCATCAGTCACCTCGGTGTTTGCATTATATCTGGTGGCAAAATTGCAACTGCCTTCGGGAAAGAAACATCGTCTTCAGCCGCCTCCAATTCATCTATTATTTCATTCAACTTTAAAAATTTTCTATGTGCAATTTGAAAACCAATAGTAAACTATTATAGACGTCCTTTCTCCTACGGGGCGTTATGACACCCATGAAATATTTAGATATGAAAGAACCTATAATAGTACAATATTAGTAACAGACATTGCATCAAATAATTGATGATATTATGTACTAACAATATTTATGTGAAACCGTTATATTTTATACTTGATAATATAATAAATACATACCTTTTTGACGACATTATCCAATAAAAACACTTTGTAACTTTTAAATACAAATAATGATTAAATTTTCAAATAAAACAGTCATAATTACTGCACGAAATCAAAGTTCCATTCGTAATGAATCAAACGAGATAAGAAATATCAATCACCGTACACATTTCTTAGAATAAGAATTTAAATACTTGTGGGTAGTTTTTGGGGCGTTATAACACCCCGTAGGAGTATCTGGGTTAATGTTTAAGTAGCAATTTAAGTTAAAATCTAATTTACTTAGCCTTTAACTGAAATTAGGTTTGATGTAATGCAATAACATAACCATCATGACATTTATTTTAAAAAATACACAACATTTAGTCATTTTGGAACACAACAGAATGTAGGAAGGTATAGATGCGGGCCCGGAAGATGAATCAAAATTCGTCGTATTGGCTAAATATAAATAACAAATACAATATTATCGTAGACCTGCCTATCCATGCCCCTAGGTACATATTACATATGTACATATTTCTACATTGCTAGATTTTGCTAAGTAAATAGGATCAAGCGAGGTGACAACAGTAACTAAATAAACTTAATTTGATATTCCGGTTATGGTAGACAGTAAAATACAACGAGTACTCTCTACGAGAAGACAAGGTGTAAGCATGAGCATGACAAATATCAAATAAATAAATACCACACCGTCAGCCTAAAACAGCAGATTTAGGAATTATTTCTGCTTATGCCATCGCATCTCTTTTTATAGAGGGGTCATGTCCTATACGTTTAATCGACTTTAATTCCCACATCTATTGTACTAAGTATAAAAAGAGTTTACACAGACTAAAAACAACACTCGCCTTCTCAGTATACGACACTTTAACTCGATTAATTTCACCAAACATTTTTCATTCATGGTAATGATTAGTAAAGTGTCCTACCAGAACTGAACTCTCAGTAGAGAGATCAGAGGTTCAAATATCGAGTAATGGATCTGTTTAAAAAATATATTGTTATGGTAAAAGCAAATGCGTCAAGACTATTTACTAGCAACGGAAAGGAAATTTAGGAAATTTTCAAATATCAAAAATACACATACATACATACATACATACATTTTTATTTGGCTAAGTATAAAAATAACTTTATGCTGTTTTTCTGCCTCATGAC
Source organism: Hemithea aestivaria (assembly GCA_947507615.1). Lineage (NCBI taxonomy): Eukaryota > Metazoa > Arthropoda > Insecta > Lepidoptera > Geometridae > Hemithea > Hemithea aestivaria. Next base: position 12,129,826 of record OX382326.1, read on the forward strand.
TTTTTACATTTAGATGTGTTTCAAGGGAAATAAAACACGATCGCCCGAACGGAGGATAAAGTAGGTGCATATTGCCAATATGGATTGCGGATATTTTGACGCAACTGATATTCAAGATGTTCATAAATCATACGAAGTAAAACAGCCAGAGAAATCGTAAAAAGCGAGTCGAGACGTAATGGAGATAAATATCATGTGGAATATAGAATGCCAATTTAGAATTTGAATACAAGATAGGAGTGTTCATAGAGGAAACACACTTCAGAACACTTTAGACTCCGAACACAGTAAGAATCGAATACACATTTTAGCACACATGTTGAATGGTTGTACACTGAGAGTTATACTAAACGATTGGAACGATTCTGAAATCGATTTCACTATTGAAGGATGCAACGCAAAGTAGTTATCATAAATTGGCGTTTAATCGGAGCCGAGACCTTTATTAAAGCTTCTTGTATGATAAATTACATCAACAATTTAACTATCAAGATGATAACTAAGAATCGTGTAGCATCAATGATATTATAAATCAAATAGACCTGGTAAAGTCTGTTTTGATTATTTTTATTCGTACTACATTCTTTTACATAGGTGATTAATTCCAAACAGATTCATCACTATCGGACCATCCGTCAATTTAGACCAGATTTCGTAGTACGTTTTAGAAAACGTTTAGAAGTTTCTTAGCCATATAATTTATAAACAAACTATTTAGCCTATATAAGAATTGTCTGCTAGTCTTAGGGATGTAGTATTTGTTATTAGATATGGCTGTTATTTCTCAACAGGATCATATAGAATCATGACCGGAGAGAATCACTTCTAGCTTAGAATACTACGTAAAACTAGCGTTAGATACTGCAGATCATTACCAACAGGGAGAAAAGTCTCTAAGGTCAAGCACGAAGTCTTACGCTTAGACACATTGTAGTGATCTGAATTGGTCACAGTAGCTGGTAGCAATATTGGAAGGAAAACGGAAGATCGGAAGTTTTCCATGCATAAAAAGGGTTACTGCATCACAAAAATTTTGGCTTATCAAAGATTACAACAGTAAGACGCCAACGGTCGCCACATTGACAAATAACATGTCACAATCGATCATGATTAGAAATTGTGTATAGTAGAATGGTAGTAGGTAATATTTTACGTACCGTAGCAACCTTGAATTCTACTACTGGTTACTCTAGTATCGAAATCCGTGACATACTAGTTATACCTGAACTACACCTGTGAAAACATTTAATGAGTCAAGGCACGCACGCGCCGCCATTTGCGCTAAAGCACAGAACAAGGCAGAGACATTACACGCGACGCCGTAACAATGATATCACGAATCACGAAGCCTGATCAGCCCCGCGGAGATAAAGACTGATATGGCTGTATGTTAATGTCACACGTGGTTTGATTGTGCTAATTTGTGATTTGACACAACAACCAAAATACATTATTATTATTATCAGCCGTTTTTGTGGGCAAAGGCCTTGCCCAGCAGTGGGACAAAAACGTCCCTTCCGTCGCGCCATTCTGTGCCAAAATACATACCTTCCGAAAATAATTCTTAGGCCAATGCTATCAAAAAGAAAGCCTGCTTTACGTTGACGATAAGTGGTTTGATCGTGCTATTTTGTATTTGCGAAACTAAATTCAGCAAGAACCTAAGATCTTTACTTACTGAAATATATACCAGATCTAATGCAGTCCAAGAGTAAAGTATAGTTACAGACTTCTATCACAACCGTGAAATAAGGCTCTAGTTTGTACGTTCCAAATCAGCTTGTGTTTGTGCCCCAAGGCGCTTCCGTACTCCGTAATACATCAGATCCGAGTCCGATCCTATTCCATGAATTGACGATATGGTATAGCCACTGTTCACACTGTTTCTGCCACCCATAACGAAGTAGCCATAGAAGTATTTTGGATGAAACAGCTATTGCTACTTCGGTCAGTTATTATTCCGTCGTCCTTCTGTCATTTGAGGAACTGTGATAGTACGTAATGCGGAAGTACTGTAAGTCATCTGACCAAAGAAATATCGCATTTTAGCGCAAACACACCTATCCTTGCAGCCGGTAACCATGAAATGGGTTATCGAAATTTAAATGATGAGATATGAAACAACAAGGTTCACAGAAAGAGTTTGAAAAATAAAATAATAACCGTAAACAATGACACACTACCTATATTTAAATCTGAAGTGCTTCTAGATAAAGGTACACATAGTTACTAGGAACTGTTAAATTTATTAGAAAAAGCTTTCAGATTTGTTTTTATTTTTAATATTTAACAATTCCAAGCAAATCTTGTTATAGAACGTGAATAATATTATGTATGTGTACATTAATTTGTGGGTGAATTAAACAGTTTGTAAAATATAGTAGGCGGTAGAAAAGAGTGCGTCGCGTCGTCGATGACGCGGATGGCGCGAACGTGTATCGGCACTGTTTGTCCCGACAGAGTACTAAACGGCGACCATGCGACGTGATTCGAGATCCACGCAAATTTGTGACGTCACAGGATACCGCATACCTTACCGCCGCTGAAACTACGTGTCGCATAGAAATAGTGGTTGAGTTACATTCAGATTTCGAGCGTGGATAATAAAGCGGCAATTCGTCGAAGCAGACTCATTTTAGCAATGATCTTATTATAATTAACGAATAATAAATAGATATGCGTGCTCTAAGTCTTGGTATCTATGCTATTCCTAATTCTGTGCTTTAATTGATAGGTGCTTAATAAAAAAGAAGTCTTCTTTTTCGTTTATTGTGAGGGACTCGGGACTGCCGGTTGTTCATTGGCTAAAGGGTTTGGATACGAGTAAATTTCGATATAAATAAATAAAATTTATCGATTAATTATTAATTATTGAACGTATTTTTGTAAAATAGATTTCCATCAGAGATTCAAAGGGAGACGTGACAAGGTGGTAAAACAGTAGGTAGTGCTAAAAGACATGATGACGATGTCAATGAAATGAAAATAGCGAAGAAGAGAATAAAGATGAATGAATTTGAAGATTTTACCTAGTGGGGAAAATATACCATGTTTATATTCTGTTGATTTATTCAGAATTTTGAAAATTACAGTTATTAAATTGAGAAAAATACAATAGGTGTATCAAGCTTTTGTCTGGAAGATAGCTATGGCAAGCAAATCAAATAAAAAAATCACGCTTTCATTATGCAAGGGATGATGCACCTTTTAATTTTCAGGCTTGAAAACCGTATCACCAATATCAATAAAATTTAAATGGGACCACCTGGGAACCATACCCTAAAAGATAAACATAGATTATAACAAAACATTAAATATACGATCTAAAGAGAAAAACCATTTTAAAATCACACCTGTCAGCCAAACATTCCTTACGTCAAAAGAAGTTAAAAAGTGGTCTTACCCTAGCAGCTATAGGAAATAACTTAGTATCTATTCTTATTCTACGTGCAATCAACATAAGTGGTAAAGTTTCCACGACATGTACATAATCTATCTGTGTTAATTATTATAATAACATGAACGTGTCCTTAGATTCTCCGTTATAAGGTTACGCAAATAAAATTAATAATGATTTGTTATCTGGTACTGTGATTGTTTATGTACAGATACCTTATCTATAACGTAGTTAATGTGCCGTCTTCAAACATCCAAGCAAGTCTTCTTGAGCAGTTAATTAACTGCTTGGATACAAACTTTATTAGCTATTAGCAACTGGAAATTGAGGCAGTCACTACAGTTACTTATTATTCTGAGGTTCCGAAAGAGTTATTCTGAGGTTCAACTTTCGTATGAAAGTTATTTCGCGTCATTAAAATAAAAATTTGAATATAAATTATCTTACAAGTCACATTTCGGTAGTGTTGCTTCCGGTGTTTTGGATCCCATCCGAGTAACGGGCTCTGACGGCAGCTCCTCTTCTTCATGGGTCAGCGGTAACCGCGTGGGCCCCATCGATATCACACTGAATATCAGGCACTAGTCCACACAAACACCTCGCTATATATTATCCACTCACTGACACTGTGTAACATCGTAATCAATGGACACCACTGCTCACACAACACATACAGCTCTCATATTCGACACTGTTATTATGCGTATTAAACAGCGTGACGTCGTTCGGAGTAAAATCGTACTAGTTCGAGTTATAAACCGTTCGATAGTTTATCGCAGCAGCCGTGAAAACAAAGGCACAAGCGGCACGCGCGTTATGTGTTTCACGTTAGATTGAAAAACAGTCGCGAGGAATGTGAGGCCGAAAATAGCGAGGAGCGTCGCGCGGCCACAAGGGCGACCCTCGCGCTACACCGCACCGGCGCCGTCCGCGTCGCACGTCCCGCGCCTTCCCACACCGTACACACACCTTTATTTACATCCATCCTTCCATGAAATACACTCACCAAACATACGAGCGTTTTATGAGTGGAAGGTCCCGCGGGTATAAACAACCCCGACTTCTTCAGGGCGAGGCTCGAGAGCGTGTAACTAATGCGCGCACGACGAACTTCTATTCTCATCGCGACATATTTTATCGGTAATAAGGTTCCAGGAATTTACAATTTGTGTATAATTAATAGCGTCTTTTAATACACATATTATGAGAAGGTGTGACGTGAGCAACAACGTTGTTACAGAGGGAAGAACTAAAAGGATGCGTTTAACCGTACTCCCTGCGCTGGTAATGATCACTTATGTGGATTCATTTCCATCAAATAAAGCGCCAAATTCCTACTAATTTTCAAAGAAAAAGTGAGTCAGCTTTCCCCAGAAGTGGAGTATGATCGATGTGAGCTTACTGTAAGTTTAACATCCGCCAAGCAAGTATGCACAATGGATGGAATGTGTGAAACAATAAACAATTAATCTCATCAGTACAAGTATGATGGTGTATTATGATGCACCGACTGCACCACTTCAAACGCATTACACGAACAAGCGTATTCTGATGAATCGTGCAGAATAAATATTTCAGCGTTTTCAGAGGCACATTAATGCTGAACATACACATTTAAAGGAATGCAAATGAACACGGCCCGCGATAAGGAGCGGCCAAATTGCCAATCGTAAATCATGCGCGAGCATGATCGTAGTTTCAGTTGCAAACATACCGCTGACACAAAGGAAACCTAAAAGCGGAGGGTTGATGAACTTCGAGACAATTATAGAATCAATGATAAGTCAACAAGGATGTAGCACACCTATGTCATAATAGAACATACAGATGCACTAAACGTGAGGATAATACGGGACACAAACAAGAAGGCGCAGGGTTTTGTTTTTAGACGTCGTAAATCGGCTGTGAGCTTGACATCCGGACTAGCGTTCAGCACGACGCGGTGCTGCGGAGCGCTGGCGAACTTTTGTTGGCATTCCACGACACGCTCCCTACGAATTCGTCAAACGGCACCTACTCTTGGCTCGTAGGAAACTTAATTATACGCCGAAACACTGGCGGCTCATTTACTAACTTTCACAGAAATTCGTACTCAAATAAAATTATTAGCGTAACCGATGTATATCATTGTATTTAAAAAACCGTTTCCTCTATTTGAACACTTTATTTGACGCAAGAATAAACCAGCGGTACTTTCTGCGAGTATATGTGAATATGTTTAGTGCAAAAATATATCGGTCAACGCACAAATTCGTAGGTACCGCAACTACATAACCGAGTCTAAAGCCAGATTTATCGGAGCGGTTCATCTTAATGAGTACTATTTTAGAATGACTGAACGTCAGCAGACGCGCGGCTGTCTATGTGCATGTGCCTTCAGTGCCTTCAGCGTAGAGCAGCTCGCCAACATCAGTGTAGGGAGTAGGGAGGCAACTAAGAACGTTTCCATAATGGCGAGGCGACTCTCGACAAAGCATCTGTCGCATCGCGTCGTTAGCAGTCGACGGATAGAGTTGCCAAAATAAATGTCAATAACGACTCGTTAGCAAACTTGTACACGTCTTTACATTTTCTTATTCTCATTGTATACAAGATCGCGAGTGTCCTTCAAGTTTTAACTGACGATCGGTTCATGTACGAATTTCAAGATTGGGCACGGATGCCAAATGAGCTGTGGAAGCAAACGACGTCATTGCCAATATACAGGAAATAGGCACTGAGATGAGCAAATGTGACGATCGATGTTTGGGCCCAAAAATGAAAATGCAATAAAACACGTTTTAACATTGTCTATTTCACGCCTAGCCGCCACTGTGTTATTTCCGCGATACTAAACAATTTGTCCTTCTTGAATGTTAGTACTGCTGCTTGGTGTAATTAACCGAAAAACGACTGAACGCGATATGATTGATATAAAGAAGCACTAATAATTGGGCATATAGTAGTCACATCAGCAGGAAAGATGTAACCAGTAACGACACTAGATTGAATGGCGGTATTTCATAACTTCCTCCATCCACGCAAAGTTTTATCACATCGAAATCGAACGCGCACTGCGTTGCAACGCAATAATATCATTTTGCTAGACGAATTAGAGTATGTGGGATATAAATTGGAGTTTGGTTCGTTTGGGAACCACAGAGTTAAGTACAGAAGAACGTTGTATTATGTACAGTGAAATCAGCCTGACCGAAGTTACTTTGATAGTTGATAGACTTAGCGTCTAGCCTCTGTTTTATGTTGTCTAGACAAATATAAGAGGCATCTACACTAGATAAGTTTGTATGATCTTGAGCGTAATGGTGCTGAGTGCGTTCAGTATACCAGAAGGCCTAATGACAACAAGTGAAATTTTAAAAAAACTTTTTAAAAACAAGCTTTTATTATTACCATAAAGTACTCGTCAAGACGAATCAAATGAGCCCAAACTCGATGGGGTTACGTCGTTTTATTACGGAGTTCCTATGACCACCTCCCAGCTCCATCATCAGATCAGCTCCATGTCATAATAATATTGCATTGTCATCCGATTTATGCATGCATGCAAAATTTCAGCTCAATCGGACACCGGGAAGTGGGTCAAATTTAAATTGCAAGATTTCATTACAGACAGACAGACAGACAGACAGACAGACAGACAGACAGACAGACAGACAACAGACAAGTGAAAGTAAATAAAAGCTTGTAAAAATAAAATGTTTTCAGAGGCTTAGAACGCTAAAGTTAAAAGACGTTTCTTAAATTCGTCATGTAATGTGCTAGTGGGCTACAAAGTTGATTTATTTATTATTGTCGTTTAATAGTAGTTAGAGACAGACACCAATGCTCCATAGTCAATAGACCCTCAGTTGCTGCAGACATGATGTAACTCACCTATATTTGGCTCTGTGAGCAGTGTCGAAGAGTTCGCCGTCGAAAGGCGAGGTGATGAGGTAGGAAGGCGGCGCGTTGGGCTGAAGCGGCGGCAGCGCCTCTGAGCTGGGCGCCGCCGCCACTGGGCCCAGCCGCTCGCTCGCCGCGCGCACCCGCTCGCATTCCAGGCACGTCTCATTCACGTACACTACTGGACTCGACGAGCCTGCCACCAAACAATACACACATTAACACAAAATATTACTACTATTGTATTATGTGTGCTGATCACTCCCAGATTGTCTGATCTTTCGTTGATCTGAGGGCCTATTGGCACTCAGTCTGAACGAGGTTGGGGTACCAAGTTGCCTGCAGTTTCTAGAAGTTGCAAGGGTTAGTAGCGAACTATAACGCCGCGCCTACGATTTATTCACATCTTAGCATCACAATAGGCCCACCATGGCATCAATGCAACTTTAGCCACGAAAAGGTTTTTTAGAAAAAGCTGTGTGAGTTTAGATTCTAAACTACTCTTAAATAATATTTTAGACTAAACTGAAGAAGAAGAAGAAGACGTATTAGTGGTTTAATCGATGAGATGTAGGAGTTATCGTAAACGGAGTCATGTCGTTAATAGAGTCATGAGTGATGTTAATCTAATAGACAAGCATACATACATAAACGCTAGTAAAATAACCCAGGCATATATTTTAGAAGATATGAAATCTATCTTTTAGCTGAAACGTTGATCAGATTAGTACAATAACAACAGTAAAAAATGTGTTATTCGTATAATCCGTTTCGCTTGACGTCCTTTTATAATAAGCCAGAAACATAATATGTATAATGTTTATATATATCTAGTTCTGAGAACATTGTTTGGATTCGTAATAAAACGCTCGGATATCTAGATAAAAAAATACAAAGAATCTAGATGATATTATTCTCGCAATTACGGCTAAGAATATCTACTACCGTATTAATTAATTAAGTAATAACATATTTAGATGGCACTTTAATATTTGTATAGTAAGAATCAAAGAATAGTAAAGCCAGGGAGGGTTTCCCGCCTACTACGTAGTCTGCTTCCGCATAAGATCGCATACTCATGAGAGATCGTGATCCTGAGTGCCTATTAGCTAATTCTCACCCACTACGATTGATGACAAATTCAATGTACATTGCTACGTTTGTTATTTTACTCATGTTGACGAGGAGGTTTAAGCAAGAAATGTACGCATTTTAGTCTATGAATTCTAGTGTTTTACATGTGGTTTGGCGATAGCCAATAGGCCCGGCCCATCAGGGCTAACTTGTAGTGATTAAAAATACAATGACAAAAGAAATGTTGCATGAGGCACATAGCAGATACCGAGGAAAGGTATTTAATATTTCGCGTAAGGAAGTCGTGCTGTAAACACGATGAATTATCTGATTACGACAAATCCCCTTGAAAAGAAACAGACACGGGCACCAGCGCCTTCTTTGATCCTTCAAGAATTCGCTACAGACAGCGGCATGCAGCCCGACTTCAACTCTTGTAAACATCGGTCATCGGCACACATTATTGTTATTTCAGTCCCAATTTAACATCCAACCTCAGGTAATTTATGTGTTTCCTCCGTTATTAATTAGTTTTGAAATCTCCCACTTTGCAGTAGAATGACAAGCACGTGATTCGTGATAGAGATAAGCGGGCGACATACATAATATTATTATCACATTTACCTCAATCTTCAAACATCGGAGCTTGGATCAAATAGTGTACTTGGGTAACTCGGATGATGGACAAACTAATCATAGCTATATTACCTATATGAGATCATTGTCTAAGAACTGTCGCAGTCATCCGATGCCACCACGAGATTGTAACTATGAAATGCTCATTGAAAGTGCTTCACCCAAATTAATCTATCCATGGTGCAAGTTGTCGCATTACATCTACAGCGACGTGCTCATGCGCGACAGATTAAATTAACGAAATTGGGGCACGCCCTCGATTGATAACCGTGTGAGTGTGAGTGTAGAGATATAGACATTTGAATAAAATAACTCGTATCGTGACCTTTTGGGACGCGTTCTCCCACGTTAATGGTTCAGGGTCGCTGAGTCACGCCCGCGATAGAGGGAACACCCGGCTATCTTGGCATAAAGCAACGCAAAAACATTAACAAGGTGTCGCTGCCAACAGCCAACTTGCAACACTAGTCACACTCAAAAACGGTACACTCATGTAAAGTGGCGATGATATTATTTGATGGAGATAGTGATATCAAACAGTGATAGACTCAAGCACCTCTCTAGATCAGTGTTTTTGATGGAAAGTTTAATTTGCCGTGAATCATGGAAAGATCTAGCAAATAGGCTGAAGAAAACAATTATTTAGACAACTTATTATTTTTGAAATAATTAATCAAGATATTTACGAACACGTAAGATAACCTTACGTGACTTTCAAATTAGTTAAGCATTTTGGGTTTACTTGCAAGTAAACAGAATGTCACTCAATAATATGTAAACCCTAATTGGGATTATATACTTACTCATAGTTTCAGCAAAAAAAAACACTTATTATTTACAAGTTTGAATAGTGCTGATTGCTGGTATATTGTTATGACGCGGTGACTTATGTAACCAGGCAACAGGTTAATAACAAGTTCTACATTTCTATAGTGAAATGTCGACGGGGTGTCCACACCACACCTCAAACCCATGCACACTCACATCCTCCACCGAGGTATGACCGTAGTTGTTCAACCAACGCTAGCATATCTGGCGGGCGTGCCAACCACGCTTCACGCCATCTGCAAGACCACCCACTCTTCAACACCTCACAACACAACAAATCATGTTGCTTTACACCAAGCTTGACTGGGACATTATTCTCATGATTCAGGCTTTGTATTTTATTGGTGCTAATCCTGAAAGGTGACTAATATGTAAATGATATGTTTGGAACCTTCATAACAGGGTTAGAAATGAGGTAGGATTCATAAGATATCAAGGTTACTGATTATTTTTCCAACCATGAGGGATATTTCAATTATAAAGGCTGATTAAAACTTTTAAAGTGTGTGAAATTCGTGTAAGCTTTATAAATAAAATACCGCAAAATATTATGCTAAAAAGGTATTGCGGGAATATCAAGTTGAAATGTCATCCTACATGTATTCAAAGTAGAACTTATATTCTCAGACGATACATTCTCAAAAGTAGAATGTATGAGATGACAGTTCAGCTAAAGCAGGCGCGGATCCAGACCATAATTTTGGGGGGGGGGTCATCGGCTAGAATTTTTTTCAAACTAAGAAAAAAAATTTGAACTTTTCAGCACGAATGATGTGCGATTAGATTGCTCCGAGTGGCAAGGAAACTTAATATTCATATTTATAAAAGCGCGAGCAGCTCGCTGCGAGCGCCAAGAAATTTTTTAATTCTTCAGCATGAATGATGTGCGTTCAGCTTGCTCCAAGTGGCAAGGAAACAAAATATTCTTATTTATATTTGCGCGAGCAGCTCGCTGCGAGCGCCAAGAAAATTTTTAATTTATCAGCACGAATGCCGTGCGTTTAGCTTACTCCGAGAGGCAAGGAAACTAAATATTTTTATTTATAAAAGCGCGAGCAGCTCGCTGCGAGCGCCAAGAAATTTTTGAATTCTCAGCACGAATGATGTGCGTTTAGCTTGCTCCGAGTGGCAAGGAAACTATATATTCTTATTTATATTTGCAGAGCAGCTTGCTGCGAGCGCCGAGATAATTTTGAATTTTTCTGCACGAATGATGTGCGTTCAGCTTGCTCCGAGTGACAAGGAAACAAAATATTCTTACTTATATTTGCGCGAGCAGCTCGCTGCGAGCGCTGAGAAAATTTTTAATTTTTCAGCACGAATGATGTGCGTTTAGCTTGCTCCGAGTGGTAATGAAACTTTATATTCTTATTTATAAAAGCGCGAGCAGCTCGCTGCGAGTGGCAAGAAATTTTTGTATTTTTCAGCACGAATGATGTGCGTTTAGCTTGCTCCGAGTGGCAAGGAAACAAAATATTCTTATTTATATTTACGCGAGCAGCTAGCTGCGAGCGCTAAGAAAATTTTGAATTTTTCAGCACGAATGATGTGCGTTTAGCTTGCTCCAAGTGGCAAGGAACTTAAATATTCTTATTTATAGAGCGCGAACAGCTCGAGAAAGTTTTGAATCTTTCAGGACGAATGATCTGAGTTTCGCTTGGTCTGAGCAGTATGAAAATTAAGTATTCTTATTTATAGAGCGGGAGCAGCTCGCTGCGAGCCAAAAAGTAATGACTATTATACACGCGAGCAGCTTGCTGCAAGCGCAAAGAGCTGCAAAGACGACATAAAGCAGGAACAGCTTGCAGCAGTTAATATAATCCAATTAATCCTAAATACGAGGGCGGTTTGATAAGTCCGTGACTTTTTGAATAAAACATTTTTTTTGCGGCAAATAAACTTTTTATTTTTCTACATAATCACCTTTTAGCTCGATACATTTAGTCCAGCGTTTTTCTAATTTTTTTATTCCCTCCAAATAATAGGTTTTCTCAAGGCTCTCAAAATACGCGTTTGTTTCGGTAATGACTTCTTCATTAGACTCAAATCTCTTACCACCCAGCCATTTCTTTAGGTTTGGAAACAGATAATAGTCGCAGGGGGCTAAATCTGGAGAATATGCTGGATGGGGTAGCAGTTCGTATCTCAATTCGTGGATTTTGGCCATCGTGACTAAACAAGTATGCACACGTGCATTGTCTTGATGGAACAGCACTTTCTTCTTCGCCAAATGCGGCCGTTTTTGCTTCAAGTCAACGTCGAATCTGTCCAAAAGCTTTGAATAATATTCGCCGGTGATTGTTTTACCTTTCTCATCATCATCTCAGTAATCAATGTGAATGACACCGCGTGCATCCCAAAAAACTGTGGCCATGACCTTGTTGGCTGACAGACTCTGTTTGTCCTTCATTGGTCCACGTTCACCCCGAGCAACCCACTGTTTCGATTGTTCCTTGGTCTCTGGCGTGTTGTGATGGATCCATGTTTCGTCCACAGTAACAAAACGGCGCAAAAATTCGTCCGGATTACGGCTGAACATCGCTAAACACTCTTTTGAAATTGTCACACGATTGCGCTTATGGTCGAGTGTGAGCAATCGCGGCACCCATCTCGCGGAGAGTTTTCTCATGTCCGTCCGTTTATTCGTGTAAAATATGATGTACCCGTTCAGTTGAGATGCCTACAGTATGAGCCAACTCACGCACTTTCATTCTCCGAGCATCCAATATCATTTCATGGATTTTATCGACGATTTCCGGCGTGATCACTTCTTTTGGGCGACCTGAACGTTCGGCGTCACTAGTGCTGGTACGACCACAACGGAACTCTGTAAACCACTTCTTTACCATTGAAATTGATGGTGCCGAGTCCCCGTAGTATTTATCAAGCTTTTCCTTAGTTTCAGTGATGGTTTTTTTACGTAAAAAGTAATGCTTAATCAGCACACGAAATTCACTTTTTTCCATTTTCGTAAAAAATCACGAGGTTGTCTGCTTTGTATGGCTATCAAACACCAACTGCATGACGTAGCTTGCTCAAAATTTGACAGTTGCCCACTAATAGATGACAGTTGACGGCAGCACTGTTGCATTTGGAATAACCGCGCGGGAAATTCAAAAAGTCACTGACTTATCAAACCGCCCTCGTATGAAAGATACTGTGCAGTTTGCTTCGTACGAATTATCCGTAGGTTCTCGTGAACCTACGGATAATTCGTAGACGAGGACCGAAAAAAAGTAGCTTGGCAAAAAAAATATTAAAACAGCTAAACAATTTTATGAACTTGTACGGTAAAGATTGCTGCTAAGAAAAAAATCCTAATACTAACTATGAAAGTAGCGTAAAACCAGTTGATATGATCGGATTTTTTTTCCGACTAGGATTTTGGGGGGGTCATGACCCCCTTGACCCCCCCCCCCTGGATCCGCGCCTGAGCTAAAGAGCAAGACAAGACTCACTACAATACATACTTGTCCGCCAGTCTTATAATTGTCATTATGTTGATTTCAAAGTGGTAGAAAGATAGATACTTATATATGCGTTTTTTTTTTAACTAACGTGAGAGTTATCCATATTATTATGTAAACAAACGACTAAAAACTCACGGAAATAATGGTCGAAACTAGGCTCGACCCTGGGTTTCGGACAATTACGATGTCCTTCATCAGGAGCCAGCGTCGCGACCGAGAAGCGTGAGCTCCTGATGAATGACATCGTAATTGTCCGAAACCCAGGTCGTTTGTTTACATAATAATATAGATACTTATATATTACTTTTCCGATTACCACACTAATAGAAATACATAACAACACAAGAATCATTCAATTAAATATACAATCAGCAGTTTTATCACTAATAAGTCAGTCACATTACACATGCTAGTCTAAAGTAAATATAGGTACACATACTACATAAAGGGTATGCACGTAATTAGAACATTTCTAGCACACAGATATTTTAGATTACCTGTATGACTGTATGATTAAATCCTTAGTGGAGATCTATGGTATTATAACTATTAGGTCCATAGGGTGAATATTGTGTGACAAATGAAATATTCACCCTATCCATTCAGTGGTCTGATAGATCAGTCAGTAAATTGGTCACACTTTCCTTTTATATATAATAAATAAATAATAATAATAAATATTTCAGGACGTTTCACACAGCGCCACCTAACCCCAAACTAAGCAACTTAATGCTTGTAATATGGTGGTTAGGATAACGGATATAATACTTATATACTTTTCTTTTGTAAATACATACTTATAATAGATATAGAAAAACCACCCAGACTAGAAACAAATACCTGTGGATCACACAAACATTTGTCCCATGCAGGAATCGAACCCGCAACCTCCTGCGTTGCAGGCGGGTGTTAGCCCACCGCGCCACAGAGGTTATCAAATATATTTAGATACTCACCTGAAGGTGTAACAAAATAATAATTCTTGTAATATTAGACCAGGGTTTTTCCCTTTAAAAATAATAAAAATTAAAAAATAATAATAGTAGGATGAAACCCATTAGAAAAGGAGGGGAATATTATAAAAATAAAAGGAAAAATAATTTACGGGCGATCTGAGGTCGGGAAGGGGATGGGGGTGAGTTTTTAAGGGTAAAAAACGGTTTTTCTATCGACCCTGGTCTATATTGCTAAAGGCATATTAGTAATTTATATTTGATGCTATTTATAATGATGATATGTACCTACTGAGGTCAGGTAGGTTATCGATTTATCAATTTCCAGTCACATTAAGGTCAACGTTAAGTATTAATCATTTCATTCTAAGTTTCTGAGTGTAATGTTAATTCAATGTTCACTTAAACTATATTTGACATTATAATGTATTTTTAGTAGAAGAACTTTTTCCTAACATGCAGTGAGTACATCACAAATATTGGGTTCATTCAATCATAATACTAGGGCAAACTATCAAAGCCCATTCCCTGGGCCATTAAAAAAATAATTCTAATATGTATAAATACTAGACAAGGCTAGGAGACACATCCTAAAAGCTTTGGATGAACTCTGAAAGCTGTTATGCTTGATAGGGAAATGAAGGTATGACAGAAGCAAGCCACAGTGGGCAGAGTGGGACACTTGCCCCACCCTGGCTCTGACCGGACCTCTCGGAACTGTAAGGTACTTCACATTTTCTTAGCACTCTAAATAAGCTGATTGCACATATTTCATAGGCAGACTCTACTGCCCATCTGTGCCATAGGTGAATTTTCAGATGAAAAGAAATAACTGGAGTAACATTGTAATGTATGGTTTGCTAGTTAGACACATATTATTTAAGACTGCTGTCCCACCCTGAGCCCACGGCTGCCTATGCTGGACAGAAGATAGAACAGAATTGAAGAGGAAAATGTGCTATATTGACTTAACCTAGTGTGGGATAATATGAGGAAGATGATGATGACCAGACAAGCCAAGTCACTAAAAACAGCTAGTTAAATACTATTTAAATGTACAAAACAAAACTATAATTTTTAAATAGTACTTAATAATAAACATATTTTTTGAATGCATGCTCTTCTGCAGTTAAGTAAATTTTGTACACAATGGATTTTTTTCACATACACCTATTGTTTTTGTAGAGTTATTGTATTTTATTGTTATTGGATATGTAGAGGTATTATCTATCATGCATTAGGATACAAGTACTCTTTGTTTCCAAACCATTTTGTTATGTAGATAGAGTAGGTACCTTTGTAGCAAATTAGCTAAACCTTGTGGTTCTATCTGGAAAGTATAAGATTCCTACTGCATTATATCTCTATATTATATTTTAGGATATAACCAAACCATGTTAAACCATTGTTCTGGCAACATCTAGACTGAAAATTACTTATACCTAATAAAAGCTACTTTCGGAAATTATAATAGTATTCTATAGTTATGAGTGATAATAAGATAGATTATGAAGAAAGAATTAAACAGTTCAACAGTACTGAAGTATAGGCTAAACAGGCAAAAACTAGAAGTTTTTGTTTGAACCATTTCCTCTATGATTAATATTCTGGGTTTTTTTCACATCTGTATGATATTCAATGACTATTTTTACCATTGTTGGGTATATTGACTACAAATTACAATCATCATGAATATGACTAAACATTAACATGTAGGTACCTACTTTCATAATGTGTGAAAAGACCTTAACTAAAAAACGGCATTGATATCTTTGCAACTGACCTTGCAAATTAATGTTATTTTTACATGCACACTTTTGCAATAGGACTTGAAGTTTTTGGACATGTAGGTAACATTTTATAACAATGTAAAACAATTATGTATAAGCTTTTGTAGTGAACATATTTTTATTAAAACTTTAAAATCCGTAATTGGCCGTAGGTTAAGTCAAATTCTTGTAAAATAGTTATCTAAGGGCTGTGGATTTTGTTGAATAAATAAAATAATAATAAAATAAAATAAAAATGTAGGAAGTAGCCCTAAAATTGCTATTGTAGTTTTTGACTAAAAAATTAAACTCTTTCTATTTTATTTTTAAGAAACTAAGTTGGAAAGTGATCCCAAGATTATTTTTAGGCTACATTAGGATCTTTTATTTCATATAATAAATAGATTAGATTATGTAGAAGGTGGTGAGATAATATTATAGACGTAGATAGATGAATGTGCCTAGAGATAACGGAGAATTCTTCTTTATTAGTAGAAAAGGATTATTTTCCTACATTATAATGAAAAAGCTCTTATATCCTGAATTGAAAGTCCACAGATTTTCACAATGGGTCAATGATGGCTGATGATTATGATGATGAATAGTTATACTTACTGCATATGTCAAGTTTGTAGATTCAATAGTAATCTAACAGATAAGAGATGTGACTTCTACTTAGAAATTATGAGATATAATATAATAATTTAAGGTTTTAATTTAGAATCTTGTGATATGTATTGAATAATCAGTTTATATTAAAACTTTTTAAGAAATAGAATTGCCGTTGTACACAATTGGCTATCCTATTAAATAAGTGAGGTCTACGAGTTAAGTGGCACATAATATCACACACTTGTATTGGGTTTATTTGTGTGTGTATAAAACTAACCATTTGGCATCATGATAATCTTCATGATTATTTTAAAGCAGAGTGTGATTTTTTTTGTTTTATCAGCCAGCAAGGGCTTGTAATGTAGGTTTCAGCTGCTCTCTATTAGTATTTTTTTATAACATAGTATTGTTTCTCTTTTCACAAAATACTAAATTTAGTCTATAATGTGTAGAGAGAAAATTGTACCATCCCTCAGTTACTGTTTTTTAATGTTTACATTATAAAATTAGGAAAAATCACAATACATAATAATTAACAAGTGGAATTTTTAAATCACACTTCACAAAATGAAATATTTACCATCATCTTCTTGAATTTTGTCAGTTGTAGCGGTGCTTCCTGTTTGTGTCATGCCCTTAGACAATTCGTCCATCTTGCCGTCCACTGGTTCGTTACATCAATCATCAATACTTAATCACAACACTAATAAGAGTAAATTAAACATAATAAACACATTATAACACTGATCACTCTACTAAATACTCAGTCTTTTTTTCGAATACATTTATTTTAACCACCATTTCAAACACATTTCTGCAAAACCAGCTTCACCATTGAAACGGAGTGAAGTTCGTCCGATTCATCCGCAAACCACAAATAATTTTCAAGTGTCAACCGAACCATAGACTACTCAAAGTATAGACAATGATTGTTTAATCTTTTTTGTTGCCATTACTAATATGAAAATCCATTTAGGAAAAGGCGGGGAAATTTCGAACCTGAAGGACGTGGTTTTTCTTGCTCTAATTTTATTATTAAGATTTTGGAGATTATTCAGTCTTAATTTGTGTAAATATAGTTGTATTTATTGTATTTTTTTATAACTTATTAGTGTGTATAGTCTAAACTGCTTAGGGTAAGTTTTTAATTACTTTTTCTTGATGGGCGACCCGCCGGATGACCCGGGTGGGACTATGATGGCTTCCATCATAGTTCCACCGGCTGTTAATTTTGTAACTATTGCCTCTAGTGAATCTGGGATGGACACGGATGGGTCCCTGGTTCACAAATCTGTAAAAAGAAGCCGTTCGCACAAATGCAAGAATAAAAAAAAGAAGCGCCATACTTTG
Source organism: Hemithea aestivaria (assembly GCA_947507615.1). Classification (NCBI taxonomy): domain Eukaryota; kingdom Metazoa; phylum Arthropoda; class Insecta; order Lepidoptera; family Geometridae; genus Hemithea; species Hemithea aestivaria. The sequence continues at coordinate 12,147,797 of OX382326.1, forward strand.
GACAGGACGACATCCGAGTCTCATTGCTCTTGCTCTGATCATGAAATAATTAAAGAGAATGAATTTGCGATACCATCTGTCATGCCAAAATCTACTACAAAACCATCTGATGAGAACAAGAGCAATAATTCTAAGGATGTGGATGCGTCTTCTCCCCAGGGTCACGGTGCACAGGTTTTTTCATCAGTTGCTAGGACTCAATTTGACTCAACGGATGTGGCGCCTTATGTCGTCCACGTTCAACGCACCCAGCTGAATCCTAATGATTCCACAATTTTACACCCTTTGGCTTTTGGAAGATTTCTGAAAAGTGGCTCTTTTAATAACGTTATTAACGGTAGTTTGAAACGACTGGGTCGGAATAGGGTATCCATTGCTTTCTCCAATTATATAGATGCAAATGCATTCATCAGTCACAAGATCCTTGCTGAGAACTACTTTAAAGCATTCATCCCTTCTTTTGCTGTGACCCGTATGGGCATAGTCAGAGGTGTTCCAACTGGTCGGGAATGGTCTTTAGAAGAAGTAATTGAGAATATATCTGTCCCATTTGGTTGTGGCAAAATTCTTAAGGCGCGTAGATTAAATTTCAAAGTTATGATTGATGGTACACCAACCTGGAAGCCGACCCAAACTATAGTTTTAACGTTCGATGGACATATTCTGCCGAAAAGAATTTTCATGTGTTTCAATGCTCTGCCTGTGGACATTTATACATTTCCAACTATACAGTGCTTTAACTGTTGTAGATATGGTCATACTAAGATTCAGTGTAGATCAAAGCCTCGATGCTACAAATGTGGTAAAGAGCACACAGGAGAATCTTGCGGGGTTGATGAGGATTGTGTCTCATGCTGCCTATGTGGTGGAGTACACTATGCCATCAGCAAAACATGCCCTGAGATGTCTAGACAAAAACAAATTAAAACAACAATGGCCCATAACTGCATCTCATATGCTGAGGCAATAAAATTGCACCCCACAGTGTCTCGTCCTTATTCAGAGGTTGCAGCTACTCCAATTGACCAAACCCCTAAGGTAAACTTTTCCCCCCATCACCCGACTACATCATACAGGAAAACTGTAATAAGTAAACCTAAGCCTCTGCCTAAATTAGGTAAAGGTTATGACCATGTTGCTCATAGATCATTAACTAAGGATTATGACCCTCCTTCTCCATCAAATGGCTGTGCTTTCAGCACTGATAATGATTCCTCAACTCAATCAATTTCTCAAATAATTTCAATGTTACTGAATTTATTACTTCAATCTAATATTATTAAACCGAACTACGCTGCCTCAATAGTTGATATAATTTCAAAAACTTTAACTTTTAATAATGGCTCACCAAACTGCAATCCAGTGGAATTGTCGCAGTGTCCGGAGCAAGAAAAGTGATCTGATACACATTATAAATCAATATAAACCTTTCATATTAGCATTGGCAGAAACCTGGCTTTTACCAGGCTCTGTCTTTAATATCCGTGGCTTCTCCTGCCTCCGTGATGATCGTCCGGATGGGCATGGAGGAGCTGCCCTTTTTGTAAATAATTCTTGTATATATACCCTTCTTCCTTTGCCTTCCTATGATAATTTTTCTATAGTAGCTGTTAAAATAAGTAATATATCTTATATTTCTGTATATATTCCTCATCCAAATTATATAGTTTTACAGGAAATTAAATCTATCCTATCTAATCTTCCAAAACCATTTGTAGTAATGGGAGATTTTAATATTCAACATTGTTCCTGGGGTAGCTCTATTTCCAGCTCATATGGAGAGGAGTTATTAGATATTTTGGATAATTTAAACCTTTGCATGCTCAATACAGGTACACCCACTCGTAGGACAGATCCATCTCAGAATATCAGTGCTATAGACCTCACAATTTGTTCACCTCAATTAGCTTCCTCTTTTACCTGGCAGGTTCTTAATTCTACATATGGTAGTGATCATTTCCCTATACTCATAAGTTTTTCAGAAATGAACACACCATTTAGGCCTTCTCGCACTCCAAGATTTAAATTTATTATTAAAGAAAAGAAGTGGAGCTCTTTTATGGCAGCTGTTGAAGACAAAGTTGATTCTCTTCCCCCTGCTTCTCAGGAGGTTTCCATTCGGGCGAATGCTTTTACTAAAATTATTGATGAAGTTGCATGTAATACATTTCCCATAAAAAATTCAATGTCTGGTAAGATTCCTTCTCCACCATGGTGGGATGAGGACTGTAGTTTAGCTATAAGAAAGAGAAAAGAGGCTGAAATAAAGTACAATTCTGATATGAGCGATGAAAATTTTGATTCTTTAATAAATATTATAAAGGAAACAAAAAAGCTTCTTAAAAATAAGAGATTCAATGGCTGGAAACAATACTGTGGTTCTCTTTCTCCAAACACTAAACCGTCTGTAGTTTGGCGTAATATTAGAAGGTTTAGATCGGCTATGGTATCTTCATCTGACTCTCCATCACTAGATCCGTCATTATCTGAATTTTTTTTAGATCAACTAGCTCCACCCACTGTTCCACACAAAGATTTAGTCACTAATTATATTCCTCCATCAGTTCCCTCCTGTGAGCATGGTCTTGGTGCTCTGTTTTCTATGGACGAGTTAAAAGGAGTTTTATCTGTAATCAAAGATACTGCACCCGGCGAGGACGGTTTACCGTATTGTTTCTTCTCGAATCTTGGAGAAAAAGCACTTTCATATTATCTGTCAGTTGTCAATAGTGTTTTAATGACAGGTGACATTCCGATTAATTGGAAATGTCAAATAGTGTTGCCAATTAAAAAACCCAATAAACCAGCTAGCGAAATCTCTTCATATCGACCAATAGCCTTGTCACCAGTCATTATGAAAATAATGGAGCATCTCGTGAAAAATAGACTCGAGTGGTATATTGAAACCCAAGGGAAATTATCGCATAGTCAATTTGGTTTCCGTAAGAATAAAAGTACCCTTGATAGCATAGCTGTGTTTACAACTGACATAAGAATAGCATTTTCACTCAATCAATCGGTTGTAGCAGCCTTCTTAGATATACATGCCGCCTATGATAATGTTTTAATAGAAACTTTAAAAGAAAAGTTAATAAACTTTAATATTCCCCACATAATAGTTAATTTTATTTCTAACATGTTAGCTGGCAGAAAAATAAAGCTAGACGCCTCCGATTGTCACAGAATAGCCTGGAAAGGACTTCCTCAAGGCTCAGTGCTCAGCCCGCTACTATATAATATATACACCCACGACTTAGAGCCATCATTATTTGCGGAAGTCAATGTACTTCAGTATGCGGATGACCTTCTTTTATATACTACTGATACCTCATTTGAATTAGCCTCCAGAAGAATCACATCCGGTCTAGGTAATTTAAAAGTGTGGCTGGATAAAAACGGTCTGGAACTTTCTGCTATCAAAAGTTGTATTGTGCCATTTTCCAGGAAACGATTGATACCTACGTTCGAAATAAAATATGATAATATTATAATCCCTGTCTTATCACAAACAAAATTCTTAGGGGTAGTTTTAGATAGCAAACTTTCCGGACTTCCACATTGTGAATATGTGGTAGAAAAATGCGAAAAATCACTAAATATTATGCGATGCCTATCGGGTGTTTGGTGGGGAGCTCATCCTTTTTCTATGAAGCTTCTATACAATGCTTTAATAAGGAGTAATCTGGATTATGGAAGTTTTTTGCTAGAGCCTGGTAACGTGTCTGGATTTAAGAAATTAGATGGTATTCAATCTAAGGCTCTTCGAATTGTTACCGGTGCTATGAGATCCAGCCCGATCAATGCCCTGCAGGTTGAATGTGTTGATCCTCCACTGAATCTTAGACGGCAATTCTTAGCAGATAGGCTCTTCTATCGTATCTTCCAAACATCAAACCATCCTCTCACTTATAAGCTTACTCATTTGTCTCAGTTAATACCAATGTCAAATTATTGGTTACACAAGAATCCTCCGTGCCTAGTAATAAGTTTACAAAAACACAATACGTTGTTAGCTCCTACTTATCAATCTTCTAATCTCTCCCTGTTTTCTTGTAAATTCCAGGCTTTAACTTTGTCTCCGGAAATTTATTTTAATTTAAGTATTACTAAAAATATTAATAGTTCCAATTCAGAATTTAATTCTATAGTGGGCATTAAGTGGCCGGGTTGGCATTATTTATATACTGATGCCTCTAAACATTCTCAGCTTGGATGCGTAGGCGTTGGGGTATATCACCACAATTTTCGAATAACTCAACAAATCAAATGTCCTCCTGAAACTTCAGTTTACACTGGTGAAAGCATTGGCTTATTGAAAGCTTTAGAATATGTTAAGATTGCTAAACTTAATAAAGTGGTAATATTTACAGACTCGTTGAGTTCTTTGCAAGGTCTAAAAAGATATCCTTTTAGAGCAAAACCTTTTACTCCTCTCATTGCCAAAATGAGAGAAATTCTTTTTGAATATTGGTTAAAAAATATTACTATTGTTTTTGCCTGGGTCCCGAGTCATTGTGGTATCATAGGGAATGAAAAGGCAGATGTTCTAGCTAATGGGGCGATTGAATGTGGCGACATATTTCCATACGTAAATTACTGTTATGATTTGGCTGCTATTCCAAGGTTCCGGCTCATGGACTCGTGGAGTGCGGCTTGGGAGGCAATAAGCAATGTAAAAGGCAGATTCTACTATAGTTTACAACCAGACATACCTAAGAAACCGTGGTTCTTCGGTTTGAAGCTTGGAAAGATGGTAACATCCATCATTATCAGAATGAGGCTGGGCCATGTTTGTACACCAGCTCATCTTTCCAGGCTTCGGATTGTAAACAGCCCGGAATGCCAGTGTGGGTGTGACTTTGCGGATTTGAACCATCTATTTTTCTCCTGTCCAAATTACAATTCTGCCGCTTTCCTTTCTGACCTCCAATCATCTGACATCCCGTTTCCTGTAAATATTTCCTATCTGTTAAGTGATTTTAAAACATATCATATTTTATCATTATATATTATTAATAATAATATTAATATATAAATTTATTTCAAATATTATATATTTCTTAAATTTTAAATAATAATGTATTTTTTTTTAAATAATCTAAAGATAAGTTTTAATAATTGTATATAATTAAAAGTGATGTGAATATTTTATGTATTAATGGCATTTTATGAAATATTTAACTGAATCCTCTCCTGATCCCTTTTCCAAATTCCGATCCTAAATCTATTATAATATTTTTCGCGTGTATACTTTTCCCGTTTTTACTAAAAAGCAGTTACATAACTATCACACAAGTTTTAACATGAGAAAATCGCATCGACTTGATAGTGGCAAATGCATAAGTCGTGTGGCGCCAGACTCCTGTGGAGTAGAAGAGAAAAAAAAAAAAAAAAATCCATTTAGAGATGTCACATCACACGACGCTGCGGGATTTTTACAGGACTTCCCGGAACGTTTAAATTTGTCATTTTAGGATTGATTATTGTAATTAATTAAATATGAAATTTGAAACTCATATTTTATTGAAGTCCATATTATAAAAATACCAAATTCTTTTAATTAACAGCCCTAGGGTTCCTAAAATCGTGCTTCTGCACCAAAATCTAAAGTGGTCATGAAATATTTTGTAGTCCATTGTCACTGTCACTGTCGTAAATAAAAGCTATTCCCATTTCAAGACTACAAAAAAAGTACCTACGGTCTTTGTAAATTATTATTGTAAAGTTATTTCTGTTATCAGCTTTCGTAAATAAATTATACTACATTTCTTTTACCTTTCGCAGATAAATTGATAAGACATTCTATCGAGGGTGAAAATTTACATAGTGATAATAATAAATCATTACAATGGGCTAAGAGAATGCGATAGTGAATAGAAGTGACGATATTATTGGTTGTTGTTTTTAATAGTCGTACGCATCGCTCAGTATTTGGCTTGAAAGCATTCAGAATGGAACAGTCCGGTCTCTCCCACATATTGTACGAGCCAGATAAATATAATCCTGATACTTTGGACTTGCTAGTCGACGAAGAAGCAAGAGACTATTGGCTTAGTACTTTCGAAAAACTTGTGGACAAATACGTGAATTTCGCTCTTGCCCACAACAATGATGATCCAACTGTGGAGATCAGAGCTTTAAAGTTCAAAACTTGTTATGTGGAAGCCCTAAAGGAACTCCGAATAAATCCTCTGTAAGTATGATGAGGATGTTGCTTATAAAACAATAAATAACTTATCTATTTATCAATTTGTAAATATCACATTACATTTTATAATACACAATATATTATAATAGATATGTTTCCATTGTGAGGAGTATTGCCAAATTCTAATCTATATTTATTACATCTTTCATAATTTGAAGCTTATCTTAGTAATATAAATTTCTATTATCATGCTTATTTAAGCATTTTTTGACAGTCTTTTTAATGTTCTAGTGCTCATGGGCAGTTAACTATAAGGCTACTTCTAGACATCAAAGAAACCTGCCTTCGGTCTCAAGGTTTCTTTGACTTGTGGAAGCAGCAAAAGAAGTATGAAAATGAGGGAGCATTAGCAGTCCTGAGATCTCGGTTGGCAGAGTTAGATGCTCTTCCTGATGACCGTCAACGATGGATAGAGTTATGCAGAGGAGTGTTAGCTGGTAATATTCAATATTTTTTACACTGAAACCTTACCTATTACTAAAACTTACAGTAACTCCTGAGTGCATTATAGTGAATACAAGAAAGATCTGGGTGGGAGTTCCTCTCAGGATAAAGATCACTTAGCTTGGTTGGCTTATTGACCAATAATGAGACAATTAGTAAATTTCCTATTATTTTATATTATTTTTACAATATGGACTGATAATGGTGATGGAAATAAGTCCTATGAAAATTTATCAACCAAGCACTTACTGTCACTAGATAAAGCAACCCCTTCTGTAAAACGAAATCTGCAGATTTAGTTAAATACCTATTATTTTAAAAATAGTGGCTGTGACATACGGACGGAAAATGGACAAACATGACGAATCCATAAGGGTTCCGTTTTTTGCCATTTGGCTACGGAACCCTAAAAAGGTCTCAAGACCAGTAACTACATGGCTTTATAAGTACTGATACCCAAATATACTTATTGGTTATAGGTATTGAACAAAAAAACAAAATTATTTTGTATGTGTGACTCCAAATATTAAGGCATAAAAAAATAATAAACATACATTTCTTTTTCTCTTATAGCAGCTTCTTATGTGTAGTTAGACTGTTGAATTGTGTGATATTAATAATAATTGTTAATAATGTATTTCTAGGTAACATGTTTGACTGGGGAGCACAAGCTGTGTCTGCTATATTAGATTCTGGATTATATGAAGCATTAGAAAAAATTCAACAAAGGCCATGGCTCTTTGATGGCTTAGAGAATTGGATTGATAAGTTGCAGGTAAATAATAAACATTAAAAAAAACATAATGTAAACAACTTGTCAGATGCTGTTTTGGTACATTAAAAAATTGCTGTTTATTAAATTAAAATAAAATTTTACCAGCTAATGTCAAAACATTTCTCTTTACTGAGTTCAGCTGTGTCATATTTGTAACATTTCATAACTTAGATGCATAATATTATATGACAAAATTAAGAAACATTTTTCAACTTATTATGTAAAAAAACATTTTTAATTTTGTGAGGCTAATAATTACAAAGAGATTTTGATGGTTATTATAAAAGTTCTTGTTCTTTATTTCCAGAAAACTGTACACCATTGTGCTGCCGTATTTGTTGACAACAGTGGAGTGGATATAGTCCTCGGTATCTTGCCATTTGTCAGAGCATTGCTTCTGAGAGGCACATCTGTAATACTCTGCGCCAATGAATGGCCGGCACTCAATGACGTCACTAATGTAGAACTAGAAGAGATTCTGCAACGCGCTTCCCACATCTGCCCTGTTATAGCTGCGGCACTCTCCACTGGGGACCTTGTTGTCAGATCTAGCGGACAAAGAGGTCCTTGTCTTGATTTGAGGACTATTACTGTAGGTAAGAATCAACATCATGATATTATAATCTGCAAAACTGCTTATTATTTTAACTATTTTTCAAGTGAGGGAGAGACTTATCATATCTTCTTGGCTTAGCCTTCTACCATCCTCAGCCGTATTGTAACTTAAGGCGAGTTTGTAGTAAAAATTTGTATTATAATTTAAAAAACTATTATTTTCAGGTCTTTGCACAGAGATGAAAGTGCGAGGAGTCGATTTAATTGTATTAGAAGGAATGGGCAGAGCTCTTCACACCAATCTACATGCCCGTCTTGCTGTAGACTCACTCAAGCTCGCGGTTGTTAAGAATGCATGGCTTGCTCAGCGACTCGGTGGACCACTCTTCTCAGTCATATGTATTTATGAAGATAAACCCACCCCAAAATAACAAATCAAATTATCGTTATTTACTTTTACTCCTTTTGCAACTGTCTGACTGTAACAGTATTCAATTATTAGAAAATCTAAGCGATCTATCTTTTGATGATACTTGTAAGCCATAATGTGCATTCACATTTTAGAATGCTCACTCCAACCTATGTTGATGTTCATATAGTGATTTATGAAGTATATTGAGTGTTAATAAATGTAAGTTAAAAATTATTAAAGATGTTATGCATTTATCCATGACCTGACAAAGAAAAGTCAAAACATTAAGGTGTCCATAGTTTATTTGAATAAAATGACCCATCACATATACACCATTATCTACACACTAAAGGAGAGGTCGATAACTTTCCAACAATTCATACTAAGTAGGGATGAACACAAGAAAATTATTGAATTCCCTGACAATTGACTTTACAAGTGGTAATAAATGTACACATGGTATAAAAAAAACATTACCTAAATGCTAATAAATAATATCTCATGAACTACATAACACTTCTTTCTTTACCACAGTCGGGATGTGACATTTTTACATAATGTGCACCATCTAAAATGGTTTGGACATTTCATGAAGTCGATAATAAGTTACATAATTAACTTCATCTTACTGTTTAAATTACACTTTTTCTACTATTTGGTTTAATTTCTGTTGAGCCAAGAGATCACTTTGAACAACAGATAGGCTATACCGATAGCATAAGCAATTTTTTCCTTCTGTTGTCTTTGTAATTGGTCTGCCTCGATGGACATGACGCGACGGTTCAGTTTCACAATCTGACGACGTAAATGCATTAATTCTTCGGCAGAGGAAAGCCCTTCACCATTGCCCATCGGAGGAGTTGGATCTCTGAAAAACATTTTAAATTGTTCATATTTTTTTTTTAGATCAAGTTGGTTGAGCTTATCAGTTCAATGACTTTCTTGTTTACATTAATACTTAAAATGCATTCTTTTAATCATTTTAACAAGATATTATGAATTGATTAAATTGGACCAAAAGCATGACGCATTTTATTTTAATAGGAAAAAGCTCAATGAAAAAGCTTTTCGCCAATCTGGTTTTGAAAAACAACTTTTGATTATTAAAAACTGACATTTTTTTTTTTTTTTTTTTTATTGACATGCCCTAGTGGTTATGTCTGTAGTCTGTATATTACAATCTAGCCTAATTTCATCTAAAGGCTAATAAGTAATTTAAATCTAACTTAACATGCTATGTAAACAATTAAAAACTAAGAATGTGTCCATTGGCACTAATTCTTATTGTCTCTATTAAGGGGAGGCACTTTGTTCATGTGTTCTCAATAGGTAGCACTACACTGATAAATATAACACTACATTTTACTGACACTGACATTACACAACTCAAAAGGTTTTGTTCTTTTAAGTCTTCGCACTAGGTCCGTATTGTCGAGGAGCTGGATGGCCTCGACATTTACGTGATGATGAAGCCTTCGTTCATGGGCTTCAGCAGATTTTCTTATCACAGTGGCTACGAGGTCTATATTCAGGTCCCGGTGAAGATCCTCGTTTCTAATGTACCATGGGGCATTCACAATACCCCGGAGGACTTTATTTTGAAACCTTTGTATTACATCGATATTATTCTTTTTGGTACACCCCCATAACTGAATACCATACTTCCAAATTGGTGTGAGAACTTGTTTGTACAATAATAATTTGTTATGCACAGACAATGAGGAGTAACGACCCAATAGCCATTCCATATTTCTATACCGAAGTTCAAGCTCATCACGTTTTTTCTTAACGTGTGCTTTCCAGCGAAGCTTCACGTCTAGAGTCATTCCTAGATATTTTGCAGTGTTCTCATATGGTATAGTATTATTGTTTACATATACCGGATGATAACTAGGTTTTTTGTTGGTAAAGTCTATATGTATAGATTTTGACTCGTTGAGCTTGATCCTCCATGTTTTTGTCCACGCATATATAGTGTTAATAGCCGACTGCACTTTTTCGACGGCTTCCTCGTGAGTGTCGCCTGTGGCTATAATAGCTGTGTCATCGGCGAAGGTTGCAATTGTGTTGTTTTGTAGCTCGGGAATATCTGAGGTGTATAGTAAGTACAGGACCGGACCTAGTACACTTCCCTGAGGGACTCCAGCTTTTATGGACTTTAGATCTGAGACAGCGTCTTCTTGACGTACTCTGAACATTCTTTGCGTTAAGTATGATTCTAAGAGGGTTGAAAATTTTTGTGGCAGCATGATTTTTAACTTATTGATCAGCCCTTCATGCCAGACTTTATCAAAAGCTTGTGCCACGTCAAGAAAAACTGTGGAGCAAACTTTTTTCTCTTCTAGTGCTTTTTCTATTATACTAGTAATTCTATGAACTTGGTCGATCGTTGAGTGTTTTTCTCTAAAGCCAAATTGATAGTCTGGTACAAGATGTTTCTCTTCTATGATGGGTTTTAATCGCTTTAACAGCAATTTTTCGAACAGTTTCGACATAATTGGTAATAAAGATATCGGCCTATACGATGTAGCTTCGTTGGGCGGTTTACCAGGCTTTACTATCATTATTACTTCTGCAATTTTCCAGACATCCGGTACATGTTGCAGTCTAAATGCGGCATTAATGAGCGTGGTAAGCTTGACTAAAGCTTTGCGGGGTAGATTTTGTAGCACTTCACCAGTGATAAGGTCATAGCCTGGAGATTTTTTTCGGCTCATATTTTTGATCTCACTGAGAACCTCTTTGGGTGTGACTAGCTTTATTTCTATGTGACTTTCCCGAACTTCTTCAGTTAGTTGTAAGGTATCTTGTGTATCTGTTGAATTTACATTAGGTTCGAAAATTTGTTCCAGATGTTGTGCAAATCTAGCGACCTTTTGCTCGTTGTTTATGGCCCAACGCCCATCTAGTTCTTTAATAGGTGGAACTTGTGCTAAAGGTTTTTTTGAGTTTCTAACCGTTTTCCAAAGAGAGTAGTCTGTTGTGCGATCACTTGTAAGTTGTGTTAAGGAATGATTCATAACTTGATCATTGTATTTTTGAATTTTCCTTTTAAGTTTCTTAGTGAGCTTACATCAGTTAAAAACTGACATCCTATGATTAATAATGTATTTTTAGTTAACTGAATGCCTACCTCAATACCAGACGGGATTCAGTCATTGTAGATTCATTTAAGTTGTCCGGTCTAGGAGTAATGGAGCGAGCCCCATCACCCTGCGATCTGTAGACTCTCACGTTCCTCGGTGGAGAGTTTGGAACATCTGTTGCGTGGAAGTCATCGGCCGAGGGGAAGTAATGTTGATCTAAAGTGATGACACGTGGTGGAGTACTGACACGGACCATGCCGGGATCAGTCGGCAGGACTGCATTATCTAGCTGGATCTCTCTCGGCGGCGCTTTTGTACCTGTTGATTGCACATATCTCTAAAGATCTTTTTAAAATTGTATCAAATATTAGCACTAAAACAGTGTATTAAATTTTTTTAGGATTCAAGGGTTACTGTAGAAACTTTGCCTATTTCTTAAGGAAATGGTAGCAGAACTAACACACCTGGTATTTTATCTACAATGTAGATTCAGTTTCTGTGTAAAAAGCAGCTAGTGAATGGCAAACAAACTCTTATTTCATAATAGCAATACAAACTAAATGTTTGTATTGCTTATTGCATATAAAGTGTTCTAAAGGGCAAACATATCAGGATAAATATAATATTATGCTATTTAGAGGGTGGCTTTACTTATTTGAACACTCAAAGTTAGAGAACTCATTATTGGTTTCTATCTTGATGATGGCAATTCACATCACTATTTGTGTTTGCAAATTTGCTCAATATGATGATGTGAAGTGGCTCTATTCATAAATATTAGTCAATTCTCAATCATGTTATTTGGACTTCAACACGAATATAGCAAACATAGCCAATAAAAAATATGAAACACCTGAGTGATTGTGAAGTGCCACCATCTATTTAAACTAATATTATGAGATAACTCACCAATGGTCACAATAGATTGCAAAAATGGTAAAACTTTTTCATGAACTATTCAAATAGAAAATATTATTTATAGCAGTTATTAATAACATGTTAAATAATTAATTATAAGTAACTTACCAACATGTTGGTCTTGTCCAACAACCAGTATCCTCTCTGGGACTTTCATGTCAAACTTTTCGTTGGCATAGTCCCAACCTCCCAAGCCATTGGGTGTGCTCTCGGCATCTATTATATCTCCAGTAGCCTATGGGTATATATGAATTAGAATTGTCATACAATAAATGGCACTGCAGTTGAGTTTGGCAAGAAGATATTGGGGGTGCTGTAGCTAATGTTAAAATTTATATAACTTAGTTTTTCATTTATCATTGCTTTAACATAGTATAATTTTGTTGCTTTGGGGTTAGATTTTGAAACTGATAAATTTGATAATTATTATTCTAACCAAATTAATAACATATTGTAACAGCTACAATGTGTGTACATCATAGGCAACATAAACAAATAATTAACTTCTCAAAAATTTATAGTTGTCTATAGCGTCTGATTTTTGTAATTTTCAAAATTATACATTTATTGTTTGACGAGCAGAAACCCAAAATAACCTTTTATATGAAGGAAGATTTATTGTTTTATTTTGGGCCGCAATTTTTAATTTTTTTTTATATTATGCTTGGCCTGATAACGATCTTAAGTTTCATTGTTTAGGATATACAGTTAGACGCGCAGTATTATTGAGCTTAATCCTACCTTGATCCTCTGAGGCACGGTCATGTTGTGGCTGATGAGGCGTGCGTACGCCTCTTCCGATGGATACTGCATTGTTACCTTCTAAATGCACCTAAAAATTAAACAAAAAGAGCCGTTGAATAATTTCTTGGATAAAGGGAGGTAGGGTAGCGAACACCTATTACCGCAAATATCAATTTTTTCACACACATTTATGGTAGTAAGTTTAAGAAGTCATTTTTATACTCACCAATCAATGAATTCACGTAATTTTGTGCACTCTATTCCATTTGGTTCATTTAATTTTATTTAATTTTTCTTACCGAAAAATGGTAAATTGTACTCGTGTTTGACAGTTGAAATTTAATTTGACACTTGTCAAAATTGACAGTACCCATCTTTACGTAAGTCATAGACAATTTTTAGTGATGGGCAAAGATGAAATGTGTGTACCCATTTTTTTTGTAACATTATGGCTCGTCCAATAATATCAAAGGTTGATGATGATGGCTCGTCCACACTGTGGAGCCAATGATTCACCGAGTGATGTAATGTCTTTGGTCGAATGTCTCCTGTGTGACTGAGATACTGAGATATTTTACATATTTCTACTTTATCAATTTAATATTGTTAAAAACATGTATGCTACATTTTAAAATTTGAGTGTGTCAGAAAATGTTATCCGGTGTAAAATAGTGCAGTGCGTTCACAGTTATTTTACCTCTGACAGATGTGACAATTTTTTTTATGTTGGCATTACCGTCAAGTCCCTGTTCAGACCTCCTGGAGTTTTTTAAAGTTTTCCTGATTAAATTATCTGATATCGTGCAAAAATGGGGAAGTCAATACTCACGTGACATGGCAACATAATTCTCAGGCTAGCCAATGTAAAGGCTAAAGGTAAAATAACTGTGAACGATCTATAGAAGCGGCAGGCCAATGGGCATGTACCCTAAAATGTGTTTTCAATTGCATCTTTACTACTTACCTGTGATTGGCTGAAATTTTGATGGCAATGCCAATGGTGACAGCTGTCATCGCATGTGCCGTGTTCTTCTGTCATTGGCGTACACTTTTGTTGTCATGACAGGATAACTTGCAATATTTTAATTACTAAAATTACTATTTTCCCTTGTTGTTTCATTGTTATTGAATTAAACGCTATGACCAAATACGCGTGGTACATTTTCGAATCGTGCAAATAGTTAGCCTAAGTATAAAATACCTTCTGGATAAAATAAATACTGATACACAATGAACACCACCGGCATTAGGTTTATTTTAGTTGTTTTAGCTTGTGCAATCGTTCCAATAGCTTTAGGAGATCAATTGCAAAGAGAAGAGAGAAAATCAAAGTCTGTGACAAGTTTTGTTAGTGCCAAATGGGAGGCCACTCCTATAGTTTTGGAGCTGGCGGAATACCTAGCTGGCGAGAGTGCGGATTTATTTTGGTCGTTTTTCGAAGGGATTAATTCCCTGAAGATCAGTTTGGAGAGCTTAGGTAAGTGAAATTGAGATGTACAAGTCACATTTAAAAAATTAAGTGATCAAATGTTAATGAATTAATTAAATTTGTGATATTTCAGAGAGTGATAAGCAAGTGTATGATGCGTGTGTCGGCGTGGCAAGCACGCTGTTGGCGCCGGCACAGCTGCGCATGGCCAAGCTGGCTCTCTCCATGCACACTATGTCTCCCACCGTCCGCATGTTTGATCAGATTGCTACACAGAACAAAGCCAAGGAAGTCAAATGTGATGCCTTCGTAGCAATTGCTTCAAGGCAGATCTGTGATAATGATGCGTTGAAGGATCTCCTCAAAAAGTGGGATCAATTTAATGTTGTAAGTGAGAAAAAGAAATCATATTATATGAATCATATTTTAGTTTTTTTTTTTTTTTTTTATTTTTTTTTTTTTAAGTGGCAAATGCCTTTATTGAGAAAAACAAACTAACAATACTACAGCAGTAAAGAACACTTTTATTAACCACAGATCGGCCACAAGCCGATCTACAGAAAATCCAAGTGCTCCAAACCACTGTCAGTTGGCAGAGTGCCCAGAATGCTGGCAGCATTGCCACGTTGAATGGCAATACTTATACGTTGGGCCAAATATACCCCAGCATTTTGGTCACACGTCGCCTCGACCAAGCGCTCAGATAAATTTTGGAAAATGCGGTGAGCTCCCGGACCCCAAGGACCCAAAGTCTCTACCCCAAACGGCTCAAAAATGTAACCGCTATCGAGGTTAGCATATTTACGCCGCTTGAGCCGCTCAGCAGAAACTGCCGCCGCACCAGCCGCAATTTGAGTCTCTGGAAGATGTGAGGGCGCCAGTGTATCAACGCAAGTCGCGTCCCACACTAACGGCCGACCTAACTTCCAGGGAATCAAAGTCATACCGTCAGGTCTTTTACCATCGTCACGCATCAGACCATTCGGTTCGAGAATGGCTGCTACATTGGCGCTGGTAAAAGCCCGGCGAATGATGTCGTTGAGACTGGAGTGGCGGGAGATTCGGCCAGCGCTCCGAGAACATGAGAGACCATGGTGACCGAGTTCGTCGACTGCATTACCACACTGACAGCGGTGACCTACATAACATGCTGCACCCAGGCGCAAACAAACAGCTACACGAAAAGCAGATGAATCTAAAAGATTACCAGTATTAATGGAAGGGATGGCTTGCAACCAAAAACCAGATTCCCTAACAGAGACTGCTAGAAGTCGGGCACGGTCTGACGAGTTGGGACACGTTTGTATTAGACTATTCCGTGCCAACTCGCAGAGAGGCCCATCCCACAGTCTCTGTGAAGATGGTACTTTAGGTAAATCGGTATTGGGGCAAGCTGCAACCCAAGCATTTTTTGCCTCAGCTGAATTAGCTATAGCCAAAGATGATAATGCGGGGTCTCGCGAGGGAGCGAGTATTTTTTGAATGAGATTGTCCGAACTATGCACTGAGGACAAAAAAGCCGGGAGAGCGACACTAGTTATAGTTAGTATTAGTTTTTAAGTGTTTAGTTTTTAAGTTTTTGCCTTTTATGTTTTTTAGTTATGGAATGAATATTGTATGAACAAATTTCAACCCAATCTGTTGAAGGGTTTGGGCTGTGCGTTAATAGATTAGTCAGTCAATCTGTCACTCTTTCCTTTTATATATATTTAGTTATATAAATTAAAGCCATTGTCGATTAATCAGCAAGGTTCCCTCTAAAATGTAAAGTAATATAGTCATCAATTAGTTTTATCTATTTTATAGGTTTATTGGCATTGAAAATAAAATTATTCTAACAGGTTTTACAAATAGTTAATCTAGTCTATACCTAGTTTTAGTAGTCTAGTTTAAAGTTAAGTAAAAGAAATAGTACATTTTTATGATAATCCTAGAAATCTATCAGAACTAAATTCCCAAAAGAAAGGCTCTACTTGAAACCAATAGTAACATATTTAATCTCAAAAAATCACTGATTACTGTGTAGTAAATTTGGATTTAGAGTTTTCATAGGTTTTTTGAAGTATAGCTTAGACTGAAATACATAATGTGCTACTTTTAGCATATAAATAAAATTGTAGTATAGTATAATCTCCCCAAGATGGGATATATGCCACAGAAGACCTTCCCAGAGAGGTTCTCAATAAAAGGAAAGAACTCATAGCGGAACTAAAGGAAGCAAGAGAAAATGGCAAGATTGCCTACTATAGCTACGATAAGTTGATTGTGAAGGAAAAATCAAATGAGAAGAGGAAGCGCACACCATCAGAGTCTCCAACAACAGAATCCAACAAGCAACCAAGCAAAATGAACTCTATGCACAGGTATTTCCAAGCTAGAAGCAACAATGGCGACCAATAGCAACGAACAGGCAAAGGCACCCGGAATAATAGGAACAACACCAACAAAAACTACAACACACAAAACAACTGTCTCCCAAGCCGGCCGGTCCCCGTGGGAGTACTAGACCACCACCCCCTGAAAGAACCAAATTTAAAACCAAATGCAACAACAACACCAACTAAACAAGAAAAAGAAACAAACTTTATAAATATATCTACACTCAACACAAGAACACTAAGGACAAACGAAGCACTATTAGAGCTAGACCATGCATTGGAAACAATTAACTGGGATATAATTGGACTAAGTGAGGTCAGAAGAGTAGGTGAGCAAATAGAGGAATATGAAAAATACATATTATACCATATAGGAGAAACACCAGGCATGTATGGAGTCGGGTTCATTATAAAGAAATGCTACAAGAAACACATACAAGACTTTATAGGAATATCAGAAAGAATAGCAAAACTAAACATTCAATTACCCGGATTTGAGCCATTCTCCATAATACAAATATACGCTCCTACAGAGGTTGCCAATGAGGAAGAAAAAGACCTATTCTATGAACAACTACAAACAACCCTAGAAATGTCCCACAAAACAACATTCTTGATTGGAGACTTTAATAGTCAAATAGGAGAAAGACGAGTAAATGAAAACAATATACTAGGACTATACAGCAAAGGAAAAAGAAATAATAATGGACAGCGACTAGTAGACCTAGCACAAAGAAACAACATGAAGATTATGAACAGTTTTTTCAAAAAGTCAAAAAAGAAAAAATGGACATGGATATCACCCAATGGAGAAGTAAAAAATGAGATAGACTTCATACTTACGAATAAACCTCAATACATTGTAGATGTAGACACTGTAAATCAATTTAACTTCAACACAAATCATCGAATGGTGAGAAGCAAAATCTACAAGAAAAAACCAAAGAAAGGAAGGAAACACATCAAAACACATATTAGACAAAAAACAGTACCAATACCAATACCAGAGGAACTTCTGGAACCTTTACAGAAAAGTCTAGACACAGATACGAACTATCAAAAGGACATACAACAAAAATACAATTTACTAGTAGAAGGGCTAAAGAAGTTAATAGAGAAAATAAACTGCACAGCAGGCCAAAAGGACAAAATAGGTAAAAATGCAAAAAAACTAATGGAAGACAGGAAAGTACTAATAGAAAGCAGGGAAAGAAACAGAAAAGAAATAACAAATATAAGCAAACAAATAACGGAGGAGATCAGAAGGCACAGGAAAGAAACCAGGAGGGAATTAATCCAACACCATATAGAAACAACAGGAGGCATAAAGAAAGCTCTCAAGCAACTAAAAGAAAACACATCATGGATACCAAGTATGAAAAACAAAGAAAAGAAAAAGATAACAAACAGAACCAATATTACGGAAATAGCAACTCAATTCTACAGAGATCTATATAAAGATACAGGAAAACATGTTAATCACCAGGAATTATTAATAGAGGAAGAAACAGTCCCAACAATACTGGCTAGTGAAGTTCAAAAAGCAATTCAATCTCAAAAAAACTGTAAAGCACCAGGCGATGACCAAATATCGAATGAAATCATTAAAGGGTGTTCAGAACATATAATTAAATACACTACAAACCTATTTAATGAAATATTAGAAAAGGAAAAATTGCCAGAACAATGGTCAAAATCTACAATTGTCTTACTACACAAGAAAGGTGACAAAAACGAAATAAATAACTACAGACCGATAAGTTTGATACCTAACCTATACAAGATATTTTCCAAAGTTATACTAAACAGAATAAGCAGCAACTTAGAAGAGAATCAACCGAGAGAACAGGCGGGGTTCAGAAGTGACTACTCGACTTTAGACCATATACACACAATAAGACAGATAGCGCAGAAATATAATGAATATAGCAAGATATATTATTTAGCCTTCATCGACTATAACAAGGCATTCGACTCCATAAAACATAAGTATATATGGGAAGCTCTGAGAGACCAAGGTGTTCCAATAAAGTACATAAGAATCATCAGAGAAATATATAAAAACCCCACAGCTAAGATACAAACAGAAAAAGTTGGGGAAGAATTTGAGATAGAAAAAGGTGTTAGACAGGGAGATCCACTTTCACCCAAACTGTTCTCAGCTGTGCTAGAACACGTTTTTAGAAAGCTGAACTGGGAAGCCTATGGCATAAATATAAATGGGCTAAATCTACACCACTTGAGATTCGCGGACGATTTGATCATCATAGAAGAGACACCAGAAAATCTACAAATTATGATACAACAGCTAGCGGAAGTGAGTGAAGAAGTGGGCCTGTCTATGAATACTGACAAAACAAAATTAATGACCAATGGGTTCCAAAGTGTGATCAAGGTAAACAACAGTATTATAGAATATGTAAAACAATATACATACTTGGGACAAATAATTTCACCAGAAGAACAAATGCAAAAAGAAATAGAAACGAGAATAAGCAACTCGTGGAGAAGGTACTGGTCACTCAAAGAAATTATGAAGAATCCACAGTTTGCAATGAAAGACAAAAGAAAATTATTTAATACCTGTGTACTGCCATGCATGACGTACGGGTGCCAGTCATGGGCATTAACAGACAAACAAAGAAATGCTCTGCAAGTGTGCCAAAACAGGATGGAGAGGAGCATGCTAAATGTCAAACTGAAAGACAGAATAAAACTGACTGACATAAGGGCAACAACTGGTGTAGCTGATGTGACATACACAGTGAAACGACTTAAATGGACATGGACTGGACATACAATACGGAGTAGGAAAAACAAATGGGCAAAAGATGTCACTCTCTGGTACCCTCGAGATGGAAAAAGGAGGCGAGGGAGACAAAGGAAAAGATGGGAAGATGAAATAAAGGCGGCTGCGGGAGCTATGTGGTGTAGGAGCGCCATGGACAAGCAGTGTTGGAAAAGTCAAGGGGAGGCCTTTGCCAAGGGGCAAACTGACACACAACTAATTTAAAACTAACTATACTTTGTAAAAAACAAAAATCAGAAATAAAGGCTTATTTTATTTTATTTATTTTATTTATTTTATTTATAATCTCCCTAATCTGACACTATTAAAAACCAGATGGTGACGGATTACTGGTTGTTGTGATTACTGTATAATGAAATAAATTTTAATGATTTTTTTGTATTTTTGCACTTTCCTGGTTCAGATTCTGTTGTCTTCACTTGGTATATAGGCTATGAAAAATAAGCATTAAGATCTGCACATCCAACACTATATTCTTTTGCCAATTTGCATGAGGACGGGCAACGGAGGTGTTGCCGGATTAGTTTGATTGTACTGTAGTTGTGATGATTAAAAAGTCAATCTTTTATTTAAGGATGAGCACATGCTACAAACATACCTATTGGACCACTCTTACCCCAGCAGTGATAACAAAAGTCTCTCGGCTATTCTTTATGGTGAACTGGGCTCTAAGGATTTTGCAGCAAAACATAAGATATTGTCAGCCTATGCAGACAGAGGTGTCATTAACTATGTTGTGAGGTGGAATGTGAAGGTAAATATGGCATTGGTTAACTTACCTAACTAAATAATTTTAAAAAGAAAACATACTAAAATTAAAATTCTACATCTAGGATTTTTTCTGATCGTTAATAGTTTGGAAAGAAGTCGTGTTGGTCAACACTGGTCAACCAGTAAAACTTTTTCCTGTTCGGTAACAGTGTCACCTACAGGGTGTGAATGATTGGGTAATACCTCAAAATCACAGTGTATGCAAATTTTCGCAAACTGGATCTGCAATGAAATAAAATAAAAAAAACGATTTGTAATAACAATTGAGTTCACAGTGAAAATATAGAATAGTACAGTATCATTTCTATGAAGTTTGTAAACGTCAAGCCTTTATTACATATTAATGCACCATACTTTGTAAACAATATAATTTTAATGAAAACATTTCAGCCTCGTGGCAAGCCTAAAGTGCGCCTATCTGGATATGGCGTAGAGTTACAACTGAAGAGCACAGAATACAAGAGTCAGGATGACTCCACTCCAAAAGAGACTGAAGATGGCGAAGCACCAACAGTTTCTGAAGAAGAGGATGAGAATGACCCTCAGAATCAAATAGATGGTTTCAACTTTGGCAGACTCAAGTAAGATTTGATGTAGTGCTCTACATAGTATAAGAATATCGTCTTATACTATGTAGAGCACTACATCAAATCTATCAAAATCTATCATAAATTTATCCACTTGATTGATGTCATATACTTAGTATTTTTTGCATGGAAAATACTACTTCAGACCATTATATATCATTATAATATGGTCTATGTATGTATGTGCATGTATGGTTATGCATATTTTGTGTATCACATTAATATAAGATAAAGATATTATAATTAACACTATTGGAACATAATATAGTAAAATTTACAAACACAAAACTTAAAACTAACAGTAGGTAATAGTATCAATTGCCGGTCTTATCGGTCAGAGAAAACTCTTCCAGACAAGTGTATTATATCAAATGACAGATAAAAACTGAGTTATAGCATTTTGCACAGAATGTTACCCAGAGCGAAGCTAAGTTAGGCTAGTAAGTTCATAAAAACTTATCACTTGAACTCAGTGTTAAGACCATAAAAAATTTATAAAGTACATAGTATTGTATTTAGGCGCGGATCCAGACCATAATTTTGGGGGGGGTCATCGGCTAGATTTTTTTTCAAACTAAGAATTTTTTGGAGACTCGTTTCAGCGTAGTCTTGAAAATCTTACATTTTTCAGTACAAGCGATGCAAGTTTTACTTGCTCCGAGCAGCAAGGAAACTAAATATTCTTACTTATAAAAGCGCGAGCAGCTTGCTGCAAACGCCCGGGAAATTTTGAATTTTTCAGCACGAATGATGTGCGTTTAGCTTGCTCCGAGTGGTAAGGAACCTAAATATTCTTACTTATGAAAGCGCTAGCAGCTCGCTGCTAGCGCCGAGAAAATATTGAATTTTTTAGCACGAATGATGAGCGTTTAGCTTGCTCCGAGTGGTAAGGAAACTAAATATTCTTATTTATATTTGCGCGAGCAGCTCGCTGCAAGTCCGGAAAAAATTTTGAATTTTTCAGCACGAATGATGTGCGTTTAGCTTGCTCCGAGTGGCAAGAAAACTAAATATTCTTATTTATATTTGCGCGAGCAGCTCGCTGCTAGCGCCGAGAAAATTTTGAATTTTTCAGCACGAATGATGAGCGTTTAGCTTGCTCCGAGTGGTAAGGAAACTAAATATTCTTAATTCTTACTTATAAAAGCGCGAGCAGCTCGATGCGGGCGCCGGGGAAATTTTGAATTTTTCAGCACGAATGATGAGCGTTTAGCCTGCTCCGAGTGGCAAGGAAACTAAATATTCTTATTTATATTTGCGCGAGCAGCTCGCTGCGAGTGGCGAGAAAATTTTGAATTTTTCAGCACGTAGGACGTGCGTTTAGCTTGCTCCAAGATGCAAGGAAACTAAATATTCTTATCGATAAAAGCGCGAGCAGCTTGCTGCGAGTGCCTAGAAAATTTTGAATTTTTCAGCACGAATGATGTGCTCTTAGCTTGCTCCGAGTGGCAAGGAAACTAAATATTCTTATTTATGAAAGCGCGAGCAGCTCGAGAAAATTTTGAATCTTTCAGGACGAATGATCTGAGTTTCGCTCGCTCTGAGCAGTATAAAAATTAAATATTGTAATTTAAAGAGCGGGCGAGCCAAAAAAATGACTATTATACATGCGAGCAGCTTGCTGCAAGCGCAAAGACTTAGCTGCAAAGACGACATTAAGCGCGAACAGCTCGCAGCAGTTAATATAATCCAATGAATCCTAAATATGAAAGATACTGTGCAGTTTGCTACGAGAACCTATGAATAATTCGTAGGCGAAGACCGAAAAAAAAAGTAGCTTGGTAAAAAATTAATTAAAACAGCGAAACAATTTTATGAACTTGTACGTAAAGCTTGCTGCTAAGTGAAAATTTCCTAATTCTAACTATGAAAGTAGCGTAAAACCAGTCGATATGATTGGATTTTTTTCCGTTTAGGATTTTGGAGGGGGGGTCATGACCCCCTTGACCCCCCCCCCCTGGATCCGCGCCTGATGTATTACACAATAATACTATTTTCTCTAATCACCTTATGGTGACCTACATAATTGTATGACTTTTTTCTTTTATATCTTTCCATCTGGTTCTTCAATTTGTTAACATAATGTTATGTTATTTGAATATTATTATTATGTACTTATTTATTATTACATATTTTATTGTAATGTGTTTTTATTACTTTCATGAAAATGAAATGTAATATAATTTAAATTTTAAATGGTTAAATTTCATCTGTAATAAGAGACAACCTATAATTATTATGATTAGGTTTTTCTACTATTTAATATGTATTAATTTAACCATGAAAAATACCGTTGAAAATGTATATAAAAGTTCATTTTAATAAAGATGACCCCAAATTGGAGTTGCGACGTGCGTTTAGTTCAGAGTGCACATCCTTTTACGCGATCGAAATCGAGCATGTCCCGTGTATTCCTAATATGAGCACTTTGGCTGCGGCCGCTGTTTTTTAGTACTATCCAACTCAGTCATAACTCTCAAACTTTCATTCCCAAAGGAACCTATTCCCGGCTCTCCGCACACCGCTGGAGCGTTTCCGCCGCCACTTATCAGAGTCATCGGAAGAGTTAGCTCCGCTCAAAGTATGGCAGATGCAGGCGCTGAGTATGCAAGCTGCGGCGGCTGTAGTCGATGCTCACGACGCCGGCGGTGATGAGGCTTTGAAAGTCCTCACTTCTATCGCTCAGAACTTCCCTATGCAGGTTAGAGTGCAGTTATTTTGTATTACATATTTATTTAATGTATCATTGAGGTTAATGAAAGTACTGTGGTATTGTGTAATTGGCCATTTGCACTAGCTATGCTATATTTTCATTTTGACTAATTTGGCTTGAAATAAATACTGTAATCCTAAACAGATTTCCTGAATACGCTGCCCACTTCAGCTGAAATTGGGATTATTTTGGTAGCTTACACTTGGTATAACACACGTGTCACTTTTCAGCGGGGCCAACCCCTGGACACTGTCTTATATTTTGGACGTCGTCAATGTTTATCATTTCACCCTCGAATATACGAGTATTATGCAGCTTTGTTTTGTTTTCAGTTCATGTAATTTCGCTTATTCTTTCAGACTAAGTCCCTAATCCACGTGAACGTGCCCCGTTCATTCCGCGAAGAGGTTCTGTACAACCAGGACGTGTGGTCGTCGTCGCTCGGGCTGCGACCCGCGGAACCGCTGCTCTTGGTCTCTGGAGCGCAGTATGATGCTGAGGAGGTCGATGTGATGGCGCTCCTTGCTGCACTGAGAGAAGATATTGGTCCTATGAACACTTTACATGCTCTTGGTAAGTCCTTGGTGTTCACCCCGTAAAGCTTAAGACCCTGGTTTTCCGGTTTCTGGTGTCGACCGCATGGTATTTAAGGTGTTCATGATTCAAATTAAAAAAAAAATTAAAAAAAAGGAGAGTTTGCGGTCGTAACTTTACTCCCGTTGAAAATTAGCACATAGATGGGTGAAGGGATTTATTGATGTTTGTTACTCTTTACGCCTAAAATGCTAAATCTATTGAGCTGAAATTAAGTATGAATTTTAGACACAAGCTTTAGCAGGTTTTAGCTACGTATTTAAATATGCCATATGCGTCTCACCCTCGCTTGTTAAAAGTAAACTTGAAGTTGGTTTGACATGTTTACCTATTTATAAAATGAAATCTGGTTAATTAATTTTTTAATCCTTATGTATTACAACAGGTTTATCCAAAAACCTGATAAACAAGCTGATGTCCCTGGAACTGGGTGAATCCTACACGTGGGAGGAGTACGGGCTGGACATTAGAGACACGGCCATCACTTGGCTCAACGACCTGGAGACGGACGAGCGGTACCGCCGCTGGCCCTCCTCCTTCATGGAGATGCTGCGGCCCACCTACCCTGGCATGCTGAGGAACTTGAGGAGGAATATCTACAATTATGTAAGTACTGAAGTTATTGTATAACTATCGGGCTGGATATTAGAGACACGGCCATCACTTGGCTCAACGACCTGGAGTCGGACGAGCGGTACCGCCGCTGGCCCTCCTCCTTCATGGAGATGCTGCGGCCCACCTACCCTGGCATGCTGAGGAACTTGAGGAGGAATATCTACAATTATGTAAGTACTTAACTATTGTTAAATTGTTGTCTGTTTTCAAACTATTGTGTGGGTACTGTTGTAAAACTATTGTATAATAAAATTAATTATAATTGTACTTTTTGTGTATAAGCTATATTTTTTACTTATTATGCATAAAGAGTTCAATCAGTATCTATTTGAATAGGTACATAATAGTAAAAACCCCTTTCAGATCATTTGCATTGTACCAAAAGTGTTTAAAAAATTATTGTATCAGGAAAGTTTACTGTTGTCTTATTTTCTACTATTTTAATGCGAAGCTGTCAGTAATTTTTTTCTCTTAAATGAGGATAAACTGTACAAACTACAACATTGATAGGGATTATATTGAGCTGGCTATGCGATCAAAAAAAACTCAAAAACTCATAATTCATTTATTCAAATAGGCTACAATGGAGCACTTTTGCAAGTCAATTTTACATTTTATTTTAATATTCTACCGCTCATTCGCAAGGCACCTCTATGAGAAGAATGAGCAAGAAACTCATAGGGATTGCTTTTTTTAAATATGTGTTTACAATTATTATCTTGATTACATAATTTATTTACAGGTGGTTGCAGAGGTTTCCAGGCATCTTTGTCTTCTATGTATTGGCTAATTTTATAATAGGCTTTCTTTTGTAATATGTCAATCTGAGTACGACCGTGCATGAAAGAGAGACATCCTGGTGTCCTAAGGATGGATCTTATTCGTTTTTACAAGCTTTATATTACTTTCACCTGTCTGTTGTCTGTCTGTCTGTCTGTCTGTAATCAAATCTTGCAAGTTTGATTTGACCCACTTTCCGGTTTCCAATTGAGCTGAAAATTTGCATGCGTGTGTAAATCGGATGACAATGCAATATTATTATGACATGGAGCTGATCTGATGATGGAGCTGGAAGGTGGCTATAGGAACTCTGTCATTAAACAACGCAACCCCGTCGAGTTTGGGCTCATTTGATTCGTCTTGACGAGTACTATATGATGCAAGATGGTAATGATAATTAAAGCTTGTTTTTAAAAAGTATTTTTAAAATTTCACTTGTTCTAGGTTCCATACAATATATTTTTTCGACCATGTTTTAATCAAATGATTTATGAATGCAGGTAATCATAGCGGACCCGACCTCCAACTCATCCGGTCCGCCGCTGCGTCTCGGCGAGACACTCCTGAAGCATGCGACCCCCGTCCGCGTGGGGTTGGTGCTGGCGCCGGCTAAGGACGCCCAACTCGAAGCCGCCGTGCGGGCCGCCTTCAACTATATAGCGCATGAGAAGAACTCCAACAAGGAGGCGTATTACTTCCTTACACAGGTCAGTATTAACGACTTAGTAGGCAGTAGGCCACACAAATTAGAACGGAATTTACACAAATGTTAATATTTAATTAATATATGATTATTATAATCGAGCATTTCCGCAAAGTAATGCCTAAATCCATTAGTAGTTAGTATTGAAGATTTTAAAATGTTCGTAAAACACTGAATTTTACTAAAGTGCTCTTTACCTCAGGTACACATTCTGTTATAAGCTTGCATTATTATAAGAGTCCTAGGTGAGTTACTCTAACTATTTATATACTACTAGTAGCCTTTTTATGTTGCACTAGCAAAAGGCCAGCCTGATAAGCGGTCAGTGTTGCCTATAGACGTCTGCAACATCAGTGGTATTGCGGACAGAGTATCGGCCATTGCCGACATATTGTCACATGTTATTGACAAGTGTTAGTGTAAGTAGATGGGGAAACCCCTCCCTAAATTTTTTTTGACCCAGGAATATTGCGTTATTCATTATCACCCCACGCATGGGTGAATGGAGCGGTATGTGGGACTCCCCCGCCGAAGATGAGACCGGCGGGGATACCTACTATAAAACCTGGGGGTGTTCTTGCGGGAACCCCATAATGCCGGGGCAGTGGGCCTGTACCTGACTTTACTGAACATTGAACATCATAACTCTTTCTTCCCCTTTAACATTATTTTGTACATCGTATTAATTAAGTGTTAATGTATTCTTATATTTCAGCTCTTGAACCCAACAGAAGACGAAGAGATATCAATAGAATCAGTAAAGAAACATCTCAAGAAATACGCCAAATCCGACGCTAATATAGACGAGATTGTGGCTGAAGACTCAGAGTACAACTTCGGTCGGCAATTGGCGGAGGAGTTCATCGCCAAAATGGGAAATAACAACTATCCTCAGGTAAAAATAGTCTTAACTAGCTGCGCCCAGCGGTTTTACCCGCTGTACTGTAGCCTAGGTTATTCCAGGGTCTAAGCTATCTCTATATGAAATTTCAGCTCAATCGGTCCACCCGTTTAGGCGTGAAAGAGTAATAAACATACATCCAGACATCCATACATTTTTACATACTTTCAGGTTAATAACATTAGTAAGATATACAACTAAGATATCTCCAGCGCTTTTAGGTCTGTTCAAACCTGGGTTATATTCACTACCGCTCTGAAAAGTGTATAAAATCGTGCTGGGTATTTATGTGCAGTTCTTTATTCACTACCGCAGGCGATAGCAAATATTGCTTTTTTAAACAGGCCGTTACGTAGCGTTAAGTAGTTACACATTATATACATGTATTCAAACTCAGCACAATCAGTTTACTCTGGCCTGAAGTGGACACTTTCTTTTGCTTTTGAAAACCTTTTCTACGTAAAAGTATAATTATAATCTTATAGTTTTCTAAAATTGTCTATTTTATTTATTTTAACAGCAAAATATAAATTAGCCATTACCTGACAAGCTTAAAACAATTTGATGAAATCCCCAGGTGTTAATAAACGGAGTGCCATTAACTGACGAAGGTCCGACGCCAGTGACGTCATCAGTGGAACTTCTAGAAGAGTCGTTGGTGACTGCATTATCGAGGCACACGTCGAGGTTACAACGCGCCGTGTTTAGAGGAGAACTGGCTGATTCAGATGATGCTGTCGACCATCTTATGAAGCAACCTCAT
Source organism: Hemithea aestivaria (assembly GCA_947507615.1). NCBI lineage: Eukaryota > Metazoa > Arthropoda > Insecta > Lepidoptera > Geometridae > Hemithea > Hemithea aestivaria. The sequence continues at coordinate 12,175,982 of OX382326.1, forward strand.
ATTATGCCTAGGTAAGGTATATGTAGCGTAATCTTTTTGACCAATGTGAAGGTAGAAAGAAAGAGAGAAAAGAATAAGCAGAAAGAATGAAAGAAAATATTCTATTGGCTATTTATTTTTGCCAAGTCAGCTGTCTGGCTACGCAATAGCTATTCATTAGCTAATGTTCAATCTTCATAATGTGATTCGAGTTGGTGATTTTCATATTTTCTATACCAAATCTCTGTCATCTCGGCCTTCCAAATATTGATTTTATGTATTGATAATATGTGTTGTGTAATGTGTAGGTATTATTTATTGTCTTTTGACTATTTGTACAGTAGGTACGCAAAGTTTAAAAGGGTTTTTGTTGTAGATTAAATCAGCGTGTTCTCGGCTCCGAATCATCGCAATACTTGGATTTGACGGGAGTGGCGTCATCACCTGAATTATTCACTGAAGACAAAGTTCACAAACTGTTGCATCTCACAGGTAACTTTTGAGACATTAATGTATTGGCTTGAATGACTAACATTAACTGATTTTAATTGTACCTTTATGCGATATTTTTGGTCTAGAGACCTTTCCTGTCGTCTTAAAAGTCCTTGATCAATGTTAATGATGATTTACATCGAGGAAATATCCAATAGAGGGGCAATAGACAAAGTTTTCCTTGAAATAATTTTTTTCACAATTTGACGACTCCGCCCACTTTTCCTATTGGCTACGCTGGTTTTAGTGATGGGCAACGAAAAAGTTTCAATTTAAAACTCGATTATGCCAAGTAATCGATTACAAAGCGATAATACAATATTTTTGACTAAGAGGCAAAACATACGCACGGTTGCAAATCTGATCTTTTGTTTTAAATGGTGTTAATGTCGGAAATCATAAAGGAAGACTTTTGCTTTCCAAAGACATTGTTAGTTCCGATTTCATCTTATAGCAAAAATAGCGTTTTAGTTTTAAACAAGTCAAATATAAAATACTAGCTTGTGCTCGCGGCTTTGCCCGCATGGCAAAATCCTTTCTTAGTGGAGGTCTACGTCATTAACCCTATTAATATTCCAAATTTCAACCCAATCCGTCCATCGGTTTAGGCTGTGCGTTGATAGATCAGTCAGTCAATAAGTCAGTCACTCTTTCCATATATAAATTTAGATTCTTAAAGACATCCGATTTATATAGGTACTCATGCATGCAAAGTTTAAGCTAAATTGAAAACTGGGAAGTAGATTAAATTTTACTTGCAAGATTTGATTATAGACAACGGGACAGGCGAATGTAAAAAAAAGCTTGTGAATTAAATAAAAAAAAAATTGCCCCCTACGCAACGCTTTCCAAATTACCTATTTTGTGGATGGTGGCCTTCTTTGATTTTAAATTTATCATAATAATATTATATACTACATACTACTACTAGTCAAGCCCTTTCAACTTTAATTTGATGCCCACATTGACGGGATTATAGAGAAAATAATTAATCAGCTATTTTTTAGCGGCGGCCATCTTGGATTTTAAATGTATTAAATGTAATGCATATATATTACTAGTCAAGTCCTTTCATTTCATACCCTTACATTTGACGAGGTTGTGAAGAAAAAAAAATCGGCCAAATTGTAGCGGCGGCCATCTTAGATCGATTTCCACCAAACACGACTAAGAAAACTCTCGACTACCTTTCGACTCTACTTTCAAACAAAAAAACAAGATCAAAATCCGTTCATCTGTACGGGACCCAGAAGTAAGACAAAGTACATGAGCAACGATGCCACAGACAGACAGACAGACACGTCAAACTTATAACACCCCGTCGTTTTTGCTTCGGGGTTAAAAAGAGGTTTTTATGTTTTTGGTGAATAACTTTTAAAAAGAGTTTTCATTTCTTGTTCGGAACTTATTTTAGTCTATAACAAAAAATGACGTTTTCATGATGTGGATGGTATATTCTCATCCGCTCATAAAAAAGAAAATATTAAATTTGTAGGTATCTCGATTGAAAAAAAAACAAGGGAATGGCATCGGAGCATTTTTATATTTTAGCAAATTTTATATTTGTATATCAATACTGTAGGTTTTCACTAACCTACTCGCAGCGCCGCGTGATGCGACTAAACAAGAGGTTATATGATAATATTGTAAATATTATAAACAATAGACATAATATTATAAAAGTGTCTCCCTGTTGTCTAGATAATGAATGATACGTAGCTTTTTGTGCGCAAGTCTGACTCGCATTCGCTATAGGTTTTATATACCAAAATACGAGATGATCTTTTGTCACGAAAAATGACGGTAACTTTACGCAACTTCACGTGTCATATTTTTTGATACATCCTAAAATACCTACTTACTTTACTTTTTATTTATGTTAAAATTTCGTTGAAATAATTTTTTTAGGGTAGTTCCCGCGTGCCCCACTATCCGCCCCACTGGTGGGGCAGGTGAAACTGTCAAATAATTTTTGTGTCTCACGCACCCCACTGATCGCGTTTTGGTGGGGCAGGTTCTTCCAAGACACCATCAGCCTAAGACTACGAGAACTTTCCGAGATATTGATATTTTAATTTTGATAGCTGTCATTTGAAATGAAGATTTCCTCAAGACCCTTCATTTCTTCCATCACTTTCACATATTTGCAAGGTAGATAACAAGAAAAAGGCACCAGGAGATCATAATTGAAATGAAGTCGTACATACGAGTATTCGTTGACTTGTACTGCTTTGCTTGTACCTGCGTCTATTAATGAAAAAAAAAACACATGTTATCCCATTCATATAAATTACACAAAGGTACATAAAAGTTCGAATTAATCAGGAAAGTGCGACTAAAATAACCGCAATACGAGATTTTAATAATATATTATCAGATGGGATGATTTTCTTATGTGTTGTTTGTCTTCTAAATAGTACAGAGTTCCTTATAATTTCTGATCTCCTAGTTCTTCGCAAAATATTTGCATTAATAACACCATTCATCATTTAGTCGTGCCCAATAAATTATATTTTTGCATGAGTTACAGCGCCCTGATGGGGCGCGTGAAGTGTACTTTTTTTAATATTATCACCCGCCACACTAAAACGCAATCAGTGGGGCGCGTGAGAAGCAAAAAATATTTGACAGTTCCACCTGCCCCACTAGTGGGACGAATAGTGGGGAACACGGGAACTACCCAATGTTTACAATACAAGTGAATTAAATTAAAAATTCCCCCAACGCATTCAAAATATGTAATTTTGTGGTTGCAACCATCTTTTAGTTTTTCAGATGTTAGTTTATTAAAATCTGTTTTTTATAGTTTGTATTTTTCTACTAATCAAACCTTTTTGTTTAATTCCCATGTTGAGGGAAAAAATGTAATCACCATTTCATGGCGGCTAAGAACACTAGACTATTTCTACCTAAAAAAAACAATCTCAAAAAATCAAAAAAAAACCGTAATACAGAAACAGACAGACATGTCATACTTATAATACCCCGTATTTTTGCGTGGGGAGTTAAAAAATAAATTGTGACGTTACTGCCATGATAAAATTTTATGAGAATAACCCTCTATAAAAAATCATCTGCTCTAGTTGTCAACTTATAAATGACATGGACTTCAAGGTGACTGTCCATTATACCGTATCATACAATAATAATAATTGTCTGAACATGCCAAACCGAAAAATAGCATCGGGCCCTTTTTACACTAAACGATTCGTGAATATTTAAATTCACCTTTGTAAATAAACGGCATAAACTCACTATTTTTTTTATGCATAAACTCATTATTTACTTTGGCTTCGTGCCGACTGCAGCTACTCCTTAAAGAAGATCTTCGTACAGGATCGAACCGGTCGGCACAAAGCCGAAATAAATACAACTGAGTTTATGCCGTTTATTTACAAATATGAACATCTGGCCCATGCCATTATTGCTCATAGCTCAAAATTAGGTTTAGGTAGATAACCGCATTATATATATATATACCACGGCAGTATTGTATGCATTGAAAAGTAAGAGAACATCGATGCGAGCCTTGCACGGAGCGTTAACAATAAATATCGCTGAGAATATGTTGCTGATACTGACAGGTCTATGCATGGCATGCAATGTTGTCAAACAACTGCGTGTAGGGACCAGACTGCAGTGAGTGTACGGGTTTATAGCCACGAATGATGACCGATAAAAAGATAATAATATAAACTTGTTTCCGTTATTAATAAAGAAAACTCATCAAAGTTCATCTGTTGCCAGTTCAACGAAAAAGGTTAACACGTAAAGATGCTTGAACATGTAAGCAACATATTATATTGATAGGCATGCAAAAATGAAAATGGTACTGCATTCTCGTGATTAGATTCTGTTTTGAACACGGGCAAAATACGAGAGAAAGGAGAAATGCAAACGGGCATATGGTACGGTATAGTGGGCAAACCTCTTAAAACTCATTTCTTGCAATGTTATTTTGGAATATTTTCTAATAAACATACACATTAGCTATTTTTAACATATTTACAGCTGAACTAATCAAATTTGGTATAATAGGTAGCTTAGGCTCTATAAGCCTCTCTAGGCTCTTGAAAATAGGTATAAGTAGGTACTTTTCAATGGGTAAAACTGGATAGGAATAAATGAAGCTAGGACATGGGCCTACAGAACATATTATGCGCTAGTTGTACCTAAAGATAGCATGCAATTAGACCTGGTCGAAGATGTGGTATGCATTTGTCCTCTAATCGATTATCATGCATCGATTCAATCGTCAAAATATTCACAACACTGGCTAAATACGAGTCAGTAGACAAGGATAGCTATTTGGAGAATACGCTTTATTAGAAAGAGAGGCAATTTGCCTGACCAGTATAACTTGATCCCTCGCTAGAACAAAAAATAATCATAATTTTGAGGATTATTTTACATATCTGGGGATATTAAAATCGATTTAATAAATTTAGATATTTTATATGTCTACTTTATTATATAATAATACAGTAAACAGTTTAAAAAAAAAAATAAGAAGTCGTGATTTTTTTGTTAAAGAGAATATTCCGTGAGGCCCGCGTAGTTCCTTAAACTGGCCGCTACTAAACGGCGCGTCACGTGGCGCTACGAGTGGGGTAGCAAATACAACCAGTGTTGATATACAAAAAATCCGCCGATGCCCTCCCCCTGATGATTTACAACTAAATAGTATAAATTATGCTGGACTCTGTTCGGAACGCAGCATATTTGGATAATGGTCACATTAGTTTTCATAATTCCGTTATCCTAACCACCATATTACAAGCATTAAGTTGCTTAGTTTGGGGTTAGGTGGCGCTGTGTGAAATGTCCTGAAATATTTATTTATTTAATTGTATTTTGATCAGTGTTTACGGAATTCATGCCTAGTTTAAAGAATTAACATTTGAAGATATTATAACACTAGCTGCGCCCAGCGGTTTTACCCGCAGTACTTATGTAGCCTATGTGTTATTCCAGGGTCTAAGCTATCTCTGTACAAAATTTCAGCTCAATCGGTCCACCCGTTTAGGCGTGAAAGAGTAACAAACATCCCGACATCCAGAAATCCATTGTTACAAACTTTAGTTTATAATATTAGTAACATTTTTAATATTTATAGGTCGTGATGCACTAGCAACTTCTCTGCCACTACTCAAGTATTTCACAAAGAGTGCAAAGGCGGAAAAGATCTCACAAACTATATGGATAGCTGCTGATCTCAACAACCCTCAGTCGAGGAAGTTATTGAAGAATGCTCTTACTTTTATGGTAAGTCATATATTTAATTTGTCATTAGTTTAATCTACAATTTCGCAGGCAAAAATTCAATCCCGCCAAACTTAGAAAGTGGAAATTTTAATACAAAATCTTGGATATTCGTTTATGTGAATAGGGTAATGTTATTTTTTTCAACTTTTTAATGGTTTTGAATGAATCTCATTTTAGCAATGGAAGTTAGAACTAAATTACTAATTAGTCTGATAAGGCTAGATTGCAGTATATTGATATACTTATTGATGGTGTAAGTGTATCATACAAAAAAAAGTTATTGATTCATATTTTAAACTCTTAGAAAATAATTAAAACCCCGTCGGCTGTTACAAACAAACACATTTAAACAAAATTGATAGACTCAAGCAAAATAATTTCTAATGACATTTTCTTAGTATTAGGTCATATTTTTCATTGACTAATTTGTGTTGTACTTACAGAAAGAGTCAGGCGGTATCCGCGTGGCTTTCATACCAAACGTGGATGGTAACACAGGCGATCAGTCTCTCAACAAAGTAGTCCTGGCCGCTCTGAACACGCTCACACCGCACGAGGCGACCAACTATGTGGTTAAACTGCTGGAGAACGAGGGGTGCCACGAGGCGGGCAGGCAAGACTGTGATATATTGGTAAGTTTTATATTCATACACAATGTAGGTAATAACACAGGCGATCAGTCGCTCAATAAAGTAGTCCTGGCCGCTCTGAACACGCTCGCACCGCACGAGGCGACCAACTATGTGGTTAAACTGCTGGAGAACGAGGGGTGCCACGAGGCGGGGAGGCAAGACTGTGATATATTGGTAAGCTTTATATTTATACACAATGTAGGTAATAACACAGGCGATCAGTCTCTCAACAAAGTGGTCTTGGCCGCTCTGAACACGCTCGCACGGCACGAGGCGACCAACTATGTGGTTAAACTGCTGGAGAACGAGGGGTGCCACGAGGCGGGGAGGCAAGACTGTGATATATTGGTAAGCTTTATATTTATACACAATGTAGGTAATAACACAGGCGATCAGTCTCTCAACAAAGTGGTCTTGGCCGCTCTGAACACGCTCGCACCGCACGAGGCGACCAACTATGTGGTTAAACTGCTGGAGAACGAAGGGTGCCATGAGGCGGGGAGGCAAGACTGTGATATATTGGTAAGTTTTATATTCATACACAATGTAGGTAATAACACAGGCGATCAGTCGCTCAATAGAGTAGTCTTGGCCGCTCTGAACACGCTCGCTCCCCACGAGGCGACCAACTATGTGGTTAAACTGCTGGAGAACGAGGGGTGCCACGAGGCGGGGAGGCAAGACTGTGATATAATGGTAAGCTTTATATTTATACACAATGTAGGTAATAACACAGGCGATCAGTCGCTCAATAGAGTAGTCTTGGCCGCTCTGAACACGCTCGCTCCCCACGAGGCGACCAACTATGTGGTTAAACTGCTGGAGAACGAGGGGTGCCACGAGGCGGGGAGGCAAGACTGTGATATAATGGTAAGCTTTATATTTATACACAATGTAGGTAATAACACAGGCGATCAGTCGCTCAATAGAGTAGTCTTGGCCGCTCTGAACACGCTCACACCGCACGAGGCGACCAACTATGTGGTTAAACTGCTGGAGAACGAAGGGTGCCATGAGCCGGGCAGGCAAGACTGTGATATATTGGTAAGTTTTATACGTTTTCTTTAGTATAAGGCCATTGGCATATTACAGTACGTCAATACATACAATATGAAGCTACTGATCTTCCGAGTAAAATGCCCGTTATTTGCTCGCACTATTTGGCAAATTTTGAAATATAAATTTTTAGAATTAATTTATTGAAAATTCCTTAAGAACAGCCCTCCATAATATTATTGCACACATTTAAAAAGTTAAAAAAAAATTCATGACATTTTTAAATATATCAAACTGGAAACACTTTTAAAATGTGTGCAATAATATTGAGGGCTGTTCTTAAGGAATTTTCAATAAATTAATTCTATGAATTTATATACGCTCTTAAAAGTGTGTCTAGTTGAATTCAATTAGACTTTTTTATTTTCGAAATCTACTTTTATTATTTATACTTTACATGAATCTACTATTCATATAAAGTCTTGTTTAACTTAGCCATATATAGCTTAAACACAAGACAAGAACACAAGAACAAAGTGTCTTCACCCTGATAGAGACAGTAAGAATACGTGTTATTGGACACTTTCTTAGATTAACTCATATTAGAAACTTAAGTTAGAACTAAATTACTTATTAGTCTAATAAGACTAGATTGTAATCTTTTGATACACTTATTCTAATAGTAGGTGTATGAAACAAAAAAAAAAAAAAAAAAAATAGCTTAATCAAATTTTCATTTCCCCAGCCGGAGTTAGTACCAGCTTTAAACAAATACTCGTGGGTATTGAAAGCGGCGCGCGTGGTTTGCGCTCGTTCTTTGAAACTGCGCGCCGGAGCTCGGGCGATCGTACACAACTCCCGTCTCATTGGACCCTTCAATGATGACGAGGACTTCTCGCTTGAAGACTTACAACTGCTTGAAAGGTAATTTGTTTAGCTATATAGTATTATTTATTAATACCAAATAATAATACAATAGGTACTTATAAATTAAATTCGCCTAAGAAAGACACGTCAAGAAAGCTCCCGTGCACACCCCGACCCAAAAGTGCCCATAAGGCTGGCCGCATTACCCCGCTGTATATCCAATAGCCATTGACACTTGCTGCGTGAGGTAGGAAGCAGAGCGAGGGTCCTTACCTACCCCACAAAGTCGCCTTCCCAGCTCCGCGACGAATTCCTTCGCATCCGAGCACCACGGACCTATGTATATATATAATATTGCCGTGATTCATTATATAATTTGTGAGTTTGATAGAGTTTATTTTCTTATTTTTAAGAATTATTTTCTGGCCTCAATAATTTAATTAAAATAAGGTGGTAAACCGCCTAAGTTCCGATTATGTGATTCTAATTCTTTGGAGCTGTGGGAGGTCGCTGGTGTGGAACGCTACCTGTGTCGACACATTAGTGTCCTCTCACTTCTCTATTAGTTAAATTATTATATATTATTGGAACGAAGTTCCTTATTGCGCGTTGTGAAAGGGGGCTAGACGGAAAAAATTCTTACGAAAAGGTGTCACGACACTTTTCTTAATATTAAATTTGTCTTAATCCTAAAGGGCGAGGAAATTTGCGCATATCCAACCTATGGATACATATTTCTTCGGTTTGCGGTAGAGACCGTGGGACTCTGGGGGAAAGACGCTATGGAGCTTTCTCTTATTAATGTTCTATTTTACTTTAGGTTCAGCAGTCAAGTATACGGCGACAAATTATCTGAAATATTCGATGTCAAAAAGAAGTCCACGAAGATCGATATTTTCGATGATGGTAAGTCTTATATCTCTTTTATACACTTTAACAAACACTTCAAAATCTTTTAAAAATCTCATCAATTTAGGGAATTAACTACAGTAAATTACGTAAATACATAAAAGTTTAATTGATGCAGTGGTTGACTAAAAACATTTAATAAATTATGAATAGATACAATTTTTTAGTGAAAGTTAGGTATATATTTGCAAATCTATATTATATTTATGCGTCTTCAAAAGGCGGGTTTTGGATCTTTTATAATATATCTGAAATCTATGAATAAACAATTTCTAAGTAATTTTCTCCCATATTATACCTTCCTCAGATGACACGGATGAAGACACAGAGACGATCATTCAACTGTCGCCCGAAGACAGGTTGAAAGTGATATCGGTGCTTGCTTCGCGCAGCTCCCGTGTTAGGACCGCATTACCGAGCAATCTCAAAACGGAACATTCGCTCGTTGAACTGCCGCCGCTGTATGAGAATGAAGCTGCTGTTGAGGTAAGTTGTCGTTACAATAATAAGGCTTGTAATCAGGAGTTTTAAAGCCGTGCTTTCAAATAAAAAACTCCGCTTGGAGGCTACTGTCATGAGATTTCTTTATGAGTCCCGGTTAAACTCAAATTTTCTATTGCTGCGTTTTAAGGGGCTGCATATTCCGTACTAAAGATAAACTTTCAGTACACTAAACACATAATATGGAAATTGTTACTTTCTTAGCAAATTAAGCTCCTTGTGCGTGCTACTTACTCTCTTGACGTATTTAGAAATATCTATAACTAGTTGCGCCCAGCGGTTTTAACCGCAGTACTTATGTAGCTTATGTGTTATTCCAGGCTCTAAACTATCTGTATACCAAATTTCAGCTCAATCGGTCCACCCGTTTAGGCGTGAAAGAGTAACAAACATACATCCAGACATCCATTCTTACAAACTTTCACGTTTATAATATTAGTAAAATTTGTAGAATTTACTTTTTGAAAATGTTCGTAGAAACTGGAAACCTTTATGATAAAATATTATTATCAATTTTATATTATCTGGTCTTGTGAACGTATGCAGTATGCAGCCCCTTAAAACGCACCAAATGAAGAAAACGTAAGAGGCCGCTGCAGAACAAAATAGACCTTTTTGTTTTTTTGCTGTTTTTGACGCATGCAAAGACCAGCCTCTCTTTACAAAAAGTGATTGTATGATATAGATAGTAGCAGTGTTGGACCCGGCGTCGACGGCGGCGCAGCGTTTGGCGCCGCTACTGTTGGTGCTGCGGCGTGTGGTCAACTGCCGCCTCAAGCTGTTCCTCAACCCGCAGGATAAGAACTCTGATATGCCGCTTAAGAGGTCAGTGTCTTCATTTTTCTACCTAAGGACAGGATTGGATATATATTTCACACTAGATGTCTACTTGTGGCAGGGTTGGCAGAACACGTTGCCATTCTCCATTTTAGGATAAAATCCGTCATATTTTCATGTCAAATTTAAACCTTGAACAACTACCAATCCGTTACAAAATCAAATGTAACGTTTTTTTTCATTTTGCATTATACAGTTCCTCTGATGTAGCGTTTTTCTAATTAAAATATAATATGTACAGTACATAAATATGTTAAGTTTATACCCTACAAATAGCCATCGATTTGTGATTGAAATTCGTGCCATCTTCTACAGTAATTCTACAGAATCAATATGCTGTTTTGTTGGAGTATAAACCCAAATTTTATATAATACTAAGTAATATGCCTATCCCCAGTTTCTACCGCTACGTGTTAGAGCCAGAGCTACAGTTCACCACAACGGGCGCGTTGTCAGGCGGTGCGTTGGCTCGCTTCGCCCGCTTGCCACACGCTCCCCTACTATCTATGGAACTACGTACTCCGCCCAACTGGCTCGTCGAGTGTGTAAAGTCTGTGTACGACTTGGATAACATTAGACTTGCTGATGTTGACACCGTTGTGCATAGGTGAGATTTATAACCATTATTTTCGTTGTTTTCTCAGCTAGAATTGCTATTAAAAGATCTTTATATAATATATTCTATGTAATGTATGTATAGGTCTATGTAATTATTTTCTAGCTACTATCAATTATAATTATTTTTTAGTCAATAATCTTCACTCATGAAGACCAAGCCAAATATCCTATAGATACCAAAATTGATTCTCTTTAGACATATTATGTGTTTTTCATTTATGCTTCTAAGTAATAATTCTGTAGCTATTACTATGCTGAACTGTACTTATTCTAGCATCAATGGAGAAAAAGTTTAACATCATAGCATTTTATGTGACAAAGATACCCGATCACCAAAGATATTGACCATGAGATATGTAGTGCATCTTTGACATACAGGATTACAATACAAAAAATTAAAATCTAATCTTTCTTCCCCAGTGAATTCGAGTTAGAATACATCCTATTGGAAGGCCACGCGTGGGACACGACCCTAGGCACTCCACCGCGTGGTCTCCAATTAATCCTCGGCTCCAAGGAAAACCCTGAGCTTATGGACACGATCGTGATGGCCAACCTTGGATACTTCCAGTTGAAGGCTAACCCTGGCGCGTGGATACTGCGGCTCAGGCCCGGACGTTCTGAGGAGATCTATGAAATTGTTGGGTGAGTGGGTTTGATGATCCTTGTTAACTAAATGAACTGCAATAACTGTTACTGTTAGTTTTTATTTAAAGAAGACGTATGTAATGTGTGCAAAAACGTGTCCCAAGTCGACTTCTTCAGTTTCTCAAAAGTTTCCAACTTGTTATAAAAACATAAGATGTTTATTTAACTTTAAATTGAATTCATCACCATCATCATCAGTCTCCAATTGTCTACTGGTGGGAATTGGCCTACCTTTGATTGTTTGAAAAACAAAAAAAAATATTATGTTCATATGTACTGTGTTTCATTTTTCAGTAATTTCTTTAATATTCATTTTCTTTTGAGTTTTATTGAGAAGCTATCAAAGCTCAATGATATTTAATTATCGAACCATGGATTATTAATCTACATGCAGCAGTTTTACCTGATAATTCTTAAAAGATCACCACCAGATCGTTAAAAGCTCTATCCATCTTATAATTTCGTAGTCACGAGAACACAGACACGCCGGCCGGCAGCGAGGACATCCAAGTTCTGATGAGCTCGTTCAGGAGTCACGTCATCAAGCTGCGCGTCAGCAAGAAACCCGACAAACAGAACCTCGACTTGTTAGTCGAGAACGACGAGAAAAACTCTGGAGGCATTTGGAACTCTATTGCAAGGTAACAAGGATCACTGATATGGCTAGTGTCTTTATGACAATAAGTGAAAAACTAGCAATAAGATACCCGATAGTAATAAGCATCATGATTACCCATATCAATGATAGTGTCGCTCAGGTTTTTGAAATTCAAAATTCTGCTCCTGTAACCCTGAAATTATAATTGTTGTCATGACTAGTAATTTCGTTTTATTCGGTATTAGTCCAGCAGTTTTCCCCCTAAAAAGTATGTGATCTAGAGTCAATATTAATACCATTATGTTATTTTTAGCACACATTCATTATTATTTATTAAATAAAGTATGTAAGTACAAAAGAAAATGTTTAGTTATAAACGTATTTTTGTTCTATTTAGTTCATTCGGTGGAGGCAGCGACGAGCCAGAGGTCCAAGATGAGACAATCAACGTGTTCTCAGTAGCTTCAGGGCATCTGTACGAGAGGTTCCTCAGGATCATGATGTTGTCTGTACTTAAGAACACCAAGTCACCCGTCAAGTTCTGGTTCTTAAAGAATTATTTGAGTCCATCTTTGAAGGTTAGTTCTTGAAGTCTTTTATTTCTTTGATTAATTTGATTTGTAGCAAGTGAAATTTAAAATATTATTAAACGGACTTCAAACTAGCTGCAATAAACGAGGATAATCACATTTGGAGGGATATTTTGATCCAAAATCAATTTGAATCAAAATCTGTGCCTCGTGTACGCCTAGCGAAAGCTTGAGCTTAATCTATATTTAAGAACGATTTAATTGGTATTTATAAATACCAATTAAGTCGTTCTTAAATATAGATTAATTAGATTGGAGTTTACTCCAACAGAACTGGTTCCCTGTTTACACAGTCAGAGTTAAATCACTATCACCGTTATAAGTTGTATGGCGAATTGCAGTTTTAATAATTATCAGTGAATATACAAAAAAAGTGGCTGTGACATAGAGATGGACAGACATGATGAATCCATAAGGTTAAGGTTTTTTGCCATTTAGCTACGGAGCCCTAAAAAATATACACAAATAAAATATACAACTCAAAAGAAAAAAAAACGTTGCACGAAAGTAGAGTTTTCCCAAATGTTTATAATATTTTAGGACAGTCTACCCTACATGGCTCAAGAATACGGTTTCCAATACGAGCTGGTTCAATACCAGTGGCCGCGTTGGCTACAAAAGCAGCGCGACCGACAACGTACCATCTGGGGGTACAAGATCCTCTTCCTCGATGTATTGTTCCCGCTACATGTCAAGAAAATCATATTCGTTGACGCTGATCAAGTAAGTTTTTTAATTCACTTCAACTTTATTAATGTTTTTTTTCATGTGTCCTTTTATGCCTCTGTGGTAATACAAGAGTTCTTTACTGCTCTAGTTGTTGTTTTATTGTTTCATTTTTTATCCTCTACTCATCTACTTTTACAGTTTTCCGTAACTTTTTCAATTTATTATTCTTTATTTTTTATCTTTACCTTTACTAGGGATGTAACTTTATCACAGGTTTTTTTTCTCTCGTCTTCTCTTCCTATTTTTTTTACGTGGGTTTTTTTTGTACAGCAATTATATTTGTGCCATTTTTTTAAAGATTGTCCGTGCTGATTTGAAAGACTTGGTTGATTTGGATTTGGGAGGAGCACCGTACGGATACACGCCTTTCTGTGATAGCAGGAAAGAGATGGAAGGGTTCAGGTTAGTATTGGTTTTTTGACCATTTTTAAATGTGAAAAGCGAGACTTCTTTAATTTGAATTTTTTGTCCACATTTTGTTTTGCTCCTATTCAGTTACTGTTGGTAAAATGTTGAGTAGTGCTTCACCATCAAAATTTAATTTAATTCCGGCGTTCTAATATGAACCTTAAATCGTATGTCGTAAAGTCACAATCTCCGGAAGATAAAGGTTTTTTTGTCTCGCTGGTTCAGCGTGCTAACCTTGACTTCTCCTATATTTTTTATTTACATCCTATTGTAATTACTATAAATAAACTCTCAGGTTCTGGAAGCAAGGCTACTGGCGCAACCACCTCCAAGGCCGCAGCTACCACATCAGCGCCCTTTACGTGGTAGACCTCAAGCGGTTCCGTCGCATCGCCGCCGGGGACCGCCTCAGGGGACAGTACCAGGCGCTCAGCCAGGACCCTAACAGCTTGTCTAACTTGGGTGAGATATAACATTCATACATAACACTATATTATAGTATTCTATTTGAAGCGGTTCCGTCGCATCGCCGCCGGGGACCGCCTCAGGGGACAGTACCAGGCGCTCAGCCAGGACCCTAACAGCTTGTCTAACTTGGGTGAGATATAACATTCATACATAACACTATATTATAGTATTCTATTTGAAGCGGTTCCGTCGCATCGCCGCCGGGGACCGCCTCAGGGGACAGTACCAGGCGCTCAGCCAGGACCCTAACAGCTTGTCTAACTTGGGTGAGATATAACATTCATACATAACACTATATTATAGTATTCTATTTGAAGCGGTTCCGTCGCATCGCCGCCGGGGACCGCCTCAGGGGACAGTACCAGGCGCTCAGCCAGGACCCTAACAGCTTGTCTAACTTGGGTGAGATATAACATTCATACATAACACTATATTATAGTATTCTATTTGAAGCGGTTCCGTCGCATCGCCGCCGGGGACCGCCTCAGGGGACAGTACCAGGCGCTCAGCCAGGACCCTAACAGCTTGTCTAACTTGGGTGAGATATAACATTCATACATAACACTATATTATAGTATTCTATTTGAAGCGGTTCCGTCGCATCGCCGCCGGGGACCGCCTCAGGGGACAGTACCAGGCGCTCAGCCAGGACCCTAACAGCTTGTCTAACTTGGGTGAGATATAACATTCATACATAACACTATATTATAGTATTCTATTTGAAGCGGTTCCGTCGCATCGCCGCCGGGGACCGCCTCAGGGGACAGTACCAGGCGCTCAGCCAGGACCCTAACAGCTTGTCTAACTTGGGTGAGATATAACATTCATACATAACACTATATTATAGTATTCTATTTGAAGCGGTTCCGTCGCATCGCCGCCGGGGACCGCCTCAGGGGACAGTACCAGGCGCTCAGCCAGGACCCTAACAGCTTGTCTAACTTGGGTGAGATATAACATTCATACATAACACTATATTATAGTATTCTATTTGAAGCGGTTCCGTCGCATCGCCGCCGGGGACCGCCTCAGGGGACAGTACCAGGCGCTCAGCCAGGACCCTAACAGCTTGTCTAACTTGGGTGAGATATAACATTCATACATAACACTATATTATAGTATTCTATTTGAAGCGGTTCCGTCGCATCGCCGCCGGGGACCGCCTCAGGGGACAGTACCAGGCGCTCAGCCAGGACCCTAACAGCTTTTTTTTTTTTTTTTTTTTTTGTTAGCGCCGGGAAAAAATGCGTTACGCATACCCTTCCATCGGGGGTATGGGAGGGTTATGTGGGACTCCCCGTGCAGGGCAACTGCACGGGTATACCCACTAAAACAACCCGGCGGCACTCCCGCATCGTCTTTGGGACGGAGGCCTGGGAATCGGCAGAGCCTTGCATCCAGTCCTCCGTCGACGACTGCCCGCCTTCACAAAGGCGGGCCCTACACGCCCCTCTCAACAGGGAGGGGCCCGGGAACGGTCCCGAGTGCTCGGACGTTCCCTCCGACGGTGGAGGTGAATGTGCAATGCGGATGAAGGCGCCCCCGCGCCTGTCATCCGCTATTCACCACCGGGGGGCTGGCGTAGACTCATATAGAGTCGCCTTGCCCTACCTCGATTTGAGTTGCGGGTCGCCTGAGACATCGTGGCGAGAGGGCCGTGCTGTCTCAGTCGCTCCGCAGCCTCCTTCCGCGTCATCACGTTCTCGCAGAAGGAGGCAACAGCTGCCCAAGCCTCCTCGCTTCCCAGCATAGATGAAAGCACACTGGGGAGCGAGAGGTCCGGCCCGACCACTGACGTCAGGCTCCGGCGGGCAACAACCCATTCTGGGCACACCTCAAGGGTGTGCTGTGCCGAGTCCGCTGTCGCACCACAACCGAGACACGACGGGGACTCCCTCACCCCGATCCGATGCAGGAACGTCCCGAAGCTACCGTGCCCGGTCAGGATCTGCACCAGGCGGAAGGAGAGGAAGCCGTGCGGCCGCTCGAGCCATCCCTCCAGGACTGGCGCGAGCGCGTCTAGCGTCCAGCGGCCAAATTTGGCGTTGACGAGACTCTCCGTCCAGCGGCGGATGACGGCCTCACCCGCGTCGCGTCGAACGGCCTCCCGTTCCTCCTGCGCAGGGCTCTCCCCGAGTGCCCTGCGCTCCGCAGTCCATTTGTACACCCTGGCGTGCACCGTCGCCTCTAGTTCCCAAGGCGGGGTGCCAGCCAGGGCGCACGCCGCCGTAAAGCTTGTCGTGCGGTACGCTCTCACCGTCCGCTGTGCAATGGCCCTTTGGGGCCTGCGGATAGCGACAGCGTTCTCTCGTCTCCCGAGAGTATCCGCCCAGATGGGTGCCCCGTATAGGGCCATACTTTTAATAATGCCGGCGTACAAACGCCGGCATCGCGCCTTAGGCCCTCCTATATTTGGGAGGAGGTGTGAGAGTGCGCCCGCCGCTTTTACCAGGCGCTTCGCCAGGCCCTCCATATGTGGCCGAAAACTCCACCGGCTATCTATGACCAGACCCAAATATTTAATTTGGTCCTTCACGTCTATCCTAACGCCCTTAACCACAATGTGGGCGTTAGAACGGACGAACTGCCATGGACCGCTAAAATATACGGCCTCGGTCTTATGCAGTGCCACCTTCAGTCCGAGGCGACGGATCCTTTCTGCAACTAAGGATCCGCCCGCAGAGGCCAACCTTGCTGCCTCACCAAAGTGCCTCCCCCGGGCAGTGAGAAGGGTGTCATCCGCGTAGCAGATGACACTAGTTCCCCGGAGGAGGGTTCCCCGCAGGAGCCAGTCAAAACCGATATTCCACAGGAGTGGACCAAGAACCGACCCCTGTGGAACACCGGTCTCCGAACTGTAACGGAGTATGCGCCCCGTCCTATCTGCGAGAAGAACTTCGCGGCCCTCAAGGTAGCTGGCCAGCAGCCGCCGCATGTATGGAGGCACTCCGTGAAACCGGAGGGCCTCCAGAATTGTTGAGTGGGGGACGGAGTTAAAGGCATTGGCAATGTCAAATGACACAGCCAGCACTCCGTCCCCTGCATCCATGGCCTCTTTCACCTGGCCTTTGAGTCGGGCCAGGGCATCTATGGTGGAGCGGCCCCTCCGAAAACCAAATTGGGCATCGGAGAGGTCCGGACCTACCTCACGAAGGTGGTGGTTCAAACGACCGGCGATAACCCTCTCGAAAAGCTTACCGACCTCATCTAACAAAACGATGGGCCGGTATGCCGAGGGGGAATCTGTCGGTCGCCCTTCTTTCCGGAGGAGGCAGAGTTGTCCCTCCTTCCATAGTTTCGGGAACCTACCAGCAGTGAAGCACGCACTGAATAGGTCCCGAAACTTATCCTCCATCTGTGAGATGGCAATGACCAGCACACGCGCCGGGACGCCGTCCGGCCCGGGAGCCGTCTTTTTGGCGCGGAGACGAAGCTTCGCTACGCCAAATTCCGCTGACGAGACTGGAGGGATCTCTTCCTCCAGTGTGACCATCTCCTGCGAGAAGGACATTGCCGGGGGGATGAAGTCGGCCCGTGGAGGGAACAGGGACCGAACCACCCCATCCAACACAGATGGCTCAAGGGTCTCAGCGGGTGGGGGACCAAAGCGGCGGAGCTTGTTCCGCGCCGCTTTATATGGTGTCCCATAAGGGTCCTTGTTAAGACCCTCCAGCATTTCGGTTCTCGCCGCGGTAATCGCAGTCGAGATGGCCGTCTTCAGATCCTCCTTAGCTTTCACATAAAGGTTGTAAAGGCGGTCCTCCTCAGCCAGGACCCGCGGTCTGAGCCGTCGACTCCGCGTGTAGTCTCTCCTGCTTGCCACGCAGGCCGACCGGAGCTCCGCCAGTTCCGCCGACCACCAGTAAATGGCGTGACGGGGCGGCGGACGGCGGGACCGAGGCATGCTGGAATTGCACACCTTGGTCAGGGACCTCCGAAGCTGCACCGCCGCAGCGTCCACATCTAGGCCCTCACCAGGGGGCGTCAACCAGTCCTGGAGGAAAGCCGTCTCCTCAGCCAACTCTCGGTCCAGACGGGAGATGGCCCACCGCGGAAAGGGGGATTTGCCTGAGGGAACTGTCCCCCGGGGGCCCCGGGTGGAGATGTCGAACCGTATGTAACGGTGATCCGACATGGTCTCCACCATCTCCACCCGCCAGTTCTCCACGCGGGCAGCCAGCGCAGGGGTGGCAAACGACACGTCCACCACGGACCCTCCCCGCTGCCGTACACACGTCTGAACCGATCCTCTGTTAAGAAGACAGACTCCGGCCGACGCCATCCACATATGGAGGGCACGGCCCCGGGGGTAGCTGGTGACAGCCGTGTTGTCCCAGGCCTCCGATCTGGCATTAAAGTCCCCGCAGATGAGGACCTGCCGCGGCGCCGCTCTTTGAATCGCCGCAGAAAGGACCTCAAGGAGGTCCTCAAATTCGTTATAGGGGCGGCTTGGGGAGAAATACACGCCTATGATGGCTATCTTTCCCCATGTAGCAGCCACGTAACCTATGCCTCTCTCTAAAAGCGAGAGAGGGGGAGAAGAGGGCCGTGCCAGTAGCGCCACCACGTCGCTATCATCTCCCAGCCACTGGCCGTACACCGCGTACGGCTCGGCAACCACCGCCACATCCACTGCCCACTCGGCCATGGACTGCATAAGCAAGTCCTGGGCCGATCTGCAGTGGTTTATATTCGCCTGGAGAATACGATGTGCGATTTTATCCATTATTCGGACATCGTATTCTCCTCTGCGGCCGCTGGGGTTCCCGGAGTGGGAACAGCGGAAGAATCGGCTGGCCGGGTCGGCACCTGCATTTTACCCTTCTTGGGGGGAGGATTGCAGTTCCTCCCCTTCATTATGTGACCCGCCGGACGACCACTGGCGGCGCACACGGCGCAGCGCGGAGTTGGCGCCTTACAGGAAGCGGACTTGTGCCCTTCCTGGCCGCAGCGATAACAACAATTTGTTCTATCGACGCTGGACGGACAGAGCGCCCGAGTGTGTCCGATGGCGAAGCACTTGTAGCAGCGCAGAGGCTGCTCACCAAGTGCCCGGACCACACTCGAGCTAAAACCAATGAGAAGCCGACCCCTAGCAAGGACGGCCTCGGCCGCTGCAACTGGGCACTCAACACGAATGGTGCCCAAGCCACCTCGGCCAGATCTAATGTCCCGGCCTTTAACCGCTGCCGCATCGCATCCGCCAACGGCGGCGACTTTTGCGACGACCTCCTCTTTTGTTACTGAGTCGTCGAGGTCAACCACCTCGAGCGACACAGTTTTTACGGGCCGAGCTACTTTGGCCACATCTGCGATGACCTCTTGCAACTTAGTTGCAAAGAGGTCGGCGTTGGCACTTCCCTGCGCCCCTGGGAACTCAAAAATGCGTGCACCGGTTTGGGTTCGGCGACACGCAACTTTCTCTATCCCGAGCTGGGCGGGATCGACGCTGATGCGCGCCCGCTGGAGAACGGACATGTATGTCTCACCTTTTTTGGTGGCCTCCTCTGTGAGGGTAACCACGACCGCCGCAGACTTTGGAGCAGTCAAACGTTTTTTCGTTCCAGCACTCTTAGCACCCTTAGCTGTCGGAGCAGCAGTGGAGGGCTTGGGAACCGTTTTTTTCCCCACCCCTTTACCCTTGCCGCTCGTCTGGGGCGGGCGTGAGGGAGCGGAGGCAGGTACGGCTGCCACCTTCTTTCCCTTACTCTTCCTGACCACTGTTGTCCACGAGTTGGACGGTGTGGTGGCAGGAAGAAGGGCATCTTCTCTCTGGGAGGATGGCCCAGGCATTGGCTCTCCTCGAAAGGAGGGCCTTGGCTCCAAGGAGAAGAGCTCCGGTGACAGCTCTCTCTGAGAGGGGGGGGGGCCCGCCGTTGGCTCTCGCTGAGAGGGCGTCAACCCCCGTCTCTTATCGGCCGCAAGCGGAGGTCGGAGACGTTTCTCCGGCAGGAGTCGGTCTTCGATGCCTGCGAGGCACGCTCTCGTGAAGGCCCTCTCCTCCAAGACTACCTTTCGAATGATCTCCTCAAGGTTGGAGGGGGCCCCGACCGCTGTCTCCTGCCCGGCCTGTACTGGCCGTGCGGTAATTTCGACCAGCTTGCTCTGCAGCTGGTCGATTTCGGCTTGTAATTGGCTGACTTTCGCCTGCAACTGCTGGGTTTCGTCAGTCGCTACCCGCTGCATGAGCTCTTTTATTATGTTTCTCATGCTGGTGGTCCTACATTGAAGGGACTTTAAAGAGACTTTAGCCCCCTTGATTTTTGAGGATTTCTCCAGCGTTTGGAAGATCATCTCCTCGTCCTCTTGGGCCATTAGCCCAAGCTCCTCCTTGGAGTACTTAGCGTAGCTCATAGTGAGCAAGGACTTCCTCCGAGGCGGAGCTGGTGAATCCTGCACCGTGCGCTCCAATAGAGCCAGGTGATTCTGCGCCTCCACCAGACCCACGTTATGGGTATTCCCCGCCGCGACTTTGGGGTTTTTCACCTTTTTCGCCTTCACCTTCTTGGCCTTCGAGTTATTCGAGTCCGAGCTGTTACCCTCGGCTCGAACCTTCAAGAAGGCCCTCTTGCGGGTTGGCCGGTTGTCGACGGACATGGTCGAGTCCGAGGCGAACCCCATGGACTCGAAGTCGACGTCGACGTCCGACTCGCCCACACTCCTGAACATCAGGCTGGCCACAGATGGAGCGCGGCTTACCTCTGATGCCGAGGCATCAATGTCGTTGGGGTCCTTAAAAGGACCTTTCAGGGAGCACCCATGGGTGTCCCTGTTCGGCTTATTAAGTTCCGCCATGATATATGTTAATTTATCCGCCAATTTGCCGCCAAGTGTTGCGCACGAGATTTGGTCACCCGTCTGCCACTCCGTTACGGTGGTCAGACGGGGTCCAGGGCAGACTACGAGGAAGTATCTGTACGCACTTGGGGCCTGCCCCAACCCTAACAGCTTGTCTAACTTGGGTGAGATATAACATTCATACATAACACTATATTATAGTATTCTATTTGAAGCGGTTCCGTCGCATCGCCGCCGGGGACCGCCTCAGGGGACAGTACCAGGCGCTCAGCCAGGACCCTAACAGCTTGTCTAACTTGGGTGAGATATAACATTCATACATAACACTATATTATAGTATTCTATTTGAAGCGGTTCCGTCGCATCGCCGCCGGGGACCGCCTCAGGGGACAGTACCAGGCGCTCAGCCAGGACCCTAACAGCTTGTCTAACTTGGGTGAGATATAACATTCATACATAACACTATATTATAGTATTCTATTTGAAGCGGTTCCGTCGCATCGCCGCCGGGGACCGCCTCAGGGGACAGTACCAGGCGCTCAGCCAGGACCCTAACAGCTTGTCTAACTTGGGTGAGATATAACATTCATACATAACACTATATTATAGTATTCTATTTGAAGCGGTTCCGTCGCATCGCCGCCGGGGACCGCCTCAGGGGACAGTACCAGGCGCTCAGCCAGGACCCTAACAGCTTGTCTAACTTGGGTGAGATATAACATTCATACATAACACTATATTATAGTATTCTATTTGAAGCGGTTCCGTCGCATCGCCGCCGGGGACCGCCTCAGGGGACAGTACCAGGCGCTCAGCCAGGACCCTAACAGCTTGTCTAACTTGGGTGAGATATAACATTCATACATAACACTATATTATAGTATTCTATTTGAAGCGGTTCCGTCGCATCGCCGCCGGGGACCGCCTCAGGGGACAGTACCAGGCGCTCAGCCAGGACCCTAACAGCTTGTCTAACTTGGGTGAGATATAACATTCATACATAACACTATATTATAGTATTCTATTTGAAGCGGTTCCGTCGCATCGCCGCCGGGGTCCGCCTCAGGGGACAGTACCAGGCGCTCAGCCAGGACCCTAACAGCTTGTCTAACTTGGGTGAGATATAACATTCATACATAACACTATATTATAGTATTCTATTTGAAGCGGTTCCGTCGCATCGCCGCCGGGGACCGCCTCAGGGGACAGTACCAGGCGCTCAGCCAGGACCCTAACAGCTTGTCTAACTTGGGTGAGATATAACATTCATACATAACACTATATTATAGTATTCTATTTGAAGCGGTTCCGTCGCATCGCCGCCGGGGACCGCCTCAGGGGACAGTACCAGGCGCTCAGCCAGGACCCTAACAGCTTGTCTAACTTGGGTGAGATATTGAAACGAACAGGACTAAACGGTTTTTTTTTATATAAATCACATTAACGTGTAGTAATTTAGTCTGGTTTACCTTATCAAGGTCATAAGTAATTCTAGTTTACAAATCTAAAGATGTAAGAGTCTGTCAGCTAGGTTAAGCCCAAACGGATATTGTTCCATCACTTGGAATAACACAATTCTCATGAGTCTAAGTATAATCCGTTCAACGTAACTGATTCTTAGCTGGATGGCGTGAACTCAGAACTAGCTATTTTGATTCTAGCACCTAACTAAAGAGTAGTTGCTGAAACATTTATTGTATTATAACAACCTTGGCGTGATGCCCTTGGCGTGATATTGTCATCATCAAAAATTTGGATGATATGCTAATAGAATCAACTTGGCCAAACGTTCATTTTTTTCCCTCTGAAATAAAAAATTTAAAATATACTTTTGTTATAGATCAAGATTTGCCCAACAACATGATACACCAGGTAGCCATAAAATCGTTACCGCAAGAGTGGCTCTGGTGCGAGACTTGGTGCGATGAGAAATCCAAGAAATTCGCCAAAACCATTGATCTAGTAAGTTTGACCAATCCTTAGAAAAACTTAAACAATGATATTAGATATTATACAAATATGAAACATTTTGTGGTATTTTATCATTTAAATGTATCATTTATTTGTCATCATCATTTAGTTATGTATTTTGTTTTTCATATTCAACACATTTTTCCTTTTGGTAGACTAATTGCTAAAAGTGACTGTATATCATCATCATCATTTATTTCGCGTTTTTGAAAACTAACGTGAGTGTTATCCATAGTACTATGTAAACGACTAAAACTCAGGGATATAAAGGTCGAAGCTAAGCTAAAGGTTTGGACAATTACGATGTCCTTCATTAGGAGCTCTTGCCTCTCGGTTCTGACCGAGTCGTTTGTTTACATAGTAATATCATTTATTTTCATATTATATATTTTTTCTTCAGTGTAACAACCCGATGACAAAGGAAGCGAAGTTATCAGCGGCGATGCGAATAGTACCGGAGTGGACTACATACGACCAAGAGATCAAGGCGCTACAGGCGCGAGTGAGGCGCGGCTTGTACCAGGCTTCTGATCATGAACAGGTAATAAACATATACCTACTAGACACTAGTCACTAGGACAAACAACAAAGACAAGAATAATAACAAAGAAGTAGGACAACAAGAACAATTCTTCTTTTCGCCATACCCTTTTTAAAATATTTTTTTCAGGACATTACACGCATCGCCACCTAACGCCAAGCTAAGCAACTTAATGCTTGTGTTATGGTGGTTAGGATAACGGATAGAATACTTTGATGAATGAAGAGATTGCAAATTGTCCCGTTTGCAAAATGTCGGCTGGTCGCGAAATATCCCTCTAGCAAAAGGATCCTTCGCAAACATAGATACTAAACTAAACTTCTGCAGAACAAAACAACTGGTGCTTAATCAAATGTAACCAAGCTAAACGTTAAAAATTCATTGATTTCTTATTATATAAATAATAAAAAATTCATTAAAAATTCATTGATTTCTTATTATATATTTCTTATTATTGAGTTTCTTATTTTCAAAGTATGAAAAGGTAACAATGTAGAGTCCTAAAATACAGCTATTCTCACTACATGAATTAAATCTGTAAAAAAACATTAAGCACAGAAACGCACTAGTGGTTAACTGGGGGAGGGGGGGGGGGGGGGGTTTAATATGCAACCGCCTAGGCGGGTTAAAAGCGGCCTTGCAGAAAAGCGCGGTTAGCTACCCCCGCGGTAAACCGCTGATGCGTAAGGGGGCTAAGGTCAATGAAATTATATTTATTGTTTTTGTTTTACCAGGAAAATGAAAGTCATCTCGAAGAGCCATCGAACAATAACGAAGAAGTTAATCCTAGTAAGTAGCTTTAAAATAAAGTTAATATTAAAGTATTGAGATCTAAGTCCTTTATGAATATACATTTTTAAAGTTTTGTTATGAAGACGGACAGGAATAGACACCGTTCTATAATTTTATTATGGCGGACGCGTTCAAGCATCTTAAATATGCAATGTTTTTTTTCTTTTACAGCGCAACCGAAGGCACGACGCACCGAGTTATGATTGTTAGCGCTCTTCAACTTGATAGTGTTTGTGAAAATTTTATTTTTCTAAAATTAGTCAATTTGAGGGTGTCACATGGTGTGGACTTCGGCACTTCATGCTCACTTATGATATTCCATTTTCATTAGTAAATGTTATTTAGACTCCATAATATAAGAATTAGCTGTCATATGTTTTCACTGCACTTTTTTCATTCCGAAGTACCTTTAATATTATAGTAGAGAAAAATTGTCGTAAACGTTGATCAAAGACTTTTGCAATACAATATTGCCATACATACAATATATTTGTGGAAATAGTGTAATCTAGCACTCTGTAAGTCATTGTTAGATCTTATGATCTTAGGCGAAGGGTACACGCTCAATAATTATGTATTGTGCGTCATCATAATTTGATCGTGCACCCTTTTAACTATATTCAATGTAAAAATGTTAAATGTCTATTTATTCTCATGGAATTATATGACTATTTGCCATAAACTAACATATTATTAAACCTATACATATTTCAATAAATTACCAGTGACTTTAGCTTTCATTTATAATAGTTCTATACAATGTTTTACAAAACGGTGTAGTTATAATTCAAGGGGTGCTTTGTCCGTAAAAATGAAGCTTCAAACATAAAATTGAGTCATCAGCCCCCAGCCATATATAATGCGTAGTGGCTAAAGCTATAAAAATGTACTGGGATAAAAGTAGTTATGGAAAAAATAAAGACCACGAAACAACAGGTTAAAAGTAATTTTAGTACATTTTTTGTACTACTGTAGGTATATTTTATTTCATAGGCGTTTGACGCTTGTCTATAGGGAAAGCTCATTCAGATTAGTTTGGAAGATTTTCAATTTTCAAAAACCTACTCTCCAAAAGCGACTCCTATATTGAGGTACAAATGCCTTTTAAATATTACTACATTATTATGTTAAATGTTGTATATGGAGCTATTCAATATTTTTCATATACATATTTGTTGTATGATTTTGTTGTCATATTATGTTGTGATTAAGAGAAAGTGATGTGATTTGTTTAGTTGATAAGTTTCACAATATGGAAGTGGGAACTTCTGATGTTGATTGGTTAAACGAGTGTTATTTTTGTAAGCGCTGAATGTTCTTTGCCATAGCCGAATTTATGAGCAATTTGAGATCTCAGTCTTGACTGATCCTTACAATTATTTTGGGTATGGTTATTTTAATAATTATTTAAACAGATGAGTATCAAATTTTTTTCAGTTGCACTATATTTTTTGTTAAGACTCCATACTTAAAACACTGTTGAAAAAAACAGTATGTACATATATTGAAAATTAGATTACTGTCAAGTCTGTCCAACCATATGTTTCTAATTTAAACATGTATTCAATTATTTGATCGGGTTCAATATTATTACTATACACATAATACTAGATAGTATTATCTTCTTAATTCAATAAAATAAGAAGAAAATGAGTTACTCCAACAGAACACGCTGTCTTTATTATTTAAAAATTATTTAAAAAATAATAATTAACAAATTGATACAAATTCTCTATTGGTAGTGTAAAATATAAGATGTAAAAAATAATTTGAATGATTGGACGAACTATGTCAGTAGTAAGATTTTAATTTTGTCTAAGCACTACTCGAATTTCACTTTGATATCCAAACTGTACAACACAGCACACTAGGGTTTGAGGTCGATTTTTGCTGAAAATAAACTCCGTCAATATTATTTTTGGGTTTTATTTCTTTCAAAATAATGTTTGGGATTCCCTTAAAATTCTCTACTAAACGCCTTGATCTCTGGAGGTGCTGCCAATAAAAGTCATAATTCTAAGTACATTTTTATTTACATCAATAAATATTGTAGACAAGTTGACAAAATACTGTTGGAGAAAAAGTATTGTAGATATATTTTTTAAATTTAAACATAAATTAAGGTTGATATATTAACAACACAATATATTTCTGAGCAAAAACTGTACCATAAAGTAGCTATCGGGTTTATTGCGATAATTTGTTACGGTACGTTTAATTTGTTTGATGGGAAAAAATGCCCTTTAAAAGTTGAGATACACTGTTGTCGTGACACATCGGAATCATACTGGTGTTTACACATTTAGTATAGCTAGGAACACAATTATTAGTGTCATCACAACGCATAATAGGTAGGTACCTAATTAGTGATATTAGCCACACTAAATTTTTTAAACTAATATGATTATGACGTTTCTCGACTCACTGCGTGGTGTACATAGTGTTCCTTAATGAATACGAGTAGTACACCACCTTTTGTAATAAATTTTCGGACAAGATGGTTTTTCTAATTATAATCTACAATCTAATACACATTACGTCTAAGTGCTATCACCTATAGTTTATACATACAATCGAAGATGAAAGGGAATCTAAACATTTAAAACACCCTATATACAACAAACTTACACTACTAAATACTTATTACCTAAATGGCTAAAAGCACACAGACATAGAAACAAGAAATACACATTTGTGTGAAGCAATATACCTACAGCATTTCGGACTACAAATTATACATACTATGTTATTGTCAAATATAAGAGAGCATTTTACACGAAATTAGTATTTTAAATATACTTGTAGCTCCTAAAATCTTCAATCGAGGTAAGAACTGAAATCTAAAAACATACAGCGCTTTCGGACTACATCCGATATCCGATTCGAAGTCGTGAAAATAATGATCCGGAATCCGGCGTAGCCTTAGAACATTTTGTATGGTAGCTCATGCACTACAGTGACAGACCGAAGTACTTAATAGTAGTCAAGCAGCAATTTTTTTGGCTACTTCTTTACGTTATTTGTTCGTCATTGGTCTAGACGGATTGGGATGAAGTGCGAAAGTTCTCGTAATCCTTTTTCAAGTTCTGAAATATTTTGTAAAAATCTATTGGGCGTAAGTAAAACGTCGTAATTTATTCATAAACAATTAGTTTGAGATCGCAGTAGGTACATAATTGAATAAGCAATTTGCTGCTCTACATTTTCTCCACTAAAATGAAGGAGTAATTACAGGTGACACATTTTATCTCTCGAGTGTTCCATTAATAGCCCAGTCAAATTAGGGCTTTCACCTCGGAATGAAAGATAATAAGCTGCAAATTGGTATGAACCTTTGTTTTGTCATTCTAAATGTTGTCTCAAAAGTCACAATCGTTATCGTGTCCGCGTCTCAAGATATTCAAGGTCAAAGGTCACAAAATATGGTTTTTCGCGAATATCTGGCTTCCTATCGGTTAAATGAGATTTGCATTTATTATAAAAGTTGTAGGCTATAAAATTTCCTACAACTTTTGTTTAAACTTTTTTTTCATACAACCAACCGTTTTGAAGGTAGAGCGCGAAGAGTGCACATCGTACAGTCATATACGGCCTAATGCAAGGTCAAGCGTGAGTTATGGTTATCAGTACGTTATAAAGTCAATTATTTACTTGGAAATTATAATTATTAAACAATGCCTATTATTTATGTACTAACTATTAATTATTTATATTTAATTAAAGTAAGTAACTTGATTATTTATATATAATTATTCATATTTAACTATTTAAGTATAAAATATGATTAATTCTGGATTATATATTTTAGTTTTATTTTAAGTTAACACATTATATATCTTTTCTTTAAAACGCGTAAATTTCTCAATACTTATATACCTGGAAACACTTGTCCCTACCCTATGCCCTTTTCTATTCATTGCCGGGACAGATGTTCTATAGTATTCAAGGCCACTCTCAAAGAGCATATAAGAGAAGAGACGGCACTTAGAACAAAAAAAATGGTTCAATGTAAATGTATGAAACGGGCAAGAAGATCCAATACCAACATTACGGGCATGATTATCGATTATGACAGTGACAATTAACAACGCCAATGCTGCCAACATTGCTTACGTGGTAGGGTCGTTCCTGCACCGGCTACATATTTTATCGATAATTTGTTCGTATTATAATTTCTCACATTTAGGTTATTACATATTACAGAGTTAAATAATTTAGTCTACGTTTATTAAGTGGGTAAAGTCTATTATATATTAATACTAGACATTTACCCTATTAATAAACGTAGACTAAATTATTTCATTCAGTCTCATCAATAAGAGTTAGAAATTAAAAACACAACAAAATTAAATTTCCTTATATCATTTTAATATTAAAATAATTTACGTTAACACAAAGTCTTCATTACCTGTCACTTATTTACAGTGCAGCTTTTCTCTAGGTACGTATACTAAATCTTCGTGGCCCGTTGCATTAACCAACTGTTTACATCTGAAATATTAAATATTAACTATTATTATCAATAATAATTATTAAAGCTGTAAATTATTTTTATATAGGAAAAGTGATTATCGATATCGATAGATTTAAAAATGTTACTCATCACTAATATTTACAATAACAAATTTATTTTGCAAATAATTTTAACGAAGTTCTACTGGATCTTCAATTATTACTTCTACACAGAACTTAAGATTGTAAACAAAATATTAAATACTTACTGACGCTAAACACATCATTTTTCAAAAAATTCCTGATTTAGATAAACTGGTGGAAGTAGTTCAACAAGAAAACTGCCCAAAACAAACATTATTAGAAAATGGAGTGCGCATCTTGTTGGCATTATATAATGCTCCAAAATCTGAGGACAACATTGATCATTTCCGCTACACGCAATTCATCAAATTTACAAAACTAAATAAACCTGTACAACTGTCAACACTTCCACCAACAAGTGTAGCAGCTCATCAACACATAAAACGTGTCTACTACCAGATTCAAACGTGGTTAGGGAAGGACTTAGAACCTCAAGAATGGGGCTGGATGCTTGAAAATGAAATCCTGGAGCCCATACGAACGTTATTACCTCCAGCACCAGCCGAACTACTAAACGTAATATTTTGCAATTGCAAAAATGGTTGTGGTTCCCGCTGTGGATGCAGAAAATCAGGGCTACAATGTTCTTTAGCTTGCGGCCAGTGCAACGGACAAGCTTGCCTCAACGCTTCACTGTATCCAAGTAATCCCGATGAAGAAAATACATATGATCCCGATATTCTGGAAGGTTTGGAGATGAACATGACAGATAATGAGGATGATGACAATGAATCGAACATTTTTGAGCGACAAG
Source organism: Hemithea aestivaria (assembly GCA_947507615.1). Lineage (NCBI taxonomy): Eukaryota > Metazoa > Arthropoda > Insecta > Lepidoptera > Geometridae > Hemithea > Hemithea aestivaria. Next base: position 12,205,971 of record OX382326.1, read on the forward strand.
AAGAAGAAGACGACGAAGAAGAAGAAGATAATTAGCTTCCATTTCCAATTTCATTACAATTAAAATCAACAAAGATACTTTTGATATTTGAACTCACATTTTGACAAATGTATATTATGCCGTATTTAATAATAAATAAAAATATGTGTAAAATATATACTCTTACTATCATTTTAACTTAAAATAAAACTAAAATATATAATCCAGAATTAATAATATTTTATACTTAAATATGAATAATTATATATAAATAATCAAGTTACTTACTTTAATTAAATATAAATAATTAATAGTTAGTACATAAATAATAGGCATTGTTTAATAATTATAATTTCCAAGTAAATAATTGACTTTATAACGTACTGATAACCATAACTCACGCTTGACCTTGCATTAGGCCGTATATGACTGTACGATGTGCACTCTTCGCGCTCTACCTTCAAAACGGTTGGTTGTATGAAAAAAAAGTTTAAACAAAAGTTGTAGGGAATTTTATAGCCTACAACTTTTATAATAAATGCAAATCTCATTTAACCGATAGGAAGCCAGATATTCGCGAAAAACCGATTTTTGTGACCTTTGACCTTGAATATCTTGAGACGCGGACACGATAACGATTGTGACTTTTGAGACAACATTTAGAATGACAAAACAAAGGTTCATACCAATTTGCAGCTTATTATCTTTCTTTCCGAGGTTGACCCCTTTTTTTACCTAATATGACTGGGCTATAACTTCAATGTCAGGGTTCGAAATTTACTAGTAGCATTGCGTAACTGAGAATTGTTATATTATTTCAGAGGGATGCATCTTCAGTAAATAAATTAAAAGCTAAGTCGAATGATTTATCGACTTTACCAGTTTAATATTTGATACTCTTATTTATGCACTTTTTGTAACAGATAGAATATATTAAAAGTAAACTTAAAGTAGATATGTAAAAATACAAAATTCAAATGAACACAACATGAAATTATAACACAGCCGCTCAATCAGACTGAGAAAGCTCGAAAAAGTAATAAAAAAATTAAACTCAATGCTTTGTACTCATTAAACAAAATCAATTTTATTGTCAAATAGCATATTTCGAATTTGCTTAAATTATTATTTAACTGTTTATAATATAAATCCGATATGTTTAAAATAATATCGATTTGATTCCATAGATTTTTGATACATAATTCTACAAATAAATTATTATTAATGGCTAGAAGTATCTCTAGATTATATAATTCAATAAGATACAGTATGTCCTTAATATTTAAACGGAGATTTTTTTATACAGCATCCAATACCACCGTCAGTATGACTAGGAAAACTATTTAAATGCTAAATCTTTACGTCTTTGGTTTGTGTATTTAGTTTAGTGTTATGTTGAAAAAATGTCGGTTGACGATAGTATCTAAATTCGAGAGCGTATATATCGAGTGACGACTCTCTCGCTCGCACAATTTGACAAATTTTGAAATATAAATTCAAGGAATTAATTTATTGAAAATTCCTCTATACAAGTCCTGCATAATATTATTGCACACATTTTAAAAGTGTTTTCAGTGAGATATATTAAAAAAATGGGATGAAGAGCGATGTCGAAAAAGTTTTTTTTTTTCAAAAAATCTCATTATTCGTCACTCGATATATAAGCTCTTAAATACATTTACATTTTATATAACATGTCCTTTTACATAGGCGCTTTCTTCAGATCGAAGGTATCCAAGTATTGCTTAGTGGAATGTGAAATTGAGCCACTCTCTACTGTTATTTAGTTACCAGACCATAATTTGGGGGGGGGGGGGGTCATCGGCTAGAATCTTTTTCAAACTAAGATTTTTTTTGGAGACTCTTTTCAGCGTAGTCTTGAAAATCTTACATTTTTCAGTACGAATGATGCGCGTTTGCTTGCTCCGTGTGGCAAGGAAACTAAATATTTTTATTTAAAGAGCGCGAACACCTCGCTGCGAACGCGGAGAAAAATTTGAAATTTTCAGCACGAATGATGCGCGCGCAGCTCGAGAAAATTTTGAATCTTTCAGGATTAATGATCCGAGTTTTTCTCGCTCTGAGCAGTATGAAAATTAAATATTAATATTTATAGAGCGGGAGCAGCTCGCTGCCAGCGCATATACTTAGCTGCAAAGACGACATAAAGCGCGAACAGCTTGCAGCAGTTAATATAATTCAACAAATCCTAAATATGAAAGACACTGTGCAGTTTGCTACGAGAACCTACGGATAATTCGTAGGCGAGGACCGAAAAAAAGTAGCTTGGTAAAAAAAAATTAAAACAGCAAAACAGTTTTATGAACTTGTACGTAAAGCTTGCAGCTAAGAGAAAATTTCCTAATTCTAACTGTGAAAGTAGCGTAAAACCAGTTCATTTGAGCGGATTTTTTTTCCGACTAGGATTTTGGGGGGGTCATGACCCCCTTGACCCCCCCCCCCCCCTGGATCCGCGCCTGATTGTGTGTAAGTGCAAGGAGCTGATGTAGACATAAGCTTAGCTCACAAGTAATAAAGATGGACCACCATAGCTTATGACCGTAACAGAAAGAGGGAGGGTAGGGGAGTAGTAGCACGGTAATATATGTATCTCTTTACCGTGGTAGTAGTAGCTTTTGCGCTGCGTAGGATCCTTCTGGCTCATAATAATACAGGGACAGACTCTGATAAGTGTCATCCACAATGTTGAAATTAGAAGCTCAAAGGGGTTGGACTATTATGACTTCACGTACGTTTTTATCAAAACCCGCATTTATGAACGACAAAAAAGGTACCTATTTGAATGGATAAAGTGTGAGTATCCGAGCAGGCCTGGCTAATTCGCACTACGATTGATGACAATTTCAATGTACATTATGTGTTTTGTTATTTTACTCATATTAATGAGGAGGTTTAAGCAAGTAATGTAGCAATTTTGTCTATGGATTCTAGTGTTTTACAGTCGTTGGGCGACAGCTAATAGGCTCTCAGGCCTGCATGCTGAAGTAACAGTTTTATCACGGTAAAGAGAATATACAGTAATGTGACTTCCTAGAAGCTGTTGAACTCAAGGACGCGCGAGTTTGCAACAATTTGGGTAGGGTTCGGCACCTCGCTGCCTACCGAACCCTACCCAAATTGTGGCAAACTCGCGCGACCTTGAGTTCAACCGCTTCTAGGGAGTCAAACTACTGTATATCTCTTTATCGTGGTTGTATATAGTGCATCAGTTGCAGTAATGTTCCTCGGTGGTGAGGCGGCAGAGCTGGCAGTCGACGCGGCAGCACCAGTGGTAGCGGCAGTGGCAGCGCTCCAGCTTGGACGAGCGCACGGCTCGCCGGCCGCGCCCGCAGCACAGCCGCGCGCACCCGCCCGCGCCGCTGCCCGCTGACGCGTTACACTTCCTTTAGGAAGGTAAGTGTGTTAGTAAAGATGCAATCGTACTAAGGGGCAACTGCACTGCAGCGGCACGGCGCGCCCAAGACAAAACTTTATTTCGAGTTTATTGGTCAAACTTATCTTACCCGCGTGTTAAACTCTACAGGGTCATAAGTATGGACATCATAATATTATTATGATCTTTTGCGCAAAATCTGTATCGTCTTACGAGTACGTCATGCGTATACATAGGTATGAGCCCTGCTGGAAGTAAAAAAAAAAGGTTTTAGAGGTATCTTGTAATTTTCTACTTTAATTTTACACTGAAAACATTGGTATTTTATTTCGGGCATAGTGTGTAAATCAAGAATTGTTTTGCTTACAAAATATAAACTTTTTCCACTTAATTAATCATTATGCGGATAGGACTCATGCCTTCATAAGATTTCGTAGATAAAGATCGGTAACTGTGGACATAATACCTTCTAAGTACCTACATCGTAAGTTTACATGAAGGACTAGTGACTAGGGTAAAAGTAAATGTACAGTCTACAGCCCAAATTTAAACTCAATCAATAAATCCTAACGGACAAAAAGGTTAACGTACCTGCCGTGAGTCCCGAGCGAGCCGGCAGCGTGATCAGGCTCGCAGTAGTCAGGGCTGGGCGTGACGTATCTAAGCCTCGGCTTGGCTCGGCGGGCCCGGCGGCGCGGACGCAGCACGGCGGCTCGGGTGGCCTCGCCCGCCAGCGCGGCGGCTACTCGCGCCAGCGGCGGCAGCGACCGCCAGCACGTGCGCACAGAACACGACCCCGACACGCCGTGACACGTGCACTTCGTGCGCATACCCGCTGACACCGCCTGTGTGCATAGGACATCACTTGGATGATATCCACTAGCAGATATCAATTTAGATCATCCCCTTAAGTAACTACTATACATAGGGAAGATAAACCCCGTATTTTACCATCAAAACAGCTAAATTAAAAATCTCGTGTCGCAGTCCTAAAAATCCTGTGTTGGTATGTACATACTCGTACATTTGGAAGGTCTGAGATTCGGTAGTATTTTTCAATAGACGTAGACGAAGTTTCGTAAATGATTATAAAATAACGATTTTCATAGCGGAAACTAGATATACATTTACATAAGAATGTCATAATTTGTTACCTTCCGTCCAAAACGACCGTTCATCAGATTAGCCATAGCGATGAGAGGTCGCAACTTTTCGAGTCTCGTTCGCAGGTCCACTTGAGGGTCGAAACGGGGGTCGTCGGCCGCCATCCGGTACTCGATGTTTCGGTATCTTGAGCCTCTGTCTTCAAATTCATACCTATAGATAAAGAAAGAAACCAAAATAATGTGACTAACTTACAATGCATCTTAAAACCTAAAACATCTCAAAGCCAGGGAAAACAAAAGCTAAAAAACCTGTCACTACCCTTCGCAATTTTCGTGCCAAGAAGCACTTTAATAAAATAAGAGAACATGATACTTTTAACTAGGCGTGATGCCAACTTTTCTCGTACCTTGATCTAGATCTGAACCGTTTCCTCGTGGGCCTGCCGCGGCGGGGAGACCTGGGCAAGCGTTTCCTTCCCCTGCGTCCTTTCCTCCCTTTCTTGGGAGGCATGGTGGCATTGGCTGGCGCTGGCTGGTCGTCTACGAGTAGAACCACTGGCGGTGGTGTCGTAGGCTCTAGAGTCGTTGTAGATAGTTCGGTTGTAGTCGTATCGATGTCGAACATGTCTTCGATTTTCCCGTCCCTTACGTCAATTTCGTGCACGTCTAGGAACTGTTTGGCGAACCTATAATGGAAGGTGTCATATAAATGTGATGAGAATTATTACGATTAACACAATAAATGCAACGAGTAAAGTACAGATAAGCGAAGTGCGCTAGAAGTTTGTACAATCTATTGCATTCGTGCAAGTTGGTAAGTAAATACACATAGGCTGTCATAATATTTAGTTTTTCGATTGACGAGTATGTTCTCTATCCCAACTGCTGAAGCCGATTCTGATTCAAAAACCCTAATGTAGTCCTAGTCTCAGAAATGTAATGTCAGACGTATTTGCAAGTGCCTTCTCAGTCTCACCTCTCAGCCCATTGGAAGTTATCGCCGCAGCCGCCCCATTTGAACCTGGCGTGTGGTTCAGCAGGAGAGACCTGCGCTTGGCGCGGCGGTCGCGGCGGGGCTCGAGGCGGCGCGGCGCAGGAGCATGCCGGCAGTGACCCCGCCGCGCACGCTCGAGCTATAGACCAAGCTAGAGCGGCCGCTGACATCGCGTACACGTATGCTTGCTCACGCGTACCTGAAATACCAGTCAGCCTTAATATTTGGATAATAATTAGAGTTTTTACTCCCAACAAATCGGAAGTAGCGTAACCTATCCCAGGTTACCTCCGATGTCAGAGTAAAATCACAATCATTTATCGTGAGTTCACATTTTTGCTTGTCTAAAGAAAAGTGACACACTTGGTTTTAATAATACAAAAGGACATACATATTGTGTGTAATAAGTATACATCATGCACTCGAGTTAAAGTTATATCTAATTAATCAGTATCAGTTAAGAGTTAAGGATATTTAATTAATTAGTATTTTTATAAAATCTCATAGCAAACATCTCATCCTTTTAGATACGCCCTAATATTCCCCTTAGCATTTTCCTACCCTTGCGTCGCCTCGTCTCGCCCTTAGTTTGTCCGGTAGTGCGCATTTAAGCATGTAACTTCATAGGATTAGTGATGCACCTAACACCGCTAACTACATAGTATAAGGGGAAATAAAGGTTGAGTCATAAGCTTTGTGACATCTTAAGTATATTTAGGTACCTACCTACTACCTACTTTTAATCATGTTTTTAATACAACGAACAGTGTTTAGGACATAAGGCATTACTATCTTCAAAGAGCTATTTTACATTCACAGAGGCGGTAATCTTTTTAATTAGAATCTGATCATGATAAAGCCCGCACACGCGGCTCGCCGCTAGACAATAGCGGCAGCTTATCGCTGGACGCATCGCGCCGGATCGCGCGTCACTGCACCGTAGCTTATCTGAATGAAGCTGTGTGAAGCGCTGTGCAAGCCAAGGGCTCGCTTGATTCATGCGTGTAATGAAATCTTTTGTCCGACCCCACCGCCGATCGCTATGTAAGACGAGCCTTCGATAGCCTCTAATTCAACTGATAAACTTTGAAAAGTTGCCTCCCATCAATAAAGGATTTAGGAGTGATTTATGTTGCTCATTCGCTTTCGGAATCAACCCAGCAAAGTCCCCGGAATAGCTATGTACTTAATTAATAAGGCCTTAAGTATAAACTCGTCGTATTGCAGCGATCATGAAATCGCAAGACTATTTTAATGAAATCCTTTGAAGTTGAAATTAGACTTTGTTTAACAAATTGGGATGGGTCATTATGTGGTAATTTTAAATGAGACAGGCAATTATTTAAGTGAGTATATAGCTTCGGGCCCTAATGGAAAGTTATTCACGTTCATTACCCGAGAAGCCGCAGACTTTACTCGGTTCGTAAAACTTTTAATTAAAATGTATCAAGCCGGGAGCACTCCAAATTCCTAAAGGTTTTGTTGTAGATGTTCTGTGTCAATTAATTTCCTAAAGTGGAGAGACGGACGGCGGGATGGTGACCAAAAACAATGGTTCGTATGTCGCAGTCGGCCGTCGACATCCGGCCGCGCTCGCTGCCAACACAATGTCGCCGACCGTGCTAAGCTGCAAAAACTTCCCATTGTTTGCCTTCTTTTCTATTCCTAACTTTTAGTTGTTTTTCACTGTCTCGTGTAAAACACTCATTCTAAGGAAAAAGTCTTCGTCGTGTTGACTGAAAGAGCGGTAGGTATATTGATGGATTAGCATCGCATCGCGTTGTTTGTTATTTCGTAAAAGAAAATGGCATAACAACAGACTATTTTCGTCCCCGGAAAAGAAACTCGATCATAATTCCGTAAAGATCAATAGCAAAGAGCAGTCACGTGACTGTCGTCACGACGCCGGGTAATGTAAAGAGGCGCGGGTTCCGTGCAGGTTCGCGGAGGCATCGCGTGACCTCTTCGGTTATTTAATAAGATTCCTGCGATCGGCATCAATACCGACATTTTACGCTCGCAACTCGTTACAGGGCCCGCGGGCACTAAAAGAAAGAACAATGGAGTTCTATAAAGCAATTGGGAAAGAATGAAACAATAGAATAATTTAAAAATTAATTGCCCGCGAAGCGATAAATATACGTGGATGTGTCACGTAAATAAAAAGCGCGCTCGGTGCGGAACGAGGCGTCGAGTGCTGGAGGAAGAAAGGGCCCGTCGTCACGGACGCCGCGCTCGCACAATGCAACGACGTTCATTTTAAAACACTAGACAAACTGGAGGTCTCTTATCTCTCCCCGCTCGCCGTCGGAAGTTCCAGCTTACTGCACGGAACGCCATTCGTATCTAGCGACGGAGATGGATTATTTTACTATAAATTATTCAGACTGTCAAAATAATCCAGTACTTTAAAGAATAAGTCAAAAATAACAAGTTACTTTCAATTTTAATAAACATTAACATTTATAAAATAGAACTAGATTGGTGAAATACCAATAGTCATGGAACTGGAATAAAGTAGGTACCTACTGGACAAACAGTTGAAAACGAATAACATACAAAAACCAAATAAAGTTCTATTACAAGCTACTCGTATATTATAAGGTCATACCTGTGAGCAAGTCAGGTGAGTATCTAGGCGCGAGCTCCACGGAGGAGCAGTTCCAGCGCTCCCCAGCGTGCGCGGCGAGGCAGGCGGCGCGGGCCAGGCGAGCGGCCGCGGCCACGTGCGGCATGGCGGCGGGCTGCCGGCGGCACGCGCGCGCCTGCCCGCCCCATAGCGCGCCAACAACACGCGCCTCCGCGCACTCGCTCTCCGTCCAGTTACCCTCGCTCGAGTGCAACGCTCTACAACAATTCATTGCCTTTTTCACCTGTGTTCATTCAAGCGCTGGGTATGCAATTGTTTAATTACTCGTATTACCTCTCATTTGGTAAAAATTAAAAACATTTTATTAAATTCAGCACCGTTGTGTGTAGAAATAAAAACAACATTCAATAAGAAATCATTTAATTTGAAGATCTGAAATTTAACATAGTAGGTACTAGGTACATTATGCATAATATTTTTTAACAAAAGATATGTTTAGTTTTGTAGTGTCACACGTGCCATTAAAAAAATCATTTAGTCCCTTTACTAGCGTAGTCCGAGGCGGCAGAGTGCGGCCCTGTGTCGGGTCGGCGCGCCGAGTCCGGCCGCTGACCGCGCTGGAAGGCTTCACACATTTCGTACAAATAGTTGGGAAGGAAGTCCGTAGCCTCCCCATCTCTACGCCGTAGCAAGCGATACGCGTCTCGTAGCGTAGGCTTCGGCGTCAGTCGTAGCTCCAGCTCTACGGCCGTCGGAAAGTGAGCCGCCAGCGAATAAACTATCTCCAAATCTGAAGGGGGTGGGCTCAAGTGACGGTAATTTGACACTTTATGCAGATAGTACTCCGACATGCTCATTCGTGAGCTCGCTTCGTCGTATTTGCCGAGTTTCAGGTCGTAGAGCACAGACTTCTGCCTGTCGGGCCCCCAGAACTCCTGTTCGAAGGCTTTGAAGAATCCCTCGACATTTTTGAATTCGTTCCTGAAGCAGCGCGCCCACATGAGCGGCACGCCCTCCAGGCACGATATTATGAACGGCAGTTGTTTCTCTTCGACCATGTTGAGCTCGGCGATGTAATACTTGACGCTGTCGATGAAGTCCATCGGGTGCGTGTCGCCGTTGTCGTCATAGTGCGGTCGTTTATTGATAGAAGCGACTATCCACTCGTTCAGGTTCTCGGTCGACAATTGAACCGTCGGTTTCCGAAAGCTGTCGCTTTTTTCATCATCGATTTCGACGATTTTAGGCGTACTGTCGTATCGTGAGACGGAGGGCTTGTCGAGTCCCGCGTCGGTTTTGCCCAGGTTGGGGAGCGACATGTGAGTGCGGAGGCGCGAGGAGGGCATGTCGCGGTAGATGTCCTCGTGGCTGGGGAAGCGCACCCCGAACCCGAGCGTCGCCGCCGACCCCTTGCGCTTGCTGCTGCCCTGGTACATGTACGATTCCGTCATCTTCACAGGCTCTTCTACGGTTTCTTTCTTAGGAAAGGATAATTTATCGACCATTTCTGAGAGATTTGTTACAGAGGACTTGATTTGGCGCAAGTCCACGAACAAGCTCATCCTATCACTCAGGGGAGTTATCTTATCTTTACTGCTGCAGCGGGGACATTTTATCATTGATGTGATTGTTTTTGTGGGAGAACTGTAACAAAATTACAGTATTACTTTTTATTTTCAAAGTTTTTCTATTTGGAGTGGCAAATAAAATTTGAAAACAAAAATATTCTACCTGTTATGTAAATTATATTTAATAAAATCTACGTGATAATGATAACTTTGACAATGGATAACTTACTAATTTTTAATTTATAAACAAATAAAAAAGAAAAAATAAAAGAGTGCATATAAGAGACGAAGTTCACTAGTGCTACGAAATTATTTCGTAGCACATGTGACACCGTAGCGTCGTAGCGGCGTGCGTGCGTAGCAAGTTCGTAGCAAAGAGCTTACGTGCGGTATCGTCGGCCGGGTACACCGTACTACCCGCGCCCGGCCCAAGCTTCCGTGAGCGTACTTAACTTACGACTTTTTGTACCCTCGATGTATGGTGCAGACGAGCGACAAATTCGCTTTTTGCCGTTTAAATTTCTGCTGCAGACTATTACTAACTTCGTATAAAACACAATTGCGTTGTCGTTTGCTTATTATATAATAGTAGATAGTATATAAAAATATATTGGTAGATATTATTTTACTATCAATGAAGAAAACTATATATGTATATTCATAATAACTACTTACTTGCATCATTTCAAATTCTTTCAATCTTGAAGAGTTCATAGGTCGGCCAAACGTTTGCTTATATAGAACATTTAAGAATCTTGAACTCGAAATTAATGTACGTAGTACGCATGTAGACAATACTGGTACTGGGTCTTATTTATTAACCTTACATTATTATAATTTACTTAATTGTTACTGAGCTGTTTAAAATATTAAATAATATATTAGCAGTTAAATATTAACACTTTTTACCTCGGACCGATGTGGCATTGGAAAGAGATATAGAATAGAATAGAAATACTCTTTATTGTGTCCAATGTAACAAAAGGTACTTAAAATTATTATGACAATATTTAAACACATTGGCCCACAATGGGCGGCCTTATCGCTCAAAGCGATCTCTTCCAGGCAACCGACTTTTGGACGAATATATTATCTAATGAAGAGTAGGGGTTATGTGGAAAATGTTAGGTTAAAAAGTTGTAATAATAGTTATAATAACGAGTTCTATTACAAGTATTATGTATTCTTTAAAGGATTTGGTTTAGGTCTTCGCCCAGCAGTGGGACAGTGTACCCTAACCATAAACAAGTTAAATAAAAGCTTATAAAAAACCTCATAACAAAGTTTCCAACTAAAGAAAAAGGATTATAAGACTGATATCGAGTTACGGTAGTCCGAGCATAACTTTAGAAAATCGCTGCGATTGTTTTGTAGTCCGCCCGTTTGCTCGAATTCTTTCAAAACAATTCATGTACCAATAACTGGGTTAACGTAGAGGAATATTAAGTTTCATTGACGTTTCGTCGTGCTTGCCAAGGACACGCGCCCGCACCGTCGCCGATATTGTCGTATTTGTGAGGGGCGCATTGTGTGCGAATTCAAATTAATGCTTTACAATGTACCGTGATTGCGTAACTAAACGATACGATATGCTAGAGCAGCGCATCTGCCGTGGGACGGGAATTCGATCCTTGAAACTGTGACTATTTTATATTACATGCGAATAAGCAACACGAATATGATCTACGAATAAGTTACATTTTTTTTATTCGTAGGAAGTAATAAATAACTTTTTTACATGCAACACGCATAGCATAATTTACTCTCGTATTGGTACAATTTTTATGAGTTAACTTTTTATTTTGCGAAAACTGACATAGGAATGGCCTAAAAGCGTTAATAGTGGAGAAGAATAAGCCTTAACTTGTAAACTTACTTCGGAAGTCCCGACCCGATTAAATATTGACACTTTTTGTGTACGTTCTTTATTTCTACCTAGCAGTTTGAGATAAAATCACTTATTATTATAGTCATAATTAAAAATTAAATTGTAATATGACCTGCAGGGTGATTCACTTATCCGATACCGAAACCGAACCGAGTGCGCTACCGAAAGGAAAAGGAACCGATCGAAAAGTCAATTCCGTTTTACAAAACCGACTGGAAAGTATCTTCGTAAATCTTCGGGCTCTACCGAGTAAGGAACCACCTACACGTTAATTGGACAGTAAAATAGAGCATAGATTACAGATCTAACTGTTTACGAAGATAGTTTCATTTTGGTGGTTTATTGTAGTAAAAATATTTACCCATATAATCTGTTGAAAAGTTAATATGCATAAATTTAGCTAGCACACTTCGTAAACATTTCCCATATGTGCCTCCAGTGATGAGTGATGTAACTTGAGTTTTAGCCTTTTTGAGATTTTTACATTTAAATAATGAGAAACAAAATAACGATTTTTTTCATCTTACTCACGTTTTTCTATCTTCTATAGTTTGGGAGATAATTTTGTGAAAAGTGATACAAGTGCACTATTTTTGCAATAACAAAGTGGTTATGAATATATTTCAAGTTATATCTCCGATTTCATCTACTCAAATATAATCAGTATTTTGTGGTTGGTGGTACAATTGTGATTATAATCATTTTCACATAAAAACACCTTTTTTTCTTGAATTTCATTATACATTACTGATATATTTCTTTTCACGATTTTTTACAATATTTGCCAGGGAACAATTTAAATTATATCTAAAAATACATAGATTATTTTTTTAAATGTAAGCAAAAAAAGTACTATTTGTTATAGTGAGATTTGAAGTCTTAACGCTAATCAATATCAGGCCTAATAAAACCTTAAAACCTAATGGCTAATGTGTAATGGGGCAATTTTCATCGTAAGTCCAAAATTAGGGACATATTCTTTAAAAAAGTTTAACAGTAAACCTATAGATCGAACATTTATTCAACAACTTGCTCAATATTGAGATCTGCAAACTTGGACAATATTACTAACAACATATCAAGATGGTTTTTAGGGTTCCGTAGTCAAATGGCAAAAAACGGAACCCTTATATACGAGTATTCTTCATGTCTGTCTGTCCGTCCGGATGACACAGCCACTTTTTTCCGAAACTATAAGAACTATGCTGTTGAAACTTGGTAAGTAGATGTATTTGGTGAACCGCGTTAAGATTTTCACACTAAAATAGAAAAAAAAAACATTACACTTTTGGGGCTCCCCATACTTAGAAGTGAAAAAAAAAATTACTTGTATTAATATTTACATTGTTGATGATTATTGATTGGATAAAATTATCGTTGGTGCGGATACAACTCACTGGTTTTTCATAAATTACTTATATAATAAAATAATTTTAAGAAAATCTGTAATGCGGAATGATAAAAACTCTTTTAAGTAAAAGTTTAAGTAAAAGCTAATGTAGCACACATAGTTCGTATACCAGATTTTTTTGAATCTTGTTTTTCTCTCCTGGAAAAGGGCAATTTTCGACTTATATCACTCATGACAGGAGCCCCAGTCATTCATTGTCAAGCATCAATCATCTTTGTCAACTCAAATTATAATTTGTCTATGTCAATCATCATCATTGTTTTCAATCGACGGATTTTTATTTGCTATTTTATCTAAATTTTAAAATTATGAATAAAGTTACTTTTCCTACAATTCCTTCCTGTTCATATTATCCGTAATGAGTATTAATTTGATTTAAAATTGTTCGTATTCTCAGAGCACACGAGTAACCACTATTATTGTGTCGGTATATTACTTGTGAGATACCTACCTACATTGTTTTTTCATGCGATGGCCAAGTCGTTCTATTAATATAAAACATAAAAGATTTGATCGATTTGGTAATACATGGATCTCACAACTTTTACGGTAGATAAACTGCGAGCTGCGACACTTGGTCTTTTTACAGTTATGGTTTGAAGGCACATTTATTTCGTTATTGTATAATTGAAAAAGCACGAGAAGATAATGGTTTATACAAGTTTTTCACTTCATTTTCACACTTTACTTTCATGCGTCCGTCTGTCTGTCTGAGCTGAAATTTTGCATGAATAATAATGAAAGCTTGTTTTAAAATTTTTTTTAAATTTACTTGCTAATAATTTCAGTTACTTTAATTAGATGTGATGCGTAAGCATTTAGTTCCATATTTGTATTGAAGGTATATTTTACAGCGCTATTGTATTAGGATTAGTTATGTAAAAGTAATGTTTAGTTTGATATATAAAATAAATTTAGTTCTCATTTACTACGTTTTTGCACAGAAGATCCATTGGAAGCTTCTTTGGAGCGGCAAGCTGCTGCTCTCGAAAGAGTGGCAGATGGTGTGCAGAACCTTTCCAAGGCCATCACCGAGGGGTGCAATAATCTATCAACAAATCTAGCAAATGCGCTAGGGAATATATCAAGAACTATTAAAACGTACGCGACTTATCAAGAAGAGGCTTTAAAATGAAAATTGGTACACACATTGGTACAGCTTACATTTTGATCATTAAGCTGTTTGTAAATGTCTTAAATTAGATTATTATTCATTGTCTCAGTTCAATACCTTAAAAAGCACCTCAAATAAGCCAATAAAACCTCAGTATAATTCTTAGCCTTTTATTTTTACTGCAACAAAATGCAAGTAGGTACCTAATTTTTACTGAGTTTTAAAACTACTACTTATACGCACGCAAAGTAACAATACTTAACATGTTTGACGCACTAACCTACATTATGTTATGCCCGGGTCTAAGCTACCTATATACTAAATTTCAACTTAATCGGGTCGGTACTTGAACGGATGACCATCCGTTCAAGTGTGAAAGAGCAACAAAAATACATTATACATACATTCTTTAAAACTTTAGCGTTTGTAATATTAGTAGAATATTATATCGTATACAACCCTGCAGATAATTTATAATAATCTATTAATTATGGCTACTCGGGCCTGTAATCCTCTTTGTAATAGGGAATTATTTTCTTGGCTTTCCATAGGTTCTGCGATCGAGTCATCACTGCTGGTATCATATTCGCAGTTAGGCCATTTTTTAAGCACATATTGTGTAGGACAATAATATGCACAATGCAATATGCCATGCATTGTGTTGCACATGCAATAACAATTCTTCCACATTTTTCTGGTGCATACTCCAGCACGGGACTTTTGTTTAGGCATCTAAAACGGCTCTTTAAAACTCCAAAGCAGTCAACTGAGTTGCAAGCCTGAAAGCAAAGTACTAATTTAATGTAAACTAATAAAACAAAAAATATATATATAATCGTACGTATAGCCCTAATATCGGCTAACGTCTCTTGCGTGCTCGAGCCTCCGGGTCTGAGTAGATCCGACAGTAAGAGGCCGAAGGGGCTGACTCTGGTGCCTTGGAAGAACGGGAAGTGCTTAGTGTGGGACGCTACTTGTGCCTGCACTGTCGCCGCCAGCCACTCACCGTCAGCAGCCGCGGAAGACGCCAGTTTGAAGGAGAGGCTTATGTACGCCATGGCATTTCGTCCACGTTGCCGTAGAGACCATGGGCAGTTGGGGCAGTGAAGCGCGCGGTTTCGTTAAGGAGATCGGTCTGAGGATCTCAGAAAAGAGCGGTGACTCTCCCTCTCCGGCTCACTGATCTTTATTTCCATTTTACTGTTAAATTCAGGTATTGAAGTAGATAAAAATCATATACGTTTATTTATATAAACGTAAATATGAAAGCAAGAATGACAGGATTTCGGTATCGAATCAAGTGAATCTATCAAAATGACTCTTCCGAAACGAAAAGGCACCGATCGTAACGTCAAATGCAATTCACGAAACCGATTGGTAAGGATCATCGGCAATCTTCGGGTCCTACCGAGTAAGGCACCACTTACACGGCATTTCGGCAGTAAAATTGTGATATAAAGAGGTAATATTATTTTAATGACATATCAGTGCCATTTATTGTCAGTACGAATAATAAATGTCAGTTTCAGCCAATTTTATTGGAAATTTTAGAATGTACAATTTATTAAAGAAATTTAGATTTTTTAAGAGAAAAAGAGCAGTAGAGTAATAATTGAATTGGAACATCCTAATCTTGCAAGGGGCCGAGGTTTCGGACTCTAACATGACGTGTAAAAGAAAGTTGGACGACTAGTAGAGAAATAAAATTATACGTCTTGTTAATATTTTGATTCCTTGGAGTGCTGTGAGATGCTGCCTGTGTTAAAACATACAAGCGTCCGCTCATTTACCAAAAGCATCAAAGGTAACCGGCACAGCCGCAGAGGACGAGGAAATGATTCTAGCAGAAGACGAGTGTGATACACAACAAATTTCTTACGTTCCCTATAGGGACCATTTGACTCTTGGGAATGGACGCATTTATTTTATAAAGGCTGTTATCCGTTCAAGCATCAAGATCCGTTGCAGTATTTTTAAAATTTATGTATTCATAGGGACAAACAGACAAGTGACAACACAAACAACTTTGTTTTATACCTACTGTGCATGTGTTATGTTAATGTATCCAACTTTATAGCCCCTTTAATAACTGCAAGTTTTTTACTTTAAATTATTCAATTAGGTAAACCTACTTATTTATAATGTATCCCTTTAATTTAATTAAAAATAATATAATGATAATGAACACTCTTTATTTGCTGTTGTTATTTATTGTTGTCCTTCATTTGTACTTATAGTACGTAGGTACTGTTAACTGTTACAATTATCTTACTTATATTATTATAAATGTGAAAGTTTGTAAAAATGTAAGGTTGTATAGATGTGTGTTTGTTACACTTTCACGCCTAAACGGCTGGAACAATTGAGCTAAAATTTGTTACAGCGTAGACCCTGGAATAACACATAGGCTACTGTAAAGCGAGCAAAACCACTGGGCGCAGCTAGTGTGTGTATGTATATGTAATACGCATTTTGCGGCTAGACGGCAGATTGTCCGGCTGTCCGTGGGACTTGGGACACGGTTGTAAAATTGCGGCTAGCCGGACGCGTAGGTACTGTGTAGGATATCGCAGCATCCGGCTGTACGACGTCCGCACTACCGTGCGTACAAAGACTGCGGTTTTTTACATTGGTCCGCACTGCGGTCAACTGCAAAGTGCGTATTTAATTTTACACGACATTTAAAAGTGAAATATGCTTTTAACTCATTATAATAGTAATTGAAGTATAGTACGATATTTTTAATTTATCACACATATTAAAACCGCATTAAATAAGCGAGAATAGCATCAAAATATGTATTTTTTAAGTATAAAACTTTGATTCGAAAGCATTCCGCGGATCAATTTGTGCCGGAAGAAAATATGCCATTGCACCGATTTTTACGTCAAAAATCCTCGACTCGGTTTCAAATACGGATAAGTGAATAGCCATCATATCGATAGATACGTCATTTCATTTCGACGTTTTAAATTGGCACGGCGCGAACCGCGAATCGGCTCCCAAACGAATACTTTTTATTCGGGAGCGAATAAGCGTCGGAAGAAAGTCTGTCATTGTACTGATTTAATCAACGTCAAAAACCATCGACTCGGTATAAAATTCGCATAAGTGAATAGCCATCGTACCGATTTGTACGTCACTTCATACATTTATAGCGTATCAAATCGGTTCGGTCTCGGCTCGGTTCCCTGACGGATACTTGAATAGCTCAAAATCGGGAGCCGTTGTTAAGTTCCTTAACCATCGGTTCGGTTCCCAAATACGGATAAGTGAATAACCCTGCAGAAGTATGTGTAGAACAGTAGTAGGTAGGTATATAATGACTGTTTATTACATACCAAGTTACAGGAAAATAATGAAAACACAAAAACTAGAGGTAAACGATGGTCTTATTGTATAAAGCAATCTATTATAGACAACTACGATGAAATAGTGATATCAAGTTATACCTATATAATAAATAAATATGCATGGCTAAATCCAACCAAATAAGCTCAATAAAAATTAAATAAATAAAAATACAAAAGTTTAACGAGAACACATACCGTTTACCGTGCTCGAAGCCATAACTCATTATTGATGCATTAGTTCCGCGACAGCGCTCGGTTGCGCATATTTTTGCAACCGACCGACCAATAAATAACTAGCCATCCTTCCTACAAGGACCGACTCTACCTAACTACCTACTTATACTCCTACCAGCTTATTTACAATACGTACCTCAACCTCTATTTTATATGCTAGAGACTCGCAGCGAATGTTTTCGCGTGCACACTAGAAAATTTAACTGCTACGACAACATTAAATTCTCTAAATATCCTTGCAAAATAGAAAACCTTTATACATGTCTTTTTATAGTGGAACCTCAAGGCATTTTTGGCTTTTGTCTGCTGAAACCTTTGTTGGGTACAGAATCTCTTCAATACATTTTAATGGACGCCTTTGTGGCGAAAAAGCTTTGTGATCATGTGGTTTTCGTCATATGCCCTCTTAAGTTATTGGCCTCTAGAGCTTTTTATAGATTAGTCAGTGGTGTGTTCGTATTAATGGTGTAATTACTTCGTTGGTCGTGTGGTGCACGCGACGTCACTCACCATGCCAGGGCGGGACGGCGTTAACTGCTAACTTCATGATTTTCAGCATTGGAGCCAGAATTTTTAAATTATGTAAACTTGTAGTGTGTATAACTACCCACTTTCACTATTATTTTCTTATGTAATGTGTTATTTAAGTATGTTATATTTTGCTGGGCACATTTGTTACGCCATGCTAATATCCAGGGCTATCGAGGATGTTTTACGCCCGCACCTGCCAGCGTTGAGTTGCGACATATCGCCATCATCCATTCGCCAAATCGACACATTATTTAGATTTTTTTTACTGTACTAATTTTATGTTTCAACTATATTTTTATATAATATAATGGCAGTAAAGTGTAATTAAACCTGCGTAGTAAATCTTATTCAGTCTTATTTGAAATGGCAATGATCGTGAAATGAACTAACGGCCGGATGAAATGCACCGGCAGCCGGCAGCGCAGCGTAGATCCGCAGCTTGCAGCGTAGGTACAGCGTGACAGCGATCGACTCTATCCGGACATCGAGTCACGGTGCTACGAGCACAAAGCTTCCGCGGCCGGCTTCTATTATGGCTAATTCATGTGGAATGTAATTGTTCCGGCCCGGAGCTGTGCCGGCGACATTATCGCATTCGTCACGCCGCGCACGTGCACGTTTCATCTAATAAAATAATTCCCGTATCAAATTTTACGCGCCTATCTCGATCTAGGAGACAAAGAACCGCGCAGGGGCAAAGGGATTCGCTTTGTCATAACTGGTCCTTCGCACAAAGGATCACCGAACTTTTTGTACAATTCTTTGTGAGGTGTATTTAGATACGAGTAAAATAGGCCGTCATGTTCCAATGTATTTGAATTGTAATTTTAAATGAACACATGCATAGGGGTGAAATCGTTTGATGAGTGTAACAACTCTATATTAACGAACCACAAGGCCACACACGACTCGATTACAATTTGAACGTAGTTGTGGAACGGACGCAGAAAAACTCGTTACATTTCAGGGGGAAAATATCAAAACAAAAAGCCCTCTGAAACCCTAAATTCGAAATTGATTTTCGCATCGTCGACTTAAAAATTCGTCTAAAACCGTTTCGCGGCGGCAAAAACACGGGGAGGTTTCCAGCTGACGCGACGGTTGCACCGGTGCGGCGACACGGTGCGGGCGGTGGTGCGGTGGCGCGACTGATTCCGCTTTAATGATGATTAAATGCCGTATGATTGTCGAGCGTGCGTGTCCGCTGCCCGGGACTCGGGACCGTCACCGCCACGTCCCTGCATCGTCAAAAACAGGGGAAACTTTTAAAAAACTTTTGCCAACGGAATGTAAACTGTGATGTAGCAGTCGCTTGAACATTGTGAATAAATGTCGCGATGTTTTATTATGCAAACCCAAAGGGTTGGTATAAGTAACCAAAGTTTCGGGTTCTCAGGCTGATTTATAAGGATTCATGCAAAATTCGTTCAGGAGTAGGAAGTAGAGATTGTTTCCAAGCAGGGTCATATCGAATTCTACGTAATCACGCAATCCTTATAAATTCCAACTCCAACCAATAAGTACCGAATGTACATTTATACACATACCGAATGTACTTACCTACATTTATAATATAGAATAAGAAACTATTACGATTAAGTACGATTATTTCCCAATCCCCAACCCACATGAAAGTTCGTCCTTCGAATTTTCTAGTCAAATGGTAATTGCCTGTATTGCCGAAAGAAATCTCAATTTGTAACAATCACGAGCAAGGGGCAGCCTCCCGTCGCGTCGATTTAACCCACCGCGCTCCATTACACACCAGACAATGATACTCTAATTATAAACCATTTGACACACTCACATAAATGGTACACCTAATGACTATCATTTATCAAAATTTACTACACCTATTAACCAAATATCTCTGGCATAACTTCCAATAAAGGCTTAATATGATTGTGAAATCACATTTACAGTAATCTCACGTTCGAAGTATAACAATAGAATATTAAATTAATATGAGCGATGTTTCGTACCCGTAACCTTTTTGCCTTATAATATGAAAGCAGTACGTGGATATTGGTACAATTACTTGTGTTTATGGGACTGATTCGTACTCCAAACACGAATTCCATTACAGATTTAAATGTGGGTAAATGGGCATCAAGTAGGCAGTAGGAAGCTGGCATAATTGAAACAAATGTAAGGATTACTCGACAAATTGTTCAATACAAGAGCGATTTGTCTAAGTCGCCGCTATAACGACGAACTGAGAGACTTTTTTATTGGTATTAATATATGACACGAGCAGTTTCGTGCTACCGACTGTAAATTATTGTACCTTTTATTAATATAAGCCTTTAGGTGGTAATAATCCGCCTTATCATTGATTTTTTGAGCTTAATTTTACTGGACAAGCACACAACATTCGGTATTTTTATTAAAAACTAGTGTTCTATTATGACCGTGTTCTATAATGATGTTCAGTGATGCCAGGTAAGAAGGGGTTCCCTGCATACTTGAAAATACATTGTCCGTCAATAGACAGGTACGTCGATAATGACCGAGACCGCGCCAGCATCCAGCATCACCAATGGTGTTGAGACACGTATTATATGGTATGCGACGGAGACTGCGCACCAACAGGAGCCCTCCTGATGGTGAGATGGCGGGCCGTCTTTTTGTGTGTCAGTGTTTAATACTTAAAAAACTCCATACCGTTTCATTGCCCATTATCTACCGTTGCGCGGCAGTGCTATCTAGAACTTAAAGATACAAAGTCCTACGCACATTTCTCATCGTGTGTCACTCTATTTAAAATAGTGTGCTACGCGTCTTTGCCATCTCACCTTTTTATTAAAATCTGTGTAGTAGTTAAAATTTATTTATAACCTGATATCAATTAAGCTCCCGTTGAAAGCTTCGATGTTTTACAACAGCTGAGCATGCAATGTGTTAATAAGGTGTATTTGTTATGGCTATGGGAGAACTATAAATCTTGTCAATTAGTCCTAACGGTGAGCTTGGAGACACATTGAATTTCAGGAATTTATTACTGTTTCTAGCCATGGACATATCTGCCGAACGCCGGATGAGTGCTGGCTAAGATATATCCATTAGTTGGGTCCAACCAAATCGGAAACGGCATCGCAGTAGATCCAGAAAAAAATTCGAAATGACCTCTACAAACAATTTAAGGTAGGTGTGGTAATAGCATAAGGCAGAACAATACGGAGATGAGGAGGCTTAGGCCCTGCTACAGTGGGACGCGACAGGCTTTACATCAATAATTATATATTAATGTTTCATTACTTTTTTATATCTGATTTTGAACGATGCGCACGTCCATTAAAAGAACAGTAGTACAGTAGTAGAGGTAATGTACATACTTAGTTATTACAACCCAATCACCACCGTTAGAACATTAATCCTGAGGCATACTAGTATTCAGAAATGTTCATATGCATGTGACAACTTTTCCAATCCGAACGGATTGGGGACAGTCCAGAATGATTTCTTATCTTTTAGGCGCTTGTAAAATAGAGTTATTTTTCTTATAAGCATTATAAATAGTTCTAAGAAGTTCTAACATACGAGTACTTAGGTGCCATCAATGAATTAATTGGTTATAATGTTACAGGTTTTGCATTAGGTAACATGATTTAATGCAAAATATGCAGACTGTTTTAATGGTAATACGAGGACGAGGTATAGAATTTTATACGCTTACTACGGGTGAAGTTTTTAAGGGGTTGAAGGGGGCGAGCGAGTGCGGTGACGTGCCTTATCTTAAATGAATGAAAATGCTTAGTTATTCATCGTAATGCCGACCGGCGGCCCTTACGTGGATTGAAGCACTTTATGATG
Source organism: Hemithea aestivaria (assembly GCA_947507615.1). NCBI lineage: Eukaryota > Metazoa > Arthropoda > Insecta > Lepidoptera > Geometridae > Hemithea > Hemithea aestivaria. The sequence continues at coordinate 12,227,946 of OX382326.1, forward strand.
TCGTGATTCATTTTACAAGCTCTTATTTTACCCGATTTAAAAAATGAGATTATAAATTTGATATGTACCTATGTAAATATAAATTATATTATCGGAACTGCGGGATTACATAGGACGATAATTAGTAGTTTTCAAGATAATGGGGAACCCGATGAAGTTTATTTTAAATTTCACTTGTTTACGTATTTGAACTTAAATAAATACTTCGTTCAAATTTATTATATTACACTATTTTCATTATATATCATTATATTATTCTCATTAACCAGTATACTACCTAATTTGTTATAACCTTTTCAGCAGTTCAAACGAGATTTTTGATGTTCATGAGAGTGATGAGTGTTCATAACAGAACCATCCTATTATTATAAAGGAATTCTTATGTGACTCTATATTACACAGAGCACAGTCCAAATGCCACGCGACGCGCCGTCTGCAAGTATAAACGTTGACTCACCACTCATATCCATGTGTCTCACGTGGTGGACTTTCCGTGTGCCCCTCTTATACAAGTATTGTAAAATTATGAATACGTGTCACTAACAACTCTACAATGTGATTTAAATATTACGTTAAAACCTGAAACAATTAGGGAAGGGCAATGTTGCACTTGGGCACTTGGCCAGACGGGATGAAAACAGGTGGACCAAAGCTGCGACAGCATGGTATCCAAGACAAGGACATAGATTATCTTGAGACAGACCACCAGCCCGATGGTCAGACGATATTATCAATAATGTCGGATATTTATAATTAGTCAAATATTTAGTGAAAATTCCTTAACACCTAAGGGAACTAGATGAGCCTCGTACAGGATCGGAAGGTGTGGTATGAATATGAGGCGGCCTGTTCCCAGCAGTGTGTGGAGTGTGGATACGGGCTGAGTAGATATTTTATACAGATAGATGTTTTAAAATAATTCTTAGATTTGCCTAATTAAGCATAATTCTATCGTGTATACCTACTAAGATACCTATATCTTAGCTGTTCAAATTTAGTTTGATAATTATATACCTACCTAAGTTAAATCGACTAAGTAGTATTTATATTTGCAAGCTCAGATTTATTTGATTGAATAAAACTGAAAGCTACGCTTGTCCAAACCAGCCGACCAGCCAGCGACTTGGAATAACAATGAAGATAACTTGTTAAACTTTTTGGTTTACTTACAGTTTCTGAATAATAATTCATCCATTAAACGAAATGTACCATCGGTTTAAGTTAATGAACGTTCCGTATCATCAAAGTAGAAGTCGTCGCGAACGAGAGAAACTGCGACGGAAATAAAAGAATCGTATGCAACAGCGCACCGTGAGGATGTCGGTAATTTATGAATTTGTCAGGACAAACTGAACATCGTCGTCGGCATAAATAAAGAGCGCCGCGGCTCGGATAAATTTGTGTCAGATCAAATGAATCGTGCGCGGAGCGATTTGTTGCACTTATTGCCCCGCGCCGCCCTCGGACTCGGCCACCGAACAAAACAATGCTCCCGACCGATGCTGAAGAATGAACTCGTTTGTACCTTTCAAGATAAATCGTCCAAACTTCGGAAACTAACAGAGCTATATTGAGAAAACCGACCGGTGGAAGCACCCACGTCTTACGACCATTTAGTCGTTAATAAATTGCACAATTTGTAATAAAAAAGATTTCCTACCCGTAATAAGTCGAACTTTCTATTAATTTTGTAATTCTATCCACCTTTATACCTTGGTTATAGGTGAACTCGAGAACCACAAAGTTGGGCTCCCACGAAGCCCTTCACACTCTAAACTGCGCTCTGTTAACAAGGTTTTGTAGGCTTTCATATTGGGAAGTTTGCGAAACGCTGTATTTAATTAAGTTTATACTTGTATGCCATATTATCATGAATATGATACGATAGCGTCAGACCTAGAACCCTACATACCTATCTAATAAGTATGTAAAGTATTAGGTCGGAAAAAAATTTATAGGATGTATAAATAAGTAGTTAAGTACTAGGTACACGACGTCTTCAATCATCCGAGTACCTACTAAAACTTTTCAGACAATTTCTTAACTTTAAAGTCCCAGCGGAAACCAAAGTTTTATTACAATTGTCTACTGTCTTCGAACATGTAAGTCCTAATAATCAATAAATTGCCTAGTTTGATGTGGACAGAGGATAGTTTCAACAATAGAACATATTATATTTACACTATCTACCTCCTATACCTGGGTATACCTACACCTAATTAGAATGTTGGCTCATAAACTTCGAAATTGCTTCTCAAGCTGATATATTTACTAGAACATGGCAAATCAAGAATAAAAACGGAATGAAATGCCTGTATCCAATGTAATGCAATAAAATAAATCACGGATAAAGTGGATCGTATTTCACCTTCGTCCGCAGTCCGCAGGCATATCGCGGCCGCTAGCGCTGAAGGGGGAATTCAATAAAAATCACAATCGTAAAAACTAAGACGGCTGCCATATAAAAATACCTAAGAAAGCATTAAGAGCCGTCCCCTAATAATAGGTCCCGCCAGATGCACGGGACGGCCGCCTGGAAAAGTCACAGTGGCAACTCGAGCGTAGGAAATTATTTTTTTCGGTCTGCCACACACGGCCCTTGCTAACTCAGCGAAAACTGAGACCTTCCTCTCACGGGATCACTTACACAACGACATTTTTTACTCTTTAGCCGGGACGCGAAGTCTTATGAGACCGTATTAGTGCGCGAACGTAGAATACGTAATTACTTACCTGGAAAAAGGGAGTATCGTTAATATATTTAATAGCCTAATATACCTATATAAAGGAGAGGTTTTGCATGCTCGGCTGGGATTGAAATAGAGGTTGACTCATGAACAATCTGATTCCAGAGTTCGATGTAAAATAAAATAATAGGGTAGGTACGCATTAAGTATAGAAATAGTAAAGAAGTAGCTTATCATAGTCGGAATACTTATTATAGTGATTGTAACGAACTCGTATAAATATAAAAATCGGTCATTGATTGATACATTTATGGTTCTTGATTCTACGAAACAGTTGGTTTTTTCTCATAATAATAAATTCATACTTTCACTGTTACAGTTGTGAGTTGTGTTCTATATCTATTATCTATAAAGTGATGGCATGTTTTTATCGGTCACAATGCAGTTTTAAGCGATCAATTGGTGATTACTTGGCGATTTTTTAAAGACAAGAACAAGTGCCAACTAATTAACAGAATAAATAAAATTATTGATTAATCAGTAATTATAATTACTGTAATAAAAAAATAAATTATATAGTCTCCTGTTTATTAATTTAAATGTACCTAAGTATCTCATAAAAATATAATATTGATTAATATTACAATTAATATCTAATAATAGGTATATACCTACCTATTATGTCACGGCTAATGTCCGAAGTGCGGCTACACCTAGGTTTAGCCGCTCAAACCTAGGTGTAGCCGACCGCAGTCGGTTAAAGTTAGGTGTGAATGTGTGAACAAAATGTTTGTAAAAAAAAACTTGTTAGTGATTACAACTTACAACGTGCGAGCCGAGCGAGCGAAGCGAGCGTGCTGCGGTAGCAGCCGGCGAAGCACCAGATCCGACTTTTCCTCGTTCCAGAGTTCTCAATTCATCATTAAGGAATACTTCATGCAAATTTTATGACTATCACCCACAGATCATAAAGCTAGAGATGGAAGCTAAAATGAGGTAACAGTCGCCAAGTCATATGCCGGAATCAACATAACCTCGTAGCTCCGCCTCTTTTTCGTCTTCATTCCACGGCCGACATTGACAGCGTGACATTCACATACTTAATGTAAAATAATTATTAAAAATGCCGTATTGTTCAATAAAATGGCGCGGAAAGACTAGCGCTACATCCAGTTACGCAAAAGACGAAATTTTATTGCACAGGCAAGTTTTATTCCGATATTAATCATTGAAAAATGTTTAACATAAAATGTGATATAAAAATGGCCAATTTTTTTTTCGTCTCATTGTTTCTTGGTAAATTTGTAATAATAACATTATCTCGTTCTCTCTTATGTACGGATGAACTAGTGATAAGACACTTTTAAATTTACACCACAAATTTTATCGACAAAAATGTTATTGAGATTTTTGAAGTAGGTAGGTATTACGTATATAAAAGTACCAAAATTATCAGGGTATAATATTATACAGGGTTGCTGGTATCCAATTCATGAATGGTTATTATGGTGCTTATAATATGAGAAGTGTAACGAAGCTGAAACTATGTATTTTAAATTACATAATGTTAAATTTGTCACTAATTTAAAAACAAATAATTCGCTATCTAACATTTATTGTTTATTCTTATTGGGTGCGTATTCGCACGCATAATTTTTTGTCCTAATTTTGTTTGGCCTAAAATGTCTCGCATATTTTTTAGCCTAATCATAATTTGGGATAATAATATTTATACATAATTTTAGGCGTACATATTATTAAAATAGTATAGGAGAAAAATTTTGGCAAAAAAATTATGCCTAAAAACTTTAGAGGTTTTGAAACTTAGGCTGAAAAATGTTATGCTACATTAAATTAGGACTAAAAATTTTATGCGAGCGATGGACCCATTCATATTTTAGTGAAACCCCATAAAATGTTTATTCGGGTACTTTAGGAGTTAATAGAGATGAGAAAACATTGAAGCTATAATAAAACAATATTTGAAGTTATATTAAAATATCTCTCGTATACAATACAACGAACTTTCTCATTAAACTTAAGAAAAACAGTAACTTATATTTTCTTATCGATATCGATAAAGCGACTTACCACATCACTAGAATGTCATATTATGCCTCTAACCTAAACTGTGACGTGACCTTGAATGAACAAATAAAATCTAGCCACCCACCCCCCCCGCACCCCACCATGTTTTGGTGACTTTGTTTTCATACAAAAAATGACCTAAGCACGGAATATATCACTCTTGTATATGCTATCACCATACAACAACAATTTTAAACATGTTGATAACAACTTGTCTCACGTTTTAAACACGTGAGGCGGAAAATAACTTTCTACCGGCTATTTAACTATTTAACCGGCTAAACCTACGTGTAGCCTCATTTTGGACTTTAGCCGTAACATACATATATAAAATCTATGGACTTAGTTATAAATATTTGCAAGTCAAATTGTAACAAAATGTTACACAACTACTAATTACCGTGCACCTACATTTGAATCTGTTGTAACAAGATTGTCAGCAAATAAATTAATTTTAATAAGCTCGTATTTATCACAAAGGTAAAACCTGGGAATTACCGCGTCGTAATGAGCATCCAGTCGGATTCAGTGGAATTAATTAGGCGCGTACACATCGACTGTCGAAAATACCGTTTCACAAGCATCTAGCTCGCATTTCCCGGGATATTAGAGTAATCTCCGGAGCGAATAATGGCTGGTTGCAACCGAACAACGCCGCTCATTAGTGCAATGTTCAATTAGGGCCGGTGGAGCGGCGGACTGGGGCGTCGGGCTCCGCGTTACAGCTTTGAGCTTTGTATTTCCACTGAGAGAATTAACCGGAACATTGTTATTTCGCGTTGCCAATCTGACGTAGGCGTAGGATTTCACGTATACACGCAGAAACAATGTACCAGAACCTTTTTAATGACAGTAGCTTTTTATAACGCCGTTTGTTTTCGAGGGTAGGTACTTTATAGTACCTACTTATTATGGCAGTTTTCGGTCGAAGGTTCTGTGTAAGTGAATAGTAAAATCACTTACACAGAACCTTTGACATTATATCCCTTACCTGCCATGCCTTTTTGCCTTATATCGAAAATGTGTTCGATATAAGTAATCCTACAATATTATAAACATGCGTGTATGGATGTGTGTGTGTGTTTGTTACCTCTTCACACCTAAACGGCTGAACCGAATAAGCTGAAATTTGGTATCTAGGAAGCTTACACCCAATAGGCTACCTTTCAACGCGCTAAAGTGCCGTTATGATATTTTTAATCAATGATTAATAATTATTTTTCAAACTCTACCGTGTGTCGTTTAAATTAGATACCTATTTTTTCCTAATATTATAAAGAGGAGAAATAAGTATTTTTGTATGGTCACGATTCAATTAAAAAAATAATGAGCAAATTTTAATAATTCTTTTACCTGCGTAAGTAACATTTCGTCATTATCAAAGATCAAATGCTAGTAACACACACATTGTGTAGAACATACATATATAAGAGGGGCATAGAAAGGGGCTTGCTAAAAATATTAAGTGTTAGAGCAGCAATAGATAACTATTTCACTATGATTATGTCATTCTGGTCCACTCTATTTTAGTGGGTGGAGCAGGAATCGTGAATTCCCCGTCCACCCACCAATGGGAAAGTCCAGTAGGTGGACGTGTAGTAACCCTGTATAATATGTAGAATTCAAAAGTCCAACAAAAATGTTTGACATACATGTATCGAATTGCAAATTTTGAGTTGTCGTAATCTACATAATGTTATAAGTATGTATAATCCAATCCAATTAAATCTGTTATAGAACATATTATCCTAACACTTATAAAAATATTGTTAAATACGGGTAACTTAAAGCAAAGCACGGATTACATAATAATACCTAAATAAATAATGAGCGAGCCTGTTTGCGGCCGAATGTATGAATTCGCGATGATTGCACGGTAGGGGTTATTATTACCCAATTTAAATAAATTAATACAAATTGCATAATTAGCCGAAGCTGGCTTTTAGTTTTATGCTTAGTTGCGTACTTTTTGTTAATGCAGTATATATAGTAATGTTACAACAATTTGCACTAAATGTACTTATTTTTTTATACAACAAAGTAAGAAGACGAGCAAGACGCTCTCCTGATGGTAAGAGATGAATGACGCTGCCCATAATTAGTACAGTGCTACCCGGTATTTTAAAAAGGTAAAATTCTGGGTGTACTTCGTCAACGCTTCTTACTTGTGAGTCATAAGATGTTAAGACTCTTCAGTCTAGTAATTTCACTAGCTACAGTGCCCTCCTACCGAACCGCAGCAATGTATGCACATCACTGCTCAGGCACTAAATGGACTAAATTATGTGGTACTTATTTAAGTTTAAATCGACGCAGTGGTTAGCTGAGAAATGTTTTTTATAGAAGAAAAATGATATTATATGATTTTTGAAAAAAAATCATTTTTTTTTTCAATATTGTTTCTCATGCAATTTTTTAATATATTAACACTGAAAACAATTTTAATGTGTGTATAATAATATTGTGCAGCAACTAGCGACCGTCTTGAAGAATTTTCAAAAAGTTAACTCTATGAATTTATATTTCTAAATGTATCAAATAATGCGAGCGAGAGACCGCTCCCGCCGACTAAGCGCTCTTAAGAACTGTTATAGTTATTAGTAATTTTGTACCTGAAATCTATGAATAAGCAAATTCATATTCTTTAGTTAATTAAAGTCATTCATAAAGAACGTTACCCACAAAGATGTATGAAGATGGTCGTTTAGCTGTAGTGTGACTTAGTGGGAGGAACGTTTTATAATTAAAATCAAATAAATTTTAAAGAGTAAAATACCACATTTGAACTATTAATATGTTGTTGTATAGACGAATAACACTTTATTGAAACACAAAAAAACTGAAATACAATATCTAAATCTTCTAATTCGTCTTCTTCTAATCATCTATTTAGTTCTAATCGAAGTGTAACAATTGGTCTTATCGCTAATAACGATCTCGTTCGTGCCGTATTGTTTTGTAAATATATATTTCCAAAATGTTTGATATAATTTATGTCAACACAAATAATAATTATTTAAATGGAAATAAAACTAATTTCGGGATGGCTATCTTTGTGATATCTTGATGTAATGATGCAAATTTATTGTAGTCAATTAGTGAGAAGAACGAGGAGGGGTAATATTAAGAATTTAGTTTGACGTATGAATGAATGACCAGCTCTATCTCTTACAACGTTCAATTAATTAAAAATTATATTCCAAACATAATTAAATATCATATTCCAATCATAAACCATATTATTAAAAACCAATTCGAATATGGCAAGCAATTAATAATAAGGGCTCCCACCAGAACAATATAATTGCTAGGGTCCGGTCGGCGTTATAGAAATCGATGAAGATAAATTATTTTTAAAATACAACCTATATTATAAGAAAAAAATCATAATCCATTAATTTTATACTTGGTAAATTATGTTTAAAAACACGCTGTATACGAGTAAAATAAGTTTAAAAATACTTACAGCCATCGTATCGCCTCAGATGATTTCGGCAAAAACACAAAAAACAAAACCAAAACCACAACAAAACAACGCATCACAAAACAAACTAAAACTTTCTACACTGTTTGACCACTACATTTGAAAAAGGGAAATAAAAATAAATAAGTAAATAGCGCGTATTTTGGCGCGAAATGTCGCACGTTCGTCGTGTGAAGGATATACAGGGTGATGTGTAGCGCACTCAGTGGTTAGCGGCAGAATGCAAGCGGGGTCCGTCTGTGACTGCTCAGTGCCAGTGCTCAGAGTAGCGGCCGGTGGTCAGCCGGCGCGGCCAGACAGCGCCGTCGCGCGCCGCACACCCGCGCGCCGCCCATTACGGCAATATTATAAAAACAGAACGACGGTTTTAAAATCCTGGACTTACAAACATTAGCATGCGGCTAATTAATTGTTTTTACATAATGTGATAAGAGTTGTGTATAATATAGTATACTTGTACAGTATTTGAGCTCAAACATAAATATGTATAATGTATGGCGTCTGGCCTAAAATACTATCGCATCGTACATTCCGACGCTGTGTTGTTTCGGCATTATAATAATAGTCCTATACTTATACTCTGCGACAGAAAAATTACCGCCTTGCGTTGTGCGTGCAACGCGCTAAGCTCCTAAAGATTTCATTTCATTTAATTTCATTTCATAAAGAATGAGAGATACAACGCACTAAAGTTGCTTGGTGGGAGTTGGTGACGTAGCACGTTTCCGTTCTACGTCCGTACCAAAAACGTATGCCCAACTTATTGGCCATACATTTTTGTAAAAAAAAAGTGTATTTTTTTATTTTACCTTGTAAATAACCCAACTGTAAAATACTAGAGCTAACTACAATACAATTTTAAACAATGACCGAAGCCGAACTAATTAATTTCCAAATGTAAGTATAATTTGTATATCAATATTTCCAGATATATAATTATTATTTTAAGTCTCAAACTCGTCTACGTGAACGTATTTAAAAGTAAATTGTATGACTTCAAGGGTACCTATGTATAAGCCAATAGGTACATATCTAAAGTACGGTTGGGCGGGCGGCGTCCCCACGCGACCACTCGGCACTGCCCACTTATCAATTCAGTTGAGTGGGCATCTCATTGTGAACTATTGTAGCCATTATGCTCCGATTTTACTCGTATTTATACGTTCTCACGATACGGACCGAAAATATCGAGTGGCGTGATCGACCAATAAATAAGTATTTTAATTAACTATTGAATGCCTCCGCGGTTTTACCACATACAAAAAGTACTAATAGTCCAGTAAAAGAAGAAATGTGGATCGAAAAGTCGAAAGCAGAAAAACTAACTTAGTAACTTTGTTTGGACTAGTTAGGAGATAAACATACTAAAAGTCCCCACCCCTCCGAGGTGAGCCCGAGGGGGGGAGGCCGAAGAAGGTCCCATTTTTAGGTTTTTTGCTTATATGTCAAAAACTGTGCATTGTACGATATTTTGTTGTGCTACATTATTAAACCTCATAAAATTTTCTACAACTTCGGCCTTGACACTTTTTATCTATCTCCAATCGTTGTCCAGCTATGAGCTTCCAAACATGGTCTATTTTGAAAACGCTTAAATTAGTTTTCCATACAAAGTCAGTAAAAAAATCTGAAAAATAAAATTTTACCAACTTCTGGTTGTCGTATCATAATGAAACTTTGCAAATGTCTAGAAATCTGATGACAATTTAATAATCTGGTACTACTGAGCTGATGTGATGATGGAGCCAGGAGGTGTCTACTGAAACTCATCAATGGCTATTAGTAAAACCGGCGAGTTTAGGCTCATTACATTCGGATTGATGAGACGTAGGCACCTCCTGGTCCATTATCAGACCCTCGACAGCAAGTGTAATGAAAAAGTCTCATCGATTCGAATGTAATGTGCCCAAACTCGACGGGTTTACTAATAATCATTGAAGAGTTTCATTAGACACCTCCTGGCTCCATCATCAGATCAGCTCAGTGGTACCAGATTATTAAACTGTCATCAGATTTCTAGACATTTGCAAAGTTTCATTATGATACGACAACCAGAAGTTGGTCAAATTTTATTTTTAAGATTTTTTTACTGACTTTGTATGGAAAACTAATTTAAGCGTTTTCAAAATAGACCATGTTTGGAAGCTCATAGCTGGACAACGATTGGAGATAGATAAAAAGTGTCAAGGCCGAAGTTGTAGAAAATTTTATGAGGTTTAATAATGTAGTACTACAAAATATGGTACAACGCACAGTTTTTGACATATAAGCAAAAAACCTAAAAATGGGACCTTCTTCGGCCTCCCCCCCCTCGGGCTCACCTCGGAGGGGTGGGGACTTTTAGTATGTTTATCTCCTAACTAGTCCAAACAAAGTTACTAAGTTAGTTTTTCTGCTTTCGACTTTTCGATCCACATACCCTTTTTGGGCACTCATTGACTGGGCTATAACGGTAGGGTTTTCTGATGTTTTTTCCAAGAATGTATAACTAGTAGTTTAATCAGAACAAGAACTATATTATAATGCAATTCTCTTTTATAATTATAAAAATTTGTAAGGTTTCCTAAATCTACCGCGCCTTTTGAAAACTTAGTAACTTAGGTGTGTATGTACCTTTTATATAAAAAGATTACTTCCAACATTAATCAAAGTTTCAGTTCTAAAAAGACTAGCAAAATCTTTTTTTCTGGGAGATGTTACTTAAGCAGAAAATCAGTGAAGTGTATTAATTAAAACAGAAAATAAGCATTTGAAATTTATTGTATTCCTAAATAGAAAAACTTATGGCTACTGAACTAAATAACTCATTAGAGTCTATCCAACCATTGAATTTACTTTTGACAGAGATATATTATGTAAATAAATCGTTATAAAGTTAGTTTGAAATTACTTTTACGAATAATTCTTAGGTATTTTTTCTCTTTTTATATAGAGGCAGTTAGATTTTATATGATTACTAATTAATATAACTCTCTAATATAATGTCTGTAACAAAATAATAAAAATAAATAATAATTATACTACAGGATTATGTATAAAATTGTCAACCCTATTATTCGGAAAACTTAAGAACCTGAACCCGTTAAATTTTAACAGCTTCATTAAGTAAACTCAATAGTTGGAAAGACTTTTTACATAATTTTCAATAAAAACTATACAATATTTTATTAATTAAATACTTATATTTTCCTTAAAATAAAAAGGGCCTCGAACACATTTTTAAGAGACTTTTTGTTCTTAAATAGCAGCAAACAAGGAAACTTACACCCATTTATTTGTTCTGCCCTCGACCGACTCTGCTCTACTCAATATTTTCCAGAAAAAAGGGTGTCTTTACGATTTTTTAAAACTCTTTCCCTCGAAAACTTATTCAATATGAAGTAACAAAGCGGAGCAAGACAAAAATAATCCTCCCAAACACATTATTCCTTGTTGGGACATATTTCATTTTGGCCCAAATTAGTGTTGGACATTAACACTCGTTGATCAATTTCTATTTTAGACTATAGTCATGCAAAGGAAAAATGTAGAGTAGAACAGAGTCGATCGCGAGGACACGACAAAAAATACGGCTGTTATGCGATTAGCTAAAAGTTCTAAAAAAACATAAGTTTTATTTTAAACATAAGTTTCCTTAGTCCAGTTATTTTCTTGGCCATCTAATCCTTCGAATGAGAATTTGAGGCAAAAAAATCTTTTAAAAAAAACTTTTAAAAAACGTAAACGGAATGAGCCGTAGGTAATTTATAAAAAGTCATCTCTATATAAAATGCATTAGTATAATCGGTTAGAACATTAACCCGAATTACAATAATATACTTAAAAATAATTAATATTATTATGGAGTAAAGATAATATTAAGTGTTTATGGAAGTATTCTTAAGAGTAGATAATGAAATAATCTATTGACGACTACTGCTACATATTATTAAAGTACAAAGTTTCATTATAAAATGTTTATGTCTCAGTGTTACCTGTGTTTTTCCAGAAAACCTGCATACAATATTTTTCAGCCTAATCTAAATCCTACTTTAAATATTTTAAATGTATAAGTAAAAGTTTGTAAGAATGGATGGTTGTATGGTGGATATTTCCTCGTTGTCTGTATGTATGTTTGTTACTCTTTCACGCCTAAACTGGTGGACCGATTGAGCTGAAATTTGGTATAGAAGCTTAGGCCCTGTAATAACATAGGCTACAGTGCAGCTGGTAGAACCACTGGGCGCAGCTAGTAATAAAAGGAGTGATTATAATTTGACTGATAAATGCACAGCTTAACTTAAACGGATTGGGCTGAAACTTGAAATACAGCTAGGTTTTACCGTACGTAGACCTTTTGCTAAGAAAAGATTTTGCCACACGGGCAAATCCGCGAGAATAAGCTAGTTACAATATATCTAGCTGACTCGTGTCTGTCTGTGCGGATCCTTATTTTTTTATATTTTTTTTTATTTAATATGAAATATTATCATCATGAATATCTAGTAGGTGTATATTAAAACAATATTATGTTTTTATCAGATTGCTTTTCCCGTTCAAACCGATTGACTACCCATTAGCAGTTTCTAGAATATTATACTGTTGGGTATTTTACATAATGGTGGAACCTCGGAACAAAACTAAAATAGTAGGTATGATAACAGGTTCTATCTACAATAAATAGCACCAAATAAAAACTGAATAATTTTCGGAACGTTTCGTGTTCGGCGGCGACCGAAACGGTCGTTTCTTGCGAACTTTACCCAAATACGATAAATCTTAATGATACTGCGGATTTACGTGCGTGTGTGCTCTACATAAACATAGATACATCTATAAATATAACTTATTTAGTTGCAGTTTTAAATATAGGTAGAAAATTATAATTACGTAAGCATAGGCGGATCCAGGATTTGGTTCTGGGGGGGGCAAGGTGCGAACGGGCAAAAATATTACAATTTTTATTACGAAAAATGTGTGTTTAGCTCGCTCTGAGCTGTTAGAAAGTTTAAACATTCATAATAATCAGTGCGTGAGCAGCTTGCTGCGAGCGCCGAGAAAAAAATTGTAATCTTTACCATGAAATATGTTCAAAATTCGTAACTCTACAATGTTTCTGGGGCCTTGGCCCCCTGGCCCCCCCCTAAATCCGCCTATGTATGTAAGTATAACAAGTGTTATGTAAGTAATACATCATTTTATGGGCAGTATGATTTAGAAAACGTTGCATTTGACTTATTCATTTTCTTGCAACCAAATTACACATAATATTTTAGTACACAAAACAATATTTTTTTCTCGAATTGAAGTAAAATATAAACACCTAAAGAATCAATTGAAAGTGTGAATGATTGACGATTTGAATGAATGTTTTTTTTTTTATATAAAGAAATGATAGCTACTTAAGTTTCCATAATAATTCAAGTCATTATTCTGTCATTCAAATCTAAATTCACTCGATGAAATGAAGAAAGGAAGGAAAGAGATTAATTGTAGTCATTTTAGTTTCCAAATGATACAATTTATCATTCACTCATTCCAAAATCAACATTAAATCAAAGAAGCGAATTAAAGAAGGTAGAGTGAACTGGGGAGGAAAGGAGTTTTTGATAGTAAAGGTATGATAGCCACTTTTGTTTACATATTACATAATCAATTCATCATTCACTCGTTCAAAGCAACGTTCACTTAAAGAAGTGAATTAAAAGCATATAAACGCTTACAAGCTGTCGCGCTCGCGCTATTTACTTATTATTCAGCACAGAGCTAAGACTAACTTATTTATTAGATAAATTTTGAAATACATATAAATTCATAAAAAAACTTCTGAAAATTCCTCAAGAGACGCTGAAATACTTATTAAATGTGTGCAATGACACTGCGCAGGAATTTTCAAATAGTTAATTCTATAAATTTATATTTCGAAATGGATGAAATAGTCGCTCTAAAGGAAGTATTCTGTGCAGTGAAACAGTCACTTCATTTTCCTAGTGTATTGTCTAACGATGGTGATGGTGGGGCGGCGCGGTCGTCAAGCAAGATGCGAGAGGTCGTCTAACTCCGGCGGAGGCTGCGGCCCCGAAGTGCGGGCGAACACCGGCTTTGCGACCACTGACACTGGTGCCTGTACACATAACAATACTTCTAAATTTTAACACTAAACGATTCGTGAGTATTTAGATTTATCTTTGTAAATAAACGGCATAAACTCACTTGTATTTACTTCGGCTTCGTGTCGACCGTTTCGATCCTGTACGAGGATCTCCTTCTGGGAGTAGCTGTGGTTACGCGCCGGCGTCCGCGCCCGGCTTAGCCCGAAGCGGGGGGCACGAAGCCGAAGTAAATACAAGTGAGTTTATGCCGTTTATTTACAAAGATGAATACTTCTAAATGTGTAACATAATAACTAATAACTCGTTAATTTCAAGCAATAGTTCATTGTCAACAAATACAATGTACCAGAGACCCATTAGCAATATATTATACTTTAAATACCTAGTCAGATCATAAGTATTGTCACACAGTAAAAACTTTTCTTTCAGAATGCTGGCCACAAAAAAGTTTATTGAATTCGAATTTCGAATTGTTCATGAAAATAAAAATGTATACTTTTTAGAATTTTACTCATTTTTAAATATGGAGTGGACGCTTAAAGAAGACCGTGTTGCAGTTATTGCGTTGCATCGTTGCGGTTACGCGCCAATTCAAATTTTTGACATACTGAAAAATTTGAATATAACCAAAAGATTCGTTTATCGTACCATCAAACGATACAATGAAGACTCTAGTGTAGATGACAGGTCAAGAAGTGGTCGCTCTCGGTCTGTTAGGACTCCAGCAGTGATAAAAGCTGTGAAGGCGCGAATTCAAAGAAATCCCAAACGTAAGCAGAAAGTGTTGGCCCTTCAGATGGGGTTAAGCAGAACCACGGTGAAAAGGGTGTTAAATGAAGGCTTCGGGCATATCGAAGAAAAACAGGACATCGTTTAAATGCTCGTCTAATGGACCTGAGACTGAAGAGATGCCGCGCTTTGTTGAAGCGGTACGCGAGAAAAAAATATCGAGAAATTCTTTTTTCGGATGAAAAAATATTTACCGTAGAAGAGAGCTACAACAAACAAAATGATAAGGTGTACGCACACAGTAGTGAAGAAGCGAGCAACCGTATTCCGCGTGTCCAACGAGGTCATTTTCCATCCTCGCTCATGGTATGGTTGGGAGTTTCTTATTGGGGCTTAACAGAGGTACATTTTTGTGAGAAAGGTGTAAAAACGAATGCAGTTGTGTATCAAAATACAGTCCTGACGAACCTTGTGGAACCTGTTTCTCATACCATGTTCAATAACAGGCACTGGGTATCCCAACAAGATTCGGCGCCAGCTCATAGAGCGAAGAGCACACAAGACTGGCTGGCGGCGCGTGAAATCGACTTCATCCGGCACGAAGACTGGCCCTCCTCCAGTCCAGATTTGAGTCCGTTAGATTACAAGATATGGCAACACTTGGAGGAAAAGGCGTGCTCAAAGCCTCATCCCAATTTGGAGTCACTCAAGACATCCTTGATTAAGGCAGCAGCCGATATTGACATGGACCTCGTTCGTGCTGCGATAGACGACTGGCCGCGCAGATTGAAGGCCTGTATTCAAAATCACGGAGGTCATTTTGAATAAACTTTATTGTCATAAGAATCTATGTTTTGTTAAGTTCATTTTGGTATATAAATGGTTACATAATAAATAAACTTGTTCCAATAATTTTATATTAAACATGTGACAGAATTTATGACCTGACTAGGTACTAACATACATAAAATAAAGTGAAATAATAAAATGTGGACATTTAGTACACATTTTATTGTGTATTGTGTGTGTATAGAGTAATCTGTGCAAAAATAGGAGGTGGAATGACGGTGAACTAAATTGAGAATGGTAACTTTCGTTTGTTTTTTTATTTTTTTATATGTAGGAGGCAGTCGTTAGACCTTGTGGTGGACATGGGAACCAGATCTAAAGTACGTATGTATAACTTACATAACCAATCATGCACTTTTTCATACAAAAACTACAAAAAGAGACATGGGTTCTACTGTTATGACATGCAGCATTCAGAAATTCAGAATGATTTTGAGAAAATAGCTACTATTCAAAGTACTAAAACGAGTATGCAAGGTGTGATTAAAGATTGATGCGGAAGAGGAAAGGTCAGTTCAGTTAATGTTTTCATGCAAGGAGGCAACACAAGGTGGAATAATGGCTAGACGCCGCGAGCGAAAACTATTCGTTCTATATCCATATAGAACGAATAGTTTTCGCTCGCGGCGTCTACTATTCGTTCTATTGGTTTTGCGATAAATGGAATATGTAAGAGACACACGTTAGGTCATGTTAAGGGATTTGAACTTGCGTGACCATCAAACTCTTGATACATAATATATATGATATATAGATGGGCCACAACCTATCTTAACTTTGGCTCATGATAACTTTGAGTTTTTCTCTTTTGGTTTTTAATTAGGGTAACATTTGATTGATTGATGGCATAATCGTTTTCGAAGACATGTAGCCAATGCGCACCCTCTGATCCGAGTGACTCTGACTTGAGTATGAATTATGACCCCAATTTTTAAAAAGACATTCGATAAACTCGCAGCGTCCATTCCGTAAGCAGGGGGGAGCTTTAAGATGATCGGTGATCGGTGTATGATCAAGTACCGACCTGGCTGACCTGCGAGGTCGCGGGCTGGTGCGGGTTGACGCCGACGACCATCAGCTTCTGGTGCAACGGCGCGCCCCCCGCGCCCGGCGCCGGCCCACTCGTCACCACCACCGACTGTACCACACATGCTGTTACCGACCGCAATAACCACCCGACAACTTGCTTCCTCTACTCACTTCACCAGGTAACGTTTACAATAGTTGTTGACAATCATTTTAATTTATTTATTTTGTACAATCTTTTATTTACCTTCACCTGTTTGTTTTCTGTCTGTAATCGAATCTTGCAAGTTAAATTTGATCCACTTCCCGGTTACCGATTGAGCTGTAATTTTGCATGTATAGATTGGATGACAATGCAATATTATTATGACTTTGAACTGATCTGATGATGGAGCTGGAAGGTGGCCATAGGAACTACGTAATTAAATGACGCAACCCCATCGAGTTTGGGCTCATTGGATTCTACTAGATGGTAATAATAATAAAAGCTTGTTTTTAAAAAGTATTTTTTTAAATTTCACTTGTTTTATTTCGCCGTTTTTACCCGGGAAAAATGCGTTACGCGTCGTCACCCCACGCGTAGGAGCGCGAGGCGGTATGTGGGACTCCCCAGTCAAAGATGGGCGCGGCGGGGATACCCACTAAAAACCTGGGGTGTTCATTATGCCGGGGCAGCTGGTACGCCAAAACACTTATACAGGCCCATTTTTTTTTTCAAAATTGTTCCTAAATTTTTCAAAGACTTTTCAAAGACCTCTTACATTTTTTTCCCTTTCGATCTACTTCCGCGATCAAGTCGTTACGGTGCGCTGTTCATCTTCAGGCGCCCATTCTGTAGCGACCTTTCGGGATATAGTCAGGTCATAAGTATTGTCACACAGTAAAAACTTTTCTTTTAGAATGCTGGCCACAAAAAAATTTATTGAATTCGAATTTCGAATTGTTTATGAAAATAAAAATGTATACTTTTTAGAATTTTACTCATTTTTAAATATGGAGTGGACGCTTAAAGAAGACCGTGTTGCAGTTATTGCGTTGCATCGTTGCGGTTACGCGCCAATTCAAATTTTTGACATACTGAAAAATTTGAATATAACCAAAAGATTCGTTTATCGTACCATCAAACGATACAATGAAGACTCTAGTGTAGATGACAGGTCAAGAAGTGGTCGCCCTCGGTCTGTTAGGACTCCAGCAGTGATAAAAGCTGTGAAGGCGCGAATTCAAAGAAATCCCAAACGTAAGCAGAAAGTGTTGGCCCTTCAGATGGGGTTAAGCAGAACCACGGTGAAAAGGGTGTTAAATGAAGACTTAGGGCTTCGGGCATATCGAAGAAAAACAGGACATCGTTTAAATGCTCGTCTAATGGACCTGAGACTGAAGAGATGCCGCGCTTTGTTGAAGCGGTACGCGAGAAAAAAATATCGAGAAATTCTTTTTTCGGATGAAAAAATTTTTACCGTAGAAGAGAGCTACAACAAACAAAATGATAAGGTGTACGCACACAGTAGTGAAGAAGCGAGCAACCGTATTCCGCGTGTCCAACGAGGTCATTTTCCATCCTCGCTCATGGTATGGTTGGGAGTTTCTTATTGGGGCTTAACAGAGGTACATTTTTGTGAGAAAGGTGTAAAAACGAATGCAGTTGTGTATCAAAATACAGTCCTGACGAACCTTGTGGAACCTGTTTCATGTTCAATAACAGGCACTGGGTATTCCAACAAGATTCGGCGCCAGCTCATAGAGCGAAGAGCACACAAGACTGGCTGGCGGCGCGTGAAATCGACTTCATCCGGCACGAAGACTGGCCCTCCTCCAGTCCAGATTTGAGTCCGTTAGATTACAAGATATGGCAACACTTGGAGGAAAAGGCGTGCTCAAAGCCTCATCCCAATTTGGAGTCACTCAAGACATCCTTGATTAAGGCAGCAGCCGATATTGACATGGACCTCGTTCGTGCTGCGATAGACGACTGGCCGCGCAGATTGAAGGCCTGTATTCAAAATCACGGAGGTCATTTTGAATAAACTTTATTGTCATAAGAATCTATGTTTTGTTAAGTTCATTTTGGTATATAAATGGTTACATAATAAATAAACTTGTTCCAATAATTTTATATTAAACATGTGACAGAATTTATGACCTGACTAGGTATAGAGATAATATGACACGCCTAATTCAACTTTAGCTTGGCATTCGTATTTAAATAATAAAAAAAATATTAGATAGGTACGTATTTTTTGAGTGAGGATACGCCATGTCACACGTCGCTTTGAAATCATGCGTCATGCCGTCACTTATTCAAAGCAAGTATGAATTCATTTATGTACAAGTTGTCGAGTGGCCAGTAGGTACTTTAAATCCATTCTAAACTTCTTACTACTTACTACAAATTCCTTAACACTAGAATTTAAGTTACTTTAGCATTTTTTAAATTTCACACATGCGTTGAACACGCAATTCAGCACACAGTTTAGAAACAGTTGCACCAAACTTGAAGCTTAGACCTTCTCCAGAAAGGGCGAATTTAGATTTTTTTTCAATTAATTCCCGCGAATTAACTTAATCATAGGTTATTAACCATAGGCGTACCCAGGGGGGGGCAGGGGGGGGCAGCTGCCCCCCCCTGGAAATCGTATGTCTTATATAATATCTGTAAAACAAGACATAAAATTTTCTTGGCGCTCGCAATAAGCTGCTCGCGCTATTTTAAGGAAGAATATTATAATTTTTCTACCAAACGGAGCAAGTTAACCACACTTTTTACCTTGCCAAATATATAAAATTTTCTTGGCGCTCGCAGCAAGCTGCTCGCGCTTTATAATGGAAATATATTTTAATTTTCTACCGCTCGCAGCAAATTAACTGCAGGTTTTTTTGCTACCAATAATATAAAATTTTCTCGGGGCTCGCAGCAAGCTGCTTGCGCTATTTTAAGGAAGAATATTATAATTTTTCTACCGCTCGGAGCAAGTTAACCGCACTTTTTTCCTTGCCAAATATATAAAATTTTCTGGGCGCTCGCAGCAAGCTGCTCGCGCTTTATAATGGAAATATGTATATTTTAATTTTCTACCGCTCGCAGCAAATTAACTGCAGTATTTTTGCTACCAATAATATAAAATTTTCTCGGGGCTCGTAGCAAGCTGCTTGCGCTATTTTAAGGAAGAATATTATAATTTTTCTACCGCTCGGAGCAAGTTACCGCACTTTTTTCCTTGCCAAATATATAAAATTTTCTGGGCGCTCGCAGCAGCTTTTTAAATGGAAGTATATTTTAATTTTTCTACCGCTCGCAGCATTTTCGCTACCTACCAAAAATATAACATTTTCTCGGGGCGAATATTTCAATAAAAAAAGAAGAATATTTCAATTTTCTTACGCTATGTGCGAGCCGTAATCAAAGTATGGCGTACCTTTAAAAAGGTCCTACCTGCTCAACGTTAAATCATATGGCACATAACACAGGCACAAAGTTCAAGTTCAGTAAAAAAAATCTGAATCCGCCCTTGCCTGCCCCCCCCCTAGACCAGAAGCTGGGTACGCCTATGTTATTAACCTATGATTATCTTAAAGATACAAGGTCTCCATACATTGCATTGTATTTGAAAACCATTTATGGTTTAAAATTTGATCGCATGCGAACTTAATAGTCGAATTAATATTCGCGCGAACCAATTCGCCCTTTCTGGTCAACGTCTTAAAATTGCAGGCTTCATTCCATGTACCTATTCTTTACTCAATAGTGATAGAACATTAAGCCTCAGCCACACCAAGTCACGCTATTTCGCAGTGTCAAATTTCTCTTCAACAAAGTGGTCTTGACATTTTGCTTAGTGACTGGGTTAAGACAAAGTACCTATCTTAGTGTTAACATACCTGCACATTTTGGCTGCGCACTATAGTCGGTTGAGAGCTATGGACGACTATATGACCGGCTCCACTTGCTGGTTGTGTAAGACCCTAGCAAAAAAATAAACATAAAATTATAAAAAATCGTTTGAATTTTATCGTTATCGTTCGTTTCCGTTGTTTTAAGTCGTAAATTTGATTTATTTAAAGTTAAGATATTCCCTTACATTATCGTCAAAATATTACTTTTAACAAACAGCATAATATAAATGCTATGTAATGCTAGGATTTGTTTAAAACACTAAATTTTTTATTAGGCCAGCTCCATGACGTAAGAGTAGATTTGTCTTTGTGAAATGCAATGATCGGACTGATAAGTAAACACATTGCATGCTGTGTCCGCCTATAATAACAAGTGAAATTTTAAAAATACTTTTAAAATACAAGCTTTAATTATTATTATCATCTTGCATCATATAGTACTCGTCAAGACGAATCAAATGAGCCCAAACTCGATGGGGTTGCGTTGTTTTATGACAGAGTTCCTATGGCCACCTGCCAGCTCCATCATCAGATCAGCTCGATGTCATAAAAATATTGCATTGTCATCCGATTTACACACGCATGCAAATTTTTAGCTCAATTGGAAACCGGGAAGTGGGTCAAATTAAACTTGCAAGATTTGATTACAGACAGACAGACAGACAGACAGACAGACAACAGACAGGTGAAAGTAATTTAAAGCTTGTAATAAATAAGATCAAGCTGAACGAGAACGAAAATAAAACGACAAGAGACGAGGGAAGAATGAAAATCAATTAGGCCGATATCCAGATCCAGAGCTATTACAAGCTTTATATTACTTTCACCTGTCTGTTGTCTGTCTGTCTGTCTGTCGGTCTGTCTGTAATCAAATCTTGCAAGTTTGATTTGACCCACTTCCCGGTTTCCAATTGAGCTGAAAATTTGCATGCGTGTGTAAATCGGATGACAATGCAATATTATTATGACATGGAGCTGATCTGATGATGGAGCTGGAAGGTGGCTATAGGAACTCTGTCATTAAACAACGCAAGCCCATCGAGTTTGGGCTCATTTGATTCGTCTTGACGAGTACTATATGATGCAAGATGGTAATGATAATTAAAGCTTGTTTTTAAAAAGTATTTTTAAAATTTCACTTGTTTAAGTCTGATGCTTGCCCAAAATTCTAAAACCTTAAAATTTTCTGTTTCCCATCGTTTGGTGGTCTATCTATCCACGAGTCATTGGCAAAATTGTGGAACTATAGGACTTTCACAAACTACAAAATAAAGAATAGAAGCTTGCTGGTGTACTGATGAAATAAATATATGAAATGATGATGATGAGATATTATACCTGTGGTCCTTTTTGTTGTGAAACGATGACAAACTTCTGCGGCGGCGGCGTGGACGGCGCAGGCGAGTGCGGAGCCGGAGACGCGCTAATCACGACGTTACGGCTCGGTACTGTATCTGTAACAATGTTACTTATTGAAGGCCTCATTGTATTTTAGATCGTTTATTTTCATTCTTCGACTTTACTGAGCCTATAAAGGTAACACGAGAAGTTGAGAAATAGCTCTTCTGATGGATTAAAAGTAAAAAGTGATGTCAAAATAAATTCTACATTTACGAGAGTCCTACATCATAATACTATTTTAATTACTTAATTAAAAAACTTCAAGACATTTTGGAATCTTAGGTCCCACTTGGCTGTCATTTTTGGGCCTGTATCCCTTCAACCTACCTATGGTCCTGTCTACCTCTCGACTTACGGACCGAATGGAGCCCGCACGAATAAAATAAATAATACTTTTATCTGGGCCCTCAAGAGCGTCGCGTCGGCGTAAACGTAGATGTGCGGTTGTTGTGGGTGTGCGATTTTTTTGGGCGTACAATAGAGTTGTTGGCAGTGTACAGTCAACTACAAAGAGATGTATCCATGTTAGGCTTACAAAATGAAGTAAATTTTCATTTGCCACAATGAACTATCCTTGGTTTGTGACATTTCTAGTAGCAATCAAACTTTATATTATCATCGACTCGTTTAATATGCAACAATGATGTATCCCACTCCTTTTCCTTAGGTGATACATAATAATAGCATTTAAAATGAATCGAATATAGTATAAGATTTGGTGGATACTGAAAATGTCACGAAGTAAGGGTAAATAATTATTGCATACTAAAAGTTCCTTCATTTTGTAAGACTAACATGGATACATCTCTTTGTAGTTGACTGTACAGTGTACACTAGTGATAGTGTAGTGATACTGACCGATGGGTTTAGGCTGCGGCTGCGAGAGCACGGAGGGCGTGGCAGCGGTGGCGAGGGAAGGCGTGGGCGCGGTGGGCACGAGCGGTGGCGTGCAGGACACCACAGCTACGGCGCCGCCGCCCCCGCTCGCCGACGGAGACTGACGGATCTTCACCACCGCCTGCTGCAGGCTCGGACCCAGGTACCCGAACTCGCGTCTGATTACATTATATTACACGTTAAATAAAGAAGAACAAGTGGCCGAGCCAAACATCACCAGCGAGATCAAATGCCACAGACCATGCTAACTCGGTCACGTAGAGCAAATGGGAGATCGGGGAGTGAAAAGTGCGTATTTGGGATGCGCTACCGGATAGAACTAAATAATAATAAAAGTGACCTGCAAAAGTGCTTCATTGTAAAATAACAAACAAACAATTTATATATCACCATGGTACCAGGGAAGGATTAATCCCGCCTTTAGATTTAGTCTTCTACCATCCAAGTCCGCATCTTGACCACGATCTCTCGTGATTGATCAGGGTCAAAGGTTAACCTATCATTACATAGAAAAAACTAAAAACAAAGTCGCCTCCTCCTGTCTGTTCCTGTGTAGGTATTAGGTATGCCTAAATCTTTAAAAAATACGCAACGAATTCTGATGCGGTTTTTATCAATAGATTCAAGAGGAAGGTTTATATGTATAAAATATGCATATTATAGTAGAGAATTGTCTGTAAGGCGCAACGAAGTGCGCGCTGGACCACTAGTAATGAAAAAAAAATCTCTAAAGTGTACAAAAGTAACGTCCCGTACTTGTAATCATCGGGATGGTCAGGCGGCGCGCGGAACTGCCTGACGACAGGCGCCAGCACCTTGAGCAGCTGGTGCTTGAGGTTCCCAGCGGCCAGTCGGTCCGCGCCGCCCACACCGCTCAGCGCGCCCTCCAGCCGCTCGCCCAGCCACCGCACGCGCGGGACTATGAACACCTGCACACACATATTACACTTTTTATTTGTTATTCCATAACCGCCCACACCGCTCAGCACGCCCTCCAGCCGCTCGCCCAGCCACCGCACGCGCGGGACTATGAACACCTGCACACACATATTACACTTTTTATTTGTTATTCCATAACCGCCCACACCGCTCA
Organism: Hemithea aestivaria; assembly: GCA_947507615.1. NCBI lineage: Eukaryota > Metazoa > Arthropoda > Insecta > Lepidoptera > Geometridae > Hemithea > Hemithea aestivaria. The sequence continues at coordinate 12,252,186 of OX382326.1, forward strand.
GCACGCCCTCCAGCCGCTCGCCCAGCCACCGCACGCGCGGGACTATGAACACCTGCACACACATATTACACTTTTTATTTGTTATTCCATAACCGCCCACACCGCTCAGCGCGCCCTCCAGCCGCTCGCCCAGCCACCGCACGCGCGGGACTATGAACACCTGCACACACATATTACACTTTTTATTTGTTATTCCATAACCGCCCACACCGCTCAGCGCGCCCTCCAGCCGCTCGCCCAGCCACCGCACGCGCGGGACTATGAACACCTGCACACACATATTACACTTTTTATTTGTTATTCCATAACCGCCCACACCGCTCAGCGCGCCCTCCAGCCGCTCGCCCAGCCACCGCACGCGCGGGACTATGAACACCTGCACACACATATTACACTTTTTATTTGTTATTCCATAACCGCCCACACCACTCAGCGCGCCCTCCAGCCGCTCGCCCAGCCACCGCACGCGCGGGACTATGAACACCTGCACACACATATTACACTTTTTATTTGTTATTCCATAACCGCCCACACCACTCAGCGCGCCCTCCAGCCGCTCGCCCAGCCACCGCACGTGCGGGACTATGAACACCTGCACACACATATTACACTTTTTATTTGTTATTCCATAACCGCCCACACCACTCAGCGCGCCCTCCAGCCGCTCGCCCAGCCACCGCACGCGCGGGACTATGAACACCTGCACACACATATTACACTTTTTATTTGTTATTCCATAACCGCCCACACCACTCAGCGCGCCCTCCAGCCGCTCGCCTAACCACCGCACGCGCGGGACTATGAACACCTGCACACACATATTACACTTTTTATTTGTTATTCCATAACCGCCCACACCACTCAGCGCGCCCTCCAGCCGCTCGCCCAGCCACCGCACGCGCGGGACTATGAACACCTGCACACACATATTACACTTTTTATTTGTTATTCCATAACCGCCCACACCACTCAGCGCGCCCTCCAGCCGCTCGCCCAGCCACCGCACGCGCGGGACTATGAACACCTGCACACACATATTACACTTTTTATTTGTTATTCCATAACCGCCCACACCACTCAGCGCGCCCTCCAGCCGCTCGCCCAGCCACCGCACGCGCGGGACTATGAACACCTGCACACACATATTACACTTTTTATTTGTTATTCCATAACCGCCCACACCACTCAGCGCGCCCTCCAGCCGCTCGCCCAGCCACCGCACGCGCGGGACTATGAACACCTGCACACACATATTACATCACAATACAGTTTGACGACCCCTGCAGCGCTGTGGGCTTGTGACGCAGAAAACAGCGGGTCTGATACTTGCCTGGGACAAATATTTGTATAACTTATAGCATCATCATCCTTCATCCCTCTCCCGCTTTGCAGTTGGGAGAGGGATAATGTTGTATAATATTATTTTTGATAGTACATGTTTAGGGTATGATGGGACTGGCATGCCCTTAAGGGTCCCAAAAAACTAGGAAGAATAAAAAAAAATATAGAAAAAGGTAGCTCCTGCTTTCTTTTACCTATTGTGTTTTTTTTTTCCAGTCTATACTGTCTATACTGCTGGGCAAAGACCTCCCCCAAATCTCTCCACGCGTCTCACTCCTGCGCCACCTCTGGCCAGTAAGTGTTTTTTTTATTGTGTTTTATTAAATAAAATATTATTCATGTTCTTAAACACATACACTTATATTATAAGTAGCTATTATTACACACGTTTGTAAAAATACATAATATAATAATTATTATACTTTTGTGTGTGCAAGTATTGCGAACCTGTACCTATCAGCGAGGTTCAACCCCCATACAAAAATCCTGGATATGCTACTGAATAGAGGTAAATTACCTTAACAACTTCCGGACCGAGTTCAGCCAATCCTTGCACGGCTCCATAAAGAGACGCGAGCGGCGTCTTCTCAGATTCCTTCATGGAAGCCATCGACGGACCTGATTCGTTGTTGGTCTGCGATGGACACTGGAGCGCTTTCGCAAACAATCTATAACAAAATAATGTATAGTTGTATTTGTATCTGTGTGCGAGTATGTTCGTTACTACTTCTACAGATTATGCTGAAATTTGGAATGCAGATAGCACAAATCTAAGGACTTCCACTGCGTCACGCGGGAGTATACACAAATAAGCTGATCTCTTGTGTATATTTTTAAAGTTTCTTGAAAAAAATTACGGAGGCTAACACGCGTCTTGTCACATCATCATAAGTCGGGGCACTGGACCTTTGACGCGTGTTCCCCTCTAAGAATAAATACTTTTCAAAGGGTCCACTGGGTTACAAAGAGTTGCTTTCTGTCCGGGCGGTTGAGTCTTAAAATAGAACAAAATAAATGTAAAATTGACTTTCAAAAAACATTGATGGGTCAGCTAGTTCTGTATTTACAATGAATGTGTAGAGTACCTAGTGACCCTAGTCTGCAGGTTGTTGGTAGAAGTGTTGAATGTCTTGCAGATCTGCGCCATGAGCCTGGCGGCGAAGTCTCGCAGCGCCCAGTGGTTGTCCATCTCGGGACGCAGGCATAGCTGCCGCGACACTATGCACGTTGATACTGACGGTATCAACTCGTGTAACTGTAACAAACGACAATGTACACTACACATACATGTACATTACACACACATGTACATTATACGATTTTTAAAAACTATCGCGAGTGTTCTCCTTAACTAAAACAACAAAAACGGGACAACTCACGTCTAATATTGTCGAGAATATCTCGACCATGGTTAATGCTAGGGAATGCAATCCCGAGGCGAGATCGGTAAGTCGAGATCTCGCCGGGATTAGAAATTTCAATCCCGGAATTTTCGGGATTTTCGGGATCTCGCGTAAATAAAAAAAAACTCAACTAATAAACAAAAGCGACGGAAAAGGTTAGTTATAAAATATGATGCGAGTAAAGTACTTCACTTATTGAAAATGGAACATGATATTTATTAGAATTTACCATTTTAATTTTTTAAATAATTAATCAAAACACAATGTATTATAATAATACTTCAAGCACAGCTTATTGATTTTTTTTTCAGATCATTATTTATGATGAGTGATTTTGAAAATGACCCCCAAAAAACAATGAGTAAAGTAGAATCTGACAACCGGTATCTAATGTCAGTATGTGACCAGCTTCTGCAAATGAGGCGGGATCTCGCGAGATCGGGATCCCGCGGGATCGGGATTGCATTCCCTAAGTTAATGCACATTATGCACATCACTATTGTTTAACTTTTCTTGTGTATTAATTTAACCCATCAAATAAATGCGTTTTTTTCTTTCTTTAAATTATACTTTACTAGCACACGCACGCACCCACGCACACATAGACGCTCAGACGTACACACGCATGCATGACACCTTTCTAAACAGCAAATCACTAACATCAGATTAGTAAATTGCAGGGATTCTACTTGAAATCAGCTGCTGTAAGAAAATAAAACTATTTCTATCTGAGCCCCTTAAGGTTCAATCTATTAAGTCCTCATCCCATAGAAAATTGGGGATAAAATTAGCCAGTATTATTATACAGCATCTAAGCCTACGTACATACCAAATTTCAGCTGAATCAATTCTCTTCTTCTTCTTCTAATAGTCATATATAGTACATACATACATAATATAATCACGCCTGGTTCCCGTTGGGGTAGGCAGAGACTATTTTCCTCCACTTGGATCCTGACACAACACTATACCTAGTGATTGTAAATATACTTACATATTTCTCCAAGTACAGTGACTGGTTGTCAAGCAGTGCTTTAACCATCCTCATGAGATATATGAGCAGAGCGAGGTTATTCTGGACCACATTCACTTTCACCCCTTCAGATATAAATGTGCACATTCTGGGCAACATCTCATGGAGGCCAGGGTCGCATGCCAGTGATTGAAGTGCTTCCTGTAACAAGGGTGATAAATAACCTATTTTAAACAATAAAAAACAAGGGTTTTTGATTTATTGCTGTATAAGGCATTGTAGGTGTTGTGATTAGCTATGATTTAAGCGCGCGATATATATTATGTTCCGTGAATATTTTTCCAAATTTAAGTTTATCGAAAAATCAAGGTATTATTTTCAAAAATTCAGTTGCACTATTTTTCAAAATAATCATGGAATAAAGCCATCTTTTATAACAATATCTTATTCTTTAAAAAATAAATACATGTGTATTTTGAACACTTTTCGCCATTTTTCAAAGTGTCAAACTATGAATACTTTTAAAAATAATATATTATCAAGAGCTTTACCGAGAAACATTTTCAAAAACTAAATTCTGCAAATTTATATTTCAAAATTGCTTAATAGTCGCATGCAAGGACAGAGCTCTTAAATAGTGCATAACTCACAGCACGTCGTCCTTCGTCGCTGCCCACACAAGCCTCAGTGATCTCCTTGTAATAGAGCTGCTGCTCCACACTCAGCTCGTGAGTAGCCAGCTGCTTCACATGCACTGACTCGGATGCCTTGAGGCGGGCTGCTTTACCACACATTGGCTTACCTGGACAATAGAGTTGCTATTGTGCAAGTACATAGATAAACGAAACAAGTATAACAATATAATGATCAGAATAGAATAAAATAAAAATACTCTTTATTGTGCCCAACATAACAAAAAGTACTTAAAATTACTATGACATTATTATAACACACTAGCTGCGTCCAGCGGCTTTACCTGCTTTTCTATAGCCTATGTGTTATTCTAGGGTCTAAGCTATCTGTATACCAAATTTCAGCTCAATCAGTCCACCCGTTTAGGTGTGAAAGAGTAACAAACACACATCCAGACATCCAAACATCCATTCTTACGAACTTTTACGTTTAAAATATTAGTAAGATTGGCACACAATGGGCGGCCTTATCGCTCAAAGGGATCCCTTCCAGGCAACCAACTATTGGATGAGTACATTTTCTTATGAATATTAGGGGTTATGTAGAAAATGTTAGGTAAAATGGTAGGTCAGAATATAGAATGATTATGTATGGGGAAGTCTGAAAGCCAATTCATTGTGACAGCAATTAAAGAGTGGAAAGTCATTCTGGTATGGGCATGTTATGTGAAAGGAAGAAGAAAATGTGTTGTGTCAAATCTGCCTAGTGTAGGATAAGGGCAAGAAGAAGACAGATAAACTACTCACATCATAAACCAATATAATATTCGTGAGGACTAACTACAAAATGTAAAAAATTCTAGAGGTATAGAAAATGTGTTACTAGACCTTTTTCCAAAATAAAAGAACTTTTATTGTGACGACATCATAAAGAAACAGTGATTTTTCAAGGAAAGTAGTTTAGAATCTTCATACTAAATAACATCACCTCAGTAATTTCTGCCAATTACTCATAATGAGATAACAAAACACTTAGGAAAATCATTTATATTACTGTTAAAATTACCTGCAGCATCCTTATTAGCCGGTTTACTTAATTTAGTGATAGGATCAACAGACTCAAGCTTCTGAGCCTCCTTAGACAAGGGCGGTGGATTCTCTGGCACAGTTGGCTGCACTCCATCCACACTCAACCAGTGAGCCCTGACAGACACGTCGAGGGGAACCTTGGGAGGTGGTGCCGATAGTATCTCCGATAGATCTATCTCTTTGTCTTCAATAAAATGTAACTCCCTCCCTCCTCCCGATGCAAATCTGAATGGGAGTGAATCTGGTTGCAGAAATCCATATTGAGGCTGTAAGAAATTTTAACATGTTATCTAAATATATAAAAGGAAAGAGTGACTGATTGATCTATCAACGCACAGCTGCTAGAAACTAATTCAATCCACTCCCACTAAAAAACAATTGAAATATTAGTAGCTGAGGAGTTAAAGTCTAAACTATCTTTGAAACAAGGTTCAACTCAATCAGTTCAGATCCCCAGATGTGAATTAAAGACAAATACCTCTCTACAATAACAATATGGTTGGTTGAGTTAATATCATAGATAACAATAGAAATTATTTTGAAAAAACTAGCTGAGCCCTGTTATTTCACCTGTGTAACTTCCAATCTTGTAGGAATAAGATAAAAAGTGTTCTTTCAGGTCTACAGTCTCCAGCTATTTACATACTAACTAGTTACCAGCCATCACAATCAGTTCAATGGCTTATGTAAGAAAGAGAATGAAACCTACACATTAACCCTTTAACCGCCACCGTCGGATATATCCGACAAGCCTGTTCTGTTATGTAACCGCCAGAGTCGTATATTTCCGACAAGTCGTATTTTTCCGACTGCACTTTAAATCTACATTTTTTAAGTCATAACACTGTAATTTATAAAACTATACTCGTAATTAGATAAATAGTGAATAAAGTTATGATTTACAGTTGGTTTTATGCTTCTCTCCCAAATAGAATAAATATTAGACATCACTTTTATTGTAGGTATTTATAATTCAAAAAACTTGCCTGGTGCTAGGGGCACGACAAGTGATTTTAAGTCTGGCGGTTAAAGGGTTAATTCATACAAACTTTCACCTTTATAGTATTGGTTTAATTTAGTGGGATAGTCATATTATGAAATTAAAATGTGTATTCTATACCTCTATATTCTTTATCTTCAAAGCATGGTCTATATCAGTTACAGCGAGTTTCTGTCTCTTGGAATGATGCATGAACTTCATAGCATCTTGTACAATGACTTTCAAACGATAAGTAACATCATCAGCCAACTCCTTAGCAGCTTCATCCCCAAGATTGGCAATACCAACACTTTCAGCAATCACTTTCATGGAGTCCAGCGACAATGAAGTTGCATATGAGAACTCTGAAGAGTCACCCATTCTGAAACATTTGTGTTTATACAAAGCTTCTTTAGGTAAATCATTCATTATAACTTTGTTACTAATTATTATTTATGATGAGTTTTGGCCTTAAATAAAATGATTTTGGCTTGTACCTACTATGGTTGTTATTGAAACCTTATTATCTAAAAACACTGATTGACTGTTGTTCAGAGTGCCTTGTCAATCCGGTTTCTGATACACCAGTCAAATGGCTACATCACTGCAGCTGATCATCAAATATATCTCCGAGGTTATTGAGCTTCAGTAAACGCGTAGTTGTGATCCTAACGCAGTGCCACTGTTTGATGTTTACGGTATCTTCGACTTGAAAGGCACAGATGTGCTTGCCGTTCAAGACCCCCGACCAAAAGCTCTCCAAGTGGAGAAAATTTTCTGGAAATACCATAATAATGCCAACAACTTAACAACATAAGCCAACTTACTTTATTTCATGTAGTTTTTAAGTTTTTTTTTATAAAAACCTGATTATTGGTAAACGAAAATAAAAAACTTATGAATTACAATCGAAACACCATTAACTAAAATGATGTCATTCCATTACAAATTCCAATAATTTAATTTGGTTCTCAGTTTGGGCACACAGTTTTACAGGCTTAAATTAATTATTAATTCAAAACAAAATTATTTATGTAAATTTTCGATTTTCGATATTTTGACAATTTCGCAAAGCACAATGACAGTGACATTTTGATATTGAAAATCATAGACAAATTTTTTTTTTAAATTAATCTTCGTACGTATCGATTCACACGTTAAATAATTTGCTTGTTAATAATAAACATTTATAAAATGTATATAGAGAAAATAGTAAAAATTATGGCTCTTTGACTACCAAGTGTAGAGAAATTATTTAATAGCAAAATGCCGATCATTACTGCAACTTCTAACCATGCCAAAACATCTGTGGCTAGGTACGTAACGTTTTTTCAAGCATTTAAATTTTTTTTGCCGAGTCAACCATAAACAATAAACAAATGAGTATGATTATCATTGCCAGTAAAATTTTACCCATTTAAAATGCAAAATATAATTCGTTGGCTTTATTCACCATACACTGGTATACTCAATATACCTAGTCAGGTCATAAGTATTGTCACACAGTAAAAACTTTTCTTTTAGAATGCTGGCCACAAAAAAGTTTATTGAATTCGAATTTCGAATTGTTCATGAAAATAAAAATGTATACTTTTTAGAATTTTACTCATTTTTAAATATGGAGTGGACGCTTAAAGAAGACCGTGTTGCAGTTATTGCGTTGCATCGTTGCGGTTACGCGCCAATTCCAATTTTTGACATACTGAAAAATTTGAATATAACCAAAAGATTCGTTTATCGTACCATCAAACGATACAATGAAGACTCTAGTGTAGATGACAGGTCAAGAAGTGGTCGCCCTCGGTCTGTTAGGACTCCAGCAGTGATAAAAGCTGTGAAGGCGCGAATTCAAAGAAATCCCAAACGTAAGCAGAAACTGTTGGCCCTTCAGATGGGGTTAAGCAGAACCACGGTGAAAAGGGTGTTAAATGAAGACTTAGGGCTTCGGGCATATCGAAGAAAAACAGGACATCGTTTAAATGCTCGTCTAATGGACCTGAGACTGAAGAGATGCCGCGCTTTGTTGAAGCGGTACGCGAGAAAAAAATATCGAGAAATTCTTTTTTCGGATGAAAAAATTTTTACCGTAGAAGAGAGCTACAACAAACAAAATGATAAGGTGTACGCACACAGTAGTGAAGAAGCGAGCAACCGTATTCCGCGTGTCCAACGAGGTCATTTTCCATCCTCGCTCATGGTATGGTTGGGAGTTTCTTATTGGGGCTTAACAGAGGTACATTTTTGTGAGAAAGGTGTAAAAACGAATGCAGTTGTGTATCAAAATACAGTCCTGACGAACCTTGTGGAACCTGTTTCTCATACCATGTTCAATAACAGGCACTGGGTATTCCAACAAGATTCGGCGCCAGCTCATAGAGCGAAGAGCACACAAGACTGGCTGGCGGCGCGTGAAATCGACTTCATCCGGCACGAAGACTGGCCCTCCTCCAGTCCAGATTTGAGTCCGTTAGATTACAAGATATGGCAACACTTGGAGGAAAAGGCGTGCTCAAAGCCTCATCCCAATTTGGAGTCACTCAAGACATCCTTGATTAAGGCAGCAGCCGATATTGACATGGACCTCGTTCGTGCTGCGATAGACGACTGGCCGCGCAGATTGAAGGCCTGTATTCAAAATCACGGAGGTCATTTTGAATAAACTTTATTGTCATAAGAATCTATGTTTTGTTAAGTTCATTTTGGTATATAAATGGTTACATAATAAATAAACTTGTTCCAATAATTTTATATTAAACATGTGACAGAATTTATGACCTGACTAGGTACATATATATATGAAAAGTGTAAAATAAATATAATAGTTAAAACACAGAAGTAATGTAAAACTAGAAGTAGCCATTTTATGTGTGAGTGTGATGTAGTGGTGGGTCGTTAACGATTTTTGGGTTAACGCAACGAAGCCGTTAAATTCATCACGTTAACCGGTTAAAAAAGCCGTTAACATTATTATTAGGTTTTCATTAATGTAACAGATTTGTACCAACGGCAACGTAGCAGTTAATAGTAGCAAGCGAACTTAGAAACATAGATATCTCTCACTCTCGCTCGTACAATTTTAAGCTAGCGGCGTCTCGCTCGCTCACATAGGCGCCCTCGCGTCCACTCGGCATATTCCGTTTCTATTCGTTCTTTCAACGCAGAAGAAATAGATAATTTTAACTGGTTTTGCGTTAACAGCTTCAGATTACGTTAGCGACTTTTGAATACCTTTTCGTTTGCCAAAATCGTTGAATGTAACAGTTGATAGATTTAACGGGTTTTGCAGTAAACAAAAAACTGTTAATTCGTTAACATTAGATTAACAGTTAAAAAAAGCCGTTCGTTGAATTAACGCCCACTCCTAGTGTGATGGCAATAGGGAAAATTCTGTGTGAAGAAAAAGGAGAACCTATTTTTTTCCGTCCCTTTCAGCGTGGCCGGTTTATGCTGTTTGTCAAACTCTGTCAAACTGCTTCACTGTGTTTCGTTTTTTTCCAAAATTTTAAATCAATTTGAGACAATACAATATACAATGTTATTCAACTAGTTTATAACCTAAAATATCAATATATCGCGTATTTTCATAAAATAATGAAAATACGTATGCGGTTTTCTGTCTCACAGGTGGCCACGATGATGGGGTCACATCTGATCACCCTGAGTTAAAATAATAAAAATGACTCCAAAAGAATAAATAGCAACTAATTATTTATGTGATAAACAAATATTATTTTTTGTTTTTATGTAAAAGAGAGAAATTTGGAATCATTATTTTTGTTTTTTTTTTACAAATAAAGGTAATTTTATCGTTACGTCTAGTAACCCGAAACAAAAATGACGAAGACCGAATGCCGATCCTTGTTGGCCCCACGCGATTTCTCTCTTTGAAAAGCATTAATTTAGTGATTTGTGTTGTGTATTATCATTAAAAATGTATAGAAATAAAAAAGACGTCGATAAATATGTAGAGAACCTTCGAAACAAACTAGCTGCGAAAGAGGTAAGATGTCACGAAGGTTACCTTGCATTTTTATCAAGGAGATGAAAATGTTACAGATGCATTGATTTACGTTATTCATTACTTTTCAGTTTAAAGCCCGAGCATTTTCTGTGGCGCGCTTGTATTTTGATGTGGGTGATTACGCCAATTGCCAGAAATATGTCGAGCAATACCTCACGCAGAAGGATAACAACGCAGCGGCTTACAGACTCCTGGGGCAGGCTCTGCAGAAACTGGGTCAAAAAGATAAGGCCCTAGACCATTACAAAACTTCACTGGACATAGACCCAACGCAGCATAGTACCATCTTGGACAGTGAGTACTTAGCATAGCATTGTTTTTTATTTTAGAAAATTAATCTTCTAGGTTAGCTCTTTACTCTGAAACTACAACTTTATGAGGTACTGACGCGGTCGAAATTAGAATGGATTTATATACCTAGATATAAATCTATTCTTCTATAGGTGTGATATTTCTCTGTAGCTTAACAGAAGGTCACCCTTTGTTGAAAATGGAACATCCTGGAACAACCATAGTATCAATACTGATATTTTCCAGCCTGTGGTCACTATTGATTATAATCAATAGTGACCACTAATCAATAATTATTGAATAAGTTTTACAACCAGTATAGTGAAAACAAACAATGTTATTATGAAATAACTATAATATTATTGTTTGCAGTCCAGTTTTTAAAGTTATAGATTTTTATAATTTCCTTGATTCTCCTTAGCCCAACACAATTTTTTAATGAAATAGGAGAATAGAATAGAAAACTCTTTATTGCACACACAAATACAATAATAAAAGCTTAGAACTAAGATTACACAGAAAGAAGTGTTACAATTGGCGGTCTTATCGCCAATAGTGATATCTTCCAGACAACCAAGCAGTGAAATGAAAGACCTAAAATAGTGTGACAAGTAATTTTGTCATAATGATTATTTATTATTTATTGAAGATGGTAGAGAAGTTTAAGGATGAATCTGCTCCTAACTTCGTCTGCATCATCATTTAAAATTAGAGATTGTAGTCAAAAGTTGTACTTATAATAAACTAGCTGTGCCCAGCGGTTTTACCCTGATGTACTGTTTCCTTTGTGTTATTCCAGAGTCTAAGCTATGTCTATACCAAATTCAGCTCAGTTCATCCGCACATTTAGGTGTGAAAGAGTAACAAACATCTAGACATCCATTTTTACATAGTTTCACATTTATAATAGAAGTGTAATAAAAAAGATTAAAAATCACACAGTGAGAATATTCAGGCAACACACGTACAGTTATTATGCAATATGTTATGACTTATTTTTAGTTGAGGTGGTGGTCTAAGTCTCTTTTAAATGATCTGATTCTAGTAACCTTTATATCTCATCACATCTGGACATTGACTTAGTTTAGAATATTTCCCCTTTTAAAAATAAGCGGGAAATGTATTTATCTTGTAATCATTTTGACTTAGTTAAAGTGTTGTACTTAAACCAATTAGGCTAAAAGTTTTTAAATGAAGCATATTTCTTCTAGTTTGTGAACTGCTTGCTGATCCGGACCTGAAAATAGAACCTGCACTTGGCCAGCATTGGTGCAAGAGAGCTGAAGATTTATTTCCAAGACATCCAATAACTTTTCGGCTCCGTGAAAGAGTTGTCACCCTTTCAAACCCTGACCCTGAAGCACTTGTCAAATTGCTGATGGGAGAATTGGCTGTGAGACCTAGAGACTCTTCTCTTCATGCTCGCCTACTCAGACATTATCTCAGTGTCAATAAATTAAAAGAAGCTTTTGAGCACAGCTGCACTGTTGAATTTGGTAATAACAACTTTATCAATGACTTTGAATGGTATGAAATCATAGATGAAGTTCTGAAACACTATGTAGAAAAAGACAACTGGCTATATCAGCTACTTTTGCTGACAGTCAGAGAACGCCTATGCGTTTTGAGTTTGACAGAAACACCAAGCAGTCCCTCAAAGAGCTTGTTGGAAAGTAATGAAATTTTACATGCCTACGATCAAGCTTTAGAATCTATTTCCAAATCTGGATCTCCTTCAGGATATGCTGAATTTCATGCAGGCCTGTTACAACATCACAGAGGTCAATTTGCATTCCATGCAGCAACATTTTTGCTAAAAAAAGCAAAGAAAGATCAACTGAGCTGGCGAGATGCTAATAAAGTGGCAGCTCCATTAATGTTGATTGCATGGCACACTGTGCCTTTGGATTCCAAAGTTAATTGGCTCAAACACTCTCCTGACAAACTACTTAATGCAGTAAACCGATGGTATATGGAAGGAACATACAGATGTTCTCAATCTGGACATTTTATCCTTTCAAACTTCCAGGACAAGAACCAATCATTTCTTGACCAGATTTCACAGTGTTGTTCTGGAACACACTGGAGGGATAAACTGTATGAAAAAATTTTCACAAACCGGAATCACTTAGCGAAGATTAAGACCTCATACTTTGTTTCCAATGCTTTCAATGCTCCTGTGCTTCGATTGCCAAGAAAAATTGAGGTTGAAGCTTATGATGGTGATGCACAGAAATTATATGGAAGTTCATTACATCATTTTGTTTGGACTCTAATGAATTACACAAACTTTGCTCATTTTAAATGCACACTTTTTGATACTTTAACACCAACAACATCAAACTGTGGACCGGAAACATTAAATAAATTGGACATGCATGCATTCCTGTATTGTGCAGCTTTCACTGCTAGACAACAAAAGTCTAATACATCTTCCTACATAGCTTCAGAAAAACCAAACACACTACCAGCTAATATTACAGACTTACTTTGCCCTCTGGCTCAGATGAAATGGTGGGACTGTGCTTATAAGTTCAGCCAAAATATGTTAGGAACAGAGTTAACTGATATTCGCGCAACATTAAGCCGAGGTATTGAAGTCGTGCGATGTGTTGATAACCATGGATTGGACCCAGAACTTCTTTGCATGCTTGGTCGTATATTTAGTGAACGAGCAAAAACTACGACATCTGTTGAAGAGAAGTCCTTTCTTGAAACAAGAGCTGGATTGTACTATAGATCCGCAATACCATTTTTAGACAAATTAAAGAGCAAGCTAATGGTAAAAATTAGTGATAGAAGAATGTTTGACTATACACACAAAGAGTTGAGCAACAGAGAATTAAATACATTAATTGAAGAAAGCAAACTATATGTTGCTGTTCAGCATTTGAATGACTGCGAGTATGATAAAGCTATAGAAGTCCTTTCAAATGTAAAATCTGCACAAGCATATTACCATCTCGCACAAACATACAAAAAAATTTCCCAAGAAGAGATAAATTCTTCTGTCAATGAATCGAAATCTGCGTCATTACTTGCTAAAGCGAAAACCTATGCTTATAAGGCGCTGGATATGCTCCAAGATAATGACACCAACAAAAGTAGTCCTTTATATATTGATACACAAGAATTAATTGAAGATATTGAAGTGCAGATGAACAGAATAGATCCAGAGTTATCTGTGCATGACATTGAGGGCAAGTACTCATCAGATGAAAATATCTCGTATCGAACTGAACCAGCGAGACAGAACAACCAAATGTTTCGAAACATCAGTTCTACACCTAAAGCAGCATCAAATTCTAATAACACCAATTATAAAACCGCTATTGATTCACAAGTATTTGAAATGACAAGAATGGATCAGAAGCACTTAGAAAGAATCGAAAATGAGATCAAGAATTTACAAAAGCGAGACACGGCAATATCTGATTATATGGCTCAAACAAGAGATTTGTTTGAAGAAAATCGTAAACTGAGTAATCAAATTATGAGCTCAATTAATGCCAACTGTCAAAGCACCACAGATCAATTCAAGCTTTTAAAAATATCAGTAGATCAAGTAAAAGATCAGATTGACGAATGCAGAAATGATTGCAAGGATGTTGGTGATCTAAAAAAGCAAATAGCGGAATTGAAAAAGGAAGTAAATAAGTTAAAAAAATCTTCTTCAGAGCAGACCATAAATGAAAGTGATTTGTATAACCTGGATGAAGAGTACAGAAACAACGAAAATGCTGCCAACTTTGGTGCACAATTGCCTTTCCCGCAACATCTGCTTTCCCAATTCAATCAAAGGCCACAATTTCCACTCCCGCCTAATCCATACCAATTGTACAATCAGAGTCTTTATAATTTATACAACCAATATTCTCAATTTGCTCAGACAACATCTGTACCTGGTGCACCCCCCATATTTGACCCTTCAAGAACTCAAATGAATTATCCTGGCGTATATCAAACGCCAGATCAAATGTATTTAGATGTAGCACACCTCATCCCGCCGACTGTACCTGTGCCTACAGTTCCCTCTGTATCTACGTTGCCGACGATGCCAGTGGCACCTACATTGCCATCAGTGCCTACTATGCCCTCCGTTTCTATATCCAATCTTTCAACTGGGAACACACCCAAGAACACAACTTTAGGAGAAAATAAAGAAACCCCTCGATCTCTACCTGTGAATGTTGTAATAACTTCATCAGATCCATTACCAACTTGTGTAACTGCGCCGCCACCTGTGCTAAGTGTTACAATACCACCTAAGCACATCAAAGGCACACCACATAACTATCAAATAACTATGCCTACAGTAGATGAAACTAAGATGGTATCACCCCCTGTCTTTAGTTTCTCAATGCCTGATAATAAAGGCCAGTCTTTAACTATGCCAAATTGGAAAGAAACATTCAATTCTTTTAGTTCAGATACACTGAACAACTCAAAAACAGTAGTGGATGGACCATTTAGTGGGTCTTCTCCTAACACCAGCCTAAACAAATCCAGAACATTGTCAGAGAAAAGTAATACATCAGTGGAAAATTATGATCCATGTCCTGATTTCAAACCAATTGTGCCACTCCCAGCGGAAATTAAGGTGACGACCGGAGAAGAAAATGAAACTGCGATTTTCTCAGCCAGAGCTAAACTTTTCCGTTTTGTTGACAAACAATGGAAAGAGAGGGGTATTGGTGAAATGAAACTATTAAAACACAAAGTTACCGGGAAAGTAAGAGTACTAATGAGGCGGGAACAAGTACATAAAATATGCGCAAATCATATAATTACGCCAGAAATGGAAATACAACCAATGAAGAATGAAAATAAAGCCTACTTTTGGGTTGCCAATGATTTTGCTGATGAAAATATTGTTTTAGAAAAGTTCTGTATTCGTTTTAAGACTGCAGACATAGCCAAAGACTTTTATGATGCGTTTGAGAAATCCAGATTGGCGTCAAATTCCACACCTACTAAAGATTATCCTATAAAAAATAATGAAAAAACTTCAAGTCAAAATCTTATCCAAAATGAAAGCGTAACACTCGCAAAAGAAGCCACGCAACCTACGTCAAAAACGCAAAATAAGACTGTTGTTGGAGGATTTACATTTAGTAGTACACCAGTGTTCAAATCTGTAGAAAACACAAAAACTACGCAGGTGACTTCTACTACTACAGAATCTAAAACTAATATCTTCGGTGGTTTGAGCTTCAAATCTAGCTCTAACACACCCTTCAGCAATATATTTAGCACAACACCAGCTGTTGTGACGACTTCAGCTGTTGTAACGGCGCCTACAACTGCAGCGACAGTACAAGAAGCAAATAAAAGCAAGCTGAATACTTCAGACACAGTAGAAGAATTTGAACCAAATGTAGAATTCAAGCCGGTTATACCCCTTCCTGCTCTAGTTGAGACTAAGACAGGTGAAGAAGATGAGAGCATAATTTTTGAACATCGCGCAAAACTATTACGGTTTGATTCTAATACCAAAGAATGGAAGGAACGCGGTCTGGGTAATATTAAACTACTCGTTCATAAAAATAACAACCAGAAAATAAGACTTCTGATGCGACGAGAACAAATAATGAAAGTGTGTTGCAACCATGCCGTAACCAAGGAAATGACATTCCAAAAAATGCCTAATATGGACAAAGCAGTAACTTGGTGTGCTAAAGACTTCTCCGAAGGAGAACTTGTAGCTGAAACCTTCTGTCTCAGGTTCAAATCCGTAAAAGTGTGTGATGATTTTCTAGAATCCATATCATTAGTTCAATCTAAACTCAAAGATGATGAAAAAGTAGCCAAAGAAGAACAAAATGCCGCCAAACAGGTTAATGAGAGTGGATTTGGTGACAAGTTCAAAGCAAAACCGGGATCATGGTATTGTGAAACTTGCTATACTAACAATTTGGAAAGTTTCACAAAATGTGCTTGTTGTGACCAACCTAAACCACAATCTTCTAATAAATCTGATAGCACCACACTGGTTGGTACTATCAATAAGACTACTGCACCTGCCTCATCTTGGGGAGATAAATTCAAACCCAAGCCAGGTAGTTGGGAATGCCAATCATGCTTTGTAAGAAACGAAGCACATTTAGAAAAATGCAACGCCTGTAACAGCCCAAAAGATCCTGCCGCAGCTAAATCTATTAATAATGTTACTATAGAATCGAAACCTAAATTCAGTTTTGGTATTCCTGCACAAACTAGTGAAAGTATTTTGAACCAGACGAACAAATCAACAACTGAGTCTTCGGCTGTATTTGCTACTTCTGGCTTTGGTGATAAATTTAAACCCAAACAAGGTACATGGGAGTGCAAACAATGTTTCGTGCGGAATGATGCAAAAGCAGAAAATTGTGTGGCATGCAATAGCGCGAAAGATCCAAATGCGCCCAAGAAGACAACTAACATATTTGACAATTCTACGAGTGCGGTAAAGTTCCGCTTTGGTATTCCACCAACACCAGTCAATGACGAGAAACCAAAAACTGAAACTGCTTCCATCTTTGATGGTACGGGGGCTCAAAAGTTTACTTTCGGTATTCCCTCAACTGTAACAGCAGCAATAACTGAGGCTGCGAGTGAACCAAAATCTACTGGAGTAATTTTTGCAGCACCTAAAATTCCCTCTGATAGTCAAGGACCTCTCAATTTTAGTCTGAAAAACAGTGAAGAGACCAACAAACCTACTGTAACAAAGCCAGCTTTATTGCCGACGCCTCAGACAGATACTAGTTCGTTTGCAAACAAAGAAAGCGGGACATTTGACTTTGTTTTCAAACCCGCATTGTCCGCTAAAAGCCCAGTGAAGTCTCCCAACAAAAGCCGAGGTGATGAGAGTGACGGAGAAGACTATGTGAAAGACGAAGATTGCCACGCTCACTTCAATCCAGTCATACCGATGCCTGATAAAGTGAGTAATTTTTTGCTTTTTTATATCACGTTTTCTTAATTTGATGTTCAGAATACTTTTTGAATTTATTTATTTATTCACTTTACTTTTTGAATTAGAATAGTATTTTTAATGTGTATATGTTAACAATTTCCTCTACATTTTTTAATTGATTTAGTTTCACAATCTAATGTGAAAAAATGTGTTTTAGGTGGAAGTGGTAACAGGAGAAGAAAAAGAAACGGAACTGTATGCCCACAGAGCCAGATTATATAGATTTGTTTCTGGCGAATGGAAGGAACGCGGCACTGGGGTTGTCAAAGTACTTAAACATAATGAAACTATGAAATTGAGGTAAGATATTTAAACTAGTATTCTCCGTTAAAGTTTGAGGAATAGTGACTTATTAATGTTATGTTTTTATTTATAGGGTGGTTATGAGACGCGAACAAGTTTTGAAAATTTGTTTGAACCATGCTCTTACTCCTGACATAATATACACGCCTAAAGATGAAAAGACTTGGCTGTTTGTTGCAAATGACTTCAGCGAAGGTGAATTGAGCCTACACCAATTCTGCATTAGGTTCCAAAATAAAGAGATAGCATCGCAGTTCAAAGAAGCAGTCGATAACGCGCGCGAAGGTAAACCTGTGCCTGTGGTCACTAAAACAGACTTGAATGAAAAAGATGACGACGTCGTATTTGTAACTGAAATTCAAGCCACTAAAGAAGAACAACAAAAGGCTAAGGATCTTTTGTTACCAGAAAACTTTTACGCTTACAAAAATAAGGAACCGTGCAAAGGATGTCGCGGTTGTAAAGACGATGATGAGTCAAAACCTGAAAGTAAAGCACCTGAAGTTTCTTCTACTGATGCAATTAAAACCATTCTAGCGGCACCTGCTATTTCTACAGTCTCTGCTCCCGTATCGACTGGCGCTACGACTCCGATGAAATCAACTTTCCCAGCATTCCAGAGTCCCGCTAACTCTTTCTATGGCACTCCTGTCAATATGGAAAAAACGTTCGATACATCTATTTTCCGTACACCTCTAGGATCGATCGGCTCTAACAAAACATCAACACCCGGTTCCAATAACAGTGAGTCCTTAGACAATACCGCGACTGATAAAGAAAATATTTTCACACAGAAAAATAATATATTCAGTAATTTTGGACAACAAAAATCAATATTCTCATCTACCACGAGTTCACCTTCGACTTTGTTTGGCGGTGGAGTGGCCCCAGTGACTGCAAACTCTAATAGCAGTCCTTTGATTGCTGCTCCAAAATTGAGCACTGGGGACTCTCAGGTTTCGGATGCAAAATCTATCTTTGCTGCGGCTCAAGCAAAGTCAGCGTTTGGAGCACCAGCGAGCACTGGAGAAACTGCATCTGTCTTCGGCAACACAGGAACTTCTGCTAACAAGTCTATATTCGGATTCGGAGCAGACAAACCAAAGCAAGATACAAACACAGAAACCAAGTCATTATTTGGAGGCAACGACCCTAAAACGAATATATTCAGTGGAGCGGCGGGAAGTTTATTTGGACCCAGTACTTTGAATAAAACACAACCATCCTTGACTTTCGGATCCCAACCGTCATCAATATTTGGCTCTGCAGCATCTCAGAACAACGCATTTAAGTCTGTATTCTCTGGAGACACAACAAACAAAGCACCTATCTGGGGTACAAACACTGAACAAAAGAAGCCAGAAGTATCGGCTTTTAACGTATCCTCTAGTGTAGAGAAACCACAACAGGCCAAAGTAGAAAAACAATCTGAAACTAAGGAGATACCTTTGAAACTCGACGGCACCTTAAGCTTTGCTGCGTTATCTACCAGTGGACCAGGATTTGCAGCTCAGAGTGAGTTTTAAACTTCCTATTTGAAATTTTACCTTCATTTGATTTAAGGTATCACCTAACACTATGAAATTTCAGAAAAGGTCGATTTCCAATGGGAGGGAGCAGGTCAGCAGTTGTTTACCGCGGGTCAAAAGGCTAAAGGTGACAAGAATGACAGCGAAGTGGCTGACGAGACCGGTGGTGCGGAAGAAGAATACGACCCACATTACGAACCCATCGTACCTTTGCCCGATAAAATTGTCGTCACCACAGGAGAAGAAGATGAGGTAAATAAAATAATTGTGGCTTTACACCAGCTAAACCAGATGCGCCTGATGCGAATTGTCGTTACAGAGTTCACAATTTATCAATCAGAAATACTAAATCCAAATATAATGCTAATGGTCAAATAGTCCCTTATAAATAATGTATAAAAACAATAATTTGAGTTGATAGAAATTTTCCTCATGTTTGTAAGGCCATATTTGAAATAGTTGTTGCCGAAAATAAACTGGATACACATATGTAAGTGACCTACTGATTCACCCAGTATTAGCCGTCTAAAACGAGGTGCAGCCACACTTGGAAAAAAAATCATTATTATAATTTTCACAGGTCAAAGTGTTTGGCGAGCGCTGCAAGCTGTACCGTTATGATGAAAAAGTTCCCGAATGGAAGGAACGTGGTGTAGGCGAAATGAAAATACTGCATCATCCGCAACGAAACACCTATCGTTTACTATTGAGAAGGGAACAGGTAATATTTGAAATTACTTACAACAAAATTAATATTATTACTCTTGGATGTGTCATTAGCAGACTAATGCCGCATATATTTTTCCCGTTCTTTCTAAAATGCACAATTATAATAATCTATGAAGTCGTCTGTAACAAGACGCAAGGAAGAACTACACCTACATAATATGAAGAATGATAAAAATATCAACACTTTATAAATGTACTAAACATGCGCCGCCAGATTCTTATGATGGCGTTAAAGAGAAAACAAGTGAATTAAATTTAAAAAACAATCCAACGCAATATGTAATTCACCATTTTGTGGTGGCGGCCATCTTGGATTTTAAATTTATCGTGCGTTGTATTCTACTAGCCCTTTAATTTGATACCCATATTGACGGGATCGTGGAGAAAAAAAGTAATCCGCCATTTTGTAACGACGGCCATCATGGACCGGTTTCCACCAAACTTGGCTGAGAACACTCTCGACTAACTCTACAAACAAAAAAAATATATATCAAAATCCGTTCATCCGTTCGGGAGCTACGATGCCACAGACAGTAACACCCCGTCGTTTTTGCGTCGGGGGTTTAATTTATTTAGAGTATATTTTTCCCGTGTGTTGAACAGGTTCACAAGGCCGTCCTCAACATGTTGATATTCATGGAGCTGGAGCTGCGTCCGATGACGAACTCTGACCGCGCGTGGACGTGGGCGGCGCGCAACTACGCCGAGAACCCAGCCGGCGAGCAGGAGACTCTCGCCGTCCGGTTCAAGAACGTATCGCTGGCTAACGACTTCCGCGATAAAATTGTTGAGGTTACCAGGGTGAGTCTCATTCTTACACATTTTAGTTGACCTGAAGACTTGTTTGCCCTTGTCTTGTAATTTAGTCGAGTAGCCACAGTAATTTAGTAACCAATAC
This sequence comes from Hemithea aestivaria, assembly GCA_947507615.1. Classification (NCBI taxonomy): domain Eukaryota; kingdom Metazoa; phylum Arthropoda; class Insecta; order Lepidoptera; family Geometridae; genus Hemithea; species Hemithea aestivaria. The sequence goes on from OX382326.1 coordinate 12,273,332, forward strand.
TGTCCGTACAGTTCGCGATAGCCAATAGGCTCTCTGCTACTATGTAGGTTAAAGCCACTCATTAAAAAGATGGATTACGGTTTGATTTTAGTAACGAAAGACGAGATAATCCGAATTTCCTTTAATATAAGAGTATTTCTTAGTAAAGCTTTAAGTTTAGGTTCCATTTAATTATTATCTAAATCAATCGAACTGTTTTCAAGTAATGACTTAAACGTGTGTCTCACCCTCGAAAAAAGCGCGACTTCAAGTTTTAAATTTACATGTTATTGCTACACAGAAATTGCAATCTGAAGCCGCCCGCGCTATTAGAGAGCATCAAGAGGCGAAAGAGAAGGCGTCAAGCGTTGGCGAGACTGGACCACAGCCGTTACGCCTGCCCAAGCACCTCGCCTCGGCCGATCGCGCCGATAGCCTACTCTCCGCCGCTGTACCAGTTCCTGAATCCATCCAGCCTGCCAACGGAGCCGAAGCTGACCAACAATACCAAGAGCACGAGGATTACCAGGACGAGGACTATGAGGATTACGACCATGATGATTATGATCAAAACGACTATGCTTATTATAATGAGGTTTGTCTCTTTTTGAGCTCTGTTTGCCTACATTTGACTACATCCCATCTGAAAATGCAGATTTGGTTGATGATGAATCACGTAAGATTTCTAGACAGGTACCAGGTGCCCATTCTTTTGAAGACTCCCAAGTTGTATCGTTTGGGAAACATGGATGACGGCAATGTCCAATTGCGAACAGTTCTTATTAAAAAAGTAGAGACATAATGCTTGTTAATTTGCTCTTTGAATTTTTGTGATAGTGATAAGTGTTTAAAATTCTATTTATGATAAACGTGACTACATTTTCATTTATCGTAGATTGTGACGTTACTAATTTGTTTTAGTTAGGTCTTTAGCAAGTCTTGGTCAGGAAAATAATTATTTGCAAAAAGATTGCAGAATGATATCAAATGGACAGCCTTAGATCATTACAGGTGGAGAAAGGGTATTTGCAGTTTAATTCTATAGGCTTACAGTATTAATTAATAATTACACTTCCTAAGTTATTAGCAAACGTCGTGTCTGTCTTATCGTAACCACCATAACACAAGCATTAAGTTGTTTAGCTTGGGGTTAGGTGGCACTGTGTGAAATGTCCTGAAATATTTATTAATTTGTTTTATTTATTTACTCGCTGTACTTATAGCCTATGTATTATTCCAGGGTCTAAGCTATCTCTATACAAAATTTCAGCTCAATTGGTCCACACGTTTAGGCGTGAAAGAGTGACATCCAGATATCCATATATTCTTACAAACTTTCAAGCTTATAATATTAGTAAGATCACATATTATTTGTTAGGATGAAGATGAAAACGCGACGTACTACGCGTGCGACTGTGAAGCGGTGGTAAGACAAGGCGAAGACGAGAACACTTGCTCGCAGGCGCACATCCAAGTCCTGTTCGACCCGGAGATCTACTCGCCCAAGATCCTCATCACTGACTCCAACACCGGCGAACTGCTTGCGGACATGCTCATACATACTGATACTGACTTCCAGGTAATACATATTACTACGGTAATGATGGGGATGTTCACAATAAAAAAAAAACTAATTAGTTCATCTTTTAATTAAGGACGTAGTTTAAACGAAAATGTTACAATCCACGAGGGCGTAGTTAAGCAAAAATTTTCCCACCCACTAGAGCACTATCTTCAAAATCTAAATCTTTGAAACAAAAAATATGTGGTCTATATTTTTCTATTTATTCCCAATAGTTCCTTTGCAGAGACTGTCTTAAGTCTAAAGGAAAGGAGGGTCTACTGGGAATAGACGTATTTTTTGTTATCTGGGTATCTTTACATCCCTTGAGTCTTGAGTAAGAAGTGTTTGTGCTGTGCGCCCAGAATTTGATATCATTGTGAAATCCTGGCCTAATCCTTATCTCTTATCATCAGGAGAACATCCTGCTCGTCTTCTTACTTCTCCGAAGAAAAAAAAATCTACTTGACGATTAACCCTGTAATCCAATATTTGCAGATGAGCGGTGACTCGTGCGTTTGGACCGGTATGGACTACACCGCCAATGAGCCGGTTGAGAAGACTATCACGGTCAACTTCTATGACAGTGAAACAGCTATGAACTTCTTCGATAGTTGCGTGGTGAGTACCTCATCTCTACTGCTAGCTTTTCTAAGGATGTTTTACTAACGCGCAGCCGGAAAGAGCGGGCTATAATTGACCAATCACAGAGCTGGGATGAAGATGTCAAAATTATTCAAACACTGTGATTGGTCAATGTTTTTGGCTCTGTGTTGGTAGAAACGCATGCTTAGGGTAAAGTATGTTGTTACATAGAAAACCAAAAGAAAATGTTATTGTGAGTAGGATATGCTAGTTTTATAATGTAGTTTTATATCTGTTAGGTTCTGAGCTATGAACTCTTTGTTTCAGACAAGTAAACCCGCAACATATTCATCAAATGATCCAGAATCATAAATGCTTAGTCTTACGTATTTTATCTAATATGAATTAAATGTGATTATTATTGTTTTGTTAGTTTTAGGTCTTACGAAAGTCTGGTTGACTAAAAATGTGTTTTGTTGCAATTCAATTTCTGTTACCTGTTTTATTACAATTACTAGGATCTCATGCATGGAAAAAAGTTATTCTATAGAATTCGATTTATTCAATTCCAATTATGTGTCTAATTAATATTGAAATATGATAATTGAATCAATGTGGTTAATCAGTAATCTTCATCTACTTTTAAGACCATTACAGGTGCTATTGGCTAACTCGAAAAGTTTCACTATGGTATAGTTGGTAAAGTTAAAAGGCGTTTCGATAACTTTCTCGTGAAAAGGCTGACACAAAGTACACGTAACTATCGCGTAACAAAAATCCCTATCCTACTGCATCACTTTGGTATATTTTCTATGAACTAAAAGACTACTGGCGGATGTAGCCCGGTGCGGCGCGCCTGTAGTGTGGATTAGTTCATCTAAAATGCACGAAAGTGATGCAAGAGAATTTGAGTTATCTGATGCGATGCGGTGCGGCCCGCTCTATTGCAGCATTCTCGTCGGCATAGTGTAATTTATATTTAACGTGTTATTATTTGAGAACATTTTATCTTAACCAGCTTTACGAGTGAGTTAATAGCACCTCAGTTTACAGTGCAAAGGTCCATTATAGATTTATTAATCGTACGTTTGTCAAATATTGATATTTCTCCATCTCGCTAAAATAATGAGTAAGAGCTTAATAGCCATTTGTAGAATTTCCTTATAACTTAATGCTTTGTATTTAATATGTCAAAAGAGATCCAACCAACAATGTTATTGTTGATATTTGGATTGAGTCAATCTTCGCTGTGCGGAGCTGTAATAATAAATGTAAAACATTGTTTTGATAATGTTCCTAGTTGGTTAGGTCTTTTTAATTTTCATGAAGCTACGACTGACGGATATATGGACTCTAGGAGTCTCGCGGGAAATATCTACATAAATGATTTATTTTCCGCAAATATTGTTATTTCGGCCGTATTTTTTTGTGTTGCTAATGAATAAAGCGCTATGAATAAAGAATTTACTTAGTTAATGTCGATATTGATGCTTGATGAAATAAAATCCGCCTAAAGGCCAATATTGTTAAAGACAGACGCACCGCGATGCGTGGAATAATGTTAACGCGTTGTCACTCGTAGCTTTTTGTGGACATTGTAGTATAGAATTAAAGCATAAGACATTTTTTAGATTTGTTCAAATATAATAACCAGGCGATATAGTTTTCGATATCATAGATCCTACTAACACATTCAGTGCAGCTGACCCGCTTAGCTGGTTCAAAATGTTTAAGAAATACCAACGACTAGTCTGAAAAATTAAAAAATATCTTTTGATTTTGTGTTATTTTTTACTTTCCTTGGCTAGTTAAACACGCTGAGAGGCACGACTTTAGCTAAATATTTATAAAAACCGTTTTTTTTTAAGTTCTAAAAGGAAGGCGGTGTTTAGGCCCCTAAATAAAATTATCCAGTTTATTTTAATATGGATAAATCTAAAAATGTCTCATGTATTAATGTTGTGAAAATGAGAAAAGGATTACGCATGTTTCTAGCTACATTTTGAATGGTGTTTAAATACTTTAATATAACTTATTTCTAAACAAATTTTAATTAAAATCATGTTTCTCCGAATTTTTCCTTTTCTCATTTTAAAATTGTGATCTTTTGTGACTTTGGTTATTTATCTGATTAATCAAGTGAATAAACCACTAGCAAATATAAACCATATTTTTATTTATTGTAGGCGTTAGGTACACCTCCCAAACAATAAATACCTTGTCTAACCGTTAAATCAGCATTGGTAAGCTTAAATACCCTTTTTTATTTTGGTTTGACACACACAACATAACAACAACACAACTTAATACAACACACACATAATACATAATCATACATCAACATCATTCATAAGCACATAATCATCATCATTCATATTCACATAATCATCATTTGTACATAATTATAATCTATTATTAGAGTTAATTAGCTTAGTAATCTCTAGGCATAGCAAGCGGTTTTACCTGATAACAAGTGAAATTAAAAAAATACTTTTTAAAAACAAGCTTTAATTATTGTTATCATCTTGTATCATAAAGTACTCGTCAAGACGAATCAAATGAGCCCAAACTCGATGGGGTTGCGTTGTTTTATGACAGAGTTCCTGTGGCCACCTTCCAGCTCCATCATCAGATCAGTTCGATGTCATAAAAATATTGCATTGTCATCCGATTTACACACGCATGCAAATTTTCAGCTCAATTGGAAACCGGGAAGTGGGTCAAATTAAACTTGCAAGATTTGATTACAGACAGACAGACAACAGACAGGTGAAAGTAATATAAAGCTTGTAAAAAGTTTAGAATTAAAAGGGGCCAATGACCAAACACATCCATTCGTACTTTCACACCTTTCACATCATAAAATTTAGGAAGCATAGATATTTATAGAGCAGAATGCAAAAAACATTCATTCTGCGCCGTCCTGTCAATTTGGCATAAAAATCCTTTTCCTTCATCATGGGTGTAAATTAATAATTTTAATTGATATATTATTTCCAGAAATATTAAAATGAGCATGTTTCCAGTAAGATATGGCGTGATACTTATCGTAATATCAATAGCTGCTGGTATTGAAATGGTGGAAGAAAATGGACAAGTAGAAGTGAGATCAGTTCTCATAGGATGTGAACCAGATGTAAGTTTTATTTTCGTTATTATAATAGACTAGCTGTGCCCAGCGGTTTTACCCGCTGAATAGAATAGAATAGATCTTTTATTAACCTTAGCAATAACAATCGTCATCTTAGGCAAGTCAAGTACCTACATTATGCATGAAATTATAATTATTCTTATTTATATTTGTTGTTAATTATTATTAAATTATGTACATGTTTGCTGTCCTATAGCCTATGTGTTATTCCAGAATTTAAGCTATCTCTATACCAAATTTCAGCTCAATCGGCGTTTTAGGCGTGAAAGAGTAACAAGTAACAAACACACATCCAGACATCCATTATTACAAACTTTCACGTTTATAATATTATAAGTAAGATATACGTGGTTATATAAATATGAGGGTTATGAATTACACCGTTAACTGGGCTGGAATCTGGACGGCCAGCCCGCCCTGCCCGACGCCTGCTCGTAGGATTGGGTTATAATTGCGGCTAGATAGGTCAGTCTCACTCACTGCAGTGCGTATAGAAACTGCAGTAGTGCATACCCACATGTCTATGATGCCGATTTCAGCGCCGGGCATTCCTTGACTCGGTCATAAAATACATTTTTGTCGCCTTATAGTGAAGAGCACTGGTGCAACTAATAGGTAGGCATCTGCACTTACCATAGCGCAGGATACATAAAATATGCGTCAAACGAATGACTTATTCTATGTTTAGAATGGAGAGAGCGACTCGTTTGATAATGAAGCAATGCGATTTGAACGTGAAGAGTTATTCAAACATAGTGTGCTCAAGGATTGCCGAAAGAAACTGGCTATTACTGTCAAGAGTGTGAGCGACCCTGAAGTAAGTAGATAATAAGTATATAATATTTTTTTGTAGGGAAGTATACAGTAGGTATATTCCTATCTCCTCTTAGCCATTATCATCTTTTCTTATTCCGCACTTCGCATTAAGCAGGTTTGGTACATCACGTCTTCATCTTCCGGTCAAGTCTATCATTCGTCATCACTACCCTTACAACTACTCCCCAGAATTCTGGAGACGAGTACATTCCAATCGAGCACGTTTTCCAAGGACCTAAGAAGCGAGTCAGACTACTGAACCCGTACGTATTGCGACTGAAAAGAGAACCGCCGTTTCAAGCGTACAAGATACGAAAGATTGATGTAAGTTGAAAAAAAAGTAAGTACCTAGATTATAGGGATAAAATGACATTTTTCTTAGGATTTACTAGAAATTCGTCTATTATCTGCTTAAAGTTGTATGTTCTCATCTAAATTCTTTTATCTGTGTCTAAAGTAAGCATAGGTAGGTACCCGCTTACATTAGATGAGAAAATTATAATGTTTATATTGTTAATATAATATAGCGGCCTTTTGAAAATACGTATAATACCAACCTATAATACCCATAGGCGGATTTAGGCGCGGGGGGGGGGAGGAGGCCGAGGCCCCCCCAGAAGGATTGTAAAGTTACGAATTTTGCACATATTTCATGCTCAAGATTATATTTTTTTCTCGCGCACTTATAATTGAAGAAATTTTAACTTTCTAACTGTTCAGCGCGAGCTAAACACACACTTTTCTTTGCAAAAATTATAATAGTTTTCCATGTCTGCACCTTGCGCCCCCCCCCCCCCCCCCCCCCCAGACCAAATCCTGGATCCGCCCTTGCCTAGCGCTTCTTAGAGAAGCGCTTTACTGTCGTCACTGTCAATTGCACCGTGCACTAAACAGCAGTTGTCGGCGGCATTATTAAAGACTCCTATGTTCTAGTTTTAAGTTTACTGTGTCGACAGGAAATGCAGCTCGTTTGTAAAACTGCTTATATGATTTTGAATTATTATCGCGAAATTATAATTTCAGACTGTAAGCGGGAAATTAATTGACAAAGACACGGAACCACGCATCAAGGTAAGAGAGTACGAGTATTACACAGTTTATAAGTACCAAAGTTGGTGTAGCCAGGAGAGGGGTTTGGGGGTTCAAGTGACTTGCCGATGATCGTCTACAAATCATGGCCTGATACCGTCCCTGATTGTTATTTACAGTAGCGGCGCTAGGCGTCAGCGACGTCGGCGACCGCCGACGGCCTCGCGCTTGACGGGGCCTCGCAAAATTTTTAATTATTATTATTATTTTTTTTAACATATTCGCGAGTTAAGTGATTGTGAAGTACTTAAGGGCATTCATCAAAATGCATCAAAAGAAGACCTTCACAAGTATTATAATGATTTAGGTATTTCAGGAAAGCGAAAACAGCGACATACAGCCTTTCGAACTATATAAAGGTACTACTAACTCCATGTTAATATCAGGCGCTGCTCCAGGGCCCCGCGGGCATGGGGGCCATGAAAATTAAGTAATTTAATGTGGCTTATTTTTTTTTCTTGTCAAAATCAGCGGCTTTTTTAAATATTCTCGGCGCTCGCAGCTAACTGCTTGTTCTCTAATTATTAAAATTATTGTAATCTCGTGACTCTTAGAACGAGTTAAACGTACAACTTTTGCATTAAAAAATACAAACCTTTCTCTGTTTGCGCTCTTACTAGATAGAATATTTAATTTAAATTCAATTTCCTTGCCACTCGAAGCAAGCAAATGCACATAATTCGTGCAGAAAAATGCAAAATATTCTTGGCGCTCGCAACAAGCTGCTCGCGCTAACACAACATAAGAGACAACATACATAAGAATATATTAAGATTCCTAGCCACTCGGACCAAGCTAAGCGTACATTATTCGTACTGAAAAATTCAAAATTTTCTCGGCGCTCGCAGCGAGCTGCTCGCGCTTTATAATAAGAATATAATATTTAGATTCCTAGCCAATCGGAGCAAGCTAAGAGTACATTATTCGTACTGAAAAATTCAAAATTTCCTATCAACCTTCCTTCCGTCTTTCCTTTTTGGCTATCAACGAGCTGCTCGCACTTTTATAGATAAGAATATTTAGTTTTCTAACCACTCGGAGCAAGCTTAGCGTACATTATTCGTACTAAAACATTAAATTTTTTCTCGGGGCTAGCAACGAGCTGCTCGCACTTTTATAGGTAAGAATATGTAGTTTCCTAGCCACTTGGAGCAAGCTAAACGCACATTATTCGTGCTGAAAAATTCAAAATTTTCTCGGGGCTAGCAACGAGCTTCTCGCACTTATATAGATAAGAATATTTAGTTTACTAGCCACTCGGAGCAAGCTAAATGCACATTATTCGTGCTGAAAAATTCTAAATTTTCTCGGCGCTCGCAGCGAGCTGCCCGCGCTTTTATACATAAGAATATAATATTTAGTTTCCTTGCCACGCAGAGCTAGCTAAACGCTCAGCATTCGTACTGAAAAATGCTAGAATGTCTCGGCGCTCGCAGCGAGCTGCTCGCGCTCCTACAGATAATAATGCTTTTGTTACCACTCGGAGTGAGATAAACACCTCTCATACTGACTTAGACAGAATTAAAAAAAATATATTATCGCTCGGAGTGAGGCGTAAGGCACGAAGATGAAGTAAATACAAGTGAGTTTATGCCGTTAATTTACAAAGATGAATCTAACGCGTCGCTTAGTGTAAAAAAGGTGTAAAGTATTCAAAACTGTATGACTACGCTTAAATGTGTCCCTTCTCAGTTTGAAAAAAATGCTAGCCGAAAAAGGGGGGCCTCGCGAACCTAATTTCGCCGACGCCCACGCTTGGTCTAGCGCCGCCACTGGTTATTTAGCCCGTCCACCTTGCGGAATCCCAAAATTTTTGTCATTATTATTAATGATGATTCGTAACTCTGAGTGGACGTAGTGCGGAATCGAGTTTATATTCGTAAAAAAATACACTGCTTTCGGCTATCATCTATCGCTAATCCAGTAAAATGTGTAAATAAATACCTAATAGTATATTATGTGCTTTATTTTCAGCGATATTCCAAAACATTAGAATCGAATGGTCTTAATCAACAAGAAAACAAACAATCTCATAAAACTCTTGAAACAAAGTCGAAAAATTGCTTCATTAATAAAAACGGTCAGTTTAATAAAAAAACATTAATCACGTTCACTAAACATCACTGCTCTCATCACTGCTGCATCTTGCTGCTGCACTGCATTTAGTCTTAGTCCTCGGTTTAGGGCCTAGTTCACATAATTAGGTGGACCGACAGTTTTACAGAGTATCGGATGCATATTATTAGTATTACATTATTATATATTGGATTGGAGGTATTTCAATAGCGCTGTTCAGTTTATGACGATAATGATATAATATAGGTAATATAGGCATGTGAGTACACTATTGAAAAAGATAATAAGTAGTAGTGGTACATGTACCTATATTGTTCGGTCTTGTAGATCCGACCTGATGTAACCCAAGCCTTATGTGTCACAGATTTCAGTCTTAATTTTAGTTTCAATATTATAATCGTGTCGGACTCCCGGCATGTCGTGAGACGACATCTGTTCTTCAGCTTCAATTATAACTGCAAATATTTTCTTCTTGACTTGAGTTTGCATCCACGCAGGCATTTCCCGTGTACTCTTTAGTATGCATTCAAAGAATGATTCCAAAGCATCCGTATCGTGTTCGTGCTGTCGTTGTGAGTCGTTCACATATTCGGGGCACCTGCGTTTACTAAGATTTTCTCTCTTTATATCACAAACATCTGTGGTAGAAACGTCGTGCTCTGAGTGTTTATTTGCTGATACATTTGCTGAAGAATCCATCTCAATGTCCTCAGTTATTCGATATTTCATAAAGGGTTCCAAGAACTGCATCGCTTTAGCATATTTCCACGTAGTAATCTGCGCCGGTAATAGTTTGTTTTGACCCAACTTGGCTCGTTTCAGAGCTTCCCGATGATTGTCCCTGAGCCTTTTCCATTCCGCCCTTGCTATTCTTACTGAAAAACAAAATAAAAAATCCATTAGATTTTCTGCGTGAAGGTAGGTGTGCATTACGTTAATAATTAAGCACATCAATTATAAATTTTAATCTTCTTAAATACCTATTCTATTAAGAAGAAAACTTGACTGATCTAACAACGTGCCTACTGCTGAAAGGGATGGGATAAAAATTTGGCATACAGACTTTTAGGACGTAGACGCCCACTAGGAAAGTATTTCTTTTAACGGAAGCGAAGCAATGTGAGAAAGCTAGTACCTATTGTATGAAAAAGAAAAACTTACTGTCTTTTATCGAACTGTGATTGCACTTCTTGACGACTTGATCCCATGCTAGATCTCTCACGACCATTTCGCGATAATCTGGATGTTGTGGGTTCCAGAGGCAGGGAAACGAGCGCACATTTTCTATGAATGTTTCCATGGTATTAATGTTAGAAAGACGTGTAATTATGATATAATGTAGCGGTTAGGCGCGTTCTCCTCAAGGCAGGTAATCATGTATGTGTGGGGCTCGATCCACGCGCAGCTCCGACTGGCCTCGCCGTGCTTGCCTGGCTCCGCGCTATGCTCTCTTTACAATAAAACCGGTTTTTCGACTGAGTGCCGCGCCGGGCGTCGAGTCTGATAACAATGTTATGGAACCGGTTTACTGATGGAGCATGCGGCCGACGTCGCGGCGTGCGGGCTGATGCTTTCACGCTCTAAGCCAGGTATTATTACCGGTATGTACGATTTACGGCTACACAGAACAGCGAGGACAATGACCATTTTCTATCATGAATGCTTACGTAGGTACTTCTATACACTATTAACAAACTTTTGAAATTATAGGAACATCAACAAGCCGCATGAATGTAAATATATGGCGAATTAAACGTCAAGAAAATATCGAGAATTTAGATCCTTTTACAAAAGTACTTGACAATATGAAAAGTGCCAGTGATACATATGAAGACCCTGATCCATCTGTGTTGGAACAAGAGGAACCTAATATTTTAGATGGAGTGGTATTCGACGAAGGGAACTTAGCGATTATTTCATCGTCATCAAATGGGTGGAAGTCAAATAATGATGAATCAATAAAAACTTCAACTCCGCCCTATAATTATCAGAAGAACCTAAATAATGTAAAAGAGCTTAATTTTAATGATAATCCAACTAAAAATATCGATGATCGTATTAATAAAAATAAAGAAAATCAAGGAAAATTTTACGACATGTACGAGATTGGTAACGCAGACCTATGGTATACAATTCAAGTCCAACTCTTCGAAAAGAAAGCTTTGACCGATGGAAAAACTGTGTGGAGTGACTTGACTGATGGGACGCCAGCTAAGTTATTACAATATTCCAAATACCTACTTAGTATCGACCTAATTTGCATCTGAATTATACCTAAAATATTTTTAATTATTTCAGAGTGGGTTCATTAAATCGGGAATGGACAGGTCCTCATATGAGCGTCAGGTTTCGATCTACAGAATGGATTCCAAGGGAGGAGTTTACATTGCCGAGTACGACAATGTGCTTACTAGCGCCTACTAAAATTGATGCCTCTATACCGGAAAATGTTAGTAAAAGCATTATAGAGACTTTGATTACAATAAGACATTTATACTTACCGGATACCTAGTGTCTATACCTACCTACAAGAAGCTAATACTATATACTAGCCCCTTTACACCTATAAGTTAATATTATTATAATTATTAATGTATGTTTTATTTTTTTCAAGAAAAATATACATTAAGTCGTGCACTGCACAAAATTTTCGTCAATATTTTTCTTGAAAAAAATAAAACATACATTAATAATTATAATAATATTAACTTATAGGTGTAAAGGGGCTAGTATATAGTATTAGCTTCTTGTAGGTAGGTATACGGTAGGTATTAATATCTATGTAAGCAAATGCTTACATAGATATTAATACCTAAGTACTCGTATATTTGCAGAAAGCAAATGAATACATCGTGGTGCCTAATGAAGATGTAGTAATATCGAATGGACATAACCCACAGGATACGAGCAAAAGTGATGATTTCTTTCCCAATTTGGAAGAACGCTCTATAAAAGCTGAGCAGGTATTATATTTTAAACTGTCCTTTTTAAAGTTGTTCAAATTTTTTAAAACTAAACTGTTATAGACTTTACGTGAAGTCGTGATAAGAACGTCACGAGCTTTGGTCAGTGACAGTAAAGATAGAATGAAAATTGAACACAAAGCTGGCGAACCGTTCCTGACTCTTGTGCACAGACGACCGTATCACTTTCAAGTAGACTTGGAAGCTCGGGCTGATGGAAATCAGCTCGTATATGTTGGGTAAGGAAAAGTAGATGTTACCTAGACTTATCTGTGCCTAGACGTAGACCGCCTTATCCTGTGTTTAAATATTATAATGTACTACCAAACGTCCCGATATTGGCGAGGCAACCCCTCTTTGAGTCTGTGTGAAAGAAAGAAGTCCCGCTTTCTCAATTCTTTGACATTAGTTAAAATGCTGTTAAGATTGTTAAACATAACGTGTTAAACATAAGTACTTAACAAAAAGTAACGCGATGAGTTTTAGATAGTTGCGGGAATTCCGCTTGGTAACGTTAACTATGCACCACATATCCATAGGCGTACCCAGGGGGGGGCAGGGGGGGGCAGCTGCCCCCCCCTGGAAATCGATTTTCTTGAATTAAATCTGTAGAATATAACAAAAAAAAATCTTGGCGCTCGCAATAAGCTGGTCGCACGTTTCATAGTCAGGATTATAATATATTTTTTAGCTTTTTAATAAGAATATTTAATTTTTTTTCAAATGAACAGTTTTTTTAATCATATATTCAATATTGGCTCTTGAGGCAAGTTTGTAGGTAGTAGTTGTTATAGTATATGTATAAGTAACGATCGTGGTCAGAAATATACAATTTTCTTGCCGTTTATTTATTTATTTATTTATTTATTTATAATCAGACACTTGAAATGCTTACAGTAATAACCAAAGCGCACAACAAGTTATTTCTTATTTTTAAGCTTATCTAAAAGTATATTCTAATGAATTTAAAAATGAAATACAATATTTATAGAAAATATTAGAGTTCATGTAGAATACATCAACTTCAGATTTCTGAGAGATCAAGGCGTTGAGCAAAGCGACAGCTTGGGATGTCGGCGCATACTTGGCGGTGTCGGTGCGCGCGGGCGGGCCGGCGAGCAGGCGCCGCACGTGCGCCCGCAGCGGGATAGCGCTTGTTATGAGCGAGACACGAGATAAGGCGGTCGGATTGTCTATTCCCTTGTTGTTGAGAATTGCGTAATAATGCATGATTAAGGCACACTTGCGCCGAAGTTCCAACGTATCTATACCTACCATGCCCGCCACAAAAAGGGACGGAAATATATAAGTTGGATAGTATCCATACAGCCGTTTATAAAGAAAGCGATTAAATTTCCTTTGTACTCTTTCGATCATGACTTTGTACTTTGCTTCGTGAGGACTCGTAGTTAAGTACTCGTAGTTCATACACCTTCATAATCAAGATTTTAATTTTTTCTCCGCTCACAGCAAACTACTCGCGCACTTATTAGTAAGAATGTTTAAGTTTCTTGTAGCTCGGAACGAACTTAGCTCACCTTTCGAAGTCAGAAATATTAAAAATACTCAGCGCTTCTTGCAGTAAGCTGTACGCCTACGCGCTCTTATAAGTGAGAATATTTAAATTTCTAACCGCTCACACAAAGATAGCCGCACTCTTTTCGTTGTCCAAAATATAAAATTTTCTCGGCGCTCGCAGCAAGCTGCTCGCGCTATTTTAAGGAAGAATATTTTAATTTTCCTACCGCTCGAAACAAGTTAACTGGATTCTTTCTTTGTCAAATATATAAAAATTTCTTGGCGCTCGCAGCAGGCTGCTCGCGCTATTTTAAGGAATAATATTTAAATTATCCTACCGCTCCGAGCAAATTAACCGCACGTAAAAACGTGCGTTATCAAAAATATTTTTTTCTTAGCGCTCGTTGCATGCTGTTCGCACTATTTTAAGAAAGGAAAAGTATATTGATTTTCCTACCGCTCGGAGCAAGTTAATCGCACCATTTTCTTATCAAAATATAAAATTTTCTTGGCGCTCGCAGCAAGCTGCTCGCGCTTTTTAAAAGAAGTATATTTCTGTACGAGCCAAAAGCAATGCACCTTATAAATAGGTACACTTTATAAATACCTGCTCAACCTTAAAACATGCATACAGGAATAAAGTTTGGTAAAAAAAATTCGTCCTTGCTTGCCCCCCCCTGGGTCAGAAGCTGGGTACGCCTATGCACATATCTGTAACACATATGCATGTTTTAAGCTCCTCCGGACGTCTAATGACATTGGTCGCGGACAGTTCTCGACAAACTCGCACAGTGCTGACGGTGCAAGCAACAAACACTGGCTTGGCTGCAGCTCGCTTCAGGTAATTTTAACTTTTCTGTAACGCAGGATGAATTGGTGATGACATGGGGACCCCAACTCGGCTAGATTCGTAATTTTCGCATTTTAGAGTTATTGCGCGCAATTGCAACCCCGAGCTTCCAGATATAATTGAGAAAGTTGATGGAGATTCGGATGGATACATTATGCTGCCTCCAAGACACACACGCAGCATTATACTCGATTTACCTTACGAACTGCCAGTGGATTCCGCACGTTGCACTGGTGAGCTCTTGTACTTGATATCAAACATTTTAACCAACTTCGAATACCAGTAAGAACAAAAAATTTAACCAAAACAGCGACATTAATTTACGTAGGACAATCTTCTTCTAAACAAGTACTTAACCTAAAGCTACCTAAGCTGAAGTTTACCTAAAGTAAAGTTTCAAAAGTGTACCAATGTTACCAATAAAGATCACTGTTATATTGCAGTTGACTTGATCAATGGAGCTGGACAGTCTGTAGCAGTTCGAGATGTGGCAATCAAGAAGGGAGATCGCTGCTTTTGTGTGTGGCATTGTGAATGTGTGTGCTTAGGTTGGTGACTTTAATACTTATATTTATTGAATTTCATTACGCCACATCTCTATATGTTAAACTACAACTCAATATTTTCAGCGCATTTGTTTAAGTTTGATATTATGTCTGTCTGTCACGCTTTCTTCTTCTTCATACTATTAAGTACCTATATAACTTGTAGCCAGTGGCGGCGCTAGACCACGCGTGGGCGTCGGCGAAATTAGGTTCGCGAGGCCCCCTTTTTCGGCTAGCATTTTTTACAAACTGAGAAGGGACACATTTAAGCGAATTCATAAAATGTTGAATACTTTACACCTTTTTTTACACTAAACGATTCGTTAGATTCAACTTCATCTTCGTGCCTTACGCTTCGATGATAGGTATATTTTTAAATTCTGTCTAAGTGAGTATGAAAGGTATGCGTTTATCTCGCTCCGAGTGGTAATAAAAGCATTATTATCAGTAGAAGCGCGAGCAGCTCGCTGCGACCGCCGAGAAAATTTTGAATTTTTCAGCACGAGTAACGACTCTCAATTCAAAATTTTCTAGAGGCTAGCAACGAGCTGCTCGCACTTTTATAGATAAGAATATTTAGTTTCCTAGCCACTTGGAGCAAGCTAAACTCACATTATGTTCGTGAGAAAATTTTGAATTTTTCAGTATGAATAATGTACGCTTAGCTTGCTCCGAGTAGCTAGGAAATTAAATATTCTTTTCTATAAAAGCGCGAGCAGCTCGCTGCGAGCGCCGAGAAAATTTTGAATTTTTCAGCACGAATAATGTACGCTTAGCTTGCTCCGAGTGGCTGGGAAACTAAATATTCTTATCTATAAAAGTGCGAGCAGCTCGTTGCTAGCCCCGAGAAAATTTTAAATTTTTCAGTACGAATAATGTACGCTTAGCTTGCTCCGAGTGGCTAGGAATCTAAATATTATATTCTTATGTATAAAAACGCAAGCAGCTCGCTGCGAGTGCCGAGAAAATTTTGAATTTTTCAGTACGAATAATGTACGCTTAGCTTGCTCCGAGTTGCTAGGAATCTAAATATTATATTCTTACGTATAAAAGAGAATATTTAGAATTTTTCTTCACGAATTATGTGCATTTGCTTGCTTCGAGTGGCAAGGAAACTGAATTAAAATTAAATATTTTATCTAGTAAGAGCGCAACCAGAGAAAATTTTGTATTTTAACTCGTTCTAAGAGTCACGAGATTACAATAATTTTGCTAATTAGAGAGCGAGCAGTTAGCTACGAGCGCTGAGAATATTTTAAAAAGAGATTGCTAGCCGCTGATTTTGACAAGAAAAAAAATTAAACCACATTAAATTACTTAATTTTCATGGCTCCCATGGCCGCGAGGCCCTGGATCAGCGCCTGATATTAACATGGAGTTAGTAGTACTTAGTACCTTTATATAGTTCGAAAGGCTGTATGTCGCTATTTTCGCCTTCCTAAAGTATTTTAAGTCCTACCTAAATCATTATAATACTTGAAAAGGTCTTCTTTTGATGCATATTGATCTTTTTCTTTTTGAAGCCTTTAAGCACTTCACAATCACTTAACTCGTGAATATGTTTAAAAAAAATGAATAAATAAATTTTAAATAATTAAAAATTTTGCGAGGCCCCCTAAAGCGCGAGGCCGTCGGCGGTCGCCGACGTCGCTGACGCCTAGCGCCGCTACTGCTTGTAGCACCAAACAGAATAGCATAATATTATGTGTTATTCAAGGGTCTAAGTTGCCAACATACCTACCACTTTTCAGACCAATCGGTGTGACCGTATAACATCCATCCTTAATCCTTACAAACTTCTCAATTACTTTTCTTCTTACTTAATGAATTTTTTGACAATCAGGTGAAGATCCGAAACTACTTTGTCGCGATATGGCTGAATCGCAGCAGGTCGCCGCAGGGTTGACGCTCAACGAACGAACACGTAACATTCGCTCGGTGTGCTACCAGGACGTGCTCTCCTTGAATATTTGTTTGACTTCGTTTGGAGCGTTCATTCTACTATTGTTTTGTGGTAACATTATAGAATATTAATAGTCAGATAGCGAATTTAGAGCCCTGATATTTATCAAACCGAATGTCGATGAAATACTTCTCTACTTTCTACATATTGCAGGGATTCAATATTATAATGTTTGTTAAGTTTATCATCATCATCATCTCAGCCGTAAGACGTCCACTGCTGAACATAGGCCTCCCCTTTAGGCTTCCATATGTACCGGTTGGAAGCGATCTGCATCCAGCGTCTTCCGGCGACCTTTATAAGGTCGTCTGTCCACCTTGTGGGTGGACGTCCTACGCTGCGTTTGCTAGTCCGTGGTCTCCACTCGAGCACTTTTCGACCCCATCGGCCATCCGCTCTCCGCGCTCTGTGGCCTGCCCATTGCCACTTCAGCTTGCTAATCCGCCGGGCTATGTCGGTGACTTTAGTTCGCCTACGGATCTCTTCATTTCTGATTCGATCACGTAGAGAAACCCCGAGCATAGCCCTTTCCATAGCTCGCTGTGCGACTTTGAGCTTCGAGATGAGGCCAATAGTGAAGGACCACGTTTCGGTGCCGTAAGTCACCGTTAAGTTTATATAAAAGTATCTAATTACAAGTTTTTGTACCAAATCACAAATCCCAATGTCTTCCGGTCATTACATATTCCGTATACATGGTCGGTTGCCTGAACGAGATTGCTCACAGCGATAAGGTCACCGAGCTGTTTTCCTATTTTTCAGACTTAGGTACTTGTTATAAGTAAAATCGTTTTTTTTTCTCTCAACAAAGAGTAAGTATACATATTCTTATCTTTTTACCTAATATAGGTCTCGTGAAAGCATCCCTGGGCTTGGTAATAGATTGCATAGGCAGCTGGGGGCTGAACCACATGGTGCAGATGCCTCGCAAGCTCGACCACTACTACGAACCGTGTCTATGGAACCGCCCGGTGGTTTACGACGAGGAAGGATGGCCAGTCCATCCTACCACCAACTTGAAGACCGTTCGCCTCATTAGCGTGTTAGTTTATCGACATGAATTGTTTATTAATATAGTATACCCACTTAATGTTTTTTTGTTTTAATTATACGTTGCGGCTAACGGCTAAACACCGCAGTGCGGCTATATCTAGGTTTAGCCGAATAATCATAGGACCAGATCGCTGTTGGTGGTTCATATTTGGTGTATCCTATTTATTTTCGGAAATAACTACCTAATTCTAATACGGCCTATCCGTTATCGGATATCTTCCATTTACAAACGAACTAAAAAGATTGGGGATGTTCCTGCGGAGAGAAACACATTGGGTAGTCGGAGCTCGGATTCTCGGGTTACGCACACGCCAAAGCACTCATGCGTGGTCCGACGGCGTTATTAGTCCTGGCTGAAAGAAGAACCACTCCACGCCTTCTCTTTTCGCCCCATGAGAGGAATTCTCATCTTAGTCAAGTGTCAAGGGACATGGGAAAACACCGCGCGCGACCGCGAATGTAAATTAGGGGCGTTGTGTCCGGAATAAATGATTTTTATTTATTTTATTATTTTATTTTACGTTTCCCGAGGAAAAATTGACAAAATGTTTTACGAATAAGATCGCGCAAGCGACTATTTCGCGTCGTTTTGTTCATATGCGTGTTTTCATGGTTCATCTTAGTAAAGGATCACAATGAATGGGGAGAAATTTCCATTCTTATTATATGTATGGATAAAACTGATTCTTTCCAGGCCAATGGAATTCGTGCTGAACGTGATATTCTTCGTCACTGTGCCCTGCATCCTTCTCTACGAAGGAGTCAAACAAGCATACTCTCGTTGTATAAAGACTGATAAACCCGAAGAATTCACGACAACCGCCCCCGCCAATATCGACGGCCCTAATGACATGCAAGTAAGCAATATTTGTATAGAAGTCACGGATTTCTGGCGCGTGGTAAAAATATTGAACCAACTATTCTTATTAGGCGTACATTCCTGTCAGAGTGGTCGTGGTTGAGCAACCACGCATCAGAGCTGATGCTCGGTCTTCTCCTTGGATTTTTGCGATGGATTTAGCGATGTGACGCCATTTTTGTCCCAACTATTGCTCAGACATTCATTGCAATATCACCGCCAACTTTTCAAACAGTTTTAGCCCAATGCAACGATCACTGAAGTAAAAACAACCAAAAGACCCGATATATCCATTAATCCATTCGTTCTGTTTGTACGCATAGCACCTACATAGCACATATTTCCATATCACACAGACCTTGTACCAGAACTTCAGAGCGCTAAGCCGATGCGTATAAAGACTGCCCAATATCCTCCTGAATCTAGCCGCTAGCCACTTTTATGCATTGATGTGCCCTTTAACAGTAAGGAATATGATATAAAAACTTTGCACCACAATTTAGGCTTTAGAGATTATCATTGGACCTAATATTTTATATATTAAAAATGAATATCAATGTCCTTACTGTTATAGGGCGCACATAAGCGGGCACGGATAAAAAGCCGGCGCCCAACGCTTCAGCGGTGGATGACACCTCAGGCTGCAGATTTGTCCGCTAACATTTGGAAGAAAGGAATAGCTCGTCCCTCCGTCATTTCTGATGTAAGGCAAAGTAGGTACGGTCTGTGTAAAGAAAAGGGGGAGGGTCAAAGTAGAAAAGTAAGCGTTTTGGAACCAGTCTGTAATCTGTAAGCTAGATGTATGTCAGTATGTTACGGCTAGATAGCTAAAAGTCCGATACTTGTAACCGGCTAAACCTAATTTTCACTTCGGGCTTTAGCCGTAACATATAGGTAGGTTCTCACAAAATTTTACCTTTGTTAGGAGTTAAGAAGATGACAAGGTGAACAAAAAAAGATTTAAGTACCTGCCTATTAGATTTTCTAACAATTCAAATAAGAATAATAATTTATAAGCTTTTATTTCACCATAATGCCACACCCCTTCTTTTACAAACTAAGTTTTAAAGATGGACAAGCCCTGGACCCTGACTCCTGACTCCTGACTAGCAATAGGTAAGCTACTTTTCAGCAGCTAAAACAGCTGAGAACAGTAGTAATTCGTGTGCAATCGTGCCTACATTTAGTAGGTACCCAATTCTACCCACACAGATGCGTCCTCTACTTCGCGAGCAATTCATCAGTGGGGGCTCCGGTCCGGCGCAGGACTCCTGTGGAGACTCCGAGCTCGATGATACTGAATACGTTCTCATGCAGATGCAGAAGAGTCGAGAATCGCTCGCTGTAAGTCCCTATTTTTAACCCCCGACGCAAAAACGACGGGGTGTTATAAGTTTGACGTGTCTGTCTGTCTGTATGTCTGTCCGTCTGTCTGTCTGTCTGTCTGTGGCATCGTAGCTCCCGAACGGATGAACGGATTTTGATTTAGTTTTTTTTTGTTTGAAAGTAGAGTCGAGAGTGTTTTTAGCCATGTTTGGTGGAAATCGGTCCAAGATGGCCGCCGCTACAAAATGGCGGATAACTTTTTTCTTCCACGACCCCATCAATATGGGAATCAAGTGAAAGGGCTTGACTAGTAGAATACAAAGCACTATAACAAATTTAAAATCCAAGATGGCCGCCCACACAAAAACGCGAATTTCATATTTTGAAAGCGTTGCGTTGGGGGGTTTTTTAAATTTTTAATTTAATTCACTTGTCCACGTAGCGTAGTAGGCAAGTGAATATACTTACTATTAACTTTTTTGTAACTTGTTTAGGTTAGGTTAGTTATCAGTGTTTCTCTACTATATTATGGATGTATTATACATACTTACTATGTATTTTATAAACCTTCCTCTTGAATCATTCTTATCTATTAATGAAAACCGCATCAAAATCCGTTGCGTAGTTTCAAAGATATAAGTTTACGTAGGGAGTAGGGACTGACAACGCGGGAAGCGACTTTATTTTATACTATGTATAGTGAATAGTGATGTAGGTAGGTTAAGTATGTCCGGTACAAATCATGCAACTGTATTTTAAGGAAGTTAGACGTATTTAGGTAAAAGTTTTATCCCCTCAAATAAAATAAAACATAAACTTTCAGTATTATTTTTTTACAGAAAAATCAGAGAAAATTGAATAGTTCAACACCCATCACAACGAAGATGCAATAGTAACTTTGTATATAGTAACCAAGACTGGTGATAAGGGCCAGGGGAAATTACAACAAATCTCGCAACCTTACTTGAATAAGTATGATTGTAATTTTATAAGAATTTACATAGGTAATAGGTACCTATGCATACATTATTAAATACTTGGTTATGAATACTTAATTAGGTACCTAATTTACTATTAGAAACATGTTAATATTCTAAATATACGCTATTATTTGTGATAACGAATTCTATTTATTATTGATACCTACCGAGGTAACCTACCATGATTATCATCCTGCCTTTCTCTCAGCCTATTCCCTAGGGGTCAGATAGGAAGTTTTCCTTCTGCAATCATCCCTACTATCCCGTTACTCCCTTTCACAGGCACAGGCACGTACATAAATAATATTGTCCTCAATAATAATACCTACTACATACTACATCTTATCAAGGACTTCCTTTTCGCTTTACTATTTATTTACCATTTGGTATCTAGTTATTGCTTTTATAAAATAATATCAGTGTACTACTATACCCATAGGCGGATTTAGGAGGGGGGGGGGGGGGCGAGGGGCCCAGCCCCCCCCCCAGAATCATTGTAGAGTTACGAATTTTGCACATATTTCATGGTAAAGATTATATTTATTTTCTCGGCGCTCGCAGCAAGTTGCTCGCGCACATATTATTAAGGATGTTAAAACTTTCTAACTGCACAAAGCGAGCAAAACACACACTTTTCGTAGTAAAAATTATAATATTTTTGCCGGTCTGCATCTTGGCCCCCCCCAGAACCAAATCCTGGATCCGCCTATGACTATACCTATTATGCATGTATTATAAATTGTACATAATAATATGAAGGTACAATTTATAATACTTCGCTCTTTCCATCAAAATCCGTTGCGTAGTTTTAAAGATATAAGTTATAAGCATACATAGGGACAGACAGACGCGGGAAGCAACTTTATTACAAGCTTTATATTACTTTTACCTGTCTGTTGCAGGCGCGGATCTAGACCATAATTTTGGGGGGGGTCATCAGCTAGATTTTTTTTCTAACTAAGAATTTTTTTGGAGACTTGTTTCAGCGTATTCTTGAAAATTTTTCAGTACGAACGATGAGCGTTTTGCCTGCTCCGAGTAGCAAGGAAACTAAATATTTTTACTTATAAAAGCGCCAGCAGCTCGCTGCGAGCGCCGAGAAAATTTTGAATTTTTCAGCACGAATGATGTGCGTTTAGCTTGCTCCGAGTGGCAAGGAAACTAAATATTCTTATTTATAAAAGCGCGAGCAGCTCGCTGCGAGCGCCGAGAAAATTTTAAATTTTTAGCACGAATGATACGCTTTTAGCTTGCTTCGAGTGGCAAGGAAACTAAATATTCTTATTTATAGAGCGCGAGCAGCTCGCTGCGAGCGTCGAGAAAGTTATGAATTTTTCAGCACGTAACACGTGCATTTAGCTTGCTTCGAGAGGCAAGGAAACTAAATATTGTTATTTGTAGAGCGCGAGCAGCTCGCTGCGAGCGCCGAGAAAATTTAGAATTTTTCAGCACGAATTATGTGCGTTTAGCTTGCTCCGTGTGGCAAGGAAACTAAATATTCTTATTTATAAAAGCGCGAGCAGCTCGCTGCGAGCGCCGAGAAAATTTTAAATTTTTAGCACGAATGATGCGCGTTTAGCTTGCTTCAAGTGGTAAGGAAACTAAATATTCTTATTTATAGAGCGCGAGCAGCTCGCTGCGAGCGTCGAGAAAATTATGAATTTTTCAGCACGTAATACGTGCATTTAGCTTGCTCCGAGAGGCAAGGAAACTAAATATTGTTATTTATTGATTGGTTGGTGATGGTGTTAGTTATGATGAGTGATCTTATGGCTGTATTCTTCTCATTTGGAAAAAAATACTATAAACCATTCGAATTTTTTTAAACAGTTGTATATGAATTTTGGTGCGAGCCGCAGCCACATAATTTCATCTTGGGATATTTGATTTTTCGCTGGCAGTAAGGTATATTATTATTTGTGTAGTCTGTCTACAAAACTTTTTAAAACTTAGAATAGTTTTTGCGGCACATTCAACAATAAAGGTGCACGAGCACACCGTATTGCATCGCGGGCCGCTGATGGCTCTCTCCAAAAAAGTCAGCAAAAAGTTGAGATCACTACGTACGCAACCATCCAAATACGTACGCGCATAAAATTGCTTAACTTCGATGATTACGTACTTAAAATTAAGTAATTTTTTAATGAATTAATTACAAATGTATAGTTTTCAGATTTTTTCCCGAATTTAAAATATATTATGTACTTAAAGTCTGCCAAATTTCATAAACATAGGGTAACGGCAAGTTCTCTATGAATATTGATCATAGATCAGAGGGTCAAAAAAATGTACGTTTTTGAAGTTAAGCTTAGAAGTTCCATTTCGTGGGCACCAAGCGGCCATAGATCTGCATGGTAAAAATATACAATTCTACGGGATCTAGAGTAAATGGGTCTTGACAGACAGACGGACAACCAAGTGATCGTATTAGGGTTTCGTTTTTCAGTCAGAGGTACGAAACTCTAAAAAGGATAATATTCTAAAAATCTCGGTGCGTAGGTAATTTAAGTTTTAATTTCTCTGAATTTTGGTATTTTGAATTTTAATATTAATGTTAAAGTTCTTGTATTAGGATATTTAGTCGAAGCCTAAAGTCTAAGGTTTACACGGAAATTGGGCCGCGAGGTCCCAGTTCGAAGCGAACTACTAGTTAGTATAGAGCGCGAGCAGCTCGCTGCGAGCGCCGAGAAAATTTAGAATTTTTCATCACGTATGACGTGCGTTTAGCTTGCTCCGAGAGGCAAGGAAACTCAATATTCTTACTTATAAAAGCGCGAGCAGCTCGCTGTGAGCGCCGAGAAAATTTTGAATTATTCGGTATGAATTATGTGCGTTTAACTTGCTCCGAGTGGCAAGGAAATTAAATATTCTTATTTATAAGACCGCGAGCAGCTCGCTGCGAGTGCTGAGAAAATTTTAAATTTTTAGCACGAATCATGCGCGAGCAGCTCGAGAAAATTTTGAATCTCTCAGGATGAATGATCCGAGTTTCGCTCGCTCTGAGCAAATTGAAAATTAAATATTCTTATTTATAGAGCGGGAGCAGCTCGCTGCGAGCCAAAAAAAATACTATTATACATGCTAGCAGCTTGCTGCAAGCGCAAAGACTTAGCTGCAAAGACGACATAAAGCGCGAACAGCTTGCAGCAGTTAATATAACCCAATTAATCCTAAATATGAAAGAACTGTGCAGTTTGCTACGAGAACCTACGAATAATTCGTAGGCGAGGACCGAAAAAAAGTAGCTTGGTAAAAAAAAAATTAAAACAGCGAAACAATTTTATGAATTTGTACGTAAAGCTTGTAGCTAAGAGAAAATTTCCTAATTCTAAGTATGAAAGTAGCGTAAAACCAGTTGATATAATCGGATTTTTTTTCCGACTAGGATTTTGGGGGGGGTCATGACCCCCTTGACCCCCCCCCTGGATCCGCGCCTGGTCTGTTGTCTGTCTGTCTGTCTGTCTGTCTGTCTGTAATCAAATCTTGCAAGTTTGATTTGACCCACTTCCCGGTTTCCAATTGAGCTGAAAATTTGCATGCGTGTGTAAATCAGATGACAATGCAATATTATTATGACATGGAGCTGATCTGATGATGGAGCTGGAAGGTGGCCATAGGAACTCTGTCATTAAACAACGCAACCCCATCGAG
Source organism: Hemithea aestivaria (assembly GCA_947507615.1). Classification (NCBI taxonomy): domain Eukaryota; kingdom Metazoa; phylum Arthropoda; class Insecta; order Lepidoptera; family Geometridae; genus Hemithea; species Hemithea aestivaria. The sequence goes on from OX382326.1 coordinate 12,298,297, forward strand.
TTTGGGCTCATTTGATTCGTCTTGACGAGTACTATATGATGCAAGATGGTATAATGATAATTAAAGCTTGTTTTTAAAAAGTATTTTTAAAATTTCACTTGTTTTATACTACCTATACAGTGATATTGCGTACTATAATATTTTTTATTGTAATAAAAGTTGAATAAATATTGGAAAATGATTAAACCGCGCGACCCTTTTGTAATTAGAAATTAAATAACCGTAATCGACACTGGCAAAATGCACATGTTGCCATATTATTAAAAAAAAAAAAAAAAAACCGTAATGTAATTTTTTATTTGTCAGTTATCACTGTCAGATTTTTATTACTGTCACTAGTATGACAGTTGACAGCTGTTGATTGTTGATTAAAAGCCAAGTGAAATATATAAAATTCGGCATCGTTAAAATTCATTTTCAACCTTTTGATAAGTTATCAAAACCCATTTGAATAGGAACTAGAGAGTCATCATCAGGTTGCGTAACAAATAAGGTTATGCGTGTAGTATTCAGGTCGTTCGCCATTCTTAGGAAGGTGGTGCGACCGGCCGGTCCTATTCAGTTGAGGCACCCGTTTACGACAGGTATGACGCTTCGATCTATATCACGATAGTATAAATACGGAAGAACCTCGCTTGCGTACTATTTTGGCCGCGCGCCAGTTGCCGAGATTAATAAAAACATTTCCAAGAGTATTGCAACAAGCGTTGCTCTTTGGTAAACATTGAATATTACTTTATTTAAAATTTTTGTGTAGCTTTAGTGTGGAGAGCCATGGAAGACAAGGAGGCCTTAAAGAAGCGTTTGACGCCGATCCAGTATCATGTTACACAAGAAGCTGGAACTGAAAGACCATATACAGGTAACACTATTTAATATTTTTATTTTAAGACTGTTTTTTCTGATTTTTTTTATTTTCATTAAATTTTTTTCCAGGAGCATTCAACAAATGTTACGATGAAGGAATGTATGTTTGCATTGTGTGCAGGCAAGATTTATTTAGTTCTAAAACAAAATACGACTCTGGTTGTGGCTGGCCGGCATTCAATGATGTTCTAGCTAAGGAGAAGGTCACTCTACATAAGGATACTAGTGCAGGTATGGTACAGAACATTATTTTTTTAGATAAATTTATGATAAGAATGAGAAGCATGACTTGTAAATAATATATCACCCTACTTGAGTTGACAACATGATAACTAATCTTCTTCAGAAGTGATCTTGTGCTCTAATATATGTAGTTTTATCATGCCTACCCATCCATAACCAGACTTCAATGTCATTAGATAATGCCTAACAAAAGATCATTCTATTTTCTGCTTATTCAGGACTCAGTTCAAGGTCTCTGGTACCCCATTCGACTCATCATGTCAATATTTGAATTAACAAAATAATTAATTTCTATTTGATTATAATGGTAACTTGAATAATTAAATTACAATTGAAATTCCCATTAAAATACACTTTGAAATCAATTAGGTACAGTTCAATTGTTGTCTTTAAAAAGCAATTAATTTGAAAGTAATTAATAAATAAGCAATTAATTGCAAAATCAATATTGAGATCAGTTGTTTCAGTCACTCTTTGTCTAATTAATTAAGAGAATATTCATCATCTGCCTTTGCATCTATTGCAGACGATTTAAGCACTGTCTGTTGGGTAGCATTGGCACTAGAGAAGATTAAGAGCAGATAATATAACAACAAGATTCCGATCTCATAAACATAGGTCTATTCTGACCATGGAGTTTAACCAATCATAAATCCTACTACATAATATTATAAATGTTTGTATGGATATCAGTTTGTTACTTTTACATCTAAATGACTAAGAATTGGGCTGAAATTTAGTATGTGGGTAGCTTAGATTCTAGAATAACACACAGGCTACTTTTAAGCAGACAGCACTGGTTGCTGTTTCCTCAGACATCAGGAACAATTTGTTAAACGGAAATATGCAATTAAAAAACGGTTGAAGTCTACATTTTTATATAATATGTGTCTCATGACCTGTATCCTCATCCTAACACATACATTGTGGGTAAACATGCATGTTTCATAACTTCACATACATATCTTGTGCTTTAGCTTGGAAACATAAACAACACTTATCTGTTAAAAACATGATTTGTAACAAAAATGTTTAATATTTTTTATGAAAACAAATCTACTGCTAACTAAGGGGGCCCCTACACTAGGCAGGCGATCGCAGCGGTTGTACTCGGCCCGCCATCTGCTTACCCGTGTATATAAACCCTGCACACGCGTCAGCGTCAGTTAACACTACTCATATATTTCAATAACATACCCGCAGGGCAGGCACCCGCCGCGTGCTCCTGCTTAAAGTAGCAGACGACCTAAATAATATTTATAACTTCAAAATTAATTAATAGTTAAGGTGAAATCACACTCAGAGGCAACTGCACAACAGCGGCGCGGCGCGGCACAGCACAGCCAAGTAATTTAAATGAAAATGCCGTGCCGCGCTTCTGCCGCTTAGTGCGGTATGGCTTATACATTTTCATCAAGATATTTGGCCGCGTCGTGCCGAGACGAGCCACTGCAGTGCAGTTGCCGCTTAGTGTGATTGCACCTTTAAACATGTGTAGGTACATAATAATATACATTCATTTCCCAATAAAAATTAGTCTTAATTATTGTGCCTTACAGTATAATAAAAGAATAATCATAATAAAGGCTTTTTGTTGTAAGTTTGTGAAATTCATATTCATATGTAATTAAAATTTTAACTCGCATAATAAACATGTTGATTCCCTCCAAATTTTATTAGTCAATTAGTAAGAGATTTTGTTCTCACATTTTAAAGCTATCTCTTTTGATTTAATGACGAATAATTAACATTAAATATATAAAATTCCTTATTAACATAATAATATAACACCTATGTATGTATTACTAATGTAAAGCTATATTGTTTCATAAGATATTATCACAAGATTGAATTAGTATGAGCACATAATGTAATGTACACTGTACACACAATACACAGATAAGTGATGTTCTATATAAGGTTGCACAATGTTACTTCCATACATAGTAGATGGCCTTATATGCACATATGTGTGATCACTAACCTTCAACTTGAATATGGATTACATGTGTATGTTACATGAAATGTATATAATCCAGGTAAGAAATGCCGGTAATGAGAAGCAAATTACCTATATGTTTTCATTAATTTTATTTTCTAGAACATGTGTGAAGTATATTTTTGTCAATTTTATAAAAATAAAAGAGGTTAAGAGCTTATTCTTTAATAGGAAGAGATGCTTTTCCCTTGAGCTTTGGCAAAGGATTTTTTGATTATAATATATAGGTACCTACCAAATACATACATTCTACATACTCTTCTTACTTTCTACAAAATATTTTTTCATCTGAAACAGTATAAACTAAGTTATGCGAACGTCTGCGTTTTCTAAAATTAAATAAAACCTGTTCTACCTAAAGACATGTAGGTATACAATATTTTGAAAGTGAATTTATCATAAAATTTGCAAAGAGAAGCGTTTAAGTTTTGTATAAAAATGCCTGAATTATATACATTTTTAGTAATGTTTACATACATACTTCTCAAATATATTTAGCTTACTTTACCCCTAATTTTTTTATTTGATGAATTTTATTTTATTTTGATACAATTTTTTGTTATATGGCATGGTATAAGATCCAACCTCTATAGACTATAATATAATATTATGTAGTTGGGCCATATTTTAGAAAATAATAATTCGTAATCTTTGTGCTTAAAGTAATTAAATTTATAAAACGGTTTTCTGTAGCTAATGGGTTATTAACTTGTTTTTTCTATAAAGTAATGCCATTACTGTTTTATTAGTGTTCTAACTAATAAAACAGTAATGGCACAGTGAAGCCATTAACCAATGAACATCATAAAACTTCCGAAACACAAACATTAAATTCAGTCACTGTTACATATTGTTATTTAAAACCAAGACAAATGTAAGATTTAAAGAATTGATTAACATTTTGTTGCATACCAAGTTAAAAGTATTATTATTCAATTATCTTTCTTAATCAATATAACTTCTTGTTTTATAGTTAACTTTAAAAAACTTGTCCTTGGTGTTGGGATTTGGTGCTAATATACATTTTATCTTTTTTTCTGTCTGTCTTCCCCGTCCCTTTGACTACCTTCCGACATTGTCCTGACACTCCACAACAAACGTAAGTCGGGCTCGATTGGTATTGTATTTTCTGAATATGCTTTATCTATGTATAACAAACCAACAATCAATCGTTTTCACTCGCATATTAATTCTGCAATATATGCACCTCACGTACTACTGCGATTGACCACGCCGTTTCACAAAATAATGACCGGTTTCACTACTGCGGTTGAATGGTCATGAACAATACATTCGATCACACGATTCGTTCTGTGTGTGGCCGTAACATTGGGCTTCTGTTTCGCTCGCTAACACACGCCTCTGTCATTACATCACATTAACCATTGTGGAATGCGCATGACGATTAATATGCATCTGTCCTCACCTCCCGCCCCGACCCGTCCCGTCCCACCTGATCCTCCTGGATGCTGCCCACCGCCGCGCCGCCACCGCGCGACACCACTGCTGCGGACGATACCTACTACCACTACATGAACTGTGAAACAACATCGGATGTGTCCATAAATCATTCATCATACGAACTTGTAAATAAATCGCTTGTTGGTGAACGGATTGTGCCATGGTAGTTGGAGGAAATATATTACTGGTTTTAACACGGCCAGGTTTGGTGCGAACTGAGGTGCGATGCTCCAAGTGTGCGGCTCACCTGGGGCATGTGTTTGATGATGGACCGACTCCTACCAAAAAAAGGTTTTGCATTAACTCTGCCTCCATGGACTTCATACCCGCCGAAGAAAGGAAAGATTAATACGCGAATATTCAAACTAATTTACAAAGCTGCTTAGCTGATTGTACGATTGTAGTAGATCCGATATTTAGAAATAATTATTGTTGCTAAGATAAAGTCACGAATCTATTTTTTAACTAAATGCTTTTATCGACAACAAATTATATTGATAATTTTAGAAATATTTACTATACATTGCAGATTTGTTTCACTGGCTGGTGAAAGCATTTAGCATTTCTCGTGTATTTTTCTAATAACAGTTCAAATAATTAATTCATAATTGTACAGAAGCAGTAAATAAATAATTAAGATATTTCAGCTGCTATAATACTTATATAGATCTTAGTTACCGTTATTTTCAGTCATTTTTGTTGTTAATTTATTCAGATTATAATTATATGTAATATTACGTCTTCTAAAAACCTTCAGTACAAATTATTTGTTTGTTGGTTAGCTTTTGATGATTGTATAAAGTTACGCAATAAATATTTTTATGTACAAAAACAAAATCTTTCACTTAGCCACAGAACCTGCAAAAATCACTAATATATGTTTGTACAATATGGTCTATTATAAATGTGAATGTTTGAAAGCAAGAATCCCAGGAGGACATTTTCAGATTTCTGTTCGTGTGCATCTGCACTGAGTGTCTTTTTTTTGAAGTATCAGTAAAAAATCTGAAATTTACAGGGGAGTTAGTAAAAATATAGTAAAAAATAATGCACAGGGTCTCGAATTTCTAAAACTTGAATTGAACGAGATATGACCAAAAGATTAGGACACTCAATCCTGATGCGCCGCTAAATACGAATATTTTCAAAAGTATTGACCCTATTATTATAATTTTTAGTTCTGGAGTTTGTAGGGTGCTTCTAATTAATACAACTCGCACAATTAAGTATATTTATTCACTGGTAAACAATTTCGGATTTAACCACACTTCACGCTTCCATGACAGATACGAATTCAATAATATGAGAGCTGTCATTCTGACATTTGCTAACCACAGACTCTACAGTCTCTCCTTTTCTTAATAAAACAAAATTAACCTAATTTTAACAAAACAAATTTCAGCTATAAGCAATTCAAAGAACAAATTACTTAAAGTAAAGGCAAATCAAAACTAACACAAACACAATAATCATTTCTTGCTTCTATGCATAATGCTGATTATTATTAATAACAATAGTTTTCAAAAGTTACAATTTTAGATTATTAAAGTATGAACCTAATGATAATCAACTCATCTAGGAACATAGGCATAACATACATATTATAATCATCAGCTTATATTCATAATATCTTAAGATTCAATAGTATCTAAAATGAGGCTTAAAAGAAAGTCATTATATTTGCCTGGCATTTGTCTTTTCCTTACAGGTCTAGCCTGGGAATGATTATTAGTCATATCAGGGTTATTTGTCATTGAAGTCATTTTTGTAACGTCCTGTCCTTCATCTCTTTCATCATTCACACTCATCTCTCTTTCCTTACTTTTCCTCTCATTTTGCTTGGTATGTTGGGTTTCTTCTTTCTCCTGTAATATCTCTCTTTCTTTAACATTAAATCTTTTCATGTCTCTTTCCTTTATTGGTTGAAAATAGGAAGAGTTCCTTCGTACTATTTTACCATCTGGGGTTTGAGCAGCAATGGAATTGCCAGACTTCCAGATTACAGTGTGTTCAACTGGAGAGTATGGAGTAGTTAGTTTGTTCTCTTTTCTTTGTTTTATCAAAACCTTATCTCCAGGTGTAATTTCAGATATTTTAGCTCGCCTTCTATCATCTGCATATTGTTTGTAGCAATCTTTCTTGTATCTATCCATATCACGTATTGACTCATCATCCAAGTTGTAGTCCAAAATCATCTGTGGTATTTTTGTCCTTATTGCTCTTCCTCTAAAGATGTTCCCTGGTGGTACTCCGGTGCTTGAGTGTGGTGTGGTACGGTAAGCTGACAGGTAGGTTAGTAGTTCCTTCTTCCAGTCTAATTTTAATCCTTGAGCAATTCTTAGCCTTCTCAGCACATTCCTATTTTGCCTTTCTACTTCTCCATTAGCTTGTGGCCATAATGGCGTTGTGTGTCTAAGCCGAATACCTTGTGATTTTAAGAATATTTTAAATCTTTCATCTCTAAATACTGGACCATTATCACATACAATTTCATCCATTATGCCTTCTCCAGCTATAATTTTTTCAAGAGCTTCTATGGTGTTTTCTGATGTTTGATTTCTTGAAATTACTACTTCATAGTATCTGCTGTAATAGTCAACAATAAATAATAGGTAATGACCTGATGGAAGAGGTCCCAGGTAATCAATTGCGACCAGTTCCCAGACCTTTTTAGGTAATTCAGTAGTCACTATTGGTTCCGGATAAGTATTTTGTTTGACCAATCTACATCCTTCGCAGGTATCAACCCAGTATTCTATGTCTTTGTCCATAGCCTTCCACCATACTTTTGACCGTAACTTTGCCTTCATGGGGTTTACAGAGATATGTCCTTCGTGTCCCAGTTCTAGAATTTTTGGTACCAACTTTTGAGGTAATATAATTCTGGTACCTCTCATTATAATATTGTTGACAACACATAATTCCAGTTTAATTAACTCATATTTTCGTAGGTCCTTGCTCCAGACATCCGTTTCTATCGCTTTTGCCAAGTTTTGTAATTCTAGGTCATCTAATGTAGCTTCCTGTATTTCTTTAATTGTAACTGTTTCAATAGTTGTGCCGATCATGGCTATCAACATGCTATCTTCATGGTCTTCAGTTTTTTCTGCTACTTTTTCTGTATTTAATAGCCTTGAAACCGGGTCTGCTATATTGCTCTTGCCGGGTTTGTATATAACTTTGAATGTGTATGGCTGTAGTCGAAGTACCCATCGCTGTATCCTGGCACTTGGTTTAGAATTTGTAGAGTAGATAATTTCTAGAGGTTTATGATCAGAAACAATGTTGAACTGTTTTCCTATTAGGTACATGTATAAGTTTTCACATGCCCAGACAATGGCAAGTGCTTCTTTTTCAGTCTGTGAATATCTTTGCTCTGTTGGAGATAATGCTTTACTTATGTACTTTATTACAACTGGCTGGATTTGGTTATCTATTAATTGATGTTGAATAAGCACCGCAGCAATTCCTACTGGGCTTGCATCAGTAACTAATGTAGTCTCTGCATCTTTATCATAGTAGCTTAAGGCTGGAGCTTTTAAAATCAAAGTCTTTAGTTTGTCAAATACTATTCTGTGTTTCTCATTCCATACAAATTCTGAGTCCTTTTTAGTAAGATGTCGCAAAGGTTCTGTTAGTGTGCTGAAATTAGGTATAAATCTGGCAGAGAAATTTACTAAACCTAGAAAGCTTCTTACCTCTGCTTTATTCTGTGGCTCTCTAAATTCCTGCACAACTTGTGATGTATTGGTTGGCTTAATTCCCTTTTCTGACAGATGGTGCCCTAGAAAGTTTATTTCAGTTTCACCAAATGAGCACTTCTTTTCATTCAAGGTGAGACCGCTTTCTTTAAGTCTTTCCAAAACTTGTTTCAGTCTTTGATCATGCTCTTCTCTGGTACGTCCTCCGATTCTGATGTCATCTTGGCTGTTAGCAACACCTTCAATGCCTTGAAGTATTTGAGCAATTACTCGCTGAAACATTTCAGAAGCACATCTTATACCAAAGAATAATCTTTTGTATCTAAACAGTCCAAGACTAGAGCTAAATACTGTGATTATCCGTGAGTCTTCTTCTAACTCCAATTGATGGTATCCCCATTTGATATCTAGTGATGAGAAGTACTTACATCCGTTGAGATCAGCTAAGAGTTCTTCAAATGTAGGTAGTGGAACTCGCTCTCGTAATACTCCTTCATTAGCCTTTCTCATGTCTACAACTAACCTGTATTGTCCTTTTTCCTTTTTTCGCACAATGTGAGATGGTGAAACACAGGGGGTCGGTCCAGTCACAGGTTCAATAATGTCGTTGTCCAGTAATTCTTGTATAAGATTTTCTTCTATGCCTCTCACACTGAATGGTTGTCTTCTTACAGGCTGAGCTATTAATTTAACATTGGGGTCAATAGGTATTTTTAATTTAAAATTTTTTAGTTTACCGATGCCATCAAATAACATTGGATATTCTGTTAATACAATTTGTTTAGTAATATGAGATTTACTAGCCAAATTCACAGTTGAAGTATATGGACCTAATCTTAATAATCCAAGTTGAATCGAAGCTTCCTTGCTCAGAAGAGCCGGACCTTGTCCATCATAAACAAGAAGTTTCGATTTGATTTTAATGCCACTTTCAGGTGAATATAATTTTACTTCAAACATCCCTATGGCCGGGATTTCTTTGCCACCATATGAGTGGAATTTTTGTGTTTTAGGAGTACAAATTCTTTTAAGACATACACCTTTGCTTAACATCTTTTTAAACAATTTTTTGTCCACTATATTAATTGAAGCGCCTGAATCTATAATAAATCTACATGTTACCTTATTGTCCACTAGAATGTCACATTTGTTGTCACACTCACTCTTTGAGCTCACTTCAAAAACCGAGTTCACTTGTTCTCCACTTTGTTCGTCTTGATTATCATCAGAGTCACTGTATTCACTCTCATCGGAGCTTGAGTCTTCTTCAATCACATATTTCACGTATCTCTTTTTCTTCTTATTATTAACCTTATTTTTGGCTTGTTTTGTCTTGCAACATTTTTCAAAATGCCCTTTAATTCCACATTTGTCACATTTTGCATCTATCGCTGGGCAATTTCTATCTTTTGCCAAGTGACCTCTCCTACCACATCTATAGCACGCCGTTATGTTCTGTCTTTGTATTCTATTAATAGATATGTCTTCATTTTTTTCCTTTTCTTCTGTAACCTTTGATTTAAACATATCTTGTTCTATTTCGTATATTTTTGTTAGTTCTACGACTTGTTTTAGGGTTAGGTTCGAACCTTTTTTCATTAATTTTCTTTTCAAATCTTTATTGTTGCATTTTTCTATAATTTGATCGATTATTGCTTCTTCTGCTTTGCCGAAGTTGCAGAATTGAGCCTGCGTACGCAGTCTTATGATGTATTTGGAGCATGATTCTCCATCTTTTATCTCCATGCTTCGAAACTTTTGACGCTCGTACGCAGTATTAGCAGATGGTTGGAAGTATGCGTTCAGCCTTTTTACGCATTTATCGTACTCATTTGCCCCTTCCACGATTTCATCTTTCAAATTTTCATATATTTCTTGTACTTCAGGGCCTGCTTGGTGCAATAACCTTGAAACTTTCTGTTTGTCCGCCAGGCCTATCTGGCCTTCAATGTAGTATTGAAAGTTGCGCATCCATGCCTTCCATCGAGAATAGCTTGAAGCTGCATCGTTATATGGTTCGAACGGAGGGCCTACGCTCCCGCCAGCGTATTCTAAGTGCGCCATAATATACGATGTTTTGCACACATCCACACGTGAATTCGACACTCTACTCGTCGCCAACAATTGTAGGGTGCTTCTAATTAATACAACTCGCACAATTAAGTATATTTATTCACTGGTAAACAATTTCGGATTTAACCACACTTCACGCTTCCATGACAGATACGAATTCAATAATATGAGAGCTGTCATTCTGACATTTGCTAACCACAGACTCTACAGAGTTAGTAAAAAAATTCTAAAAACTTTTGGGAAATTTTCAAATCAATAGAATGTGCCGTTACAGATTTATAACGGTTTAACTAGGACACTCAGTTCTTACGCCGTAAGGATTGAGTGTCCTGCTAAATATGGGTTTATTGGAATAAATACATAAAAATAACATTACCATCTTGTAGTCTGACCCTCAAAACAATTTCTAAAAGAGAAACTATGTCGAAAAAGCTTACCCTTTTAAAATAAATGAAAGATTTCATTTTTACGAAACGTCTGTACTGAGTGTCTTTTATTTTTGAAAAAAAAAGGGTCAAATAGTAGTTTTAGAAATTTGGCACTTGGTGCAAAAGTTTTTACTAATTGAATACTAAAACATGATATATAATTTGTTTTTCTAAATTGTATATTTTTAGAGTAAATCCACTTTTTGCGGTTTTCTGTGAGTGTCTTTTTTTTTCGAGGTTGAGCAAAATTAATGAAATTCACAGGGGAGTTAGTAAAAAATTAGTAAAAACTTTTGTAGTAAGTGGCGAATTTCTAAAACTTAAATTGAATTTTTTATGAGCAAAATACTAGGACACTCAATCCTTACGTTTAAAAAAAGTGAAAAACCTCGATATCTCGGTAAGTATTAACTTTTTTTCAGGATTTTTTTTTCTAGAGTAACGAATTTCTAAAAACTTTGTAAAAAAAAATATACAGGCTAACACGTGGTGTTACTGAGTTATAGCGGTTTAATTAGTTTCACTGAGCGTAAGAACTGAGTGTCCTAGTTAAACGGCTCTACAGATAAAACTAAACCTCGTAGATAAAAACAACTTATATCCACGAGTTTTACTAATTTTTTACTAACTCTGGATATAAAATTCATTTTTGTAAGTTTTATATTTTTTGAGAAAAACCACATTTTCATGTTTTTCACTGAGTGTCCCATTTTTTCAAAATATCAAAATGATTTTTTCAGGAGAGTTAGTAAAACATTAGTTACAACGTTTGCACTAGGTGTCGAATTTCTAAAACTAAAATTATTCTTTTTATGATCAAATAACTACAGTCCAGACGCTCGAAAAACATGAAAAACCTCGATATCTCGATAAATATTAACTTTTTTCCTAAGATTTTTTTTTCAGTAGTTAGTAAAAAATTAGTAAAATCTTTTGCACTAGGTGCCGAATTTCTAAAACTGAAATCAAATTTTTTATAATCAAAAAACTAGGACACTCAATCCTTACGTTTTAAAAAAGTGAAAAACCTCGATATCTCGGTAAGTATTAACTTTTTTTCAGGATTTTTTTTCCAGTAGTTAGTAATGAATTTCTAAAAACTTTTACAAAAAAAAACCAACAGGCTAACATGTGTTGTTACTGATTTATAGCGAATAATTAGATTCACTGAGCGTAAGAACTGAGTGTCCTAGTTAAACGGCTCTACAGACAAAATTAAACCTCGTAGATAAAAACAACTTAGATCCACGAGTTTTACTAATTTTTTACTAACTCTGGATATAAAATTCATTTTTGTAAGTTTTATATTTTTTGAGAAAAACCACATTTTCATGTTTTTCACTGAGTGTCCCATTTTTTTCAAAATATCAAAACAATTTTTACAGGAGAGTTAGTAAAACATTAGTTACAACGTTTGCACTAGGTGTCGAATTTCTAAAACTAAAATTATTCTTTTTATGATCAAATAACTACAGTCCAGACGCTCGAAAAACATGAAAAACCTCGATATCTCGATAAATATCAACTTTTTTCTTAGGATTTTTTTTTTCAGTAGTTAGTAACGAATTTCTAAAAACTTTTACAAAAAAAATCAACAGGCTAACATGTGTTGTTACTGATTTATAGCGGTTAATTAATTCTGTTTTACGGAGCGAGCTAAATGAATAAAGCCGTGAGTTGTTCTCACCATGAATAATTCTTATACCTAGGCACTATTATTCAACTGACCACTACACACACACACACACACACATAATACACCTAGTGAGCTGTTTAATTGGATAAGAAGGAGGGCGCCGGGAACTGCAACATAGTTTTATAAACTATTGCAATTTCCAACGTTCATGGCGTTTAAGATTAACGTGTATTTTAAGCGCAAATAAAGATTTATTATTTATATTAAGGGGTACGATTTTGCAAATTTACGCTAGGGCGTATTACAAGACGGATGTCGCAAAATTTAACAAAATTTATAAGAAACCAGTTGTTTAAGGATTGCAATTGTAAAATTGGCGCCAAATGTATTTTTATTTATGTTATTGGCTTTTATTTATATTGTTATGATTTTGCAAGTTTACTAGGGCGTAGTGCTAATCCATTCGCAGCTTGCAAAAGGAGCTCATAGTGAATAGGTCACTCATACAAATACGCACGAGTGGTGTATATTAGCGCTGCAGTACCTCATTCCCGCGTAAGACGGGCTCGCATATACTTACAGTAACACGTGTCAGGCAAGAATAGAATAGAAAACTCTTTATTGTTCACACAAATACAACAATATAAACTTAGAACTAAGATTACACAGAAAGAAGTGTTATAATTGGCGGTCTTATCGCTAATAGCGATCTCAAGGCAAGCTTGGTTGCAAACCTGCACAACGGTAAGTAAATCATTATACTGCCTGAGCATAGGCTCAGATTGAGATTTAACAACCTCTGTGGCGCGGTGGGCTTATACCCGCCTGCAACGCAAAAGGTTGCGGGTTCGATTCCTGCATGGGACAAATGTTTGTGTGATCCACAGGTATTTGTTTCTGGTCTGGGTGGTTTTCAATATCTATTATAAGTATGTATTTAAAAACGAAAAGCATATAAGTATTATATCCGTTATCCTAACCACCATAACACAAGCATTAAGTTGCTTAGTTTGGGGTTAGGTGGCGCTGTGTGAAATGTCCTGAAATATTTATTTATTATTTATTTATTTATTTAATTATAGGTTAATGCAGATTTATCATGCACACCCCTAGCCCCTATACGTATGGTATGGTAGAACATATTATATTATAACTATTATTACAAGTTTTTAAAATACCTAACATTTTCCACATAAACCCTACTCTTCATTAGATAATGTATTCATCCAAAAGTTGGTTGCTTGGAAGAGGTCACTTTAAGCGATAATTGTGGGCCAATGTGTTATAATATTGTCATAGTAATTTAAGTACCTTTTGTTACATTGGACACAATAAAGAGTATTTCTACTCTTAGAGTAGAAATACTCTTTATTATTAATAAGAACGTGCCACTTACTATTGGTTAAAGGTTAAATTTTGCAACGTCCGTCTTGTAGGTTACGTATACCCACGTATACCTACGGTCATGTCAACTACAATCGAATGGCCTAAAATCCCTGTTTAAAATAACTAATGGACTTGCATCGCTCCTTTGCTTAATTAGTAAATTCGTAATCACTACTATTTATTTGAGAACTTGTTTTGGCTATGATTATGGTTGAAATTGCTTTAACTGGTGTACGGGGTGTACAGCGTACACCAAAAACAAACAATAATACAACAAAAAATAACTTGGAAGGCTTTTATTTCCTTAAAAATTAATTGATACAAAATTACGAGCAGAACCGTGAAGCGCCATTGAGAGAAGATTGAATGACAAAAATGCACAGATATAATTGAACATTTTGACAGATTAATATTTGACATCAATTTTTTCTAATTTGCTTTCTGTACATCTGAATAATTTGCTTTCTGTGCATTTGCCAATAACATAAATAAAAATACATTTGGCGCCAATTTTAAAATTTCAAATACTTAAACAACTGGTTTCTTATAAATTTTGTAAAATTTTGCGACATCCGTCTTGTAATACGCCCTAGCGTAAATTTGCAAAATCGTACCCCTTAATATAAATAATAAATCTTTATTTGCGCTTAAAATACACGTTAATCTTAAACGCCATGAACGTTGGAAATTGCGATAGTTTATAAAACTTTGTTGCAATTGCCGGCGCGCTCCTTCTTATTCAATTAAACATCTCCCTAGGTGTATTATGTGTGTTAGTGTGTGTGTGTGTGTGTGTGTGTGTGTGTGTGTGTGTGTGTGTATGTGCGTGTGTGAGAGTGTGTTAATTCTGTGTTCAAAAGTTGATCTTCCCAAAGTCAGCAGCCTCGTAAAAGTTGGGCACCGGGAGTCGGGAGGCAGCCAAGTGTTTGAACGTGTATGTTATCAGAGAGAAAGTATTGCCAACTAAATAGTGGTCAGTTGAATAATAGTGCCTAGGTATAAGAATTATTCATGGTGAGAACAACTCACGGCTTTATTCATTTAGCTCGCTCCGTAAAACAGAATTAATTAACCGCTATAAATCAGTATCAACACATGTTAGCCTGTTGGTTTTTTTTGTAAAAGTTTTAAGAAATTCGTTACTAACTACTGAAAAATAAAATCCTAAGAAAAAAGTTGATATTTATCGAGATATCGAGGTTTTTCATGTTTTTCGAGCGTCTGGACTGTAGTTATTTGATCATAAAAAGAATAATTTTAGTTTTAGAAATTCGACACCTAGTGCAAACGTTGTAACTAATGTTTTACTAACTCTCCTGTAAAAATCATTTTGATATTTTGAAAAAAATGGGACACTCAGTGAAAAACATGAAAATGTGGTTTTTCTCAAAAAATATAAAACTTACAAAAATGAATTTTATATCCAGAGTTAGTAAAAAATTAGTAAAACTCGTGGATCTAAGTTGTTTTTATCTACGAGGTTTAATTTTGTCTGTAGAGCCGTTTAACTAGGACACTCAGTTCTTACGCTCAGTGAAACTAATTATTCGCTATAAATCAGTAACAACACATGTTAGCCTGTTGGTTTTTTTTGTAAAAGTTTTTAGAAATTCATTACTAACTACTGGAAAAAAAATCCTGAAAAAAAATTTAATACTTACCGAGATATCGAGGTTTTTCACTTTTTTAAAACGTAAGGATTGAGTGTCCTAGTTTTTTGATTATAAAAAATTTGATTTCAGTTTTAGAAATTCGGCACCTAGTGCAAAAGATTTTACTAATTTTTTACTAACTACTGAAAAAAAATCCTAGGAAAAAAGTTAATATTTATCGAGATATCGAGGTTTTTCATGTTTTTCGAGCAGACGCTCTAAAAACATGAAAAACCTCGATACCTAGTGCAAACGTTGTAACTAATGTTTTACTAACTCTCCTGAAAAAATCATTTTGATATTTTGAAAAAAATGGGACACTCAGTGAAAAACATGAAAATGTGGTTTTTCTCAAAAAATATAAAACTTACAAAAATGAATTTTATATCCAGAGTTAGTAAAAAATTAGTAAAACTCGTGGATATAAGTTGTTTTTATCTACGAGGTTTAGTTTTATCTGTAGAGCCGTTTAACTAGGACACTCAGTTCTTACGCTCAGTGAAACTAATTAAACCGCTATAACTCAGTAACACCACTTGTGAGACTGTATATATATTTTTAAAAAGTTTTTAGAAATTCGTTACTAACTCTAGAAAAAAAAATCCTGAAAAAAAAGTTAATACTTACCGAGATATCGAGGTTTTTCACTTTTTTTAAACGTAAGGATTGAGTGTCCTAGTATTTTGCTCATAAAAAATTCAATTTAAGTTTTAGAAATTCGCCACTCACTACAAAAGTTTTTACTAATTTTTTACTAACTCCCCTGTGAATTTCATTAATTTTGCTCAACCTCGAAAAAAAAAGACACTCACAGAAAACCGCAAAAAGTGGATTTACTCTAAAAATATACAATTTAGAAAAACAAATTATATATCATGTTTTAGTATTCAATTAGTAAAAACTTTTGCACCAAGTGCCAAATTTCTAAAACTACTATTTGACCCTTTTTTTTTCAAAAATAAAAGACACTCAGTACAGACGTTTCGTAAAAATGAAATCTTTCATTTATTTTAAAAGGGTAAGCTTTTTCGACATAGTTTCTCTTTTAGAAATTGTTTTGAGGGTCAGACTACAAGATGGTAATGTTATTTTTATGTATTTATTCCAATAAACCCATATTTAGCAGGACACTCAATCCTTACGGCGTAAGAACTGAGTGTCCTAGTTAAACCGTTATAAATCTGTAACGGCACATTCTATTGATTTGAAAATTTCCCAAAAGTTTTTAGAAATTTTTTACTAACTCCAGAACTAAAAATTATAATCCTAGGGTCAATACTTTTGAAAATATTCGTATTTAGCGGCGCATCAGGATTGAGTGTCCTAATCTTTTGGTCATATCTCGTTCAATTCAAGTTTTAGAAATTCGAGACCCTGTGCATTATTTTTTACTATATTTTTACTAACTCCCCTGTAAATTTCAGATTTTTTACTGATACTTCAAAAAAAAGACACTCAGTGCAGATGCACACTTTCTGTTCGCGGTTTAACGACTGAACCGATTTTGAAGGATATGTAGGTAGTTCGGCAGGGCTATTCACTTATCGGTTAGGGAACCAAACCGAATACCGGATTGTCAAAAATGTGTGAAATGAGGTGACTTGTCAAGCTGTATCCTACATAATATATGTCATTTCATACATTTTTGACAATTCGGTATTCGGTTCGGTTCTTTCACGGATAAATGAATAACCCTGCTGATCTCAGCAGGGTTATTCACTTATCCGTATTTGGGAACCGAACCGATGGTTAAGGAACTTAACAACGGCTCCCGATTTTGAGCTATTCAAGTATCCGTCAGGGAACCGAGCCGAGACCGAACCGATTTGATACGCTATAAATGTATGAAGTGACGTACAAATCGGTACGATGGCTATTCACTTATGCGAATTTTATACCGAGTCGATGGTTTTTGACGTTGATTAAATCAGTACAATGACAGACTTTCTTCCGACGCTTATTCGCTCCCGAATAAAAAGTATTCGTTTGGGAACCGATTCGCGGTTCGCGCCGTGCCAAATTAAAACGTCGAAATGAAATGACGTATCTATCGATATGATGGCTATTCACTTATCCGTATTTGAAACCGAGTCGAGGATTTTTGACGTAAAAATCGGTGCAATGGCATATTTTCTTCCGGCACAAATTGATCCGCGGAATGCTTTCGAATCAAAGTTTTATACTTAAAAAATACATATTTTGATGCTATTCTCGCTTATTTAATGCGGTTTTAATATGTGTGATAAATTAAAAATATCGTACTATACTTCAATTACTATTATAATGAGTTAAAAGCATATTTCACTTTTAAATGTCGTGTAAAATTAAATACGCACTTTGCAGTTGACCGCAGTGCGGACCAATGTAAAAAACCGCAGTCTTTGTACGCACGGTAGTGCGGACGTCGTACAGCCGGATGCTGCGATATCCTACACAGTACCTACGCGTCCGGCTAGCCGCAATTTTACAACCGTGTCCCAAGTCCCACGGACAGCCGGACAATCTGCCGTCTGGCTAGCCGCAAAATGCGTATTACTTATACATACACACACTAGCTGCGCCTAGTGTTTTGCTCGCTTTACAGTAGCCTATGTGTTATTCCAGGGTCTACGCTGTAACAAATTTTAGCTCAATTGTTCCAGCCGTTTAGGCGTGAAAGTGTAACAAACACACATCTATACAACCTTACATTTTTACAAACTTTCACATTTATAATAATATAAGTAAGATAATTGTAACAGTTAACAGTACCTACGTACTATAAGTACAAATGAAGGACAACAATAAATAACAACAGCAAATAAAGAGTGTTCATTATCATTATATTATTTTTAATTAAATTAAAGGGATACATTATAAATAAGTAGGTTTACCTAATTGAATAATTTAAAGTAAAAAACTTGCAGTTATTAAAGGGGCTATAAAGTTGGATACATTAACATAACACATACACAGTAGGTATAAAACAAAGTTGTTTGTGTTGTCACTTGTCTGTTTGTCCCTATGAATACATAAATTTTAAAAATACTGCAACGGATCTTGATGCTTGAACGGATAACAGCCTTTATAAAATAAATGCGTCCATTCCCAAGAGTCAAATGGTCCCTATAGGGAACGTAAGAAATTTGTTGTGTATCACACTCGTCTTCTGCTAGAATCATTTCCTCGTCCTCTGCGGCTGTGCCGGTTACCTTTGATGCTTTTGGTAAATGAGCGGACGCTTGTATGTTTTAACACAGGCAGCATCTCACAGCACTCCAAGGAATCAAAATATTAACAAGACGTATTTTATTTCTCTACTAGTCGTCCAACTTTCTTTTACACGTCATGTTAGAGTCCGAAACCTCGGCCCCTTGCAAGATTAGGATGTTCCAATTCAATTATTACTCTACTGCTCTTTTTCTCTTAAATTTCTTTAATAAATTGTACATTCTAAAATTTCCAATAAAATTGGCTGAAACTGACATTTATTATTCGTACTGACAATCAATGGCACTGATATGTCATTAAAATAATATTACCTCTTTATATCACAATTTTACTGCCGAAATGCCGTGTAAGTGGTGCCTTACTCGGTAGGACCCGAAGATTGCCGATGATCCTTACCAATCGGTTTCGTGAATTGCATTTGACGTTACGATCGGTGCCTTTTCGTTTCGGAAGAGTCATTTTGATAGATTCACTTGATTCGATACCGAAATCCTGTCATTCTTGCTTTCATATTTACGTTTATATAAATAAACGTATATGATTTTTATCTACTTCAATACCTGAATTTAACAGTAAAATGGAAATAAAGATCAGTGAGCCGGAGAGGGAGAGTCACCGCTCGTTTCTGAGATCCTCAGACCGATCTCCTTAACGAAACCGCGCGCTTCACTGCCCCAACTGCCCATGGTCTCTACGGCAACGTGGACGAAATGCCATGGCGTACATAAGCCTCTCCTTCAAACTGGCGTCTTCCGCGGCTGCTGACGGTGAGTGGCTGGCGGCGACAGTGCAGGCACAAGTAGCGTCCCACACTAAGCACTTCCCGTTCTTCCAAGGCACCAGAGTCAGCCCCTTCGGCCTCTTACTGTCGGATCTACTCAGACCCGGAGGCTCGAGCACGCAAGAGACGTTAGCCGATATTAGGGCTATACGTACGATTATATATATTTTTTTGTTTTATTAGTTTACATTTTACATTAAATTAGTACTTTGCTTTCAGGCTTGCAACTCAGTTGACTGCTTTGGAGTTTTAAAGAGCCGTTTTAGATGCCTAAACAAAAGTCCCGTGCTGGAGTATGCACCAGAAAAATGTGGAAGAATTGTTATTGCATGTGCAACACAATGCATGGCATATTGCATTGTGCATATTATTGTCCTACACAATATGTGCTTAAAAAATGGCCTAACTGCGAATATGATACCAGCAGTGATGACTCGATCGCAGAACCTATGGAAAGCCAAGAAAATAATTCCCTATTACAAAGAGGATTACAGGCCCGAGTAGCCATAATTAATAGATTATTATAAATTATCTGCAGGGTTGTATACGATATAATATTCTACTAATATTACAAACGCTAAAGTTTTAAAGAATGTATGTATAATGTATTTTTGTTGCTCTTTCACACTTGAACGGATGGTCATCCGTTCAAGTACCGACCCGATTAAGTTGAAATTTAGTATATAGGTAGCTTAGACCCGGGCATAACATAATGTAGGTTAGTGCGTCAAACATGTTAAGTATTGTTACTTTGCGTGCGTATAAGTAGTAGTTTTAAAACTCAGTAAAAATTAGGTACCTACTTGCATTTTGTTGCAGTAAAAATAAAAGGCTAAGAATTATACTGAGGTTTTATTGGCTTATTTGAGGTGCTTTTTAAGGTATTGAACTGAGACAATGAATAATAATCTAATTTAAGACATTTACAAACAGCTTAATGATCAAAATATAAGCTGTACCAATGTGTGTACCAATTTTCATTTTAAAGCCTCTTCTTGATAAGTCGCGTACGTTTTAATAGTTCTTGATATATTCCCTAGCGCATTTGCTAGATTTGTTGATAGATTATTGCACCCCTCGGTAATGGCCTTGGAAAGGTTCTGCACACCATCTGCCACTCTTTCGAGAGCAGCAGCTTGCCGCTCCAAAGAAGCTTCCAATGGATCTTCTGTGCAAAAACGTAGTAAATGAGAACTAAATTTATTTTATATATCAAACTAAACATTACTTTTACATAACTAATCCTAATACAATAGCGCTGTAAAATATACCTTCAATACAAATATGGAACTAAATGCTTACGCATCACATCTAATTAAAGTAACTGAAATTATTAGCAAGTAAATTTAAAAAACTTTTTAAAACAAGCTTTCATTATTATTCATGCAAAATTTCAGCTCAGACAGACAGACGGACGCATGAAAGTAAAGTGTGAAAATGAAGTGAAAAACTTGTATAAACCATTATCTTCTCGTGCTTTTTCAATTATACAATAACGAAATAAATGTGCCTTCAAACCATAACTGTAAAAAGACCAAGTGTCGCAGCTCGCAGTTTATCTACCGTAAAAGTTGTGAGATCCATGTATTACCAAATCGATCAAATCTTTTATGTTTTATATTAATAGAACGACTTGGCCATCGCATGAAAAAACAATGTAGGTAGGTATCTCACAAGTAATATACCGACACAATAATAGTGGTTACTCGTGTGCTCTGAGAATACGAACAATTTTAAATCAAATTAATACTCATTACGGATAATATGAACAGGAAGGAATTGTAGGAAAAGTAACTTTATTCATAATTTTAAAATTTAGATAAAATAGCAAATAAAAATCCGTCGATTGAAAACAATGATGATGATTGACATAGACAAATTATAATTTGAGTTGACAAAGATGATTGATGCTTGACAGTGAATGACTGGGGCTCCTGTCATGAGTGATATAAGTCGAAAATCGCCCTTTTCCAGGAGAGAAAAACAAGATTCAAAAAAATCTGGTACACGAACTATGTGTGCTACATTAGCTTTTACTTAAACTTTTACTTAAAAGAGTTTTTATCATTCCGCATTACAGTTTTTCTTAAAATTATTTTATTATATAAGTAATTTATGAAAAACCAGTGAGTTGTATCCGCACCAACGATAATTTTATCCAATCAATAATCATCAACAATGTAAATATTAATACAAGTAATTTTTTTTTTCACTTCTAAGTATGGGGAGCCCCAAAAGTGTAATGTTTTTTTTTTCTATTTTAGTGTGAAAATCTTAACGCGGTTCACCAAATACATCTACTTACCAAGTTTCAACAGCATAGTTCTTATAGTTTCGGAAAAAAGTGGCTGTGTCATCCGGACGGACAGACAGACATGAAGAATACTCGTATATAAGGGTTCCGTTTTTTGCCATTTGACTACGGAACCCTAAAAACCATCTTGATATGTTGTTAGTAATATTGTCCAAGTTTGCAGATCTCAATATTGAGCAAGTTGTTGAATAAATGTTCGATCTATAGGTTTACTGTTAAACTTTTTTAAAGAATATGTCCCTAATTTTGGACTTACGATGAAAATTGCCCCATTACACATTAGCCATTAGGTTTTAAGGTTTTATTAGGCCTGATATTGATTAGCGTTAAGACTTCAAATCTCACTATAACAAATAGTACTTTTTTTGCTTACATTTAAAAAAATAATCTATGTATTTTTAGATATAATTTAAATTGTTCCCTGGCAAATATTGTAAAAAATCGTGAAAAGTAATATATCAGTAATGTATAATGAAATTCAAGAAAAAAAGGTGTTTTTATGTGAAAATGATTATACTCACAACTGTACCACCAACCACAAAATACTGATTATATTTGAGTAGATGAAATCGGAGATATAACTTGAAATATATTCATAACCACTTTGTTATTGCAAAAATAGTGCACTTGTATCACTTTTCACAAAATTATCTCCCAAACTATAGAAGATAGAAAAACGTGAGTAAGATGAAAAAAATCGTTATTTTGTTTCTCATTATTTAAATGTAAAAATCTCAAAAAGGCTAAAACTCAAGTTACATCACTCATCACTGGAGGCACATATGGGAAATGTTTACGAAGTGTGCTAGCTAAATTTATGCATATTCACTTTTTAACAGATTATATGGTTAAATATTTTTACTACAATAAACCACCAAAATGAAACTATCTTCGTAAACAGTTAGATCTGTAATCTATGCTCTATTTTACTGTCCAATTAACGTGTAGGTGGTTCCTTACTCGGTAGAGCCCGAAGATTTACGAAGATACTTTCCAGTCGGTTTTGTAAAACGGAATTGACTTTTCGATCGGTTCCTTTTCCTTTCGGTAGCGCACTCGGTTCGGTTTCGGTATCGGATAAGTGAATCACCCTGCTGGAAGACCCTCGGTTCTGGATACCATTATAAAGCACCTAACAGGCTCACACTAGTACGAAAGAAATTCACTACTTTCTCTATGTCCCTTGACTTATAGATTAGGATCTATGCTGCCGTCCATATTTATGAGACATTCCCATTGAGTCCCGTTAAGCACCTTTGAAATCATTTCGGCGGACAGCACAAATGCGGGCTGTACCTGTCCAGAATAAATAAAGGAGGAATTTTCTAGAGCTCGTGATAAATAAAACTAAATATATAATTATGTGAGTCTTTTATTTTAGTATGGTTGTAATTTATATGCAGTCGCTCATACATGGCACTGGTGTTTTACAACTGTCAAAAACATGAAAAAAATGTTCTAATTGAATTAAATGGTTTGTTCAGTAACCTATTACATTTATTAATACATTTTAACTTAACACTACATACGTAATTATAGTTTCTTCATATAACATTCTAATGCATACTCAAAATTCATTTTCATGATCACATTGTCGTTAATACAATTCTTAAAAGTTACATACATACTGAATAATTTTGTTCAAGCTCTTTTGCAGTTTTTGGCTACTATTTATACATTTCTATATTATTGCACGAGTTGGTTGTTGGTGCAGTCCTCATTATCTGTGCGTGCTAGATGACGGAACATATTTATAGTTCAATTATATTTAGGCCGTTTTCTTGAAATGGATTAAACCCGAGGTAGGTATATATTGATTTTATGAAGAGCATAATATTATTGAACAGTCAAGCAAATTTCGCACATTTTATTAAACTATATAATGCATTCATAATTTTTATTGTTAATTTTAAACTCAGACCTAGGGGTTCAAATTTCTCACGATACAATTCCATAACATCGTTTACTTGTGTCGTGACTGTTGACAAATTGCAATGTTAAATTCACTGTATGCCGACAAAATTAAATGTTATCAGGTAATAAAACGTCCATTCAATTTCTTTCTTCAATTTGGTTGCCCAATAAATATAAGTTAACCTTTTAACCGCCAGACTTAAAATCACTTGTCGTGCCCCTAGCGCCAGGCAAGTTTTTTGAATTATTAAAATCACTTGTCGTGCCCCTAGCGCCAGGCAAGTTTTTTGAATTATAAAGACTAAACTTTGGCGATTTATTTTAAGGTATTCTATTTGGGAGAGAAGCATAAAACCAACTGTAAATCATAACTTTATTCACTATTTAGCTAATTACGAGTATAGTTTTATAAAATACAGTGTTATGACTTAAAAATGTAGATTTAAAGTGCAGTCGGAAATATACGACTCTGGCGGTTACGTAACAGAACAGGCTTGTCGGATATATCCGACGGTGGCGGTTAAAGGGTTAAACTTAATTTTGTGGTATACAAAGTTTAGAAACATCTTTTAACATTAACGTTCTACATATGTTTCCTGGAACACTATTTTTGTCGACCCACGTGTTTTTTATCAACCAGATACGGCCATAGGGCAAATTCGAAAGGTTTTGCCTCGTTGCTAGACATCGCTGAAGTTTGAAATAGAATTAATAAAATAGTCGCACAATATCCCTACAAATGTAAAGCAAATTTTCCCCTGGCTTTATCATTTGCAAATCATTCACACTTACACTTATTGACATTATCATGTTAGATTTGTCCTTGATAATAGAATGCCAAATGATCTCAGAAATATAGATAATATTGTTATAAAAAAGAATAATATAACTTTTGTCTGATGGACGAGATATAGAGTATAAAAATAGGCCTCCAGTCACATAGAACAGAACAATTCAACACTACAAATTCCTAAGACATTGGTTGATAGAATCAATACTATGTAAATTCCAAACACAATCTGACAGGACTCCAAAGATAATTTTCTCAATAATTTTTGTAATATTATATTTTTTAGGAGATTCATATCCAGACATGAACATCTATAACTATACTTAGTTAATCAGTAACTTCGTAAATTAGTGAAACAGATTCGCCTCAAATGTACAATAAATGCAAATCAACATTCCGCATTGCACCAAACTGGACTGCACAGAATCTACATAGCATAAATTGGTCACTTTATATTGTCAAATGAGTAAAATCTACACTTTTTTTTCTAAATTGTGTCTGTACAATAAACAGCGAGCGGGAGCCTAGAGCCCCGCCTTTATCACTTCATCACAACTTTTTATAATCATATACACTCCATAACAATACTACATTCACTCTCTTATAAAATAATTGAATACATATCAAAATAAAACCATAACAGCGTCTGTCGGCACAACCTAAACAATAATAAAAGCAGAGAGACAGCTCAAACGACTTAAACATACATTTAAAAATACTTGAATGCTTTAATACAAATATATGAGTGTATGTCAACTACACACTACTATTGTCAAACTGTATGATGTATATTGTTGTACAGATACTATCTAAATTGCGTTATCTATCGGGTTTGATCGTTATACATTGCAAAGTTTGTGCAAACATTGAATAATGATTAAAATATTCCATTAGCACATGTGATCCTTAGAATACATGTCGTATGTTTATCTCAAATAGACTTTATAAACTTAATACTACGTAAATGCTTCATTATTAACAGTAAAATTATATCGTCACGATATTGAATAAAGCTGAGCCCACATTGGGCGTGCGCGATGGTCGAGCGTGGAATCGACGTGAACGCAAGCGCACGCTTATAAAACGCGACGTTCACACGCTCATGAATTGCGCACGCTCAATTTGGTGTCAGCGTAATAGGTATACGTACCAGAATACATGTTTATAATCATAGAAGTTGCGATACAAAGTTAAAGGTGATTTTGGATACGAGATCGTCGCAACAAGTCAAAAAATAAAAATACTAATCACTCAAAAAAGCTTCACCTAAATAAAAATCTCAAACCAAATTAGAAGCAATAAGCGATTAATAAATTAACGATAATTAATATACGCGCGCTCCTACACTAACTAGTTACTATCCAAAGCAAAAGCTTCAAATGTGTCGCATAAAACCTGAATACAGGCTTGTTGAAATGGCGCCTTCTGCATTATTTTAATATTTCTTTGCAACAAATAGAGTGAGAGGACTTCCGCAGTACTTCGGATCTGAATTCCTAAAATAAGGTACTGGTGTAGCCGTAGAACATTTTCTATGATAAGCTTACGAACTACAACCGTCCGATTTTTTTGTTCGTAATTTTAAGAACTCTAATAGCTGTAGTGCCTAAGTTACTATATAAAAAAAATGTTTTGCGGCTACGTCGGACCTTCAATTTCATGAATTCGGATGTCGATGCCGACTGTATTACGGCAGCGCTCTTATTGTTTCAGAACACGTAAAATATTGCGTGACATCACAACGAGATATCATTAACATAATTTATCCAAATATAAACACAAATAATCTCAAACAATTTAATAAAATGTTCGGTACACCTGGCGGCTACCAAATATTAATGAACCAATTCAAAAATATAAACACATTTAAATATAATATTTCGATATTAGGAATAGAATATGAATTCCTAAAATTATAAACTCTCCAATCATCCATCATCAATCATTCTGCAAACTCTTATCATTCGCAGTTTACAGTACTTGGAAACAATAAAGCAATTCAAGAAGGACACAATATAGATATAATGGACAATTTCACAATAGACTTGTTGATAATGATAATGAAAGTGGACAGTAATGGTGCGTTTCTATGCATGCGAAGCGGACCATAATTGACCAATCATATCACTTAAAATGTTTTAACATCTCCATCTCAGGACTGTGATTGGTAGGTACTATCCACTTCGCAAGGAGAGAAACTCACCCTAAGATGTTAGAAATCAATATGAAGTATACATACTTTATTGTTTGCTCCGAAGTACTGTAGACGTGCAAGTTCGAGCGCTGGCTCTGTATTGAAGTGTCCGTATCGTGCCTCCGACAACCGAACAGTTTGGTACTAACGAACTACTTACGGTACTCTAATATTTATATTTTACAATGTCACCTAAATAACTGCCAGTCTTCGTTCGCAGCTAAACTTCGTACTGTTCCACGATTCGTACCTAACTTCTAATATCTATCTACACTATCCGATTTCATCTTTACAATAGGACAGTCGAACGGAACACGTCAACGAGAGACGTCGCCGATTATAATAAATAACGTCACTACACGATTCTACATGATTTTATAGTTAGTGGACTGCAATCTATCTATATCTCTTGTAAAAATATGATTAACTCTATTAGAATCGTCCGGCGGCCGTCGCGTCGTACAGTTAAAATATTGCTCTATCGAGGTTATATCGTTCACATACTAGTACTGTCTGTGCAAAAACAATGTTATTGTGTTATTATTTTTTTACTAACTTGTTATACGTTTACTGTTACATAGGTCAATATGATAAAATAATAAGGGTCCAGACAGACTATCAATTACTAAAACGGTAAAACTCGTTAAAGTAGACTTGCTCGGTTTGTAGGTGAGCATAACGTGGTTTCTTATGAAAGACATAGTAACAAGTAAACTTCTTCGTAAATTCTTTGAAGTAAAATTTACCACCTGAAATTAAAATATACCCTTTGAAACAAAAAGAATATTTCAATTTGGTTCAGGCCTCACTGAGTCGACTAATTATCTCAACTTTTTTTATATATATATTCAAGACATAAAAGAATTCGAAAGCGAACGAACTTACGCGTAACGTCGAGTAAGATTTGCACAGACAATACATCAGTCGCAATGTAGTGAGGCACGAGGTGTCGCAGTCTACTCGTACAGTGTGTGGTGTAGTACGGTGTAGTGTAGTGTAGTGTAGTGGAGGCACTGCGGCGGAGTGGCGCTAGTGGGGCGCCGGGGGCCTGCGCTAATGTCCCTTGGCCGCCTCTTTGGCCGCCATGATCAGGGGCGTCAGCGATGCTAACGGTCGCGCCATTTTTAGGAACGAGTGCTGGAAACAGACAAATCTATCTTAATATCTATACAAAGATCACTGGGGGTAGACTTCCTTTGCAGGAGGTCGACTAGGTGGGTACCCCAACTGTGCCAATTGCCAATTATTCTACCGCCGCGCCTGTGCTTCGGTAGGAGGGAGGACTGTAGCTAGTGAAATTATTGGGCTGAAAAGTCTTAACATCTTATGACTCTTAGGTGGGGGAAGCGTTGGTGCATCTAGAATCTTACAACATGGTAAAATCTTGGATGGCACTATACTGATTATTGGCAGCGTTATCTCTTATCATCAGGAGAGCATCCTGATAGTTTTCTTACTTCTACTAACTCTAACACACTGTCGTCATTCGCTCTGTTAACAACCTACATCGCAGAATAACAAGCGCAGTGCAGTGTTGGGTAGGACTTTGTACTTCTCTTTAAACCTAGGTAATACTGCCAAAGTAGTGGGTCTCCGTAATCGCCTAACATCAGGTGAGCATCGAGTTCATCTCGTTCATGTTTTAAAATAAAAAGGAAGTCTTGTTAACACTAGCCAATTTATATGCATACCGGTAGGATTATAATCTATACGATTTTTAAAACTATCGCGGATGTTCTCCATAACTTAAACAACAAAAACGACACAACTTACGTACCAATACTGTCGAGAATAATCTATACCTAGACGAGGCTGTTGTAGCACTAGTGCAATATTATCGACACACTCGCCCCTCCCTAGTTTCGAGAAGGAAACAACTGACTGTCAAGCCGTCATGGCGCGGATAATTTTAACTGTAAATGTATAAATTTATAATACCTTGAGTAAATCTAAGGCGGTAGCGCGCCTCTCGACGTCGACCTCGAGGCATTGATCGAGGAAGTCTTGGAAGACGGTGCTGAGCTTCTCCTTGTCCTTGATGTCAGGCTTGCCGTTCGTCGCGATCAGATACAACGCGCGCAGAGGGTTCTCGTTCAGGTACGGCGGCTCGCCTTCTATCATCTCTATCGCCATTATACCCAGCGACCATACGTCCACCTGAAATGTTGACACACTATGTAGAACATCCGAAGGTATGGTTATATGATGTGGAAGGTAGTTTTGAAAACAGCTGCTGATAAAACACAGATTTGGCAGGTGGTGACCAAGGGGTTTCTTTAAATTGACGCAGATGTGATTCAGGATCACAGAGTTTGAATTCCAGCCTCACACACTCTATGCTCGTCGCTTGACTTTAATAAATTATGCGGCCTTTCTTGTACTTGCTATATTGGTGGTAGGCTTCGGCAGCGGCTGGACAAAACCGCATTGCCAAACGGTCATTATGACCGTGTTCAGGCATAATGATCAGTGACACCAGATAGACATAAATAATATTAGTACCTTAGGTCCATATTGTTTTCTCGTGACGACTTCAGGCGCCATCCAGTACGGCGTACCGACCATTGTCGTTCTCTTGTTTTGTTCCGGAGATATTTGAGCGCAGAAACCAAAATCAGCTGTGAGATAAAAGAAAACATTTTAATATTTTTTGATAATTAGTTGTGCCAAGCTAGCATATGTGTTTTTCTATGTTCTAAGCTACCTACATAACAAATTTCAGCTGAATCTATTGAGCAATTTACGCGTGAAAGACGTGAAAAAGTAATAACATATACCTCTACATATCCAAGATTCAAACTATCTAGACATATTAAAATACGATGAAACAATTTCACCCAATATAAAAAAAAGAGTGTTCCAAATTGGTTCCTAACTGATGAAATTATTAATTATACCAGCAGCCTAAATTATCCATACTCCAAATTTCAGCTCAATCAAGTAGATCCATTTACGCACAGAGGCAACAAAAACACATCCACACTTTCGCATTTAAAATAGCAGGAAAATAAAGACACAACATGTGTACACTGGTCCAATTTATAAAGTAGTGTTAGCGAATAACAGTAGTTGACTCACTAAGTTTAACTTGTCCGTCGAGTCCGAGCAGTATATTGTCAGACTTGATGTCCCTGTGTATGACATGGTTGGTGTGGAGGAAGTGCAGCGCCTGCAGCACCTCCCGGCAGACGGCCGCGATCTGCCCCTCGTCCATGCACGTCTCCGTCACCACGTCCGTCAGCGAACCGCCCGCTAGGTACTCCATCACCACCCATAACTCCTGACAAGTGCATTTTAGGGGTTAAAATCATAGGACACCAAATGAAAAAGTCATTAACATCAAATTATTTGTCGTATCTATACATAAACATATATTATAATACTGACTTTTTTATGTGAACCAGTAAGAAGACAAGCAAGACGTTCTCCTGATGTTAAGAGATAACGCTGCCCATATTCAGTACAATCCCACCTAGGATTTCACAATGAAAGATAGTAAGAATTGTATTTGCTGCCACTTGAAAATCCTTTTTAGCGAAAATCTAAGCCATAATATCGCGTTCTGTGTGCTTCCAATGAGTTATCCTTTCATTAGCCAGATGCTTTGTGCAGTGTAATCCGTGGTTGGAATGCTGACCGAGGCTCAAAATGCGACATGCCCAGTCAGTAGTCAGTGCTATTCATAACATAATGAATATTGTTGTAACTGAAAGTTTCATATTTTACCTCGTTAACTAGATAGCTGTCGAGATAGTTGACAACGTTGTTATGTTTGTTCTCCCGCATGACTAGGATCTCGTTGATGATGAGCTCCTTCTTGGGCTGCTGGCTCAGGTTCATCTGTTTGATGGCTACCTCCATGCCCGTCGACGTTTCTATCGCCGTATACACTGTTCCTGACGCACTGGAAACGCATATTATGTAAACTTTAGAAGGTATTTTAGAAAGAGAAATGTAGTTAAGATCAGAAATGACGATCTAAAAATAATTATCTTTAATTATAACAAGGAATTTTAAATATAAAAAAATAATATCAAGATAAAGAGGGCCTATTGGCTAATTCCCACCCACTACAATTGATGACAACTTCAATGTACATTGCTGCGTTCGTAGTTTTGCTCATATTATTGAGGAGGTTTAAGCAAGTAATGTACGCAATTTTGTCTATGGATTTAGTTTTACATGTCGTTGGGGGTCAATAGGCCCTCAGATCCAGAGTTGCAGATTGTGATGGCTTTGTAATTATTTGGAATGAAAGTCTTAGAAACTTACCCCTGTCCAATTTTCTCCATTTTAGTATACTTTCTATTAGGATCACCAACACTAACAATAGTCCTTAATTTTTCTAATATTTCTTCATCTGACATTTTCTTTTTCCTCTGTTGCTGACCTGTCGCCCGCCTAAAAACAAAGCATCAATTTAAATTCAATCATACTATAAGATTATTCACATGTTACAGATCATATCTTATAGGTTTATATCATATCTCATAGTACGAGGACAAGACCCACATTTAATTCATAACTTGAGAACCGCTCCACTGAAAAAAAAAACAGATCAGGTTGATGCTTTTCTACATACATAAAACTTCCTTCTCACTTCGATATATTAGATTGAGCCTTCAAGGCTTGTTCAAACCTGAGCGAATATCGCTTAGTTTTGAACCTACAGTACCAAACATCCCTCAGGTTTGAATAGGGCTTCAGTCATAGTCTTAATGTGTGACTCAGTTGATCATCTACATCTTCACCTAGTTTGAGCAGTACATACCCGGTATCAGTGAGTGGCGCGCCGTTCGCTGGCGGCGGTACGTGCGGCGCGTGCGGCGGCGTGTGCGCGGGCGGCGCGGGAGGCGGCGCACCCGCTGCACTGGCTGGGTTCTTGTTGCGGTCCAGCGCTCCACCGCCCACTTCTGCTCTACTGCACACCTGTTCATATGACACTTATTATAACTGTTCTGTGAATGATATGACTCGGGAAGGGTATAAGTGCTTGTTCACGCTATAACACGCGGGCGCGGGCGCGGCAGACTTTGCTTACACCGCACGTGCGTTGTACGTGAACACTTTCATAGCACGTCATATGTTTAATATTTCGCGCCCGCGCCCGCGGGTACACGTGAACAAGCCCTTAGGAAACGAGTTAATGTCATTTTTTAATAAAATAAATTGACCAAGCGCTATTCGGGCTACGCGCAATATAAGCTTGCGTAGTACTGGCAAATCGAATATTAACATTTCACGGTTGTTTGGGAGGTACCCTAAATTAATTAATTTTGTCATTTTTTTTATACAATTCTCTTACATACCCTTATCTGTGCAAAATTACAACTTTCTAGAACTTAGTTTTTACGCAAAGCCGCGGACGGACAGACGGACAAAACGAAACTATAAGTGCTTGTTCACGTTGAACGCGCGGGCGCGGCAGACGTTGCTTACACCGCACGTGTGTTTGTACGTGAACACTTTCATAGCACGTCGTATGTTTGATATTTTGTGACCGCGCCCGCGCGTTCAACGTGAACAATCACTAAGGCTTCCTTGTTGACTACGGAAACCTGAAAACTGAAAAGTCGTATTGGAATCTGCACCCTGCGGTTTTACCCGCAAGTAGCCATGCTATTCCAGGATCTAGGCTAATTATATACCAAATTTCAACTGAATCAGTTCTGGTGTTCGGTTTGGGCTGTTTAGACACAAGGAACACACATACACCCATACTTTAGCATTTACTGTATTCTGCAACCTCCTAAGTTTGTGTGCAAGTCTTGTATAGGGTTGTTCAGCTGTCAAAATAAGTAGATCATCTTGTATTATAGATGTTACAACGCCTATAATGATTGTTTTTTTTTCTTATATCCATGATCAGTCAGTCGCAGGACTATGAGCGGATTTGGTGTTATTTTCTAATGTCGTTTAAGGCTCAGGCTCATCAGCTCCTCTTCCTTCCAGTCGTAGTTTGTCGAAGACTTGCGCTCTCATAATGATAGTGGTGTAAATATTACCGAGTGCGTAGTGAGCGCAGGATGCGGCGCGTGCGGCGGTGAGGCGGGAGCGACGGGAGCGCGCGGCGGAGGCGCCTCCTCTTCTTCTATTGGTTTCGTATACTGGAAATATAAAATTGCGTTAAAAACAAGTACCTATATTTGGACTAACACTGAATTGAGTCATTTGAACATAATTAAGTAGTAGTTTTTTTTTGTGAAATCCAAGGTGGCACTGTACTGATTATTGGGGAGCATTATCTCTCAACATCAGGAGGGCGTCTTGCTTGTCTTGTTACTACTTTGCATAAAAAAGTACTAACAATGTCATCATATTATTATTTATTATTTATAATATCCTTTAATATATTAATCATAATATTATAGGTGCAGCCATTGGCACCTGAAACCAGTAATTAACTAGTTTGGGAGCTTATGGGTTCATTAATGAAATTGTACCAAATGTATGTCCAATAAAGATGTATTATTAATATTATAGTAACTATTAGGGGCTGCGCAGACGACAGACTATCCATGACGCACTTTTTAGTCTGTGAAAATAGAACCTATGCAATTATATGCAGTAACGCACACGACGCGCAAAAAGTCCGGCGCACAAATAATCCGTGTAATTCGGGCAGACCGCACCGCGCCGCGCCGCGCCGCTCCGCACAAAAAGTGTGTGAAAAAAATTGAACGTTTGCTTCAACACGCGCTAACGCAGACGGCACACATTTAAGTCGGCAATCTGCATTTGCTAGGGGTGGACGTAACGCTTCTTTCTTCTTTTTTTTTCTGTACTTCAAGTACAAAATAATACTTCGCGATCTCTGCACGATTTCCATAGCTTCTACGTCCCTACAGCTCTGCCGACAGAATGATCGAAGATGTGCGTCGTGTGCGTTGAGTCTGTGAAAAATCCGCAACCGACTTTTTGCGCGCCATGCAGACTTTTTGTGCGCCACAGACTCGATCGCACAAAAAGTGTGCCGTCTGCGCAGCCCCTAAATATAATACTATTTCACCTCGTAATATTGTTTCATGTTTTATTTCTTGCTCTTTTCTCAATTATTTTTTTGTTTTTTTTTTCTATGTGCCTGTGTCCTCTGTGCTTAATTAAATATTTTTCTTTCTAACTTACAATGCTCTTGGTACGGTCGGGCCGTGAGGGCGGCGGGGGCGGAGGCTCGGGGTGTTCCGTGTCTGTTGGAGTTGACGACGAGGGACTGCTTGAGGATACTCGCGACACTGACGATCCTGATCGGACAAAAAAAAACTTTGAATAAGATAAAAATACTCATTAATGAGACCAAAGAAAAATAAAGTTTTACATATAACTATTTTAACTAGCACTAAAACACAGTTTGGACCACAATGGGTGGTCTGATTGCTGTGGTTGATTTCTTTCAGGCACCAACCATTGTATAAGAAACTTGCATGTCTCTCTCTCTCTCTCTCTCTATCTATTAAGTCTAATCTAATCTAGTAGTAGAATCATTTTTTGTTAATGAGAAAAAATGCATTACACATATCCTCCCGTCGGAGGTACGATAGGGTTTTGTGGAACTGTCCGTGCAGGGCAACTGATCTAGTATACCCACTAAAACAACTCGGCGGCATTCCTGCATCGTCTTTTGATAGAGGAATGTATATCGACAGAGCCTTAACATTCAGTCCCGCATAATCTAGGAAGTCTACAATTTTATATAGCATTTTCCTATGGCGCTTGGGGGGACGCCTTTGCCCAACTAGGACAGTGACAGTACAGGCTAAATATAATAATAATAAATTTTCCTTTAATTAGAAAGTTGCAAACAATACCTGAGTGTGTGGTGTGCATCTGAGCCGACGTCATATATTTAGATGGAGGGGGTTGCGTCGCCGATGCATCGTACCATTTGAGGACATCTAGCACAGCTTGGGGATTGTTCTTCTGCTCTTGTTTACTAATGTTGGCGGCCATAAGCAGCCGCGCCCACGCCTCAGGCATTCCCTGTACAACAAATAAGAAGAAAATTGAAAACTACCCTCAAAAGATGCCCATTACATGCACATTTTTTGGCAGAGCTTTGCTTTGACACTGAACAGGCTTTTTTTAGTTAAGGCAAGTTGTAGAAACATTATTAAAAGAGATTTATGCTAATTAACTTTTGTACAAGTTAATTAGTAATAAGCATTAATGAGAAATTAGTCACTTTACTTTAATACTTATATTATAAAATTTCAATGCCAGTGTTTGTGTAATGAACTCTGAAATGGCTAGAATTTGTAAGATTTTTTTTGTTTATTTGGTAGGATTGATATAATATAGATCTTAATGAACAACTCAGCTAACATTTTAGATAATGTTTCTACAACTCCATTTTTTATAATAGCATGCTAATCACAAGCTTGTTAAAGATTATTTTTATTTAAACTAAGAGCAAAATATTTTTTGAACAGTGTAAAACTAATAAAATTAAAGTATTTTTCTCCGTGAATAGTTTAATGTGAATGGAAGTTTATTAAAAATAGATATTTAGATCAACATCAGTATGTGGTTCTTAGTTATATAGAGAAGCATTTAGTCCATAATTTGTAACAAAGCTAAGAAATCTATCTAATTCCGAATTCCACAGGAAATTCCTACAACAAATATTGTTTTTATAACAAAACATGCCACATAAATAACTACAAACTTCTGCTACGAATATTAACTGAGATAATTAAACATTGACCATCTTCGGAGGACAGGAAAACTGGCCTTCAATTATGTATCATAAAATCATAAGCTGTTACTTACTGTCATAGGCAGCTTGAAACAAAAGCGGTAATACATGGAACTCAATTACATGACAGACTTATACATAGTCGTTGCATACACTCAAACTAGAGGAACTGTAATGGCCTTTTCATAAAACAACATACATAGAATCATTCCTTATTGTGCCAAAATAAGGAATAAATATGTTAAGAGTTTGTAAATTATCAAAATCAGTCTGCCTGTTGCAATGTAATTAACATTGAAATTGTTTAGAATTACGAGATTATTTAGAACTACTAAAAGAATATGACATCTTTTCTCCTAACCACTTTCCCCTGAAGAAGGTGGTCACCAGTCATCTATTTTACTTGCGAATTTTGCACTCTGAGTGATTATTATCTACTAAAATTCAATTAATATTGTTGGTGTAACACTAACCAGTATACAAAAAGTATTAATTGAATAGGTACATAATATTAATAATTTACTATAATGTAATCACATGGATATAGAACAATCATTCTAAATCTAAGTTTTGTCATTATTTTGTCAATTTTCATATTAGATTTTTTTGTGTTGAATTTTTTATTTATGTATTTGCCTAAAAAGCCACATTTATACTTAAAATCATTACAGATCCTCATTCTAACACGAACCATCACAGTTCCAAGTTCCGATGGTCTATGAGGTAGGTACTATTATACTTGACATGCCATATATGGCTATACTCATGTTAAATAACATTGTTCTAGTTAAATACACTATGGATTCATAGCATGCTTATATTGGTCCTTAAGAGACTACTAGATATTACATTACTTAGGTATTTTACTTGACTGTCAATAGGGGTCATATTACAAAACAAATTTTGAAATATAATAACCAATACATGTTTAAAAAGCTTATCAACTAAAGCAAAGCAAGAAGCTTCAATAGCAAAAAGCTGGATCATATGACTCCTCAAATTGTTTACTGGGAAACTGAATGCTATAGTGGCGATTGTGAATTTCTATGACACCACATGTCTGATTGTGATACACACACACAAAATTGCAACAGTGCATTGTGCGGGTGAAGAAAATGTTTCTTAGTTTCTAGTAATGGAATCTATTAGTGGTTTGAAACCATTTGGAAGAATAGTATTTGCCACTTTATTTTAATATTACTGTAGGCAGTTCTAAGGGATATATTTCATATGACTCATGGGTTTTCCCATTTCTCCCGACAGTTCTTTGTACCTAGTTTTCAATAGAAACCAAAATATATACTCACAGTAAATTCTCCAGTCACTGCATCAAATCCCACATGTACAGTATGTTCAAAGTTAGTTGGATAACTAATATTTGGTTTATCACTATGGGCAGTGCTTTTGGAGCCTTTAATTTTAGCCTTTAAAGTTTTCTTTTTCCTATCTGAAGCGTCATCAGGTTCTGTAACAATAAACAATAATATTATATATAGCCTTTTGTTAAAGCATCATGCCTAAATCTGCACTTCCATTGTTTACAACTCATTATAACTTAATATATACTGTCACACACATTAATTTATTATAATTGGCAGGATTCATACCTTTAGGTAGAGGCCTCATGTCTACAGAAGCTACCGAGTCTACGCGATCTGTGGCTCGGTTACTCGTGAGCCGCACAGGCGGCGCCGGCGGTTTGTCCTCGTCACTAGACATTATGCCGTTATCCACCCGTTGTCTCAAGGGAAACTGTACCTAAAATTACCAAAAAATAAACAATTTGTACACAAATTCCAAGCGGCATCTATGTCAACACTCGTAGCCATCAGTGCCCTCAAGATTCTTGGATCTTCACAAGTTACAAGCGCTCACAAGTTACTGTCTAATTTTGAAAGTTATTAATTTATGTGCTCATAAATTACTATAACAAGTAGCTTTAAGTAAAAAGTAAAAGAAAACCACAATATTACTCATGGACGCGCCCCGTAAAGGTTTGCGATTGCGACAAAAAGATATTGCTTCTAACTTAGTATTATTTAGATTATTTACCTGGATTTTAGAATGTTAGCTTTTGGGATCTGCTAAAACCTTCCCTCGTATCACATTTCAATAAATTGTTACACCTAAAAACGCATTATTTTTACAGATATTAATAATTTATTCATTCACACACATGAAACGATAGCAATGATGACTAGAGCCGCCATTACACTATTTTTAGGGATGTATGTTTAAGACGGATATTTCCGATATTTTTGATCTATCGACTATCGATGTTATTACAATGCAATGGATTTCAACATTGAAATTTTAAATAGATGTAAAAACAAGTACCTAAATTGTAAAATGACATCACCGATCTGTCTTCACATCATTGGTAAAGTTGTGGATCTGAAAAGAAAATCAAAATCTCAAAAATATATATTTGTAAAAATACCGATTTTTATCGATTTCACTTCACTAGTTCTTACGAGCTGACATTGACATATAGTAATTTTTTTGACATTGATAACCAATAAGTTTTGACATTTGACATGACAATGACACAATTTTTCGTAAGGTGACTGCTGGCGGATGACGGAATATGTTAATATTTATTGCGATACGAAAATAACTTAATTTTTAACTTCAATACACTTTTTGAGTATTAATTAATATTGTAATTTAAATTCAATTTCACCTACAATGGTTCTGTGATGCCTAGTTTTATTATGAGATAAAAATTCGTCATCATGGATCGACCGGAGGTTTGTGTCTGATAAGACTGTAAACTACAAATGAAATAAAAATATTATTAGCCCACAACCAAATAATATATCTTAATAACTATCGGTGAATTATTTATTTGTATGTACTACTTATCCCCCACTTAATATGTATCTGCTACTTGCAAGGGCTATAAAAGTTACACGACCACAAAATATTTTATATTGACGTACATATCCCTATGATTAAGTTTTTTATGAGTCTCCTTGTTTTATTTGTTATTTTATTAAGCATTTTATTTTCAGCAAGATACAGGTGTAAAGAAGAGTCCTTTTGATGATTTGAGTCGGGAAGACTTAGTGACCAAATGTAAGGGACTACTTGCTATAGCACAGAAGGCAAAACAAAATAAGCAAGGTATACCTAATAATTCAATAATAGCTTGGTTCAAAATTTACTTAAGTGTGTAAAATAGTCAGGTCATGACTCTCATTCCTGCGAAATGATTAATATTTTATTTCAGATATATTGACAATGTGACCTTGTTGTTTATAGTATGTAGTGATATTTTCTGTTGAAGATTTAGGGAATATTATATAGCTTTTTATTAAAGTTTTCCAGTTTGTTATTCAAAAATAATTTAAAAAGACGAAAAAATAAATAAATGATAGGTATGCAAATTTTTCAAAGGGAAAGTAAACATGGCTTATTTTCCCTTTGCCCTGTTTAAAGCATAAAAAAATACTAATCTCTTGAAAAAAAAATTGATTAAGTAGGTGTGTACGTAACTATTACAAATAAAAATTCATCATGTGCGAGTGAGAAGATTGCCAGCCTATATTAAGCTTTTAATGATAAGATCTGATAACAATACATCCTTGTATTTTTGGTGCAGTTCACATACAGACTTCACATTTAGTAGAACACAGTTTTAAATTTTTGTTTTAATGTAAGTAGATAAGTAACCAGTGTTTAAAAAGAAACTCTAAATCACGAAACCTTGTGTTCTTTTTCAATGCATAAGCCGGTACTGCACATGCACATATTCATTCTCGTACAAAACCTTTTATATTGTTTGAGAATTTGATTTTTATGGGTTAAAATTTGTTTGGGATGGGGTGGTACTAACTTCTACGATTTAGG
This sequence comes from Hemithea aestivaria, assembly GCA_947507615.1. Taxonomy (NCBI): domain Eukaryota; kingdom Metazoa; phylum Arthropoda; class Insecta; order Lepidoptera; family Geometridae; genus Hemithea; species Hemithea aestivaria. The sequence continues at coordinate 12,337,490 of OX382326.1, forward strand.
ATTATCCTAGAACCTCAAGTGAAAGTGTTATTTGTTTTCAGAGTTACAGAATGAAGTAGAAAGTTACAAATTACAACTAGAGAAATGTGAGTCAGAGAAAAAACAAACAGAGGAGAGCTACAAAACACTCCAGGAGCTTGTCGATTCTCTAACTGAACAAAAACTCAATATTATCACCGAAGTCGACACAGCACAGAGTAAAATCAAAGCACTCAATATACAGTGTAAAAATTATGAAGCAGAAATTAATAAACTCAAAGCAGATTTAATAATTAAAGATCAAAATGTAACAGATTTAAGCTCAAAACTATCAGACTTTGATAGTGAGGTGACATCTTTAAAAAGACAGAACAATCGTCTCGTGGATGAAAATGAACAGTTGATCAACCAACTGACGGAGATTGAAGAGAAAACTGCAGAGTTCAACAATATTGGTTTGCAACAAAGAGAACAGTTGAAAATCTTGGAAGAGAATGTGCAGTTAGGTAGTAAGTATTTGTTTGCGATAAATTATAAAACTAGCAGCAAACCTGCACTTTCATCCACTTAGGTCCCAATTGAATAAAAAAAATCGGGATGTAAAGTAACCTATGTGTTCTTCCAGGTTTCGAACTGTACTGTCCATTCTGAGTTTCATCCTAATTGGTTCAGTGATTTTTGTGTCAATGAGTGACTAATATACACATTCACTACTCACATACAAACTTTTACCTTTATAATATCTATTAGTAGGATTATTTAAAATGTTATTGAAAACTCTTTGAAAATACTTTGTTTTATATTATAGTTTTAAGTTGTTTTTGTCCTTTTTCTTTTGTGTTTCAATAAAGGGTTATCTATCTATCTATGAAAAGTATGCTTAGATTTTTTTTGCAGATGATGAATTGAAAAATAAAATCCAAGAACTAAATAACAAAATAAAAGAATTGGAAGCCATAAATGATGATAATAATAAAAATAAAGAAAACTACGAAGCTAAAATAAAAGATTTAAGTGAACTGTGTGAAACAGAAAAATCTAAAAATGAAAAGTTGAATGTTAAATTGAGAAGCTACAAAGATAAGATATTAAAGTGTGCGGCATGCATAAATCAACTTAAAAATTGTCGCTTTATATTAACCAAAACAGTAAAAGAATATTCTGAAAATATTCCTAAATGGCGAAATGACATCATTAAAGCTTCAAAAGTTTTGGATGAACAAATAAGTCAACTAAATGATGAAAATTCTGCTCTAAAAGAGAAGATTAAAATATTAGAAAAACAATTGGAAGCAATGGATTCACAACAGAATAATTATAATAAAGTCGACAACCCTGAAATTGATAATCTTCAAAAGAAAATTGAATCTTTAAAAGTTCAGATAAAAGAATTACAACAACAGAATAATGATACTTCAAGTCAAAAAGCAGGCCTGCAAGATGAGCTTAATGCTCTAAGGTTGGTGAACCAGCAATTAAGTGACATTGAACTACCAACAAAAATCAACGAAATTAAATCACTAAGAGATCAGATTAACGAAAATATTAGAAATTATGAAGCAATTAACCAATCAAAGGATGAAATGTTGAAAAAGATTGACGAATTAGAAATTGATAATCAGAAACTAATTGATTCATTAAGCAATAAAGCTCAAATTAGTGAAACTATTGAATTACTGAATGTTGAGAATTCTTGTCTGAAAGAAAAGATTCAAACATTGGAAAAAGAACTTCAAGAAATTGACTCACAACAGAATAGAGATAAAGATGCTGCCAGTTCTGAAATTAATTATCTCCAAAAAGAATTAGATTCTTTGAAAGTAAAGATAGAAGAATTACTGCAACATAGTACAGAAGCTTCAAACCAAAATAAAATTCTTCAAAATGAGCTCAAAGCTCTTAAATTAGCCAATCAGCAACTGAATGATGTTGAATTGCCAGCGCATATCAACGAAAATAAATTATTAAAAGAACAAATCAATGAAAATATCAAAAACTATGAAGCTCTTAATCAATCAAAGGATCAAATGGTGAAAATGATTGAAGAATTAAAATTAAATAATAAAAAACTAAGCGATTCATTAAACACTAAAGCTCAAACAAGTGACACTGTTGAATCACTGAATTTCCAAATCAAGGCATTGGAAAGTGAAAAAGCTACCCTTGTAAAAGAAAAATTGAATGCAAGAGATAGTGTCATAGAATTGGAAAACAACAATAAAATATTAACTGAACAAAATGCTAAATTGAATCTAGACATTCAAGTTATAAAACAGGACCTTGAAAGAGTCTTACAGGAGCATTCAATATCTAAAAAGGATCAAGCAAATGAAAGAGAAGGGGAGATTAATTTACTAAAATGCAAAATAATGACTCAACAAGAACAGTTTGAGCTTTTAAAGAAAGAATATGACGATATTCAAGATTTGAACAATTTGCTGAAGGAAGAAGTGGAAACTTTGAAACTGTCTTTAGAACAACCAAAAGATGAGAACTTATCTGACTTAAATGTGTCTTTGCAAGCAGATATTGCGAAGCTTGAAACCAAATTAGCTGCTTACAAGCAAGAAAATGCTTCTCTTCTAACAGAAATCAAAGAATCACGTAACAAAACTAAAGAATTCGATAAACTAGCAGCTGAATATGAAGAAAATAAATCTCAACTGTTGAATTATAAAAGCGAGAATACTGAATTATTGAGTGAAATGAAAGAAATTAATCAAGTATTAAAAGAGCGTTGGGAATGTATGTCTAAGCAAAAGAAAGCTATTGCTGAAATGGAGAAATTAATTGAAACACTTGAAAAAGATAGAGGTAATGTAAAGGAGGAAAATAAGGGGCTGCTTCAAAAAGTAGAAACTCTTGAAAGTGATTTGAAGAATTCTAAACTGATGACAAGTGAAAATAGTGGAATCATTAATCAGATTACGATGGAAAAAGATAATGCTGTGAAACAACTGTCTGAAAGTGAAGCTTTGGTGTCAGCCTTGAGAGAAGAATTAGAGAAAACTAAACATAACACCTCTACAGGTAGTGTATTGTTTATTAATATGTAGGTACATGTTATAAGCATTTTAAATTGAAAGAGATTTAAATTTTATTCAAATTGATCAAGAGATTTTCAAGTTTTTACAGATTAAATTCTAATATGGGTTTTGATTTAATTTACTATGACACAATTTTAATCCACAGCTGAACTACCAAATGATGACATGTCTACATCTACCATTTCAAAGGCAGAAGAAGTTTCGAGAATGAGAGATCTTGACGAAACCTTTGAGGAAAAGTAAGTGGCTATTTGATTTATTGCTACACTAACTGCACCAAGTTGTTTTACTTGCTGAAAAGTAGCATGTGTCCACAGTCTAATTATGCCAAATTATACAATGTATAGTGGTATGAAAATTTTCAGTTTAGGCGTAACGAAGTAACAAACACACTGTGTGGGTTTACTTATTTGTGTTTAGTTGACTTATTTATTTGTCCATACTTTCGCATTTACATTAGCATGTCCATACTTTCGCATTTACATTAGCAAGAAGTAGGATTATTTAGTAGGTATATTTCTTACATCAAAGTTTGTAGAAACGTTCAATAGTCGATCATTTGTTCCAGATACACAAAACTCAGGATATTCGCGTTGAAATTAAAGAAAAAATTAAATGAAACAACAACTTTATTGCAAAACACTGAACAAGACAAGGCTAAACTAGAAAAAATTCTGAATGAGAACGAACCTAAGAATACTACAGTCCACCAAACTGATAACAAAGTTAATGATAACTCGACGTTAGCTGAGCTTCAAGAGCAGGTGAAATCTTTGACAACTGCGGCTGAAGCCACTGAGAAAATTTCAGAGGAACTAGAAAAAGTAAAAGGTAATACAACAAAGATTATAATGTAAGCAGTAAAGATGTATAAAAAAAAACTTGAGAGGTGTCAAGGGACACCCGGATGGAACGAAGTTCCTATAGAAATGAAAATATCTGGCTTGCTTTCTATAAGAGAGAGAGAGATAGACAGAGAAACATGCGCACGCCGCACAGCTTACAATAGCTTACTATAGCAAAAAGTGTCGTGACAACTTTTCGTAAGATTTTTTTCCGTCTAGCCCCCTTTCACAACGCGCGATAAAGAACTTCGTTCCAACAAATAGGATAAATAATGATGTGCCCATCGCAGCAGTTTCACTCATTGTAAAGTAGCCTTTGCATTTATTATATCAGGGTCTGTAGGTACTGCACGTAAAGGGCACAACAAGTGAAATTTTAAAAATACTTTTAAAAAACAAGCTTTAATTATTCTTACCATCTAGTACTCGTCAAGACGAATCAAATGAACTTAAACTCGATGGGGTTGCGTTGTTTAATGACAGAGTTCCTATGGCCACCTTCCAGCTCCATCATCAGATCAGCTCGATGTCATAAAAATATTGCATTGTCATCCGATTTACACACGCATGCAAATTTTCAGCTCAATTGGAAACCGAAAAGTGGGTCAAATTAAACTTGCAAGATTTGATTACAGACAGACAGACAGACAGACAGACAACAGACAGGTGAAAGTAATATAAAGCTTGTAAAAACACCCATCTTTTCTTTCTCTCGCATATTTAATACTAGCTGCGCCCAGCAGTTTTACCCGCGTTGCAGTAGCCTATGTGTTATTCCAGGGTCTAAGCTCCTCTATATCAAATTTCAACTCAATCGGTCCACCCGTTTTGGCGTAAAAGACTAACAAACATTTATCGAGATGTCCATACATTCATACAAACTTTCACGTTTATAATTTAAGTAAGATTAGTAGAATATTGTTCTCAATGTTAAATTTTCTAGCCGAATTAAATGCGAAGCGTCAAGAACTAGCTTCAGAAATGGAAGCTCACAAGGCGACTAAAGATAATTTAGACAAGGCTCGTCGCGACGTCAAGAAGAAAAGCGTTCTGAGCCTCGAAATGGAAGATTACGAGAGATCTTTGAAAGAGTTGACACACAAAATGGAGGAGAAAAAGAAAAAAATGGTTCAGGTAAGGTCATTTAGATAACATGAATTACTCTACATGTTTGTTTGTTTCATAATAAATTTCAAAATTTTCCAAGCTTTTAAAATTTGAATTGTTTAAAAATTACGTGTTATTTTGAAGAAAATATGTCGATTGTTATATCGTGGTGAATTTAGATGTAGAATTATACACATTTCAACTCTTATCGGTTTAGCAGTTTAAGTAACAAGCTTAACATGGACACAGGATTTTTCCATTTTTATATTCTTTTAATCGCTTTTAAACACGGGTTAAGCCCGGGCCTTTTTATAGGCGTACACGGAGACAAAAAATCCAACGTGCAGAGGCCCTTTTGAGCTTTTAATATAAATGTAATGAGTAATGGGTGACACTTATTGGAGTCTGTCTTTGAGTCCATCTATAGAAAATGAGCTCAAAGACAGCCTCCGCCAAGTGACAGGACTATTGCTAATTAATGGAAACTACTTGAACTAGGCTATGGATGTGTATTCTAAATGGATGGTTAATGAGGCTATTGCTAGGACTACGGCACCTGCCACTTCCGTCCCATTAGGAAATATATAGGCAGGTGATGACTCGCCACTCACTAAACGGGCCCCCATAAAGGCAGGCATTACATAGCCGACGAGAAGGGCAACGTTGGTGCAAGTGGCTGGAGGGGGATTTTTGTTGTGGGGGCCGCGGATGAATGCTTCGGCGTACCCGTTGCCCCGGCATTATGGCGTCCCGCAGGAACACCCCCAGGTTTTTTAGTGGGTATCCCCGCCGCTACCATCTTTGGCGGGGGAGTCCCACATACCGCCCCGCGCCCCCCGGCGTGGGGTGATGATGCGTAACGCATTTTTCCTGGGTCAAAAAAAAAAAAAAAAAAAGTTGCTGGAGGTGGAGAGGTGTCCCTGGACTTTAAACACGTAGGCCAACTCGCCACTTATGCTTTACATCCTCCCTCCGAGCAAAAAGCTCTTGCGACTCCACTCTGGCCGGCCATTCAAGGCAAGCACAGAGATGGGGGACTGTTCCTCGTAAGTGTTCACTCCGACCGGCCGGTGAAGGCAATTCTTTTAATTATTATTATTACACTACAACATTTTTTGTTGTAGATGGAGTCAACAATCGACACACAAGAAGGAACCATAACAGCAATGAAAACACAAATCAAACTCCTAGAGGAACAAATAAAAACAGAAGAAACGCAAAACAGGCTCACTAAAGAAGAACTACAGCATGCAATAGAAGATGGAAAGGATAAAGATAACATCATACAAACTAAAAACTCAATCATAACAAAACTAGAACAAGATCTCGAGAACGAAAAACGAAAGAATGAAGAGATAGACTTAGAAATGACCACATTGATCAGTGAAAAGGAAAAAGTGATCATGAGCTTGGGTGAAGATAAAGCGGAACTGAATAATAAAGTGAAACGGTTGGAGTTCAAATGTTCAGAACTCAGTGAGAAGTTGAAAATTACTAACATGGAGTTGGCTGATTTGAAAACTGAATACACTAGCTATAAGGTAAAAGTGAAATTTTAAAAAAGTCATTAAAAACATGCTTTTATTATTATTACCATCCAGCACCAAAGTACTCGTCTAGACAAATCAAATGAGCCCAAGCTTCATGGGGTTGCGTCGTTTAATTACGGAGTTCCTATGGCTACCTTCCAGTTCCGTCATCAGATCAGCTCGATGTCATAAAAATATTGCACTGTCATCTGATTTATACAGGCATGCAAAATTTCAGCTTAACCAGACACCGGGAAGTGGGTCAAATTAAACTTGCAAGATTTGATTACAGACAGACAACAAACAGATGAAAGTAAATAAAAGCTTGTAAAAAAACTATGATTGAAATGTTATGTCCCGGCCTCGCGCCAATTACTATAAATAAGTAATGTGTGGTTTTACCACTCGCTATCTTATACGTCGCAGTAATAGCCGTGATATAGTTATATCCCTAGGGATATTATTATATTACGGCTATTACTATCTTACTGTGACATAGACTCAAAGCGCCGAATGTATAATATTTATAATAAATAATAACAATTTAATAAAGGTGCGTGCTCAAGCAGTGTTACGGCAGAATCAAACCGTAGACCACAGTCAGGAGGAGCAATTGAAAGAAGAAGCGGCGGCACTCAGAGCGCAGATCGAAACTTTGACATCGAAGATCAATACAGTGCAGTAAGAGATATTACATACTTTTATATTAGCTTGTTCAAGCTTGTCAAGGCATTTGTTGAAAATTTTTAGCATGTCATAAAATCCTTTAATCTCAATGTGGTATGGGTTTCTCCAAGTAATTTGTAGCAATTACTAAGCAAGTTTAAATAACTACTAAGATAGTCTGCAAAAAAATTGTAGTGTGAAAAGTCTGTGACAACATCAAGACAAAGATGCCACTATGAAAAATACTCTAAGTAGGAAAGTCTAACCACATAATATCAGCTTAGTGATAAATTTGGAAAAATATCGGCTACAAACGTATTTTAGTAGCGAAATCACGTTAGCGAAGTTGAATAGATATAGTGCCATTATATAGGGGTCCTCCCTTGTAATTTTAGTAATATTATGTGTACAGGGAGCAAGTAACAGAGCAAAGTACGGAAGCAGAGAACGCAAGGAGGCGTGCGTCTGAAGCGGGCACGGAAGCTGCGCGTGCGCAACAACGCACCGCGCGCTTGCAAGCTGATCTCACCAAACTGTCACAGCAACTGGAATCTGAGAGGACCCAGCATAAACTTCAAGTAAGTTTCATTTTCTTCTACTTTTTATGAAATCACTGAATAGCCTTTAGTTATGACAATGACCATTATTTTTATTTTCAGGTATCAACCCTAACGCAATGCTACAAGTCGCAGATCAGCGAATTAGAAGCCAAACTAGCCAAAGAGACAGAAAGTCTAAAGAAGCAACTAGTAGCGTTACAAGAAAGTGCTAAGTTTGGTAAAACTGTAGGCGATGCGAACCAGAACCCGTACATGGTGCCTGTTATACCGAAGGACGACAGCGATGGAGAGATGGACATCAATGTCTCCATGATTCCTCGGGAAGAAGGAGAGGTGAGGGTTCACATTTTACCTTTAGCCTACTTATCTTTAGCAGACATCAAATAAAGGAGGAAATGTTTACAAATTTCGGAATCTTTTTATGTATGTTCATCGATAACACGGAAACGCCTGAACCGTCTTGTTCAATTTCTGTCATCTTTCGCCGTGTTGTTTAAAATTCGCTTGTACTACAATTGTCCACACACCTATGAAATTTTGTCGTTTAACATCACACTCATATGATCGTGCGACAAAATATCTCGTTCAAGTGGTTTTTACTAACATGCTGCAAACATGTGTATAAAAACTATAATAACACATTTTAAGGAGTCCTGAGCGTAGTTTGCGTTTTTGTCGTAGTGAGCGTAGTTTGAAGCTCTTAAATTCTGGGTCGCTTCAAAGGCATCGCGCTATAATCAGAATACCGTCTCGATGGTCAGACATCGTCATAAAAACAGTCATTTAATTCATACGTATAAATAGTCCTTGCCATGTTCTGATATGGACAAGTAGTTTTCCATGTATTTATACCGATAAAATGTAATACAAAGGAAGAAAAGATATAATCGTTCTTAATTAATAAAACATGTTCTCTTATCAGAACAACAATTTAATTGACTGCGACTTTGGAACTATGTTTCACTTATTGAAATGTCATCGTTATACCATTCTTTGCACTCATACTAGTTCTTCTAATGTTAGAATGTTTAGAATCAACCAAACTCGGCGTAGCACTTTATAACATTCAAAAATTATTAGTTTCATCTCGCGTGTGCACTTTCCAACATATGGGATGTGGTCTGACGTAGGCTTATTTAAAAAATAAAATAGGTTTGAGAATTCGTCGTGAAGTACAAATACGAACCGGCTGTATACTCACATAATATTATTTGTTGAAATTATTTAAACCACGGTCGCAAAGTATTTTTGAACAGACGCAGAGTGTTTCCCAGCTCGTCCTACAAGCCTACGGCCCAAATGGGACGAGTTAAAGAAAATCAAAATTAATTCTATTTTCATTGCACAACTCGTCCTACTTATCTGTCAAAATGAAAAAGTATAATCAGTAACATAAATATCTAAAATAATGATAATAATATAAATAGCATCATAAAATAATGATTTTTTTATGATTCTATTTATAAAAAAAATTAATGTACCTACCCAAGAAGGTTGGAACAATGGAGTTTGCAACGTCAACACTAAACTTAAGCAAGAAAAATGACTGATTACTGATTTTCTTTAACTCGTCCCATTTGGGCCGTAGGCTTGTAGGACGAGCTGGGAATCACTCCAGACGCAGATAAAGTTGCGTCGCGTCAACACACTCCTGTCATCCGTGTTTTTCTGAGCGATACAACTCTCAACTCAGGAATCTTGAATCTTGAAGACACAAGTATATACTACCTTTCTAGGCACCTTACGTGATTCATCGTCAACTACATCTGCTCTTTCCATCAGGTGGCATGTGGTCAAACATAGGCCTATTTAGTACAAAAAGGTAACATTGTTCCAGGGTTCAGAGTCAGCGCCATCGCCGCCGCCATCAAAGCCGTACATGACCGGGGCTGGCAGCGGCCGGTCGCCGGTGCCGCTCGAGAAGCTTCTGGAAGAAGGCGTGCCCGAAGACGAGGCCTTCGACACTTCCTCGCTCGACCTCACTTCCGATCAGGAGATAGCTGACTTGAAGAGGAGGTTGACGGCGCAGCAAATGAGGTATCATCATCATCATCTCAGCCATTGGATGTCCACTGCTGAACATAGGCCTCCCCCTCCCCTTTGGACTTTCATATGTACCGGTTGGAAGCGACCTGCATCCAGCGTCTTCCGGCGACCTTTATAAGGTCGTCTGTCCACCTGAGGTTCAAATGAGGTAAAATAAATGTTAATTCCACTAAGTAATATGATCCTGAAAGATAACACATAAACTTTTGTTCGTGTTTTTGGTCTCAAAGAGGAAACAAACGCCGCGTATAGGAAAAAATGTTTGGATGACCCGTGTGAACGAGGATATGGGGGCTAGGGCAGTGAACGAGGATCTGTGGAGGAGGAGAATCTGTGCTAGAGTGCAGTGGCGGCGCTAGACCACGCGTGGGCGTCGGCGAAATTAGGTGCGCGAGGCCCCCCTTTTTCGGCTAGCATTTTTTTCAAACTAAGAAGGAACTCTTACGAGGCAGTTTTAAGTGTAGTCATACAATTTTGAATACTTTACACCTTTTTTTACTACACAACTCGTTAGATTTATCTTTGTAAATCAACGGCATTATAAACTCACTTGTATTTACTATTTACTCCATCTTCGTGCCTTACGCCGAACGATGATATATTTTTTAAATTATGTCTAAGTGAGTATGAAAGGTGTGCGTTTATCTCGCTCTGAGTGGTAATAAAAGCATTATTATCTGTAGGAGCGAGAGCAGCTCGCTGCGAGCGCCGAGAAATTCTTGCATTTTTCAGTACGAATGATGAGCGTTTAGCTTGCTCCGAGTGGCAAGTGGCAAGGAAACTAAATACATATCGCTATTCAAATTTATAAAAGCGCTAGCAGTTCGCTGCGAGCGCCGAGAAAATTTTGAATTTTTCAGCACAAATAATGTGCGTTTAGCTTGCTCCGAGTGCCTAGGAAACTAAATATTCTTATTTATTAAAATGCCAGCAGCTTGTTGCTAGCCCCGAGAAAATTTTGAATTTTTCAGCAAGAATAATGTGCGTTTAGCTTGCTCCGACTGGCTAGGAATCTTAATATTATATTCTTATGTATAAAAACGCGAGCAAGTTGGCAAGGAAACTGAATAAAAATTAAATATTCTATCTAGTAAGAGCGCAACCAGAGAAAATTTTGTATTTTGGAATGCAAAAGATGTACGTTTAGCTCGTTCAAGAAACATGAGTCATGAGATTACAATAATTTTGCTAATTAGAGCGCGAGCAGTTAGCTGCGAGCGCCGAGAATATTTTAAAAAGAGTTTGCTAGCCGCTGATTTTGTCAAGAAAAAAAATTAAGCCACATTAAATTACTTAATTTTCATGGCCCCTTGCCCGCGGGGCCCTGGATCAGCGCCTGATATTAACATGGAGTTAGTAGTACCTTTATATAGTTCGAAAGGCAGTATGTCGCTATTCTCGCCTTCCTTAAATATTGAAGTCCTACCTAAATCATTAATACTTGAAGGTCCAAAAGGTCTTTTTCTGATGCATTTTGATGAATGCCCTTAAGTACTTCTCAATCAATTAACTCGCGCATATGTTTAAAAAAATGAATAATAAATAATTAAAAATTTTGCGATGCCCCCTCAAGCGCGAGGCCGTCAGCGGTCGCCGACGTCGCTGACGCCTAGCGCCGCCACTGCTAGAGTGGAACGGAAGACATGTTGTGCCCACCCTATTTAGTGGGATAAGGGCAGAAAAATATTGAAAAGCCGCGTGTAGGATGGCTTTTGTTCACTCTCTATTTTTATTGTTCAGGGTGAAACACGTGACCGTGTTACTATCGGAATCGGAGCGAGAGTGCGCGCGCCTCACGCAGCTGAGCGACTTGCTGAAGGCAGAGCTACGTCGCGTGCGGGGGACCACCAATAACGCACACAACGCAGAGTATATGAAGAATGTCACGCTTAAGGTACACCTTATATATAACACGTTATATAGGAGTGTGTGACACAGACTCACGCAGTTGAGCGACTTGCTGAAGGCAGAGCTACGTCGCGTGCGGGGGACCACCAATAACGCACACAACGCAGAGTATATGAAGAATGTCACGCTTAAGGTACACCTTATATATAACACGTTATATAGGAGTATGTGACACAGACTCACGCAGCTGAGCGACTTGCTGAAGGCAGAGCTACGTCGCGTGCGGGGGACCACCAACAACGCACACAACGCCGAGTATATGAAGAATGTCACGCTTAAGGTACACCTTATATATAACACGTTATATAGGAGTGTGTGACACAGACTCACGCAGCTGAGCGACTTGCTGAAGGCAGAGCTACGTCGCGTGCGGGGGACCACCAACAACGCACACAACGCCGAGTATATGAAGAATGTCACGCTTAAGGTACACCTTATATATAACACGTTATATAGGAGTGTGTGACACAGACTCACGCAGCTGAGCGACTTGCTGAAGGCAGAGCTACGTCGCGTGCGGGGGACCACCAATAACGCACACAACGCAGAGTATATGAAGAATGTCACGCTTAAGGTACACCTTATATATAACACGTTATATAGGAGTGTGTGACACAGACTCACGCAGCTGAGCGACTTGCTGAAGGCAGAGCTACGTCGCGTGCGGGGGACCACCAATAACGCACACAACGCAGAGTATATGAAGAATGTCACGCTTAAGGTACACCTTATATATAACACGTTATATAGGAGTGTGTGACACAGACTCACGCAGCTGAGCGACTTGCTGAAGGCAGAGCTACGTCGCGTGCGGGGGACCACCAACAACGCACACAACGCCGAGTATATGAAGAATGTCACGCTTAAGGTACACCTTATATATAACACGTTATATAGGAGTGTGTGACACAGACTCACGCAGCTGAGCGACTTGCTGAAGGCAGAGCTACGTCGCGTGCGGGGGACCACCAACAACGCACACAACGCCGAGTATATGAAGAATGTCACGCTTAAGGTACACCTTATATATAACACGTTATATAGGAGTGTGTGACACAGACTCACGCAGCTGAGCGACTTGCTGAAGGCAGAGCTACGTCGCGTGCGGGGGACCACCAACAACGCACACAACGCCGAGTATATGAAGAATGTCACGCTTAAGGTACACCTTATATATAACACGTTATATAGGAGTGTGTGACACAGACTCACGCAGCTGAGCGACTTGCTGAAGGCAGAGCTACGTCGCGTGCGGGGGACCACCAACAACGCACACAACGCCGAGTATATGAAGAATGTCACGCTTAAGGTACACCTTATATATAACACGTTATATAGGAGTGTGTGACACAGACTCACGCAGCTGAGCGACTTGCTGAAGGCAGAGCTACGTCGCGTGCGGGGGACCACCAACAACGCACACAACGCCGAGTATATGAAGAATGTCACGCTTAAGGTACACCTTATATATGACACGATTAATAGATCGACTTGGCCATCGCATGAAAACACAATGTATCTCACAAGTAATATACCAACATACGAGTAATAGTGATTTTATTTTATACCAGCGGTTTAACCCGCTGTACTGTAGCCTATATGTGTTATCTAGGGTCTAAGCTATCGCTTTACCAAATTTCAACAACATACATCCATTCTTAGAAACTTTCACGTTTATAATTTTAGTAAGATGTTATATTTACATCGCAGTCAGAGCGTGAGTACTCATACATAAGATACGTTCCAGACATTTTATTTTCCTGATTACAAGCCAAACGTATGACCACTAGGTCACAGATGCTACACTGCCATGTTTTACATATTCACAAACAAACCACCACCTGAGGGCCTATTGGCAAATTCTCACCCACTACGATTGATGACAACTTCAATGTACATTGCTGCGTTTGTTATTGTACTCATATTAATGAGGAGGTTTAAGCGAGTAATGTACGCCATTATGTCTATGGATTCTAGTGTTTTACATGTCGTTTGGCGATAGCTAATGGGCCCTCGGGTTGAAAATGATGATTTTTGACTATATTATTGAAGAGTTCTATTAATGTTTAGTTCCTGACGTTGCCGGCGGGAGACGAGCGCAGTCGACTGGTGCCGGTGTTGCAGAAGATACTCACCCTCACGCCGGACGAGACGCAAACCATTAACGCTGTAGCCAAAGGTAGGACTACTTTCATCATATATTTTAAAAAAATAGGAAGTGGCGGTACCGATGTTTATGACATGGACCGCATCAATTAGGCCCATTGCCCACACGTGCCGAAGTAAAATTGTGCCCATTTTACTTCGGCGCGAGTCGGTGTGGCTGCCGGCACTTTCCGATCCAACAGGCCCAAGTTTGGCATAGCAACGATAGCGCTATCCCGCATCTTTCCATTTTCTTTTAATCTAAGTCTTTCATACCTATATTATGTAAACTTTAACTTTGGCGGTCATTATAACCGTTACGGCATGGTGTTCAGTGAAGCCAGGGAGGAATGTATCCCGCCTTCTAGGTTTACCCTGCTAACATCTACGGCCACATTGTCGCATAACATCACGCGAGATCGGGGTTATCGATATCGGGCTATCCTATAATGAATAAAAAAAACGAATAGTTTATTTTGAAAAAAAAAAATGTTACGAATAACTTGTTTGAAACGATGATACCAGCAATAATCATCAGACTTTTGCAGACACCAACGCCTACGGCCTACCGATTTTACTAAGGTTTTACATTTGGGCATACAAATAAATTAAATTAAATTAAAATTTCTTTATTCAGACAACATAGTTCCACTGGTTAGTACTTAAAATAAAAACTTAAAGACTAGGGTTAGTAACACAAGGTTTTATAATAATCATTCAAAATTTTCTTATAATTTATGAAATACAAATATTGTAGACACCTTGTCCAGATGAGGCCAGATAAAAATTCTCATCTGACCATCACCCTAACAAGGTGCCTCAGCACAGGTGCCTAGGTGAGGGTCCTCAGCGACCATCTTCAGGATGCTGTTCCGCAAACATTCCGGAGGCACTACACCAGCGAGGGAGTCCCAACATCATCCTGAAGATGTTATTGTATTGAACACGGAGGGTATCCAACGACTTCTTGGTATATGCCGCCCACAGACCGCCCGTGTACATTCCCTGGCAGTACGCCTTGAAGAGCGTGATCTTCACCTGGTCTGTACAACGGGCGAATCTACGGGCCAACATGTTACCGCGAACCGCTAGCGCCCTTCGCTCACGTTCAATGTAAAACTAGTATACTAACCTTTAAAAATGAAATGGAGCGGAGAAAAGTGGGCTATTGACCAATCAGTGTTTTTAAAATTTATGCAAAGGTAACATTAATTATTATTTTCAGGACTAGATCCAAACCCAAGTAAAGGATGGGGAAGCTATTTGCCCTGGCCCGGGGGAAGCAAATAGAATAATTTATTTATCACATCAGGGTTATTTCGAAGTGTTATTTAATATGACATAGTTGATTTAATACACCGATAACGATGGCCATAGGCTTTAGAATTATTATGTACTTATCACGATTTTATAAAGTTAGAGCTACACTACTCTGGTGTGATGTGTTGTGACGTCAGAATCATATCGGTTTCATTTTCATACATGTAGTATGTCTAGAAACACATTATTACGGTGTGTTGTACATAACGCGTCACGGCACACCAAACCATAGTAGTGTGTTTCTACCTTAAAATTTTCTACGAAAACATCTTAGTGCCTAGGTATATATTTTATTAATAATATTGTAATACGAATGTATCTATTTAAAATCTGTGATGTCTATTTTTATCAAATTTTTAATTGATGTGATGTCGCATTTATTTATTGTTTGAGCTTAACCCCTTACCGCATGATTTTTTTTTTCGTCATGAAAAAAATATATGTTATAGAAAATGGAAAATAAATAGACCCATATTTTTTAATTTTTCTCTAAATTTATTAAATATCCCAGAAAATCAGGTTTTTATCTTTGGCACATATATGGCACATTATGAAGAAATTGTAATTTTAATTACCGGCGACAAAAGAAAATCAACACTTTTATTTCTAATACTAATTATTTATTATGTACCTACTTACTTCCTTTCACATAATTATGTCCCGTGAAATATTAATTAACATTTTTTTTTCATTCAAACACGATTGTCATTGCATTTCTGGCATTCAACAAAGGACCTTCCACTGCAGCCTGGCACCTTACAACGATGTCTGGTCTTCCAGACTGGAAGGTGATCCATCTTGTTCAGCCGCATATCTTGTGAAGGCATCACGGCAATAGATCCTTTAGTTTCCTTTATCTGGATTTGGTTCGCCAAAATATTAGAAGGACATCCTCTTTGCAGTAGTGGGCTTATTGGCATAATGCTTCCGCCACAGCAACTTTGAAATCAGCTAAAGGTGACCATGCTTTATTGTCGTGAAATCAGCGTTTGTATAGAAGCCACATATCATAGTTATCATATCTGTCAAGTGGAAAAATATACGGTGGTAATGGTTTTTTGATCTAATCTATATCCTATAATATTCGAGACAAGTATTGAAAAGATCCACTCCCACATGTATGTTGTCACTGCATGGGACAAGGGTAAAAGGGCTGACTGGTGATTCTTCTTTTTTATTATAACGTCTAATCTGTCATAGGTCTGATACTGACGTACGTAAACGCAAAACTTACAACCCTGTTAACATACCACAAATTGTTCTAAAACGTGTAAAGTCACGTTCATCAGCTTCTTAGGGTGTTTTGACAGCACAGCTATCAGTCTCTTCAGCTATATGGTGAAACATGTCATCCGTAAACAAGAGTAGGTGAAGATAAATCTTCACCAGAAACTCCAGGAACCAGAAGAGTCAATTTCTGTACTACCTTTATTAGAGAATCATCTCTCCATCCAGGTTTTGTGCCCTAGCCTCTCTTGAACTCATCGTACCTTGAACAGCCGATAGTGGAATGTTATCCTCAAGATCAGCTTCTTCAGGGATCACCACCGGCGGTCTATTGCGAGCTGGTCTCGCATGTGGGTCGTCGTCAGAAAGATCTTCATCGGTATTATCATCGGGAATGTTTTGTGTAATGGTGTGAATACCACCATAATATCGATTTAAATCCATCATAGGTCTAAAGTGCTACATAGTGTGATACGATAATAATACAATATGCCTTTTTATAAAATATTTCTTTCAAAAAATAAATAAATATATGTTTAAAATTTGTAACATCACAGCATGATGTGCCATATATGAACCAAGTCATAAAATTGTCAAAAGAATATTTTTGCATAATGGCTCATATCAGATCCACACAGATAAATCAATTTATTCGCTACTTATAAACAAAAACAAACATAAAACTTACCTTTTTCACGGAGGGGAATGTATCTCCAAGACGTTCTATATTTTTTCAATAGGTTTTGATATTATTTACTAATTATTTGCAATTTTTGAAATCTTAGCTCCGCGCATAACCTGTCGTAACCTGTACACGGAACTTTCAACTACAATTTTGTTTGTGTAACTCCGCATAGATGGCGGTATTTTGAATTATATGTGTAAAGTATGTTTCAAATATGTATCATTAAGCAGTAAACGTTGAAAAATACACCGGTTTATCATTTTATGGGGCGATTTCTGATTTGGTTCATTTATGGCACAAAATGCGGTAAGGGGTTAAATTAATTTAAATTTTTCATAAAATATGTAGCAGTTATTTAATAGTGTATTGATCTAAATATGTGAATGAGTGCATGTCAGATATGTAATTACTTAATTATATTACAATAATATATACACATAATAAAATTGAATATAGTATTACAATTAAGGTATTTAGCAACATTCATAGTCCAGTAAAAGAAGAAATGTGGATCGAAAAGTCGAAAGCAGAAAAACTAACTTAGTAACTTTGTTTGGACTAGTTAGGAGATACACATACTAAAAGTCCCCACCCCTTCGAGGTGAGCCCGAGGGGGGGGAGGCCGAAGAAGGTCCCATTTTTAGGTTTTTTGCTTATATGTCAAAAACTGTGCGTTGTACCATATTTTGTTGTATTACATTATTAAACCTCATAAAATTTTCTACAACTTTCGGCCTTGACACTTTTTATCTATCTCCAATCGTTGTCCAGCTATGAGCTTCCAAACATGGTCTATTTTGAAGACGCTTAAATTAGTTTTCCATACAAAGTCGGTAAAAAAATCTTACAAATAAAATTTGACCAACTTCTGGTTGTCATATCATAATGAAACTTTGCAAATGTCTAGAAATCTGATGACAGTTTAATAATCTGGTACCACTGAGCTGATCTGATGATGGATCCAGGAGTTGTCTACTGAAACTCTTCAATGGCTATTAGTAAAACCGGCGAGTTTAGGCTCATTATATTCGAATAGATGAGACGTAGGCACCTCCTGGTCCATTATCAGACCCTCGACAGCAAGTGTTATGAAAAAGTCTCATCGATTCGAATGTAATGCGCCCAAACTCGACGGGTTTACTAATAGCCATTGAAGAGTTTCATTAGACACCTTCTGGCTCCATCATCAGATCAGCTTAGTAGTACCAGATTATTAAACTGTCATCAGATTTCTAGACATTAGCAAAGTTTCATTATGATACGACAACCAGAAGTTGGTCAAATTTTATGTGTAAGATTTTTATACCGATTTTGTATGGAAAACTAATTTAAGCGTCTTCAAAATAGACCATGTTTGGAAGCTCATAGCTAGACAACGATTGAAGATAGATGAACAGTGTCAAGGCCGAAGTTGTAGAAAATTTTATGAGGTTTAATAATGTAGTACAATGAAATATCGTACAACGCACAGTTTTTGACATATAAGCAAAAAACCTAAAAATGGAACCTTCTTCGGCCTCCCCCCCCTCGGGCTCACCTCGGAGGGGTGGGGACTTTTAGTATGTGTATCTCCTAACTAGTCCAAACAAAGTTACTAAGTTAGTTTTTCTGCTTTCGACTTTTCGATCCACATACCCTTTTTGGGCACTCATTGACTGGGCTATCAATAAGGCATGAAATAAACATATTAGAGTCATTTTCATTTGATAATAAGATACTGAGTCCATTATAATATTTGCTATATGAATACATTCCACTATGTTACAAAATACAGCAATGGTGGCCTCGACTTTGTTAACAAAGCAGACACGATGTGAGAAAATGTCAACTACATAATATCTGATATCTACATTTGAATAAAACAAAGGCTTCCCGCTGTTTTATATGCATAGACTTTGTCTAGAAAGGGCAAGAGTCGAAACGAATTCACTCGTGCATCTTTATTATTATTATTTTACACATTTTCTTCAACGAACTCTCGGCGGTTAAAAGGTTAAGGACTGCTAAGGTATGGAATTACCAGTAACCCTGTATATTTTATATTAATTCATAGTAAACCTATCATAATATTAGTAACGGAATAACTGTTATAAGTCCATCTGTTTCTAAGTATTTCAAAACCTTTATTTAGCCATTTAGATATTTCGATATTCATCTTATTCGCAGTAAATTAATGTATTCGTTTGCTTTTTTATATTAATTTAAATAGTTTACTGTTAGGATTTAGACATCTTTGTGTAAATTAATTTTAAATTATGTTACAGATTTATGATTATATTATACGAATGAATAAACTACTGTGTTTTATTTTAATCGGACTAAGATAGCATACTGTTGTAGTAAGATTCAAAAGGAACTGTTAGATCAGATGAACTGATGAGGTCGAGAAAGAAATAATATTTTTCGTAGATAATTTGCGAAATAATCTGTACTGGAACTAGAATATAAATGCAAAATATGTTTATGATGGAGCTTTTGGTTCGGCAGTTGCGCGTCGTTATTTGTTTGATTTCAAAAAAAGGTTCTCATACTTGTGAAAAAAGTACACCTTCTATAGCAAACTCCTTACCTATATCTAAATGTCAAAGTGAAAAAGAAAATATTAAAGTCTTCCGCTTTTCTTCGCATCAAGAAAAAGCTTTAAATGTTATAAAGGTAAATATATTTCTATTATTTTGCAGTAAATAACTGTATTTTTATTATTTTGTACTTTTATGTGAAAAGACAATTTTATGAGCAATTTTATTTGGTTATAGGATTCGTACATGATATTATCGATTGTCTTTCCCGGGCGAGTTGCTCACAGCGCATGCGCGAAGAAAACCACTCGGAAAATTCGTGTGTGCGGAGCGGCTGAAAAGGTATTTTCTCTATTTTTATTGCTTTTCTATTGTGTATAATATCCTGAATCAACCTCAGATTTTAATTAAATATTGCATAAAAAGTGTGTTAAAAGCAGTTCCTCCTCTTGGGTATGTTTCACATGTGTCATGTCGTGTGCAAGGCATGCAGATATTTTGCCGGCTTTACATCTCGAATTACGCAATTTCTTTAATAAACCGTGAAATAAAGACTGCGTAGAAATAATTATAATGAAAGAAACACCCTCATTATAATATGAAATGAAAATATTTGGGTAGTTGTTATTTTCTTAGGCATTCTTACACTTTTATGTCACCATTATTCTCCTTTGAACATGCTTGACTCTCACATACACATACCTGGTTTTTATTTTATGAATGTAAAATGTAAAAATTGAGCTCAATTTAATTTTTCCAAATTCAAATTCTTGACATCATATCCTGACTCTTGACGTAACTGACCTACCCACGTAATGAGGTAGGTAACACCTTTCCAAATAATAAGTAGTGGAGTAACAATTATGGAAGTGACAAGGTCACAGGTCATGCAGGTTCGTCTCATTCATGAGAAGCTTGTAATATCAGATGCACACAAGATGGACGCTGAAAGAAGCCCATGTGCGTCGTTCGTCAACCCGGCACACGCCCGATATGCGACATGCGATTATTCTAATTCTGCAACATTATGTACCTATACCTACTTAGACCTTCACGTGTATAGATGCAGTCTGCTTTATTTAGATCGAATGCACTTATGGACACCACTCGTTGGTGTTTTATTAAATTTTACAGCACAGTGTATCTGCACTTCTGTCTACCGGCATTGCAGTAGTAACTTATCGGTATAAGCTTAAAATGAATTCAAAAAAAGCGTTTAAACGAAAGTCTTTGAAAGCTTTCTGGAAAACAGACTACACAAGTCTTATAGTGACAATGTTCTATAAAACACCCTTTCGAAGTCCCCTTCAGAAAGTCCTTTTGTTTTTGTCTCCATATTTTTGCCAGAGATTAAAGTTCTAGTTTATATGTGACTCCCATGTTTGCAAGTGGTAAAACCAACTAGTTATGTAAAGAACTCCATCGGTCGTTGTTTGGAGAAGTTATGGGGTGTAAATATTGGGGTGATGTTTGCAATTCGCAAAAGGCCGGCGTACTGGAAACAGTCTATATTTGGAATGGCAGGCCGCTGTATCGATGTCCCGGACCTCCTGTGCGCAAGCTCGGGACAGAGGTCTCCGAAATACGTCAATTTCAGTGATATTCTAGCATCAGGTGAATACAGTGCCCGAGGTCAGTGCATTAATTGAATTCAACTTGGTGTTAGGAAATCGTGAAAGGCTGACGAAATGAATCTAGGCTGTTTCTGGGGTTGCGGCAACAATTGCAATTTATTTATTGCGTAACAATACCTAGCCACCCACCTAATGTTTAGTCGCGCTGAATTCAATTATGCTTTGATTTGCAATGCACAATCTATATAGGTGTGCCTATGCAGTTAGATATATCTATTTCAAAATACAACCCTGATGTCTTTGTTTTGAATTTTATATTAATGAGATTTTTAACTGATAGGTATTAAACAGCACGCTGAAAATAATAAACGCACACACGACGTAACGACGTACCTAGGTTTCTGACACCATGTCCTTTCTGAGATTCCATTCTCCCAGAAGATTTTCTTCTTTATAAATATGAACAACAATTAAACCACAACAGCCGGCTGTTGTGGTTTAATAATTAAAATACTTAAACTTTCGTCAACGTTATCTATTACTTAGATAACAAAATGATAGAACTCACAAATATTGTCAAGAATATCTTAACCACGGTTTCGGACAAATTCGATGTCCTTCATTAGTTGTCCAGCCTGCAATACCTGTCGCGTCGATCACATTGATGAGTTAAATAAGTTCAAATGATAAATGGGTTTTCTTCATTTTGTGCAGATTGGTAACATCGCATTCCTTTGCATTTGACACTTAAAAAATGGGCAAGGAGAAGACTCACATCAACATCGTGGTGATCGGCCACGTGGACTCCGGCAAGTCCACTACCACCGGTCATCTCATATACAAATGTGGTGGCATCGACAAAAGGACCATCGAGAAGTTTGAGAAGGAGGCCCAGGAGATGGGCAAGGGTTCATTCAAATACGCATGGGTATGTATTATATAGATACCTTAGTATCTTTCAAGTCCTGCTGTAGATCTCGCATACAATTTCAGTAACTGGTAAGTAATGTGGATTCCGGAAAATTGATAGAAGTCTATACGCCTCTACACTGGAGTGAGGCTCAGTGTCATCGTTGAAATAAAAGAGACCTTCATATTGAATCTCAGAGCGTTACATCTATTTTATCGGGTGTCAATGCTTAATATTATACTATTTCTTGAATTTTGGTATGCAATAAAGTATCATTCTATTCTATTCTAATATACCAAGGCTAAACCAAGATATATTTTCTTTTCTACTTTAATTTGTAAAATATCTATGTACTTAGTTCCATGTTTGTGTCGCATTATGTTACATTGATTGGAGCACCTAACAATAAGTATATTAATATCAATCCTTGCTAACCAAATATCGGTAAACATTTTCAATTAAATGTACCATCTACAACATTGTTATGTTGTTGATATGTTTTAAGACCACATTATAATCTCTACAATTTTAGATTTGAGTATGTGTATTATTGTCAATTGAGTTTTTACCGTACCTGAGCACTATCATAAGGCACGTTCAACCGTGGTTCACGGCTGTCGTATATATGAGATATGTAGGGTTCAGTCGTTAGGTCATGTTAAAGGCCTTGTAGTAATCGTGACCACCTAAAACTTCAGCAAATAAGTTTGGATACAGAACTTATTGTGATTGGCTTAGAAGTCAAATTAGAGAGACTTGTTCTGTTTGAGTATAAACCCTAATAATGATTACGTGATTAGCCACATTAGCAAACAGATTCTAGTAAAAGGTGCTTATAGCTTGAAATCCATTTCAAATTAGCTTTTATTTTGTCTGATCTTAATGACTTCGAAAAGGTACTGGACAAGTTAAAAGCAGAGCGCGAGCGCGGTATCACCATCGACATCGCGCTGTGGAAGTTCGAGACGGCGAAGTATTACGTGACGATCATCGATGCGCCTGGACACAGGGACTTCATCAAGAACATGATCACAGGGACCTCTCAGGTATTTCATATAAAAGCACATACATTCCATAACTAAGATTTTGGTACAAAATAATGTGGAGCCCGCTACACCAACTACAAGTTCAGTCCACGGTCAGTCATGAAGATGTCTGCCAAACAAAATGTTCCTAACTAATGATATTTATCTAATCGGCTTGCACTTTAAAAATGATTAATATTTTTTAGCTTATTTCTGAGTTGTTTACTTACTGACTTGGCCCGAGAACCCAAAGTGCGTGTTAGCTCGGAACAATAAGGGTCATAGCTTATTAGAGCCACCCGGCACTTACACGGACTATTATATGGACTTATTTATATGGACTTGTATGGGTATGCGCTCACTACATCAACTCCGTAGCGTCGCCGGATCGCCTCGGTCGCAAGGCGGGGCGGTGCGGAGTGGGTGCCGGGTGGCTCTAATGAGCTATGACCCTAAGTGTTTTGTCCCGTGTCGCTGTGCCACTCCCATATTATGTAGATGTTTTGTTTACACTTGGTGTTCTTCTAGAATTTAAACTTTATTATTTACGTCTAACTTCCATTCTTAACGACGGTATTGGCTTTAAGAAATACACGCCCGCCAAACTTTTTTGTTTACAATTATTGGGCGAGTGCCAAATCGATTAGGGTTGGAGTGTGCAGAGGGGTTGGCGAACAATTATACATTGGTGCCTAGGTTTCAATCTATCTATCTACATGATCATAATTTATTGTAGATAGAGATACAGACAACGATTTTGTTTTAGTCTGAGATGTTATACTTACCTACGTTTTACTGATTGGCTACGAGTACCAATTACATAGAAGTCTATAATTTTACTTATTAAGTATTATTTATTATATGCTCCGCTCTGTTAAACAAAATGTTTGGGTAGCGGCGTATAGTTTACTAAGAGTAGTCTAACAAGTACGACGATTAGTTACTCAGTCTTCACTCACTTTTTCGGCACTTTCTGACTTCTAACCAAGATGAGGTTGCAGATGACCTTAAGTTTATTAGTTTAAAAAGAAATTGTTATTTTTGCATTCAAATTACCTAATATCGCAAAGATTATGTGATAAATTACATTTAAAATCCATTATATCCAGTTTGACCTTTGACATTTATGCATTTGACCTTTAACTGTTTGTTGACCTCGCTCTTTGGACGTAGGATGCAAATTGGATAGACTTTGAGGCTTAGGGTATACCTAGCGCACCACAGCAGAGATATCGCCAATATGAACGAGCAATTTAGTAGTTAAAAGGTTAATTTTATTATGTAGGTACTTCATCCACATAAAACATCGAATGTATTACACGACCCAAAAGTGCGACTTGACTTTGGACTTGCGATGCTAGTTGGTTTTACAAGCTTTTTTGTACCTGTAAAGTCATACCACATTAGAGATATCGCCAATGGGAACAGGTAGTTTAGTAGTTAAATCGTTAATTTATATCTTCACATTTATTTAAAAATCAATGGTATTAATTATTACATTAGTTACAAGTGTTTGTGGACTTTGTTCTTTGGACTTCTGAATTCGGGTGCCAATTGTACCTTTTTTTTAACCTGTCATACTACATCAGAGATATCGCTAATTTGAACGAGCTCTTTAGTAGTTAAAGGTTAATTTATTATGTACATTACGTATGCACATTTTCAAAACCAAATGGTGCTTAAAATATAGGAGTGTAATTTCTCATTGAGATGCTGCAATATCAATAGGAAGGTCACCTTAAAATCCACCTTTATTTCCTTTTCTTCTTAATTTACAAGGTTTTAGTTTCGGGACTTCAACATACAATCGTTTCACCATAAAACAAGTCCAAAATAAAACGTAAGTGTTCAAATGTAACACGTTATACAGGCGGACTGTGCGGTACTGATCGTTGCTGCTGGTACGGGAGAGTTCGAAGCTGGCATTAGCAAGAACGGACAAACTCGGGAGCACGCCCTCCTTGCCTTCACGCTCGGGGTCAAACAACTGGTCGTCGGCGTCAACAAGATGGACTCCACAGAACCACCCTACCACGAGGCCAGATATGAAGAGATCAAGAAGGAAGTCTCCTCTTACATCAAGAAGATTGGTAAGATTAAAGCTTCAGGGCATATCAAGTTACTAATCTTCAATACATTAAAAGTTCTTCTTTCCCAAAGTACCTACCTAGTCACTAGTAATTCCATACCTGTGTGGCTTTGGAATGGACTACATTCTTTTAAAAAAATCATACCCTTGAGAGCTCTCAAAGCTACTCAACCACCAGGCTTGTTCTACATTGAACCTTCGCTTAAAAGTGCTGAGTAGTGTTACTCCAGGAACTATGATTCTGCACAATAGCGTTATCACGTATTCAGCTCTTAGGAGATTCTTCTAGGCTAGATATTTGGGATGATATTTGGCCCCCTTCATAAAAATAATGATCGGTCTGCGATCTTCAGCTCTTCGATCTATAAAAATGTCTAACCTTGTAAACATAATGAGCAATACCCAAACGTTTCCAAATTCGTAAGTAGAAATGAAATTACCGAATCACATGTAATGGTAATAAAGTGTAAGGTATTGTGACGTAGGCTACAACCCATCGACGGTCGCGTTCGTGCCCATCTCGGGCTGGCACGGAGACAACATGCTGGAGCCCTCCGACAAGATGCCCTGGTTCAAGGGGTGGTCCATCGAACGCAAGGAGGGAAAAGTTGAGGGCAAATGCCTCATTGAGGTACGTGCATTTAGCTTTATTTATTCGTTATAGGTTAGCCTTTGGCCTTTGACCATGATCTCGGGTGATGTTAAGCTACCATTCGGCCGTAGATGGTTGTAGATTAAACCTAGAAGGTGGTGCAAATTCCCCCCAGTTACGATGTCTGTAATTTCTGAGTATTTATTATTTACTAATGACTCATCTGTTTTGACGGGAAAACTTAATAGCGTGGTGTAAAATCTATCTAGTAAGATTTCAGCCTTTTACAGATAAGATAACAAATATAACAACACCAAAATATTGTTGTGTGTATATCTAAGTTTCCTTGGGAAATTTTGCTAATTTCAGTCTACTCAGAAATGATAATTATTATTAGGTGCATATTAACTAGGTAGGCACGTGATTAATCATTTCAGCTTGTAATCTTGAGGAGTACCTTAACCCGCGTGTCCAGCTCCTGTTTTAGTTCGAACATTCAACATGAGCATGACAACATCCAAAAAAAAAACGGTGATTTTGATGAATATTGGTATTGTGTTTTGTTGTACGTGCTTTCCATCGGATATGGAAAGCAAAAAATATTGTTGGAGCAAACAAGAAGTCAAAATCGCCGAGATTTTGGACGCTGGAGACGCGGCTTAAACCAACTTCATGCAGTAAACCAAAAATTCCCTAGGCTGTTATTTAAATAACATTGATCAAGTTTATAAAAGCCTATACATATTCTCTTTATTAGGCTCTAGACGCGATCCAGCCTCCATCGCGACCGACAGAGAAGCCCCTGCGGCTCCCGTTACAGGATGTGTACAAGATCGGAGGCATCGGGACCGTGCCGGTTGGAAGAGTCGAAACTGGCATCTTGAAGCCAGGTACACATTTAGTATTTTTGTACATTGCTTTGTCATCCATTGTCAGGAATTTTAAGCGGAGTCTACACCCGCCTACGTGACGGCAGATATGTATGGTGTGTGTCTACTTGTTAGCTTGTTGATGCCGAATACATGACCTAAGACTTATAGAAGCAACACCACTTCTGATCCCACTTCTGATGCTAGAAAACTAAGGCATCATTAAAAATAAACTTTTATTACGTAAACGATTGTGATGATTGATGGATGGTTATTGGTTATGTTTGTTGGTCATTCATTAAGTAAAATCTCTATATTATGAATTATGATAAATCCAAGGACGTATTTAGCACATTGAAGATGTCTTTCATTAGGAACCTGAAAAAACGCATGAGGGGAGAATACTCTGGCAGTTTTTCCAAACGCTTAACTTCAACCCTGAATCTCATACGTACCTACCCTACAAATTGAAAAACTAAAATAGAAATTAACTAACTAGGTAACTCCAATAGTAATTTTCTCCAATGATACGATAATAACATAGAGTATGTGTGTAGGTATGGTGGTAGTGTTCGCGCCGGCCGCCATCACGACTGAGGTGAAGTCTGTGGAGATGCACCACGAGGCGCTGCAGGAGGCCATGCCCGGGGACAACGTCGGCTTCAACGTCAAGGTAAACTTGACATATTGCACTCCCTCATTACACAGGATTTTACAGAATTATATACCACTAAATGAAGATGGACACTGGACACTGGCCGGCCCCGAAAATACACACCCCGTGTGAAAAAAAGACGAGACATTGCCTACTTGATGATGAGCAGTAGGTAACTAAAGTAAATGCTCCGGAAATACAAACCCCGTGTGAAAAAAAGACAAGATACATTTGCTACTTGATGATGAGCAGTAAAGTAAATTTTTATTGACATAAGATTACGACATGAAAACAAATGTGAATTCATAGGTCCCCAAAACTGGTTAAAACTGTGTTTTGGAGACCAGTGGCTTACCTGCAGTTAAATTAAATAAAGCTTTATTTTATTCCATACATTACATAATACATATTACATTACCTACAGTTACCTTCCCCTATATACAAGGTCCCCTATATGAAGAGGATTAACTCCAATAGTAATAGCCAACAACATAGTATATTGCCAACGCGGTGTCAGTCCTTGCCAACGCGTCGTCCAAAAACCCTTCTACTTTCTTAAAGAACACAATGACAAAGTTACGTTACAACATTGTATTTATGCAATCGACGGAATCATTGCATTTGGTCTGTTTACTTTTTAAAGCAATGCAAAAACCTGTTTATATCCATAAAAGCCTCGTCTAATCATCGCGTCCAATCATTTCCTGCATGCAGTTCAAATTAGTTTCGGTTTAGTAACCTTTCACATGTTTATTTCCTAGTGTTTTATAGGAAATGATTTTATAATCAGTTTTGAATGTCGCATTTATCATAATAGATCGCCTTGACAAACTTCTTTGTGCGTGCTGTTTTATTCTGTTTTGATTTAAATTAAATCTAATTAAAACTTCCTTGTGTTAATATTATTTAAATCCCTTCTTATAGAAGTTGTGCATATTAAGCGATCCAAATTTTAAAATGCGAAATCTTTGAGGGGGATCTTGCTGAAATAAGGCAAAACTAGCTTTTGCACATTATTACTTAACAACCCTCTTCGGGTTCCCTGTCAAAAATTCCTCATTGCTTTGTTTATGACTTAACAGATATTTAGACAGTGGAATCACATTCTGTCTTTAGCCCTTTAAGCCCTTTTATTAACTTTGCCCCCGTCCTAGATCCGTCACTCCTTACTAAAAGGTCCCCTTCACTTTCTGCGAATTCGTCGCTTGAAAAATAATTCTGAAAATAATGTTTGATATGGCGGAGATTTCTGAGATACGCTAGATTTAAAGTGTTTTTTTACATTGATTCGGTTTCGATTTCATCATACATCCATCGATCACTAGCAGGATTTAATAGATTGTGATCTACGGGTATACCAAAAAACAAGAGATTCTATACCTCATATCTACTTTAGACAAGGGGAATCACGCGCACAATGAATGTTTGATTTTAATGCAAAAAGTGCATGACGCGCTTGACGTTTCAATGTAGCTTAGAAATAATATTATAACAGCTCTTAGAGTTGTGTCATAATAATTTCTATTAGAAAACAGTCTTCAAGTCCTTCTATTAATTTCGATAAAATTCAAGTCATAGGATAAAACTCTTTCTGTCCGGCTTCGATGACGGCTTACGTCCCGTAACCATTCTTTGAACTTTTTGACCTTTTCCCAGCAGTCAGGGTGCATGTGGTTTGGAGACTCTGTCCTTCTTCATTTTATCCTGGCAGCCTTAGATAACCACCACTAGTCTATGCCCTTGTAAACGTAGAGTGGTGTCACGCACTATAGCAGTTCTTTTCTGAGATCCCGATCCCGATGGAATTTTTACGATCAGTCACTTGAACACCGTTAGATTATTTATCATAATATAGGTGATTAATTCAAGCGAAATCACATGGACCAAAAGTGTCCCAAACCATAAGTGTTAGGTAATGGAAGGTGTTTATTTCAGAACGTGTCAGTGAAGGAGCTCCGTCGTGGGTATGTGGCCGGCGACTCCAAGAATGCTCCGCCTAAGGGCGCTTCTGATTTCACCGCTCAGGTTAGATATTATAAAGTTACTAACACTATTGAAAAATAAAGGGCAATACTTACTTAATTTTCTTCTACTATTCTCTTACTCTTCTACAATATTAGAATTATGTACTTTCTTTTGGATTCTCCCTTTGAAGATTCAAAGTATAAAAAGATTCGTCTTGTTTTTCTGTTTCTATACACATCCCTCTTAATTCATGTATCTACTTAATTCATATTATGTTCCTAGAATTTTTCATATCTTCCTTTCGGCATTCGGTAACCGGAAGTTTGTTCTTGCAGTATTCTTCACATATTATACTCACATTAATAATGTGTAATGTATGCAGGTGATAGTGTTGAACCACCCTGGTCAGATCAGCAACGGGTACACGCCCGTGTTGGATTGTCACACCGCGCACATCGCATGCAAGTTCGCCGAGATCAAGGAGAAATGTGACCGTCGTACTGGTAAATATGATGATTAACTACATAAGACTACATTAATAAACTATGTAAACCACCCACTTTACAAAAGAATGCATCACACAGGTCATATAAAAGAATATTACACTACTTCGGTCAGTTCAGAAAGTATAGCACCATTCGGATTTTGGATCAGATCAAAAAGAATTTACCACCATTAAGATTCTGGGATCTGCCTTTCTAAATAAGCGCCAAGATTTTATGGCTAACAATATGAATAACAACAACCCATACACCGGTGGGAAAGTTCAGTGGGTGGTCTGGGCAGTTGGCAGTTAGCGACTCACTATTATAATACATGACTATATCTACAGGTAAGACCACGGAGGTGGACCCGAAGTCGATCAAGTCTGGTGACGCGGCCATAGTGATGTTAATGCCGACCAAGCCGCTGTGCGTGGAGTCGTTCCAGGAGTTCCCACCGCTCGGCCGCTTCGCCGTGCGGGACATGCGTCAGACTGTCGCCGTGGGCGTTATTAAGGTAACATAGTGATGTTAATGCCGACCAAGCCGCTGTGCGTGGAGTCGTTCCAGGAGTTCCCACCGCTCGGCCGCTTCGCCGTGCGGGACATGCGTCAGACTGTCGCCGTGGGCGTTATTAAGGTAACATAGTGATGTTAATGCCGACCAAGCAGCTGTGCGTGGAGTCGTTCCAGAAGTTCCCACCGATCAGTCAGACTGTCGCCGTGGGCGTTATTAAGGTAACATAGTGATGTTAGTGCCGACCAAGCCGCTGTGCGTGGAGTCGTTCCAGAAGTTCCCACCGATCAGTCAGACTGTCGCCGTGGGCGTTATTAAGGTAACATAGTGATGTTAGTGCCGACCAAGCCGCTGTGCGTGGAGTCGTTCCAGAAGTTCCCACCGATCAGTCAGACTGTCGCCGTGGGCGTTATTAAGGTAACATAGTGATGTTAATGCCGACCAAGCAGCTGTGCGTGGAGTCGTTCCAGGAGTTCCCGCCGAACAGTCAGACTGTCGCCGTGGGCGTTATTAAGGTAACATAGTGATGTTAGTGCCGACCAAGCCGCTGTGCGTGGAGTCGTTCCAGAAGTTCCCACCGATCAGTCAGACTGTCGCCGTGGGCGTTATTAAGGTAACATAGTGATGTTAGTGCCGACCAAGCCGCTGTGCGTGGAGTCGTTCCAGAAGTTCCCACCGATCAGTCAGACTGTCGCCGTGGGCGTTATTAAGGTAACATAGTGATGTTAGTGCCGACCAAGCCGCTGTGCGTGGAGTCGTTCCAGAAGTTCCCACCGATCAGTCAGACTGTCGCCGTGGGCGTTATTAAGGTAACATAGTGATGTTAATGCCGACCAAGCAGCTGTGCGTGGAGTCGTTCCAGGAGTTCCCGCCGAACAGTCAGACTGTCGCCGTGGGCGTTATTAAGGTAACATAGTGATGTTAGTGCCGACCAAGCCGCTGTGCGTGGAGTCGTTCCAGAAGTTCCCACCGATCAGTCAGACTGTCGCCGTGGGCGTTATTAAGGTAACATAGTGATGTTAGTGCCGACCAAGCCGCTGTGCGTGGAGTCGTTCCAGAAGTTCCCACCGATCAGTCAGACTGTCGCCGTGGGCGTTATTAAGGTAACATAGTGATGTTAGTGCCGACCAAGCCGCTGTGCGTGGAGTCGTTCCAGAAGTTCCCACCGATCAGTCAGACTGTCGCCGTGGGCGTTATTAAGGTAACATAGTGATGTTAATGCCGACCAAGCAGCTGTGCGTGGAGTCGTTCCAGGAGTTCCCGCCGAACAGTCAGACTGTCGCCGTGGGCGTTATTAAGGTAACAACAACGATTTATTTAACTAGATTTCACAGAAACCTGTGAAATCTAGTTCATCTTCTTTGAAGGATTTAAAAGGAAGTTATTTTGTTCTTTATTAGTGAAAAATAACATTATCATCCGTATTTTAAGTAATGTGGAAAAACTGAAAAATCATTATTATTTAATTATTATCATATATTTATAAACTCGAAACCCTTTAGTCAAAAAAGTTTGAGTAGAGCATAGTCTAGGACGAAGACACGACTAGTAATTACGAGTGTAAATTCTGACTTTCTGACATTTCATTGGGGTCACTGGTCATCTACCTAAAGACAATAATTACTCAGAATCCTCCTGGACCGACTTTGTTCTGGATCATCCTTATTTGTCGTCATTATTATTATCAATCGCCTACTCTGTGGAGATGCCCTTGTCCACAATAGACACGATTTGCAATTTCTAGTTATATTTATCAATAAACTTGTATGATTCCAGAGCGTGAATTTCAAGGAGGTGACCACCGGTAAAATCACCAAGGCGGCCGAGAAGGCCCAGAAGAAGAAATAACTATGGGGCAGGTCAGACAGTATGGGGCCGGCCGCACCCTCCCCTCCGAGCTTCTTCACTCGCGCCCTCTACGCAAGCCTCTCTCCCTCCGCGCTCTCACACTTGCTCTCTTTCAGTTACGCTTATGTGTTAAGTTTATACGTTTCTTATTTTAGTCGTAAGTCGCTCGCCGAGTTTGAGTTCCCTCATCTGAAAGCTCGCTACGTTTTGATCTTTCATCGCAAAGAGTTTAGGAGGAAAGGAACGCAACGGTCGTTGAATTTTTAAACTGTTTATCGTTTGTGTGTACTGCATTTTGTAATTTGTATCATATACGCGTTCGAATTGTAGGTACCTATACAATATGAAATGTTGTCTTATGACTGAGACGATCGAATTGATTTGTCGATGTCCATGTTCTGTTCGATGAAATACTTATTTTGTTTGTGTCGTGAATTGTTGTGATTTAAAATTGGATAAAAAGTTATCGCTATAAATAGCAATCCTAGGTAGTGTTTTAGTTTAAGGTTGAAGTAATGTTGCGAGTATTGTTGAACATCTCGAGTAGGGCGTCGGTTGTAAACCTCCCCGTAGCCGTAGGATGATAAAACGTTCAAAACGTTTCGTAGACTTTTTGAAAAACTGTAAATTGTAGCCATTCCGTTGTATCGGGTGAACATAATGTAAACCTTGTAACCGAACATTCGTCGCTGGTTTCAATATTCAAGTGCATCCGTTTTATTTTCTCCTTTGGGTATTATCAGAGTTAGCGTAGTCGTAATCCCTTATGGAATTCCAACTCTGTTCAGTTTAAGCTAAATGAATCTTTGTAATCTCAGTAATTTTGTAAAAACCGAATCTTTTTAGTCCTAAATAATAAACGAAGAAGTTCAAATGTTGTTTCATTTATAAAAAAATCAGCCAACTTTAGTGTACCTATAAGGTAGGGTAGGTAGGTAGGTTTATAATTTTAATAAAAACCTGAAGAATAAGTCTTGCAATCTTGGGAGTAAAAAAGGCTTACGCCTTCGCAATACCGCTTCCGATGCGTATCGGAAGGACACAACATATAAATCATAATAAGCAACTATTGCAGCAACTAAGACTGCTTTAACTTTTTCAAAACTAGCATCTCGCTGTTTCATACATCTATGATAGCTGCACTATGCGCTGCGCTGCCGAACTTCAATAGGTACAACTTGCCTGTTCTATTAATAATTTACCTTGGGGATTAAGGCTGCGTTTCCACCAGAGATGTGCGAGGATGCGTAGCGAGGAATGTGTTTGTAAAGAACCAATAGAATCGCTTCATTTACCTCGATTCGGTCAGCACAGCTCTGGTGGAAACGGCTCAGCGGAGCTAGATTTTTGTGCATACAAAACAAGCGAGGGATGTGTGTTGATATGGATGCGTTGCGAGGTTTGCGTTACTCGGGCTCCGCTATCACTACACCGCAGACCGCACCCCCGTCGACACATTTCACAGCTTCGCAACGCATCCTCGTAGGCACATTTTCATCGCACAGCTTTGGTGGAAACCCCCACACATTTTCACAGCACAGCTAGACATCCTCGCACATCTCTGGTGGAAACGCAGCCTTAAGGGGATGTCTGCAAAACGCCTCAAGCTGGATATTCACTATTTATAGCGAAACGAAACCGTTGCATGGTTCGTGGTTCGCAAACCTGCTGCAGGTTTGCGATTTGCGACACACTAGATTGTTTGGTAAAACAGTACACCTACTTGCAAAGGTTACGGTTACGAGCTACGGTTCGCTAGTGAGTATTCAGCTTTATAAATATACCAACCTACTTTTTTTGAATTTGGTAAAACTTAATTTGTGTTATTACACGTACCGTATATTTAATGTGTCTATATAATTTCCATTCTTTGGGCATACGGCAAAGCCCCCTGCGCTGCGCTAAGTCGACGGTGTTTTCGATATTTTATATAATTTTTCTTTCGCATATT
Organism: Hemithea aestivaria; assembly: GCA_947507615.1. Lineage (NCBI taxonomy): Eukaryota > Metazoa > Arthropoda > Insecta > Lepidoptera > Geometridae > Hemithea > Hemithea aestivaria. Next base: position 12,371,549 of record OX382326.1, read on the forward strand.
TGTGCCCGTGTGAAGTTATTATTCCAATGAAATAAAATAATTCAATGGACTTAATTGTCAAAGTCAAAATTGTCAAATATGTCACGGAGTAGTCAATTCTTATTGGATGTCAATGTCAAAACCATATGAGTCAAAATCCGCTGCAAGCTGCAAACAAGTTTTTCACTCGGACGCTCGCTATATTTACGATACGATTCCAAAGCTGAGTTGTCCGGAGTTGTTGATAACGAAACACGATGACGTGTGCCTTGCCGTAAGTGAAAGTAACTTATTAGTGGTAGGAGCAATACGTGTAGGCCTTCAATATCAGTCGTATTTTGTGGTGGCTGCAGTTTCTCGCCAGCCGTGGTTAAATTCGGTCGCCTCTATCGTTTTACCAGTTACAATGTGTGGAATTTTCGCGTACATCAACCACTTGACGCCTAAAACCCGGCGTGAAATATTGGAGTTGTTGGTCAATGGATTGAAACGTTTGGAGTACCGTGGCTACGACTCCGCGGGTGTCGCCGTGGATGCAGCCGATCAGAAGGACATAGCTGTTGTGAAGCGACGCGGCAAAGTTGCCGCTCTTGAGGAGCTGCTGCAGGAACGCATCGGCGACCTCTCCGTCGATGATTGCTTGGAGTCTCACTGCGGTATCGCGCACACCCGGTGGGCCACTCACGGCGAACCCAGTGCCCTCAACTCGCATCCACAACGCTCTGGAGAAGATAACGCCTTTGTTGTCATACACAATGGAATCATCACCAACTACAAGGAAGTCAAAACCTTCCTAGAAAACAAAGGCTACATCTTTGAATCTCAAACTGACACTGAAGCTATCGCTAAGCTGGTGCATCACATTTACCACCAACACAAGGATTACAGCTTCCAGGAGCTGGTTGAACAGGTAATTCAACAACTAGAAGGTGCATTCGCTTTGTGCTTTAAGTCACGCTACTTCCCTAATGAATGTGTGGCCACTCGCAGGGGTAGTCCTTTACTTGTGGGTATCAAAACAAAACGCCGTTTATCCAGTGATCATGTTCCCATTATGTACACTAACAATAAGGCCACAAGAGGAGTGGTGCCTTCAGTCCCTCGAGTCAATAGCCACGCTCACTTTGAGCCCGAAGAAGAACGTGATGTAGAATACTTCTTTGCATCTGATGCTTCTGCAGTGATTGAACACACAAACAAAGTCCTGTATTTTGAGGATGATGATGTAGCCCATATTAAAGAGGGTGTCCTCAGCATTCACCGTTTGTCTGGGAGCAGCAATGACCCTCATCAAAGAGAAATCTTTACACTTAAACTTGAACTTCAACAAATTATGAAAGGAAATTATGACTGTTTCATGCAAAAGGAAATCTTTGAACAACCTGAGTCTATTGTTAACACCATGAGAGGCCGTCTCAATTTTGCTGAAAGCACAGTGACGCTGGGAGGAATTAAGGATTACATTCCTGAAATAAAGAGATGTAGAAGGCTGATGTTGATTGGTTGTGGTACCAGTTACCACAGTGCAGTGGCTACTAGACAGCTGCTAGAAGAGTTGACTGAGCTCCCTGTAATGGTGGAATTGGCATCTGACTTTTTGGACAGAAATACACCTGTATTCCGTGATGATGTATGCTTCTTTATCTCACAATCTGGAGAAACTGCTGATACACTGATGGCACTACGTTATTGTAAGAGGCAAGGAGCTCTCATTGTCGGCATTACCAACACTGTGGGCAGTTCCATCTGTCGTGAGTCACACTGTGGTGTCCACATCAATGCTGGTCCTGAAATTGGTGTTGCTTCAACTAAAGCTTATACATCACAGTTTGTGTCCCTGGTCATGTTTGCGCTGGTAGTCAGTGAGGATCGTATCTCATTGCAAAAGAGACGCGCCGATATTATCGAAGGTCTTCACGAATTGGACACTAAAATTCGTCAGGTCTTGGCTCTCGATTCCGAAATTAAAAAGCTAGCTGAAGATCTGTACCGACAAAGATCATTGCTTATTATGGGTCGCGGATACAACTTCGCGACGTGCCTGGAAGGAGCTCTGAAGGTGAAGGAACTGACGTACATGCACAGCGAGGGTATTATGGCGGGAGAACTTAAGCACGGCCCCCTCGCGTTGATCGATAGCTCCATGCCAGTTATGATGATAGTTATGCGCGATCCAGTCTACACTAAGTGCATGAATGCATTACAACAAGTGACGGCACGTCAAGGTCGGCCCATCGTCGTTTGCGAGGAAGGCGACACCGAGACCATGTCTCTCGCTTCCCAGAGCCTCCAAATTCCCAAAACGGTAGATTGTCTACAGGGTATCCTCACAGTAATTCCTATGCAGCTGCTCGCCTACCACATCGCAGTATTACGCGAGTGCAACGTTGATTGCCCGCGTAATCTGGCTAAATCTGTAACAGTGGAGTAAATTATAAAGGAGTAAGAAGTAGAATATTATACCTAACAATCTCGTGTAAATAGACGTTCATCACCATTTTCCTCTTACATTCATAGATACTCATTTGTAAGTTTATATTACTACCTAAAAAAGAACCAAGCACAAAGTGTATATTATAAAACTTACTTTGTAGATTAAGGGTAAATCCAAACGAGCGAAACTTTTCGTCGTTTAGCCTTAGCCTTACAAAGCTTTAGCATAATGTATGTATTTCAAATACGGTATTGGACCTTTCCTGGTTAGTCATCGTGATTGATATTCCAACTAAACAGGAAATTAAAAGCATTTTACCTTATTATTATGAGCTAAAACAGCTAAAATGAATACCAGTTTTATTCCAGTTTTTATAATTAATCATATTAGAAATAATTCAAGTTAACCCTATGATTTCAATGTAATTATTGTTATTAGATGTCTATAAGGTTTTGGTGTCGCGTAATATTTCTAATGATGTTCGAACACAATCGCCCGTTAATTATAATCAAATAAATAGGGAGATTTTGTACATTCCGAAATGGATGATTTAAATAAATATAAAGCATTCCAATAATTGTAATTGATATCAGTTTTGTGCGAGAGTGGCAACGCGTTTTATTTTAGTAGGCGAACACTTGTTGCCTAATGTGGTATTCAAGATTGTATCAAGAATCGTTTGGTTTCAAGGCCTCACCTTTCGCTTTATAATATGTATGCGATGGATGGCTTTTATCACGTCCACCAGCTCCATAATATAATACTTAATTATTATTTTACGAGATGTGGTGTTTTTAACGATACGAAAAGAAAATCGAATTAATTTGTTAAAATATTTCGCCACAATTACGGAATCAACTGATTATAATTTTCAGGTGAAATCGATTTCAGTCTTGTTTATTATCGATCGCAGATACGCACATTGTAATGTAAATATTTCCGTTTAGAGGCACAGAAATCTTAATAATGTTTAAATTAGTTAAACTACTCTTTGTGTAAGATACGCAATGTACAACGTACCTATACTGTATTGTTTTTTATTAAGATTTCTGTGATAGGAGCACTTTTTGGGTTTATTTATGACATTCAAATATTAAAAGTACTTATCTGTAAATTGATTTAGCGAGCATATTGTTATGCATTCATCATTATAACTTTATCGCGATAAATACATGTACTAAGATAATAGTTGAATAAATTCAACCACAAAAACAATTTTCGCATGAAAACATTCTATCTTATAATCTACAGATTCTAAAATTAGATATAAAAAAGGTGTTGATTAAAGAACTCCAGACTTAAACATCACAACGCATTTTAGGAAGCTAGAATAATTTACGTAACATTTGTAAATAAGTAATACGAGTAGATACATAATTCTAGTTAGTATATAATACGCTAAGTATAATATGTATCTCCATGTAAATATATTAAGAAAAAAAGTTATTACTTAAATACGTAATTTTTAAATGAAATCGTAGTTAAAATGGCGACAAAATTATATTCTTTTAACTTTACTTTTTAAACTTTTATATTAATTCTCGTATTGTTACGTAAAGTAAGTGCACATTATTATTTTGTATGATAAGTTGCGTGATTTTGGTAAAATTTATTTTTATAAAATTTTCCATTATCAAATTGCTTTGCTACAACGTTTATTAAAATTGAAAGTTTTATGATTATATAAAATTACGTACAATTGGAATTTGGTATTAATACTATCGCAATACGACTATGTTAACTTCTAACAATTTCCGACAAGTACTTAATTAATTTAACTATTATTAATGCTTTCCGATGAAATACTTTAAAAGTGTTTACGTTTATAACAGACCAATAAATCTGGCTATCGTAAGGTATGTCTGAAACAATGAAACGATAAGCATCTAATTACCTAAATAAGTAATTATTTCGATAACAGAATAAAGTAATGGGTAATGAATTAATTTTCAAAATATAACATAATAGGTATATAATAAGTTCTATACTGTTACAAACAAAATGTATAAGTGAACATTTAGATCTAAAAACATCACACAATACTGATATTTTTTATTCTTTACATTTGTTATTATTTTGTTTATATTCTCATAAAATTTTAATGGTTTTCGATAGAAAGATTTGCGAAGCAAATTACTAGTCAAACGTATGGTTATTGGTTTAAAAATTACCGACTTGCTTTGTTTAGAGTTTATGATTATATTATTTTAAATTTTAGCGTCTCATAAATTTATACGAGTATGGTGCTAACCGGTGAAAATCATTTCAGAGCAAAATTGTTTTATGAAAGAAAGTAGGTATCGTCATTTCCTAATTCGCCAAACCTTCATCATATTTAGTATTAAGTAACAGTAAATGTATCTCAAAATATATTGTATATATTATGTCCATTGTCGATTGTCCATGGATATAACGTAAAAGGGGCACTTGCACCTATTTATTTGAACATTTTAAATTATAATTAAATGGTTGCAAATGCCGAAGACGTTCTATAAGTGATACTATGTTATATCAAACACTGTATATGTACCTACTTAGAACTCCATTCAAATCCCGGATATATGTTGTATGATAAGTGAGGCGCTTTTAAAAGAATCGATTGTACGAAATATGATTATATATTTTACAATAATTTATCTTACATCACTGTGTTATTTCACACGCGGTTATAATTAGCTAGATACATATATGTTTAACATACAGAGTGTGTTTTAAATTTTTTGATAATCTTTTACCCATAAGAAAATTACTGATAATAATCAGTTTTTTTAATGATGTAGTGATATTGATATTATCTGACTTATTTTCAGTGTAAAGTGTCCAAGTAATAAGTAAAATTATCTGAGTTATTTCATTAATATTTGTATACGCCGTTTTTGCTCGACTTGGCGGGGGCAGTGCCGTGCCCCCAGATAAAAAATCACAGTGATAACGAACTTAATAAAAAAAGTTGAAGAAAATCACTAAAATGCTCCCATGAGTATCTCTAACTCTGTACACATTTAGTTGCAAAAGTGCTCTATATTATTGTGGCCTATTTGAATAAAAATAAAAATATTCTTTTTTTTAACTTTAGTCGAGCCCTTACAGGTAAAAGATTATATCGATTTACAACACACCCTGTATACAGCTTCTGACTTAGAAAGTAATACACCTATGTAATACAAGATGTTAGGTAATATTGTCTAGGTAAATACTGCTTGATTTTCAGTGCTTATTTTTTTGATGATCATAAGTTTGTGATAATAAAGTTCTTTAGTTCGCTAATGATATAAGCTAAGTTTGTTTACAATTTACACGCACCGATAAACTGAGACCAGTTTACTTTTCTTTTTCAGATTATTGTAATTAGAATATTTTCATAATAAGTACATTATATATTATTTCATTATTATTTTACGATGATAATAAAAGATTTATGTAAATGAACTTACGTAATTTTATTTTAATTTAATTAATTCTAAGTGATAAGAATGCGGAAGTGCATAACTGAAAATTCACGTAAAGTCAAATAAAGATAAGTTCAATGGACATTTCGGCCACATGAAGTCTTAGGGTCACATCTCACTCGAGCCACCCGGCACCCACTCGGCACCGCCTCGACTCGTGCGGTTAGTATTCTTTATATGGACTTGTATGGGCATGCGCTCACTACATCAACTCCGTAACGTCGCCGGATCGCGGTGCGGAGTGAATGCCGAGTGGCTCTAATGAGCTATGACCCTTAAGCCGCGTCTCCAGCGAGTTTTTTGGTTCAAACAATCAACAACAACATCACATCATTTTTCACCAAACATTGTCAATCTACACTTTTTGTTTGCTCAAAAAATGTTTTTACTTTCCATTCCTGATGGAAAGCACGTACAACAAAACATAATACCTATCATTTCATTATCAAAATCGCCGAGATTTTTTTTATGTTGTCATGTTTATGTTGAATTTTTGAACAAAACACGCGCTGGAGACGTGGCCTTAGGAGGACAATCCATGTCAGGTCCTTCCTGGGGTTTCTCGTTCATATTCCTACATGTAACCATTGCCCTTTCATCGAAATACTAATTTATTTTGAACAAATATGGCTTTTGGTTTTAAAGACCTTGGCTAAACTAATGTTTGAATATTGAATATTAAAAACTAATTTTATTTATTAGTTAGTGTGAGCATGTTGACATTATTACTTAGAGATTCCGATAATGGTCGCTCTGACCTTTGCAATAATACTCACTGGACCGGTTAGTTACGAATATTTTAAGGATTAAGCTGGTTTGGTAACAAGAATTTGGTTTTGCACGTAAGAGATATAGGTACCTACACTTGTAGTATCTTGGTTTATGGTTCATAAAATTATCGTCTTGATTTATAAGTCAATTATTATCTCGTACTTTATAATTTAGTTCCAAATTGCTTGCCACAATGTTTGTTGTTTATTATATCCTATGTATTAAAATTCATGTAATTCCCCCTTATGATAATACCATCCCATTCCGTGTAAGTGCACTATCAATTGAATTAATTATTCTTCAATATAATACCGTAATCTCTTTCGATAAGTTACAGATCAAAGCATTTACTGCGTACTCGCGACAATCTGTTGATAACATTCAAACGGAATACTCCAACGTGACATTATGATAAAACTTTAATAAGAATCATTGTAATTAATTTAAAAAAATAATCCTCAAATTCGTGGACCTAATCTCAGTAAGCCGAATCGGAAATTAGAAGTTGAAATAAATTGAATAGATTTTTATCGCGGTTCATAATATAAACGTCGCGTCGATAACAGATATCTCGCAATTTTATTTTGTACGAATATAGGTACCTAAAAAGTACATAAGTTACATATACATAATATCTTGGAAGTAAGTAGGTACTTCGTATAGGTATTTTTATACTAAGTAGTTATAAGTATGCGATATACACGAGCGAATATTTTGTTAATATGAGCCTCAGACATATCTTTTAGGTGCAAAGTTGATTACGCAAAGGCTTTTCGCGTACGTGAACCTCGAAAAAGGATGTTCAGATTTTTTGCCGATGACAGAGATGATTAGCTGGTGTTGCGCAGCGCCGGCGCAGGCATCGCTGTAGTGTCAGCCCGTGTCTCGAGTCTCGACTCGCGGCTCGCGTGCCTCTCTCTGTTTCACAACGAATGCGACCTACTTGACGGACGCTTGTTCATATTGCTTGCACTACGCACCGAGAACAATGCCGACACTTGACGCGTGTTATGAAGTTATGAGTCGCACATAAACAACACAACACTCCACACTTAAGCAACAATCTTGTCTCGTGTGATAGAATTTAGAATGATAGACAAGTTACTTGCGAAATTGGAACTTTCAAAGCTGGTTATTGCAACATGTTGATAGATGTGACTTCGATGTCTTGGAGACAAACTCAGAGCGACTGGTCTGAAGCCACCCGAGCAACATTTTCAAAAGAAATGAACCTATGGGGATAGGGGTGGCTATCGACTAATTAAGTATAGTTTTACAGCAAAACGTTTAGGTCCACCCCTTCCTAGAATGATACCTACCCTATTCAGTGCTCTTGGTCTTTTTCCTTTCGTAAAACGTAGATAATATTACTTATTATAAGTAGCTACCTATAGGACTATAGGTATAAAATTAATATGTATCTAGTTTTCACCAATAGTATAGGTATTGTTATCGAAAGATAACTTATAAAATCAAGATTACTATCGTGTTAGTGGCTAATTAAATTTTGATAAGAAACGTTTGATGTGCTATTGAGTATGACGTTATACGGCGCGCCGTACCTTATAAGTATATACATAAGTATATATTACAGTTATATGAGTAAATAAAATCTAAGTAAATCTAAATTTTAATTAATTACCTATTTAATTATTTTTTTCTATTTAATTCTATTTTTCTAATTTCTATTTCTTTTCTAGATTCTATCAGTGACCGTGAAAATAGCGTTAACATAATATAGGTAATAGGTACGTCTGAACAGTTGGTTTAATTAAGTTCCTGGTTCCTCTTAAATATTTTTATCGTAACTACCTACCTAATTAAGAAAATCTTGTATCATAATCCTACTAATATCCTACTCTACTCGTAGTCAAGTCCCTTTGATCATTATGAATTAACCTACCTGTGCAGGCGTAAGTAGAAAAAATGGCTGACAGACATAACGAATCCATAAGGGTTCCGTTTTTTGCCATTGGCTACGGAACCCGAAAAAGTGTACCTAGCCAGTTTTTGGATTGGGTAATGTGACATTTTCTACTTAGATAATAATATTTAGAAAGCTTAATTAAAGAAAAGTTCAAATTTTCAAATAACTATGCTAAAATCGCTAAAATTCAATGTTTCTGTTATTTAATGAACCACATTGCTGGAAAACTAAAAAAAAACGAAAAAAATCTATTAAAAAAAAAGATTCAAAGTAACTGCCCACCACTGGTTTCAATTTTAAATCATGGTTTTGCAATGTAGTTGCCGCAAAAATGCAAAACGTTTTCTTTTATACCTGCAACTTAGATCTAACTTCATCAACGATGAGTTCTCAAAACGTCAGTCAATGACCAAGAGATTTGTAAAATACAAGGAAAAAGAAATGAAGCGGTAAAGAGTGCATTCGTGGTGTCAGTGGCCTCAGGACGGCAACTGGCCACATTCGAGGCAAAATTCCTCGACCATCCAACGCACACGGAATAATAAAGTGGTCATTTTATTATTTACGGCTACAACTAAGTATCTACCTCAGTGGCGTAGCGTGCCTTGTCGGGGCCCCGTATAAAAATTTTTTTGGAGGTAAAGATTTTTCACAAAAGAAAAAAAATATTGTGAAAAGAAATATTTATTTATCACATAATTTACCCATTTTACAAATAAAAATTGAATTTTAAATATTCACTCTCCTTGCCTTTTTTTCGGCAAACTGATTAATTAAATCATTTATGGCTGATGATGATTTTAGTTTTTCTAAAGTTTCTGCCTCTATGGACAATAGTGAGATGTCTGATAGCCGTTCTTGTCCCATCGAAGTTCTTAAGTAATTTTTTATTAGTTTTAATTTTGAAAAACTTCTTTCTGCCGTTGCGGTTGTAACTGGAAGGGTCAAGAATAAAAAGCATGCTGTGATTACCTCAGGAAAACTGGATGCAAGACTATTGAATTTTACTAGCAATAATTCAATGAGTTCTTTAATGGAATAAATTTTTTTAATTTCAGAATTTGAGCATGTTTTTAGAGCCTTTAATTGGTCACAAAGATTTAGAACTTTTGAACGCACGCTTAAGGCGGGAAAAAAAGGAATTGCTTTATAGAATTTTGTCATTTGTAAAATAAAATAAATTAGAAAGTTTTTATTCTTTTTCCTTACACACTTTGGGCCCCTTTGGGCCCCGGGCCACGGGGGCCCCGTATAATTGATACGGCAAATACGGCGGTAGCTACGCCCCTGATCTACCTAGTCCTTATTTAGGCGTGCTTTTGGCTTTTAGGAGGTTTTTCTTTTCCTTCAACATAGATATGTATGGAATCACATTGAACTATTACTTAATTGCGACGAAATAGGGGTATCGGTCTATCGATTTACTGACCATCTATATAGGTAGGTACCTATCCTGTATCCTGACAATAGCCGACCGTCTGTACCGCTATCCTGAACAACATTGTCATTTTTAGGGTTCCGTAGTCAACAAGGAACCCTTATAGTTTCGCTTTGTCCGTCCGTCCGTCTGTCTGTCCGGCATTGCGGAGAAACTATAAGTCCTAGAAAAGTGTATTTTTGTATACAGGTAAGTAATAATAAGGGTAAGAGAACGGTGACAAAAAATAATTTTTAATTAATTAATTTAGGCTACCTCCCGTACACGTAAGATGGGGATGATTTTTTTTTCTGGCTGATACCATCGTGTGGGGTATCGTTGAATAGGTATTTTAAAATGAAGGACGGTTTGCTAAGAAACTTTTTCGATTTCATGTTCTGTTTGAAAGATATTCAAGTTTTTAAAAAAAAATTGAGCGTCCCCCCCCCCTCTAAAATCTGAACTACTAGCTTTAAAATTCTGAAAAAAATCAGAGGTATGCTTTCAACCATGAACTTTCCAGGAAAACTATAGCGGTTAAGATAAAATTATTAGTTTCGGTAAAATCAGCACTGAAAAAAAGAGATGTTGGCAAGGTCAGCAAATTCAAAATATAATTAGTCCATGTTTTAAATAATAAAAAAATATTAGACACGTATTTTTTTGTTTGTGAATAAAATAAAAAGTGGCTGAGTAACGACGATTATAAGTTTTCGCATCCGGTACAAAATGCACAAAATCTGGTATATTGACGTCACGACTAAGCCATTGTTTTTTATCAAATTTACAAAAAAAAAATACGTGTCTAACAATTTTTAATAATCTACAATATGGACTAAACAATTTGTCAACAACCCTGTTGTTCCAACTCAATAAATAAGAATACCTAAAGCTAACCTAGCCTATAGTTTATTAATGCATAACTAGATGGCGCTAGTAGTAAAATTAGATCGCGCAAGCGAATTGTTCATGGTTGTATGGGACTATTTCAACCTGTCCTATTAGCTTATCGAATATTCGTATGCGATTGAGGTTCTTTGTATAGGTTTCGTTCTTGTTCGTTGTGATATAAAAAATTGATTTAGATACGTATAAGATATATGATATTGATTATAATAGAGGATTCATAAAAATTATTCGTCTAAACTAATATCCGTGGTTTCATTGATAATAATTAATATTATTGTCTCATTATTAAGAATTTAAAGGTTTAATTACATAATAAATATTGCTTTATAATTAATAATATAACAATTATAGATATTGTAGTCTGAATATTGTTAGAGCATTTAGAATAGCCCTCTGCCTTCAGTTTCAGCAAGAAAATCAAATAACATAAAGAGTTTTTCAACTTAAATTTAAATTAATTAGGATCATCTTTACATTTATAGCGTTTTATTACGAAAACAACATAATATGTGTCATATCTTTTTAACTAGAGCTGATACAGAAATTTCAGTCACAAATTTGAAATCGTCGTCAAAAATTGGACTAATATCATGTATCATAACCCAATCATCCAAAATGCTGTTGTGCAGTGTATTCAATCTACTAGGACTACGGAATCCTATATTGTGCGTGGCCCGACTCGCGCTTGGCCTATTTATTCAGTAGGTAATTCAGCATTATCATGGAAGCCTATGGTCAAAGTGGTCAAAGCTATAGCTTTGACTTTTTATAGTGGCCTCTCTTCTATTTCCGACTGGAGATATAGTAACTCAATTCATTTATTTCGACCAAAGTACATAAGTCATATACATAGAAAGACAATCCATTTAAAAAATAAATTAATAAAATTATTTATACAATATCAAATTAAAATTACACATGATAGGTATTTAAAATAAAATTTAAAAATAAAAATAATGTCAAAAATAAGTTTACATCCATACATATAATAAGAATGGAAATTTCTCCCCATTCATTGTGATCCTTTACTAAGGTGAACTGTGAAAATACGCATATGAACAAAACGACGCGAAAAAGTCGCTTGCGCGATCTAATTCGTAAAACATTTTGTCAATTTTTCCTAGGGAAACGTAAAATAAAATAATAAAATAAATAATAATCATTTATATCGGACACATCGCCCCTAATTTACATCAAAATTTTGAAGTAAAAGTAATAGAATATAAAGTAAATTCAATTCAAAAAAATCAAAAAGCAAAAAGTGCGACAAACTAAAAATACGCCATCTATCGATCTGCCTGTAAACGAAAGTAGACCTTTAGTTTAATTTGGGCTAAATTTGTAAATAGTTTGTGTCACTGGTGAGGTGAAACAACACCACCGATTTGAATAAAATTTTCACTAATACGTTGCAGTTTTCTCTACTTGAAACTTAGTGTTGGTTTTAGTCAAATCGGTTTTTAAATAAAAGAGTTATATCAATCTAAAGATTTACTTATCTTATTATATAAAATCGTTCGTACACTTTCGTACTATCAACGCACAGCCCAAACGGCTGGACGGATCGAGCTGAAATTTGGACAGCGTATTTTTTGGAAAACTTCATCGTGCAATAAGAAGCGATTTTGCGAAATTCCCCCGGGAACGGGAATTATTCCCGAAAAACGTTTGTATGCAAATCCGTAACCGCTGAACCGATTGAGCTGAAATTTCGTGAAATGATTGTTGGGATTGTGATTAGAAACTTTGAATACTTTTTATGTCAGAAATTTACTTTTAAGGGGGGTAAAGGGGGGGTCGAAGTTTGTATGGGAAATTTAGAACCGCTGATCCTATTGAGCTAAAATTTGGCACAAAGGTAGTTTGAGTTGTAAAAAATGATATGGGATACTTTTTATTCCAGAAATCAACCTCTAAGGCGGGATAAAGGAGGTCAAAGTTTGAATGAAAAATCTGTAACTAATGACCCCATTAAGCTAAAATTTGGTTTAGATATAGCTTGAGCCTCTAAAAAGGATATGGGACAGTTTTTAACCCTGAAATTGGCCTTAGAGTGGAAGTCAAATTTTGTATAGGAAATCAGTAACCGCTAGCCCTATTTGATATGGATGTATGTAGTTAGACTCCAAAAAGGACATTTATTTATTGATTTTGAATAGTTTTTAACGCTCAAAAACATATTTTATAAAGAACACATACAAAATACAAACTCTTTTCCGATGTGCCACTATTTTACCCATTATGAAACTAGATGGCGCTGTTCGTCGTTAAAACTCGCAAGCGATTTGTTGGACATGAGTACCTTTTTAAACGACTTATGGAACCAAACCTTTTTGCTATTATGTAGTATTATTTATTAGTATTATGTTTAGTTGTGCATGCTGTGGCATCCTATAATTGTAGGATCACACAGACTAAAGACATAATAGCCTTAAGACTTTTAATTGTAATGTGTTTCCTGCGTTGGATGTCCTTAAATAAATAAATTATGCCAAAGGGCGGTCAACAATCCATGTCGTTATTCCTGAATCCTAGAGTTTTACAGACTGCGAGTCAAAAATTTAACACTTAATAATTACTATAAAATTAATGTAACTTTAAAATACCTGATATTAATTATTTTATTACATACCATATACCATATTTGTTGAATAATTTTATAAATAACTAGCTGACCCGGCAAACGTTGTTTTGCCATATAAATAATTAATAGGAATGATTAAAAGTTAATATGAGAGTTACACTGAGATAGCAAAATAATAATTGTTTTATTATAAATATATAATTTTATTATAAATCCGATTCTCACAGATACCGGATAAGCACAAAAAATTTCATCAAAATCGGTCAAGCCGTTTCGGAGGAGTATGGCAACGAAAACTGTGACACGAGAATTTTATATATTAGATATATTATATATATTCACTTTAAAGTTCCATCACATAATCAGAAAAATCATTGTCCTTAATTTTATGTTGAGTTTGTCTAATTGAATTATTATTATTTTATTAACTTTATGTGAGTAAATTCGTTTGCATGCCTTATTTAATAAAAGTCTTCGGAAGTTCTAAAGTTATTTTTTTTGTTGAGGTGGTTTTTAGGGTTCCGTAGCCAAATGGCAAAAACGGAACCCTTATGGATTCGTCATGTCTGTCCGTCCGTCCATCCGTCCATGTGTCACAGCCACTTTTTTCCGAAACTATTAGAACTATACGATTGAAACTTGGTAAGTAGATGTATTCGGTGAACCGCATTAAGTTTTTCACACAAAAATAGAAAAAAAATATTTTTTGGGCTCCCCATAGAACTAAAACTCATTTTATTCATCAAACCCATACGTTTTAGGTATCTACGGATTACGGATAGGTCTTCAATCATTGAGGTTTCTAATATCATTTTTTATTATTTTAAACGGTTTTATTTAGCTCACTCCGTTTGTTTTATTATTTTTTATTCTTGGGTCAAATTTAGTAAAAAAAAAAACGCAAATTTGAAATTTCGCCCTCTTCCTGTCAACCGATTCAAATGAAATTTGGTGTACGCCTTTGGTTCTGGTGACAATATAATTACGTATATTTAAAATTATTTTAAATCCAAGATGGCCGCCGCTACAAAAAAGCGGATTACATTTTTTTTTCCAATCAATATGGGTATCAAATGAAAGGACTTGATAACTAGAATACAGTGCACTATACAAAATAAAAATCAAAGATGGCACTCGCTACAAAATGGCGGATAACCAATTTTTTTAATCTCATCAATATGGGTATCAAATGAATGGGGTTGACATGTTGAATACAGTGTAATAAAAAGCTGAAAAATAAAATCGTGAGGCACGTTAAATATCTAAATTCTAAATCCCTAATATGAACATTTAAACTGAAAATTGTAGAAAATAAAATTGTTCTTTACTTTTTGTGATTTTGTTGTTAATTGGAGACTCTTAAAAGGCCTGGAATAGCTTTTATTACAGAAACCAAGCTTAAAGGGAGAAAGGGGGATCGGTGTTTTTATGGGAAATTAGTACCCGCAGCTCTAATTTTGCAGAAATTCGAAATAGATACAGCTTGAGCCAAAAGAAAGGACATAATTGAGATAGTCCCTTAGTCTTAGTTCCTTAAGTCAACAATGCATATAGGTGAAAGGGCCTTTCACCTTCCCTCACTTTTAAGGTCAGAGTTTTATGGGCATACCTACAGGAACCACGGAATCGATTTGAGTCTCGGGAATGATAGTATGAGGCATGAGGAACCGATTTAGCTTAAATTCCCAATATAGATAGTTAAAAGGAAAACAAGTAGTTTTATGGAATAAGGAATTCTGGAAAAAGGAATCAATAGCCGCTAAATTGATTTAGCTGTAATTTTGTATTAAAATATTTTGAATTCCAGGAAAGTAACACAGGATTGTTTCCTGTGGTAGCGAAAAAAAACTGCATAGAAATACTTGGCTCGATTTTCTTCGCTATCCAGAGCGGGAGGAAATATAACTATGTATACTAATTCAACGCCGCGGGGATGGAAATCAAATCAATTTCGAAATAGCTGCAACAAAATGAAATTTAGAACCGTTGACTCTATCTATTACGCTAAAATTTGATACAACCTTTAGTTTGAGTCATAAAAAATGATACGAGACACTTTTTATCCCAGAAATCAACCTTTAAGGGGAGGAAAGGGGGGGGATGCAGTTTGTGTAGGAAATCGGTAGCCGCTTCTTCGTTTTAGCTAAAATTTGGTCAACGTATTCTTAATATAACGTAGGCGACCAATAAGGAGGGATTTTGTGAAATTCCCAGGAGAACGGGAATTATTTCCGAAAAACGTTTGCATGGAAAGTTATTGAATAGTTTTTATGTCAGAAATTAACTATTAAAGAGAATCAGTATTACAGGCAGGAGGAAGGAGAGTCAGAGTTTTAATGGGAATTCAGGAATCACAGAATTGATTTGAGTCGTGAGAAAGATAGTGTGAGAAATTGGTAACCAATAATTATAATTTAACTTAGGTTTAGGTACATTACAGTAGAGATAAGTTTAAGGGTTACCGGGAAGGGACCACAAATAGTTCTAATTCCTGAAAAGAGGCGTGAAAATTTGTAAAGACAATCAACAACCGTTAAACCGAGATAGTTTGACCTCCGGGAAAGGACACAGGACTGGTTCCTGCGATAGCAAAACAAAACTTCATAGATATACCCAGTCCGATATTATTCACTACCCACTGGGTTAAAACTATTTTACGCTCACAAAATCGCGGAGATGGAAATACAATCCTAAATGGCAGCACCAAACTTTCGCTTTATTGACTGTCACGCGCAACGAAGTGCGCGCGGGTCAGCTAGTACAAAATAAATTAAAATTAAATTATAATAATCAAAGCAAACTAAAATATCAAAAATCAGATGAATATAAATTAAATAAATATTATGATTAAACGATGTAACGGTCTGATTTTTGAAACATGAAGAATTTACAATTCTGAGTTCTGTAATGTTGCCGTTTGCCGATCCTTTAGCTAAACTTATATAACGATAGATTTTATTTTTAATAACAATTTCGGGTTTTCCAGATTAATTTTATGTAATAAATATTATACTCATTATAAACATATATATGTACCAATCACGGTTCGGTACGGTGTCAATCTAAATTTACCAAAAATATTTTTAAAAAAAATCTCCAATATATCATAACACTCGCATATAAGAATGTTTGTAAATGAACGACATTCATGATTGTTCACTTTTATCCCCGGGTGTCTAGATTCGGGTATGCAGAATAATTAGGCGTGCGGCGTGAGGTGATAGTGAGTGGTGAGTGTCGCCACGTTCGCCTTGGACCTTGGCCAGGCTTCCTGTCGGGGCGCCGGCGCACCACTCCGCCTGCGTGCCTGCCGCCTGCTTGCAGTGAAGGGAACCCGTCGCGCCTTTGTTCCAAGTTCCAACTAAAATGTTGCAAAACTGGTCTTTGACCTTTTGTACGTATTTTACTTTATTTGAGGTTTACCAGGAAACCTTTTTATGCTGTGAGTGAAACGAGCTCCACTTCTGATGCTTAGCAAGATCCCCGTGATCCAATTAAACAATTTTGTAATCACGCGCGTAGATAGAGATGTAGCACTTTTGTCAACACATAATGTTTTTTCTTTCTTTCTTTCTATAATAAAGGTGGACGGTCTTCAATTTGTAACCCTCTGAAGACTGAAGCTACATATATTATATTATGTAAGCGATAAGATGCGCTATTATATTTCATGTGGTGTTTCGAGAGCAGGCATATGGATAAGCATGGTGTTAGTGATTAGGATTTAAATAGGATTAGGCACTTCAAGGTTCTGTACTTATCGTTAAATAATTACTTAAGCAGGTAAATAATTTCGGAAACGAATACTTTTTTAATTTCCATCCAGATTTCACCTGGATAAACATATCGTATGAACGATGTTTCAGGTGTGTGTAGGTAGGTATAGCTTTGTTCTAGTTCTTTGCAGCAAATCGATTATGAAAACTCCTTCATTTTAGCTAATTTAGTATTTTGGCAGTTTAAATTACTTATTAAAAACAGCTACTTACGAATAAACAACCACCTACCTAGTTTTAGATTATTATGTAAACGACGACTATATATGTTTAAATAATGGAGATGTCCAAAACCGGTTGTTGCGGTATCGCGAATCGCGACTCGCGACTCGCGACCGAAAGTTCACTGCTTGACATTTAAGATACATGAGGTTGTTTGACTTCGTTGACTGATTCCATAAAGACAAATTAGATGCATAACATATAAATGTTATCTAACTACAAGGGTTGGTTATTGGGAAGAGCTAGAAAGAAGAAGCATGCTGGAAGGATCACACAGGCTCTTCCACATTCCATACCTCCATCACCTTGTCGAAAATTAATATAGGTATAGGTAGGTACCCATAACACATCCTAAGCTAGGATTCCTAACATAGGTACCTACCTACAGTCAGATCCTATACCTACTAAGTATCACTTGATGCCCGCAGACTGCAGACACATAGCGATTGATATCGGCAAACGGCTGGCTAAAGTTTCGTTCTGACTATTTTGGATAAAAATGACATATAGGGGTTATAAAATAAATAATATTGCACCAATATAATTTGTGGGATAAAAATAAAAAAAACCAAAACACGGATATCAGCAACTATTTTATAGGAATTCAACATTTAAATTTAGCAAATGGTAAAAGTCAAGATTCAAGGTGAACAAGCGGCGACGACCAAGAATGTTTATGGTACCAAGCAATAAATATCGAAGGGGAACGGCTGTAATAAGTTACACTTTACACAACGCACCAGAAGTGTGTGATAAGTGATAAGCCGCGTCAACAGCTCCTGTTTTGGTTCAAACATTTAACATGAGCATGACAACATAAAAAAATCTCGGCGATATTGATAAATATTGATATTATGTTTTGTTATACGTGCTTTCCATCTATGATGCTCTAAATGCTCAAACTTAGTTACAGGAGCTAGCAATGAGTATCTGAATTAAATTTATGAGGTTGCAAGATGACTGATGACGAGTACCATTGAGGAAACAAAAGAATATCTATCCTACAGGCACCAAAACAAAGACATCAACTGGCCACTATTTTGTAATAGTTGCACTATTTAGTATTCCATGCTCCAGCTATTTAAATACTAATACATAATACAATGCTAAAAAGAACACTTGTACAATCGGTGATAAATAAATGTAATGATCACATTATCATGAACGAAGAAAATATCATAGCTTTATAATAGAAAACACAAGTGCTTATTAAAAAAAACTACTTCAAGTACGCTTAAAGCCGCGTCTCCAGCTCCTGTTTTGGTTCAAACTTCAAACATTCAACATGAGCATGCCAACATCAAAAAAAAATCTCGGCGTTAAGACGTGAAAATTTAATATTCGTGTATTCAACTTGTATTTAATGTATTTAATTTGTATGTACTTTGTAATTTATATACGAGTAGGTATATATAATTGCAATAAAGAGTAGGTAGGTACCTACGCTGGTCTAGTTGCGTAGCGAGTTGATATTATGTGTATTTTCTACCCTAATATTTGTTATTTTCATAGTAAACGTGCTCGTTTAATTATATTATAAATTATAACTATCACTGATCGTTCTATTCCATTTTAAATATCCGGAATCCGGGATAAAATGCATTATAATTATTCAAATTTCCCGCTCTCGTTACAAAAGCCCTTTCGAAGTAGGTACCTTTTTACTCGACACTGGCAAAATGAACACTGTTGCCATTATCTTTAAAAAAAAAAAGTAGGTACCTATAAAAAGTACCTAACCTATATGTACTTATACATAGGCGGATTTAGGGGGGGGGCAGGGGGCCAAGGCCATTGTAGAGTTACGAATTTTGCACATTTCATGTTAAAAAAATTTTTTTTCTCGGCGCTCGCAGCAAGCTGCTCGCTCACTTATTGTTAAAGATTTTTAAACTTTCTAACGACTCAGAGCGAGCTAAACACACACTTTACGTAGTAAAAATTAAAATATTTTTGCCCGTCTGCACCTTGGCCCCCCCCAGAACCAAATCCTGGATCCGCCTATGTACTTATATATCTGATTAACTGACTGATTTATTAACGCACAGCCCAATCCGCTGAACGGATTGAGTTAAAATTTGAAACAGATAGGTTCTATAACGGAGACCTCTACTATTTATAGAAAGGACTTATCCACGCATCAAAGCCGCGCGAAGCTGTGAGTTATATATTATTATTTGGCAAATGAAAAAAACGCGGAACGACAAACCCGAAGTTGCGCCATTTTTTATCTGTGTAAAATAATATAATCTGTGTGTTATTATTTTTTTCTGTAGGGATGAACGATTATAATAGAAAAACATCGATGTTTCTTCATCGGTTAAAATCGATTCACGATTCAAAATTATCGATGTTTAAAAACATCAAAGTATTCGCAAGCAAAAACAAAACGTCTATAGATCATTCACAGTTATTTTACCTCTAGCCCTTACATTGGCTAGCCTGAAAATAATGTTGCCATGTCATGTGAGTATTGACTTCCCCATTTTTAACCAACTACAAAATGGCGAATTAATTTTGAAGTGAAACTTCTTTATCGGCGTTGGAAAAAATTTCGGTTACGCGTCATGGTTACGCGTCACATTTTTCAGTTACGCGTCATCTTTTGTTTCTTGCCCCTACCACGGTTGGTTCAGACGAAGAGTACTTTCACTTTCTCCAATGAACATGAATTTAAAAAAATTATGAATTTAAATTTAATTTAATTAAAGAAGTTTCACTTCTTACGTGTGTAAACTAGTACACGCACAAATTTTTATTTTCTTCCACAACCCCCTCAATATGGAAATCAAATGAAAGGGCACTGTATAAAATTTAAAATCCAAGATGGCCGCCATTCAAAATGGTGAATTACGTTTTGCGTTGGGGGCGGGGGTTTTTTAATTTTTTTATTTAATTCACTTGTAAGTATTATTTTACAGTGATGTGTGTACTTACATGAATTTCCTGTTTTGAACCTACCTAATATTTTATATTAATCATATTGATAGTTCGCAGTAACCACTTGTTCATATTATGTTAACCATCCGATATTGTTATAGATAAATTCTTTTTCTTCAAAGGAAATTGAGTTTATGGGCATTGGTAAAGCTTGGGATTATAATAATAATTATTAAAACAACGAGTACAAGTAACCTTATCAAGTACAAAAAGTAACGTTTGAACAAGAAAAGTAACGCATTTTTGAAATTTTTACACAATATACACAGTTGAATAGAAATACGCTTACATATTCTAACATTTCGGTGATAATTACTAATTTTTCAGTTTATTTAAATAAGAAATTGCTAATCAACAAAAAAAATCCTTTTCTAAACCAGATAAAGTTATACAAAATTGCCTTATTTTTTTTGTTTCTGCTAAATCAATAAATTAACTATTATTTTCTATACCATTACAAGGAAAAAGATTCATTAATTATAAGGTTCAATTTAAAATAAAGACCTTGAAAAGTATCGTAAAAGTCATATAACACGAATACAAAAGTAACTCAAAGGGTGAAAAAGTAACGTAAAACGTAACAAAAGTAACGATCTGGCAACATTTTGACAATAATGCAACATAAAGAAAAAAAATTTGACATCTGTCAGAGGTAAAATAACTGTGAATGATCTATAATAGCTCGTCCATATATGACGGCCAATGATTCGCCGAGTGTGCGTTTTGTCTATGGACGAACAATTTTTGTCAATAGACGAATGTAGACGAATGTCTTCGGATATTTACGGTTTTTTTTCCGGTAAATTTCTAGTATATACATTTTGGGCTCCATAGCTAACGACTTTAATAATATTTTGAATATTAATCAATCATGGATCATTTGAAGCTATTTTGTGTGAATATTTACTTGAAATTTGTTAAATTTTCTTTATTTTTTTATTTATTTAATCTGTGGCCCAAGTTATATAATCTGTGCACTCGGGCGAACGTTCAGCCAACGACTCGCCGAATCATTGGCCGGCATATGTGGACGAGCCATAAAAAAAGCTCATCAAGCATCATTCCAAGTACGTTGTTCAAATGGTGATGCCTAAAAAATGGTCATCGAACGAAAACGGTACGAACACGGTATCGAACGTCTATAGACGTTTCGATGTTTTCAAACTAAACATCGATTAACGATCATCCCTATTTCCACAGAGCCTATTTCTCCGTGCCTGTTAACCAAAATGGCCGCCGCTTGTTAGTTAAAAAAACTATTGTGAATTGTGAGGCATTTCAAAACTATATTCTCTCATTTTACTGCTTTAAGTACATTACGTATCGGCAATCATGTGCTCTAAACATGAAGACCTTTTTGAATACATCAGAGTAAGTGAAGACGAAGATGACTCCAATGCCGTGGAATTACCCTGTGAATTGGATGGCACCCTTCTATTGTCAACACTCGTTGCCCAGTTCCCAGGGGCTTGCGGATTAAAATATCGTCACCCAGACAGTAAGTCTGTACGAGGCATACGGTTGAGCGATGGAAAACTACATCCGTCCTCTGAAGTCGGCTGGGGCAAGCATCTCTATGTATGCGTTTTCCCCAAAGAGAACAAGCGTAAGATGGAGGACGTGTCATCTGAAAATTCCGCCGCTAAAACAAAACGTTTGGAGAAAAAACTGACATGCTCCGATTTAATCTGTCTGGGCTTGCCTTGGAAGTCATCAGAAGAAACTATCAAGCAATATTTTGAGCAGTTCGGGGAAGTAGTGATGGTTCAACTGAAAAGAGACAAGAATGGCTCCTTCAAAGGATTTGGTTTTATCCGATTCGCGACTTATGCGTCACAAATGCGAGCCCTCGCTCAAAGACACAATATTGAAGGACGCTGGGTAGATGTACGCATTCCTAACTCCAAAGAAGGTGTAGTGCCTCAAATGCCCTGCAAAGTGTTTGTCGGCAGATGTACTGAAGATATTACTGCTGACGATCTACGTGAATACTTTTCCAATTTTGGAGAAGTGACAGATGTATTTGTCCCCCGTCCATTTAGAGCGTTTGGATTTGTTACATTTTTAGATCCAGAAGTAGCTCAGAGCCTCTGTGGAGAAGATCATGTTATAAAGGGAGCATCAGTATCTGTTTCTAGTGCTGCACCCAAAGTGAAAAGCAAAAATAATCCCAACTGGAAGGATGAATCATACGGACAGAACAACTGGGAGAACAGATCTGGTTCTTCCACAGGACCTGCTAACAATGGTGGAAACAGTAATATAGATTCTCTAAACATGCAGAATCTAGGAATCAACCCCAATGGAGGACCTCCGCCTAACTTTAATCTACCCATCAGTCTTGTAGCTGCAGCTTTGAATCAAGCAGGTTGGGGTGGATTTTTAGGTGGCCCAGGCAACGGAGGCCCTAACAACTGGCAGGGCCAAGGACCACCAGGAAATTCTGGCAATAATTGGAACAATGGCCAAAACAGGGGTCAGAATGGGCCTCCTCCATCATGGAACCAGGGCCAAAGTCAAGGTTGGAACAATGGTAAGGGGGGTAATTGGAATCAGAATTGGCCGAGTGGCCAAGGGAACTGGAATGGTGGTGGAGGAGGCGGGGGCAGCGGGGGCTCCAACAGTGGATGGAACAACAACAACAAGCCCCAGTCATGAGGTGAGCACTCACTACCAACAAGTCATTGTAGAACTGTGAGACGGTCACAGTTTATTTAGGATTACTTGCATAGATTTTATTTTAACTTATCATGTCAACTAGAATAACAAGATGAATTTTAAACAATTATAGGTTCTTGTGTGTGTACATGAAAGAAAAAACATGATTTTTGTACTAGATGTAAGGTGACGAGGCACAGTGTGTAATATTGTGTTGTGGACTGATGAGGATCCTTTGTTTTAATAAAGATGTATGGTACTCGAGATGGATGTTTTCATTTATGATTGGCATGTCTACTTTTATTACTATTTGTATAGGTGACTTGTTTCACTGTTGAGAGGAAGACATTCTAAAACTTGGGTAATGGATTGAAAGTTTACTTTTGTTTGTGGATGGGAAACTTCTAATCAAAGTGAACAGAACAGGTTGGTGAGATATGTGAAGATGTCATGTGTGTCTTGTAAGACATGTATGTGGCGCCACAGATCCTTGAGTGAGAGCCGTCCGTAACATCCCCGGGTGGCAACAGTGGTAAGTTGCAAGGAGCATTTGTATGGAAACTAATTGCCGTAAACTTCTACAACTTTGCCAACTAGTCTCGGCATTGCCTTTTTTTTCTATTCTATTTTCAAGGCAATCTGTCTCTTGGAGACAATGAGCTTTGTAGCTGTTGCAGTATAGCATGTCTTGTATGGAATGTGCCCATTGGCCCATCCTTCTTCACAGTCATTTATTTTATTAGGTCTTGAGGGATTTTTCATTTGAGTCTTATATGAGGTTCACCTTTTTTATATAATTAAATTTTCTTGGAAAAATTTTACTAATACGCAGTGGTAAAATTTTCTTCCATTTATTGTGTAATATGCATCAGGAATAATGATATTATTATAAAAGGCAATGTTGAGACTAAGGGGCAAAGTTGCAGCAGTTCACGGAATTTGTATTTATTGAATGATCACACTTTTCTTTTTGTGCAGTAGCTAAAACTGATAAATGGCTTGTGTCAGATGTCAAGAATGCAAAATCTGGTGTGAGTTGTGGTAATAACCATTTTATTTGTGAGTGCCATTTTGCATACCACCTACCTGTTAGTAGTAGCCTGTTTCAGTGTTTTTATATTTTTCAGATTAAATTATCACTTGAGGACTAAATAATAACTCTTTGGGAGTTAACACTTCAAAAAGAATGCTATTAAAAGCATGACATTATACAATTTTTGAAGGCAATATCGGGTAAGTTTATTTCTGATACCTGTATGTTATTAATTACAAAGATCTGATAATGCCTTACAAAGCATAATATTTATTAGAAAAAGTGCTTGACTAACAGATCACCTGCCACATACAAGGACAATACAAAAAAAAATATATGTCTTCACAAGCAATAAGAGAAAAGAGGGATAGGTACCACACTCAGCAGCATTAAAAAAAAACTTCATGTAAAAAATATCACAATAATTGTGTCAAAATTAGATCATCAATCATATTTATTGATTTTATAATATTTGCAGAGCTCTACAGCGGCGGCAGATAGGATGCAGTATGACAAACAGTGAAAAGTTACAAAAATACTCCTGAGCAAGTTGTTAAAAACACGCTGAATTGAGGTCCACTAGGAGAATTAAGGCTTATTTTTTTAAACCTTAAGTAGACCTCTGAATACCCTTTGACAGTTGTATTTAAAATTACGAAACAAGAGACCTACAGAATAAACACAATTCAAAATAAAACCAGTTTTATTTTTTTAATTAAGATCCTACTAAAAAAATAAAATATTTTAGGACACAGCGCCACCTAACAAGCTAGGTAGTTAGGATATAATACTTATATACTTTTGTAAATACATACTTATAATATACAGAAAGCCACCCAGACCCAGACCAGAAACAAATATCTGTGGATCACGCAAACATTTATTGTCCCATACGGGAATCGAACCCGCAACCTTCTGCGTTGCAAGCGGGTATTAGCCCATGCCCACCGCGCCAGAGGTCGTCAAATGTGATAGTATGTGTTTGTTGTGCCTCAAGCTTTAACTGCTTGTTCTGAAATGTGGTATATGTAATATAGGTAGATCCAAGCCCTGCAATAACACATAGGCTATTTTGTACCTTTATTTTCAGTAGTTTCATCAAAGGGACATAGTGGGAATAAATGATTTATAGCGGCTAAGTCCGCGGGACAGTTAATATGGAATAAAACAATAATTGTGAATATATACCCCAATTAATAAAGCAATTGAAATTCCAGGTCTTAACTTTTCTATATCAACGTTTTATTAGGGATAAAAAATACTAAACAGATTTTTAAATTATTTATATTTTATTAAATAAAATTATAATCAATACTTCAAATTTGTATTCTGTAATTATAAGCTAAATGAATCATTGAGACCTTTTTTAATAGTATAATAAAATAAAAGCCAACTATTCAGCAACCCTAGATATCTATACATACAGGACCTAGCAAAAATAATATTATATATTGTTGTATTGACTTGGCATGTGATAACTAGAATAAAACTCCCAGAGTATGGAATAATATACACAATAGATAATACATACATACTTTATGACCACACTAATGGATGGAGTATTATCAAACATAGAAGTATTAGAATTTACATCATTGCATAGTTACATTATTATCGATAATTACATACATACAATTCAAATTTTTTTTGCATTATTTTTGTATTACACTATAGCTAAAATTGATTACGTAAATCACAATTTAATCACATAGTAATGAGATCCATGGTGGGTCGTTTACGAACCAACCATGACAGTAGTTACTTCCCTACATTCCTGACTGCTGCTAATCAACTTTTATACAAAGCCGTTACATATTAATTTTATGGAATTAGTTAACACTATACATTTTGAAGTGAACAATTTTGTCACTCAATTGTAACAAAAAATATGTTTTAAACCAACTTAAAAAATAAAAGGTTTACAATCCTACAGAATCATATTTTTTTGTATTTTCACTAATAATTAATATATTTTATGTAGGTATTACTTATTACCTATTTAAAAAACTCATTGTTTAAAAGGGTATACTTTTCAGGTAAATAATATTATAAAAATGGATTAACAGATTTTTAACTATGAATTAAAATGTGCATCTCTCGCTCACTGATTGAGTTCGATTTTGAAGTTGGTTTAATATGTCTCAATTCACTTGAATATATGATAAATAACATTAAGCAGTCAAACTTCTATATTATACTGAATATTATGGCATATTATGATGATTTTTAGAAAACCCCGAGTATTGAGTATACTAGAATCAATGATATAGCCTCCATTTCATTATTTACATCTAAATATTAATTATGCCAAATATAGATAAGTTAAGCTGAGTAGAGTTGAGTAGGTATACATTTTAACATTGATTCTAAAATTTCTAAACATTGAGTACAATTTTGAATTTTGATACAATACTTGTAGAACACAATAAGAAGCACATTAATTAGTTTTACATACACAAAAACAGTTTAATAAACAACTTTGATACTTCAGAACTCTGTCAACAATACTATTTTAAGACATAAGTAATCATTATTATGTAATCGGTGAGACAGCACTAAAACAAATTAAAATCTGACACAGGGAAGCTTATACTCTCCGTAATCCTGTTTCAGACTTTAGTGATACATTTTTCTTAGTATAGGACAACCTTTCATTATTAGGACATGTTTTATGGATTAAAAATGAATAAATTAATCACTTAAGGACCTAAGCTGGCGTGACATAGAGTCGGAACGCAAGGGAAAGCGGTCGCGATCCCGAACGCGATTTTTGTAATGTTTGAATTTGTACACACCGTATCGCCGCATCGCGCCCGCTTTATAATGTGTCACAGTGTGTACAAATTCAAACATTACATTTTAGAATACATTTTTAATTCATACGTCCCGGCTATATGCCACGACTTAAGCTTTAACAACATGTTGTATTTACACTTTTAATTTCTTGGCGGGCCTGAGGCCGTAGTTAAGCGTGACCTGTCGTTTGACAGCGGCTCGGGTCGGCCTGCGCTCGTTCCACTCTGCTTCAATCCGACGCGCCAATTCAAAGTCTTGCTTTTCCTGCTCGATAATCTTTTCTATTCTTATCTGCTCGTGCAATATAATATGCTTCACATCACAATTCTTTAATGGACTAGACAAATTCTTTACAGCTAAATTGACTTTATTGTTGTTTATTGTCTCAGAATAAAATGGGGGACTTTCCGTACCTTTTTTTGATGATCTTTTAGTGTCACTCCTCAAGTACGGCTTTCTGTCCGATGCAGCTTTTCTTTGTTTATTTATTTTCATTTTCTTGGGTGTTGTTTCGTTTTCGTTGGATATACTCCCCATGGATCTGGTGCGTCTCAAATTGTTTATTTTATGACAACTTTCATTTTGTTTGTTTCTATTAGGATTCCTTTTAGTAGTTTCTGTTTGCACAGCACAGGGACTAGTAGATTTTTTCTTTAATCTGGAGTGAACTTTGCTGTCACATTTCACCTGATGTTTCTGAAATAAAATATTAGGTACTTCTTTATCTACATAAATATAATAAAACATGCATGGAAATGTGACTTAAGAGTATAAGTATTTCACAATATTGTGTGTCATATTTACACAGCTGTATTGTCAGAAAATCTCTATGGGGATAAAATTACCTTTTTATTAACTCGCAAGACATCCAGTACTAATATGAAGGCCGATGGCAGATCATTTGTGAGGGAAAGGTGGCGGAGGCGGCACAGACCGTCTAAGTACTGAGAGCGGCTCGGCGGAGGTTCATAACTTGGTGAGGGTGTGTCTTGACTAACGCGTATTCCCGGCACGCGTAGAGGCAAACTTTTATTCGTACTGAAAAAAAAGAACACACATCTAACTTCTTACTAATATTATAAACGTGAAAGTTTGTAAGAATGTATGGAGGTCTGGATGTATGTTTGTTGCTCTTTCACACCTAAACGGGTGAACTGATTGAGTTGAAATTTGGTGTACAGATAGTTACCCTGGAATAACACATAGGCGTAGCCTACAGTATAACGGGTAAAACCGCTGGGCGCAGCTAGTTAATAATAATGCACAAGACGACAAAAATTTCGATCGTTTTTACGTCAAAATTATTGTTATGTATAAATCGGATGACAATGCAATATTAATATGACATGGAGCTGATCTGATGATGGAGCAGGAAGGTGGCCATAAGAACTTCGTTATTAAACGACGCAACCCCATCGAGTTTAGGCTCATTGGATTCGTCTAGACGAGTACTTTGGTGCTAGATGGTAATAATAATAAAAGCTTGTTTTTAAAAAGTTTTTTAGAATTTCACTTCTTAATAATATAACTACTAACATGGCTTTCCGCAAATTAACGCTAACTCCATTTCTTAACGAAAAAATTACTTTGCTTGCAGACTCAACTATAAGACAAAAAAGTGTAACTACATAATAGGTATGACATTTTTGCGACATCTATATCGTCTTGCGCTATTTAGCCCTGCAGTGCTTGGAGCCAAGCGCCAATGGCTAACGCTGAATAATGTACTGAGACATTCGTGGAATAACGAATGGATAGATTGTCATCCAAGTATATTTTTAGCATTAGTCACAACAATTTGGCGCTTGACTATGGTGGTAACCAAGATAAAGAATAGCCAGATTTAGAGCTATCTTTATATCCGAGTTTCATGGCAATCAGTTTATTATCTACTGTTGTTGTTTATATTACAGACTCTAACTTTCACCTATATTAAATGGTATATTCCCAGTCGCCCCCACATTGACTCCCCCAGGTGGCAATTACCACTGAATGGCGATTCGGAAGTTATTGATCCCACTTTTAAATTGCTATATTACTGCTGTGTTGGTTGCCAAACCCCGTCATCACCATTTTTTTTTACCCAGGAAAAATGCGTTACGCATCATCACACCTCGCCGGGCGCGGGGCGGTATGTGGGACTCCCCCGCCGAAGATGGGCGCGGCGGGGATACCCACTAAAAAACCTGGGGGTGTTCTTGCGGGACGCCATGATGCCGGGGCAGCGGGTACGCCTAAGGTTTGGGGTTTATACTCCAACAGAACAGGTTACCCCACTTACACTGACAGAGTTGAATGATGAATATTGTAGGGGTGAATGGGAATATAAATATTAAATTAGCAAGATAAGTCATACCTTGTATGTGTAATTTCATCAATAGGTTTGAAGTAGCAAAGTTCTTGTCTCATAGAGTCCACACTGCCCGTTTCCTTCCTGTTGTCTGACACGTTAGGTTTCTGCTGAAGTATGCCAGAGTACGGTAATGGTAAGGAGACTACTAACGATGGAAGACCATTTTTATGTTTTACTTTGCTTTTTTCTTCACTATCTATGCTTTTCTTAGTGTTAATTCTGGAATCTTCTCTCTGAAATATAAAAAAAAAACTTGTATTCTTTTTTTGCACATCATTTTCTTCTAAACTACTGGGTACCAAAAGTCAAACAGCGTCGCCGGCTTAGAAAAAGATGGTGAGATAACCAGGACACGCTTCAGACTGGCCAGTGGCCATTCACAGCGAGACTATTTTTTTTCTTCCTATCTTTTTTATATATAGCACTTGTCAATGTTTCTGTGTGTATGTCTTGTTGCAAATAAAGTTATTCCTTTCTTTCTTTCTTAGATATGTTAGAGGAAGGCGAAGGACCAAGTTGGGTGGCGTGCTATTACGGAAGCCTGTCTAGCAGAGGACAAAAGTGGGCTGATGATGAGATATGTGTGGAGGGGTTTGTCTACCAATGAATAGATAAATGAAGTTTATATTTAAAGGAAATGGCAAACTGTCACTGAAAGGTAGATGTTTTTAAAAAAATCTGCCTGAAATTTTATTCTATGATTTTTTAAAGAAATTTTGCAATTTAGGTGCAACAGATTCATAAATTTGATAAAATTTGTTACTTTTCCTCTTCTATTCTTTTATTGTGACAAATTGGATTTAATTTGATTAATTAAAATAATATTCTGATATTTTGTCCACGCAATGAGATAATAAAAAGTAAATAATTACACAGGGTTATTTTTTTATAAATTTTTAAAATGGTCCTCGATTTTTCGAAAAAAATTAAATAACTCGAAAACCGTAAATTTTCGCGGAACATATATTGCGCTCAAAACATGGCTAATGACCTTTCCAATAAGGCCCTATACACCAATGTACTGAATAACCAAAGACCCTGTATGTAACCTTGGTATTAGTGTTTTTTTTTAACTTACTAAGGATTAGTAAGTTTAGGTAAAGTATAGACTAAGGAAGAAGTGAGCCTGTATTACAATCCTACAACAGACACTACAACTGTCAGAGTCAGTTGTAACAATAATAGAAATTCGCTACCACAACCATACCCAATATTCTTCAGAGTAATATCACATTCAAGGAAAATTCTCACAAAAATTCTAATAAAAAAATCTTGTAAATAGGTCATTCTCTCACCTTATCTTTTGAGCTATCTCCATTTTCTTTATTCCATAAGTCTGGCATGAGCTTGTTTTTTCTTTCGATCAGGCTTTTTATTAGTTTACCATACGTAGGAACCATTTCAGGAGAGCCTCCGTTTACTGGCCTGGTATTGGGTGGTTTTGAAGTACTGAATGTACCTGCATGGTCATTGGTGAGGTGAGGACTTCTGGAAGTAATTAGTAGAACATAATTATTACCATTTTAATGATTTATATTTACAAGTTTTTATTTACTTTCACTTGTCTGTTGGCTGTCTGTCTGTCTGTAATCAAATCTTGCAAATTAATAAATTTGATCCACTTCTCGGTTTCCGGTTGTACTGAAATGTTGCTTGCATGTATAAATCTGATGACAATGCAATATAATTATGAAATTATGCTGATCTGATGATGGGGCTGGAAAGTGGCCATAGGCACTCCCTAAATAAACGACGTAACCCTACGAATTTGGGCTCATTTGATTCGTCTTGACGAGTACTAGATGGTAATGATAATAAAAGCTTGTTTTTGAAAAGGATTTTGAAAATTTCACTTGTTTACATTTGAATTAGTTGTTATAGGGTTACCTCCTTCACACTAACAGTTCTAGCAATTTTTTAGGCATGAACAAATATTATGTACAAACAATGTATTTTGAATACTAGGGAGAAATGAGATTTAGAAATCACAATCACAGTAGCCTGTGTTCTGATGTTTAAGAGACTTTGAAGCCAACTTTTAGCCCATCATTCTAGGCCACATCTTTATTAATTACTAGCTGCGCCCAGCGGTTTTACCTGCTGTACAGCTATCTCTATACCAAATTTCAGCTCAATCTGTCTATCTGATTAGGCGTAAAGCAGTAACAAACATACACACTAAAGTTAATACTAATAAACTTAACTTTATTAGTGTGAATTGTGGTTGAATAGCTCTTGATGATGATGATTGTTGCATAACAAACATGAAAGTGAGAAATCAACTTACTCTTGAGGTGGTAAAATGGTGGGTTTATTCTTAGAGAGGTAACCATCAATAGTATTATTTTTTAGCTTAGGTTTAGAGCTCCTCAGACTTAGTCTTCTCGGTACATTTGGATTAGAAGCGGGAGCATATCGTGTTAACATCTGATTTTGCATTTGTTGTGCCATTATTTCATCGTTCTTTAAAGCTTCTAAATACTTTTTGTGGGCATCCTCTTCTTCCTCTTGGATTTTTCTGAAAACAAAAATTATTTCAATAATGTTGCCCACTACTACTATCCACAGTATGGGCTTGTGGCACAATATTGGCTTATGGTAAATAAAAGCGGCCAAGTGCGAGTCGGACTCTCCCATGAAGGGTTCCGTAGCAGCAAGTTACATAACTTGTAAGTTCTTTATTTTTATATTTGAGTTGATTTTTGCTTTTTGGCTACGGAACCCTAAAAAGGACATAATATAGGTTAGGTTCTCTTGATACACACTGCATCACAGTGACAAATTGTCTAACAATTCTTTTGTTAACACATTAATACATAGCATTTTCTGAATAAGAGTTTGACACTGCACTTAACATTGAGATAAAGTGCTGAGAGTGCTGACCCTATCCAAAGCAGGATAAGGCCAGGAAGATGACACACTTGATTTAATATAAGTATCAATATGATAATGATATTTGATTGGTAATTATTATTGACTTATAACCATATCTTTCTCTTAAAATAATTTTCATATCTCATGATTAGGTTCATTACATAATATCCTAACATTAGATTCACTTATTTATTTACATAGTTATCAGCTTTGCAAGTAATTTGTCTGTTTAACTACGTAAAATATGCAGTTTTATATGTCAAGCAAACAGCTGATCACAACAATTACATACTTTATTAAAAACTCAGTCTTCTCTATATGTTTCTGTTCTAGCTGCAATCTTTCATTTCTTAACCTGCTTAACTCTGCTTCATATTCTTTTCTGATCTCTCCAGGGGCACTAAGTCGTAGAGTGGGCTTTTCTGAAAAACGGTTACTTTCGTTTTATATATTCATTTTCTATACGGTCGTATTTCAAACATTTTTATATTGTTTTTACATAAATACTCATTCAAAACAGCAAAGAAAACTTAAAACGCAGCATAAGATACAGTGTCTTCTACAGCAGTAGTTATAAAGAAATTGTACTTTACCTGGTGAAAGAACGATGTCTTCTCCTTTGGTTTTCTGGAGAATTTCATCAGAAAATTTCGTTTGAATAAATTTCCAGAGCTCTACATTCACCAGATTCTTTTGTTTTGTTGTAGTTCTCAGCCAAGATCCGATTCTCAATCGACAGAGGGGACAACACAATGCATTATTTTCTATGCTCCCACTAAAGCAATGGTGGCAGAAGTCATGAAAACATGGTAAAGTAACAGGTTCAACTAAAATTGACTGGCAAATCGAGCAAACAACATCTTTTAAAACTAATTTATCTAATTTCAATAATTTATTTTCTATTTTAGACAGCCGCTTCTTTGACTTGGCCGCCATTTTTTGTAATATTGTTTTTTTTTGTTTGGCAAATTGGCAGTTGACAGCCATTGACAAAATTCGGAATCAAAACTAAAACTTTCTGTACACGGTCATCCCGAAGCGAAGTCAGTAGGTAGTCATAGCGCAGCGTAGCACAGCACAGACGAGAACATTTAATGACATGGGGCATATTAAATTAATCTGCACTCGAATGCAAAAAGCTTCGTAAATTTGATATTGATCCCTCTTATTATGAATGCAGCTGGAAAGTTTTAATTTTAATATCTCAGTTCAAAATAAAAAAATATAATATTCTTGGTCTTCCGATTTAAAAACCGATATTTTCCGTATTTTTTCTGTTTATAATTTGCCTCATTTCTATTGCTAATCGATAAAAAAACATGTGTGCCAACATAAGAAACAAAGAGAAGCCATGTTGATATTTTCTTTCTTTTTTCGTCATGTACCGACTCACATGTATTTGAGAACGAGAAACGATCACGAAAGAAACCACGAGAAATATGGTGGTTACAACAGGATTTTAGATGATGTTCT
The DNA here is from genome assembly GCA_947507615.1 of Hemithea aestivaria. NCBI lineage: Eukaryota > Metazoa > Arthropoda > Insecta > Lepidoptera > Geometridae > Hemithea > Hemithea aestivaria. Next base: position 12,405,144 of record OX382326.1, read on the forward strand.
TTTGTTCTCCATTTGTGGTGAATTTTGACTCATGTTAAAGTGTGCCCTTTGAATCTTGTGAAATAGGAAGAAAAGTGGAAATGTCTTCAATGCATTTCGTTGTTCATCCTTTGCCTGGAACTGAGGATCAGTTGATAGACAGGTAAACACTTTGCCATTTTATCCGACATTTCACATACTCACGGTAGAGCATTTGTATGAAGATTGTAAAAGACCACAGGTCGCCACGTTTTTCTGTAGATACTTGCATTTCTCGCTATTATTATACATACTACGTTATCGGGAATTTTGTAAACCCCTATGGATAATCGACTGCAGGAATGTTTTACTGTCACTCCCCCTTGTAATTAATACGCGGATCTCGTATTCTAGAATAACTGTTTTTCATTATTGTAGAATAAATGCACTATAATAAACAATGCCAAAACTAGATGATATCATAACCATGTATATTATGTAGGTAAGTAGCAAATTCGTAGATAGGTACTTTACGACTAAGGGAAAACCATAAATATAAATAAAAACTACATGACAAAATTTTGTTTAAGATATCACTATTGTTAAAACTGATTGTAATTTGTTATGTGCATCTAATAAATAAATAAATAAAATTTGGTTCTAGAATGCCTATCTTTATTTTAGTTATTTTCACTTGGTAGTTCAGGTAAGATATATCTTTCAAGTACAGAATCACTGGTATTTATAATTGATATCAGAATTAAAGATATTTTTTGTAAACACAGTACCTAAAGGCACTATAATATTGTCGAATTTTGCAACACCTTCAATAGGTTATAGTTAGCACAAATCTTTATGATTGAAGTTAATAAAGTGGCTGGGCAATAGCAGTAGGCCTATAATAATTAATTGTCTACTGCACAGCCTAAAAGGATTTGTAGGACCTATATAAGAGACTGATAATACATACAGTACAAATGGAAGTTATAAACCTACAAACCCGATAACCTGGAACCTTTATTTTAATTCAAGTAAAATTTCTTGACTGCGGAAAACACAACAGCTTTATTTTTGAGGTTGGTTGGAACATGAGTGCTGAAAAACACAAACATTGTGTTTTGTCAAAGGATTTTTGAGTTGCCTGCTTTTATGTTAATTTAATAACATAGGACTTAACCTCTGATTTGCCTCGTAACATTAACATGATTTGTACTCGTCTGTGATGCGAGTGGTTATTTCATTTTGAGAGTTAAAATTGGAATACCAAAAATGGATGCAGATCTATGCTCTGGCAGTTAAGGATAGTGCTGTGGCATATGTTAAGTGTTAAAGTGAAAAATATTAAGTGACAAATAAATATATTTTGTTCATTTAAAAAAAAGGAAGACTTGACCAAAGTTTGACATGCTATTTGCATCTTAAAAATTAAAACCCTTGAGGCAGATGCTTGATATCATATTACTTAATTAATGTGGAAGAGCAACACAAACTGAGTACTGGACTCTGATACAAAAACATGCCACAATAGTCTCAAAATATATAAAAGGAAATAGTGACTGACTGATCTATCAACGCACAGCCTAGACCACTGGACGGATTGGGTTGAAATTTGGAACATAGATAGGTTTTAGACGTAGACCATTATGTTGATAATTAATCTATTATTTACTTACATTATAATTATATTTTAATTTGTTAAATCCTAAAGTGATTAGTCATGTGCTAGACAGATATCATATATTTGCACAATAATATGCAATGTTGTTAAAACTGAATGTATTAATGAATGGTAACAGCAGCATTCCCCATATCCTGGTATTGCAGGTATCCATAGGTCAATATGTGATGGATATCGTCTACTTGTTTTTAAACTAAGTTTGAACAACAAAAAACCCAATATACACCCTTACTCAGTTTATCTACTTCAGGGGTAACTTATAAAGAACACAACATAGTGTTTGAAAAATGATTCAGAGCTATTATGAGCAGAGATTATTGATGCAAAGTGAGCTGGCAGAACAGTGACAAATTAAAAGTATAATTTCCAAGGTGGAGTTTTATGCGTATCTACTGGTGAATATTTAAGTCATTCACCACTCCACTCTCTTGCTCTGCATCAATGGACAGGCAGCCGGAGAGAAAAAATTATTGCAGTCCCTAAAAGAGTCCATTGCCAACAGCAAGTCTGTTCAGAATCATGAGACTGATTGTAGATGGGAGTGGAGCACAGAAAAAAATACTTATATGTATATTTCATTGTATTCAGATACTACTCAAAACTTTACTACTTTAACGAAAATTATATTATTCTTTTTGACTCAAATTCAACATCAATTTTCCATATTTCAGGCTCAAAGAAGTAGCTGAGCGTTGGAACAGATATGGAACTGGCTCGGGATCGTCGTCTCTCAGCGCTCTCCGGGGCGTGCGAGCAGTCGCCGCGGGGCCAGCACATATCGCGTGCCTGTTGGAGGACGGCACGATATGCCGCGCCGCCTTCTCCATCATTCCCGACAGACTGGACCTGAGTAAAGCAGACGCCAGTAAGAACGGAGGGAATGGCGGCGGGGGCAGCGGCGGTGGAGGGACGAGCGGAGGGAAGCAGGGGGGCGGCGGCAGCGGCTGCGGCTCGCGTCAGCAGCCCCGCACCAGAGCTAGGATTATGAGGAATTCTATCCGAGCTACACCTGGATCTCAAGGTAACAACTTAACATTCATGTATGCATCTGTTTGCCCTTCACTCCTAATTTATTGACCCATTTAAATTTTGTCTAAATTTGACAAACAACCAAATGGTCCTCCTGATGATACCAGTGGTATTGTAAATGTGTCTTATGGTTATCAAAAGCAAGCTCCAAATTGGTTAAATATTGTTTTCACTTATGGATCATCAGCCTCAGCTATAAATAGCAGTTCAACTGAGTTCTTTTGGTCATTTATTGAATATTACAGAAGTTAAGGCTAAGTTAACATTGACTTCTAAGAATATTAGAACTAATTTAGTTGCAAATTGTAAGGTAGAGTGATTCATGTTATATCTAGTGTAAAGATTATAATAATTACGCCTGTGATACGATTGACCTACATGGCGTGTCCTAAATTCAAAAGCTAAATCTGAATTTAACAAAACTAATTTGTCTGGGCCATGAAACAGAGTAAACTTGTTATTATTTACAGTCATGCTCTAAGTTTTAGAATAGAAATTAAAATATAAACCCTGCATAATGATGTAAGTTTTGACAGAAGTAAATTAAGGTAGATTGTGTTCAGCTGCATGAGACTTGATCTGACTGAGATGCAGCAAATACGGTAATTTAGCGACGCCCTGCCGCCGATTTCTTTGTTAACTGGACTCTGAATTCCATATTGTAACTAGATTTGGTGGTATAGGCTTCTACCGTGGCTAGTGGATACCCACTGGACGAAACTGTGTAAGTTAAATTTGGGATGAGATTACCCCGCATACTTCTATGACAATACGTCGGTAATTACTGACACCGTGTTGGCATCACCACTACAGTTGCAGACGTCTATAGGCGATGGAAACCTCTTACTATTCTATTATAGGCTACTACTATTTATTACAGGCGCGCGCCGTCTGCTTGTGTGTCAATGTCTAATGCCCGCTCCAGACTCTCGCTATCCGCCACGTAGACCCTCCACGAGGCTTGTTGAATAAAAATGCGAAGAGGAGGGGGCATGAGCGTACCGTCACTCTCGCACTCGCGATCCCTATAGTCTCGTGGACAGTGTGGATCGGACAATTCATAAAAAAGAAGTGTGACCAAATTTCCTATAAATTGTTATAGGCTCAACAAGCAGAGCGACGGGCGTTATTATCGGCGCATCGGGCTCGGGGCGGGTGATGTCGATGCAGGCACCATTCGTTCCCGAGGACCTCGTCTCGCAAGCACAGGTTGTACTACAAGGGAAAAGCAGGAGTCTCATTATTAGGGAACTGCAGGTACGAATGGCTCTTAATATTTAGCAGTGTACCTATATTTTCTAGTTTATCCCAATTGCAGGTACTCTGTAATTTAATATTTTGTATTGTGCATTTCTAAAATTCCAATCATGTGTTGCAATCTGCTTCAATAACTAAAGAAATGTGTACAATAATGAAAGCCAATTCCAACCCAAGATTATGATATACTTGTATACAGAAAAAGTAAGGTAAATTTCAAGGCAGGTCCCTCAATAAATATGCCCTTACGTCATTAAGGTTGATGAGACAATGACGTCGGTTACTCGCCCGAGAGTCGCGCCCACTCTTTGTTGGGGACAGTCTTAACAGCCAAAGTTTTGCTACACATCACTAAAAAAGTTTTTCTATACAAAGCGTCGGACGTAGCCTTGCATACCTTTTATGGGAGGTCAGCGATACATTTACCAATAAAAACTAACAATATCGAATAAACCAAACAACACAGCGTACGAATTTGGACGTAAACTTGGCGGTGAACAACCTGCTGTCGCGCGACGACGAGGAAGGCGAGGAGCCGGAGGGTGGCGAGGGCGGCGACGGCTACGTGCCCGAGGACCTCATCTCACTCCTGGACGGCGGGTTCCACGCCGCGCAGGCCGAGCACTCCGTCATCATCGACGCCGACACCATGTTCTCTGAGGACATCTTCGGGTACGCGGCTATCAGAAGGTACACCTATCAAGCTATGCTCCTCCGCCTCTACTCCAGTAAGACGATCAGATCTCTAGCACGCGCAGCTTACGCCGTTTCCTCATCGATGTTGACGTGTACGCGTAGTTGTTAGATGTAGTCTGCAACGTGAATGTACGCACTGTTATGAGTTTTGTTCTGTACCTATACACGTTTGTTTACCTTATATAACTTTGCAACTTCGAAAGACGCTACGTGTCCTATTTATTTTATTAATTCGAAAGTATGAAATTGGTGTTTGTTACCTCTCCACGCCTAAACGATTTAACCGTTTGAGTTGAAGTTTGGTATAATTTGGTAGCTTAGACTCCTGAATACAAGTTGCGAACTGATAAATGTTACCACGGCACATGTGAACCAGGCTTAATCTAAAACGTCACTTTACAAAAACTAGCGCTGGGATGCCAAGTTATATAGGAAATGCTTCACAAATCCACAACTTATTTAATAGCCCGTATATGGGGCTATACACCTATGCTTCTAGTCCATAGATAAGCTGACATAGTTGCCAAGTTTTGTAAATAGTTTGTGTTGTTTTCTCCAAGAAAAGACGGAAAAATTGCAAAATAAAGTCGGTTGTTGCGTAATATCGGCACACATATCACACGTGAGAGATAAAATTCGCGTCGTGCCTATACATGCCGCTACTTTAATATGGGATTAGAAATGCTCGACGTAAAAGTAATAGCGTATTTGTCACATTACTGCGTCAGTGCAGTGACGATTTAACGGTATAATTTTCTGTTATCGCTAGAACTAACCATGTTGACTATAAAGGCATTTCAAATTAAATTAGAATCGTGGTTTTTGTAAAAGATTATGACATAGCCAGCAGCTCAGACTTAATGAAAACATATATCTACAGCTCAGACTTAATGAAAAATTTGGTCATCACTGATCCCAAAATTACGTTGAATCTAGAACCTAAAGTATTCTAAATGTCTAATCTGATTTTATTTCCGACTATTCGTGGGGTCCCTAGTCGCTTTACATGTATAGTTGTGGGCACGACAAATGAACAAAAATTTATAGAGGTGTTACTAAATAATTACGAACATAAAACACCTAAGCTATGTACGCACTATTACGTTTATGTACGCAATGCCGTCAACCGATTCAATTCGGACTGATGCTAGCCGCAATTAATTACAAACGCGTAATGCAGCAAGCCGTATGGCTAACTGCACGGCGGCTAACCGCTCAGTGCTTACGTAATCTTATTCTGCCTTGTTCTATGCAGTTTTTACCAACATTGTCAGCGATATCACATCTCAAACTGTTTATCTTTCGTGGCCACATCTATCTCTTTATGTTAAGCTAAGCGCAACTACAGCGGGTGGCAACCCATCGCATCGCATTATAAAACCCACTAACACTAAATCACTTTTCTTAATTTATTGAACTAACGTACACTCACTAAAGTACGCTACCAGCACCCCACACCGGGCCGCATTATCTGCCTTTAGTGTGCATTAGTTCATATGCAAATGTTAATGTATGCAAGTGATTGTCACCACTACGCTTAATGTACGCGCGCAATGTTGAAATCTCATAAAAATACTTTTGACGATTGAGAATTTGACACTGCGACAGTGTCCAAAGTGGAGTTGGATATGCGATGTTTAACGGTGCGGCCTGATGTAGTTAGCGCTTTATGATTGGTAAGATGAGTAACTAGTGTCTATGGTACAGTCGTAGTGGCGGCGGCGGCGGCAGTAGCAGCGGTCGCGGAGGTGCCAGTCGCGAGACGAGCTCCGCGTCTCAGGAGCGACCCTCGGAGTTCAGCCGCTGGCGCGATCGCCAGTACTTTGGACCGCGCAGGTGGCTCGAGTCCGCTCTACGTGACACTGCTTGGGATAAGGAAGGAGGTACCTAATATCTAATGATAGTGATAAGGCCGCCCTAAGTGGATCTTAAATATTATAATGTTATTTTTTTAGTTTTAAGTGTTGTGTGCTTTAAATGTTGGTCTCAATAAATAAATAGTAAAGAATTTTATATAATTGTCGCTTTAACAGAGTACGTTTTTAGAAATGGTAAGAGATAATGCTGCCAATATAAAAAACTAGGCGCACCGCTCCAATGCTTCTTACTCAAGAGTCATAAGGTGTTAAGACTCTTCAGTCTTCAGCCCAGTAATTGCACTAGCTAGAGTGCCCTCCTACTCAAACACAGTAATGTTTGCACTGCTCAGAATAACTGGCAACACCACTATTATTGTAAACGTATAGAATAAGCGAATATAACCGCTTACCATCAGGCTGTTTGGTTATGTCGCTAGAATGTAAAAAAAAAATAATAGGACTTAAAAATGAATTTGTTCAAAAGGTGACAACAAGAAGAAGGACTCAGCAATGGCCGCATCCCCGCTGTGGGTATCGGAGGAGCTGGAGTACTGGGACAGTAGCATTCGCTTCACTCACATTGCAGCGACTTACAGTGAACTGGTGGCTATATCCACTCAGGGACAGCTGCATCAGTGGCGGTGGGCCGATGCCCATCCTTATCAACGGAATGACGTGAGTATCATTTGACTTCTTTGTCTCTGGATGACGAGAGCAGTGCATTATTGTGTAGGATTTCGTACCTATTAAAAGCCAAAGTGACGCTGCATCCATTGAAGCGAAACGGTTTGACGGCGTCATGAGCGTGGTAAGAAACCTTCAATAGAATCTCCAGAGCAGAGTTTTATGCAGTTACAGATTAACTTAGGAAGATACACTTCTTTAAAGAGAAATAAACATTGAGGTAAGAGTGAACACAATAGACGATAACACAATAGATTCCAACAGGCCTGAAGTGTTGCTGGATTTACCAGCCTCCGTTATAAGATAAAATAAGATAGGAGGAATAAAATTCTTAGGTAATTTAATCAGTGGTCCAAGAACATACTGGTACATATTTTATTTATTCCAGCCATCCGGGTCGGGCAGTACGTACCACCCCCGCGGCAACTGGCTCGGAATGAGTCCCGGCGAACGCGTACTGAACGTGAGCGCGGCAGGCATCCGTGTGTCCGTGCTCACTGACACTGGACGTATTGCTACATTCCTTGACGAATCTATTGGTATGTATCTTTTAGTTGTACTGATTATGGGCTTCGTTATCTCTTAACATCAGGAGAGCGTCTTGCTCGTTTTTGCATTAAAAAGTTGAACCCATACAGTCGCGGAAAAGGGTCGCGATATTTGTGTTGTTCCTTACCACGCCCGCTTTATACTTATAAGCAACCTGAATACACTTTTAAACATAAGAAATATTCCGTTCAGGATAGTGACTAATCAATATTATCAAATTAATGTTGAAGTTTATTAATATAGGAGCATATCACTTAATAATTGTCAGCCTAAAGTTCTATTTTTTTGTGTCCAGTTTAATACTGCGTGCCAAGTGCCAATCCCTTTTACACTAGGAAACAATTTGCTTAGACAGATGCAATTTAATACTAAACCTTTACTAATCTAATTAATATTTCAACAGCTCACGCGCCCGGTGCGTCTCGCTTGGAGCACCCACTGCAGACGTTTACGGAATTCGGATCTGACAAAGCAATATCGCTGCACGTTTGTTCCCTCTACACCGTCGCTAGATTGGAATCGGGAGCTTTGTATTGGTGGTGAGTATTACATGTTGAACTTTGTACCCACTGAAAACCTTGGTAAATGTGTTGTCACTTAACATCAAGATAAAGCCAATTTTGTCTCGTTTACATAGAATAAATCCTAGTTTAAAAATTATGTTGAAATGGATCATTTGTACAGTCAACTACAAAGAGATTTATCCATGTTAGTCTTACAAAATGAAGGAACTTTTAGTATGCAAAAATTATTTACCCTTCGTGACATTTTCAGTATCCACCAAATCTTATACTATATTCGATTCATTTTAAATGCTATTATTATGTATCACCTAAGAAAAAGTAGTGGGATACATCATTGTTGCATATTAAACGAGTCGATGATAATATAAAGTTTGATTGCTACTAGAAATGTCACGAACCAAGGGTAGTTCATTGTGGCAAATGAAAATTTACTTCATTTTGTAAGCCTAACATGGATACATCTCTTTGTAGTTGACTGTACTATGGTTATGTATATAATATTATTGGAGCTGTGGAATATTTACATGGGACAATCTTCATTCAATTTACGAAATTGTCCTCATAATTTCCAAAAGTTATCAGTAAAATCTTGACCATTCTTGGTTAACATTTAGTCCAACCTAGGCTATAGTGCAAGTTTCACCAATACTGATTCAGGAGTTCTGAAGATATGAATTAAAATGTCTGCTCTGTGTTTAGATACTTATCTACAATATGTTTTAGGGGAGTGTTGCCACTGGAACAGCGCGCTAGATTGTGGGAGAAGCACCGCGCTCGCTCTCGCAAGCAACGCGGTCACTCGTCCACTACCCCGCAAGATCTGCAGGCTGGCCACAGCGTCACTATGAAGAACGCGCCTATGTACCAAACTGGAGCCATTGGTAAGTTTATAAATAGTTTACATTGGCACTTGCCACGACTCGTGAATAGGCGGGTCCATACAGAGCGAGCAGCCTCAACTCACCTCAACTTTGTCAATAACAACATTTTCTGACAAATATGAATATTATCCATATTTGTAGGTTAAATTTATTATGGTCTAATCCTGCTATCTCATGAAGAACAACTTGTCATAAAAATTATAAAATCAAACTAAAAAATGTCACTTACTGCGTCCGATCGCTGAAGCGGAGATATGGGGTTTTTTATTTTTATATGGCCGATTTCCCTTTATTTCTTACAACAATGTAACTCCTCACTCAGGTTTCAACATGTCGACTGGCGTGCCCAAAGTGGGCGTGCTGCAGAACGCAGCTTGGAATCTATCAGACATGTGTCGCTTCAAGCTGCTGGCGGCGCCGCAACCGGACCGATCTGTCTCTGATAAGGACAAGAGGGAACTACAGGTACATCATATTATTATAAGATACGTTGATTATTGCTATAACGTTGGTATCCTTTAGTCGAGAATTCTACTATAGATGTGAAAGTATGGATGTCTGTGTGTGTGTGGGTCTGTTCAAACCAACCTAAACGGCTGAACTGATAAGAGTTCAAAATTTGTATAACTTACAATATTGTGTGAGTTAAACATAGAAGTACTCATTCAATAATCCATGGCTCTATTGGCTGTTAACATCTCACCTTTTTTTGTACAAGGGGTATTGCGTTTTATTCAGTCCAGTGTCTCCCAGGGCTCAGGGGTTGTGTGGGAATCAGCTAGCTGGCGGGAGTGCAAGGGAAGGAGTATTCCAGCTGTTAATGTTTTATTATTATAAACATCTACCTAACCCAACATTCCGTTTGCCAGAATCAGTCCCCACTGACGGTGTCATCAGTGAAGGCGTCGTCCTCAAGCAGCAGCAGCAAGGACGGCGGCAAGGACAGCAACAAGGACATGGCTGACAGGCTCGATATGCCCCCACCGCCCAGCCCGGCCTCGTCAACTTGCAGCGACACTAGCACTTCTCACAGTCAGTATACTACTATACTCATTTACAAGGTCCTGGGGGTATTCTAATGACGAAATAATTAGTATAACACAAAAACTCCGCTGCTCTAGAGCTTTTATTAGTGGACCTTTTATTTAGCTTACGGAAAAGATTAACAGGGTTTATGAGATGACACTACAATTTTACTGTAAGGGGGTTGTAGTTTTGACATTACTCTGGGGTCCCGCTAAAACCCATACGCCGCTCTACAAAGGTAATGGTTTGGTTTGCTCTTTTGTTAGAGAAAGTTATGCTCAATAAATGTATTAGCTTGCCTATGAATTTCAAAAAAGAAGCCAGGAAACTTTATTCTCTAATGACTTAGTAAATCGAAATAGGGCTTTGATTTTAATCATTCGTGTTTTTATAGAACGTGCCAAACGCGTAACAGTGCGCGGCGAAGAAGGCTCATCCAACGACGGATCAAAGCGCGACGAAGAAGAATGGCCGCTCAAAGAGGTCGTGTTTCTAGAGGACGTGAAGAGCGTGCCACTAGGACGTGTGTTGAAAGTTGACGGAGCGTACGCGGCCGTGCGTTTCCCTACCATAGGAAAAGACGGGAAGGAAGTCGTTCCATCCTCGGCAGATGATTGGACGGCGTTGTTACAAGACTGTAGACTCGTTCGTAAAGACGATCTTGTTGGAGTGAAGTGGGGTGCGGGCGGGGCGGCCGGCCCTCGTGGACCGGATTGCATGCAGCGCTCGCCCAGGAAGATTGCCTTGCCTGCTGATGTACAAGTCGTTACCATTGCAGTAAGTACCATTTGAATATTGATTGATATACCTGTCATTAAATTAGACTTGTCATTAAATGAGAACTTTTCAAAACCCTTGCTGACGAGGGTCTGATGATGGACCATGAGGTAGGTGCCTAGGTCTCATCAATTCGAATGTAATGAGCCCAAACTCGCCGGTTTTACTAATAGCCATTGAAGAGTTCCAGTAGACACCTCCTGACTCATCAGATTTCTAAACATTTGCAAAATTTTATTATGGTACGACAACCAGAAGTTGGTCAAATTTTATTTGCAAGTTTTTTTACCGACTTTGTATGGAAAACTAATATATGAAAACTATAAGCGTCTTAAAAATAGACCATGTTTCGAAGCTCGTAGCTGGATAGCGGTTGCAGATTGATAAAAAGTGTAAACGTCAAAGTTGTAGAGATTTTTATTAGGTTTCATAATGTAGTACAACAAAATATCGTACGACGCACAGTTTTTGACATATAAGCAAAACAATCTAAAAATGGGACCTTCTTCGCCCCCACCCACCTTGGGCTCACCTTGGAGGGGTGGGGACTTTTGGTATGTTTATCTCCTAACTAGTCCAAAAAAAGTTCCCAAGTTAGTTTTTCTGCTTTCGACTTTTCCCATCCACAATACTTCTTTTACTGGACTATGTAGAATCTGGTTATTTTTATAACAGGTGGACAGTCGCGGCGTGCACGCAGTGGTCCGTCGTGCGGGCGGCACGCTCGCCTACGCGGTGTACGCAGTGGGCACCACTCGTGCTCTCACTGACAGCGTGTTCCCCACCGACAATAACGCACTGCTCGGACATTCTAACGGACAGAACATACATCTGGCTACGGCTGCTGAGGTAAGTTTATGTTTACTATTTAATCTCTGTCTGTTTTCTGTTGTGGTTGGTCTTTTGCTCACTTTAGATACTGATACCGTGTCTTGTCTATTCATAGGTAAATCATCCAAAATTGTAAAATGCCAGAGTTTTGGTTGTGAAATTTATTTTCAAGGATCCAAGCTAATCCAGCTTGATTCGAGATTTGTATCTATGTATTGAGTTCGAGAGACGTATTTCTAAACATTTCACGCGTGCAAATAGGTGGCGGCCGTTTGTGAAAAGGAAAACTATCCCATTCGGCTGCGACATATACGCGTCAATACAGCTGAATGAGAAATGAAGGAACCTGAATTAGTTTATTTAGTTTCCTTTAAGTCGACTCAGATGGAATGGAGAAAGACTCCGTAACAAAAATATATGTTTGTAACCTAACTTAAAGACTGTATTTCTTCTTAGGGAAGTGAGCCAGTAGTAGTAATGCTAGACGGCAACAGCGCTATGTACCCAGTGGCCCGCGACTGCGTGGGCATGGTGCGTGAACCGCCGCCGTTGAACTTGCCTCCCGCGAGGGCTCTGGCCGCGCACGCGCTCCCGTTGCAGCCGCATGGAGCTCATCATTCACACCACACGGCACTCAAGTCACAGGTAAGCTGCATAGAATTATTCTCTCTTAGATTGACAAGAATAAATAGAGTGAAAACTTTAGGAGAACTTCAGAACACAGACAGAAGGACCTCTGACCACTGATAGAAGGAGGTTCTTCTATCTACTATAGATTGTGTAAATCGACATTTGAAGTCAGGAATTGATTAATCTTACTAATATTATAAACGTGAAAGTTTGTATGAATATGTTTGTTACTCTTCACGCCTAAACGGGTGGACTGATTGAGTTGGAATTTGGTATATAAATAGCTTAGACTCTGGATTAACACATAGGCTACAAGTACAACGGGTAAAACCTCTGGGCACAATTATAACAAAAATATATCTTTCTGTTAACTTTTCGCATTCTTGCGTAGACAAGTTATATTTTCATTATATCCATAGTTATAATGATGATGACCATTTAAAATGTGTTTATTATCAGGTGGCGTTGATAATAATGGTCCCTGAGCCACAGCTGATGATGCCGAGGGTATTACGCTGCGATTTGGATGGAGTGCGTCAATTGCTGCACCAACTTGAATCTGACACTACCAGTAAGTTTATTTCATACTCATAAAATAAAAAGCAATTTATTGACAGTAAAACAGCAAAAAAAAATACACATGAAAAAAAGCATACACAATTTGAACAATTCTATTGTCAAATGGGATAGACTCAGCTTTGTGCGGCACAGGGAGAAACGACCAATAAACCTTTTCTGTTTATGATGAAGATAAATGACTCTCTACAACTATATCTCTCCCACTTTCTCTATTCTTCTCTCCGGGAAAAGGCTCTCCCTCTCACTCTCTTCTCTTCTTACTTTCATATAAAGGACGTGTTCTGGATGTTGGATTTCATATTTGCTTCCTTTTCAGAGCAACAAATAGTGTCGATTCTACAAGAGAGATGTGACGGCAACAGAAATATACTACACGCTTGCGTTCACATGTGCGCACCTACTTCCAACAAGGAACCAGACTTAGGTACATTATCTAATACATTTGAAACGAATATTAGGATTCAGTTTACTAGTACACGATTGTACTTAATAGTGGTTTTTACCGTGCATCTCAAAGTCGCCATCAATAATTATAAGATTGGATCTGTCATTCTGATGTAATAAAGTTTTCATCTTGTTTTATCTAGACACGCGGTAGCGGGTCAAGCCAAGTTCAAGCAAAAGAACTGGCGGGTAGCACCGTGTGTTATATAAATAAATACGTATAGGTACTTGCTTACTTTAGTAAGCAACGCAGTTTGCGTGTAGCAACATTCTGAAAACTGGAAAATACATACATATAAAGTTGCGACGATTAACGATATACTCTTCAGTTTGCTGCGAGGGAAACTCTTCATATGTAATACTAGCTTGTGCTGACAAAATCCTTTTTTAGCGGAGGTCCAGTGTCGTAAAATGTATCTGTATTCCAAATTTGAACCCAATCCGCTCAGTGTTTTGAGCTGTGCGTTGACAGATCAGTCAGTCACTCTTTCCTTTTAAATATTTTGATGTTCCTATTTTGAATAATACAAATTTTATTTGTACAGTAGAAAACGCAACGACTCAAGCGCCGGCGAGCGGTGCGTCAGGCGCGGCGGGGACCGGCGCCGGCGCAGCTGACGAGTCCGTGCCTGCAATATCCTGGCCGCCTGAGACTTTCGAGACTTCCGGTGATGAAGACAGCCTTATGGGACTTACTAACAATGGGTATGATCAACTAATATGTATTTAAATTTAGTGTACTTGTACACAGCTTAATTTGTCGCATCTCTTTTGATCTCTAGATTGTCATTAGAATAGTAATGCTTCTGGAAAATATTACAGATAAGTACTACAGGGATTTTTTGATTATAACTTTTTCTCTGGCAGTAGCTAAAATGGTGTAAAAAGATGTTCTTGATTGAGATGTAGTATTGCTCAATACTACATTTATTTGTAAAAAAAAGGCATAATATTGCTAAAGAACAGAAAACTATCTCACTTGTATAAACGCGTAATTCGGCGTAATTGACAACTGTTAACTTCACTTTTTAATGAAAGTCTTGTCTTTCTATTTTAATGTCCTTTACAATTTTTCTTCATTCTTCTCTAATTTGATATAATTTTCTAGCAAAATGTCGAATAGTGGTGCAAACAGCGGTGGCCCAGTGAGTGCGGACCCAGCTGAGAGACGAGCCAATGCTTTGGCCGCACTACGAGCTCTGTGTGAGAGTCCTGTACTACAACCTTACCTCATGCAACTTCTTACTTCCAAGTGAGTATTTATTAGAATGAATTTTGTGTCAGTGATAAGAACATTAAATATTTGTGGTACTCTTGAAGGTTTTGACAGGGGATGCTAGGGGCTATCCTGCATCTACTAAATTAACTGAATGATTTTCATAATTTGGAAGAGTTTCTAGAAATAAAATACCTGAGCATTTGAGATTCCATAACTTGTGTCTTTGACGATATTGTTGCCTAGTATTTGATATTCAACAACTAGGCAATACTGTCACTGTTATTGGCTGGCGTCTTCAGACGACGACCAAGCTGTAACCAAATTGTAATTTGCCACAAATAAAGCTTTTTCTTTCCTTCATTATTATTAGCCATGGTCGTTCCACTGCAGGGCAAAGGCGGCCTCTTTCATGCGATAAGAAAAACACTCAAAATGATAACTTTTTTTCCCAGGGATGGTATGGGTCAAACTCCACTGATGGCCGCAGTCGCCGAGCGTGCATACCGCGCCGCTCTAGTAATACTCGACGCGATCCGAGCGTGCCCCGACACCGACGACACAACGCGAGCGGCCGCCATCTTCCCGCCCAACGCTCACCCCGACCATTCACCGCTGCTCGTGCTGTGTTGTAACGACACTTGCAGCTTCACTTGGACCGGACAGGAGCATATCAACCAGGTAACTAATATATTTAAAATTTGTCTGAGCGTTCGGTTGAAGTGACTGGTGACCACAGGGCTGACAGCTACCTCGGACAGCGCATCAGTATTGCCATCTAGAGAGGTAACGCTGCGAGCATTCTGGGAACAATGCCGCGGGGGCCCTTTTTAGATTTAGTTTCATTTATTTATTTATTATAATATTAGTTAGATAGTTTAGTTTTTTATTTATGTGTGAATATATAGAATTTAGTTAAAATATTTAAGAATAACATTAATAAGCAATGATATTTGTACTGAGATCTTGACAAATACAGGATTAAGCTAAGATATGGGCCGCACCGCATCATGAAATAAATCTGCCTGTGTATACATTTTATATGAACTAACATTCATTAAGCTTTCAATGGCAACTGTGCTGATACAAATACGCGAGCATTGGAAGTATTCTCAAGTAATTTTCAAATTTCTCTTATTTATAACATACATTAATGTTGATCCATATTTGATTCCAGTTATTCTGAATGTTATTTTTCCTTTTTAGGACATATTCGAGTGCAAGACTTGCGGACTAACTGGATCGCTCTGCTGCTGTACGGAATGTGCTAAGGTACATAACCTTTTCTCCTTCGAATTATGTTTTCTGCTGTAAAAATGAGTCCTTAAATTGCTATCCCACTGGGTGTTAATCTTTTAGTTGCTATCTTTCAGCAGCGTAACAATCATTAGTTTGGCATTAAGATGTCGCCAAATGGGATAGCAGCTTTGTGAGACTATGACATTTCTTGCTCATTTATAGTTGTTAAATTAACACATGTATTGTATTGTAGGTGTGCCACAAAGGTCACGATTGCAAGTTGAAGCGTACATCGCCGACAGCGTACTGCGACTGTTGGGAGAAGTGTCGGTGCAAGGCGCTGGTGGGCGGCAACTGGGCCGCGCGCTGCGACCTGCTCGCCAGGCTCGCTAGGGACACGCATTTGGCTACGCACTTCAACTCTAGGTAAGAAGATAAGGCAATGGTCCTAATGAACTTTGAAACATTAATTATTTTCATACCAGAAATCTATAGTTTTTTGTTGTTATTTTTACTTATATTCCATTAAAATCAAGAAAAGTGTATCATGAATTCATCTTTCGTCATGAAATACACTTTTCTTGTTTTTGATGGAATATAAGTATATATCTTCTACTTTTAAATAATGTTTTATTAGCTATCAGAAGCAGGTCTCTTTAAAAATAAATACAAACGGCATTAGCCCTAACTAATTTTAGTTACAAGGATATTTAATTGACATTTTAACACCGAATTAAACAAAATAATGACAGAGGGTAGCGACAAGGAATCTGCACCGAACGAAGTCTAACAAGAATGACTTGCCGCTCAGCTCCCACCCGCTTATATTTAGTACCGAAAATAAATTGGTGACTAGTCAATCGTCCAACAGTTTATTATTTGTTTCAATGTAACTCCTAATATTTTAGGTCCTTCATTTACAACTCCATTACTACTAGTAAATCTAGCTTACAATTGAGAAAGTAGTTCAACATCATATAATTTCCAGGGGCGAATCGATCCTGCTGTTCCTGGTGCAAACAGTGGGTCGTCAAGCCGTGGAGCAGCGGCAGTTTAGAGCGGGCGGCGGCCGCGGTCGCGGGCCCAGGAAACAACCCGGCTCTGACGCCGAAGTTGACGCGCCCGACCACGACTTGGAACCCCCTAGGTTCTCTAGGCGAGCCTTACAGCATTTGCTTGGTGAGTTCATTATTTATTACATTGTAACTGATTGTGGTCTGTGGTGAAAAGTACACTGTGTGTTATACAGAGTCTAGCTCAATTGATTCTGTTTTTTAGGTGTGAAAGGGTACCCAAAGTAGACCCACCTCATATTTTTAAACTAATGTGATATTTTAGATATATCATATTTTTTAACTAAGCTCTTGAATACCTTGATTTGTTTATTGATATTAAATCCCAGTTTTTTCCACACGGAAAAAACTTAGAACTCACTCATGTTTATGCATTTTTGTATGGAAAGCTTTGTTTATATTTTAGTAAACAAGAGAGCCAGAAGGAAATTTTGTGCATGTCACAAAAATCCAATCCCTCTGGCCTCTTAGCTGAGCGAGCTGTGCACTTTTCTGTGTTTCAATTGCTAATAATTATCCTGAAACTCACATTCGACAATCGATTCTCGCAAACACAATAGCAACAAGAAATATCCGAAACTTTCATTAAGTTCATTTCGACTTGTGCGGATATGTACCATAATATCTTTGAAAGGTTTTTTTCATAATGTTTTATGTGTTCAGGTGATTGGCCAGCAGTAGAGGCGGCGATGATGTGCGGCGCCAACTCCAGCGATTCTGAAAATCCCAACAACACCAATCAGTCCGGGACTACTTTGCTGGACAAATTCACTCATGCTCTTGTCGTCAAGTGCACTAATGAGGTAAATGTTTGAATATTATGGTAAAACATTCTTAGAGGGATTAATATTTGCAAAAACAGCAGAGGATTCACAAAAAAAAACATTTAACCAAGATATGTTATCAGATATGTAATCATTAGACCAGGAACATGATTTCTGGCATCCTATGGGACATCCTCGTCGAAGAACGAAAACAAATCAAAGAAACAACTTGACTTTACACGGAAATAACCTTAAATCAAATTTTACGTTCCTACAATCCTTACATTTGTTGTATTTTCAGATGTTAGACACGCTACTAAATACCCTTATTCGTGAGCAACAAAACGACTCTATCCCCGGCCGACCGGAGAGAGCTCGAGAAGTGGCTCGCCGTTTCGTACGATCTGTCGCTAGGATCTTCATCATATTCAGCATTGAAATGGCTCCTGGAGCTGCTAAGAAGAAAGGGTGAGTTTTGAAATCGATTTCTTACCTGAATTTTTAGAAGCCAAAGAACTCTACCATAGGCCCTTAAAGATATTGGGTTTTATTCTGGAATATATTTTTGACCCATTATTTTTACAATTGTCCTATGTCTTTCGACTTTTGCATTCAGCATCTGATCATTGAGGATGGGCCATTCGACCCGATGTGGATTAATAACTAATATTTCTGTCAGAATAGAGCCTAATAGTAAAAAATAATAATTCAATCGTGAATTGTTTAAGTACTACAGACAGCGCGCTAAAGAGCTCATTGATTCGGCTTACTATTACTACATTAAGCAGACAGAGGCGAATATAAAAACGGATCCTAAATCCTTTTGGAAATATGTGAAGGATCAGCAGGCTTCTAGGTCGTCATGTACTGAATTTATATATGATGGCAAAACCGTGTCGGGAGTAGATGCGGCAAATGCGTTTGCATCTTATTTTAGCTCAGTTTTTCTGCCACATAAACACATCCTATCCGCATTGGAAGCAGAGCGTCAATCAGCCAGCTCCTTCTGTTCTTCACGGGTATCGATAGACTGCATAGATTCAACTGACTTAGCACTTTCGATCAGGAAACTTAAAGCTCACTCAGCTATTGGCCCAGATGGAATTCCGGCATTTATTCTTAAAGATTGTTCATCGGCCCTCGAAGAGCCACTACTATATCTATATAATCTAGCTTTATCTACATCTGTGTATCCTAGTATATGGAAAGTATCTCGGGTATCTCCTATTCCCAAGGGGGGCTCTCGGTCATCCGTAGAGAATTATAGGCCCATAGCGGTTCTGTCGGCATTCGGCAAAGTATTTGAATCAATACTCAACCGTTACATCACGAGGCAGGTTCGGACCCAGCTATCGGATTGTCAGCACGGCTTTACATCGGGAAAGTCTACAGTCACAAATCACATCAACTTTGTCGACTATGCGGCCCACGAGATGGATCGAAATAAGCAAGTTGATACAGCCTATTTCGACTTTAAAAAAGCGTTCGACCGAGTTCATAACGACGTCTTGTTGGTTAAGTTTGCAGCTGCTGGTTTTACACCGAAACTCTTACAGTTATTTTGTAGTTATTTCACTAATAGGGAACAGTATGTGCAAGTATCTGGCTTTCAATCCGAGCGCTATCCGACTTGTTCTGGAGTCAGTCAGGGAAGTACATTGGGTCCAACCCAGTTCCTGATTATGATTAATGATTTGCCGAAGGTCGTCAGGACAGCTAAATGCCTCATGTTTGCCGATGACCTAAAGCTCTGCTTGGGTGTGGGTGACGCACGAGACTGCGATGCACTACAGGCTGATATTGATAATGTGGTGCGATGGGGACAAGAGAATCACTTAGAATTCAATACTTCTAAATGTAAAATAATTTCTTTTACTAGATCACGCGCACCCATCCAACACAATTATCACATGGCCGGTGCCAGTCTGGAGCGTGTCTCTGAAGTACTTGACCTTGGAGTGACACTAGATATAAAACTGACTTTTAATACTCATATCATAAAGATTTGCAAAAAAGCTTTTCAATCGTTAGGCTTTGTCATGCGGCAGTCATCAAATTTTCAGAACAGAAATGCTATAATAACTCTATATTATGCGTTTGTGCGTAGTAGATTAGAATACAATGCGGTGATTTGGGATCCACACGAAGCTAAATATACCATTATGTTAGAAAGAGTGCAGCGTAAGTTTGCTCGCTTTCTGTATAAGAAACTGTATGGATATTATCCGTTTTTGTATCCGTCTTTGTTCGTCGCTGGAATGGTAGGCATAAATACTCTCGAGTTAAGGCGTAAATGCGCGTTACTTACTCACTATTACCTGCTACTTAACGGCAAAATAGATAATCCGACTGCTTTAGCTCGCTGTCATTTGTTTACGCCGGACCGCATTCAACGCTTGTGTGCATTACGCATGTTCATGGTCCCTATGGCTATGACTAATACTTCATACTTTGCTCCTACCGCTCAAGCTCTGCGTCTACTCAACGCCTTGATCACACAAAATGATCTAGACATATTTTATACTACTGTTAAACAATTTTTAGATATGAGTGTTACTTTCTTCAGTCAATTGTAACATATCTTGTACTGCATGCTTCTAGATATTATTATAATCAATGTACCTAGTGTATTTTAGCTTGTAACGCGCCTTGGATCTATTCTGTAAGCGTAACAAGCATCTGAAGTTAAATAAATAAATAAATAAATAAGCTTTTAGAAAGAATTTGAATAGAAGTAGGTACACTTTATACAATCCTAACAAACGGATGTTAATAGTACGTTTTTTTATTCCCAGGCCGCTTTCAATAACATCGTCACTGGTCCGTTGCCGGCGCGTATTCGCTGCGCTCGTGGCCCTCGCAGTAGAAGAACTAGTGGAAGCAGCGGACTCGTTGCTAGCTCCAGTGCGACTCGGCGTCGTCCGACCCACGGCGCCCTTCCCTCTTGCCACTACTTACGTAGACCTTGTCAATGGCAGCGAGGATCTGTTTGGAGTCGAGCCACTGTCTACTGGACATTCGAGACTGTCACATGCGCGCAGGTATGTTATAATTTGTTTCTCGCTGTTCCAGCTCACATATCTAATTGAATTTTTGCCCAATTACTGATTTAGTGTTTTGATATTGAAATGATTACAAAAGCCAACTCAAAAAGCTAAATAAATGCATGGTTCACTTTTGATAAACTATCATGCCTGTCGATATCTTTCGACAGCCTACATACATTCGGCTATAGAAAGATAATAAAGTTTACAATAACAAGAAAAACCATTGTTTAGTGGTGACAATTGTCTAGCAGTTAACTTTAATGTGTGTGAATCCTGATACCTCTTTTACACTTGTTCAGCTGTCGACACTTGAAATATCCTTTCATCAAAGCAATCTCATTCACAGGGAATCAACAGTCGGTGGAGGTCGCAGCAACGCCGGCGGCGGTACATCGATGGGCAGTTCCACCCTCGTTCCCGACCGGTCGTCCACTCCAGTGGCCACTGAGTACGCGGACGATGTGGCCGGGGAGGCGCTCGGTGGAGACGATGATGCTTCGGAGACTGACGACCCAGGCGCACCACCGCCCGTGTTGCCCACTGATCAACACCATGACGACGCTATGCCTGACCGGTGAGTGTTAGATGTAACTATGTCTTGTGCGGGGACATAATTTGAAGGTTTTATTATAATAACCTTCAACTCATGTCCCCCTCTTTTCACTCTTTTTTTCTTGTTTTTATTGCTATACACTTTTAGCTATATTTATATAAATAACTAAAAAAAAAACATTTATATAGTTATAAATGTATAGCTCCTGATTTTTGAATAGAGTGATGGGCCTAGTGATCAGTGTTGGACTTTTTTTGTTAAAAGCAAATTTAATACATTATGTTGTAACTAAGAGATAAATTTAATATTTTCTTACAGGCCACTTTTAAGAATATTCAAGCTTTTAAATGCTAAGAAGTTAGCTTTGCAACATGGCTAGTTTTCGTCTTTTGACTTGAAAATGATCAAAATATAAAACTTATTGACTTACCACTGTTTAAACCATTATATTATTGGACTGCTTGATTTACTTGATAAAACAAATTACTAATTAAAATGTCGTGTATACAGAGGCCAAGAGCAACACGTAGTAGTCGAGAACGGTCAAGAAAGGACTGAAGGTGGAGAAAGTGAGAGTGAACTGGATCTCCTGGCTGAAGTGGAGACTGAGAGTGACTCCGACGATCAAGACAACGCTGAGTCAGCGCAACGCAGCGTGCAGACTGGCGCTACACAGGGATCTGATGCTGGTATGAATTAAATGTAGCTTTAACAACTAATTTCCTAGTTAAGTTAGCCTATATCTTGGATATTAAAAGGGCTTACATTCCTCTGCAGGACAAAGAGGAATGTTGGACACCAATATACAAACAAATGGCCTGCCTGATGGCCAGTAGTTACCGACGTCTATAGACGTCTGCAACCTCAGTAATATTGCTGACGAGGTATCTTCATGCCCACGTATTGTCGGTCAAGTAGAGTAAATCCTCAGCTTCACTGAAATTCATACGGAACACGGTCGTAATAATTGCTCAGCGACATGGTTTTGTCCAGTGGGTGGTATCTTGCCACGGCTGAAGTCACCACCATTATGACCAGTTCAAACTAAAAATGATAATTATTATTTATTATTCAGCAAAGCTGGGATTAACTTAATGCTACAAAGCATTTTCTGCCAGTTCTAATTGTCTTGGTTGTGTAGGTATAGCATCACTACTTTTATATCCGGAAGACGAGAGCGGCGACTCTACGCAGCCAGAAGACGAGGACTCGGAAGCGGGCGAGACGGACGAGCAGGACGCCGAGCCGGACGCGCCGCTGCACGACGGTGAGCCGCTGGAGCGCCGCGCCGCGCCCCCGCCGAGACCCAACCTCGCACCGCACTCCATGCAGTGGGCTATACGGTAAACACTACTAATCCTGCTTCATAAGTTTACTGACGTGGCTGAGAGGATAAGAAGTAAAAATCCCAGTTGAGTTATTGAGGCTAGATCCTGCCTAAAGTCATGTATGGTTGCAAAACTCGCCAAGAATGTGTGCAGTTTATTTAATGTAATGAAGCTGGTATATGGAATTAGGGTATCTGACCGAGAATTATAGTGTCTTGTTAGCATGTCCTATCTCCAACCAACACTTACGCCACTTAACCACCTGTTTTATTCTTTGATTTGACTGGAAGAGGAAGATTAGAGGTTTACTCTAAGCTAAGGGACTGACGGTAAGGGTAGTGTGGGACCTGTACAAAAAAAACTCCGCAATCAGCCCTCCACCATATCGGGGAGAGACAAGGTTGCGGTAACTCACCAACACAGAATTACTGTGGCAACCTCGTCCATACAATAGTCAATAGGCACATTATTACTATGTAAACAAACGACTACAAACTCACGGAAATAATGGTCGAAACTAGGCTCGACCCTGGGTTTCGGACAATTACGATGTCCTTCATCAGGAGCTCACGCCTCTCGGTCGCGACGCGTGGTGAGTTTGTAGTCGTTTGTCTACATAGTAATATGGATAACACTCACGTTAGTTTTCAAAAACGCATAATAGGCACATTATTGCAAAACATCTAGAATCAAGACTAATGTTATCTATGTGGATAATGAAGTAGGCTACGCATTTACATTAGTTATATTATTATGTTGTTTTTGTAAGCTGTAGTGTTTAGTTGTCAATTGTCCCAAATAAACTAAATAAATAAATAAATGTTATAATAATATCCATACAGTTCCCGCGAGACGGGTCGCGGCACGAGCAGCAGCACGAGCGGCGTGCGGCTGACTGGCAGCTCGTCGCTGGTGTTCATCGACCCCGCCTCGCTGCGCCGCTCCGCCGCTGCCGCAGCCGCTGCCGGCGCACACGACCCTCATTCCACCTCCACCACGGCCGCCTGCCTCGCCAGGGCCTTTGGTTAGTTTTACATTATAGCTGTTTTAGCCGGAAACCCACTAGCGAGCCGTAACCGTAACCTTTGCAGGTACGTACCTGCTGCAGGTTTGTAACGGTTACGATTGGGGCTCGCTAGTGAGTATCTGGCTTTATAGTGCAATTAAGACGTTGACTGAGTAACAGTTGTGTTTTTGAGGTCGAAACGTGAGTGCTGAAAAACAAACTTTGTTTTGTCAAAGGATTTTTCTATACCAAATTAATTTCAGGCCCTTGAGATAGTTCTATAAAACGCCGCTGTAGCCATGGTTTTTAAACTACAATAAGTTAACCCAGTCAGTTCAATAGATATGACGTGAAAATATGTATATCAAATGTTACTCAAACTGACCAAAATGCTGGGGTATATTTGGCCCAACGTATAAGTATTGCCATTCAACGTGGCAATGCTGCCAGCATTTTGGGCACTCTGCCATCTGACAGTGGTTTGGAGCACTTTGATTTTCTGTAGATTGGCTTGTGGCCGATCTGTGGTTAATAAAAGTGTTCTCAACTGCTGTAGTAGCTGTAGTATTGTTAGTTTGTTTTTCTCAATATAGGCATTCAATGTTATTTGTTACATATTGACCACATAAGCTGTGCAAGGATGTTATTATAGATCCAAGCTCTTCTTAACTGTGAAGAAGTAGATTTACTACCAGCATAATATGACACATTTATTTATTGTATTGACGACTGATTTAGCTTTTTATAGGTGGCTCATTACTTCCAATAATATTAGTCATGAGTCATGTACAATGCATAGCAATTGCTTATTCCATTGATCTTTCCACCAGGTATCGTAATCCGTCAAATAGCGGATCTCCTGTGGGAGTATGAGCGCGTGACCATCCCTCCACCGCGAATGGTCCCGCTGTCTTACCGCGAGGCGTTGAGGCTGCAGTGTTACTTGGAGAGACAGCTCAAACCTACCTGGGACTGGCTCGTTACCGTCATGGATGCTACTGAAGCTCAGCTGAGGTATTTGTACTGATTTGTATCATTTTTGGCGTTTCATTTGTGTTCTTTGAATCTTGTCAATCTCATCCAAAGTTTGTATGTCCAGTACAAATCTTGAAACTCAATTTTAAGGCAGTCAAAGATTTTGCTGATTTCTTATGCGATTACACTATGTAACTTTCAACTTAACACAAAATAATGCATAAAAATGTCACAGTACTCGGTATGATTAGCGATATACAGTAGGCCTCAGACTGTCATAGAACAACGCTTCACAACAATGTCTTTAAAATTTAAAATGTATGTGTATTGTTCAGATTCGGCGCATCCCTAACATCGAACAACGCTAGCACTACAACAGAGAGCGCCCGATCGAGTGCCCCCGCAACGAGACGCACCACCTCCATAGCCTCACCAGCCACCAGAATCATTGGCTTTTCCGAGGCGCCTAGATCCAGAGATCGTGATCAAGGTAAACTACCTACCAAGATGTCTTTGAATATAATTGAATGGGTATTTTTAGTAAAATGATTAGATCTTGCTCGAAGACTTAATAAAATGTTCTTTAACATTTTCAATATGGTTTTCTCACTTTAAAAAATCATATAAATATTATAATCATATATATATTGATTTGTGATTTTTCTGGCAACCCCAGCTCAAGTGTCAATACTGTTTTCAAATCGTGTCCGTGTTTTTGCCGAAAAATAAATCAAAACCCGCGTAAAACACCGCGAAAGTGCGAAAATCCTAAAATTCGGAGTGCAGTGCTAGTGTAAACATGTAGCCAACCACTAGGATAACGATTTGTGCGAAATCTGATGGTGAAAAGTGATAGTCATCTTCAGTTAACGAGAAAAGTATTGCCAGAATAAACTAATCCCATCAAAAACATAAATGTGAAAAGAGAGCCAAGTTCAATATTACGATGTATGTATGTACTCATAGTTACCTATGATTTGGTAGTTGTCTTCAACGACAAAAGAAGTGAGATCTAAATGTGTGCCAAGTTCAATGGTCAGTCCTGAAAAATATTTACAACATAAAATATTTTATTACAACTTAAAAGATTATTTCTTCTTATCACTTAGAATTAATATTATTTTGAAGCCTAAAGACTGACTTGGCCAGTTCTCATAATATACTAGGTAGGTACTCTCTTAACTTTATCTTGATCACTATTAAACGCACTTAATGCTAATTAGTGCGCCACCGTCTTTTATCGTGTAAATTAGTCCCCTCCATCCATTGGTTGTCTGGAAGAAATCGCTCTTTAACGATAAGACCGCCACTTGTACATTGTAATTTTTAATTTTAATTATGTACTTATGTATTTTCTGTAACATTATGTGGTGTACAATAAAGTATCTATTGTCTTATCTTAATGATACTTCGTCGTATGGTACCCATGAGAACTAGCCAAGTCAAACTTTGCGCTTCAAAATAATATTAATTCTAAGTGATAAGAAGAAATAATCTTTTAAGTTGTAATAAAATATTTTATGTTGTAAATATTTTTCAGGACTGACCATTGAACTTGGCACACATTTAGATCTCACTTCTTTTGTCGTTGAAGTCAACTACCAAATCATAGGTAACTATGAGTACATACATACATCGTAATATTGAACTTGGCTCTCTTTTCACATTTATGTTTTTGATGGGATATCATTGCTTTTTGTACAGTACTTTTTAGTATGTAATAGGTTTAAGACACCCAGTCATAATAAGATTAATACCAAATGATTATTTTATTGCACCTCCCCCCACCCCACTGCTCCTGGCACGGCCGTCGCACCGCGGCCCGTGAGCCTCGCCGTGCTTCGATATACCTATAGGTACACTTATAATTAATTTAGTAGGTACTTATTTATATAGGTATAGCATTTTTGTGCACTATTGATTTGAATATTGTACCTAATCAATTGATTTTTAAACAATACTAGTTACTGATAAATTTATCTATATTCACCCAGCTATCTTATACCTACCGCCTACCTGGATGGAAATTTAACTTTTTAGATCATCTGGAACTGGATTAGAATTTCGATCAAAAGAAACCTAAACCGACAAGACTTGTAATGACGACGACTTGGCGGGGGCACTGCCGTGCCCCCAGATACCGCCACATACCTATAATATTATGACTATACGTTACAGGTACGTAGGACGTAGGTATCTAAAATGTTTACACCAACTAGCACCTAAGGCGATGTACATACATTATTTTTATTGTAAACAATGTTAATATTAACCTCTATGTTACTGAGCCGCCTTGTGCTGGTGAGTCGATATATTGATAGGTATTTACATAGGATATACAATTGTTACGTAGGAACCAGGAACCTATTTTTATTAGTGACTAGCTGTGCCTAGCTGTTTTACCCGCTATACAGTTTGGTACAGTAGTATATATTATGTTATTCCAGGGGTCTAAGCTATATTTTTTATTATACCAAATTTAAAGTCAATCGGCCCACCCGTTTAGGCGTGAAAAAGTAAAAAACATATATCCATACGTACAGTAGGTATAAAGTTTGTATTTATATTTATAATTATATTAGTAGGAATAGTGGACTCGCGCGCACTTCGTAGTATCTAACAGAAAATAGCCGCCTACACAAAAATTGTAGCAACATGCTACATGTATTGCTTTATGCGTTCCTAGGCGTCCCAAACTTTAATATCATACATTTTTTAAAAATTAATAATAAATTAAAATGATAAAAAAATACTAGTTTCTGATTTTTCCCTTTGTAACTACAACATTACCTATCGGGATGCCAAATTTCAGCTTTCTAGGTCATCTGGAACTGGGATATTACTTTTGATCTATCCCTCAGTATGTATTAACTTCACCGATTACTGGATGTTTATATCTAAATAACCGTTTGAGCTGTGTTATTGGAATTTGGAACAGAGATATAGTTCGTATATTTAAGTATATGTGCCAAATTTGACTTGTCTATGTGTAATAGTTTTTGTATAACGAGGGTGTAAAAAGTCGTCAAAACGCGCTTTGGACGGTTCGTGTAATATAACACACGGCGCAGTCGCCAGTTCCTTTGCTTGAACTTGGCTTGACTCGCTGCCGCGTGTCTAGATAAAACTACCATAATCTACCAAAAATACGTAGAACGAAACGTGATTTGTGAGCCAAGTGTCAACTGTCACAAACAACAAATGTCAAAATGACAGAAACTACGCAAAACACAAGAAAAACTGTTCAACAAATATTTCATCCAAGCTTTTTCCAAAAAAAGAACACAAATGAAGCCGGAGAAGTCGAGATGGCGGCCGGTGAAACGCCAAAACAAGATGCCAATCAACTGGACTGGCAAAGAGTACCAATTTCACGTCAAAATAAGAAACGGAAGGCGAACTCTCCGCCTGTAGAAACTCTCGACATTTCCAACAGCTTCAGTGAACTATCGGTCGACCAAACCGAAGGAAAAGGGAAACCAAGAACAAAAAATCCTTATAAACCACCACCAATAGTACTGTATGGCATTGAAGATGTAAACAAACTAACAGAATTGCTGGAAACAGTTGCAGAATGTTCTAAATTTGCTTACAAAATCGTAAACAAGAACCAATTGCGGATAATCTCCGAAAATGCGGAAACATATAAACAAATCATCACTTTGGTTAGAGATAAGGGCCTCATTGGTCACACTTTTAACTTGAAAGGTCAGAGATGTTATCGCATAGTTGTTAAAAATTTGCACCACACCACACCTCATGAAGCCATCAAAGAGGCAGTAGAAGCCACTGATAATACAGTCTCTGGGGAGATCATAAATGCCAGATCTGGGCCAGAAAAAAAGCCTACATCAACCTTCTTTGTAAACATTACTCCTGGACCAAACAACAAATCTGTGAAGGATATCAAGGTAATACACCATCAGGTAGTAACCATAGAGGACCCAAAGAAAAGGAAGACTGTAGTGCAGTGCCAACGCTGCCAACAATATGGTCACTCAAAGAATTACTGCTTGAGACCCTATAGGTGTGTTAAATGTGGACAGTCACATAAAACCTCTGAGTGCACCAAAGTAGATAAAAATACCCCGGCAACATGCGCGTTATGCCTTGGCCCCCACCCTGCAAACTATAAGGGGTGTCAGGTATATAAAGAAATCTTGGCAAGGAAGACTTTCCATAGAAAACCAGTGTATGACAAAGAGAAAGCTAAAGAGCATCAACCTGATAGTGCTACCGCTAGCGAACATAAATACACTAGAAACGACTACACAGAAAACATCACACAAAACTCTAGGCAGGGTGTCACACAAAGAACCTATGCAGGAATTATAAAACCACAACACACAGGACCCCCCCCTTCAGTGGACCCCCCTAATAAGAACACAGATAACACATGTGGTGCTTCAAACACCTCCGTGCTAGAAAAACTTTTATCATCACAATCAGCAAAATTTGACTTTCTTCTTCAACAAATGAGTGCACTAATGAGCCTCATAACACAACAGATCAACAAACTCAAATGACTGCCTTAAAAATAGGAGCATGGAACAAATGGGCTAGCACCAAATAAAAATGAAGTTGAGCAACTTATAAACATGCATAAACTTGACATCTTGCTTGTATCCGAAACCCATTTCACAAACAACAGCCTAGTAAGGATTCACAACTATAATATCTATAGAACAGATCATCCTGATGGTACTGCACATGGAGGTAGTGCAGTAATAATAAAAGCATCCATAAAGCAACATGAACTCCCAGGATACAAAACCAACCATATACAAGCAACAACAGTACTGGTAGAAGGGAACTCAGGTGATATTGTAATTTCATCAGTATATTGCCCTCCTAAGCACACAATCACTGAAGAACATTTCAGCCACTACTTGAATACCCTAGGCACACGATTCATAGCTGGCGGGGATTGGAATGCGAAGCATGTGCACTGGGGCTCAAGGTTAATAACCACTAGAGGAAGAGAACTGAAAAAAAGCCAAGAACGTCTTCATCTAAAGTCGATCTCCACTGCAGAACCCACTTTCTGGCCAACTAATAAAGATAAGCTGCCCGACGTACTAGACTTCTTTCTCACAAAAGGACTAGGAGGAATATATTGTGCAATAGAACCTTGCCTTGATGGTTCTTCAGACCACACTCCAGTCATCTTAACAGTTAGCACCACAATCCTCACAGTAGACAAACGCCCAACTCTATACAATAATCAGACCGATTGGGACTCAGTTAAGGATATGATAGAAAGAGACCTAGAGCTGAAAGTAGCCCTTAAAACAGAAAATGATGTAGATGCTGCAACTTGGATGTTCACTACCACAGTACAAAACAGTTGTTGGAATTGCACTCCGGAGAAAACTGATAAAGGAATGAGGACAATATCAGTGCCACAGGATATCAGAAATAAAATCTTAGATAAAAGAAGACTACGTAGAGTGTGGCATAACAGCCGTCATCCTGAAGACAAACGAGCTTTTAATGTGGCAACTAGAGAACTGAAAGATATGCTCGCCGAAGCTGAAGCTGAAACAATGGCGGCTAAAATTGAATCCTTAACCGCTACCAGGGCTACGAACTATTCTCTATGGAAAACATGTAAAACTATAGACAAACCCATTCTACCAAAACCACCATTAAAGGCAACTCAAAATAGGTGGGCAAGAACCTCAACAGAAAAGGCGGATCTATTTGCTAGCCACCTGTCTAGGATCTTTATCCCAAATGAACCAGATCCTGAGACAGATGAGTCAGACATAGATGAGGTCCTCAACCAATGCCTACAACTGGATATTCCAATAAAACCCACCTCGCCACAGGAAATAATGTCCACCATCCGCAAAATGAAAAATGGCAAGACCCCGGGATACGACCTAATAGATAAAAAGGTTCTCACAGAGCTACCAAGAAAAGCCATCATGTTCCTCACCATACTCTTCAACGGGATTATGAGAACAGGCCATTTCCCTGAACTGTGGAAGGTCTCACAGATAATAATGATCAACAAACCAGGAAAACCTCCAAACGAATTAGCTTCTTATAGACCAATAAGCCTTCTGCCGATTACTTCAAAACTATTCGAAAAGATTCTCCTGACAAGACTTATGCACACATTGACAGTAAACTCCACCATACCTGATCACCAGTTCGGATTCAGAGTAGAGCATGCTACAATCGAACAGATACATAGAGTGTGCCAAACAATCAGAACTTCCCTAGAGAAAAAAGAATACTGTTCCGCTGCCTTTCTGGATGTGCAACAGGCTTTCGACCGGGTGTGGCATAAGGGACTGCTCTATAAAATAAAAAAATTATTGCCCCATAGCTACTACAGAGTACTTCAATCATACCTGTCCAATCGACTGTTCCAAGTAAGGGAAGGAGAAAACACGTCACCATTCTATGAAATACTTGCTGGAGTGCCGCAGGGCTCAGTGCTTGGCCCGGTGTTGTACACAATATTCACATCAGACTTTCCACAAACTCAAGACGCGACCGTGGCCACTTTTGCCGATGACACGGCCATACTGGCAAGTAATAAAGATCCAATAGAAGCATCTCAAACTCTACAACTCTGCCTAAATAAAGTCAATGACTGGCTCAAGAAATGGAGAATTAAAGCGAGTGTATCTAAGTCTGTGCACATTACTTTTACTTTGAGAAAAGAAGATTGCCCTCCTGTGAGACTATCCAGCGATATACTTCCACACAGTGATTCTGTTAAGTACTTAGGAATGCATCTCGACCGTAAACTTCTATGGAGAAAACATATACAAAAGAAAAGAGACGAACTCAATTTCAGATTTAAAGGACTATACTGGCTACTTGGCAGAAATAGTAGACTGTCAACTGATAACAAGCTGCTCATTTATAAGACAGTTCTCAAACCCATATGGACATATGGAGTACAACTATGGGGATCAGCCTGTGACACAAATATAAAAATTATTCAGAGAGCAGAGGATTATATACTAAAGCAACTAAGCAATGCTCCATGGTATATCAGGAACACAGAACTCCACCAACATCTTGCAATTGGCACAGTAAAGGAGGAAATAAACTCATTTACAAAAAGCTACAAGTCACGACTAAACTACCATCCTAACAAATTGGCTGTGCAGCTCACAATTCCTAGTACACTCAGGCGCCTAAAGAGACGTAGAATCCTTGACTCCACAAATGATACAAAATAGTGAAAGAAGGGGCTACTCCTGATGGGGAGACGACTCCTATAAAAGACCAGAAGCATACAACCCATCTGCTCATAGTCAACAGACTGATCGCAAGATAAAAAAGGAAAAAAAAAAAAATATATATATATAAATATTCCGTCTTAAACTGTTTATTTAACTCTTACATTGTATGCAAACAGAAACCATCAGTGTGTAGTGAAGTCCTAAGTCTTTTTTCATTAATGACCTAGCATCTTTTGTCGATGCTTTCAAAGATTGACTTTGCCCTCCACCAGATTGCTACCATAATGAACCAAATCAGTTATACTTTCCAAAGTAAACTCAGTAGTAGCTTTTCCATGTTATTTTCCATAGCAAAACAAGTATATTGGCCTATTAACATTGTCCATAGGTGTAGAAACAGGCAGCGCTCGTCGTGAGTTCCTCGCATACTGCCTCTCGTTGCTGCGAGCCCACAGCGCTGAGCACGCGGAACAGCTGCCCGTGTTAGACGTGGCTGCCTTGAAGCACGTCGCTTACGTACTGGACGCGCTCGTATACTACATGCGGGCCGCACAACCCCAGCCGCATCACCATCATCATCTGTGGACTGCGGTAACTATCACCGTTTCTTACCACTGACACGTTAAACACAGTACTGTTCAGAGCGTTTAAAACAAGTTATTAATCAAAGTCGCATCCCGTTTGTCTGTCTCTATGAATGCTTAGATCCTTAAAACTACGCATCGGATTTTGATACAGTTTTTTAAGAGTGACTAGCTTATGCTCGCGGCTTTGCCCGCGTGGCAAGATCCTTTCTTAGCGGAGTCTACGCAATAAAACCTATCTGTATTACAAATTTCAACCGAATCCTTTCACCGGTTTGAGCTGTGCGTTGATAGATCAATCAGTCAGACAATCAGTCACTCGGTACTTTCCTTTTATATATTTAGATTCAAAAGGAAGGTTTATATGTATAATACATGTATGCATGTAATATATGTGTATAATATATGCATAATATGTTAGAGAACCACTGTCAATTTTCTATTTTCTTTTTTTTATACATACAATTTTCTATTAGGCGCTACGAAGTGCGCGTGGGTCTACTAATGTTGTATAATAGTCTAATTTTATTTGTTATCCAGCAGGACGAGAATGAGAACGAAGAAGGCGACGAGGAGATGGTAGTGGGCGGCACCACAGCCGCGGCTGAATCGGACGGCGAGAGTGATCGCGAGAGGGTCGGCGGCCGAGGACACGCGTTCTTCCAACGATCTGACTCCACGCTCTGTCTTGGATGCCCACCGCCTGATCCCTTCAATAGTAAGTGTTTTATTAAACTTTTAAAAAGTGAAATACTTCAACTCAATAAATGCTGACTGAATAAGGCAAAAGTACCAGTGACTTAGTGAAATAAATATGAAAGGTATCTTGTATCCAGATTTACAGGGACAAGTGTAGTGTGAACCGATTTTGTATGGTCCATCTAATCAAAGCATTACAATTACAACAATCCAAGATTTTAATTAGGTATGAACCTAGTAACTCAAGCCATCCACATCGCATTATCCATTCTCAAAGTACTGACATTATATTTCCATTTTTATATTATCCCAAACCACCAGAAAGCCCTCATAGCCAGGGCCGGTTTTAACATTACCAGCGCCCTGGGCGAGATTTCTACGGCGCCCCCTAAAAAGCAATTCAAACCCATACTAAAACCGAAAAAGAAAAAAAATTCAGGATTTTTTCTGGGCCGAATCCGATGGGCATGGAAAAAAATCCACCTTCAGCTTTCTTGATATAAAAATAGGGGTTGCTCCGAGAAAATTTTGAATTTTTCAGCACGAATGATGTGCGTTTAGCTTGCTCCGAGTGGCAAAGAAACTAAATAAGTATTCTTATTTATAAAAGCGCGAGCAGCTCGCTGCGAGCGCCGCAAAAATTTTGATTTTTTCAACACGAATGATGTGCGTTTGGCTTGCTTCGAGTGGGAAAGAAATTAAATGTCCTTATTTATAAAAGCGCGAGCGCCGAGAAAATTTTGAATTTTTCAGCACGTTTGATGTGCGTTAAGCTTGCTTCGGGTGGCAAAGAAAGTAAATGTTTTTATTTATAAAAGCGCAAGCAGCTCGCTGCGAGCGCCAAGAAATTTTTGAATTGTTTAGCACGAATTTTGTGCGTTTAGCTTGCTCCGAGCGGCAAAGAAACTAAATAAGTATTCTTATTTATAAAAGCGCGAGCTGCGAACGCCGCGAAAATTTACATCTTTCAACACGAATGATGTGCGTTTAGCTTGCTTCGAGTGGCAAAGAAACTAAATGTCCTTATTTATAAAAGCGCGAGTAATTCGCTGCGAGCGCCGAGAAAATTTTGAATTTTTCAGCACGAATGATGTGCGTTTAGCTTGCCTCGAATGACAAAGAAAGTAAATTTTCTCATTTATAAAAGCGCGGGCAGCTCGCTGCGAGCGCCGAGAAAATTTTGAATTTTTCAGCACGAATTATGTGCGTTTATCTTCCTTCGAGTGGCAAAGAAACTAAATGTTCTTATAAAAGCGCGAGCAGCTCGCTACGAGCACCGAGAAATATTGAATTTTTCAGAACGAATGGAGCGCCACGGGCGCCCCATTATAGAGCCTGTGGCGCCCCTTTTATCTGGCGCCCTGGGCGGTCGCCCAACCGCGCCCTACCCTAACGCCGGTACTGCTCATAGCCTCACTCGTGGCATAACACTAAAGATATATTATGGAAATAACAATTGTAGAAAAATTAACAACAACTGTCATACAAGTTCATGTTTTTATCGTTTTTCACTTGGCTATGGAGACAGGTTACCCTTCCTTCCTACCTATATTATGTTGCAGTTTCCAACCTACAATATGAAATAGTTATCATAAGCCGTATAACTAACATTATCTTTATGTAACAGTGACAATGCAAGACGCCCTCCCGTTGGCCGACCAGCCTCAGTTGCTCCAACCGAACGCGCGGCGCGAGGAGTTGTTTGGCATGCCGCGACAGCCCGTCACCGTGCCGCCATCAGGGGACGCACCGCCCGGCGTCAACAACCCCTTGGAAGGTAACACTATTTACGTTATTCAGGGTTACTGGTATTTTGGTTTGAGCTTAATATACATATGTTCCGCGAAAAATTACGGCTTTCAAGTTAAATATTATCGAATGATTAGGGTCATAATTTAAAATTATTTAAAAAGATTTGACAATATCTTCGATATCCCATGGTTTCGATAAATCATCATCATCAGCCTATGTTCGTCCACTGCTGGACATAGGTCTCCCCCATGGCACGCCACTCAACTCGGTCTTCCGTCATTTTTCTCCACCCACCCCCAGCAACTCTCCGGATATCATCGCCCCATCTCGCCCAATCGGTAAATAAGACATACCAAAGATGTATCAAGAATCAAGATAATAACGCAGTGGCATTGAATTTTTTTTTGTAACAACGATCTGGATAAACTTGCGACTGGGCTAGTGTCAATTAACATCAAGGACGGATACAGGGGGGAGCCAGAAGCATTGAGAGTTACGAATTTTGGTGCATTTCATGGTCAAGATTATATTTTTTTTGCTTTGACTTATTATTAAAGATATTTGAATTTTGTAACCATGCAGAGCGAGTTAAACACACACTTTTCGTAGTAAAAATTATAATATTTTTGCCCGTCTGCGCCTTGGAGAAAAAATCCCAGAAAAAAAATCCTGGATCCGCCCGTGATTAACATCATACGGTATATTATGTGCTTGTCTTGCAATAAAACGATTAAGTCTATCTAGTTCATGACTAATTTTAAAATCATTTCCAGTTGTTCCCCGTCGTCTCGGACTATCAAGTCGCGGCACGGATCGCGGCTGGTCCCCGCCGGCGCGGCCCGCATCAGCCCCTCCCACACATACGCACACTCTCACTAGAGATGAACCACAGGTAAATGTTAACGAAGTCGCCGTCAACGCCATTTCAGAATCTCTTGAAAACTCTGCAACAGGCGCTCTTAACGGGAATTAACACAAAATGGAAGATGTACCATGAATTTAGATTGTAGTTCGATATAATAATAGGATTCCTTTATTTAGCGCTGCGAATAAAACAACGCTCGCAAAGTGTGATGTTGTGACATAAATCAGCAGCTACTCATATCGCTCTTGTATTGTAGCTTAAATGCGACCACGGCATATGAATTTGTATAATATTTTCTTCATTGTCTTCTCTGTTTGCAGGACTTATCATGCGCTAAAGACACGACAACCAAAATGGATATTGACACAGACGGTGAATACCTTTCCGACTCTGATTCAAATGAAGCCAGGTTCAATCCAAGGAAAAAGTTTAGGTGAGTTACATTAACATTCCTTTTCCTTTCAGGGCTACAGCTTTATTTCAGCCTCAAAGAAAAATCTCTGTGTAAGTCGTAGGATACACAAGATTCATTACTTCACGTAAATGATAAACAGATAAAAAGTGTCGAATTCTCAGTTAAAAAGGACTTATGATATTTTATTTTAATTATAAGTTTGACATTTCACGCGAAAGTTCATTGCGTCAAGTGGGACTGGCCTATTATACAGGATTGATTATTATATTTGATTGAGGATTGATTTCGAATAGAGTTTAAAAATAAGTTTTATTTCAGACACTTACGCACAATGACAATGAACACGAGTGCAATGCAAGAGATAATCGCGCGACCGTCAGAGTTCCACACGCTCGTCGATACAGCGTGCTCCATTATTGAGGCGCCGCATCAACAGAACAATGCACCACACGATCCTGGTGAGAAATTATTATTTGTAGATTGTAGATAATAGCCGATATCAACATTTCACCACCAAAATTTTATTTCAATTCTTTTTGTCCTTGCTCATTTTTCTTGCTGATCTATAATACACCAAATTCAGTCACAGTCTGATCCGAATTCTTAAAATAACGGTCTGGTGTAGCTGTTGAATATTAATTTAGAAAGATTTGGGGTAAGTCTTTGCCCAGCAGTGGGACAGTACAGACTAGAAAAAAAAATCCGCAGTGACGGAAATTACGCACGGTATGGTAGCATCATATCACAACACACGACGTTTCTGTATACCGACGCTTCGACCTCAAAAATATAGCGTTCGTGTTATTCGCAGCCAAAGTGTTCCAAGAATTTGGATCAGATGTTGTTGTGTGGCAGTTTTTTTTTTTTATGTGATGAAGTAGAAGACGACCAAGACGCTCTCCTGATGTTAAGAGATAACGCTGCCCATAATCAGTACAGTGCTACCTAGGATTTCACAATGATGTGAAATTCAAGGAACACTGCACCAACGCTTCTTACTCAAGAGAGACATAAGATCGTAAGAGAGAGTCAGAAGATGTTAAGACTCTTTAGCCCAGTAATTAGATCTAACAGATCCATTATTTCCAGGTCCAAGTACATCGGCGGGCAGCAGTGCGGAGTCTCGCTCGACGACTCGCAGCCCCGGGAAGTCCGTTATTGTACGTGCTGTAAGTCGCTCCACTTATTTGGGGGACTTTTTCTTATCAAAATTATTACCCTACCCTTCGATTGGCTGTCGAACATCTGAATGGATTACCTATCCATTTTGGTTCTTTCTTTGGCGAAAAAGTTACTGGATCGCACAATGAACACTAGTTGTGTTAAACAATCTCTGTTCCGAAAGTTGATATGCTATTTTATTGATGTAAACAGATTTATAATACATTTTAAAAGAAATGGATGGCAGTTATACGCAGTTTTACCAACTAAAAAAGCCATTGTGTAATGCCAACCGTTAATGCCTGTTTGTTAGTTCCTCACACATCTGAAATTAAATCCAATAGATTGAGTTATCTCCTCAAAGTTATAAAGTATATTTCAATCTAATTTCTCTAATGAGATTACTCTGTTAAATTCTGGCCAACAATGTGACGATACAAGTGTAATAATCTCCACGAACCATT
The DNA here is from genome assembly GCA_947507615.1 of Hemithea aestivaria. Taxonomy (NCBI): domain Eukaryota; kingdom Metazoa; phylum Arthropoda; class Insecta; order Lepidoptera; family Geometridae; genus Hemithea; species Hemithea aestivaria. Next base: position 12,442,895 of record OX382326.1, read on the forward strand.
GAATATTTCAGGGCGAGTTGCTAAGCGCGGCGGATCCGCTAGAATCTCAGGAGATATCGGCGCACGTAACTGTTGAAACTACCGGACTACAGCCGCCGCCTCTATTGCCTACTATCAACACTCCAGCTGCACCGTGAGTACATTACGTTAAAGATAGTTATGATTACGTCAAAGATACTTGTGATTACTTCAAAGATAGTTGTGATCGCGCCAAAGATAGTTGTAATCGCGCCAAAGATAGTTGTGATTACGACAAAGATAGTTGTGATTACGTTAAAGATAGTTGTGATTACGTTAAAGATAGTTGTGATTACGTTAAAGATAGTTGTGATTACGTTAAAGATAGTTGCGATTTCGTCAAAGTATAATAATTTATTTACGTTCCGTTATCCCCTATATTACTACAACATTTTGTAACAAAGGTGTTTCAGAAAGTACAGGCTCGAATAGGCTCAGAATACTATTGCAATCTATTTTTTACAAATGAATATTCTATTTATGGTGTAGTAGCTACGCATACTTTGTAATAATTCCTTGTATTAATGGTGATAAATAAATAGACATTGTTAAATTTTGTAAGTTCATAAGACTTTTGTTGTATACAGTCGCGCGTGCCCATCTCTCGGCGCGTCAGTATCTCACGACTTGCTGCTGGGTCGGTGGCGACTGTCCTTGGACTTGTTCGGGCGAGTGTTCACCGAAGATGTTGGCCTGGAACCGGGCTCCGTGGTGGCCGAGCTGGGTGGGTTCCCCGTCAAAGAGGTCAAGTTCCGACGGGACATGGAGAAACTTAGGAATTCACAGCAGAGAGATCTCACCTTACATAAGGTATGAATAAAAAACTTACTTTTTATGTTCAGTTTTTTTTATGATAAGACGAGCAAATCAGGTAATTATTACCTCAATGATTTCAATAAGGGTAGTTAGTGGGTAGTGCTATCAGACGATTCGATCTTATTCAGTACATCACTCTCAATGCATATTAGACCGAGCTGTATGCTGTTGCGGTCGGCGTCTTTAAAAAGGTTTTTAAAAGTTCATCGTGGCATAATTGCATCATTAACTTATTTTTCCGTTTTATATATTTAGCTTGTGGACGCTTCTTTACCCGCTTTGAAAAATCGATTTTAGTGATCCTACGTGACAGTATCTAACTTTGTGCCAAATTTCAACTCAATTGACGTCGGTTTGAGCTGTGCATTGAAAGATCAGTCAGTCAGTCACACTTTCCATTTATATAGATTTATAATAACAAAAAAGTCAAAATCTGTCTAGTACAAGAAGCAATGATAATTATTTTACGTAAGTTAAAACCTATTGTAAATATAACCTGTATTTAATTTAACAGATGGAACGCGATCGAGCGAAGCTACTACAACAAACGTTCGCGGAACTGAACAGCGCGTTCGCGGGACAGAACCGGCGCGCGCACAGCGCACAACCGCCGCTCGTCGTCAACCGAGTCAAGGTCACCTTCAGGGACGAGCCCGGGGAGGGCAGCGGCGTTGCTAGGTCATTCTATACTAGCGTAGCTGAGGTGAGACTACAGAATAATACAGAATATTATGTATAATAGAAATAAATATTTCAGGACATTACACACAGCGCCACTTTACCCCAAGCTAAGCAACTTAATGCTTGTGTTATGGTGGCTAGGATAACGGATACAATTACTTATATACTTTTCTTTTGTAAATACATACCTATTTTAGATATTGAAACCACCCAGACCAGAAACAAATACCTGTGGTTCACACAAACATTTAGAGTTAGCCTAATTTAGTACCACAAAGTACTTAACAATAGTTAAAAATGAATGAACGTTGTATTGGCCCACAATGAACGGCCTTTTCGCTCAAAGCTATCCAGATCAGATCCAGGCAACCAACTTTTGGACGAATATATTATCATACTTCAAGCTAATATTATAAATGCGAAAGTTTGTGAGTGAGTGTGTATGTTTGTTACTTCTTCACGCTTAAACGGGTGGACCAATTGAGCTGAAATTTGGTATAGAAATAACGTAGACCTTGGAGTAACACATAGGCTACATACAGTTTACAGTACAGCGGGTAAAATCGCTGGGCGCAGCTAGTTTCGATAAAGTAATAGGGTTTATATGGAAAAAATATATTATTTAAAAAAACTTATAAAAATTTATATACATTTTTTATTATTATTATTCGGCTTGAATCATCACACCGCAGGGCAAATATCTTCTCTCTCTCTCTACTCTTAGAATTTAATAAATTCCATAATATAACATTACATTTCACCAAATATTTTTAATCATGAATGAAAACTAAAACATAACTTTGATTTCAGGCATTACTAGCAAATGAGAAACTCCCGCCTCTAGAGCCTACAACGGGTAGCGGAACGAATACTAGCAGCACTAATGGGACGGCGGGTTCCACGGGAACACCTTCCACTGGGACCAGTAGTAACACTGGACCACGGTAAGGGTTATAAACCATCTTTATTCATTTTTGTTAGTCAGAAATAACATAACGCTAAGAAACGACAATAATATACTTATACAACAATATAATAGACTTCACACACAGTGATAGACAGACACAGTGTCTTGTACTAGCAACAAAACTGCAACTGGCCTTTAAAAATATATAATTATACCTAAATTATCTTTATTCCAAGAAGTTGGTCTATATTCCACTTTCCCTAATATAATCGCCTATTCTTATGATTTCAGTATAAGCAATTATTTCAGAACTGGCGGTGGTCGAGCGCGGTCGAAGGATGCGACTCGTCGCACGCCGGGCCGACCCGCGCCGCGACCGCCCAACGCCAGGGAACCGCGCCGCGTACTCAGCGTCGACGCTAGACCTTATTCACCACAGGTAACTATTGTATTTGTTGACTAGCTGCTCCCAGCGGTTTTACCCGCAGTACTTATGTAACCTATGTGTTATTCCAGGGTCTAAGCTATCTCTATACAAAATTTCAGCTCAATCGGTTCACCCGTTTAGGCGTGAAAAAGTAACTAATAACTAATCCTGAAATCCAGACATCCATTCTTACAAACTTTCACGTTTATAATATTAGTAAGATTGTTCCAATATTGGTACCTTAATTCTCATCGGGTACTTAGATACCAGTTTATATTATGGATGGTATTTTTAAATAGTGGGCTCTTCAAGATCATTGTATGGACCGTCGAATACCAGCATAAAAATTGAAGTCACGGGATCAACTTTGACGCTTAATAACTCCAAAACCTGACACTACGAAAGTGAGTGTCGGCATATTGTTTTTTGGTATTGATGTCAGCTATTGATTTATTATTATATAGGGTCCGTCGTTAGTTGCGATTTTGAAAAAATACAATGATGCCTAATAAGCTACAAATCTTTAAACCCCTTTAATAATGTCTTTTAGTCAGCTTCTATAAATATCCTCTCGTATGGATAGAACACTAAAGTACAACTTACAAATCTGACTAATATTATAAACGTGAAAGTTTGTAAGAATGGATATCTGGATGTGTTTGTTACTTTTTCACGCCTAAACGGGTGGACCGATTGAGCTGAAATTTGGTATAGAGATAGCTTAGACCCTGGAATAATACATAGGCTATAGTATAGCGGGTAAAACCGCTGGGCACAGTTAGTTGGTTTATATTGTTCAGCTTGTTAATCGTCTCATTTCCCAGGCGGCGCCCGGCACAGAAGGCGCGGGCTACAGCGGCGACCGGCCCGGCAGTCACAACGAACATCTAACGCTACATCAAGCACAACTAGGAGAAAGATTATACCCGAGAGTAAGTCATTCATATTGTTCTTCACTGTTGAATTTAGTAATAGGAATCTGAAAATAACTGTAGAGATGTACTTTTCTCTTTAGCATTTATCCCAGCTGTTACTAGGCCGAGTTGGCAGTTGGCATAGGAAAGTGAGAAGTTAAAGGTTTTGAGGAAGCCTAAAAACCTTCCTCTTGAATCACTGAAATATCTATTTAAAAAACCGCATCAAAATCCGTTGTGTAGATTTTAAGATTTTAGCATACATAGGGCCAGACAGACGAGTGGTGTGACTTTGATTTATACTATGTAGTAATACAAACTAAAAAAAGACTGGGATTTATCTCTATAAAATCAACTGGTCTGCACAAAACGTATTATCTCAACCGACATCCTTGAAGCTTAAGGCTGGATGTAACTGTAATGTATTTTTCCAGGTACATTCCCTTCATCCTACATTCGCGGGCAAAATAACGGGAATGCTATTAGAATTAACGCCAGCGCAGTTACTAGTACTACTCGCAAGCGAAGACGCGCTGCGGCAGAAGGTTCGCGAAGCTATGGATCTCATCGTTATGCATCCCTCTGAAGCGATATTAGGTGAGTACAACATAAACTTAGCTAAACTTCTACTATTTATTGTAGCATGATTAATAGTGCATGTTCAAAAGCTAAGAATTATTATAATCGTTAACTCGGATTCTGCAACTCCTATGTTTGCGATCATTGCAATCGTTGTTGCAAGTATCGTATAGGCTTGTTCAGCCATCAAAAGAAGTGCCACACACTAACTTGACGCTACTTAGATCATCTTATATTGATGTTACAAGGCCTATGATGTAATACTCCACAATGGCACATCTGCAATCAATTACATATTTATTCTTCAATGCATGAAACAACCCAAACAATAGATATGTTTAACGCCTATCATAAAACTATAGATTAAGCTAGGTCTATTAAAGCATGAAGTGCTCGGAAAAGGTGTTGATCGTGTACCGTAGCGCGCGAACAGTAGTATGTTCGCATTGACGTGTGTTGTGTCCGCTAGATCTGGACGTATTTTCGCTGTCAGAGCGCGGCGGAGGCGCGGGTGCGGGCGCGGCGGCGGGCGGCGCCGGCACCTCGCAGCCCGCCTCCGCCGCCGGCGCCGACGACGCCGCGCCGCTCTTCTACTCGCCCGGCAAACGAGGGTACTACTCGCCTAGACAGGGACGCGCCACGCCCGAGAGGATCAACGCCTTCAGGAATGTTGGCAGGTCAGTTCTATCATAACACACCATGTAAACATTATATAATCTAGATTATTACGAAAAATAAATCGATATGTGTTTGACCAATTATTACTTTCGTGAAAATTCATAAAACAAAAGATAGACGAGGAAATGGTTCCAAATATCCAATGATTCATTCAGAGGAATGAAAGTTAGTTCACTGGCTAACAGAATAAAAAAAACTGTTATGATAAAGGTGGCTTATGTGGAATGTGCACGTGCGTGTATTTGTTACTACACATCTAAAACGACTCAAACAATCAGATGAAATTGTGAATATTACATTAACAACTAAAGACTTTAGACAATGAATCAACAGCAGACTTTTCATTTGTTAAACTACCAAATACAGAAGCTGTAAAAGTAGCAGAGAAGTAAATTTGTTTTCACCCTTTTTAACCTCCGACGCAAAAACGACGGGGTGTCGACACGTCAAACTTATAAGTTTGACGTGTCTGTCTGTCTGTGTATGTCTGTGGCATCGTCCAAATGGGTATCAAATGAAAGGGCTTAACGAGTAAAATACAGCCCACTATATAAAATTTAAAATCCAAGATGGCCGCCATAAAAAAAAAAAGGCGAATTAGGTATTGCGTTGGGGGTTTTATAAATTTTTAATTTAGTTCACTTGTAGTGACTAAATTCTCTGTTTTATATTGATTCCAGGATAATTGGTCTGTGCCTGCTGCAAAACGAACTGTGTCCTATGTTCCTGAACCGGCACGTGCTGAAGTACCTGCTGGGGCGGGCGGTGCGGTTCCACGACCTGGCCTTCTTCGACCCCGTCGTCTACGAGAGCCTGCGACAACTCGTCGTCGACGCCGAGACCGGAGACTCGCAGTCCCTCTTTGCAGCGCTCGATCTCAACTTTAGGTATGATATTTTAACCCTTTAACCGCCAGACTTAAAATCACTTGTCGTGCCCCTAGCGCCAGGCAAGTTTTTTGAATTATAAATACCTACAATAAAAGTGATGTCTAATATTTATTCTATTTGGGAGAGAAGCATAAAACCAACTGTAAATCATAACTTTATTCACTATTTATCTAATTACGAGTATAGTTTTATAAAATACAGTGTTATGACTTAAAAAATGTAGATTTAAAGTGCAGTCGGAAATATACGACTCGTCGGAAATATACGACTCTGGCGGTTACGTAACAGAACAGGCTTGTCGGATATATCCGACGGTGGCGGTTAAAGGGTTAATACTGCACAATTTTTATGACATATTGAACAACACTGATTATGGGCAGCGTTATCTCTTAACATCAGGAGAGCGTCTTGCTCGTCTTCTTACTTCTTCACTTAAAAAAAACTAATAAATTTGATTTATGCAAAATTTTAATAATATTTTCAGCTTGGAAATGTGCGCAGAAGAAGGCGGCGGTTGCGTGGAGTTATTACCAAACGGACGCGAAATCGAAGTGACCGCACACAACGTCTATGATTACGTGCGAAAATATGCACAACATCGTATGCTGCTGTCGCAAGAAAAAGCTCTCGAGGTATGTGTATATTTTTTATAATCTTTTTTTTTTACTTTCCTTGAAGTATGGTAAAGACACCATTATCGATCTAAGTTTTCTTGCATTTCTTTCTCCGCATGCTTCAAACGTGCGCGCATAAACGGCGCGATTAAAGCTATGATCAGCGTTACCATTATTTTCTTCATTGGTGCAAGTAATTTGATATGCTTATGTAATAATAATTTGATTTTTAACAGGCGATGCGTGTGGGTGTGCTCGACGTGCTCCCTGAAAGTGCTCTCGAGGGTCTGTCGGCGGAAGATCTGCGGCTCCTGCTGAACGGCGTGGGCGACATCAACGTGGCTGCGCTAGTCTCCTATACCAGCTTCAACGACGAGAGCGGGGAGCCGCCAGAACGACTCGCGCGGTTCAAGCGGTGGCTCTGGGCCATTGTCGACAAAATGACGCATCTTGAGAGACAAGACTTGGTGAGTCGAGTTACAAACATTCATATTCCTATTCGTTTCTGCTCGACTTCGTGCAGTCCCAATTATCTTATAGAATTATGCATTACTTGAGAATTTCCACGCAAGTTGTGGCCAGGCCTATGAGATAATCATAATAATATGGAGGTGTTGACCCCATATTATAGTTTTTTTCCCTAAAATGTATGTTGAGATTACTACAAGGATGCAATAATAAAATATTTGTTTATTGAGGAAGTGAAACCACACTCTAAAAAGGTTACATAAATTATAATTGAATTACTGATATATTTATGACCATTTTGACATTTGTCGGGTTATAAAACTTAAACGCCATTTGAAATGGTTGTTTGTTGCCAGGTATATTTCTGGACGGGCTCGCCGGCGCTGCCCGCGTCTGAGGAAGGGTTCCAGCCGATGCCGTCGGTGACGATCCGGCCGGCGGACGACGCGCACCTGCCCACCGCCAACACGTGCATCTCGCGCCTCTACATACCGCTCTACTCCTCGCGGCACGTGCTCAAACACAAACTCTTGTTGGCCATCAAGACTAAAAACTTCGGCTTCGTGTAAATGCTGCCACTGTATTATATTATTCTTTAGTTGTAAGCCCAGCCATGTAAGACTGACCTTACATGACGCTTGTGACTATTTGTGTTACTCTCGTTTGCGAGTCCTCGTAATGCCGTCACTTTCGATTCTTTACAGTTGTACTGATAGTACCTTTCTATACTTATGACGACTGTTTATTTGACCAGCCCTACAATTATTTACATGACTGGGTATATTTTGACTGAATAGTAATATTCAATTTGTATACAAAATATCTTCTGATGGAAATAATCTTTGGATGCCCGCACAAGTACATACCTTCTAAACACATGATTAATCATTAGCAAACTTAATCCATAGTCCTATTTAGTATTTTAAAACTATGTGTATATTAATCAAAAGCATAAATATCGTAGAACAAATACACCCCCAATATCAGTGTAGTAAATAACCTGACATAATTCATAATTTCTATTATATTTGATTGGCCTAAAATCCAAAACTTGTGCATTTGATTGTTTTGTCATTTATATTTATTTCTATTTTATATTGCTATGGCGAGTCAAGGCAGCGAAATGTTATTTCAACTGTTTATATTGCTTTGTTATTATATAGTAAATTTATATAAGATAGAAGAATTGGATAAGCTTTGGAGTGGAGGTGCCAGGTCCGAGCAATGGGTTATGTGATATCAGAGGAAGTATTTATCGCCTCATCTCTAAATCTAAGATTATAAACTAGTTTCCTTTGTTAGATGTAACAATACGGTTCGTAAATAAACAATCTCAAAAGGCTTATACACTTGTTTCAATTATTTCTCTCATAGATTAAACACCCAAATTTGACACAATTAGGTACACAACACACAGAAGGTGTGAATGTTTCCAGATGACAATTATGAGTTTAAACAAATTCTCGATACGTGTATGTCTCTTAGACAATGGATTCCAACAGCATTTACTATAAACTATAACATTATAAATGGGAATCAATCATAGAAACATTGTATTCATATTGTGATAATATGGTGCACCCAGCGAGTTCTTAATAAAAGTTCACTGGGTGCACCCCAAAAAAGGTCAAATGGATGTTAACATGTGCAGATTCTACAAAATATAATTCCAAAAGTTTATTATATCACTAGGTTTGATAAATAAAAAAAAACAATGAAAGTTAAACTTTATTTATTTTCCAAATTGAACACCCAATAAATGCCATAATCTGTGGTATAATAATTGTTAAATGTTTATAAAAAAACATGTGTATCATACATAGGCGGATTTAGGGGGGGGGGGCGGGGCCAGGGGGCCAAGGCCCCCCAGAATCATTGTAGAGTTACGAATTTTGCACATATTTCATGGTAAAGATTATAATTTTTTTCTCGCCGCTCGCAGCAAGCTGCTCGCGCACATATTATTAAGGATGTTTAAACTTTCCAACTGCTCAGAGCGAGATAATATGTTTGCCCGTCTGCACCTTGGCCCCCCCACCCAGAACCAAATCCTGGATCCGCCTATGGTATCATACATATTATGGGACACTTCCTTTGAACAATCAGGTGACCCTGGAGGGTGTTCAAAGTAGATATACAGAAAAACACAAACAAGGAATGAGGTAAAACATATTTTATACAAGATATTTTACAACTTACATCATACTCTTCACATGACTTAGATTATAATGTTTATACTTATTATCAAGTACCTCCTTTATTCTATTTTTGACGCTAATCTTAGATCTGTGGACATTTTCTTATAAACACCGTAAAGTACTACAATATGACAAACATGTAACAAGGCACTGGTAAAATATGTACTTGGGTATGTGTTCCAACACATCTCAATAAGAGCTAGAATTAAAAACCTTACTATTACTGTATAGTTGTTAGACCACAGCAAATATGGTAAACTGTGGAAGTACCAAGAATAAAATTGATAATGCAAACTCCTTGCACAGATGATTCCAATCAAGTTCACTGTAAACATCGGCAGAATAAAAAGCTGAGATAGAATGCTATAGTTTATACTATAGTGGCTACTTTCTTCCACTTCAACAGGTTTCTTTGAAGCTTTCTTCCCACCCTTATTTGATTTCTGTAACATGGCTTCAAATGAATTCAAAAAGCTCTCTTGTTCTTTTGTTAAATTTTCTGTTTGTTCACTATTTTTGTTTAACTTCTGTTTTAATTCCTTTTTCTGTTTATTTTTTCTTCTGTTTTCAAAATTTTTTGCATCTATTTGTGGTTGGACTTGACGTTGGACATACCCAAGGCGGCAGTAGGTGTTGAAATACTTGATACACATGGGCAGAAATATAATCAGTAGTATAACATGAATTGCCAGTAGAGTCAAATGAAAACATTGATTTTCAAACACCTCTACATCAAGAAATCTATAATTTACAGTCCATGTGTGGTTGAAAACTCTACCAACATCAAAACTTCCTTTTAAATATGCTACAGGATTATTGAACAGAAATATAGATCCTAAAAGAAGTTGTATCAACCCACACACAAATAATTGTTTAATTAATCCAATAAAGCCTAAGTTGACTAAATAAAAGAAAAACAATGCAGGGGAGTACAGAAGGATATTCATTTTTACTGAAACACCTAAGCTATAAAATATACTACCTAAGTACCATTTAGAATCCAAAAACATATTAAGTGATAAATATAAAAACAACACTGCTATTGGGTCATTAAATAGCCTAAGTACATAAATTGAATGAATTCTGTAAGATGTAAGTATTGTCAATACAAGCACATAAGGTGGCACTTTCCTAGACTTACTATATATTCTTAGAACAAGGCACAACTGTAGGAGGTAAATGCCAATGAATATGTATTGAGCAAGTTTAATATTTTCACCTTGGTTGGTAATGTAATATAAAAGAGAGTAGATGTAAACAAATCCAGCAGGATAGACGAGGGGGCCGGTGTCGCCTCGTAGTTGGCTGTAATCGTAGGTACCATTCAAGAATCCTTCACATTCTTGCATGTAAGCCTTCCAGTCGATTTCAGTGTACGGCACTCGTTCCACCACAAATAAATTGATAAACAGCTCCACAATAACGAGCAGAAAAGCTGCGAATGGTAACTGTCCTGGGTTTATTACTAAACCCTTCATATAGTTCCATGTAAAAATCTTCTTGTAGTCGTGTAAAAAATCTTTTATCGTGTTTCGACTTCCCATCTTGCTCATATTATTTATTTATTAACTAATAATTTTCGGAATAAGCCACAGAGCTGCAGAAATTTCAGTAGATTTCGTTGCACTCACGTTTTCTATTTTAAGAATAGGTCAAAGCAAGCGCCGGTGCCGGTTCCCAGGGATTTATTTTAATGATCAAACAAAACTACAACCACAGATGAGACATAAATATAAGAAATAATATTTATGTCTCATCTGTGACTACAACCACCGTCGCCATCATGACAAATGACACGATTTATGTCACTGTCATTGCCACGTAAACATCAAATTGACTTTGATTTTTTATTTTTTTGCATTTTGCCAGTGTCGAGTTAAAAAAAAAAATATTCTGACCATGGATACAAGTCCTTCAGTCGAAAACTTTATTATAATTTTATGTTCCTTGTTTATTGGAGGATATTCCCTCCAAAATTCGATAAAGAGTGGGCGTTTATTGAATCACATCGATTCATTTTGTGACGATTCTTGAAAATAGCAGACTGTTGAACTTTTTTCCATTCTTCGACAGTAAATCACATTCACAAACACTCAACGTTTATTAAACCCACTATTAATACGCGATTAGCACTTATTGCAAAATTATTATCCAAGAACACAAAAAATTTCATCCGCTTTCCAAAAGCGCGGCAAAATGAATCGACTTTGATGTTTATTCGGTGTGACAAATCAGGCCATTTTTTTTTACAGACAGAAAACTTATAAATCTTACGTTCATAATGTTCTGCATTGTCCAATGTAGAATTTAAAAAGTGGTCGAATAATATTCGACAACTATAACCACTCACACGTCCGCGCTTGACAGCTGAAAAAGCGTTGAACGTCCGCGTCCGCGATCCAAATAGAATCGCGTCGAGCGCTCACTACCGATACCTACTAAACGTCTATTTTCTAGCAAACTATTGAACCATTTTCTATGAAAAAATAGCATTATATAGTTAAAACTATAAAGAAATAAAATATCTGAAAATTTTGATTCAAATATTAACACAAAGTGTGTAAAAAAAATTTAACTTGGCAATATGTGTAAATTTTAGGTATTTTTTTGGTTTAAACACTTTTTTACGAAACACCTCTAAATATTTTTTGTTTTTACCTGCACATTATTAAACTAGATTATAAAAGCTTTATTTTGATATAGAAATATAATGACTTGGAAAGTACAGTGTAACACAATAAATCAAAACAAACCACCCATTCTTGTATAACGCGGAAGTCGCCTAGAACAAAATCCTTAGAATGGATATATTAAATCAATGAATTCAAACTATTTTAGTTTATATTTTTAAATGTTAGGTATACGTAACTAATTATGTTGAACTGTTTTTCTAAATTTAAGTTGTATTTTAATAAAATAATAGTTGATTAAAATTAATCATGGAAAAATATTACGGAAACGCGGCAAGCGCGACAAAAATTTTGCATGTCGACTTTAAGACATGTAAAATTGTCCCGATTGTGTTTATTTCCTTAATATCTGTACCAATTCCGAAAGATAGTATCATGAGGATCATAATAATATATAATTATAATAAAATAAGGTGAATTATAATCATTTTATACGCAGATTTCACTGGCACGCATGAAAACTTCGAAACTATAATTTCAAAAAATAAATTTTAAATGTTGCCAAGAGCTTAGCTTCAGATTTAATGACTACAGATTTAAAATGTTTATTACAAAGCCATATACAACCATATTTACGCAATTTTTCACCGTTTTCATAGATAAAAACAGGTTTTTAAAGTAGCAAGTCGCTAGGACCGCTATAGCGGCTGTAACGTTTAACTAAACTTTTTTTCAGACCGCTATAGCGGTCGGGACGTTTGAGTGGATAAGCCACTATCTGAGGGCCTATTGGCTATCGCAAATCGACATGTAGAATAAAACACTATGGGGGTAAGTTGCAGACAGACAAAATTATTATATAATGATTACAACGAAAAGTGTGTTTAGCTCGCTCTGAACAGTTAGAAAGTTCAAATATCCTTAATAATAAGTGCGCGAGCAGCTTGCTGCGACCGCCGAGAAAAAATTTATAATCTTGACCATGAAATATGTGCAAAATTCGTAACTCTACAATGCTTCCGGGGGGTGCTCGGGGGCCCCTAAATCCGCCTATGTATGTTAGGGTTAGACTAATAAGTATTTCTTTGTCGATCAGAGATTCATGGATTCATGAGTGAAAATAATGAGAGTTATTTAAAAAAAACCCTGTAAACGAAGCAAGATAATTATTTTAATAATGTTAGTAACCTATAAATAAGTATCTATCTTACAATTTTTATATTCTCTATACGCATAATATTATGAAGAAAATATAAATCGAAAATAAATAAATTTAATTTAAATATATAATAAAATGTAATAATAAAATGTACCTATACACTATACATACATAATATAATACAAAAGTTAAGTAAAAAAAATAATGAATTTACCAACTGTACTAATGTAGTTCGCTATAGTCAAATAATTATGCAGTTATATTTTTTACATCCCATTATCACACTGTATAATTTTCCATAGATAGGTTTAAAAATATTATAACGAATGTAGGTAGGTATCTAGATACCTGCCTTGTTTTTACACCTTTTGATGCCTTGACCTGCCATTGTTAACTCTATGATAAATAGGCACGCACCTACTGTACCTACCTATAGCTTATCTTTAATTTAACTATTACAATCATAAAATATGATAGGTAGATAATTATTATTTATTTGGTCTCTAGGTAAAGGACACCATAAACCTAGATTGAATTTTACAATAATTCAGAGTAAATGGTTGTTTATTTAGGTACTTATTTGCTCTTAAAAGATATTCAAGTAAGATCATCACAAACAAAGAAGTTACTATAAATTGGGATCATAGAATCATTTTCTCAGTTTAATAAAAATCATTGAAATGAATTGTTCTGTGAGCATTGTGTTTTTAATTGCTTTGTTTGCGGGGGTACTCGCGGCTGATGTAGGCCGTAAGTTATTCTAAATACTTCTATTAAAGAAGGCCCTAAATAAAAGCTAAGCGCGCAAATATAAGAACTCATTTTTTTAAAGTATCAGCATATTTACAATCTTTATTTTATTATTTCGTATTTTTATTAAATCGTTAAAATCGTTAAATTTGCGGTCTTATCGCTTTTAGCGATAAGACCGCCAATTGTTACACTTTTATATTATAAATTGTTTTAGTTCTAAGTTTCTGTATCTGTTTCTGTTTCTGTGGTGTCACAATAAAATATTTTCTATTCTATTCTAAAACTAGAAAAAAAAATAGGAATTAGGTAATTCATATTGGGATTATTATTTTTCTAGATAATAACGAAGCTGAAAAGCAGATTTTACAATTTTTCTCAAGATGGCGTAGTGGGGACAGTTCTCCGTTCTCTCTGCCGCGTCTGGATTTGATTAAAATACCGGCTACCAACGGCTCGTATGCAGGGAAAGGCATAAAGTATGTACCTATTTACAAGTTGCAATAATAGTATCCGTATTTTTAAAAATTAACTCTTTTTTTTTGGGCGTGTTAAGAGACACAAACCTCAAACTATCGCAATTATAAGGACTTCGTGTACGAACTTTTGACGAAAGCTCTAATCTTCTTCGTTTTATTGTAACGTAATAAAATACTTTACATCAGCTCCTATCTACAAGGTGGATAGTAAATTATTTAGGATTGAGATCTTAGAGGTTTGTACACACACACGCTTCTTCCAAAATACACAACAATTTAAGAGTGGTTCAATATGTTTCTGCAGAATAACATACTCAACAAGTGAGGCACGTATGCGCGGAGTGAACAACTTCACCGTGGAAGCTCTCAATGTGTCCTTGCCTTTCATGTTCGCTTCAGGTTCGCTCAAAATACCCGCCATTGTTGTAAGAACAGGTAAAATATTATTTCTATTACCTCTAATAAAGCTAGCTTATAAAATATAATATATGGGTACCCGTCGCAAAATCCTTTTTCAATCAGTCAATCACACTATCCTTTTATATATAGAAAAACAGAAGACGTTACTCGTATTATAAAAAACAGCTTTAGATTTTAAATGTTAAAAAAAATCTATTGTTAAAAACAATGTGAAAATAGAGTTGTGCTACTCTTTATCTAGGTGTGCGATTTCCTTAAATTTTGGATATTCGGCTCGAAGGACCATAATATTCAGTTTGTATTTTAATTAAGTTTATTGCATAATTTTCAGATCATTACACGATTCAAGGAAAAGCATTCTACGTTTACTCATTGAAAGGAGAGGGTAAATTATTGTAAGTACATACAAATCAAGTGCTACATTTTTAACAATAATGTAGAGGATTGCAAAATGCTCAGATATTTTTTTTTCTTTCCAGAGCAATTCTAAACGATGTGAATCTTCAATTCGGACTTCGTCTTAACGGCAATGGTAGCAAATTAAAAGTGGCTGATATGCTTCTTGATTTTACCATCGGCTCAATTGAGGTTTGTATTTTTGTATCAAATTTTCTTATTTGCTGGTGTGGCTCTACGTATCACTGCGGCTAGAGACTAGAGTTAGCCTATTGTGATTGCCACGGTATCCTAATGGGATGTTGATTTTTTGTTGTGTGTGCTTTATGTGTTTTATGTGTATGTGTTTAAAGTTCTCCTAATATAAAAGTATTTTTTATGTATTTCAGGCGAATTTAGAAAATAGCTCCTGGCCAATCAACAAGCTACTGAACCAGGAAGGTGTAGAGATCCTGAATAGATATCACGATGACATAGTGACCTCAGCGAAGGCTAGCCTCGTCGACCAATTAGACAACTACTTAATGAAAGTTTCGCCAATGGATCTCTTGGATCAGATACGAACTTAATTATACGACATGGAATAAAATATTTTAAAAACTTTTTATTTTAATTTTCCTACCTTGAACGGAGTAGGTAACTGCTGAGTTCGAACATCGGTTCCATTACCTAGGGAAATGCTTTATGCATAGGCAATGCTTTATGCAAGTGAGAGTTTCATCTCACCTAAGATATGTGAGACTCTCACTTCGCACCTACAAAAACTCCAGGAGTCTACTCTGTCTACCTACTACCTACTCTCAATGGTAGCTGGGCTTCCAGCTTGGGAGACAGGTAGGCAGTGGGCAGGGGTAAATTCATATTAATAGCCATTATTTGCTGCCTATTTTTTTTTTAAATAATAATATTTGTTCATATATCAACTATTAAGCCTATTATATTGTGCCTTGTTGTAAATAGCAACTTAATGATGTCCTTATTAACTGATAATGATTTGATAACCCGACCACACATGTACGCTATTATTAGCACAAAAATGATATAGAGGTAAAATATGTACCTTTCTAATAATGTATACGCATATAAAACAGTGTTTATTCGGAGGCGAAGCTACATTACTCATATGCTAGTATCGAAGTTAGTAGGTAAGTGTGAATGCGAAATAATAATGCTATATAGCGAGTAAGCGAGGCCATTACTGGACCGTAGATCAGCAGAAGGATCGGTTGTCCAGTATAGCAAGATAGTAGGCGATAGGTGGTTGGCCCCATTATGAAGGAGTCAGGAGTCCTATGCCCAGCAGTGGAACGTAGAGGGCTGTGGATAAAGAAAAACCGATGCCACCAAAAACATAACTTGTAAAAAATACCAAGTCTCGCAACTGCAGTTTTTCTACCGTAAAAAGTTGTGAGATCCATGTACTACCAAGTCGGTAAAATCTTTTGTGTTTTAAATCAATAGATAGACTTGGCCATCGCATGAAAACTCAACAATGTATCTCTCAAGTAATATACCGACATAATAGTGCGATTGCCAAGTCAATCTATTAATTTAAAACACAAAAGATTTTACCGACTTGGTAGTACATGGATCTCACAACTTTTTACGGTAGAAGAACTGCAGTTGCGAGACTTGGTATTTTTTACAAGTTATGTTTTTGGTGGCATCTCACTACTTTTTGTTTTTTTTTATTCGTTATAGGTTAGCCTTTGCCTGACGACGCCCGTAGATGGGAGCAGACTAAACCTAGAAGGCGGGATAATCCCTCCCTGGCTTTATACATTATTACGGCATATATATTTTGGCATTATTATTGGGATTTTATGCAATTTTTAAAGTTGACTGCAAATGTAACTTTGTAATCCTATACATTTATACGGGGTTACAAAGTTATTTATGCAGTTTATGTATCTCGAAAACTAGACCGAAATTGCATGTTTTTTTAGTTTTCCTATGGTTTATATAATAAACTCTAAGTATCTACCAAGTTTGAACCTTCTATGTTTGCTAGAAGTGCCTTAGACTTTTGATGATCGGTCAGTGAGTGAGTGAGTGAGTGACAAAATTACAAAACTTTGACTAGTTATAATTTTTAAACGACTAGTTCAAATTGAATGAAATTTGGAATAAATCGTGTTTATACAATGCATACTCGGTTGTTAAAAATTGAAGCTTCTAGTTTTTTCCACAACGAAGTTATAGGGGGTCGAAAATGGTCTGAACTGCTTCCAGAAAAGGATGGTACGGCCGTGCCGCTTTTTTTGCTCGACTTGGCGGGGGCACTGCCGTGCCCCCAGATGTAGACCCAGACAACTGACTTCCAGTATCTAATTACTTTTATTCATTGAGCGTACAAAAGATAATAAGGATTAAGGTGTAGGCATGCAAAACGACGTAATAGGTTACCGATAAATTCGATAATACAAAAAAATCAAAAACAATCCGATAATCCCTAATTATGATTGATGAATAGATTAATAGGCAAGGGTAAGTTATAAATGAAATCTCCTATCACGTTCACAACACAAATACTATAGAGGGAAGCCTGTTGGTACCTCCAGTATTTCGATTCTTTTGTTCTTTAAATTTCAATATGAAAGTGTTGTACTTTGGAGTATTAGTGCTTTGTGCACTCGTGGCTGGAGATGATTTGCTTGCTCAAGAGATTCCCACTGGTTAGTTCTTCTCTCCATCTAAATAAAGCTTATATAACGTCTTTGTATCTCCTTCTATACTATATTACGTTGATAAATATTTAATACGAGTAGGTATATCAAAATAGTAAGCCACTAGATCTATTTCCATGTTTTAGAAGTGAACAAGCAGCTGGGTGCATATTCTCAGCAATTTGTCTATCTCCGTGGCAACCCCGACTTGGAGCCATCAGGCGATGACTTGGCGTTATTGGAGAGACACATAGGCAGCCGCAACCTCCTCGCAGACTTGATCAAGAACACACTCGAGGAATTCAGGGATGTCGTGATTAACGGAAACGATGTCTTGCCACCACTGGATCCTTTGGTTGTTGATAACATTGGCCCTGTTGAGGTCTCCGGAACTGGGTAAGTAAATCTCAAACACCCGTCTGCTTAGTCATCATATTAAACAGTTATTATTAGCATGCAATGTAAAAAATCGAATGATTTCCGCAGCTTCCGTGGTCAGATGTCCGTCAGCAATCTGAGGGGAGAAGGTCTCCGCTGGTACGTTGTGGACAACGTCAACTTCAACGTTATCCGTTTGGCTCTGGGTGTTCACGTCACTCTCCCCTGGCTTACTGTTACCGGTAAGTTATAATAAACTATGCAGTGTTAACTATTTAGTGATTCTAGTAACACACCCGTGATACTGATTTCTTTGTCTAAATACATGCGTGAGCATGAGTCATAATAATCAATCAGGAAATGCGCTACGCAGTGGCGTTGCATTTATTTCCTAGGAGTGCCTCAATGCTCAAGGCAATAATTATTAAGGTTGCTTATAATATATTTCTAATGATTATTTTATCTTCCAGGTTCCTACGATGCCAATATCAGATTGGCTATCTTGCTGAATCACAGAGCTGGTGGCAACTTTAGGTAGGCAGGAACGAATGTTTGATTAATATTTGGGACCTGTCGTACTTAATAATAACGATTGGTGCTGAACTTGGGTGTCATCTATTATAATAGATTCTAATATAGCAGCTAAGTTATTTAGATAACGCACAGCAGCAAATAGCTCATGTCGTCAGAGTTTTTAGTTTTTAGCCATATTAACATAGAGCCTGTATAGTTATCCATACAGATTAGACAAGATGAGCTTAATATTATCGTTTACCGTGATCTTTTTGCAGAATCTTCCTGAACCGTTTCGAAGTTGGAGTTGACGCTCGTCTAGGAACCAATCTACTGGCTGGACATCTCGTTCTGCGCGAGCTGGACATCAAGCTTGACATCCATGACACTCAAGTAAGTTATTCTAGTAATTCCTCCATCTCTTCCTCCCTAACAAAGTCTACATACCTACATCATTGCCGTTTGGAACCTCGACGGAGCAGTTCTAAATTACACGTATCCTCACGCTGTGGGTGATTTATTTCAATTTATCTTTTTTTCAGATTTCTATCAGCGGCTTGACTGGATCCACGATACTGAATAACCTCATCAGCTCTTACATCCAGAACCTGACGCAAGACGTGATCCAATCAGAGATGGCCAACGTTAGCGCAATGCTGAGTGAGGAACTCTTCGATGTCATCAACGAAATCCTCAAGGATTACACTCTCGCTGACATTTTGGGCTAAGCTAATAGATAGATCTTTGTGTAATTACTTGACAGAACCTAGTTTACAAGGAATTGTAAAAAAATTTCATAAAATGTCTTCATCGTAGAGACTATCAATACAGTGGTGGGTAGCGGATAGACTGTAATAAGTCAAAAAGTATTACCTAATTTTCATATAAATATAACATAATTACCTTTGTTCCATTGGATTTTTGTTTTATTATTGTAACTAGCGTAAACTGGATAAGCTGAGAAAAATGAGGGTAGTACTAAATTACCAAAACAAAATATAAGAAGGCAAGTATAATAGGTAGGTACTTTTTTATTTTATTACATTTCTATTAGGGAAGTAGGTAGACAAAAACATATTATCTATACAAGTAAGTGATCCGATTTTAAATCACGTTAATCCTCTTATCACTACTATTAAGCTCATTCTCATGGATTCGATTCTCATCGTCACCTTCATGGCAATTCTTATTTATTGCTTATTTGTAACGTTTATGTATAATATTGCATAGAGCTGGATAATACGAGTAAACTTTTATATAAATGATTTAAATCGTACGTGTTATTTCGAAGAAAAACAGTTTAGAAATTTTCGACGTCACGAAAGTGATTCAGTTATTATTTTTTCACAACTTTTTCAAGTAAAACCCTTCTAAAAGACTAAATCTACCAAAAATGTACAATAAAACGACATTCTACGTAACAACAAACCTCACTACAGAAGAAAATATGTAATTTGAGATATTACTTTACCTTTCACTTTACTTTTTTATTAGTCAGAAATTTGGTATGTATGTATTAAAACCCTAACATAACAGATAAAGTACTTTTTAGTTGGTAAAAAGGCCATTTCAAAAGAAAACAATACAAAAAATCACTTTCGTGGCTTAAAAATCACTTTCATGGTAAAAAAACGCTATGAAAGTGATGCCACGCAGGTAACGAAAAAATCCCTTTTTGGTGAAATTCTGGAAAGTTTAGGTATAATGTATAAACTTATATACTACATCTTTATCTCGCACATTTTGGCGTTTCGAAAAGCTAGCTTTGATTTAAATAACTAAAATACAATGCATAAAAATGTTGTCCATGCAAGTGATCGGTACACCCATGAATAAATTGAAACTTAGCAATTATATTTTTTCCCACGGCTCGATAAGTCCTAGATCCTACTTCTACGATTGCAGAACATGGCCATCATTGAAATTAATCGAACTCTGTATTGGATTGTTGATACTGTGTTTAACAGCAGCCGTTAAACTACTCAAATTTTTAAAGCACCTAAAATCGTGTGACCGCCGCACTATGTCATTTTAAATTCAAAATAATAATGAAAGGCTTTTCTTAGTCTGTATACCGTAAAGTGTATTTGTTGGCGAAAATTTTGGTATATGGTATATACCTAGTCAGGTCATAAATTCTGTCACATGTTTAATATAAAATTATTGGAACAAGTTTATTTATTATGTAACCATTTATATACCAAAATGAACTTAACAAAACATAGATTCTTATGACAATAAAGTTTATTCAAAATGACCTCCGTGATTTTGAATACAGGCCTTCAATCTGCGCGGCCAGTCGTCTATCGCAGCACGAACGAGGTCCATGTCAATATCGGCTGCTGCCTTAATCAAGGATGTCTTGAGTGACTCCAAATTGGGATGAGGCTTTGAGCACGCTTTTTCCTCCAAGTGTTGCCATATCTTGTAATCTAACGGACTCAAATCTGGACTGGAGGAGGGCCAGTCTTCGTGCCGGATGAAGTCGATTTCACGCGCCGCCAGCCAGTCTTGTGTGCTCTTCGCTCTATGAGCTGGCGCCGAATCTTGTTGGAATACCCAGTGCCTGTTATTGAACATGGTATGAGAAACAGGTTCCACAAGGTTCGTCAGGACTGTATTTTGATACACAACTGCATTCGTTTTTACACCTTTCTCACAAAAATGTACCTCTGTTAAGCCCTAATAAGAAACTCCCAACCATACCATGAGCGAGGATGGAAAATGACCTCGTTGGACACGCGGAATACGGTTGCTCGCTTCTTCACTACTGTGTGCGTACACCTTATCATTTTGTTTGTTGTAGCTCTCTTCTACGGTAAAAATTTTTTCATCCGAAAAAAGAATTTCTCGATATTTTTTTCTCGCGTACCGCTTCAACAAAGCGCGGCATCTCTTCAGTCTCAGGTCCATTAGACGAGCATTTAAACGATGTCCTGTTTTTCTTCGATATGCCCGAAGCCCTAAGTCTTCATTTAACACCCTTTTCACCGTGGTTCTGCTTAACCCCATCTGAAGGGCCAACAGTTTCTGCTTACGTTTGGGATTTCTTTGAATTCGCGCCTTCACAGCTTTTATCACTGCTGGAGTCCTAACAGACCGAGGGCGACCACTTCTTGACCGGTCATCTACACTAGAGTCTTCATTGTATCGTTTGATGGTACGATAAACGAATCTTTTGGTTATATTCAAATTTTTCAGTATGTCAAAAATTTGAATTGGCGCGTAACCGCAACGATGCAACGCAATAACTGCAACACGGTCTTCTTTAAGCGTCCACTCCATATTTAAAAATGAGTAAAATTCTAAAAAGTATACATTTTTATTTTCATGAACAATTCGAAATTCGAATTCAATAAACTTTTTTGTGGCCAGCATTCTAAAAGAAAAGTTTTTACTGTGTGACAATACTTATGACCTGACTAGGTACAGATAGACCGAAATTTGTTAAAGTAGTGCCAAATGTTTCACTGCAACGGAAAGTGTGACACCATGAGAATACGAAAAATGGCCCCGTTTTTGACCTTTGATGTTAAATTTTAGTATTATTTTTTGCGTCTATTATGACAATCTTTATTTATTTTGTAGCTTAATATATGTTTTATCCACCTATCCAAAGTTCATGTCTCTTTCTTTAACCGTTTAGGAAATATAACCGTGTGACCATCAAATATAATTTAATATAATTTACCGGGGGTAGACTTCCTTTGCAGGAGGTCGTCTAGGTGGGTACCCCAATAGTGCCAGTTATTCTACCGCCTGAGCAGTGATGTGCAAATAGCACTGTGCTCCGGTAGGAGGGCACTGTAGCTAGTGAAATAACTGGGCTAAAGAGTCTTAACATCTCATGACTCCTGAGTAAGAAGCGTTGGTGCAGTGCTCCTAGAATTTCACATAATTGTGAAATCCTAGGTAGCACTGTACTGATTATGAGCAGCCGTTATCTCTTAACATCAGGAGAGCGTCTTGCTCGTCTTCTACTTCATCTCATAAAAAAAGATAGGTAGGTAGATGTAGGTATATTGGTTAATCTTTCGTTGGTTAATCTAAATAAATAACATATAATAAATAATAATTTTGATATAACTACATTATTTTGAAAGTTAATTACTAAAAGTAGTAGCAAAATGTACCTACTTATAAAACTTACATTAAATGTGAAATCCTATATTACTTTTGCCGCCGCCAATTGTTTACCTCTAGTTTTATGTTCTTAATATTGACGCCGAAACAGTGCATAATATGAATTTAAGCACTTTTTAGTTTGGTTTTTTTTTTTTTTTATGTGGAGAAGTAAGAAGACGAGCAAGACGCTCTCCTGTTGTTAAGAGATAACGCTGCCCATAATCAGTACAGTGCTACCCAGAATTTCACAATGATGTGCAATTCTAGGTGCACTGCACCAACGCTTCTTACTCAAGAGTCATAAGATGTTAAGACTCTTTAGCCCAGTAATTTCACTAGCTGCAGTGCCCTCCTACTGCCTACTACCGAAGCACAGTAATGTTTGCACATTACTGCTCAGACGGTAGAATAACTGGCACTGTTGGGGTACCCACCTAGACGACCTCCTGCAAAGGAAGTCTACCCCCGGTAATACTTATAAACCCGGTAATACCGGTTACTTTTGAACTCAGATACTTGTGAAGCAGTTACGCGTAATCTTAATGAATAATTTTAATCTCTTATCTTTTCAATTTTCAAATAAAACTCAATTACTGAATACTGAATTTAAATTATAGGTAGAATAGACGATTACGTTTCCATATCCTCGAAATTACTAGTACTGTAGAAATATACTCTTAATTTATTCATATTAGCGTTCAAATAGCCAAGAATCAATAAATACATTTTATGATTCTTGACTGTTAGGCTATTAGCAAATGTAACCATAATGCGAAATATTATTGGTCAAAATAATAAAAAATCACAAACGTCATTTAATTTTTGTAAATATTTTTAACAACACACGACTTGTGTAATTTGCCAGTGTCAAGTTATATTTTGTTCAAATTAGTCAAGTCATAGTCACTAGTCCAGTCAGTTTAGACATTCGAAGTTACATAAAGTCCCAACAAGCTGAATTTCTGTGAAGTTGTTCAAAACATAATTATAAACAATGTCTAGAAGTTCCCCATCATTCCCCTGTAAGGAAAAAATTTAATTCAAGGTCAAAGGTCAAAACAATGAGTTTTTCGCGATTTTCAGCAAAACGGTAAGTTTTATCATAAAAACATCTTAGACAAAATTGTAGATCATAAAATTGTCTACAAAAAATTAGGCTCAAACTATGTCTAAACCAAATTGTAGCTTAATGGGGTCATTAGTTACTGATTTCGTATTCAAACATTGACCTCCTTTATCCCGCCTTAGAGGTTGATTTTTGGAATAAAAAGTATCCCATATCATTTTTTAGGACTTGGTCTACCTTTTGTACCAAATTTCAGCTCAATAGGGCCAGCGGTTCTAAATTTACCATACAAATTTTGACCCCCCCTTACCCCCTCTTTAAAGTTAAATTGTGTCATAAAAACTATTCAATGTTTCTCAACACAATCCCAACAATCGTTTTACAAAATTTCAGCTCAATCGGGTAAACGGTTACGGATTTGCATACAAACGTTTTTCGGGAATAATTCCTTTTCCTGAGGGAATTTCAAAAAATCGCTTCTTATTGCACGATGAAATCTTCCAAGGAATACGCTGTCCAAATTTCATCTCAATCCGTCCGGCCGTTTGGGCTGTGCGTTGATAGCACGAAAGTGTACGAACGATTTTATATAATAGATTACAACTTTTTGAATCGTTATATCTCAAAAACGGTGGCTCGTAGAAAAAAAAGTATTAAATATTTTTTTGTAGACAATTTTGTGATCTACAATTTTGTCTAAGATATTTTTATGATAAAACTTACCGTTTTGCTGAAAATCGCGAAAAACTCATTTTTTTACCTTTGACCTTGAATTAATTTTTTTCCTTACAGGGGAATGATGGGGAACTTCTAGACATTGTTTATAATTATGTTTTGAACAACTTTACAAAAATTCAGCTTGTTGGGACTTTATGTAACTTCACTCTCATTTTTTGGTCTAAATTGACCGGACTACACAAA
The DNA here is from genome assembly GCA_947507615.1 of Hemithea aestivaria. NCBI lineage: Eukaryota > Metazoa > Arthropoda > Insecta > Lepidoptera > Geometridae > Hemithea > Hemithea aestivaria. Next base: position 12,467,588 of record OX382326.1, read on the forward strand.
ATCGATAAGAAATTTATCTTGCCAGACGATATGCGCGCGGGAATCTGTCTTTATAACTTGACGTTTGACATTGACAGATTTGGAATGCCACTTTTGCTGTTGTGCTGAATTTTTGAGATGGTTTTGAATTATTTTTAATTATTTTCTTGTAATTTTTTGATGATTTTGTATCATACCACCTTTATTAGATAAAATAACAATGGCAGGGAATTTCTGGCAAAGTTCTCATCACCAGCAGTGGATATTAGATAAGCAGGACCTGATAAGAGATCGCCAACATGACCTCAACATATTGTCAGATGAGGAATACCAGAAAATATTCAACTTTTTCGCTAGCATCATTCAAGTGCTTGGAGAACAGCTGAAGCTTCGTCAGCAGGTTATCGCGACTGCTACAGTATACTTCAAAAGGTTCTATGCTAGGAATTCCTTGAAGTGCATAGACCCGTTACTTTTGGCGCCTACGTGTGTGTTCTTAGCGTCAAAAGTGGAGGAGTTTGGTGTTATATCCAACTCTAGACTTATTACAACTTGCCAGACTGTTATCAAGAATAAATTTAGCTATGCATACGGACAGCAAGAGTTTCCATACAGAACAAACCACATACTGGAGTGTGAGTTCTATTTGTTGGAGAACTTAGATTGTTGTTTAATAGTGTACCAGCCATACAGACCTTTACTGCTGTTTGTACAAGATATAGGTCAGGATGACCAACTGCTCACATATGCATGGAGAATAGTAAATGACTCGCTTAGAACAGATGTCAGCTTACTGTATCCTCCATATCAGGTAAGTCCATAGAATAGAACAATAGAATTTTAAAAAGACTAGATATAATTTAATGGTAGGTTAACAATGGGTAGTGTTATTGCATTAGGCAAATTTTCTTTGATATATTTATTATTTACTTTGTCTATACTTACATTATTGCTTTATAACATAATTTCATCGTCACAGATTAAGTCAGGAAATAAATGTTCACCTTACTGTCTTAAAAATATTAAACAGTTCGTGTAATAACTGATTCTATGCTGAAAATTCTGTCTAATTACATAAACATTGTAAAATAATCACTACTTAGAGAAGAGAAACTTTCTAAAAAATAATTAATAAATACATATCATTAACTTCTCTTTCAGATAGCGATAGGAGCCTTGCATATAGCTTGTGTGATGCTGGGTAAAGAGAATCTCAAACCATGGTTTGCTGAACTAAATGTTGACATGGACAAGGTGAGTTGTATTTTTAGTAGGTAGGCACTGCAAAACCCACACTACTTAGTCTCCAACATCATGAGAAACAAGTTTGTCTCTTTCATGTTAATAAATATAGTCTTGCTTACCTTCCTGTTTGCAATACAAATTTCTTAATAAGATATCCTATTCTGCTGTAGTCTCCATCACTGAAAGGGCCAGGAAACAGGCCAGGGTTCAGGGGAAGTGGCCAGGAAAATTATTCAATGACTTTACATCTTATGTATCTAGATGATGAGCACAGTGGAGTGTTGCTTAAGGCCTAGTAACTGCTGATAAGACTGCAACTATAATGGGTTGTCACTTAACATCAGGCAAGCTTGTCTCATACAACTAGTAAAAAGAAAAAAATATTGTGATATTACCACATTGCATTTAAAAAAGTTTTATAACTTCTAAACTGGTCTTTATTTTCTCAGATCCAAGAAATAGTTCGTGCTGTGATAAACCTATATGAAATGTGGAAGAGTTATGATGAGAAGAAGGAAATTCAGGGTCTACTCAGTAAAATGCCTAAACCAAAGCCTGCACCCCAAAGATAGCAAGTAACTAGTGACGATCAGTATTCATACTCATAAAGACTATTGTAGTTTCGTTAGAAATGCAAAAACAAGGGTCATAATAAGAAGATAAGGTGTATTTTATTGTGTTTTTATCAGAAAGGATTTTATGATACACAATTCATATTCAAGTACCTGTAGAACAAATGTTTTTGACTGATTTGAAGTTGTGAGAATGTCCACTACTACAAAGGTGCTTGCACAATTTCAGATTAGTAAAAAAGATTTGTGCTATTTAAAGAAATAAAACTTTAACACTTGCCTAACAATAAATTGTCAGATCATAGGATAGAGATATTAAAAAATCTGGACACCTAGTTCATCTAAGTAACACGACTCTCATTTATGACTGTATGAGAAATGAACAAGTAATTGTGCATTTTGAGATAAATGTGCCAAGTTTGGTTGTATTATCACATAATGCACAATCCCCTTACATCAGCTCAGCTATAAAGGCAGTTTCAGATACTGGAAAATAGAAGTGGTATGATTTTTATGATGATATTTTGTATTATATAAAATTTGACTCATGAACTATTAAATTTATCCCTGTATATTATGTACAAGATTGTGTATACTATATTATGTATTGAGATCAGGTATCTCAGCATTTCAAAAAATGTATCACTGTAATATTAAGATTAACATACCTACTATGATTAAATGGCTTGACAAAGATAATGTTCTACATCACGGTAAAATTTGTTTTATCACTAATATTAGGATCGGTAATGTACCTTAAAGTCGTCATCACAAAGACGCCGGAACGTGCGGTAAAGCGGTCGCGATTCGGGAAGGCAATTTTGTAAGTATTCGAATTTGTACACATTTTGACACAAATAAACCCGGTTAGGTCAATGACAAAGATCACTTTCTCGCGCGTTCCGAGTTCCGGCGTCTGGTAACGTCGTCTTTAATGTTGATTTAATGTAAAGTACAACAATTCAATAGAAAAAGCCGATTACTGACTGGGCGATGGAATGTGTGAGCATTCTGTTTAGAGAGGTTGAGTACCAATTGGTGTCCATGTGCTGACCAATCTAGAACCAATAAAAGATGCTAAGGATGCTCAGACATTGTTCCGCTCAGTCAGTACTCGGCTAATTGTAATTATTAATATGTAATGTGTGCTTATTGGAAAGTGTAAACCTTATGCAGTACCTTCAAAGTTTTAGCTGAAAAGACTGTCCTGATACTATGTATTATAAGACTTATTTTAAGTATAATTACGTATTTTAATAAAATACTTGTGACATAATATACTGCCGTTTTACTGCAAATCAATAATTCTGGTCACTGTTACATTATGTACTTTTATTTAACACTAGTTGTGCCCCGAGTTTTACCCGCTAAAAAGTACCCTATGTATTATTCCAGGGTCTAAACCACCAAAATTCAGCTCAATCGGTTTAGGCCGAAAAGTTAACAGACACACAGCCATACTTCTGCTTTAGAATAGAAAACTCTTTATCTGTTTCTTTAGTTGTTGCTCTTGCTCTGCCGGTCATTCACCGATTACTAAATACTCAATATTAGACATCTAAGGGTTCCTGAGGACTTTTTATAGTCGTACCAAAAATCGTGTGCATCTGCACTGAGTGTCTTTTTTTTGAAGTATCAGTAAAAAATCTGAAATTTACAGGGGAGTTAGTAAAAATATAGTAAAAAATAATGCACAGGGTCTCGAATTTCTAAAACTTGAACGAGATATGACCAAAAGATTAGGACACTCAATCCTGATGCGCCGCTAAATACGAATATTTTCAAAAGTATTGACCCTAGGATTATAATTTTTAGTTCTGGAGTTAGTAAAAAATTTCTAAAAACTTTTGGGAAATTTTCAAATCAATAGAATGTGCCGTTACAGATTTATAACGGTTTAACTAGGACACTCAGTTCTTACGCCGTAAGGATTGAGTGTCCTGCTAAATATGGGTTTATTGGAATAAATACATAAAAATAACATTACCATCTTGTAGTCTGACCCTCAAAACAATTTCTAAAAGAGAAACTATGTCGAAAAAGCTTACCCTTTTAAAATAAATGAAAGATTTCATTTTTACGAAACGTCTGTACTGAGTGTCTTTTATTTTTGAAAAAAAAGGGTCAAATAGTAGTTTTAGAAATTTGGCACTTGGTGCAAAAGTTTTTACTAATTGAATACTAAAACATGATATATAATTTGTTTTTCTAAATTGTATATTTTTGGAGTAAATCCACTTTTTGCGGTTTTCTGTGAGTGTCTTTTTTTTTTCGAGGTTGAGCAAAATTAATGAAATTCACAGGGGAGTTAGTAAAAAATTAGTAAAAACTTTTGTAGTAAGTGGCGAATTTCTAAAACTTGAATTGAATTTTTTATGAGCAAAATACTAGGACACTCAATCCTTACGTTTAAAAAAAGTGAAAAACCTCGATATCTCGGTAAGTATTAACTTTTTTTTCAGGATTTTTTTTTCTAGAGTTAGTAAAGAATTTCTAAAAACTTTGTAAAAAAAAATATACAGGCTAACACGTGGTGTTACTGAGTTATAGCGGTTTAATTAGTTTCACTGAGCGTAAGAACTGAGTGTCCTAGTTAAACGGCTCTACAGATAAAACTAAACCTCGTAGATAAAAACAACTTATATCCACGAGTTTTACTAATTTTTTACTAACTCTGGATATAAAATTCATTTTTGTAAGTTTTATATTTTTTGAGAAAAACCACATTTTCATGTTTTTCACTGAGTGTCCCATTTTTTTCAAAATATCAAAATGATTTTTTCAGGAGAGTTAGTAAAACATTAGTTACAACGTTTGCACTAGGTGTCGAATTTTTAAAACTAAAATTATTCTTTTTATGATCAAATAACTACAGTCCAGACGCTCGAAAAACATGAAAAACCTCGATATCTCGATAAATATTAACTTTTTTCCTCGGATTTTTTTTTCAGTAGTTAGTAAAAAATTAGTAAAATCTTTTGCACTAGGTGCCGAATTTCTAAAACTGAAATCAAATTTTTTATAATCAAAAAACTAGGACACTCAATCCTTACGTTTTAAAAAAGTGAAAAACCTCGATATCTCGGTAAGTATTAACTTTTTTTTCAGGATTTTTTTTCCAGTAGTTAGTAATGAATTTCTAAAAACTTTTACAAAAAAAACCAACAGGCTAACATGTGTTGTTACTGATTTATAGCGAATAATTAGTTTCACTGAGCGTAAGAACTGAGTGTCCTAGTTAAACGGCTCTACAGACAAAATTAAACCTCGTAGATAAAAACAACTTAGATCCACGAGTTTTACTAATTTTTTACTAACTCTGGATATAAAATTCATTTTTGTAAGTTTTATATTTTTTGAGAAAAACCACATTTTCATGTTTTTCACTGAGTGTCCCATTTTTTTCAAAATATCAAAATGATTTTTTCAGGAGAGTTAGTAAAACATTAGTTACAACGTTTGCACTAGGTGTCGAATTTCTAAAACTAAAATTATTCTTTTTATGATCAAATAACTACAGTCCAGACGCTCGAAAAACATGAAAAACCTCGATATCTCGATAAATATCAACTTTTTTCTCAGGATTTTTTTTTCAGTAGTTAGTAACGAATTTCTAAAAACTTTTACAAAAAAAACCAACAGGCTAACATGTGTTGTTACTGATTTATAGCGGTTAATTAATTCTGTTTTACGGAGCGAGCTAAATGAATAAAGCCGTGAGTTGTTCTCACCATGAATAATTCTTATACCTAGGCACTATTATTCAACTGACCACTATTTAATTTGTTGGCAATACTTTCTCTCTGATAACATACACGTTCAAACACTTGGCTGCCTCCCGACTCCCGGTGCCCAACTTTTACGAGGCTGCTGACTTTGGGAAGATCAACTTTTGCACACAGAATTAACACACGCACATACACACACACACACACACACACACACACACACACACACACTAACACACATAATACACCTAGGGAGCTGTTTAATTGAATAAGAAGGAGAATCTTAGTTCTAAGTTTATATTGTTGTATTTGTGTGAACAATAAAGAGTTTTCTATTCTTTTCTTGCCTGACACGTGTTACTGTAAGTATATGCGAGCCCGTCTTACTTACGCGGGAATGAGGTACTGCAGCGCTAATATACACCACTCGTGCGTATTTGTATGAGTGACCTATTCACTATGAGCTCCTTTTGCTAGCTGCGAATGGATTAGCACTACGCCCTCGTAAACTTGCAAAATCATAACAATATAAATAAAAGCCAATAACATAAATAAAAATACATTTGGCGCCAATTTTAAAATTGCAATCCTTAAACAACTGGTTTCTTATAAATTTTGTTAATTTTTGCGACATCCGTCTTGTAATACGCCCTAGCGTAAATTTGCAAAATCGTACCCCTTAATATAAATAATAAATCTTTATTTGCGCTTAAAATACACGTTAATCTTAAACGCCATGAACGTTGGAAATTGCGATAGTTTATAAAACTATGTTGCAGTTGCCGGCGCCCTCCTTCTTATTCAATTAAACAGCTCCCTAGGTGTATTATGTGTGTTAGTGTGTGTGTGTGTGTGTGTGTGTGTGTGTGTGTGTGTGTATGTGTGTGTGTGTGTGAGTGTGTATGTGCGTGTGTTAATTCTGTGTGCAAAAGTTGATCTTCCCAAAGTCAGCAGCCTCGTAAAAGTTGGGCACCGGGAGTCGGGAGGCAGCCAAGTGTTTGAACGTGTATGTTATCAGAGAGAAAGTATTGCCAACAAATTAAATAGTGGTCAGTTGAATAATAGTGCCTAGGTATAAGAATTATTCATGGTGAGAACAACTCACGGCTTTATTCATTTAGCTCGCTCCGTAAAACAGAATTAATTAACCGCTATAAATCAGTAACAACACATGTTAGCCTGTTGGTTTTTTTTGTAAAAGTTTTTAGAAATTCGTTACTAACTACTGAAAAAAAAATCCTAAGAAAAAAGTTGATATTTATCGAGATATCGAGGTTTTTCATGTTTTTCGAGCGTCTGGACTGTAGTTATTTGATCATAAAAAGAATAATTTTAGTTTTAGAAATTCGACACCTAGTGCAAACGTTGTAACTAATGTTTTACTAACTCTCCTGAAAAAATCATTTTGATATTTTGAAAAAAATGGGACACTCAGTGAAAAACATGAAAATGTGGTTTTTCTCAAAAAATATAAAACTTACAAAAATGAATTTTATATCCAGAGTTAGTAAAAAATTAGTAAAACTCGTGGATCTAAGTTGTTTTTATCTACGAGGTTTAATTTTGTCTGTAGAGCCGTTTAACTAGGACACTCAGTTCTTACGCTCAGTGAAACTAATTATTCGCTATAAATCAGTAACAACACATGTTAGCCTGTTGGTTTTTTTTTGTAAAAGTTTTTAGAAATTCATTACTAACTACTGGAAAAAAAATCCTGAAAAAAAAGTTAATACTTACCGAGATATCGAGGTTTTTCACTTTTTTAAAACGTAAGGATTGAGTGTCCTAGTTTTTTGATTATAAAAAATTTGATTTCAGTTTTAGAAATTCGGCACCTAGTGCAAAAGATTTTACTAATTTTTTACTAACTACTGAAAAAAAAATCCGAGGAAAAAAGTTAATATTTATCGAGATATCGAGGTTTTTCATGTTTTTCGAGCGTCTGGACTGTAGTTATTTGATCATAAAAAGAATAATTTTAGTTTTAGAAATTCGACACCTAGTGCAAACGTTGTAACTAATGTTTTACTAACTCTCCTGAAAAAATCATTTTGATATTTTGAAAAAAATGGGACACTCAGTGAAAAACATGAAAATGTGGTTTTTCTCAAAAAATATAAAACTTACAAAAATGAATTTTATATCCAGAGTTAGTAAAAAATTAGTAAAACTCGTGGATATAAGTTGTTTTTATCTACGAGGTTTAGTTTTATCTGTAGAGCCGTTTAACTAGGACACTCAGTTCTTACGCTCAGTGAAACTAATTAAACCGCTATAACTCAGTAACACCACGTGTTAGCCTGTATATTTTTTTTTACAAAGTTTTTAGAAATTCTTTACTAACTCTAGAAAAAAAAATCCTGAAAAAAAAGTTAATACTTACCGAGATATCGAGGTTTTTCACTTTTTTAAAACGTAAGGATTGAGTGTCCTAGTATTTTGCTCATAAAAAATTCAATTCAAGTTTTAGAAATTCGCCACTTACTACAAAAGTTTTTACTAATTTTTTACTAACTCCCCTGTGAATTTCATTAATTTTGCTCAACCTCGAAAAAAAAAAGACACTCACAGAAAACCGCAAAAAGTGGATTTACTCCAAAAATATACAATTTAGAAAAACAAATTATATATCATGTTTTAGTATTCAATTAGTAAAAACTTTTGCACCAAGTGCCAAATTTCTAAAACTACTATTTGACCCTTTTTTTTCAAAAATAAAAGACACTCAGTACAGACGTTTCGTAAAAATGAAATCTTTCATTTATTTTAAAAGGGTAAGCTTTTTCGACATAGTTTCTCTTTTAGAAATTGTTTTGAGGGTCAGACTACAAGATGGTAATGTTATTTTTATGTATTTATTCCAATAAACCCATATTTAGCAGGACACTCAATCCTTACGGCGTAAGAACTGAGTGTCCTAGTTAAACCGTTATAAATCTGTAACGGCACATTCTATTGATTTGAAAATTTCCCAAAAGTTTTTAGAAATTTTTTACTAACTCCAGAACTAAAAATTATAATCCTAGGGTCAATACTTTTGAAAATATTCGTATTTAGCGGCGCATCAGGATTGAGTGTCCTAATCTTTTGGTCATATCTCGTTCAATTCAAGTTTTAGAAATTCGAGACCCTGTGCATTATTTTTTACTATATTTTTACTAACTCCCCTGTAAATTTCAGATTTTTTACTGATACTTCAAAAAAAAGACACTCAGTGCAGATGCACACCCAAAAATCTCTATAGGGATAAGTTGGAGAAAACTTGTACAAGCCCTCAATTTGTATTATTATTGGAGTTTAGTTCAAAGGGTTTTGTCGCTTCGACCACTGCTGATCTATTGTGACGCCCGCTTGAGCTATAGTTCACTCCCTAAACCTGTAGCTTCTAAAAACTTCCCTCCTCAACTTAAATCTCAATTAGTATAATTATCTACCTATCAGGTGAAAGTCATATAAAACTAGATCCGTCGACGGATGTCCAGGTCGAATTAATAGCGTATTGTATAAGTCCACAACCATAACAACCTCGTCTTACTTTTATGTCAACTCAAAACATACTTAGCAGCACTTTTCAGGGTGTCTGAATATTTTTACTCTAGTGGACACATGCCTTTTATTGAGAAAAAAAAACGCGTTCCCTCCGTCGGGGGTACGGGCTACGGGAGGGTTTTGTGGGAGTCCCGTACTAGACGACTGCACGGGTATACTCACTAAATCAACAGAACTCCTACATCGTCTTTGTAGTGGAGAACTGGGAATTTGGTAGAGTTCATCCAGTCCCCTATAGACATCCGCCGGGGTGTAAAGAGCCTATACAGCAGCAGCCTTTACACCCCTTCCATCGGAGAGTGCTCGAACGTTCCTACCGACGCGACGGGTGGCGAATAGGTGTCTAGTTAAAAATAAACTTTTATTTAAATAATAAATCATCCAAGCCTGAAATTACAACGATCGATCAGAGACTGTCTCAGAATAATTAATTAACATCTATTATAATCTGAAATATCCCAATCGTATGCTCACCCTACAGTATCACATAGCACACTGTGACCGGGTATGCGAGTTATTCACATTATAAAAGAGGCATTGTCTGTAGCCGCCACCAGTCAGATAGTGACCATGTCGTCCACTAAGGCACTGCTCTGCGACCTCTGCGTCATCCTCGTGGTCGGCCTAGCGGTCGTCTTTGCTGAGGACAAACCAAAAAGGTAACTTTCCCTTTCCTTATTAAAGTGATCATCATCATCATCAGCGTCTTTCGACCCTCTAATGGGCGGCTTTTTCTCTCTAGTGCCATTTTCCTCCAGCTGTCTGTCCAGCATTCAGGTATTTACTGCGATCTTGATGATATCCTCGAACCATTCCGCAATTTAGTATTAGGTAGTTATTAATATCTCAGCTGTAATTATTGTTTTTTTTTTTAAAATAAAACATAAAACAATTATAATATTTTTAATAAAAAAACTTTTTTTCAAGATTTTTTTAAATGTCACCAGCCCGATATCAATATCGTTTATTTTCTATACTTATAGTGCCCTGTTTTCCAGTCCGCCGGTCGCCGATGACTTACCAAAAGGCAACTGCTCTTGTGGAGGGTTCCCCACGATCGCCATCGATGCGGAGAGCCAGCCTTTACTGTCACAGAGCCCAGGCTTGCAGGTGAAGTGCGACGACGAGGGGGAATCAACGTGCAAGCAGCTTTGTATAGCACTTGCCACTGCTGCGAAGGCCAAGGGACCTGATGTGCTGTGTTCCAGGCTCAATAACGCAGAGGAACTAAAGGTAAGTTTGTCTTTCAACCTATATTATGTCCATATTCCATATCCTTACCTATGTCTATAGGGATAAGGAGTAAGAGAAATTAATACTCACTAATATAATGAATGCAAAAATATGCGGTTGTTACCTCTTAAGGCCTTAACGGTTAGATTGTTTGTGTTCAAATTTGGTACGTAAATAGATTATACCCCAAAAAATACATCATGAATCGTGGGTGACAATTCACCCACTTTTAAGTGGGTAAAATTCCTTAACACTGCTAAGCAAAGGTAGTTTTAAATGAACTGACATATTATAATTTCTTTGTAAACACAACTGAACAGATTGCCTCAGCTTTCAACTTTTTCGATAACTAAAAAATCCAAATTCTATGAGCACAAGGTGATTTAGAATGCAATACTTACCCTTTAATCCATCCATCTTATCTATCTTTCTTACTTATTAAATCGTGTTATATTTGCAGTTATCAGCGTTCTCCAAGATATGTGACCGGCCGTGGATGTACGCGGACATGACGGCAGACGATCCTCTCTGTTGCGCCGACTCGAAAGTGAAGACTTGTGCTTCAGCAGAACTCCAGCCGAAACCAAACACCACTGAACCTGTTACTGTGTAACCGAAAACTAGGACCAAAATCATGATAGATTTAATTGAAGATGGATTAAAGCGATACTTCGTAATGTGTATTTATGTTGAGATGATATTTAATGGATGAGTAAATAAATTGTACCTACTTACATTCGATTTTATTTACACTGATACTTTTATCCACGAACATTGTATTCTTTCACTATTATTGTGATAGTATTTTATTATCTCATACTAATGTATGAAAAACCTAATATTATGTGAATGTGTTTGTCACTTCTTCTAAACAGAATGTGCTTAAATTTTGTTTGTAGCTAGGCGCCCCGAATGGCACATAAAAATATTTTTTTAAGCGGGCAAAACCGCCAGGCTCAACTAGATCGCTTACTTTTATATGTACGTTGGTATAAAAGTAAATTAAATATTTTATCATATCTTAAGTAAACTAAACTATAATATTATTGTGGGTACTTACAAAGTACATTTAAAATAAAAATCAAGAATTATACAAAAGACAGTATATTTACAAAAGGGAGATGACAAAAACGTAAATTTCAGTAAGCTAGGCATTTACTTAGCCCAAGTTTTGTGACTACAATTCATGACATTCTTGTTATGTAATTTTTCAGTAGGTATCCGGTTTCCGTGCAAACTTGACAGATTTTTTAGCGAAAACAAATTAATTTCATGTTTCTGTACAATTACTATCGTAGGAAAATATTCAATTATGTATTCGCAACTAGTTTATGTTCGCAAAATCTTTTCTCAGCAAAGACTACGTTATTAAATCAATCTGTGATTTTCTTTAACTTTAACTCAATCATCAGGCGGCGTGTGTTGATGGATCATACAGTCACGCTTTCCTTTTATGTATTTAGAATTTAGATAGATTAGCATTCTGGATCAGGCTATAAATGTTTTAAGACAATATAATGTAAACAGTCTCATATAATATTCTACATTGCAATACATGTGTGCTTAATATTTGGAATGGATGTAGGTAAGATATAGTTTGAGAATTCATTAAAATAACACTTGATTTGACAACTTTAGATAAACATACATAATTTAGGGAATAAACATTCAGAATTCAGACATATTTAAGACGAAGCTAAGAGCGTCTTTTTAGGGCGTCCGATTAGTCGAGCGGGCGAATGAACGGAGCGGGTAAACGTGGCGGGTGAACGCTGCGAATGCAGGAAGTGGGCTGGGCTGGTCCCCCGCTATGTGATCCGCCCGTCACACGCGCCCGCTTCTAGTTAGCGCTCAACTTATAGGTACCTATTGTTTTTCAATATAAATGCGCGATCGCAAAACCGCTGCGTGCGCCCGCTCTACTACATAGGCGCCTTTGCTTTCGATGTCATTGCGATCATATAGTTGCAATAATTAATAATTTAAAAAAATAAACAATAGCTCTGTATCTTTTCTTACAATATATTTTATATTATAATTAATATCATTGTGTTGTCCCTAAATCAAAACGCGTCAATTAATGCCTTAATCGTAAAAATAAAGGGTCCAATATTAACTAAAAGGGGGGTGTTTAGACTGGTGGAATACGGAATACGGCCCCTTGTGGAAAAGTTCCCTTAATAAATGTAAAATAGCCACATAATAATAACCAACCAGTATAATCTAACATATTCCAAAAGTGCTGACACCAAAGACTGGTGTTCTTAATCTACACACAAAAACTGACATCGCAGAATGGGAATTTTAGGAATGCTTCAACTAAATAGATAATACTAAATATTTCATCAACTATTTTGAAAAAGGAATAAAACCCTGTTGATGTGGCAGATTGGAGATTTTGACTTGTCCGGTAAAGCTGTAGAGACTAAAGGATAAAGCACACTGTTCCGGCTCAGCGTGGGCACCGCTTCCTCACCACGTTCATATTAAAGTCGACGTCCAGACACTAGAACATAAAGGCGGCCGCCATTCGGGACGGAATTTTTGTATTGTTCGATTATGTACGGACTCAGACACGTTACGTAAAGCGGGCGCGATCCAGCGCAGTCGCAAACAATTAACAAATCACTATTCATCACATTTCAATGAAAGTCTGTGTGAAGTCCGCTTATATTTTGTAACGTTTTTAATTTATTTCACAATGTCAAGATGAAAAAGACAGCAAGTGCCTTTTGACAATGCGTATATTATACGAAACCCAATTTAAGGCTTAAATTTGAACAAAAGTAGGCGAGGGTGCCGTTGCCGACCAGGGGGAGTTAGACAAGCGCCAATCATTTAACGTTATCGAAAAACAAACGACGACTGTCATCTCAGTACATTTTTTAACGATAACGACAAACGATTGGCGCTTGTCTAGGGCCCCAGGTATGCATGGTAGCAGGTATGCCATGTCCTTTAATCGCAGATCAATATTGTGGGTAAAAAAAATGGAGATTTATGTGAAGGACAAATAAAAGATAATGTTACAAGAACTTCGCTTCTCCCTGTGAGAACCGGCCGTTCAAGTCTTGTGCCTTCTTGATGATGGACTTTTTCTGAGCTTCGTCGAAACGATTCGCTTGAAGGTCTACGTCGCGGCTGAATGGACGCCGCTCTTTCTTACCATCCGCTTCCTTTTCTTCTTTCTGTAAATAAAATAAAGATACTCTTAGAGAACACTATCATCTTTACCACACAGAGAATAAAAGAAACACACAGAAAAAAAAATGGTGTACAGAGTTTATTCTCTGTAGTGCGGCTCCTTAGCCTCATTTTGTATGGAGGTATGACCCCGAGCGGCAGAAAGCATGAAACTTGGCATGCTTTTTTTTTTTTTTTTTTTTTTTTTTATGTGATGAAGTAGAAGACGAGCAAGACGCTCTCCTGATGTTGTTTACCGTTCATAAGAAGAAATTTTAGTAGAAACACCCCCCCACGACAATGTTTCCACCTCTCCCCCCACTTTTATGTTCTTATTTTTAGTTTTTTGTTTTTCTTGAAAACTATGAGAGCTAGAATAAAAATGTCAAGGGAAAGTTTATTCTCCGTAAAATTCTCTACAATATTGTGCTTTATAGCATATTGCCAGGATTTATAGTTTCAAAAATATGATTTATTTATTTTTTGAATATTTTCCAAAATTCCATATAAGACGTTCTCTGGGCGCAAAACATGTCGTTTTCATGCAGAGGTTTGAAACTTGGCACAATGATTCCTTATCTCCAAATAAGCTGATTAAGATCGAAAACCCCCCCTATCACCCCCTCTGGTAGCAAGGAGGGGGGGGGAAAAGGGGCCGAGGCACGTTTCTCCATTTAATTAACTCTGGGAGACAATGTAGAGCCACGAGGAAAAATTCGGTGTCAATTTCGGATAAATCGATGACGTAGATTTCTTTTCTGATATGAAACAACGGTATTGGTGGCGTTATGTTTTGCAAACAAACTAAAAATATAAAAAAAAAACATTTTTTTGTGTTTCAAGTCATTGTATATTTTAAAATGTTAGTATTTTTTTAAATTAAAAAATATCCTAATATAGCCTATATTATGTAGATTAAATAAAATACATATAACTTTCAATTAATTTTTTTAATATTTAATGCCAAAAAATAATTTTTAGCAAAGGGGACCACGAATTTTTTGTTTGAAAAATTATAGTTTTCCTTATTTTTCTCAAAAACTAATTGCCCAAATAAAAGTATCTGTTATATATGGACTGCCTATTAAATTTTCTACAATAATGTCCTAAGAGGTATGATGCTAGCACTTATGGTTTGAAAAATATATTCAAAGCTACTGGTGTACGAAAAGGATTCACGCAGTCAACTTTGACACTTAATAACTCCAAAAGCTGACACTTTAGGGGGGCGGATGTACTAATATTTATTGTTGGCATTAATGTTAGCTATCGATTTATATAGGTTTTATACAAAATATAGAAGATTTATAATATACCACTACTACTCCATTTTGATTTTATTTTTCAAAGTTCCGGACGATAATAAAACCAATATAAATCGATAGCGGGCATTAATACCAACCATAAATATTATGACATCCACCCACCTAAAGTGTCAGCTTTTGGAGTTATTAAGCGTCAAAGTTGACTGTGTGAATCCTTTTCGTGCACCAGTAGCGTTGAATATATTTTTCAAACCATAAGTAATAGCATCATACCTCCAAGGACATTATTGTAGAAAATTTAATAGGCAATTCATATATAACAGATACTTTTATTTTGGCAATTGGTTTTTGAGAAAAATAAGAAAAACTATAAATTTTCTAACAAAAAATTCGTGGCCCCCTTTGCTAAATTTTTTTTTTTGGCATTAAATATTAAAATTATAATTAAAAGTTATATTTTATTTATAATATAGGCTATATAAGGATATATTTTTATTTGAAAAAATACTAACAGTGTAAAATATACAATGACTTGAAACACAAAAAAAAATGGTATTTTTTTTTATTTTTAGTTTTTTTGCTAAACATAACGCCACCAATACCGTTGTTTTATATCAGAAATGAAATCTACATCATCGGTTTATCCGAAATTGACACCGAAATTTTCCTCGTGGCTCTACATTGTCTCCCAGAGTTAATTAAATGAAGCAAGGTGGCGCGGCCCCTTTTGCCCCCCCTCCTTGCTGCCAGAGGGGGTGATAGGGGGGTTTTCGATCTTGATCAGCTTATTTGGAGATAAGGAATCATTGTGCCAAGTTTCAAACCTCTGCATGAAAACGACATGTTTTGCGCCCAGAAAACGTCTTATATGGCATTTTGGAAAATATTCAAAAAAGAAATATATCATATTCTTGAAACTATAAATCCTGGCAATATACTATAAAGGACAATATTGTAGAGAATTTTACGGAGAATAAACTTCTCCTTGACATTTTTATTCTAGCTCTCATAGTTTTCAAGAAAAACTCAAAAAAACTAAAAATAGGGACATAAAAGTGGGGGGGAGAAGTGGAAACGTTGTCGTGGGGGGGTGTTTCTACTAAAATTTCTTCTTATGAACGGTAAAGCTATACGCATGCCAAGTTTCATGCTATCTGCCGCTCGGGGTCATACATGGGGCTAAGTAGCCGGACTACTGCAGCTTTGCAGCATATACATACCTATATACTAAACATTTTAATTGATGGTGTTAAGTTTGACTAATAATAGAACAAATATTGAATACTTATTGTTAGGGATCGCGGCATTGCCTAAAATTTAAAATAATAACTATTTTGAATTTTATTTTTGCTTAAAACCTACTCCAACTGAAAATATAAAATTGGCAAAAAATGAATACTTAAATTCGACAATAATTTAGCTTGGAGCGAGCTTGATATATTTACGCATTAAGGGTAAATTATTAAAATTATACATAACTAACCTTTTTCTTCTTTTTCAATTTCTTCTGATGCTGTTCTAGTAGACTCTCCTCCCTCTTGTGTTTCTTTTTATGTTTTCTGCAAACAAAAATATTTTAATTTACGGCTTAGCATAACTGACGATGCATATAATTATGAAACTATTTTGTCTATGTTATGTCATACGCACAGTTTCGAATTTTTTCAAACATCACCGCGTCATCTTTCTGGTGCTTCGCCAGAACCTGCCGCGGCATATTTACATATATTATAATAAAAACGCGCGCTTGTATTTGCGTGTGACATGACTTGTGTATGAAAACTTAGTTTAACGTGATTTAAACTCAAAATTCATTTATTCAAATAGGCTACATTGGAGCACTTTTGCAAGTCAATTTTACATTTTTCTATTTTAACACTCTACCACTCGTTCGCAAGGCACCTCTATGAGAAGAACGAGCAAGGAACTCATGAGGATTGCATTTTTTAAATATGTGTTTACAATGTTTATCTTGGTTACATAATTCAAGGGCGGATCCAGGATTTGTTTCTGGGGGGGGGCCAAGGTGCAGACGGGCAAAAATATATAATTTTTACTACGAAAATTGTGTTTAGCTCGCTCTGAACAGTTAGAAAGTTCAAATATCCTTAATAATAAGTGCGCCAGAAGCTTGCTGAGAGCGCCGAGAAAAAAAATTATAATCTTGACAATGAAATATGTGCAAAATTCGTAACTCT
This sequence comes from Hemithea aestivaria, assembly GCA_947507615.1. NCBI lineage: Eukaryota > Metazoa > Arthropoda > Insecta > Lepidoptera > Geometridae > Hemithea > Hemithea aestivaria. Next base: position 12,484,540 of record OX382326.1, read on the forward strand.
ACAATGCTTATGGGAGGGGGGCCTTGGCCCCCGCCCAGAAGCATTGTAAATCCGCCTATGACATAATTTATTGTGCGTTTGAGGGGCACCATTTGATTACATTAACTTACTTAACAGCCATTTCCTGTTCATCGTCTCTGTCAGCAATCTGTCTCGCTCTAGCTTCTCGACGCATCGCTGTGTCTGGGTCCTCTTCCTTCACTATACCAGCCGCTTTCCTGGCCTTATCTTCCGGAGTGTCTGTCCAACTTGACCTGGAAACCAACAAATTAAGTAAGGGTAACAAATGTAAAATAAAATAAAATAATATATATATAAAATATAAGTATTTAGTCAGTTGTTATTGCTTTAGTTTTATTATATTACTTTTAATGCTCTCACCTATCTGACATATCAGGTCCCGCCTTCGCTCTGAAACTCCGCGCTTCCAAGCCCAAGATCTTTGCTTTACCTTCAGGCAACTCCAACATCCATTCTTCCCTTGATTTTATCTTTTGACTGTCGAGAGACCGTCCATCCATTCTCTTAATCTTAATGTCAAGTGCTCGTGCCTCGAGCCTCTGGTGAGCACTTGACCACTTTTCCTCAGCACCCACAGGCAGTGGACCAATACCATCATCTTCTGAACTCTCGTATTTGATCACTTCACGTTCTGCCTTTGCCAATACAATACGCATGCCTTCTGGGATTGATGGCCCTTAAAATAGATAAAGTAAGTAATAACTAGCTAAGAGTCAATTGCTTAATACTAAAAAAATGTACTGGAATGACAGAGGTTTTGGATAATTAAACAGTAACTGCTGTCATCCCATTTGTATTTGTATTTGTACTATTTTTTTTTTGAGTTAGCCACAAGCCATTGGGGCTTGTCTAAGCCTGCTGGCACTAGTCCTTTTATATGTTAAAATGAACTCACCATGATGTCGAGCTTTATTTTGGAGATGAGGGGGTAAGGCAGGCCCCTCGATATTTTCCAGTGACGAGCTTCGCCGAGATTGTTTCTCCAGATGCGGCGGCAGTGCCGGCCCACACACGTCTACCTTCGGTTCCTTCTTAGACTGACGCAACTTATGCCTGAGGTCTGAAGGATCATAATCCATTTCATCATCTGAGGATATTTCTCCTTCTTCACTACTCTCTTTTTTGACACTCTTTTGAGTGGAGCTAACTTCAGGCACAGCCTCAGCTAAGCTCTGTGAAGAGTTATTCTTTTGTTTGTCGTCAATATCAGTCGTGCTGGTCACTTCAACTAACACAGGTTCATCTACATCTCTATCTCTGCTGGATTTTGACGTTTTTCTTTTGTGTTTCCTCTTATGTTTTTTCTTTCTAGTTTTTTGAAGCTCTTTTTCCAAGTTTAAAAGTTTCGCTCTGAGCCTTTCATCATCAGATGAATCAATCTCACTTGAAGCAGACTTTTCTCTCACAACTTCTGATTTTTCCTTCACAACTGCTGACTTTTCCTTCACAACTGCTGGGATCATGTTGTAATATGAACCCAGTTGTACTTCCTCTGATTTGTCTGAGTCGCTGTGCACTTCAACAACTACAGGATTCTTGGGTCTAGTTGGAGCATCATTAGCTGGTGGTTTGTAGACTGCAGATCGTTTACCCCTATAATCTGGAGAAGATGATTTGTTCTCTTCTTCAGATTTTAGTCTTTCAGGGGACAAATTATCATGTTTAGGGGATTTTCTATCAAGTCTTGAGGGTCTAGATGGGGACTGCCGGGTCGGTTCTAAGGTCCGTTTTATTTCCTCTTTAAAATCTCTCCTGGGCTCAGACAGACTTTGAGATTTAGACCTAGACTCAGGAGTTCTACGGGACCTTACTTTGATCTCAGGAGATCTATGTGATCTAGCTTTAGATTCTGGAGACTTGAGTTGTCTGGGCTTGTGATCAGGAGATTTGTGTGATCTAGATCTTTTTCTTCTATCCCTACTATCACTTCTCCGATCTCGAGTTTTTGATGTTTCTCTAGCATCTCTATGTTTGTGTTTTTCATCAGATCTTCTCCTAGGGCTTCTCTCTCTGGAAGGTCTCCGTCTGACAGGGGAGTGTCGGGAGAATCTGTGTCGATCTCTTGAGCGTTTGTCATAATCATCTCTTTTTCTTTCAAAATTTCTACGAAATCTATCATTATCTGACAGTCTATTCCGTCCTGATCTAAAACTATCCTTATTAATGGAACTTTTTTCTGGTTCTGGCTTTGTTTGACATTTGAATCTACCGGTTTCTGAATCACTGCTTGAATCATCAGACAGCATTTTGGGAACCTAAAAACATAAAGGTTTAACTTAAATGAAGAATAAACAAATTCTATATTTACATTACTTTATTCTAATAAATTATTATCAACAATAATATAGCGAACAATTTTATAAACAGTTTAAAACATTTTGACTATTTTCTTTGCACTATAACGAATGGATTTAAGAAATCCAGCTGTGAGTATGCCTTTTAGAGACTGTCTCACACTGGATTGCCAAACTAAGTCCTTCAGTATCTGTTGTAATATGACCGGACAGTCAATGTCATAAGCTAAATCTCGAAGGACATCTTCCGTGTCTTCCTGAAAACCTCCACGATTTCCGAATTTAACAATTTTCTGCTGTGGTGCCATCGGAAGCTGCATCAAATGATGCAGTTTAGTTTCAGGATGCACATCTTGGTGACATTGAACATCTGTCTTCGGAAAGTCCACATAATCATGGAATTCTTGCAAGATTGGTCTATACAGCTCTCTAAAGTTCTGTAACTGTGGCTCAACTATATTCTTGACTTTGTCTTTGTTCTCTCCAAAAGTCATTCTAAAATCACCAGCATAACTCAAATTTGAAATAGTATAATAGAAGTCATATTCAGAAAAGGTTTCAGGCAGTAAAAGCAATGACGTGTGGACAGCAGAGCGTAAATTGGATTGTAAAGCGTTTTGCAATTGCGAACTCTTAGTCTGTTTAATGATCTCCACAGGTTTGTGGAGTCGGCCAGACAGATACAAATCATTCCAGTCAAGCAGATCAGTGATTAAGTCCTTCTGAGAAACTACACCATACTTGATCTTGACGTTCTCTTCCTTGATTTCAACCAGGGTGTTAAAATACACTTTAGCACCCCAGTTTTCTTGAAATCTGGCAACAAATCCTTTGCCAAAGTACCTGAGCGCGGAGTAATGTGAAGGGTTAATTTCTATGTTAGCTCCGTGCCAGCGATGGGAGTTATCGACGCAGTATATTAAATCGATCATGTTTTGTTTACTTTGGTTGCCCGTTTGGGGTTTGACGCCAGATCCATACGCGAAGCAGAATGTGAAGTTTTGAGGGAATCTAGACAATATTCGGTAGTACATTGGAGATATATCTTTTGCGATGCCTGAAACGGCTTTAGCAGCTGCTGTTGTCATTTCGATAACAAAAAGATCTGCTGACCTGTACTTTAGGTTAGACGCGATGAACTTTCCGCTGTCTTGAAATATGTTTCAGAAGAAATATTACTCAAGCACAGTATGCTGTATTTAAAAACACATTGAAAGGAAACAATACTTAAATAAAACAATATTCACAAAATTACGATCACAATCAACAAAATATCGCTCTTCCCCCATTTAGACGTAACAATAGTGATGAGGTATGATCTGTGAATTTGTAAATGTCGATAATTAGATTAAATCGCTCGTCTCACTCGCTCGTACACTCGCTTATAGCTGAGCTAACTAAAGCCGCGCTCCAGCTACTTTTTTAAAATAATGTCTATGCTTCAAGCTTCAACAAATGTTTTTGCTTTCCATGCCCGATGGAAAGCAAAAACACACAAAACACAAAACAAAAATAAAAAAGTTTTGTGTTTTGTGTGCGTGCTTTCCATCGGGCATGGAAAGCAAAAATATTTGTTGACGCTTGAAGTGAAGCATAGACATTATTATTTTTTTTGTGTAGGGGAATTTTGCTGCGTGTTGACGTGTTTTAGACATTATTATTTTTTTTGTGTTGGGGAATTTTGTTGTGTGTTGGCGTGTTTTTGTTGAGAGTGTAGACCAAAAAAGTAGCTGGAGACGCGGCTTTACACACACAACACACAACAACTAAGCACTCGGTCCTCGCTACTCGCCAACTCGTTTCTACATTCTAGCTCTACTCGTTATTCGCTCATCATTGCTGTTGGGACAACTGTCTTACATTAACTACTTTTTTCGATCATTGGTAAAAATTTAGTATTTTGTTTGTTGTACCTAAACTGTTGTATAAACATACATATAATCACGCCATTTGGTACGATCCTGACACACCTCTTTCGCTTCCTCAACTTTCATCACATTCTTCATGCACGCTCGCCGGTTCTTGGTAGGTACTCTTGACCTGACCTTTTCTTAGAACAACATTTATTTGGTCAAGGAAAGTACGCCTAGGTCGACCAATTGCGGCTTGACCGTTCACATTTGCCTCATATAATATATATCTTTTGGAAATCGCCTTTCATTAATTCTCCTGCATGTCCAAACCATCTAAGCATGCCTTTCTATATTTTCGTCACGATATCTAATACAATACAGCATTATTGTATAAAATTTAAAGATATTTGTTTTAAATCAATGCTCCATTTCGCGAGAAATGCCAAACTATCATTAAAAAATGGCTTTTGAAATTAAGATTTCTTTGTAAATTAGAAACCTTCATCGGCGAAGCCAAGCCGCACCCTGCACTTTGTTGCAGAAAAGTGCGGCTGGTCTTGTACTAATAAAACTCGATATCCGATTTTTGAGTTTGTTCATCCCTATGACCCGTAAATCATGATGGCTCGTCCACATATGCCGGCCAATGATTCGCCGAGTGTGTGTTTTGTCTATGGACGAACAATTTTTGTCTATTGACGAATGTCTTCGGATATTTATGGTTTTTTCCGGTAAATTTCTGGTATACATTTAGGGCTCCATAGCTAACGACTTTAATAATATTTTGAATATTAATCAATCATGGATCATTTGAAGCCATTTTGTGTGAATAATTACTTGAAACTAGTTAAATTTTCTTTATTTTTTGATTTACATAATCTGTGCCCGAAGTGCATATATATAATCTGTGCGCTCGGGCGAACGTTCGGCCAACGACTCGCCGATTCATTGGCCGGCATATGTGGACGAGCCATGAGCGTGTCTTTAGTGACAGTACAAGGCATAGCTGAGAAAAAGGGCGGGAAATTTCGTGTGCAGCGGACGCGGTTGTTTTCAGTCTTTTAGGAAATATTAATTATATAGGAAAGGATTGGAGTTTTTTAAAGTTAATTTAGTTTATTTTATGTAGATTTAGTTACTTTATTTGTTTATTAGTTTATAGATAGGTGTGTATATATTGGTAAGTGAAATTTTTTAACTTTCTATAATGGGCGATCCTCCGGATCCGCCCGATGACCCTGGAGGTGGTTTGTTTCATAACTCGCAACATGATATACTTGTACAAACTCCTAAACTTGTTTCAAACAAGAATATTTATGTATCAAACTCAACTCCGATGGATATGTTGATCACGGCAATGGAGTCGTCCATGGACTCCGACTGTTCAATCTCGGACTCAAATAAATTGAAACGCAAAAGGGTTAATACACGATCTACAATGAAAAATAAGAAAAAGAATATTGATGAAGATGTGGTTACAGCTGGCCCAAGTCATGTGGCCCAATCACAGCCTCAGCTCACTGAAAATATTAACACTCCTACCGATCATGACAGTAACAATAAAGACTCTGATGTTAGGCCAATTCGTACGCCGGTTGGTCGCACATTTTTCGAAGCTTCTGATGCTGCCCCGTATGTGGTTCATGTGCAAAGGGAAATGTCCAATGCTAATGATGGTACAACATTACATCCTGTCACTTTTGGTAGGTTTTTGAAAAGAAAGAATGTAAATGGTGTGGTAAACGGCAGTTTAAAAAGAATAGGGCGCAACCGGATTACTTTGGCATTTGAAAGTCAAAATTATGCTAATGCTTTCTTAGCGAATAATGACCTGGGAAAAGAAAAATATAAAGTTTTTATACCTACATTCACAATCACGCGTATGGGTGTCGTACGAGGTATTCCCGCTGACTGGTCAGATGATGAGGTTCTAGAAAATATTTCTGTACCGATAGGCTGTGGCAAAATTTTAAAAATGAGGAGGATAAGGAGAAAAGTTGTTATTAACAATGAGCGAAAATTTGAAAATACAGGAACTGTTGTGCTTACCTTTGATGGTCAAATTTTGCCTACTAGGGTATATATGTGTTACTCAGCATTAACAGTCAGTACTTACATTTACCCAACAGTACAATGTTACAATTGTTGTAGGTTTGGTCATGTAAAGAGTCAGTGTCGTTCCACACCTAGGTGTTTCAAGTGTGGGCTTGGGCACTCAGGTGACAGCTGTGATGTTGAAGAAGAAAATTACTGGTGTTGTCTTTGCAAAGGTTGCCATCAGGCTAATAGTAAAAAATGTTTGGAACTCAATAGGCAAAAAGCAATTAAAGAAACAATGAGTAAGAGCTGTATCTCATATATGGAAGCTGTTAAGTTACATCCACCTGTCTCGAAGTCATCATATGCTGATGCTCTGTTATCATCTCCACCTCCTGGTGTCACAACAAGTCTTCAGTATGAACAGGCCTCTTCTAGACCTGTTTCGCAGTCTCCGTCACAATCATACAACAAAACAGTTTTTCTGAAACCCCGTTCACCGCCAAAACTGTCTAAGGGCTTTGACCGTGTAGCCCATGCTCAAATTGTTAAAGACCCAATATTACCGAAAGCTGGCCCAATTTACAATGTAAATGATAATAGTGACATACAAATATCTGACATAATTAAAGCTCTTGTGCAATTGCTCTCTAAGTCTAAGTCTGTATCACCGTCCAACGTAGCAGCTGTTATCGATGCTTTATTTGATTTACAAAATACCAACAATGGATCCAAGAGCCAAAGTAGTTCAGTGGAATTGCCGCAGCCTTAAAAACTCAAAAGTAGAATTAATTAATTTGATTAATACTTATGAACCTTATGTTGTTTGTCTTCAGGAGACATGGTTTAGGCAGGGTTCTGTATTTAAGATCCCTGGCTACTTCTGTCTTCGTGATGACAGACAGGATGGGTATGGTGGTGTGGCCATACTCATTAAAAACTCTTATTCTTTTTCTTCTATATATCTTCCTTCTCACACCAATAGTTTATCAATTGTTGCTGCTATGGTAAATAACATTTGTTTTGTTTCTTTGTATTATACACAGCCTAGTGATCAAATTTTTAATGAAATAGATATTATATTTAGAGCTTTACCAAAGCCATTTGTATGTATGGGTGACTTCAATGCACATCATCAGAGCTGGGGCTGTTCTTCCTCCACTAAATACGGGCAACTACTTTTGGATCTACTTGATACCCATAACTTGTGCATCTTAAATACTGGTCTGCCAACACGTGTGGGTGGTCCTAACTCAGTCCCTAGTGCAATAGACTTGTCAATATGTACTCCTGATCTGGCTTCACTCCTCTATTGGCATCCTTCTGACTCAAGATTCGGCAGTGACCATTTTCCTCTGATTATCACTTTCCCTTTTAATAAACCTTCTAAACAAGTCAAACAACCGCGACTAAAATATAAATTGTCAAATGCTGACTGGAGTACATACAAAAGTAAAGTCGAGCAAAAACTACTAGATTTACCAGAAGTCACAAACTTAAATGGGACACTATGTGCTGAGCAGCTGGCAAAATTATTGATTGAAGTTGCTGACGAAACTTTTCCGGTGAAGTCTAGTGGTCCTAATAAAATACCTTCTCCACCATGGTGGGATGAAGAATGCACAAAAGCAGTCAGAGAGAGGAAGGAGGCAGAAAAGGAGTACTGTTTATTAATGACTGATGAAAATTTTGATAATTTCACTGAGGTTTCTTATAAAACTCAGGAGCTTCTAAGAAATAAAAAGTTTGAGGGTTGGAAAAAATATTGCTCATCACTGTGCCCAAATGTTAGTTCATCCCTTGTGTGGCAAAATATAAGGAGATTCAGGAGTGCTTTTAACGAAAATCAACACAGATGCATATCTCCAAATCTTGCAAATCAAATTATGGACAATTTAGCTCCACCTTCTGTTCCGGAAAATATTGTTATTCCTAGATTGATTAGTAATTATGATACTTCTTTCATCGATTCTAATGATGATGCTATAGATTTAAACTCTCTATTTACAGAGTATGAGTTGAAGGGTGTTCTTTCAAACACTAGAGACTCTGCCCCAGGGGAAGACGGTATTCCTTACTCCTTTTTGTCTAACTTGGATACTAACAGCCTTAAGTACTACCTTTCTTTAATAAATACTGTCATGGTAACCGGTGAAATCCCTAGGTCATGGAGAACCCAAACTCTCATTTTACTCCTTAAACCAAATAAACCAAGTTCAGAAGCTCCATCTTATCGTCCTATTGCACTATCCACTGTTTTAGCAAAAGTTGCAGAACACCTTATTAAAAATCGCTTGGAATGGTTCCTAGAACATAACAACCTATTATCACAAAGTCAGTTTGGTTTTAGAAAGGGTAAATGTACTTTTGACAGCTTGAGTATTTTTACCACAGACATAAGATTAGCATTTTCTGAAAATAACAATGTTGTGGCAGCTTTTTTGGACATTAATGGGGCATATGATAACGTCAATATTTCAATCCTAGAACAAAAATTATTATTGTTAAACGTTCCTGTTTTATTAACAAATTTTATTATAAATATGTTATCAGAAAGATATATTAAATATCCTATAGATTCTGGTGACAATCCTTATACGATATGTAGGACAATTTGGAAAGGTTTGCCGCAGGGCTCCGTTTTATCACCTATTTTATACAACGTGTATACCTACGACCTGGAATGCTCTGTCTCGGAAAATGCAAGTGTTCTTCAATATGCTGATGATTTGCTCTTGTATGTTGTTGGAAATTCAATCGAAAATATAAGCTTAACATTATCCAACGCATTAAAAGCCCTAAAATCATGGTTAGATGACAATGGCCTAGTTCTATCACCATCCAAAAGTTCTGTTGTGTTGTTTACCAGAAAAACAAAATTGCCTCGTTATGATGTTATGTATGATAATGAACCTTTACCTACTAATAGTCAGGCAAAATTTTTAGGGGTAATATTGGATTCTAAAATGACTGGAATCCCTCATTGTGATTATGTGGTACGCAGGTGTGAGCGTAATTTAAACATTCTAAGATGTGTCTCTGGAGTTTGGTGGGGTGCACATCCATTTACCATGAAATTACTTTATAATGCAATTATAAGGAGTGTGTTAGATTATGCATCTTATTTACTGCCACCTTGTAATGCAAGTGCCCTAGCCAAATTAGATACTATCCAGTCGCGAGCTCTGAGAATTATCACGGGAGCAATGAAGTCTAGTCCTATCAATTGTTTGCAAGTCGAATGTTGTGAGCCTCCTCTAGCATTAAGAAGACAATACCTGTGTGATCGTTACTTTTTCCGTAATATACAATTAAAATCTCACCCACTACTCCCCAAATTGTCATTACTCTCTACGTATATAGATTCATCAGAATATTGGGCTCATAAAGAGGCCACTTGCCTTGTTAAGAGTTATAGAAAATATACGTATTTAAATGCTCCCACACACCAGACTAATTCATTACCATTGTATCAAAATGATTATGGGTCCTTAGTCATAGTTCCTCGTGTGACACGTAGTTTGGGATTTTTGAAATCTGCTGCTAACCCAAATTCAGAGTTTAATAAATTTATTGATGACAAATGGTTAGGGTGGCATCAGATATATACTGATGCTTCGAAACACAAAACCGGTTATGTGGGTGTTGGAGTCTATCACTTACAGCATGGAATTGTTCAAAAAATTAAACTTCCACCTGAATCATCGGTATTTACTGGCGAATGCTATGGTATTTTTAAGGCAATTGAATATATTCTTATTATGAAACTTTCTAAATCAATAGTTTTATGCGATTCATATAGTGCTTTGCAATCATTGGAAAGATTTCCTTTCAAATCTCACAAACAGTCCTCTATTATTTTTGACATTAGAAAACTTTTGCACACATGCATTGCAGAGGGCTACGAAGTCACTTTGGCATGGATTCCAAGTCATTCAGGCATATTGGGTAATGAGAAAGCTGACCAACTGGCTAACGAAGCAGTTCGTGTGGGGGATATTTTCCCTTATAGAAACTACTGTCATGATCTGGTAACTCTTTCCAAGGTTCATTTACAAGACTCGTGGTCTGATCTCTGGACTGGTGATGTTTCTAAGGGGAGGCATTACCGGCTCCTTCAAGAGACTATTCCACATAAACCGTGGTTTTCCAAATGGCATTTTAGCAAACATAGTACTTCTGTCATTATTAGGATGAGATTGGGCCATGTGACCACCCCGGCCAGACTGTTTCGATTCAAAATTGTTGAACACCCTAATTGTTCCTGTGGCGAGTATGGTGATATAAACCACATATTTTTTGCTTGTCCTCTTTATGATCGTTCTGTTTTTCTTTTACAACTTTTAGCAATACATATTCCTTTTCCTACTTCTATCAGTTGTTTATTATATTATAATTCTTACGAGATGTTATCTATTCTATCTGTATTTATTGACCGTTTCAGTATTAAAATTTAATTTATATATTTTATATCCACTTTAATCCTTTTCCTCTCCGTTTCAATCCCCGTATTTTTATGATTTTAATTTCCCAAACTTTGACTATGGCTAAAAACATTAGCAAAGCCAAAAAGTTAAAAAAAAAAAAAAAAAAAAAAAAAGGCATAGCTGATAAATGTCAATGTCATTCACTATTGACAACTTCCATACTTCAAGATTGACAATAAATTGATGTACTTTTATAATTTGTCGTTGTCATTTGTCATTATTGACGACATTGTCAAGTGAAATTATTTTGCTACAGATTGCCTTACCGTGGATTTTGTAAATAAAATCCTGAATCCTGTGTCGATAATAATATCAAATCTTAATCATGTCGAGTGCTGATAGAATAGACTTTGAGATGGAAGTGGAGGTGGAAAGTGCTTCTTCTGGGCCGGCCGTGGACGCTCCAAATCCTGCTTCTCCGGCGGCACCGACGGCCAGCGTCGGCGTGAACAAAAGCGTGGTGGTTACCACTGCGACATCGGGCTCCGTTACTGTATCACTCCATCCTTTAGTTATTATGAATGTGTCGGAACACTGGACGCGATTGCGTGCTCAAGAAGGCTCGCCACAGACTGGTAACCAAACAGCTGATTATGTTTATGTTGTACCACTAACACACTATAAAGCTGCCTCTAATAGCCGGCGTATCGCTCAACATTAGACCAACATCGAGCTCGTCTCCTTTATCATATTGCATTAAAAAGTATAATTGAAATGCTTAAATTTTGTTGCAGTGGTTGGAGCTCTCATTGGTAAACAGAAAGGCAGAAATATTGAAGTGATGAACTCTTTTGAGTTAGTATTCAGTGTAATTGATGGAGATATCATCATAGATAGAGATTATTACAATTTGAAGGAGGAACAGTGTAAGTAGACTTTTAATTATGTGCTGCACCTATAGTATCACTATGGCCATGGTTGGCTTATTGTGATTGCTGCTTATTTTGGTGAGATTTATTGGTAGGCGCGGCATTAAAGTTCACAACTATTTGGTACATAGGTAGCTTAGACCCTGGAATAACACATTGCCTATGTAAAACTTCTGGACAGGGCTTGTTGATATAACAAAGTGCTTATTTAAAAACAAATGAACCTATCTAAATTTAATTCATTTGGCATAACTAACTGTTATGAGTCTCAAGAAATAAGTGCCTTTCTTGATAAAATTAAATTTCCCAGAATTAAAGAGTTGTTGAAAAATATCTACTTATTTCTTTATGCAGTCAAGCAAGTATTCTCCGACATGGACTTCCTAGGATGGTACACAACAGGAGAGACCCCCACTGAGAGGGACATAGCTGTGCATCGTCAGATCTGTGACATTAATGAGTGCCCTGTCATGTTGATGCTCAACCCAGCTGGCAGGAATGGAGATGTGAGTGTAAAGTTTTGATTTGAAATTGACGACGTCTGTGGTGCAGTGGGCTGATACCCGCTTGCAACGCAGAAGGTTGCGGGTTCGATTCCCGCATGAGGCAAATATTTGTGTGATCCACAGGTATTTGTTTCTTGGTCTGGGTGGTTTTCAATATCTATTATAAGTATGTATTTACAAAAGAAAAGTATATAAGTATTATATCCGTTATCCTAATCACCATAATACAAGCATTAAGTTGCTTAGTATGGGGTTAGGTGGCGCTGTGTGAATTGTCCTAAAATATTTATTATTATGTCGCTCATAAACACGGGTCTAACCCGGGCCTTTTTATTATTATTATTATTATTTATTATTTTTTTATTATTATTTATTATTTTTTTTTATTATTATTATTATTATTTATTTATAAAGTACCATTTTATTTTTTAAATCTTTTACCCAGATTCCAGCAGAGAAAAGTGTAGAGAAAAAATCATCAAAAACACAAATATTTATTGCTGTTAATATGTGTATTATCATTATTTTATATTTAAGTGAAGAAACTGATGATCCTTGTTAGTTTTCCCATGTTCACAAACATTTTTTTAACCTAAAAATGAAAATACATGAATCCTTCCCAAAAATAAATTTAGTTAAATGATATTTAAATATCCCTATTGTACCTATATTATTATTATCTTCCATAATACAAATAACTTTATTTGACACAATAAATGTACAATCCAATAATCTGAATCCATAGGCTCCCGAACTAGTAAAAACTGTGTTTCAGGAACCAGTGGCTTCTCCCATTTAAGATCCTCCCATTATAATGTCTAAATATTATACAGTGCAAATTTCGTGTTTATTTTCTCTAAAAAGAGTGGACATAAAGTTTGAAGCAACTGTCTATACTTAAGAGTATAGAGACTCAAATTGAATATTTATGTAACTTTATTGTTCCAGCAACTTCCAGTGGTGCTATACGAGTCAGTGATAGATGTAGTGAATGGTCACGCCACAATGTTGCTAGCACCTCTGACTTATACACTGGCAGCTGAAGAGGCTGAGAGGATTGGTGTGGACCATGTTGCTAGAGTATCATCGGGTGAAGGAGCTCTTAATAGTTTAGGTTTGTACATTTATTAGCGACCCATTGTGGAATGTTTTTCAGAATTATAATATTCAGACATACCAACAACGCATGATCAATTTTGATTTGTTAAAAATTAAAGTTCTTAGGCGTTATGCCCGGGCTACACGAGGCTAGTTTTTCAAGCTAGGATAGCAAGCTAGTTTTTTACCAAACTGTCCTGGCTTGCTGACCTAGCTTGGAGCATGCTAGTTCTGTTTACATGAGGCTAGATTTTTTTAAGCTAGTACTTACTGGAGTGCTAAGGTGACCATTCGTCCAAAATGAACTGCATTAAAAAAAAAACACTATTCGACTAAAACAGTTGCTTCGAAAACTGTGCTATTTCGCGCTAGACGAACTAGAAGATGAACTACAAAAACGGGTGTGGACAAGACCGTGGATTTTACGAAAAGATAAACGTGGATCATCTGCTTTACTTATGGAAGAATTTCGCAATAAAGATTTGGGAGAGTATTTTGCGAATTGCTAATTTGTTTGATATTCTGTTGTGTCTGGTAAAGCCAAAAAATAAACCAAACGCATGGTTCCTATTTACTAGCCAACTGCAAACTAGCTTCGCCGGTCACATGAAACTAGTAAACAAGCCAGGATAGTAAAATCAGTGGTGGGGGGACGCAAATGCCCGGGTGACACGAGGCTAGTTTTTCAAGCTAGGATAGCAAGCTAGTTTTTTACCAAACTGTCCTGGCTTGCTGACCTAGCTTGGAGCATGCTAGTTCTGTTTACATGAGGCTAGATTTTTTTAAGCTAGTACTTACTGGAGTGCTAAGGTGACCATTCGTCCAAAATAAACTGCATACAAAAAAAAACACTATTCGACTAAAACAGTTGCTTCGAAAACTGTGCTAATTCGCGCTAGACGAACTAGAAGATGAACTACAAAAACGGGTGTGGACAAGACCGTGGATTTTACGAAAAGATAAACGTGGATCATCTGCTTTACTTTTGGAAGAATTTCGCAATAAAGATTTGGGAGAGTATAAGAGTATTTTGCGAATTGCTGATTTGTTTGATATTCTGTTGTGTCTGGTAGAGCCAAATAACAAACCAAACGCATGGTTCCTGTTTACTAGCCAACTGCAAACTAGCTTCGCCGGTCACATGAAGCTAGTAAACAAGCCAGGATAGTAAAATCAACGCTACTAGCCTGAAAATAGAACTCCATCCTATTAAAAACTGTCCTGGCTTGTAAACTAGCTTACTAGCTTCCTAGCTTACAAATGAAGATAGTTTTGTCTACAAGAAGCCAGAAGTACTAGCTTGCTAGCTTACTAACACTAGCTTGCTATCCTAGCTTGAAAAACTAGCCTCGTGTCGCCCGGGCATACTAGCCTGAAAATAGAACTCCATCCTATTAAAAACTGTCCTGGCTTGTAAACTAGCTTACTAGCTTGCTAGCTTACAAATGAAGATAGTTTTGTCTACACGAAGCCAGAAGTACTAGCTTGCTAGCTTACTAACACTAGCTTGCTATCCTAGCTTGAAAAACTAGCCTCGTGTAGCCCGGGCATTATGCCCGGGTGACACGAGGCTAGTTTTTCAAGCTAGGATAGCAAGCTAGTTTTTTACCAAACTATCCTGGCTTGCTGACCTAGCTTGGAGCATGCTAGTTCTGTTTACATGAGGCTAGATTTTTTTAAGCTAGTACTTACTGGAGTGCTAAGGTGACCATTCGTCCAAAATGAACTGCATACAAAAAAAAACACTATTCGATTTAAACAGTTGCTTCGAAAACTGTGCTAATTCGCGCTAGACGAACTAGAAGATGAACTACAAAAACGGGTGTGGACAAGACCGTGGATTTTACGAAAAGATAAACGTGGATCATATGCTTTACTTTTGGAAGAATTTCGCAATAAAGATTTGGGAGAGTATAATGCCCGGGCGACACGAGGCTAGTTTTTCAAGCTAGGATAGCAAGCTAGTGTTAGTAAGCTAGCAAGCTAGTACTTCTGGCTTCGTGTAGACAAAACTATCTTCATTTGTGAGCTAGCAAGCTAGTAAGCTAGTTTACAAGCCAGGACAGTTTTTAATAGGATGGAGTTCTATTTTCAGGCTAGTAGCGTTGATTTTACTATCCTGGCTTGTTTACTAGCTTCATGTGACCGGCGAAGCTAGTTTGCAGTTGGCTAGTAAACAGGAACCATGCGTTTGGTTTGTTTTTTGGCTCTACCAGACACAACAGAATATCAAACAAATCAGCAATTCGCAAAATACTCTTATACTCTCCCAAATCTTTATTGCGAAATTCTTCCAAAAGTAAAGCAGATGATCCACGTTTATCTTTTCGTAAAATCCACGGTCTTGTCCACACCCGTTTTTGTAGTTCATCTTCTAGTTCGTCTAGCGCGAAATAGCACAGTTTTCGAAGCAACTGTTTTAGTCGAATAGTGTTTTTTTTGTATGCAGTTCATTTTGGACGAATGGTCACCTCAGCACTCCAGTAAGTACTAGCTTAAAAAATCTAGCCTCATGTAAACAGAACTAGCATGCTCCAAGCTAGGTCAGCAAGCCAGGACAGTTTGGTAAAAAACTAGCTTGCTATCCTAGCTTGAAAAACTAGCCTCGTGTCGCCCGGGCATAAGAGTATTTTGCGAATTGCTGATTTGTTTGATATTCTGTTGTGTCTGGTAGAGCCAAAAAACAAACCAAACGCATGGTTCCTGTTTACTAGCCAACTGCAAACTAGCTTCGCCGGTGACATGAAGCTAGTAAACAAGCCAGGATAGTAAAATCAACGCTACTAGCCTGAAAATAGAACTCCATCCTGCCCGGGCGACACGAGGCTAGTTTTTCAAGCTAGGATAGCAAGCTAGTGTTAGTAAGCTAGCAAGCTAGTACTTCAGGCTTCGTGTAGACAAAACTATCTTCATTTGTAAGCTAGGAAGCTAGTAAGCTAGTTTACAAGCCAGGACAGTTTTTAATAGGATGGAGTTCTATTTTCAGGCTAGTAGCGTTGATTTTACTATCATGGCTTGTTTACTAGCTTCATGTGACCGGCGAAGCTAGTTTGTAGTTGGCTAGTAAACAGGAACCATGCGTTTGGTTTGTTTTTTGGCTCTACCAGACACAACAGAATATCAAACAAATCAGCAATTCGCAAAATACTCTCCCAAATCTTTATTGCGAAATTCTTCCAAAAGTAAAGCAGATGATCCACGTTTATCTTTTCGTAAAATCCACGGTCTTGTCCACACCCGTTTTTGTAGTTCATCTTCTAGTTCGTCTAGCGCGAATTAGCACAGTTTTCGAAGCAACTGTTTTAGTCGAATAGTGTTTTTTTTTGTATGCAGTTCATTTTGGACGAATGGTCACCTTAGCACTCCAGTAAGTACTAGCTTAAAAAAATCTAGCCTCATGTAAACAGAACTAGCATGCTCCAAGCTAGGTCAGCAAGCCAGGACAGTTTGGTAAAAAACTAGCTTGCTATCCTAGCTTGAAAAACTAGCCTCGTGTCGCCCGGGCATTAGTGATGACTTCTCAGACAATTCTTACAGACTTGTCAATCAAAAACACAATAACAATAGATTTTCGTTTTCTTAATACATAATAATTGTTTCATTTTTTCTTATTATCATACATCATAATATTTTTTTTTTTTTTTTTTTTTTTTTTTTTATGTGATGAAGTAGAAGACGAGCAAGACGCTCTCCTGATGTTAAGAGATAACGGCTGCCCATAATCAGTACAGTGTTACCTAGGATTTCACAATTATGTGAAATTCTAAGAGCATTGCACCAACGCTTCTTACTCAAGAGTCATAAGATGTTAAGACTCTTTAGCCCAGTAATTTCACTAGCTACAGTGCCCTCCTACCGGAGCACAGTGATGTTTGCACATCACTGCTCAGGCGGTAGAATAACTGGCACTGTTGGGCATATCATGATAACAAAATAGATTTATATTACTAACTAAATATTTATAATGATATTATCATTATAAATATTTAGTTAGTAATATAAGTCTATTTTGTTAATTTATGGTCTCAATAAAGAATTTTGTATTGTATTGTCTTAATATGTTCCTATTTTTCCTCTCTTTTATTCATCTTTTCCTTACGATTTATATATCTTTATACATAAGATTCATATGTTTTATTATTATGTCACAGTGGCTGAACATCTAACGGCCCAACGCTCAGCTATAAAGATGTTAGTATCCCGAGTACGCGCAGTATTAGCCACAGTGCGTGCCATACGCGACGGGACCCTCCCTCCGCGACCAGCGTTGTTAAGGGAGGCGCGAGCTCTCTCCAACCGACTGCCACTGCTCACTTCGCAGCAGTTTAGGACACATTTCTATAACGTAAGTTTTATTAACATTCACAGCAAATGTCCCACCAAAGATAGTATTTTGAAATTTGCAAAATATAATCTTTCATCCATTGAACAATAAAAGCTCATTGAAGCACTTAATGAAAATAGAATTTTAATATTCTATCCTTTATAAGTAACAGCTTAGAAGGCAAATATAGTAGAAATAAGTTGGTTTATCACTGTTATCCTAATTAGGTCCTATCAGTGGCGGATTTACAGTCTAGGCCGCCCTAGGCCCCAGTCCATGTAATACCTGCACCTACGTCGTATATAACATGTCTACTCCTACTTATTCCATAAACAGTGGCGGATCCAGAATTTTTTTTCTTGTGAACAAGGTAGGTTTGTACATTGCAACGTTTACCTACAATTTGAATCTCTAAAATAGGAAATGTTATATCTCTGACAAGAACGTGTGCGTTAAACTTGTTCCGAATAGAATAAAATTTTAAAAACCTTGTAATACGCGAGCAGCTTGCTGCGAGCGCCGAGAAAATTTTACGTTTCAGACTACAAAAGATGTGCAATCAGAGCCGGTTTTAACATTACCAGTGCCCTGGGCGAGATTTCTACGACGCCCCCTAAAAAGCAATTCAAACCCATACTAAAAAGGAAAAAATTCCAGGATTTTTTTCTGGGCCGATTCCGATGGGCAAAATCATGGGCGTATCTAGAAAAAAATCCACCTTTCCAGCTTGCTGCGAGTTCGAAGAAAATTTTGAATTTTTCAGCACGAATTCGCTCGCCGCGAGCGCCGAGAAAATTTTGAATTTTTCAGCACGAATGATGTGCGTTAAACTTGCTTCAAGTGGCAAAGAAAGTAAATGTTCTCATTTATAAAAGCGCGAGCAGCTCGAGAAAATTTTGAATTTTTCAGCACGAATGTTGTGCGTTTAGCTTGCTCCGAGCGGCAAAAAAACTAAATAAGTATTCTTATTTATAAAAGCGAGCAGCTCGCTGCGAGCGCCGAGAAAATTTCGATATTTTACAGCACGAATGATGTGCGTTTAGCTAGCTTCGAGTGGCAAAGAAACTAAATGTCCTTATTTATAAAAGCGCGAGTAACTCGCTGCGAGCGCCGAGAAAATTTTGAATTTTTCAGCACGAATGATGTGCGTTTATCTTCCTTCGAGTGGCAAAGAAACTAAATGTTCTTATAAAAGCGCGAGCAGCTTGCTACGAGCACCGAGAATATTGAATTTTTCAATTCGAATGGGGCGCCACGGGCGCCCCATTATAGAGCCTGTGGCGCCCCTTTTATCCGGCGCCCTGGGCGGTCGCCCAACCGCGCCCCACCCTAACGCCGGTACTGTGTGCAATGAGCTCGTTCTGAGTGGTGAGCAAAATACATAATATTCTATTATAATTGCGCGAGCAGCTAGCTGCGAGTGCCGAGAAAATTTTATATTTCAGGCTACAAAAGATGTGTTCTGAGCGGTGAGAAAATAAATATTCTTATTATAGAGCAGAGCCGCCGAGAAAAACCCATGGCCCCTTGAAGCCTTTAAAATATTTACGTACTTTTAGTTATTTCTTGTCATCAGTGATTTTTTTGTCACGATTGGCCGCCCCTAATATCTGGCCGCCCTAGGCCCGGGCCTACTGGGCCTTAGGGCAAATCCGCCACTGGGTCCTATATTGTTGAATTTAACCCTTGTTAAGACTTCCTTAAGTCTTATGTGAGATTTTCAAAAATAATATCCCTGTTGGACAACTTTTTTAAAGATCATTAGACACTCAAATATGGGCACTAGCTAAACAAACGGCTACCTCTGATCATTGAAATATATTTTTTCTATTACCTACATATCTATATCATAATTTTTTATTTCCAGCAATGCAACGACGTCGCTCTAATGACGTATCTAGGAACGATAACCAAAGGCTGCAACGCCATCAACCAACTGGTGAACAGGTTCAATGTGCTGTACGACCGACAGGGCATGGGCCGCCGCATGCGAGGACTTTTCTTTTAGGGTAATCGGTAATATTATTGTTATAGATCTTATTGATAACTGAGGACGGGTGACTGTTGATTGTAACTTGGTTGAATAGTGTTCCTGCTTAGTTGTTTGGAATAGATCGACGATAAGACCGCCAATTGTAACACTTCTTCAAATGTATTTATTGAATGTTAAATATTGTTTGTTTTGTAATTTTGGTGTACAATATAGGGTTATCTATCTGCCTTTGTTTTTATCTCTTCTTACTTTTTGACAAGCTCTCATATTGATAACTATTGTAACACCACATTATATTCAATTTACAAAGATAGTTAAAATCCAATAAAAGTATGTAAAAAAGTTGCAAGCGGCGGTCTTATCACTGAAGGCGATCATAATTCAATTCCATCATCATTAGTAAGGCCCTAACATCACATGTTGGGTTAGAGATTCAAGATTAATTCTTTAAACGAACCAAGTCACAAGCAAACACAGTCCACGTCCTTAGCCGATTCGTCTATTCTTTGATGAATCTTTAGTCTTTGTAAAAGCCTTTGAAAGTCGCCAGATTTATCCTGTCTCTTTCTTTCTTAAATGAGAGAAAGAGTACGAATTATATTTGGCATTTATTCATGGGCCATAATTAATATTGTAATTATTATTAATTGTTTGTAATATTTTAGTGATTTAAACAATATATAAGTATGACTTTTGCTACAGTTCTAAACTTTTTTGTGTATTTTATAACTCTCAAAGCAGTCCTAGAGTATATGCCAATGGAAATACTGAGTTTTTGTATAATCATTCATCTTTTGTAGAATATTTTCCATTATTCTATACTCCTTGTCTTAGCCTTAGGATATTATCTTCTACGCCTAAGAGAAACCAAGCAGTGACTTAAAAAAAAATGCCATGTGAAAATTTTAATTAAATATCCATTTACTTCGCACTACTCGAAACTAAATAGACTGTATTAGATAATAAAATCTCTAAAAACCCACAAAATTAAAATGGCTTTAGGAACATAGTACGGTAACGTTAAAAGGCGTTTCCTAAATTAGTCGCATAATATTATGCGACAAAGTTGGGAAACGATTATTTTGACATTAATATCTGTTTTCGTTTTATTTTAGACGGCTCATAGTGACCTTAAGTGTTCGAGTAAACCAAGTATGCCCTCTTATATGTATGAGTCAGCCATTTCTGTACCATGAAATTTTGAAAATAAAACACAAATTGATGACGCAATAATTTTATTTCGCATCCCTCTTAGCAACAGTTATTATCCAAATTGAAAAATAAACCTTTGGACACATTGAGATTCAAACTATGGAAGACTTAGTGAGGAAGTCTTTATAAATCAATATTTTGAAAACACACAGAAAAGAGGCCTTTGCACGAAATTTATTGTTGGATGGAAACATCAACTACTTATCGAATTCTGAAATACTTTTTTAGAATTCATTTGAGATGTAAGAATTTCTTACACTTACATACGAAAGACGTGCGCAAGCTTTAAACATTTATTTCCCAAAATTTCATGCTAAGGACCTCAGGATATTCAGACGAGTGACTTACTCAGCAATTATAAAAAACAATGTATTTATATATTTATAGAAATGTTTTCAGTAGTGAGTCCGAACGAGTGACGTCACCATCTCCCACCAAGCAACTTTAGTGCATTGTTTATCACAAGTTAATTTATTAAATTGCAAAGAAAAGAATACGTGTCCAATATTTTTTAGTAATGGACGAAAAAAATTATAGTCAACATCAGTATTACTTTTTGCATAGAATATAAAGGTTTCTTAGATGGAAAAGACAGTAGACAAGTTTTCTGTGTTTATAGCGAAACTCATTGTCACTCATCCAAGTGGAAACCGACAAAAATATTGTATTGTTTTATTTGTTTCATTAATTTATTTCTTTGCAAACACTTTAAATTAAATAACAGTATATTTCAGTATTTACAATAACTATAGCTGCCAACTTCGTTAGGAATATTATGAGAATAGTAAAAAACATTATTGATTTCTAACATTAACGTGTATACAGTCTTAATATTAGCACTGTCCTATAAATTATGTAAAATTTCTAATTGTTTTTTTATTAAAAAATCACGTTTACGTGTAGACAGAGAAAATTGTAGGCTAATTGATAGCATATCTTTTAGCATAGCATAGCATATTATATAGGTATCAACTATCAACCCATATACGAAATCACTCGACTAACCGCCAACTCGGCGTAGACAATACCACTGGTGTTACGGACACCTATATATGCGATTTTTTTTCGCATATTAAACCCGGTTACTTCATACTGAGCTTGTATAATTTTAACAATGTTGGCTGCAATCTCTTATCGGTATGCTGATCACTTGTCTACAGTTTTCTCTGTCTACGCGTTTACTTCTTATATCGAATTTAATTAACAATGTTGATAAAACTTACGTTACAATATTATAGTAATTTTACGTCTTGTACTTTAGATAATTGGTACAAAAATACTTTTATTTTAATGTAATTAATTAGAATCAAACGCTAATATTGCTTTTATGTACTTTATGTAGTAAAAAGTATCTAAAATTCGACGACGTACATGTAAAATAAGACACAGTTTAATAATCACTTGATCTGATAATTTTTTTTTATATAACTTAGTAGTAAATGCATAAAATGATTTATTGTTTAGTTGAGAATTGAGAATACACTCTGTCTACGATCAAGTTGATTGCGGCGAAAAATTGAACTAATGATTCGCCGTACTGAGCCTCTTTTAATCGCTTTAGTACGTGTGCACAAGTGGCGCCATCGCTTTTGTTCATTAAGATAGTAGGCAGACTGTAATAATATTTATACATAAATTAAGTACACATTAAAATGTCTTAGAATGCAGTACGTATTTAGGTATTTAGATATATACTAGGATAGCAGCGTAGACCTCAAATCCTTGCAAAGTGAAAGGCTTTTTCTACACAAATGAATATTTTAAATTTAGACGTTTTTTAATTTTGGCGGTTTGCAGTCACTGCATTCACAAAGTTCTAAGCAGTTGCAACTGAAGAAAAATAAAAGTTGTAAATAATCTCTATTAATTTTACCACATATTTTTTAAATAATAAATTTGCAAACGTTTGGCTTAACCACACTCGAGGAGTTATTGACTAACTCAAAAAGTTAACTCCAGCACAAACCGACAAAAAATAAAATGCCAAAAGGCCTGCCTGCCTGCTTCTCAACTTTGTCGTATAATATTATGCGAAAAGTATGAACGAGATAATACAAAAAAAAAAATAAGTTAAATGTATCAGACACATCTGAACATTTTATTTTAGTCGGTATAGTATAACTTCCTGTTTTTGTCAACACGGATTCTGATGATTTGTCCAGATTAGGGGATATTATGTACCTATTCACTCGCGCCTTGAAAAGGATGAATTCTGTCACAGCAAATATCAACCGCAAAAACAGTAGTCCAATGAGAAGTCTACGCTTTTGCGAAGAAAAGCCTTAGCTACGTGTCGTCTGGTGTTTTCTCTATGCCGATGAGCTCGTCGAACAGAGAATGGTGGTCCGGGATGAGGTGCGGTTCGTGAAGAGTTTGTCGCGCGAACTTCAACATCGCTCGTGCTAACTGACCGACTGTCCACTTGCGGTCCACTAGTACTCGTGCTAGAGTGTCCAGCTGGGGATTAAATGGGTCTTTAGAACAAAGTTACATCTAGTGCGATATACATCTAGTGCTAGAGCCAACGGAGATGAAGTCCAGTCATGCAGGGAGGCCATGGTTGAGCGTATGAGCTTGGCCTTAGAAGCTGTTTCCGATTGGGGTGCAGCTAATTTGGTTAAGTTTAATGCTACAAAAACCCAGGCGTGTCTATTTACCGCAAAGTAAAAACCGTGTTTCCCGAGCGGTACAACTTAGGTATCTTCAAGGCCCGAGTGAATAGGTACCTTTCTAGGCGTCATACGTGATCCATCGTCGACCGCATTTTCACTTTCCATCAGGTGGGATGTGGTCAAACGTAGGCCTATTTAGTATAAAAAAAAAAAAAGTTTGGTAGAATAAAGATTTTTTCAAAAATGCAAATTCCAGCTCAGCGTATATTCGGATTATTCCCATCTGACCCCCCAAGGATAATATATCTATAGGATGATATATCTCCGCAAACTTTTTTGTATCATTTGTCATCTTGCAGGAAAAGACGAGAGGGCAGATGGACAATTTTTATCCATTGCCTGTAGGTACCCACAGAATAGGCAGATACGAAAATAGGCCATAATTTGATTTTTTTTATTTCTAGAAGAATATAAATGTTATGGGGAAACTAGGATTTGGTTGTCAAGTGTCCTTGGGCGGTCACCTGCAGGTGAATCCATCAATGGATTCATTGCATAGTTAATCAAGAGTCATTATCATCATTAGATCTCATAATTTCATTGTATATAATGCGTACTCCCTTTTGTACTTGAAATCTCTATTCTTGGTTAAACGCTTCCAGGCTATATAATGTTACTTACCTTAAAGAGCTGTTCATTCCCCGCAGTATAGTAAATGAGCGCGGGCACACCGGCCACGCTGGCAGCCAGCCACTGAAGCAGCAGCTTCAGCTGAGGATGGCCGCGTTGTCTCCGCCCGCAGCCCCAGTTGCCCGTCGCCACCGGCCGGCAACACCCGCCTGACACTATCTTGTGAGCCAACTGGTTCAGCTACAACCATTACTCCCATTTGAACTGTCCTTTTTGAGCGGAAAACTAAGCTGACGGGTGATGAAAGGTCACCGTCATTGACCCAACAACTTATATTGTGTTCAAGTGTTGATGATCGAGCCCCGAAAGTGTTCAGTGATTGTGAAATCTGCGCAGTGATGTGCCAAGATAACCCTGGATTTAATCAAGCTGGAATGGATTCAGGATGGTATAATTTAGCAGCTGGCGTTGGGCAGGTCATGTAGAGTATCTACGGCCAATGGAGTGCTGTGATTTTTTGTGTTACACGAGTCTTATCCAGTGATAGCGATTTACATATTTAAACAGAAGGGTACCCTATTTGCTGGCTTATGGTTCTAAACGTCGTGAAGGAAAGGCGATTATATAGCATTAAGAGTTGTGCGCAGTTTGCAAACGGTGCCAGAGTGAACCCCAGTGACATGCACACAGTATGTTTCGACAGAAAGCGAAGATACCGTTATCATGTTAGTGAACGAGCGTGATTAGATATTAGCGACAGACGGCGTCTGACCTTCGGCTTCTTTAGCTTTACAGTGACCGGTTCACATTCGACAGATTCTTCTATAGTTTCCACTATCATGTTTATCATCCAATTCAACTTATTCTTCCTAACTCCCGGGTTGGACACTTGCGTGGAGCAAGTCTCAGTGGAAGCGCTCAGAGACCTCGACTGTGCCTCCTCAGACTGTGTCTCGTCGTCGGCGCTTTTCGTTCGTGTGCTCTCTATTATCGCCTCCGGTATCGATTCTTTTACTTTACGTTTCTGTCAAAACATAGCGTCTGTGAGTTTGGAAGCTCTGTGGAATACCTTTGGACAGTGAAGCGGATGCAAATCAATGTCTACTGTCGCATTCGAGGCTTTGAGAAGCGGTTGCAATTCATTAAGTATCAATCAGGAACTCAGTGTATATGCAAGGCTGTCGCAGTGTGTCGCAGACGAACACAGAAATATTTTACAGACAGACACAATAACCAACCTCATGTTCTGTGCAGGTTGTTGAGCAGCGAGTCGACACCTCGCGTGATCCATTCACAAAGAAAGAAAAACAGTTAAAGCCTTCGAACCTTTTGATTCGAAGTCAAGCCTAGATCGAGCAGCCGCTTCGGGGGATCTAGTCACTTTTGAACTATGGAGGCAGAAATTGGGTCGTTAGCGAACGAGTTGCGGATTCAGCCTTTAAGAAAACGCTAAGAGTCTAAAGTATAATACAGGCAATCCAAACATCAGAACCAGCGTCATACCCTACATGGATTCATCAAGTGAGTGGGAATGTGGAAAGACTCACCAATTGAGCAGCAAGCCTGTGCCTATGGCGGGCCAGCTCTAAGGAAAGCGAGCGAGCGGCCAGGGCCAGCCTACGTGGAGCCGCGCGGTCCCTGGAGTCCCTTCCCGAGCCGTACAGTTCCGCAGCTTCAGCTGAGCTGGCCACGCCGACTGTACTGCCGCCGCTCGCCATCGACTCGCTCAGTGTTCGCTTTAGAAGGGAACCTGCGAACCTGGAACCAGAGTATTATAGAATTTAGTACTACCTATTTTCAGGTATTTGGAAGCTCATTGAACTAGTGCTGAAGATGGCAGTTCAGGTTGAATAGAGACGTATGACTAAATGGAACACATCACATCCCAAAGACAACATAGAGTCACGATCAATGTTGAGAAAATGGAAGACTTAAATTTGAATGTTTCAAGAACCGCTGGTAATCATTACTTTCTCCTGAAAGTGGTAATAACAAAAATGCGCATGTTTGACTGCCATACATTCTCATCAAAACTTGTACCTTATCACAGCCAGGTCTCTAGAGTCCAACTCCCGAGTCTTATGTTCACCTGAGTCTACATCGACTATTGGGTCGCTCAGCCACTGGTTGAACTGCTCATAAACTTCTTCCAGCTCTGAACTGTAAAGGACAAATATTAAGACATGTCAGGATTCTGTTCAGAAAATTGGTAATACCATATAATCCATAGCAGCTGGATAGTAGGTAAACTTGTGAAGTGTTGATGCTAACTTGTGTCATGTTGTCAGTAGTAGGTGTTTGGTTAGTAACTTACGTATATTCCGTGCTAAAGCTATATTTGGAGCTGTTCCCAGTTTCCTTCCTGCCGAGCGGCTGACGCCGTGGTGAGGGTTCGCCGTTGCTCATAGATTCCTTCTCTGTTAGTACGAACCCTACCGATCCTCCACGTTTTACCCTGAGAATAGAAAAAAAAAGTGTCAAAAAGAGCAAATTAGGTGCCTGAGGGTTAGCATCATGATCATATCAAATACAGACACAGTGCCACAGTGTTTTAAAATACAGAATTCTGCGCGGCACTGCACTGCGCCTGTCACACCCTATAAGAGTTTTTGAACCACGTCATGTTATTTATTTATTTATTTATGCATGCCCAGTTATCGCTGGTAGCATTGCCCTTACAACACATTAAGGCACATTACTACTTGGCGGATGAATGGCAAAGGTGGTCATTTCCAAGGCGACTACTGCTGGAATATAGGTCTATCAGTACCTACACTTAAACTCACCTAATATCATTATCATTGAGTTCAGCGCCAGAGATGCTAATGCCGACAGCATAGCTGGAGCTGTCGGTAGACCAGTCGCCGGTGGTGCTGGTGGTGGTGGAGTTCTCGGCCTCTCTCCTCAGGGCGTCCCGCAGTCGTTAGTTTACTTTCTATGTGGACTGTGGAGTGCTATTATAAACTCACCTAATATCATTATCATTGAGTTCAGCCCCCGAGATGCTAATGCCGACAGCATAGCTGGAGCTGTCAGTAGACCAGTCACCGGTGGTGCTGGTAGTGGTGGAGTTCTCGGCCTCTCTCCTCAGGGCGTCCCGCAGTCGTTAGTTTACTTTCTATGTGGACTGTGGAGTGCTATCATTAACTCACCTAATATCATTGTCATTGAGTTCAGCGCCCGAGATGCTAATGCCGACAGCATAGCTGGAGCTGTCAGTAGACCAGTCACCGGTGGTGCTGGTAGTGGTGGAGTTCTCGGCCTCTCTCCTCAGGGCGTCCCGCAGTCGTTAGTTTACTTTCTATGTGGACTGTGGAGTGCTATTATAAACTCACCTAATATCATTATCATTGAGTTCAGCCCCCGAGATGCTAATGCCGACAGCATAGCTGGAGCTGTCAGTAGACCAGTCACCGGTAGTGCTGGTAGTGGTGGAGTTCTCGGCCTCTCTCCTCAGGGCGTCCCGCAGTCGTTAGTTTACTTTCTATGTGGACTGTGGAGTGCTATTATAAACTCACCTAATATCATTATCATTGAGTTCAGCCCCCGAGATGCTAATGCCGACAGCATAGCTGGAGCTGTCAGTAGACCAGTCGCCGGTGGTGCTGGTAGTGGTGGAGTTCTCGGCCTCTCTCCTCAGGGCGTCCCGCAGTCGTTAGTTTACTTTCTATGTGGACTGTGGAGTGCTATTATAAACTCACCTAATATCATTATCATTGAGTTCAGCCCCCGAGATGCTAATGCCGACAGCATAGCTGGAGCTGTCAGTAGACCAGTCACCGGTGGTGCTGGTAGTGGTGGAGTTCTCGGCCTCTCTCCTCAGGGCGTCCCGCAGTCGTTCCGCGAAGCTCATCCGCCTCTCCTCGGTGGACAACTCCTTGGAATATTGGAATGAATTGGGCCGCGCGCTTTCACCTCGGCCTTCGTCTTCGCTACCTGTAATATGCACCTTTGGCTATTGATACAATAATGGATTGAATGAAAGAGGAGGTTTTGAATTTGGTCGATTCGTATATGCTGGTTCTGGTTCTGTGTGCTTACTCGTAATCTCATTCTTCTCAAAAAGATGATGTATGGGTAAAGGACATAGTCTAGAATGAAAGATGTCATGTTGACTAATTAGTGGTAAGAGGAGTGTAGGTAGGTAGATGATGATGAAAATGGATCAAAAATTGTCTTGAGGGTAAAAAGTCTAAATAGCTAGAGATAGTCCAATTTAAAAACATATGTCGTTCCTCCAAACGCCTCGACCATTTTCTATTATGGAAAAATACATTTAAAGAGTTCATCAGCTGAAAACTGAGCATGAACCGTGTATCGTAGTAGCGTCCGTGGCCCGGTGGTACATCACATCACAAGCTGGAGAGCTTGTGATCCGGAGACCCTGGGATCAAATCTCAGTGTGGCAAAAACTTTTCGCCTGGGCGCTACCGCGTTTCGGAAGGCACGTAAAACTGTGGGTCCCGGCTGTTGCCTATTTGATATGTTAACTTACCATAATCAAAGCTATCGTTGGCACTATGGAACTCGTCGTCACTGGAATTGCAACTGGAATACAAGCTGTCTTCCTGCGCGTCCTCAGATCTGACGCGAGTCACTGGAAGGCACTCTCCTGACGAGCCGAGTACTATGAACTTGCCGCGACGGTTGTTTAGAGTTCCGCCGTCAGGGGACAGCCAGCATTTACGACGGGTTAGTTCTACACCTGGATAATGATATAATAATTAATTTTATGATATCAGAGGTCACGAAATATCGCGTTAGTGTTCATATCGTTTGCAGGAAAAATGAAGAAACCCCTCCTGACTAGGGATGAAAATTTCCGGAAATATTCCGAAAGTTTCCATTACTTCCATGAAACTTTCCAAATTTGACAGAAACAATGGGGAATAAACCCCAAACCAGAAATCTGATTTTTTTAATGAAAATGCTAAGTAAAGTAAAATTACTGCTGATAGGATAGTAGGCTTAGTGCCTGTCTACAATACTCAATCAAGAATTTTGACTATAAAATTAAATTTCTAACTCATATACCAAGGAAAAGAAATACGCTGTTCATTGATGGAAAAATCATACCAATTACCAAAAAAACATTGTATTTTTGTTTTACTTTGTTAAATAAACTTATTCTTGTGCATATGAAAGTATATACACGTGTCTGTATGTGAAGGGTGAAATAGTGCAATGACTGATTCACATGTAATAACCTGGCTACTTGGTGAGCTAATGTTAAAACAGAATTATATAAATTATGTTAATATAAGTCGGTATTAATGCCCTCTTTGGTTGTTTATAATCTTTATAATTGTAAGTCAAAAAAAATGATGGGTTCAGCTATCATAAGTTACCAGTATCATAGTTTTCACTTTTTCTTTGTATATTTTCATCGTCAATTAAATATTCATGGCAATTACCATCATTTATTATAGTTTTGAGATAGATAAGTATAATAACAAAACAAAAATAAACCCAGAAGGCCGTAGTAGTCAAAAAAACGCAATCAAAAATTCAGTGTTAATCTGGAAATTTTGGAAAGTTTCCTGCAATGTTTTCCTATATTTCCGGAAACATTGGAAGTATTCCTGGAAAGTTTCGGAAACATTCGGACATTTTCATCTCTACTCCTGACGACATGGTAAATAGTAGGGTATAAACCGGTTGCAGTTTTTTTTTAAATTGCGTATTTTGCTTAATATTAAATGGAAAATTAATATAGATAGGGACTCTTCACCACAAAATTAAGGTGGAACATTGCGCTATCAATGGCAGCATTTTCCATTGCGATCAGATTGTTGTAACTAAACATTTAATAGCGAAGATTTAGTGCTATGTCCATGTTAGGACTTAGAAAATGATGGATGCCAAGTACAAATCTCAGACTACGAACAATGGGGATGTTGACAAAAAAAAAAAATATTTTTGTTCAATAAATATAGATAATAATCATAAAATATTGGACACGTATTTTTAGGGTTCCGTAGTCAACAAGGAACCCTTATAGTTTCGCTTTGTCCGTCCGTCCGTCCGTCCGTCCGTCCGTCCGTCTGTCTGTCCGCGGCATTGCGGAGAAACTATAAGTCCTAGAAAAGTGTAATTTTGTATACAGGTAAGTAATAATAAGGGTAAGAGAACGGTGACAAAAAATAATTTTTAATTAATTAATTTAGGCTACCTCCCATACACGTAAGATGGGGATGATTTTTATTTTTCTGGCTGATACCATCGTGTGGGGTATCGTTGAATAGGTATTTTAAAATTAAGGACGGTTTGCTAAGAAACTTTTTCGATTTCATGTTCTGTTTGAAAGATATTCAAGTTTAAAAAAAAAAATTGAGCGTCCCCCCCCCTCTAAAATCTGAACTACTAGCTTTAAAATTCTGAAAAAAATCAGAGGTATGCTTTCAACCATGAACTTTCCAGGAAAACTATAGCGGTTAAGATAAAATTATTAGTTTCGGTAAAATCAGCGCTGAAAAAAAGAGATGTTGGCAAGGTCAGCAAATTCAAAATATAATTAGTCCATGTTTTAAATAATAAAAAAATATTAGACACGTATTTTTTTTTTGTGTGAATAAAATAAAAAGTGGCTGAGTAACGACGATTATAAGTTTTCGCATCCAGTACAAAATGCACAAAATCTGGTATATTGACGTCACGACTAAGCCATTGTTTTTTATCAAATTTACAAAAAAAAAAATACGTGTCTAACAATTTTTAATAATCTACAATATGGACTAAACAATTTGTCAACAACCCTGTTTTTACAACTCAATAAATAAGAATACAATACCTAAAGCTAACCTAGCCTATAGTTTATTAATGCATAACTAGATGGCGCTAGTAGTAAAATTAGATCGCGCAAGCGAATTGTTCATGGTTGGTGGCAGAGAGCTAACGACTGGAAGCTAACAATGTTACACTTTGTTTTTATTATAATTTGATATAGCATGGTCAAGGCTACTTGTGTGAATGATCCGGATATATTTTTTTTAATTTGCGGAGAATATATGCTCAAAGAATTCCGTTTGAATGTGACAACGTTCATAATTTAGGCTTACAAAAATTACTTTGGATACTCCCTGGAAATTAACGACAAGCCTTGGATTCCCCAAAAGTTATGCAAAACGTGTGTTGAGTATCTACGTTTGTGGACAAATAAGAAAATAAATAGATTTTGGTACGAAACCGCTATAATGTGGAAAGGACTCGAGAACCATCACGATGACTGTTATTTTTGCTTAGTGTAAACATAAAACTATTGTTTTGATTTTATTAAAATTAAGTATGCGGAACATAACTGGCTCATAATGTGTTCATTTAAAAATGGTAAACTT
Source organism: Hemithea aestivaria (assembly GCA_947507615.1). Lineage (NCBI taxonomy): Eukaryota > Metazoa > Arthropoda > Insecta > Lepidoptera > Geometridae > Hemithea > Hemithea aestivaria. The sequence continues at coordinate 12,515,810 of OX382326.1, forward strand.
TGTTTTAGGCCAATGGTGGTTATAATTTTTTTTTGTAAAGTAAGAATTATTTGGACTTTTCTCAACACGTCCAAAAACTAATGCGTCACTTTCAAAGGCTCGAATGTGACATAACCATCAAGTTACACTCTCTCCACGACCACCTAGACTATATTCATGACAATCTTGGGGTACTAAGTGAAGAATTGGGCAAGCAATTCCACCCGAACTTTTGTTCGATGAAGTAACGCTATCAAGACTTCTGGACATATGATGGCGGAATATTGTTAGAGCATTTAGAATAGCCCTCTGCTTTCAGTTTCAGCAAGAAAATCAAATAACATAAAGAGTTTTTCAACTTAAACTTAAATTAATTAGGATCATCTCTACATTTATAGCGTATATTACGAAAACAACATAATATGTGTCATATCTTTTTAACTAGAGCTGATACAGAAATTTCAGTCACAAATTTGAAATCGTCGTCAAAAATTGGACTAATATCATGTATCATAACCCAATCATCCAAAATGCTGTTGTGCAGTGTATTCAATCTACTAGAACTACGGAACCCTACATTGTGCGTGGCCCGACTCGCGCTTGGCCTATTTATTTTAAACGTAATTTTGATAAAAAACGTGAGAGGATCAACGCACTGAAGTTGCTTGATCGTGACGTCACAACACTAAATCCAGTACATTTTTGTTTAGTGGTGTGACGTCACGCGTCCCAACATTATATCCAACGTCCCAACGTTATATCTCGGCCATTTTTTATTTTATTAGCAAGAAAAAAAAATTATGTCGAATATTTTTTTATTATTAAAATTACGGACTAATTGTATTTTAAAATTTTTTTGTCAACATCCTTGTCAACATCCCTATAGTAAACTCACTAGGGTCATTAAGATTGAGCGTGGCCGCGCAGTAATTCTGCGGTGATGGACTTCTGCTGTTGTAACTGTTGAGGGTGGAACACGATGACGCTTGCTTTATCATCACCGTGGTCTCCACTTCTGGCGGAGTGTGGCTGAATGATTCACCTGGGACAAATAAACTTTCTTTAAATACGAAGACAACAAGCCAAGCATCCAATTTAAATTTCAACAGCATTAATGGATCTACTGTCTACTACTAAAGTTTTACTCTCAAAATTTGGGTATGTTTTTCGTTCATTAAAAGTTTTATAGTGATAGGCCTGGATATTGGTGGGTTGCTTGCTTTGCCAGCAAGTACCAGCTTATTGGCTATCGCTCGATGACATGTAAAACACTAGAATCCATAGACAGAATTGCTTAATGGACGCGTCCATTACGTAATTTTGTCTATGGATTCTAGTGTTTTACATATGGGTGGACGATAGCCAATAGGCCAGCAGGACTGAAGAAATTGCTGAGCATGACGAGAATCAATAACATATATCTCGGGGTGGAGTTTACGAGACGTTGCAAAATACAATAGACTTTGCAGTTGATATGGCCCTAGCAGTCTTTTATTTTCATCAGAATGGGGAATCATCAGAAGTGGGATATAAAATTAGTCAACGTCGTTACAGAAACTATTTTAACCTCTTACCAATAGGAGAAAGTCTTCTCTCATGCTTAGGGTCTTTAGTCTTCATCGGTGACTGCTGAAAGGCCAGCAGACATTTATTGAGCTCTCGTAAAACATTGTCTTCTTCCCACTGGCTGAGTGGAAGCTTGCTGTAGTCTTCTGCATCCATCAGGCAAACTGTCACCTGAAAAATACAAGAATTAGATGAGAAACTTCAATCAATAGTCTACTTTTTCAACTAGTTAAGTAAGAATAACGTGTCTTGAAGCTTCATCAATTTCATTTTACATTCTTCTAGATAGATGTATGAGTAAATTATGATTGTATAATTACCATGACTTTCTTTTAATTATACATTTTCAATTATTATTTAATATTTAGTGTTAATTCCGCTCTAAGAGCGGTTTTAGAGCGGAATTAACACTAAATATTAAAAATAATAACTAATAATTGTTGTGATGGATTTCCGCAAAGTAACGCCTAGTTCCATTAATTATTCATTTTTCATTTATTATACATTTTCAGTTAAACTCCTTGTCCTCAAAACAAAACATGGAGAGCATCCGAACTTTGTTTCTTCGAATTGAATTCCGATTGACTTTATACCTGAATGTAAATTTTTCGTACCTTTTTAGGTTCTTCCAGCAGTTCTAACTTGGTCTTCTGTTTCTTATCACAGATTCTACTGAACGCCCTGACCCCTTCCACCTTCAACACCTCATTGTCTTCTAAAGCTTCGACAGAGAGCATGACGGGCAGAAGTTCTGGCATCATGAACATTGATAGGGATTCCTGTAACAATTTCATCTTATTGCCTTATATCTTCCGAATCGCGGTGGCTTATTAAGCAGACTTATAAAACAAGAAAGGCTCAATTAGCTATAGATCGTGTACTGTTAGGAATCAACCAGAGGGGCTATTTTTTTTTTTTTTTATGTAATGAAGTAGAAGACGAGCAAGACGCTCTCCTGATGTTAAGAGATAACGGCTGCCCATAATCAGTACAGTGTTACCTAGGATTTCACAATTATGTGAAATTCTAGGAGCACTGCACCAACGCTTCTTTCTCAAGAGTCATAAGATGTTAAGACTCTTTAGCCCAGTAATTTCACTAGCTACAGTGCCCTCCTACCGGAGCACAGTAATGTTTGCACATCACTGCTCAGGCGGTAGAATAACTGGCACTGTTGGGGTACCCACCTAGACGACCTCCTGCAAAGGAAGTCTACCCCCGGCTATTGGCTAATTCTCACCCACTACGATTAATGACAACTTTAATTGTACATTTCTGCTTTTGTTACTTTACTCATATTAATGAGGAGGTTTAAGCAAGTAATGTACGCAATTTTGTCTATGGATTCTAGTGTTTTACATATCGTTTTGCGATAGCCAATAGGCCCTCTGGTTTGCCGTATGAAAAAAATAGTAAAAGGCCAAGTCGACGCGGCAGGCCCAAGCGACGCTGGCTTAACGTGCTCAAGGATGATTTAAGATCCAATTTAAATGAGGAAGATGCTCAAGATCGCGAAATGTTGAAAAAGTATAGCCAGAAATTGATTCAAAAAACGCCATATAAATTCAATATACCTGAGATTCCCCATCAATAAGCACGTCTCCCCCAAGCCGGCTGGACGCGAAGCATATCCTCAGAGCTTCATTATTCTCGCAGCGCTCCGACCTGCCCTCATGCCTCACCATCAACTTACATTAAGGAACCAGCCATGCTAAACAGTTTAAGGGCTTCGTGAGGAGACTCCACTAGACTATAGTACTTATTTGGTCACAGAACAATATCGACCAGACTCGCAAGATCTAGAAGACCTAGAAAAGAGGAACAAATGTTCTCAATATACCTGACATTCCCCATCAATAAGCACGTCTCCCCCAAGCCTGCTGGATGCGAAACATATCCTGAGAGCCTCATCGTTCTCGCACCGCTCGGGCCTTCCCTCATGCCTCACCATCAGCTTGCATAATGGTAGCGTGCATTCCAGCCAGTCTTCGATTGTCAGCCATTGCTTGGATGTCATCACCTGGGACCGGGAGAAAAAGGGAATTTGATTGTGTTGTGGGAACCAATATAAAGAATAACCTATGGAAAAACATTTTTTTTTTTATGTGGAGAAGTAAGAAGACGAGCAAGACGCTCTCCTGATGTTAAGAGATAACGCTGCCCATAATCAGTACAGTGCTACCCAGAATTTCACAATGATGTGCAATTCTAGGTGCACTGCACCAACGCTTCTTACTCAAGAGTCATAGCATGTTAAGACTCTTTAGCCCAGTAATTTCACTAGCTACAGTGCCCTCCTACCGAAGCACAGTCATGTTTGCACATTACTGCTCAGGCGGTAGAATAGCTGGCACTGTTGGGGTACCCACCTAGACGACCTCCTGCAAAGGAAGTCTACCCCTGGTAAATTAATTTGAGTCAGTCTTCTACATATTTTATGAAAATTTGCATAATTCTAGCCTAGCCTTTATTTGAATAAATGATTTTTGATCAGAAGATCAAAAAAAAAATATATATAAAAAAAAAAAATAAAAATATATAAAAGGAAAGACTGACTGATCTATCAACGCACAGTCTAAACCGCTGGACAGATTGGGTTGAAATTTGGAACATAGATAGGTTGTATGACGTAGACCTCCGCTAAGAAAGGATTTTGCCATGCGGGCGAAGCCGCGAGCATAAGCTAGGTTTGTTATAAAACGAAAGTGACTATTTGACTGACTATAACCGACTATCAACGCACAGTTCAAACCGATAAACGGATTGAGTTCAAATTTAAATTTCAACACAATCCGAAATTTAAATTTAAATTTCAATTGGCACGATTGGTTGAGACGATTTCACCGATAAGAAAGGATTTCAAGACGGAAGCGAATCCGCGAGCATAAGCTAGTATTAAGCCAATCGCCAACTGCTAAAAAATGTACAGGCATCTTTATAGGGTTAAAAATATTGAGTTGGTTTGTATTATTAAAAATCCCAATCCTAGTTTCATATTTTATGTATGTACCTATCACTACGTCTTTTAATAGCACTATATAGTTGTGAAAGATATTTAAAGAGAGTCGTAAAAATGAAAACAAAACGTAATTCCGTGTCGAAAACAATTAAAATCTTCCATTCATAAAACTTGCGCTGACCTTTCCAGACTGTTCTAAGCCTCGGTGTAAAACGAACATAAAAATACGAATAATAAATACCTAGCAGGATCGTAAACAAGCATTATTCCTGAACCAAGAAGACGATATAACGGTGATAAATTTCAGTAACAAAGCTAGCTATTCACTTAGTTCGAAGGTCGAAGGGACCTTCGAACGGTTTTTCATAAAATTACATCTTTGTCTTCCAATTCTACTGACGTCTCGCAGTTTAGGCAGACTAACCCACGTATTTTTAGTAGTGCCCTCGCCCTCGCCTCGATCCCTTTCGAGGAAAAGGATATTCGAAATTTAAAAAATTGTCGAGAAGACGCCAGCAGGGTTATGATGCGCACGTCGACATAATGTCGCGTGAAATTTGATTTAATGTGAATAATACTCTATGTGGCTGGCATAAAGTCGAGATTTACGCACCAGTGAAATGATTTTGTCGTTAAAACTCCTATGTCAAAATGATCTCACTGGTGTGTTATTTTCGACTTAATGCCAGCCACATAGAGTATTATTCACATTAAATCAAATTTCACGCGACATTATGTCGACGTGCGCATCATAGCCCTGCAGGGCACTTATTCTAAAGTCAAGAAAATTGACAAGAATATTACACATTTTTTCGACTTCGAGGTTGAGTAGAGATCGAATACACGACAATACAGAGATTAGAAACGAACAAAATCAACATAATGTCACATCTATAGAATAGCAAATCAACATGAACAGCCTGAAATGGCATTGCCCCGTGCTTCGTAGAACTGCTACGGCTACAGCTGGGCTTGTGATGACGTCACCGCTGACGTAGGCGATACGCTACGAGTGCTACGAGCCGAGCGCTACGCCGTAGCACGCAATAATGTGGCATGAATAAATATCTGTTATCTCACCTGCCGACTCAATTTGATCGATCCTTCATTATTATTCTTATCTAACCACTCGAAATAGTGGAGCAAGCTTTTTAATTTGTTCCTCTGTGATTTTCTGAAATAAATAAAGTTTGGTCAAAAAATTATATCAATACTAAGAACAAATTATGATAACGGCAAACGTTTGTGTGTGTACAATTCTTACTTCACATAATATTATCTTAGGTAGAATATGTGTGTTTGGTACCTCTCCACACCTAAGGAGCTATACCGATTTTGATAAACTTTGGTAAGTAGGTTAGGCCCGAAACACAGTCAGGTAAAACCGTAGGGCGTAACTTACTATATTATTAAAATAAGTTTGCGTATGTTTGTAACTTCTTCACGTCTAAACGACTGAACTGATTTACCTGAAATTTGATATGTAAGTTGAATCTGGAATACATAGATTTTTACATAGATTTTTTTACAGCATGGGTATAGTTAGTGTTATAATAAATAGGTTAAAAGTACATACCTGTGTAAATTCTTAAAAAAATGTGTAAAATTGAAGTCTTGTAATGTCGGATGAGTTTTGAGCGTTCTCTTCGGGAAAGTTGAGAAGAAAGCGTGAGCAATTAGAGATGACACGAAGTTGTAGTCTAATTCTGTTACGTCGCCTGCAATTTAAAAAAAAATGATTATATTATATACAAAAGTAATAAAATACTAGCAAAAGTAATAATATATTATAAACAAATTAAAAAAATGATAATAAACAAAAGTAATATAATTTATAATCTGAAAAACTAAGTTTGTAGTTAACAAACTTAGTTTTTCAGATTGTAAATTTATCCTCTGCTTATTTAAGATTGTACCTAATTATAAAAAAATGTGTGCGTGTACTAGTTTACACACGTAAGAAGTGAAACTTCTTAAATTAAATTAAATTTTAAATTTATAAATTTTTTAAATTCACGTTCATTGGAGAAAGTGAAAGTACTCTTCGTCTGAACCAACCGTGGTAGGGGCAAGAAACAAAAGATGGCGCGTAACTGAAAAATGTGACGCGTAACCGAAAAAATGTGACGGTAAATTTTTTCCAACGCCGATAAAGAAGTTTCACTTCAAAAAGTTAATAATGTATAGAAAATCTTGTTAACAATTTAAAAACAACTTCACAAAAATAAAGAAAGATTCGTTGATTTTTTTTCTTTTTAAGGTACGTTCACTGAATACTCGCAGACAAACCAAATTAGATAGGTATAGGTAATCCTTTTCTTTTCATAAAAAAAAGCAAGATGTAGCCCAGAACCGGGAAGAGCCGAAGAGCGGCGTGTACTTGTACTTACTAAGTGCCACAGTAAGACACGTTAGTAAAAATTATCAAAATCGGACTAGATAGGTACCAGGTACACTGTAAAAAGTAATGTGTGGTCGACTTGTAATCCTCATTTTTTCGTCGGTAAAAAAATAATAACTTACTTTGCTGCTGCAAGCTGAACATCAGTCCTTTAGGCGGGCGCCACTTCTTGAGATGCAGCCCTCTGTTGACCATGATCCTGATGGTGTTGTCGAGGAAGTGCCTCTGCTCTTCCACCGTCATCTCCTCTGTGAGGAACTGCTCCAGCCCCTTCATCAAATCTGGGTCTTTGACGTCGTCGTCTGGGTCTATGCCGATACTAGGGATTGAAAAGATGTTCTTCAACTCACCATAGAATATGTAGGTACTAGTTAATTAGAGTAGTTTTAAACATAATAAATGCTAAAAATGCAAAACTTAATTTTGTATATTTTATTGGAAGTTAAGGACCTACCTATATACTTGGGTAGAAAAAGTATACCGAAGGTGCTGCGAGATTTATTTTTTTATTAACGGCCAATCTTGATCAATTTTACTGACAAAAGGTTTCGATTAAGATAACAAAAGACGAAATGCCCAAGACAATATTTCCTTACTTGCACATGTCGTGTATTTTCAGCATGTTCCCAGTGAGCTTTGCAGGGGCAGATGCGAGCAGCAGGTGCTTTAGATGCCGCTGCACCGTAGTCCACCATGGTAGGTCACAAGGTAACATAACAAGCGCCATTCTGGAAATAAATATTTTTATCATTGTTAAAGTACGGGCGACATGAACAGCATTATAAAATTAAGAATATTTTATAGCTTTTTTGGTGCGTATAACAATAAATAAACTTTTTGTGCAAACCTCATTTTAAACTACGCGGCACTTTTTATTCTATTTCACGCAGATATGATAACATGTAACTTAGTTATTTTAATGCTATGTTGCAATTTTGTCTCAAAAACATTCCTACAATAAATCAGTAACATCAAATTCAGTTGGCAATCACGAATGGCACGACAGATATAAGAAGCCATAGTTAGAATCTAGGGCACGGTTAACATTTAACCAAATGTCGATCCAAATGGGAACGGAACGTAACCATTCACTTTTGACATTTCCACTGGCAGTGCGCGCGGCTGAATATTTTTTATCTGTGACTTGCACTTTGTACACTGGAAAAAGGAGTGAATTTATTTGTTTTTAATTAATTTAGCCACAATATACACGGATATAAAAAGTGAAATCTTCCCATATTTATCTTCGATTAATGGGAATCAACTTTGCATTACGTAACAGGAAGCATTTATACAGTAATCGCTGTTAACTCTATTACGAAACATCGCATCGACATTGCTCATTGATAAGTCTGAAGGTAAAATCTTTATTATTTTTTAATATCGGATGCGAATACGATATAAATTTTTGGATTACGTCGTCCATAGTCCAGTGCCCGGGCTGGCACCAGCGAGGCTACTCATGTACTTTTTTTTTGATAACGTTCAATAACTGATAAGAGCATAATAATCTTGTGAAGTGCAAAGGTCGCCGCTCAAAAATGACTGTGAAAACAAAACTTCTTAAGGCTTTAATTCTGGGTGCACCAGCATCAGGTAAGGGCACAATATCGTCCCGTATAGTGAAAAAATATACGATAGAGCATGTGTCCAGTGGAGACAAACTAAGAGACCACATAGAAAAACAGACTGAACTTGGAAAGGAAGTAAAAAAATATTTGAACGAAGGCAAGCTTGTGCCTGATAACGTAATGATAAAATTTATGATAACGGAGTTGAATAAGGTCAATTCTAAACCATGGTTATTAGATGGTTTCCCGAGAACAGTCGGCCAGGCGAATGCATTATGGGATGTACAGCCCGTAGATGTGGTGCTAAACTTAGTGGTGCCGTTTGAGGTTATCATCGACAGAGTGAAAAACCGCTGGGTCCATTTACCTTCAGGAAGGGTCTACAACATAGGTTTCAATACTCCAAAAGTTGAAGGTAAAGATGATGTAACAGGAGAGCCGTTGGTTCAAAGGCCTGACGATAAACCAGAAGCTGTCAGGAAGCGATTAGAAATATATGAAAGTGTTACTCGACCTGTTATTCAATTTTACAAAGAGAAAGGTATCCTTAAAGAGTTTGAGGGGAGGACGTCAGATGAAATATGGCCTAAGGTTACAGCATATTTGGATCCAATTTTTACTAAGTAGTTTTTGAACTTTTATTTGTAGATTTATATTTTATTGTAGGTAAATGGGTGCTAGAGAGTAAACTTAAGCAGATTTTGTGATAAAAGCACAATATAGAATTATTTTAATGGTGTTACTTATGTAATGCACAAGAAATAAAGTGTGTCTTTACTTATGTTGACTAGAATTGACCAATGACAGTGCTTGAAATTTTTGAGATGTCGATCCCAGCACAGTGCAGGTTTTGTAATTAGATAACATTTTAGTGTTTAACTAGAAACAATTATAAAATGCCAATATTTACATTTTAAAAATTAAAAACATTTTTGTTGCAATCTAATATGAATTATTACCTAATTATATTTACATTGTTAACTAATGTATCATTAGTGTGTTGAACTCTTAATTAACAGTTTGATAAGAGAAAACAATTAATATTTATACCACATTCAAATGATTATAACAATATGCATATATTTATTTTATATGGTGAAATATTTTTTAATTGACTACTGTGTATTTACATTACATGTTTTGACCAAAAATGTTATATAGGACTTGATGTGTTATTTGTAAGTTTGAATCAATTTAAAAATGTACTTGTAAGCCCAACTACACATTCCTGGCATTATGGGGAATAATGTGCAATTTAAGATTGGTCAACTTTATTTGTAGACTGCACAAAATTATAATCATTGGCACAAATTTTGTTTGATATTTTGTGGAGTATGTTATATGTAGTTAAACCAACAATTTATTCCATGAATTCAATGTGTAATATAATTAGATATTTTGGCAACCAATCAATTTTAGATGTGTAAATAGGTACATTTGGTAGTCAGATGTGTGAATATTGATTATTTAATATTTATATAATTATGCTGTAATATATATTTGGTTACATTTGATTAATTTTGACAATATTACAAGAATATTGTGTTGATTAGTAACGCCCAGCGGTTTTACTTGCAAAAAGGTTGCTCATGTATAGGTACTATTCTAGATTCTAGGGTCAAAGCTAACAAGTGTATGAGTTTATAAGAGGTAATAAAATCACTTTTGACTAAAACAATTCAGCTGATTTGGCTGAAATATTATGAACTTTGGTTAGACTGTAACATATATTTATTAGAAAAAAAATTAGATCGCAACTGGGCACTGCTAGTCATTAACAAAAACCAAATTATTGTCGAAGATATTTACCGAGAATTATATTTCTTGGTCTGCTTGAATATTATATTCAATAGAAAATATACTTTAGAATTAATAAAGAATATAATATCACAAAATATATTGCACAGAAAGTAGTCTTCCACAAGTAGGTGTACTTAAGAAATGTACTAAGCAATGAATTATATTTTTGTATAACATATTAGCGCCTTATATTGGCTCAGTATGTATAATGAATTGTCCAAATATACTATAATATTACTATCTTAATCATATCATACTAGTCTATAATAGTTATTGGTTTTATATATAGGTAGAAAATATTTACAATTTTTGTTGTTATGAAATATGAAATGTATGTTGAGTTGATATAATAAATATTCAGTTTAATCAAAAATTGTATTTTATTTTAGACTATTTTCTATTTTAACCGATTTCTCAAAAAGGTCGAAAGGATTACAATTCGTCGGATTTTTTAAAATGTTTAGTTAACTAAGATTACTCTAAGACAACTGAACGGATTAAAAAAGTATATTTTGTTGGGAAGCGTAGGTATTCTACAAATGTAATCCTATTTTGAATTTTATCGAAATAGGTCGAGCTGTTTTCAGGTTATGAATTAAAACGCGCATCTCGCCCTTGCTTATACAAAGGTAGTTGGTTTAATATGATATTATTGTTTCATTTGACTTTATTTGTTAAGGCTCTGTATTACTTTGGTCGCAAGATTTTCCTACTAAAAGCTTTATACTGTGAAAGTAATGAACCCAGCATCCCGCATAAAACTAAAACTAGGTGATTGTCGTGCTCATTTACGTGAAAGCATAATATGAGTAATCTTTCGTAGCATTATGCCCTACTTTAGTAGTTTATTTTTGTAGTATTTTAAGCTTCCTTACTAAAGTACATATTATCTTAAATGCTAAGTAAACAATCGCCGGTCTTATTGCACTAGGAAATGTCTTACAGTCAATCTGAAAACTGTGTACCTACCTGGGAATGCTTCAATATAAGACAATCATTATTTCACTAAACTCAGCAAAGAACTTTCAAGAAATCGGTCACTTTTTGTAGTTTGAAAGCAATTGTAAGGAGAAATGAAAGTTACACTTATAAATATAAAATGAGTTACCTTGCGGTTGCGATGAAGTGATTCAGGCACAATAAACTGCTAACACAAGTACGCGACACAAAGTACACGCCACTAATAGTCACTTTCGCCTGTCGGCAATGGGCTTCTTTTTACGCACTTTTTTCATTGTCCGCATTAGAATGTCACAAGTTCTATTCCCATGTACAATATCTTATTGCTTTTCTAAAAGACAGAAATAGTGTATGTAGAGAAAACGCGGACCGGCTGGCGGCGAGACCAGAGCGCGCAAACCCCGACTATTTTTAGCTGCTTTCGTGCATCGACGCTGAAATTAGATTGTAAATAAAAAGTTTAGGTTAACAGGAGTCGTAGGCCTCATTATATCCAATTGTTTTGTGGGTGTTTCGCTAAGTAAACGTGATCCCACTTATAGTACTACGGTTTAGCGAACGTGTTCCTCATTCCTCACTATCACGTGCTCAGCTCTCGTGAATATTTTTTATCGCGACTCCAATACTTGGCAACATAGTTTCTCTAGGATACTATTACATATTTCATGGAATGCGAAGTTTTTCGACGACTCTATAAAGTTATATCAAAATGAATGTGAAAAAATGTAATTAAGTAGATATTATTCTCTTTATCCTATAGAACCTAATATTATGATGGTGAGCTCACTTTGAACAAACAAACCCATAATATTATGTTTTGCCCTCGTTTACGATTTTCCAAAACCTAAGGCAAATCAAGCGCGAAATCTCTACTAACAAAACTTTAGTATATTGAATTCACTGTCCCGAATCACATTATCGAGATGTTATTGACTTATGTATTGTATCGATAGTTTGCTCTAAATACCGAAAATACTCGAAATCGTCGTGGAATCGAAGGTTACTCGATCTCCGTAAATAGAGTGTCGATGAAAGGCGCGTGTGAGCTTGATCACCGGCCTGGCTGTACTGACGCCGGGCGGGCCGACTTTCACTGGGGGGTTAGACCCACACCCGGCGGCTGTAGCACCCTCCACCCTCGCCAGTGACGTCACCGGGCCTCGCGTCACGACCTACGACGCCGTACGTCGCCGCCCAAAGCTCGAGACTGCTTTATAATAGCCTCGTTTTGACGAGGCAAATGTCGTGCAGGCTGCGCCCGTAGCGTTACGTAAAATGAAATATGAAAGTACCTACTGTCGAACTGCGTCAGCAGGCTACATTTTCACAAAGGTCGCAGCCACCGGCTCTAAATTAAAGGCTTCTGTTCTCCGTAACGAGTCACGAGTCACATTATTATGTGACGTAGATAGTTAGGAGTTTGGTCCTAAGATTAAGGGATTCACCGGCTTACGAATCTCTGAGTTACGTAATTACTTTTGAAATAGAAATCTTTTTTATGCTAACTTTGCATGTCTCTAAGCTTACAAAATAAAATTAATCATTGATTTCTTAACGATTTCATTTCCCACAGGTGCGGTGACACAGGTACGATATTAAAGCTAAGGACGGATTCATCCCGCCTTCTAGGTTTAGTCAGGTATACCATCTTCACTGCATCGTCGCTTATAACATTACGCGAAATCCGAACGTAGTCAAAGACTTTACTTTTGTTAATTAGTTAAAAAAAGAATGGGGCATCTTAGTAGGTATACCTCAATAATAATATAATAGATAAGTATTGTTTAATCTACACCTGCTACGTGCATTAGTCGATCTGAAAAACACATCCTATGCTTACTCTACACGAGTAAATTCTTAGTGCCTATTACGAATATTTTTATTGTTTTTCCAATGACCGATGGTTACTGCGAAATAAATTTCCATGCATCGCCAGACCCGAATGTTGACCGTCTGCCCTTTGTGTACTGCACGGCTGAGAACATTGTGCATTGCGCATGCGTGAATCCAAGATACCCTTCTCTATCTGTTCCTTTTCTAATCCAACGAAGGCATACCTTGTCTAACTCCTCACTGTTTCTGGTGTCCTGGTATTTTGGGCGCCGGTGGAAAGCGTTGCCGCCCTAACAAATGCCTTTGGGCGGGCTTGGGCGGAGCGGTTGCACGCCCAAAAGAAAATGTATTGGGTCTGTTAAGTATGTTGGTAATTTGTAGAGTGGAAATGTGCCATAAGTCTTCGAATATATTAGGTACCTCTTCAAAATAGAAAATAAAACTTAATTTTTTAATTTGAAAAGAATGGTACACTAAAAGGACCTAATCGTTTAATAAAGATGAATTTTTCCGCTAACAAACATAAAGAATATAAAATTGAATTGAAAACTTAGTCTTTTAAAATTAGTTCAATGCTTTTTTTATTGCACCCCTAAGAGGTCTCAAAACTAGTAGGTATGAATTTAATATATTATTGGGAATTGGGCACATACAATGGTATACCTATCTACTAAATAAATAAAAAAACATTAAATTCTACAAAAAAGCTCACTTAATAATCATCGGTACTTTGGATTTTATTTCCATTGAACAGTCATAATAAATAGTCCTACATAATATTCGAAATACGAGTAGAGCAAAACAAGAAGCCTATTTCTGTAACAAAATACGTCTATTAGAATTAACAAAGCGTCCACGTGATTAGAAACCTTACTCGTACCTTGATGAAGGAAACAATCAAATAGGTATAGCTGACAAGGGCAGGTAGCAGATTACTTATGATGGCGTCCACTGTAATTAGCGAAACTATAGATATATTTGGACTAAAAAGAAGTAAGAATTTCCTTTCATTTCTTGTAGAATTTTACTTATCGTTAATTCTCAAATATTTATCATGATACGTGCTCGAAAAACCGACAATTCACGGATCAGAGGCGGACACAGGCGGACATAGACGAACCCCGGCGGATAGAGCCGAATATGCCCTCATCATTATCGTATCCGCGTGTATTCGTCTGTATCCGGCGATAGTGAAGTGGAGCCATCAGGTACAAAGCATGCGCCGCGAGCGTAAGAAAAATCTTTCGCGATTCAGGGAATTCAGGGATATTGGTAAGACAGTACATAATATGGTGTATAAGTCCCCATTGAGGAGACATTAGCTATGATTTAAGCGTTATAAAGTAGGTTCCGCGATTTTTTTTCGACTGGGTGACAAATTTAAGCAATCATAAAAAGTGAACCCTGTATATTTTTATATACCTACCTATTATCGTGTTCATTGTTTTAATAACTTGCTTCTTACATAAAATAGAACTTAATATAATTTGTTACAAATTGCCCTGGACAGCTCTAAATTTCTAAATCCCATCCTTCTCATTATAAAAATACGATTTAAATCAAGACTAAAGACTTTGTGAATAAAGTAGATTTTCATCTTGATTTAAAAATTCAACAGACGTAAGTGCTATTCTAAAACAGGCTTACAATTTTAGTTCATATATGTGGGAGTCGAGCCTTAAAAGAAATCTTTTAAGGCTCGACTATAGTCGAACTGTTTCAGTGTCTGAAGCCTTAGTAACATGGCCATGTGACGTCACACAGCGCCGCCGCCCCATCGCTGGCATTGGGCAGGGGCGGGAAAACTGCTATGTAGTTAACTTAATGTTTACGTAGAGGGAGGTTTATATTATGTGTATCTTTAAGATGTTAGCTTATTTAATTTCGAAATGGACAGGTCCGAAGAAAAGATTACACTATTTTAGAAACTAACGTATACCTAAGCGTGATATATTAATATTATGGTATTTAACCACTATTTTACTACTCTATAAACTACCTCTATGTTGTTTCTGTGTAGAATCAAAAAGAAATCTTCTTTTTGTGTGGTTCCTTACTTTAAATACTTAACGTTATTTCGACAAATAAATAAAAAATCGTCGAGCCCTAATAATAGTCGACCCAACGAACCAACCCTAATCATAAAGTTACTCAGAAAAAGTTGTTTTCAAAACGCTTTAACCTTTTCTATAGATAACTTTCTAACATTATAAATACCAGGTTAATTCTATTTTGGACCATCACAGACGGTTTTAGAGGAATTGTTCTCCGAAAATATCCTTTGATGGCGTCGTCGCCACGTGATGGTCCTTGATGCCGCGTGAGACAACAATGACTTCCTACAGCATCCTGTTGCCCTGGTAGAAGCGACCTCTGGAGCGGACGGGGCCCCTCGTAAGGCCTCTAGTAATCCTTGCAAAAGGTCACGAAAATGCCAAAGGCCACCGGTTACGTGATTCGCAACCTCTTTATGGACTCTTGCCAGGAGGTACTCTATTAGAGAAAGCGTTATTATTTTCGTATTTGGTACATTATATTTCTTATAATGCTTCAGGCTCGAGTGAACTACAACTAAGTATCGATATTGGTAATAGGTATAGGTACCTTCCAACTTCCAAACAATTTACGAATATCTAGTGGATGCTAGATAATCCGGATTACTGAAAACCTACCAAGTAATTATTCAGGATCATCGACTTTCGAATAATGTTGTTTCTGTTTTTATACGAAGATATGACTTAGATTTCCCATGTCGTTTTTTAATATCATAAAGAACATACAGACACGTACATACTATGTTAGTATCGGATAGTGTATTTTTCACAGTTGAAAAAAAAACAACAACTTTCTCAACTTTTATAGTTCGTTAACTGATATAGAGAAATAAATCAATAAATCGTAAAAAAAAAAAATTTAGGAGCTCCTGGATCAAACTATCAAAACACTACCCCATTAAGCCAGCATACTAAGAGTGCCTCTGCTGTCCTATTGGGGTAAAATTTCGGTAGTAGGTATGTATTTTGTCTGTCTGATTTTAAGCGATGTATCAGCATTAAAGTCGCTTGTTACTTTGCTTAGCTTAGATTTTAGCTACATATTACTTCGTCTGAAAAGACGAGGCCCAACTAATATATTTAAAGTCACACTTACTCGTATAGTGGCAAAGTTGCCCATTTCAAAATAAGCTAAGTTGGCACTTGCCACCCCTTTGATAAAGTTTGCGTTAGCGCGCACCCCTGTAACCGACAGTGGCATGTTGTGACCCTTTGTACTAGGGCAGCATGCAATACGAGGAGATCGATCAACCCCTTACGTTACTCACACATATAAACCACTTACAATATTTACTTGATATGGAAAGGTTACCCCTTGAATAGTGATTGGTGTAGCTTTTACCTCAACTAGTTCTTGCTAGCCGCACCTTGCGACCCCCATAAAACTTGTTCGCTAATCCAATTTAGATTTATTAGGTATCTATATATATATATTTTTCTCTATAATGAATTCATCCTAATGCAAACTCAATTATGTCACAATATTTTTCTTTCTGTAATATGGGATTTTTAGATTGTTTTGTTTTGTGTGTTCCTTTTAACATAATAATATAGGTAATTAATAATACATTTAAAATAAAATAGAACCCTATTTTAATTATAAACATTTTTCTCTTCATTTTCTCTTAAAATAGAAAACCTACACAGTTTAATGTTTCGAAAAATAGCCTTATTATAGTTGATGGTAACTACAGAAGCCTAATCTCGTCTGAAATAGAGCTTTTCAATTCTAAAATGTCAAGTTCGTATTTGGGACAGACGAGTCGTACGGTCGTGACCTACAATTTACGGTTATAGGTACATAGACAAAATAATTATAATAAATAATGTTGCTATCTCTTTGCTTGCCTCGGGCATTCCCCGGGAATGATGGACTGGCTCACTTAGAATTTTAACGGCCTTTGTTTCAAAAAGAATGCACAGCTCTTGAGTTTGGTCCACAAATAAAAAAATAAATAGGCCAAGCGCGAGTCGGGCCACGCACAATGTAGGGTTCCGTAGTTCTAGTAGATTGAATACACTGCACAACAGCATTTTGGATGATTTTTGACGACGATTTCAAATTTGTGACTGAAATTTCTGTACCAGCTCTAGTTAAAAAGATATGACACATATTATGTTGTTTTCGTAATAAAACGCTATAAATGTAGAGATCATCATCATCATCATCTCAGCCGTAAGACGTCCACTGCTGAACATAGGCCTCCCCTTTGGACTTCCATATGTACCGGTTGGAAGCGACCTGCATCCAGCGTCTTCCGGCGACCTTTATAAGGTCGTCTGTCCACCTTGTGGGTGGTCAATGTAGAGATGATCCTAATTAATTTAAGTTTAAGTTGAAAAACTCTTTATGTTATTTGATTTTCTTGCTGAAACTGAAGGCAGAGCTATTCTAAATGCTATTCTTATTCTAAGGGCTATTCTAAATGCTCTAACAATATTCAGCCATCATATGTGCGTTCCAGAAGCCTTGATAGCGTTACTTCATCGAACAAAAGTTCGGGTGGAATTGCTTGCCCAATTCTTTACTTAGTACCCCAAGATTGTCATGAATATAGTCTAGGTGGTCGTGGAGAGAGTGTAACTTGATGGTTATGTCACATTCGAGCCTTTGAAAGTGACGCATTAGTTTTTGGACGTGTTGAGAAAAGTCCAAATAATTCTTACTTTACAAAAAAAAAAATATAACCACCATTGGCCTAAAACAAAGTAAACCATTTTTAAATGAACACATTATGAGCCAGTTATGTTCCGCATACTTAATTTTTAATAAAATCAAAACAATAGTTTTATGTTTACACTAAGCAAAAATAAGTCATCGTGATGGTTCTCGAGTCCTTTCCACATTATAGCGGTTTCGTACCAAAATCTATTTATTTTCTAATTTGTCCACAAACGTAGATACTCAACACACGTTTTGCATAACTTTTGGGGAATCCAAGGCTTGTCGTTAATTTCCAGGGAGTATCCAAAGTAATTTTTGTAAGCCTAAATTATGAACGTTGTCACATTCAAACGGAATTCTTTGAGCATAATATTCTCCGCAAATTAAAAAAAAAATATCCGGATCATTCACACAAGTAGCCTTGACCATGCTACCTAGTCAGGTCATAAGTATTGTCACACAGTAAAAACTTTTTTTTTAGAATGCTGGCCACAAATAAGTTTATTGAATTCGAATTTCGAATTGTTCATGAAAATAAAAATGTATAATTTTTAGAATTTGACTCATTTTTAAATATGGAGTGGACGCTTAAAGAAGACCGTGTTGCAGTTATTGCGTTGCATCGTTGCGGTTACGCGCCAATTCAAATTTTTGACATACTGAAAAATTTGAATATAACCAAAAGATTCGTTTATCGTACCATCAAACGATACAATGAAGACTCTAGTGTAGATGACAGGTCAAGAAGTGGTCGCCCTCGGTCTGTTAGGACTCCAGCAGTGATAAAAGCTGTGAAGGCGCGAATTCAAAGAAATCCCAAACGTAAGCAGAAACTGTTGGCCCTTCAGATGGGGTTAAGCAGAACCACGGTGAAAAGGGTGTTAAATGAAGACTTAGGGCTTCGGGCATATCGAAGAAAAACAGGACATCGTTTAAATCCTCGTCTAATGGACCTGAGACTGAAGAGATGCCGCGCTTTGTTGAAGCGGTACGCGAGAAAAAAATATCGAGAAATTCTTTTTTCGGATGAAAAAATTTTTATCGTAGAAGAGAGCTACAACAAACAAAATGATAAGGTGTACGCAAACAGTAGTGAAGAAGCGAGCAACCGTATTCCGCGTGTCCAACGAGGTCATTTTCCATCCTCGCTCATGGTATGGTTGGGAGTTTCTTATTGGGGCTTAACAGAGGTACATTTTTGTGAGAAAGGTGTAAAAACGAATGCAGTTGTGTATCAAAATACAGTCCTGACGAACCTTGTGGAACCTGTTTCTCATACCATGTTCAATAACAGGCACTGGGTATTCCAACAAGATTCGGCGCCAGCTCATAGAGCGAAGAGCACACAAGACTGGCTGGCGGCGCGTGAAATCGACTTCATCCGGCACGAAGACTGGCCCTCCTCCAGTCCAGATTTGAGTCCGTTAGATTACAAGATATGGCAACACTTGGAGGAAAAGGCGTGCTCAAAGCCTCATCCCAATTTGGAGTCACTTAAGACATCCTTGATTAAGGCAGCAGCCGATATTGACATGGACCTCGTTCGTGCTGCGATAGACGACTGGCCGCGCAGATTGAAGGCCTGTATTCAAAATCACGGAGGTCATTTTGAATAAACTTTATTGTCATAAGAATCTATGTTTTGTTAAGTTCATTTTGGTATATAAATGGTTACATAATAAATAAACTTGTTCCAATAATTTTATATTAAACATGTGACAGAATTTATGACCTGACTAGGTATATCAAATTATAATAAAAAAACTTAAGTTAGAAATTATGAGCTAAGTAACACTGTAATATGGTGATTTATTTGTGATAGCTATAACTCGTAAACAATACAACCATGAACAATTCGCTTGCGCGATCTTATTTTACTACTAGCGCCATCTAGTTATGCATTAATAAATTATAGGCTAGGTTAGCTTTAGGTATTCTTATTTTGCTGATTTTACCGAAACTAATAATTTTATCTTAACCGCTATAGTTTTCCTGGAAAGTTCATGGTTGAAAGCATACCTCTGATTTTTTTCAGAATTTTAAAGCTAGTAGTTCAGATTTTAGAGGGGGGGGGGGACGCTCAATTTTTTTTTTAAAACTTGAATATCTTTCAAACAGAACATGAAATCGAAAAAGTTTCTTAGCAAACCGTCCTTCATTTTAAAATACCTATTCAACGATACCCCACACGATGGTATAAGCCAGAAAAAAAAAAATCATCCCCATCTTACGTGTACGGGAGGTAGCCTAAATTAATTAATTAAAAATTATTTTTTGTCACCGTTCTCTTACCCTTATTATTACTTACCTGTATACGAAATTACACTTTTCTAGGACTTATAGTTTCTCCGCAATGCCGCGGACAGACAGACGGACGGACGGACGGACGGACGGACAAAGCGAAACTATAAGGGTTCCTTGTTGACTACGGAACCCTAAAAAAGAAGTCTAATTTTTGTCAAATTAATGGCTTAAGGAGGTAAAAAGTAACAAACAACGTTCTTATCTAATTAAAGTACTGAAAAAACGAGCTAGAAGATCTTCTTACTGCTTTAATTTGTAGATGTGGAAGTAAAAAATTAGTACCTTACTTTAAAAAGAAACAGCAAAACCTAATTACCAGTGCCCTGTATCGGCCGATCCCTTTGCTAGTTAATTGGAAAGTAAAATTTCTATTTAAGAGGTAAAAGATCTAGAGTACCTACATAAGTACTTAATATCTAAACGTAGAAAATATATTAGTTTATTAAAAACGGCCCAGCTTACTTTACCTAGAAACCCACGTTGTAAGACACAAATTATTAACGCTGAATCAGGTTTTATACTTATTTTAACTTTATGTTACCGTCACCTAGAGACGTTTCAGTCATGTAAAAGGGGCTTCATCAAAATCTCTCCCTGCTTTTACTGAACACTGAATATCGTACCGAAACGAAACACATTTATAATGACCGCTTCGTAATTTCTGCAAGGTTTTGTCCAGTGTTATGTACTATAATAGTAAAATGTAGTTTTTTAAAGCAAACGCCGCTCATGCGAGCTCGATACCCGCTTTTTTAGTATGATCACTCAGATATTTGTTTCTGGGTTTCTGGTCTAGAATTAACTTATTGAAAATTCCTCAAGAGGAACCCTACACAATATACGTATTACACACATTTTAAGTGTTTTCAGTTTGATATAATATTAAGATGAGATTTTTTGGATTTTTTTTTCAAAATTGCTCCCACGTGCAGGTTTCCTCTTGAGGAATTTTCAAAAGTTAATTCTATAAATTTTTATAAATCAAAATGTATGTATTTACAAAAGAAAAGTAAGCCCCCAGCATTTATTTATACTTTAACGGAACATTAAGCATTGAGTTGTTTACCTTATTATCCTCGTTAACCGCTGCACCACTGCAAATAGTTACGTCCCCCCATTAAAAACATATTTTATCGATTCACATTTACCTGAGTATAACCGGTATCATTCAGTAAACAAGATAACTACTACTCAGCCAGTAATTATACCGGATTATTGTGGGTAAAGTTCAAAGGCTAGCGTACACGGTACTATTGAGCTTCACTGGCACGTGTCTCGTCCACTGTGCCCATGACGTTAATTAAACAAGTTACCACTAACTCAGTAACCAAAGCTTTGCTTTATTTTTCAATATAAAAATTTAGGGAAATGTATTGCTTTTGGGGAATGTATGTATGTATGTGCTGTTTATTGTAATAATATACGGTATTTTATTATAAGATTTTTGTACCTAACTTCTTACAAAAAGTGCATTTTGAGATTTAATATTTTCCATTGAATGTATTAAATCTTATATTAATTATGTTAATATTTAGTAATCGATTGTAAAGGGATAAGATAAGTCATAACAACCAATCGAAACTATCAAACGTAACACTGTCAAGTTTATTCAAACTATACCAACACTTTATCATAAATCAACATAATATTAACCCACCCCGCATATCTCACCACTTCGCCACCCTAATGGATAGCGTGTGTGACGTCATCACCCTAGCCACCCTCCGCGCAACCCTCTCAACTAGTGGGCCAAAACTATTCATACCTCTTCGCTGTCCTGCTAACCTATTGTCACACACTACTTTCGCGGGGCGCTTGCATCGCTAGTTGCCCGAGTCCTATGAACAACTATTGCATAATCTGTGGCAAATCCTGTGACTCTTACCACTTTATGCACCCCTGGTGTAGTCGTAGCCAGTCGTGACGTCAGCGTTTCACCGATTTTCTCCGAGCTTGGTGAAAACTCCCGTAGCACATCGCGTAGCTGCTTACTACGAGCGGGAAAATCCCGCTACGGCCTGCTACGGCGTAGCGTCGCTTACAGCGTTTAGTGAAAACAAATGAAAATCTTCGTAACATTTATATAAAATAAGTAAATAAATGGCTTGTCATCGGTTTTTTGGCGGCAAGCCTTGATCATATCATTAGCTCCACGTCTTTTGCTTAATAATCGTGTAGAATTTGATTGTTAGCGTGTAATAATGGTGGAATATTGCGTGTTAAGTGTTTTTGAATGTGCACAGATGTAGGCAAGTGATATGGTGCTGAAATATGAATTTTGGTGCCCCCTCCAAAACTCCTCCGAACTTTCAGTAAAATTCCACCCATTTTACTGGAAGACTCACGTGACTAGACGAGCTATTAAGCTCACTCTGACTCTGACCTGACTAACTAACTTATTACATTTAACTTGACACTGGCAAAACACGAAAGTGGAGACCATAATTTAATATCCCGTGAACATTCACGAATTTTACTCGACACTGGCAAAATGCACATGTTGCCATATTATTAAAAAGAAAAAAAAAAAAAAAAAAGTAAATAAATCGAATTATAAATATTTATAATAAAAATGTTTATTGCTTTGAATATGGCGGTGTTACATAATATTTAAAGTTTTATCACACTTAACTTACGTAGGTACATCTAAGAAATAATACAATAGTTATTATGAAAAAAGACAATATTGTAGTATAGTATATTGTTTTTGTTGTTAACCAAATAATGTTAATGTTTAAAAGTACAATTTATTCTATTTGTTTTAACCAGAGTCGAATAAGACCGAAAAGTAAAAAAAAAACGTTGAGAAGCGTTCCACGTGTCTGTAACATCCTTTGGTTTCTGCTCGCCTGGTTGAAATAACCTCCGGAATATCGAAAAAGCGTTCGTAGCCCCGCGCCTCTACGGCCCACGTCAGACCGTCTACGACCTACGACATTTTCAATTTTGTGAACGTCCCTACGAGAGCTACGCGGCTACAAGAAAATGGTCTCTACGTTGTCTATGAAAATGTATAAAATAGTTTTTTTTTAATTAGTGCAATACTCGGGTTGTGTATTTTGCCAGTGTTATAAATTAATTAGTTTTCTGTTGCTTTTTTGTTTAAATATAGCCTGAACTTTGATATTTATGAATTTTCTATTCAAATGTAACAGTTGGCTATGAAAAATAAAATTTGTGAAGATAGATTGTCTTTTGTTTATTTAACTAACAATAATAACAATTATTAGTTATTATTTAATATTTAGTGTTAATTCCGCTCTAAATTTGTGAGTCTAACTAAGTTTTAAGAGACGGCGAGGAATTCAAATGTTACCAAAATAGTAATTAGTATTAATTCCACCACCGAGTGCACCACCCGCCCTCCCGCATATGCATGCATTAAGGGTTATAACTATTTGTTAGTGTTAGTTATGTGGTTACGCGTAAACTTAGCTAGAACAAAGGATACGAAACGACGACGACAACGATGACAAACCGCTGCCGGACGCTACGCAAAAATAGACTACAACGCTGACACGTGTTTCGCCTCTACACGAGGCATCTTCAACAAAAAAAACATAAAAATGATGATAATAATGTGATAATGATGATGATGATGATGTGATGTGGTAATGATTGTAACACTTATTTCTATGTAATCTTAGTTCTAGGTTTATATTGTTGTATTTGTGTGAACAATAAAGAGTTTTCTATTCTATTCTATTCTAATGATGATAATGTGATTTAAAGAAAATATCGCCGCATATAGGGATAACCATCCAAAAACATCTAATTTCGCGAAACATTTAATAGAGTCAAATCATCCGTTAAATGATAATAATAATTTTAAAATTTTACATACTTGTGAAAAAGGTATCCGGTTGAGTGTTTTAGAACATTTGGAAATTTTAAAACATAAAAATAATAGTAATTTTACACTGTTGAATGAACAAATTAATATAAGTAACTCAACATTATTACGTTTTGCGGCGGGTAACACAGGGAGGGGAGCTTAACATAAAAGACGTGGTAGGTGTTCTTTCGGTTCACTCCCTGTCCAGCGGTCGGCGAGTGAACATCTCTCTGAAAATGCCTCGTGAAGAGGCGAAACACGTGCCAGCGTTGTAGTCTATTTTTGCGTAGCGTCCGGCAGCGGTTTGTCAAAGTTTCATATCGTTGTCACGACGACAACGATATGAAACTTTCGTATCCTTTGTTCTAGCTAAGTTTCGCGTAACCACATAACTAACACTAACAAATAGTTATAACCCTTAATGCATGCATATGCGGGAGGGCGGGTGGAGCACTCGGTGGTGGAATTAATACTAATTACTATTTTGGTAACGTTTGAATTCCTCGCCGTCTCTTAAAACTTAGTTAGACTCACAAATTTAGAGCGGAATTAACACTAAATATTAAATAATAACTAATAATTGTTGTGATAGATTTCCGCAAAGTAACGCCTAGTTCCATTAATTATCTAACAATAATAACAAAATATGAACATGTAGAAACGAGTACATACGTACCAGTATACATTTTTTAGCAATATCATATTAAGAAAGATGTTCTTTTAAATTAGTCCTGATAATATTATAAACCTGAATTTGTATTTAATAGATTTTTTTTCACATTAAAGCCCAGCTGATCGATTGGGCTGAATTTGAGCGGGTTAAACAGCAACTGATAGTTCTAGTGTATTTATAGGAAGTTAGCGAATGCAAAGTATTATATAAATTTTAAAAACACCTACGCGGCATTAGTGAAATGTTGAAAGTTATAAAGGTCAAAAACGTGCAACGCTTCAAGTTCTCAAATAATTCATTCACGTTTTGCGTGACCTTTAAAGGACTTTGCATAAAATAATGGAAAACGTGGATTAGGTACAGTATTTCAGAAGAAATATTTCACATTGGTTTGACAGGATATTATTCACTTCGTGAAGTCGTTTTGGGAATTGTATAATAGTCAAAATCCTCTGTAATTGAGCTAGTCATTCACTTAGCTAATATGTTACTACTCTTTTTTCCGCTTAAAGTACTTTGTATGACATACGCTACTTGTAGTTGTCTGCCAGACTACAACACCATACTGTCGCTGTGTTCAATTTCTTCTTTAACAAAGTGCTTTTCACATATTATTTTATTTAACACTGAGTCACACAATGTATCGCAGGTACAGCTGAACTATAACACTGACGTCTCGTATCGTCTAACAAAATAACGACATACTTTTGCGAACAAAATTAATGCCACTTCACATCTTTTGGTTAGTACAACGATGCTGCAAGCTCACTTTTCCAAGTATATTTGTAGGTGTATCTCGTATCTTTGTGGTCCCTCTCTAGCGTATGTTCTCATGCAATCTCTTCACACCTTCTGTATACCTGGTACTGGAAACCGCAAACCTTTGGGGTGCTCCAAACCCCATGGGGTATGAGTCCATTCTAAGAATGCCCAGTTTCCCCAGTTTTCTTTGATAAAGAGTCAAGAATCAGTAAAAAAAAAGAACTTGTAGCATTGGAGAAGAGGTGGATGAAGTGGAAATTTTTACTTTTTTTTCGCAAATAGTTATTGACTGTATGAGAATAATACAAAGAGAAAAACTACCGTACCTCAATTGTTTCGGTTGCGTTTAAGTATGAACAAGTAATAAACATACACACACATAAAAATACCTGCAATTTTTTTTTAATAACTTTTTATGACAATATAAAGCGTCAAAGGCAAGATTTTTATTAACTCCTACAAGATTTTAACAAGCAATCGCGCTTACGGTTTTAATGTTTCAGTTTTTGTCTTTGTAAACCCTCTCAAATATTGTACCTATTTACTAAGTTTGTATTACATTGTAGGAGGTAGTGGATTTCTGGACTGTGGATCTAGAATCTAGACTTTTAAAATCCTATAACAGCATTATGTTCGCCTGGTGTACTGATAAACAAGGTACCAGTACACGTGATTCATTTTATATTTGAAATAACCATTCTCTCTTTTGAACCGACTTTTTTTGTACATTTTTACAATGTCCACCAAATCACGCAGACGCTTGAATTTTATTTATTTACCAAAACTTATTATCTGCATATATACCCAGGTGGTTCCATTTAAATTGTATCCATAAAAAAGTATTAAACATAATACGTTCATAAAAATCATGCATTTAGCGTTTTAAATTGAATATAAAAAATCATTCAATTTATGCAAAATGTATAATATTATTTTTTGTAATGTTAAACTATTTTCTATTTAGTAAGTATTTACACTATAAGAATGCGAAAAAAAAATGTTGTCGAATGACTACTGAAAATATGGTGCTACGCTACGTAGCGGACGCAAGTAGCAACGCGCGTAGCAGTGTCTACGAAAGCGCTACGAGCGATAGAGCCTCTTCCTCGGTGGAAGTGTGTTTCCTAGTACCTCCTTGTCAGTTATGCTGCCCTAGTACAAATTACCTCGAGTTCAACCATGGCGCATTACGTCATGGTTGGACGCTCCATTGGTGGACTCGTGATGCGACGTCACTACTCACGGGTATGAAAACGCCTTGCTCTTGAGAAAATGGCATTGAAATGGCAAATACTATGATCATTGGGGAGATAGTGATGACTAATTAACCTTATTGGTTTTAATAAATAGCTCAGTGCACACTTATAATTTAGTACAACTGCTGTAGTCTTAACTTTTGTTGTACAATACGTATGTTGAAAAGGAAATTTGGGCGGGGAAATGACTGAGATCTGATTTCTGATTTGAAGTAAAACTGTGATTTTTTACAGATAAACGAAACGAAACTAATAGTTAACTTTTCAATTACATAAGCTGCACCCTGCGGTATCCGGGTTTATCTCGATCCCGGAAAAGTCAAGGTTAAAAAATAGCTAGGTATGTGTTTTTCCAGGTTTTATAGTTATCGATCACAGTTAGCGAGTTTTATCGCATATAGTTCAGGTTTTGAGTGAAACACTACAAATCTACACGCATATTATAAACTTCCACACTTATAATATATTAGCAGGATTATATTAATTTACTTTTTGGAACGAAGTTCCTTATCGCGCGTTGTGAAAGGGGGCTAGACGGAAAAAAATCTTACGAAAAGTTGTCACGACACTTTTTGCTATAGTAAGCTATTGTAAGCTGTGCGGCGTGCGCATGTTTCTCTGTCTCTCTCTCTCTCTCTCTCTCTTATAGAAAGCAAGCCAGATATTTTCATTAATCGAAAGGAACTTCGTTCCATCCGGGTGTTCCTTGACACCTCTCAAGTTTTTTAACTCGAATTTGCTGGTGCAGATATTATAATAAGATTATGACAAATTATTAAAATGACACCTGGAATTAAACCTAATGGTAAATAGAGGTTAAAAGAAGCAAGTTGTTCCCAGCGGTTTTACTCCCTGAAGATGTTTATGTGCTTAGTGCTTTATATTAGGTACTGGTTCTAAGCTATTATAATAGGTACATATTAAATAATTAGCTCAACAAGACTAGCTTTTTAGGCATTCGCATTTCTAAAATTTAGCAAGGAAGATATTTCCAAAAACTATACTAACTGCTTAGGCATCAATTTTCTAGTGATGATATTATACTTACAAATATTATTATTAAAGTAGGTTCTATTTAGTCAATATAGAGGTATTATATATGTAGATAGTTACGATAGAATACCGGCTATTATATTATTTGTGCCTACCTGATGTTATAGGTATGTTGAATGTTGATCCTACGTCACTGCAGGGTCAACAAACCTACACTTAGCGATTTTATACTCAGGCCGCTTTGTGCTTCGGAGATCAATACTCAGCACGCATACGATGGGAGGCGATCAATGCACCCTCAATGACGTCATAGGACAGTATTGATTTTCGCACCCCACTGTCTCGCAGTTCTGCGCTCCTAGCATCCAAGCATGCCGGGAAAAGCTTTCCTCGGGAAAAACTTAAGACGAAGGCGCTGAGAAAATCTCGAGGAAAAGTTTTCGTTAGTTGTAGGAACTTGCAACGCAATAATTCAATTTCCTTGTAAATACACAGATCACGTTCAAGGCATGATGTTGCTTGCATGTAGAACTGGAATGCAAGTAGATTGCACATTGTTTATTGATTGTTAGGATACTAGGGGATTGAAGACTCGTATACCAAATACCGAAATGCATTCACAAGTGCAAATTAAAAGCATGTTTGATGTGCCAATGTTGATTTATTTACATATATTGTTTCTCGAAGTAATGCGTCGTTACGTCTTGTGATAAACACACATAAATGGCATTATTAAATTATTACAATTTTCCTTTTTGTTGTTCTAATTTATACCTAATAAAGATATATTTGCTCACAAGTTTGTAGTCTTGTTTATATATTATGACCACTACTCATCATGTGCATCTATCAAAAGTTCGAGTTGCATACTAATTGTAAATTTTGTATGCAAGACAATGTGTTTTGATGATACATCTATTTTTGTACCCAAGGCACAAGGTTGTTCTAGGCGCATTACCTATTATGGGGGGACTGTCAATGTGTTAACAAAGTTTATTAAGGAAGTGTATTCCCGAGTAAGTAGTAAATTAGTTTCTAACGGCGAGAGACGAGGCGTCGTCAGTTGAGTCGGTTCATTTGGGTTCCTGCCCACGTACCCGCGGCCCTCTGCATTCACTTTATCCGCCGGATTACTGTGCAAAACATCTCCTTTCGCTCATAGTCGCCTGGTGGCGCCGGATCACTTTATCCGATATTTTATCCGGTAAACCGGGTTATCCAGGGTAATCCAATGGCGCGAAATATTTTTATTCTCGTGTTGAGTTTAGTGGTTCAGTGTTACTGTCAGAATAGTTATTATTTTGAAAATCATAAGTATTGCGATGATTTGTCTCCTCACTATGGTGATATTAATTTAGACCAAATAGCCGGTATATGGTATGGTGTAGAGAAAATTCCACATGCGAAGGGAGAGTATAGAATTGAACATTCGCAAGAATGCTTCTATATTGACATCAAGGAACGTTACATTGAGGTGAGTCTGAAGTTTTCCATTTACTTATTTTATAAGTTTTTACGTACAAGCTTTGTAAACACTAAGTATTTCAAAGTATCTTCTTGCCTGTATTCATATTTTACATGTCTAATATTTTGGGCGGGCGGGTCAGCTAGTAACAATTATTTTTGTATAACTCTAAACTATTTTTTTGCACTAATTAATAATGTGTCTACCATTAAAATCAACGAACGAGAAAGTACTAGGTACCTCTATATACTCGTATACATAGTACTTATTTGAGAACCTATCTCCCATGCGCGTTCACAACAGGATATGGGGTGAATCATGTCAATTAACAGGTTAATCATACCGTGAATGGTTCACAACATGTGAGTGACACGGTGAGGCACCACTAATTATTGCCTCCACTTAACGCAAATTAGATTAACGTCTCTAAAATGATACGACTCGTATTTCTCTTGTTTATTCCACAAATTTTCTCCAAAAATGTACACTACTGTCAAAACTTTAACCCAACTCACGATTTTGATGAAGAAGCATTGTTAGGAATGTGGTACATCCATGAATACATTTACCACATGGAGAATACAACCTGGATCGAAGTTTCATATAGTCCATACTGTCCCACCATTCAGATAAGGAAGTTTGAGGATTACGTGCATGGAGGTTTAATAACTCAGGATTTAGTGAGTATTTAAGCCAAAAAGTTAGTGCCTAGGGCTGTGCAAAAAGTGAAGAGTAGTAAAATTATGGTGATCTATCTGTTATGTTAGAGGTAAAAATATGAGTAGCAAAACAATCTGCGTCACCCTACTAAGAAGTGTGTCAATTTCGTCTCAATATCCTATACGAGTATTTTTGTTATTAATAAATCGTGGCGTTCTTCGACATGAAATTGATATTATTGAAAACTAGCAAAAACACTAAATGAAAACAGAGGAAGTCAATCTTTGCCTCGCCTTTTTGCACATTATTGGTCATGACAAAACATCTTTTTTTTATCATGAACATCTTAAACAAAAGTTTCCAAAATTCCAACTAACATCACGTCATCATCTTATCTTCCAGCCAACTCCACCGACGCCCTACCCATCGTTGACCAACTCTCCATACCTGAACCGTCAGTACGGTCTGCCGGAGCAGTACCGCATCAGACACTTCGTGTTGGAGTGGCACGAAGGCCTCTGGCATGACGACTACCACATCAAAGTCAATACTTCGCATAAAGGATTCTGGCCCACGGATGTGCCTAATGGATGTGAGTATTAGATTCTTAATCTCACTTTCTACTCATATCTATAGCAGAATAGCAGCTGTGTAGTGTGTGTGGTTCAGTTCTCATACGCTCGGATTTTATTCCGGAGGTCTTCGATTCAAATTTCAATATGGCAAAATTTTCGCCTAAACGCTACTGTGTTTTGGAAGGCACGTAAAACTTGTGAGTCCCTATTGTTTTCTATGAGATATGCAGGAGGCAGTCGTTGGGTCATGTTGCAGGCCTTCTAGTAATTTTGGCGATCTGATACTGCCATATAAAACTTGTACAACCTATTGATTTAACTCTGACAGTGTAAGTAGGATAACTTGTTCTGTTGCTGTATAGACCTGACCCAGACCCAGATATTATTTATTATTATTGTAATAACTTCCACTTAATAGCCCATTATTAGTCTGAATACTGACTGCAAAAGTTTCGTTGTGTCCTGATTAGTGTTATTATTAACCTTCTGCATAATTGCCACTGAATTGATTATTTGTTTGTTATGGAAGATTTTTTAACCTTAAATAATATAATAGACTAAATATATTATTTTTGTCCCATAAAAACTCCGTATAACTAGACCCAAGAGACCATTATTATGTTAAACGTAAAAAAGAACTTTCGTGAAAAGTTTTCTCGTAAAACAGACAAAAAGTTTTATCTTAAGTGTTCTTTAATGTCTTAGTATAGAGGTAGTTCCGGTTTCGTAATATTATACGAGTAAACGTGAATGATGCTTTATTTATATACTTATCTAAAGCCCGCGAGAGGCGCTTGCTCCCAATGTACTCGTAGGTTCGGCTTAAAAGTGAGAGACGTGTGTGAATGAGAGACTTTTAACATTGATGTCTCTGAATTACGAATTTTTTTTTGTAATGGACAGACGTGATCGCTTAAATCAGGCGAGCACCAGGCTCGTCTAACTCGTTCGTTTAACGACTGTCATCCCAGTAGGCTATATTTTAGCGTTAGCCACAAGCGTTTTACCTACGGGCGGGGGTTAATTCTTTTGATTCTTTTTCGCATATAAAAAGCTGAATTTAGCTGATCTATGATACCCTACTACGTACTTTTGGAAATAAAAAACTTTCTGTATTTTATTTTCAGCTGTAGAAAACATGTACCGTTTCTTCGGCGGCGTCATCCAAGTCCTGAAGGTCGCGAACAACCACCTGGTGCTCAACTTCTGCATGAGGCTGCCGCATTCCCAGCTGTTTAGCGTAGTTCTGTCGAGGAACGAGAACCAACTTACCCCTGAAGATTTGGCGAGCATCCACAACGTGTTTACCATGAAACATCTCTCTACGTCCGCTCTGAAGAGAGTCTGTCAAAATTCAGCTGCAAGTTTGACTATATCTAGTTTGCTATTTGTTATGATAGCTTTTACTATTTGGAGAAGTCATTTGTAGGGTATATATTAATGGTATTAAAAATATTATTAATAGGGTGACAGGACCTTGTTATGCAAACTTGGTTGAAATAATAATTACCTATAACATCTATATTTTTATATAGTCAAAATATCTTCGCCCTCTACTCTTCTTTACTCGATTTATTCGAGGAAATGGTTTTCTAAGTTCAAAAAAAAGGTCAAAAGGACGTCTTTTTTCGAATTTTTGCTCGAAAATATTGAATAGAGCAGAGTTGAGGGCGAAGATTTTTTATTAAATTTAATTGAATGTTCTCAAGAAATAAAGTTTTCATAAGAATTGTAGATTACCTACTAAATATACTACCTACATATTGTGTAAGTATGTGTCTTATTTTTCTAGTTACCAATATTTATGAGTTTGTTATAAATAAAGATTTTTACGTACTTTAACTAACTGAAAATTAAATTTGTTTCCTACACATTTTATGAATTTGTTTTATTATAACAACCGTTGTTAGATTTAGTACCTTATTACCAGAATTTTGAGAATAAATTTGTTTTTGCTGTGTGACTATAAGGCCAGCTCCACTTGATGCAAATAAAACACAAATGGCTTTAAACACAGTGATTGCGTGCTTCAAAAAGTGCTTTTAATATTTTGTTTGTTTGAGAATTCGACAATTTACCCGCACATTTGCACGAAGTGGGGATTGCCTATTAGTTATTAGTCGAATACCTACAACCGCCACTTAATCTTACAAGTCATGCTAATCCTAGCTCAGTAAGTATAAAAAAAAATCAGTTTACTTATCCCCAAACTTTTTTTAACGGACAAGTGCACATTAAGGCTGGACAAAATTCCACTCTGATAAATAACATAAATCACATAAATAAGCATATTTATATAGATCCTATTTTCCAAATAGATAACGCTACATTGATCAACTCTGACCCGGGATTTCCCCCTAACAATAGAGATTCCTATATAATTTCCTGCACTAGATAGCAGTGTACCTAATGAATCATGTGAGATATTGCGCCACGCACCCGACATCACCTGGAGACGGCAATTTGCTAATTGACTTCGCAAGTGGCACCGACGCCTCACTACATATTCAATATTCCTTAACTGGCGTAGTGTCGACAATGTATACTTTTAAAGAAAAACAAATGAACATTGGGATCACGTGCTTCTTTCTCTCATTTCTCCAAGTGCATGGATTCTGTGGATCCAGTATAAAATGGTCACACAATGTTGATATGGAAGACGTGTATGGGATGTGGTACGGAGTAGGCTACGCTCAGCACACACCTGATATGACGAACAAGCCAAACGAAGTCGGATGCGTGACTTTATTCATTACCGATGTGACCACGGAATCTTACGACGATAGGCTCGATTGGTCTGTGAGTATTTTTTCATTGTTATAATCCGTTTTACTGTAACAAAACCACCTGGTTAGTTGTTTTAGGACAATGAGTGACAAAACGAGCATGGTGAGCATCATGATTGCCTATACAATCAAAGTGCCACCCACTGGGTGTAGTGTCCGTGGCCCTATGGTCATACTTCCGACTTGTAAGCCGGAGCCGGTACTGAGTTAAAATCTCAATGTGGCAAAGATTTTCACCTGAACGCTACCGTGTTTCGGAAGGCACGTAAAACTGTGGGTCAGGCTGTTTCTAATAAGATAATATTATGTAGGAGGCAGTCGTTAGGTCATGTTGCAGGCCTTGTAGTAATCTCGGCGACCTGAAACTGCAACATATAGGTTGGCTACGCAACCTATAATTTGTGATTTGACTCTGACAGTGTAAGTAGGGTAACCTGTTTTACTGTTTTGTTGGAGTAATAAACTCCAATTATTGTAATTCTAAGTTCTGTGCGGCGCTGCACTGCGCCTTTCTCCCTGACATATTAGCAGTTGTTGAATCTCAATATGCCCAGTAATTTAGCTGGTAACATTGCCCTTCAATCCTTATAATATACGAATGGTTGCTTTGCGAATTGCAATTACTGCATTTCGAAAGAATATCTGGCAAAGGTGTGGTACTTCTCTAAGCAAACTATGCAACAAATGCTTACCAGTAACTACAGCAAATAAAATTAGCTGAATTCCAATTTAAAAATAAGTAGGTATACATATATGGTTATTCCATTAAGCTCAGTAGGTCACCAATTTACCAGGGATGCCCCAAATAATGCATGTACGCAGATATTTTATAAAATTACCACCATGCGGGCTGTCATCAAGTTTTATCATCAAAAATCACCCTTCTCATTTGAATTTTAAAATTACCTATCCAAAAATGACCCTTTCAACAGACGACCTCTAATAATAAGAGAAAAAAATGTTCCACCCCTTGTCACAAAAAGGTGACGGCGTAGATATTTTTGTTTTTATTCATGCAAAAATATTACGAGTAAAAACCCCCGATATTAGTAAAGATTTAAAAAAAAAAAGCACTTTGTTTAGGCACTATTTGTTTGCATGCTAAGTATATTGCTATCTATATTAAATGTATATTTATAGTATACTACTAAATAATATAGTGGAAATGTCGGTCGCAGAGATTAAAATTGAAACTGATAATGTAATTTTATATTGTAAAACAGCGCTATTTAAAGCATATTTAGATAAAACTGTAGTAGGCACTTAGTTCCTTACGACCTTAATTAATAATATATATTATACCTTCCTTTGTAGGTGTAATATATATTTTTTATTTTACAATTTATCCCGATGATGGATATGGACATGTTAATTAACCGATTTAAAATAGGAGAAAAGATTTTCAAATCACTAGAATTTATGTAGGTATGTTCAGATGTTCACCAATTACTCGAAGACGTCTAGAACTGACATGAAAAAATCTTATTTCGTATTAATGGTGGTCGCACATCCATCCGCATCGACCGCGCCGAAGAATTTTTGTATAGGAAATCTTCTTCCGATTTGGACGATTCGACTCCGGCAAGTTTTCGAGGTTTCATAAGATTTGATATAGAAGAAAAGAAGCGCGGTCGATGCGGATTGCGGACAGATGTGCGCTCACCATAAAGGGAAATTAAGTTAGTGCTGTTATAATATAATTATTAAAATTGTTTTTCAGATCATCAAAAGAAATTACACGGATCAAAACTGGCGTTCGTACAAAAGCAATCCGTGGTCGGAAACATCGATGTCAGGGTCTTGGCTTGACATACGAATCCAGAGGAGAGCTAAAAGGGATGTGTACAGTGAGAGAAGATTACGGGTGATTTGGGATGAA
This sequence comes from Hemithea aestivaria, assembly GCA_947507615.1. Lineage (NCBI taxonomy): Eukaryota > Metazoa > Arthropoda > Insecta > Lepidoptera > Geometridae > Hemithea > Hemithea aestivaria. The sequence continues at coordinate 12,550,786 of OX382326.1, forward strand.
GATGGACAGAGCTTGGAGCAGACTTACCTGTACACGCCGAAGGAGCCAGGGTTGTGGGTGGCGGAGCAACGTCAGACCTTAGAGAAGGAAATGATGGCGAGAGGAATAAGTAAGGAAAAATTATTAAATTTTCCTTTTGCCTTATTAAGGCTGAAAATTGTTATTTTATTTTGTCTTTTATAAGGTGTAGATAAAAATATTTAACGTGTTTCTTTCACTTATGCTTGCTCAAAACATTGTTTCAGACATGTGGAATCCAAACGAGCCTCCACGCCACCCTCAAGTGATTAGAGTCCTCAAAGTGACACCACACACAATGATGATCAACCATTGCTCCGACAAGGGCGACGGTGGCATTTTCTCACTGATCCTCCGAAGATCTCCTTCCAAAATGCATCGTTCTGAGTGGTATGACATTCAGAGGCAATTCTTCAGATTCGACCTGCCCAATATGTATCGGTACACAGCTATATGTGCTGGGTGTGCACATAGAATATCTCTGATCTTCATTTTACTCTGTTCTGTAGTTTGGACAATTTTGTAGGATAAGAATAGACGTTTTTAGGGTTCTGTACCTCAAAAGGAAAAAACGGAACCCTTATAGGATCACTTTGTTGTCCGCCCGTCCGTCCGTCCGTCCGTCCGTCTGTCTGTCAAGACCCTTTTTCTCAGGAACGCGTGGAGGTATTAAACTGAAATTCATATCAAATACTAAGGTTTATAATACCTTTAAACTGTAATAAAATCAAACCTCTATCTCAACGCATTCAAAAGAAACAGCAATTTTAGCCGAAATTTTAAACACGCAACTACTCTCAAAAAACCAAAACCTACAGGGTACTTGCCGTGAACGTAGAATCTTGAAATTTGGTAAAAAGCAATTCCTTAGAGCACAGATAAAGGAAAAATTCCGAAAATTGTACATTTTTAGTTACACCATATAAAAAAATATTTTTAATAATTTCATACTTACTACCTTATTTCTCATGAACGCGTGCAGGTATTAAACTGAAATTCATATCAAATACTAAGGTCTATAATACCTTTAAACTGTAATAAAATCAAACCTCTATCTCAACGCATTCAAAAGAAACAGCAATTTTAGCCGTATTTTTTAACTCGCGACTACTCTCAAGGGAATCAAAACCTACAGGGTACTTGCCATTAACTCAGAATCTTGAGGCTCATTCTCATTTTAGCTCAAATTTGATGGTCACACGGTTATATTTCCTAAACGGTTAAAGAAAGGGACATGAATTTTGAATAGGTGGATAAAACATATATTAAGCTACAAAATAAATAAAGATTGTCATAATAGACGCAAAAAATAATACTAAAATTTAACATGGAAGGTCAAAAACGGGGGCATTTTTCGTATTCTCATGGTGTCACACTTTCCGTTGCAGTGAAACATTTGGGCACTACTTTAACAAATTTCGGTGTATCTGTATAAATCATATACCAAAATTTTCGCAAACAAATACACTTTACGGTACACAGTCTCAAAAAAGCCTTTCATTATTATTTTGAATTTAAAATGACATAATACGATGGTCACACGATTTTTGGTGCTTTAAATTTGCGTAGTTTAACGGCTGCTGTTAAACACAACATTAACAATCTAATACAGAGTTTGATTCATTTCAATGATGGCCATGTTCTGCAATCATAAAAGTAGGATCTAGGACTTATCGAGCCGTGGAAAAAATATAATTGCCAAGTTTCAATTTATTCATGGGTGTACCGATCACTTGCATGGACAATATTTTTATGCATTGTATTTTAGTTATTTAAATCAAAGCTAGCTTTTCGAAACGCCAAAATATGCGAGATAAAGATGTAGTATTTTATTTTATACATTATACATAAACTTTCCAGAATTTCACCAAAAAGGGATATTTTCGTCACCAGCGTGGCATCACCTTCATAGCGGTTTTTACCATGAAGGTGATTTTAGCCACGAAAGTGATTTCTTTTTTTATTGTTTTGTTTAGAAAGGGCCTTTTTACCAACTAAAAAGTACTTTATCTGTTATGTTAGGGTTTTAATACATACATAACAAGTTTTTGACTAATAAAAAAGTAAAGTGAATGGTAAAGTAATATCTCAAATTACGCATATTTTCTTCTGTAGTGAGGTTTGTTGTTACGTAGAATGTCGTTTTATTGTACATTTTTGGTAGATTTAGTATTTTAAAAGGGGTTTACTTGAAAAAGTTGTGAAAAAATAATGACTGAATCACTTTCGTGGCGTCGAAACTTTCAAAACTGTTTTTCTTCGAAATGAAACGTACGATTTAAATGATTTATATAAAAGTTTACTCGTGTTATCTAGCTCTATACAATATTATACATAAACATTACAAATAAGCAATAAATAAGAATTGCCATGAAGGTGACGATGAGAATCGATTCCATGAGAATGAGCCTTGAAATTTGGTTCGCAGCAACGTCTTAAATCACAGGCACAGGAAAAATTGCGAAAACTGTAAATTTTTTGTTACATCATATAAAAATTATTTTTATAATTTTGTATTTACTATCCCTCAAGAACGCGTACAGGTATTAAATTGAAATTCATACCAAATACTCAGCTTTATAATAACTTTAAGCTGTAAAAAAATCAAACATCTATGTCAACGAAATCAAAAGAAACAGCAATTTTAGCCGCATATTTTCAAACTCGCAAGTACTAGCAAGGGAATCAAAACCTACAGTATATAATATTATACCCACTTTTCATTAGGGTTCCGTAGAAAGCCGTAGGTTTATACGGAACCCTCGGTGCTCGAGTCCTTCTCGTACTTGACCGTTTTATTTATATATAACACTGCTCAGACGTTTACTTTAGTTATTTAAAAACTAACAATGGACTGGTTATAAATTATACTTACGTACCTAATACTTACTTATTCTAAGTAATTATAATGTATGTGATTATATTAAGGTATTTTTATTGAAAAAAAAATACATATTTTGAACCAAGGAATTTTATTTAGTGTACCTACCACCTTCCTAATACTAAATAACAAAAATTGTATGAAAAACTACATAACATACCTATTATTATTTACTGTCATAGAAGAAAAGTAAAATAAGAGAAAGATTATATTATGCTCGTATTATTATTTAATTATTCCTCTGCAGCAATTTAGAGTTTTATCTACTTTAGAAAAAAATAGACAAGAACTAGAAATCACTTTATGCGATTTTATCCCACTAATTTTTTAAATGCGTAAGTATACTGCTGAACCGATTATGCAAAAAAAATACATAGGTAAATTTTGTATGTAGGTGGTGAATTTTTGTATATATAGGTAGCTTAGATCGTAAAATTACATAATATATAGGCCAATTTTCATAATGTACGTACAACCGCCGGGCACAGTTAGTAAACGCTAATATATCTACTTGCATAGACCATAACATGCAAAATTATTTAACATAAGTAGTTTCAGGGTATACTTATTCCCTATTTACTTATTCGTCACTGAAATAGTAGGTCACATGTACTAATAGTACAGCAAGTAGGAAAATTTGAACTTTGAACCCTTAAAATGAAGCAACAGCACATCACTAGTAATTTGCATGTCTCATCTGGGAAGGCAGCAACGTGTAGGTGAGTTAATTACTATTAATTGGTCTTGGAGAAGGATGTGGCCCAGTGGCCTGTGGCTGCCTTCGACAGGACACGAGGTCAGATGTGGCAGGACGTTCGTGGACTAATTGTTTCAATTAGATACTTTACTAAGTTTGAGCTAGAGCTTATAGCATCCGGTTACAGATTATGGGAGTAGTTTTATTATAGATTTACCAAATAGGCAAGCTGATTTCCTGTTAGTATTAATAGGCTTTATACTTAGACGTATGTAGTATGTATTTCCTCTAAACTATAATATTTCTGCCTATTTTTTAACTTTTGATTAGGTACCTAATCAAAAGTAAATCGAATCCTTAAATCTTTGTCTATTTTATTATTAAATGTCTTAGCTCATAAGGTACCAGGTAGGTTGGTAGGTTGAAGTATCGTAATAGGGTACTATAAACGCGAGGAAAACCCTGGAAGGATCCAACGAACAGAGACCTCTTTGAGATTTAAATCTAAAGGCATTATGGAGTCAGTAGTCTATTAGATGGTTTTATCCATATAAAAATTTATAAATAACTTTTAGAGTGTAAAAGACTTTTGCTGGCCAACGGTTTTTATGAAAATGTAAAAGAAAAAAAAAATATCCGTTATAATAAATAGCCGAGCCATCAAAGAGTTTTCAACCTCAATTACGATCTCATATACCGGATCAGCTAGTAAAGGCTACATCGTAGTCTATCTCTGAGTCCATCTGTGAATAATGAGCTCAAAGACAGCCTTCGCTTAGGTAGTATTAGTTATTGAAGGCCACAGACTTGCGGTGTATGCAAAAAGGAAGCAACTGCGAGCGCGTGCAGTCGCTAAGTTTAGCAGGTGACAAAATCAGGTAAGATATTATACAATAATAATAATGTAATGTAGGAGAATTTGAAGAATATGCATTAAAACATTAGGTTTGTTTCCTTTAATCTTTGACCGCTTCTTCCTACATTAAAAGTCCCCCAGATATAGACAAGTGCCTACCTAATGCTGCTTATTTCATATGACAAAAATTAAATGGACGAGCAAAGATGTTAATTTACAGGCCCATTATCTCATTAATAATTACAAACAGCGATGTTATTCACCCACGTGACTCGCGTAGGAAAATTGGGCTTAATTAGTTTACTTCCCACTCCTATAGAGCCGAGAGCAGTCGCACTTCACTGCCCACAGACACGCGTGGCCCGCGGAGAAACTTGGAGAAATGTACCGAATTCTCTCCCTTTTCTTATTGATATGCGCGGTGGATTGTGCGAGTTACCGATATGATGAATCGACGAGATATCCTTACAACACGTACAGCACGTCGAACTATCCGAACCAGTATCAGACTCGAAGCACCTACAATAATGATATAGCGAACTTTCCTGAAGCGACCCGGTATCCGAACTACAGTCCTGGGTATTCGACGAGCAGTTACAGTACGTACTCTACACAGCGGCCTGGAGTTGGCTTCTATCCTGGTTCTTACAGCACGCCGGGCTATGGGAGCACGTATGGAAGCCAATATGGAAGTCAGTATGGAAGCAATAGCCAGTATGGGAGTAACAGCGCATATGGAAGCGGTAGCCAGTATGGAAGTAACAGTGCATATGGAAGCGGTAGCCAGTATGGAAATCAATATGGGAGCCAGTATAATGGAAAAAACTACAGCCCTTACGAAATACCGTTTGTTGATGGCATCAGGAGTTACTGCGTCAACAGATCCCCGCAGCAAGGCATTTGGGTGGACAGCTTGATGGGAATGTGGTATGGGGTGGAGCTTGTCCAGCACTTGGTCGGCGACCCTATAGTGGACTACGCGAGCACCTGCATTGTTATACATATTGCCGAGCCTATGGATAGGGTAAGATTAATATTATACTATATTTAAGGACATTATTTGGTGTGTGATTTATTGTTAACGTTGAAACTACTGAACCGATTCAGAACTAAAATTTATAAGGTAAGTTCTACTTGTAGGCCAGCTCATCTTTGCGCAAATTTTGAGCGATAATGTCAAATTCTCATTCTTAAAATATTATGACAACTTTTAAATATACATTTCGCATAAAAGTACTACTAAACTAGGGCATTCGCTCTAATTCGTGTAATTGTGCGCGCGAAGTGGAGCGAAGACTTTAGTCTAACAATATGTCTAGAGGTATATAATATGCATGTTCAGAGGTTTTCATTGAATAGAATAGAATTCCAGTTAAATGTTTCTCATAAAATGTTTTATAAGTCGGATGGTAGGTATATAAGTATATAGAGACACTATGAAATATTCTCAAGAAAAATATGTCTCTAGTTCAAATTTAAACGATGGAATTAGATGACATCACTTCAACAAAAAATCACGCTATAGCTACTGTTCGAATAGAAAAACTTTTAATTAGAAGTAACCTATTATTAGATGACATTTGATCTTTTAATGGATAAAGGAAGCTACGGGTAAGTACATCAAACAAAGCGTCTAATATACAAGATAAAATAAATAACCTTGATGTCACTATCGTATTTTTGTACCTACAAGCACACCCATCAAATAAATATAAGATGAAAGATGACCTCATTTATCTACCTACATTAATTATAACCACACATTAAAATTGTGTTTTGTTGTATAGCTCGTTATTTTATTAGACATTATTAAATGACAAACTTTATTTGCTGTGAATATATAGGTCTCAATTAAGAAGCGTTGGCGCAGTGCATCCATAATTTTAACTTTGTAAAATACTGGGTAGCACTGTACCTGCTAATTATGGGCAGCGTTATCTCTTACCATCAGGAGAGCGTCTTGCTTGTCTTCTTACTTCGTTGTATAAAAAAAAAAGTAGCGTTACGGTTACGGGTTCTGAAACATGTTCATAAGATCAACACTTCAAGTCCTTAACACATTAAGGGGTGGATTTTTCAAAAATCCTTTCTTATTAGTTGTCTGGATGCTAAAAGGAACATATGTTCCAAAGTAGTTGCATTATTCGAACGCATAAGTTTTTTTTTATTAACGGCCAGTTAATAAAAAAAACTTACGCCTCTATTACCTTTAACCTTTTTAATTAAAGTCTATTTAGTCATCAAGTCGCCCACGTAAAAGTTGAATCTCCCGACTCAAAATACCGATTACGACAAGTTACATAGTCCTTTTTATAATATATTCATTGTTTACAACTCCAATAACATCTATTTTTAAACATCGTCAACTTTACATGGTTCTAATTCTTATCATGTCCTCATCTACGGTTTATAGCAAATAGATTGGTTAAACGCAACAATTAATGCTGATCATCTACGAGTGTGGAATATTGGACGTCTTGTCGACTCTACATTTTTTTTTTTTTTTTTATGTTATGAAGTAGAAGACGAGCAAGACGCTCTCCTGATGTTAAGAGATAACGGCTGCCCATAATCAGTACAGCGTTACCTAGGATTTCACAATTATGTGAAACTCTAGGAGCACTGCACCAACGCTTCTTACTCAAGAGTCATGAGATGTTAAGACTCTTTAGCCCAGTAATTTCACTAGCTACAGTGCCCTCCTACCGGAGCACAGTGATGTTTGCACATCACTGCTCAGGCGGTAGAATAACTGGCACTGTTGGGGTACCCACCTAGACGACCTCCTGCAAAGGAAGTCTACCCCCGGTTAACATAGAGCTTACAACTTACATCTTCCATAATGAAAACTGGAGAGTACATTCTTGATGGAAATATTAAACTCTTATATGTATAAGGATGTGTAATTTAAATATTTACCTACTTGTAATTCGTAATGCAACGTCTTTTTCTTATATTTACGTCGTTTAACCAAATGGATGAAATTTCGTAGAGGATGATCATTTAAGTCCTTAAAGTACAGTAACTATATGAAAAACTGTTTTTCATGAAAATTATTTAAAGGTGTGAAGAAGTAAGTGGATGATGAAGTCTCAAGCAAGAGATGTCAAATTCATGCGAATGATTTGCCTTATTGTGATCTGTGATAAAAAATAATAAAGAATGTATAGATACGTAGAAATGTAATATTACAAGTACTACAACTCGCTATTGTATGACATGAAATATCTCAGAAAGGGGTGCTCAGGTGCTCTAGGTTCCTTTGATGAGGAAAAATCGTTACTTAAACGTGATTCCCGAGATTTCCAAGAATGTTGATCTTGTTAGACATGTGAAAACCTGCCAGTATGTGCGGTCACGGCTATTCTGCGCGTTCGTAGGCGCGGGGTCAACACGATAACATCGAGACATGACTCACACGCGTATAGCTCTTCAGTCAGTCGGTAGCCGGCTATCTTTGAAAAGCGCCCGCGCAGACCACATCATTCAATCACCGATTTCAAATAATGACGAGATAATTTCCAAAAATGGCTTCGCACTTCCTCATATTATTCGTGGCGTTCTCAGCAGTGTTCGGTTTTGACGATTTTCAAGTTTCCAACTTCAGTGAAAATAATGCGACCCAAGGTGCAGTTTCGACGGTGTTTTGTGCGCGTGAGCATCGATACGATAATTTAGATGTCCGGGAAGTGCTGGGCAAGTGGAAAGTGAAAGAGGTTTACGTACATTTGAGTAATGAAGGCGTGAAGGAGTATCCTACCTGCCCATCCGTCACTATTTGGGAGGCTGAAGGTTTTCCAACGACTACTTTTGGGGTAGGCTATGGTTTATTTTCAAACGTAAACGATTTGTTTGTGACAGAATTAAAGCTTTTTAGCCGACTGCAGAAACCCTTTTTTTCCCTAAGAAAGGTTCACAATTTATCGAAATCTTATTACTTACTCGAAGATTACTGAATGGATTTGGGAAATCCTTTTCAAAGGAAATTGGGACAATATTTAAAATTTTATATACATAAATATTTTAATTACATAACTAGTTATATCATAAAACATAATATTATATAGCGATAAATGTTGATCACTCCAAATCTCCAGAACTGATTGAGAAGGTTAAACGAGTTTTAAAATACACACTTTTCGTCCGAAACTATTACTGAGAGTTTTATATTTAGCAGTTTATTATTATATACAATTTTTTTTTACTAATCGATTTACTTCGGTTGTCGGGTTAGGTAAATTACTGGACTGAGGAAACATTAAAATCATAAGGCGATGACGATGATGTCGAGCATAGCAAAGGACGTTGTATCTCTTGAAAACCTAAGTAAAACTACGTCTGTAATGGACTGTAAATTGGAAATAGACTGACGTTATCGCTTATCATCATGTGAGCTTTTTTCATAAAATAAAACACAAAATAAAAGAAGCTTCTTATCATTACGTAAAACTCGACGCATATAATATAGAGTGCTTTGTTATTTCTTTTATATAGAGTAGCTGGTCATAATTATTGTTGTTAAAGCAACTACCGCAATGTTTTGTTACATGCATTGCTTATGAAAAACGAGTCGGCTGATGGTGTTTGTTGTTCAATTGACCGACATTTATGCCTAGTGAAGACGATCGTTTAACAACCTTGAATGCTGTGTGAATTGCGAGCCAATTTTGTAAATAAGATAGGATTGTTCGACCTAGTTACAAAATATCATGTGATCGTATCGAGTATAAAATATATAGTAGGTACCTAAGCACGTCTTGTCCCGTTTTAAAGAAAAACATAGGAAAGTTCGGTGAAGCGCTGAAATTAAATTACTAATCTGAATATATAAAAGGAAAGAGTGACTGACTGACTGATCTATTAACGCACAGCCAAAACCGCTGAACGGACTGGGTTGAAATTTGGAGCACAAATCACTACTCACTACATGGTATAAAACATGCTGTGCCAGACTGTTTTGAAAGTGTAAGAAATGATGATGTAAAATGGCAGCCACACAGATGTTATGGTCTAATAATATTTGAAAATGATTTCTACATAGTTCTCAAAAAAAAAAAAAAAAATCCTGTGCCCTGCAGCGTATTGCGTAAATTATATTTGTGAAACTTCGTAAAACATTCGAGGGCATATTTATTGGTGTGTTTGTTTATTTTAGTTAAAAAAGAACTGACGCTCAAGAGCAGGCATGCAACTAAATGCGTTTTAGACAGTTGTCTGGATTGGTACGGTCCAATGCAGTACGTGTGTGGTGCTTTTTCTACAGTTAAGTAATTCTATAAGTGATCATTAGAGAACTTTTTATAACTGAAAAAGGGCTAGCGGCATTTTAACCCATTGTTATTTTTAGAGTTATTCAAAACTAGTTCCGTGTTGCTGTTTTATTCGCTGAGTACTATTAGCCTATGCGTCATTCCAGGTACTAAGCTATCTAAAAGAGGAAGCAGAGCGGCAACGCGAAGCCGTAACCACTCTTGAAATTAGGAGACGAAGACCTGGGCGCAGGAGGAGGGCTTATGGCCGTCTAGATCCTCCTGCAGCACAGACGACGTGAACATCTATTGGGCTGGGCGACGGTGGGGACCGTTGGCCTAGATAGCACAGCCCTGTCGGTGTGTCAACGTGTCGGCGCACCGACAATAAGACGTCTATGGGGGCCCTTTACACCCCCATCACAGAGGAGATCGAGTACGATCAAGCTGTTTGACGGTAATGGAATGTTATGCCTCCTGGTGCTTCATTACCGCCATACACAGCAAGAGGGCACGTTGCTGGGGGTTTTAGTGGGTGCGAGCCCCACACTCCCCCCCTCTCTTCCTCGGACAGGGGGGATAGCGCGGCAGGCGTTTCCCCCAGCACAAAAAAAAAGGTACTAAGCTATCTATGTATCTATATACTTTTATCTCAATCGGTTCAGAGATTTAGATGCGAATAGACACTAGTGGTTTATTTTACTTTTTAAAATTAAATAGGGTTTTTTTAAATAGAAACACCACAAACCTACTTACCTACGTATTTAGAGGTAGGCCCATCATATCGCAATAGTTAGCAGTTAGGGTCACATGATATGAATTGGCACAAACGTAGGGAGTACCAATCGAGCGCATTACTTCCGATTGTGACATCGATCTCATTTGGTTTATTCATCCGGTTTCCGGTTCCTATCTTTTGAAAATAATCTGGAAGTCTATATAATTCATTAAAATTGTTTGTAGGAAATTCTAAAAAATATCTACTAATAAAATATACACACACATGTATTTTTAGCAAAAATTTTCAAACAAACTATTTAGGCATGGGTTATAGAAACTGTTTAATCAGGTTAAATTTATATTGATGAGGTTGCGAAAACTGAAATCTTAATTTTATTGTTACACAAAGAAACATCGATGCCTACTTTTCCATCTACGTAATGTCGCGTAATTTTCATGGTTCAGTGTATCAAATAATGTATTCCATACAAACTGTTCTTGAGTCAAAGCACAATAGCCCAATTATACCTCTATAATATACATTGCTGCTTCGCTTCAATACACCGACGACCGACACACTTATGAACTAATCATACCTACCTAATATCAATTGTAATAAGATCTTGGAGAAGTCAATAGATGATATTACGAATGTGATTATAAATTCATGTAATCCGACTGAACACGATGGTCAGTCCTCACTGGCATACCATCATCACCATCATTGACTTCTCCAAGATCTTATTACAATTGATATTGATATTAGGTAGGTATGACCAGCGCTAGAAGGGCTTGATTAAGAACGCGTTGGCAATAACAATGACTAACTCGCTTTACAGTCTACATATTTTCCAAGGTCTAAGCTATCTCTATACCAAATTTCAGCTCAATCGATCCACTTGTTTTGGCGTAAAAGAGTAACAAACACACATCAATAAATCCTTACATCCACACATTCTTACGAACTTTCGCATTTATAATATTTTTAGGATGTTGCAGACGTCTTTAGGCGACGGTAACCGTTTACCACCAGAGGGCCTATTGGCTAATTCTCACCCACTACGATTGATGGCAACTTTAATGTACATTGCTGCTTTTGTTACTTTACTCATATTGGTAAGGAGGTTTAAGCATGTAATGTACGCAATTTTGTCTATGGATTCTAGTGTTTTACAAGTCGTTTTGCAATAGCCAATAGGCCCTCTGGTCTTTATCATAAAAAAGTTTGTTCACCATAGTACACCCATGAATTTTTATTCGACAGCCAGGTGCAGTATAAAACTGGTCTCAACTTAGGTACTAAGCGTTTGTCTTCATTACAAATTCAGCCGAATTCTCGAAGTTAATTGGTTGTGACCTGCGAGTGTCAGATGAGCAATAACTTGACCTGTGACCTCCCACGCATGACGCATCTGTGGCTCTAGGGGTTAAACAGAATGACCTGCTTATTATTCTACGTGAACTTGAACTGGATCTAGGTTTAGTAAAACTTTATGTACCATACAGATTGTAGTTACTTTTTTTTATAGCAGACTAAACAAGCGTTTGACCGCAATCTCACCTGTTGGTAAGTGACGATGCAGTCTAAGTTGTACCACGCTTGTTCAGTAAGAACCTATTCACCCTTGTAGTTATTTATAGAGGTACAACTTCTTCTTCCGCGCCTTATTTCCCATGTCGTTTGGGGTCGGCCCTTCTAGTCCTTTTTCGGCGTTGTTGAGTCATCTGTGGCTGTGGAGCCAGCGTCTTTAGGTCTTTGGAAATGGTCCCCATCCAGGTTGTCGCCGGGCGGCCCAACCCCCTTTTTGGTATCTCGATATCTAGTACAGTCCTTGTCATGTGGTCATTCTCACGCACACTTTTATAAATATTTTGTTATAGTTTTACAGATTAGTTATTTTCTAGTGATTATGTGTATTCTCTATTAATGACTATTTACGTAATGGTATTTTACGTTATGGATATGATTCTACAATTTATCATTCTTTTCCTAGAGATATTATGGGAGAATGGTTGGTTGGTAGTCTACTGTTGGATACAGGCCTTCCTTTTCTGCGATTTTCATTGATTGACAAGACATTATTCTTTATTGTTTACTTGTGCTCGTTTAGTTCATTGACCCGCTACGATATTAGGTACACAAATACTCAATTGAGGAACTATTGAACTTATTACGTAGAGTTAATCCAGTTTAAAACAACTTCTGATCGCTTTATAAAATGTTCCTGAAACTAACTGTAACGACGTGAATTTTAAGACTGAACGATTATTTTATCGAACTTCGAATATATTATTATTTTGGAAAGAAAGTCGAAAATCAGGATACGGTAACTAACCCATCAAAAATTGTACACAAATAGGAGGGGCTAAAATTGTGCACGTTAGCGAACCAATCGCTGCCCTCTATTCTGTGTTTAAACTAATCACTAATATTTTGTCTATTAGTAACCTGCTAATTGATTCGTTTAATTAACACGTGTAGTTATCGAGTACCTACTTAAAATTTCAAATATTTGCTGAAATAACTATTATGAATTAACCAATATTTTTCTGAAATTGCCTTTAAATAGAATATTAACAAGAATAATAGAATAAACACAAGGCAATTTGTAAGGTTTAGTAAGCTTACAACCTTGTAAATGATGGGAGTATACTGTACTTCCCACGACATATTCTGCAGTCATGCACGCAATGTCGTTTTCCGTTTATGAATTACATTTTGATACATTTGGCCTCGTTCGTACTTGCCAAGTTCTTTATCATGTAGTTGTAAGTTTATGATCAAGGTATAATACGAGCCGTCATAGCTGAAGATACCTTTGGGATTATTCCGGTCCAAAATCGCTTCTCGTTTTGCTGGCGCCCACTGTCAAATTTTAACAAAATTTTGAAAAAAATCTTGAAAATTCTTACGATGCCAGTACAAACTCAAATGCAACTTCAATTTTTTTTAATTTAGCATCTTTTGGGCGCCTCATAGTGGCGTTTTTGAAAATAAAAATGTGTTTATAGGTTTTTTTTTGCTTACGTTTTGCTGCGCCGCCGTCTCTTTTTTGTGCAGAATTTAGGCCCTTGATTATGTAATTTTGAGTATTTCCGCAAGATTGCATGTTAACTTGACGGTGAATAATTTTAAATTATAAATCTAAAATTGGAAAAAAAAAACATAATTTGAAAATTTTACCAGACCTATTCAGCTAATGACCTATGACCTAACCTATAAATGTACACCACCAATTTATCTACTGAGTTACCTGTAACCCTGCATATTGTCTACATAATATTATATCTTAGGTAAAAGCTGCTTATGCACACCACTTTTTATTTTTGCGTCATCTGTCTTGCCCCATTTCCAAAGTGTAAAAAATTGTTTAGTAAATTATGATTGCCGATTATTTCACCTCATGACAGTATTTTTTTTAATTCCAGCCTTCAACGGAACACCAGCTGTTCCACGTCCAGCACATCAACGCGAAGTTCAGGCAGGAGTACCGCCACCTGCGCCTCCTATGGGACGAGGCAGGGCACACCATCGAATACGCATTATACTTCCGCAACGACTCCGCTGGCTACTGGCAGGTGTTTGATGGACAGAACGGTGAGGAAATTATGACTTCATTTGACCAAAATAAATTTTATAAATTCATACTAAATATAGAACACATAGGAGTTTCTTGCCCGTACTTTTCATGGAGGTAATTCCGAATTGGCAGAGATATATGTAGAACTAAATAATTGGAATATTTACTAGGAGTGTTTCATTGTAAACATTTATCAGCAAGTGAGATTGCGGTCAAACTCATGTTTAGTCCAATGTAAAAAGGTGGCTGCATGCAAAATGACTTCATCCAATAAAAAAAACTATGTACAAAAAAAAAATTATCTCCTGTTTTGAAAAAAATAGAGACTAAAACTTTTACATTGCTTCAAGTTGCTTTTTTTGCAATCCGTTATCTAAAAAAATCTGGCTTTTTAATATTATAACAAAAAATTCCCGCAGCAGCTACGCCGTAGAGGCTCTACGAATGACTTTAATTAAAATTCATTAGTCTTGATTCAAGTCTCAAAACCCATTATACCTAAATTAATTTCAGGAACACTAACAAGCCGGCCCAACTACCAGCAGTTCAGCGGCTCCATCCAGGTCCTCAAAGCTGTCAACGATCACCTAGTCCTGAACTTCTGTCAAGAAGCAAGCAACAATCGACCAGCACAGCAATACTCTGTCCTGTTCTCCAGAGAACCAGGCCTCATGCCTCGATGGGAAATGGAATCTATTCACGCTTTACTACAAAACAAAAAACTATCGGTAGCTTCTAGAAGAATGGTCTGCGGGAATGGTGCAGCTAGGACTCTTTACAACGCTTTCCAACTGTTCATTGTAATTGCACTAACTTACGTTGTCGGTTCGAAAAACTTATGAGTTAACTCTTAATTGTACAAAAAATTATAATAATTTATGACATGGCACTAAAACTTATTCTTAAAATAGGTTTATCCGTCCTTATCTTGTGCCTGAAAGCGTCTCCTAATATGCAAGAAACTGACAATAGTCTTAGTTTTACTAGTGGCTTCGGCCGTAGCTATAGTTACCACAGAAAAGTTTGATACAGAATGTTTTTATATGTCCTGTAATTTTTATTTGTCAGTATTTATATTGATTTATAATTAAGTTACCACACATACTCGTCACTCGTACTATCTACATACATATTATGTATATTGAAAGATTAGGTGTAGACAAGTGATTTTTTTTAATAGTGACTCATTTATGTACAGTCAAAGCTTGGAGACTAACTTATATCCGCGAAAGTCGCGTACAATCCCTAGCCAATAATGGCTCTAGCCATAATATCATATATATTATTACGAATTATTGTATTCTCTCTATATATGAACAAGTACCAAATAACTTAAATCAAATATTAAATGATTGTATATAAATTTTAATTATATTATTAAGGTGGTTCCTGAAAAACACGTCACATTTATTTTCGTTCAAAAATTTCTACCGTTCTCTATTGAGCAATAAATATCGATTATTACTGTAGATAAAGTTCTTTTAATTGTACCTAATTATTATGAAATTTATGCTGTATTGATTTAAAACGCAATTATAAGGAATAAGGAACACTTAATATTTGTTTTAGTACATAATAATATAATTATTTTACAACAAAATAAACGGAAATAAAAACAAATTGTTTTATTCTAAGCAAAAGTCTGATTCCATGAACTGAAGTAGCAAGTTAAGCTAATTAGTATTTGTATACTTCTATTTTAATTAGGAAAACTTAGTCCTAATTTCTAAAATAAGATAAATTTTATTCGAGCAAAATATTTTTTTTAGTAAGTTTGGTATCGGTTCATTTTATCTTAATACTAGCTGCATCTAGCGGTATTACCCGCTGTACTGTAGCCTTTGTGTCATTCCAGGGTCTAAGCTATCTCTATACCAAATCAGCTCAATCGGTCCACCCGTTTTTAGGCGTGAAAGAGTAACAAACATACCTCCAGACATCCATAATGTGTCGCTACACATTCTTACAAATTTTTTACGTTTATAATAATAGTAAGATACTCAGAAATTACCAGATAGTATATTAGAGAATAGATACTAGATTTTTTAGCGAATAATTATTGACTAAAATTCAATGATATAATAATTAATAATAAAAACTCTATCAAATTGTAACCTAAAACCCTGATAGCTAAAATAGAAAAAACAGTTTCAGTCGTTCGGCGAATCAGTTACTAAAACACGTCTGGCGTTTTAATAGATAAACAAATTTATTAATAAGTATCATGAAGGCCGCTCTCCCGTTGGTCATACTTCTCGTGGTCTTTCAAACTAAATCGGATGCACACCAAAAAAAATGTCACGGTATCGAAGTCAATGGAAAATTTCACAAGAAGGAAATCGTTGCCAATGGCATTAACAGACCGTACCAGCTAGCTATGTACCATCATGCCGCCCATCACAAGGTATTTTTCAGCTACAATATTGAGGACGACGGTAAAGATCAATTTGAAATCGGCTACGTAACAAAACCTGATCAGTTACCCACACCTGTACACGGCGTGAAGAATGGCTTCGCTACAGCGCTTGATGAAGAAAATAAATTACTGTACCTCGGAGGCAGCGAGGGCATATTCGCCCTTAATCTCACTCACGCGGGCAACGTCACTCATGTAGTTAAAGGACACGATATATGGGATATGTTCTTCAAGGACCACCTATATTTTATATCCTATCCGTCGCATCGGCTCTACAAGAAAACCCACAACGATTCAGAGCTCGTCGAAAGCATCACAGAGAGTATTTATCAGTTCGCTATCGATGGTAATGACAACACTTTTATAACAACAAAAGGAGGTTTACACGTGATTAAAAATGGAACGCACGAGCGTCTTCCCTATGAAGGGCCCACCCAATATCGAGCAATAGAAGTAAATCGGAAAGGAGTAGCTCATTTCTGTGCAGGCAGCTCAATCTATGTAGCCAAAGAAAATCAAACCTTAGAAGAAATCGCTCATGTGAAAAATGTTTTTGGGCTTACTTTTGACGAGAATAACAACATAATTTACTCTGACCCTCATGAAATTGTTGTGTTACTCCCGGGCGAATGTAAGTAAACAAAGTGCTTAAGAACTCAAATATAATATTTTTATACTAAAAGCAAGTTCAGCCTTTTTTTTTCCAAAGAAAAGATAAGATACTTTTTTCTACAGCTCTAAAATCACTAAAAGGCAATGTACTTAGTAAATTTAATCCTACTAATAAGAAAATATGCGAAACTATGATTTGTTTTGTTTCGAACTTTGATTTGTTGTATCTAGATTGTGTGGAAGTAATTAATTAATCTAGACTTGATATTATAAAGTTTTGTGTTTACATTTATTTGTATCGTATAACTTTCTCGAAAAAGTAGCTCTACTTTATTTTAATGCGGTTCAATATTCTTAAATTTGTTAAACACTAAATTTCTAGATGAAAAATTCAACGCCTGTTAAAATTAACGCCATTGTTGCCCGAACTTGACAAATCCCGTACTAGGGTCGCATGTAATCCAGGAACACGGGTTTTGATAGAGCAAGCACTATGTATCTCTCTTTCTAGCAAACAGAGGGTCCCTCGATTCCCACCCTCTGTGATTTTCCCCCAACCCTCGCGTATAGTTAACAGTTAAAAAATATAACTATGAGTATCGAATATCGGTACAGTTAATATCAGCTTAACAGTATTTTTTTTTACAATAACACATTTTACTGTAATTAATATATTTATTCACTTTTTATAATTTTTTAATGGATTGGAGCTATACGTCTCTGCTTAATGAAAAAATATCTAGGTACCGTGCCCATAAGTAAGCTGAGAACTAATTGTTATAAAAAATAAAGTTTTTGTGTTTGTTACTTCTTCACGTCGAAACGGGTGTACCAAATAAGCTATGATTAAGTATGGAGGCAGTTTACAATCTAGAATAACATATAGGTTATCTTCCTAAAGCCGCTGGGAACGGGTAGTTATTAATATTTAATATTTATGTACTTGACTGTACCCATGTATAGGGGGCGTCATGAGATACAATTCCATATCCTATGACGCTATGCTCGCCTGGTGTTATACACCACGTTGCCATTGTTGTCACAATTTCACTAGATAACAGCGCCACGCTGTATTTCTATGATATATGCACCATTCATAATTAATACATATGATATTCATTTGGTTCGGTTCGGTTTCATTTGATTTGGTTTTAATTGTTGTATTTGTAAAATTTGTACGGAACGGCGTGACGGAAGGGAGGCCTTTGCCCAGCAGTGGGACATAAATGGCTAATATAATAATAATTTGTAAAATTTACTTTATATGTGGATCAATAAAGAGTTTCTTATCTTATTTTATCTTATATTCATACCCCGACATTTAAATTGTTATAAGTAAAGTAACTTTGATATATATTTTATTTTTAAATCATATCTTTCGATAAAGTTTTATATTTACTCACTATAACTTCACTAAATAACTGTCTTAAGAAGGCTATTTTTATTTAGCCGAAGTACAAATCTAAACAAAATTTACTCGTAGGTACCTAATATGTTGGTTTGTTCACAAAACCCGAACCTTATCTTCAATAAGTTCATCCCTCATCCCGATAAGTAGAAAAAAGTCCGTTCCAAATACCTCTTGCACCGTTATGAGCGCCTAGACAACAATGTTTTCAACATTGGTCGCGGAAAACCGAAAAGCATGGTGATCAGGGAAATTTATTCCAAACTGCAAAATGAAACTGGCAGAATGGACAGTGGTCAATGAAAACCTTGCAAAATTAACGTGACAACGTCGCGAAACCGTCAGTAGAGGTCGTTTAGACTAGGGTCGCATACAACGCGAGAGGCAAGGGGTTGGTTTCGGCCATTCGGGTTATACGGAACAGAACAACGTTACACACATTGATTTCGCTGGAAGCTTGTGGAGATAGGAACTGGTACGAGAAACTTATATCATTGTGTGTATTTAATCTCAAAGCCCTAAAACGAGGATACTATTACAACAAGAATTACTCTAACTTTGCCGTCTAGTCTTCTCAATCAAATTTGCGAAGTCAAAGGAGTACTATAACAGTAGGTATCACTTATTGTCAGTATTTGTTATCGAATACCTCCAACAGGTTATATATTTTTATGTATATTTGGTAGGTCGAAGTATAGGTCGTAGAGCAGCTCGTATTTTTCAACATACGCAGACGAAGTTGCGCCAGAAAACGAATCTTAGAATTCGTAGAAGTTGATCTGCATAATAACTTCTACAAATTCATCGCAGCTTGACAGACTGCTCGTTTTATAACCTTTGATAAATGTGTGTGCTATAAAGAGAGGGGGTGGATTCCCGGAATTTCGTAGCTTTTCTCGCTCAGATAAGGGAGAGAGAAATAGGATTTGTCGCAAATATTATAATATGGCAATGAAAATGGAAATCAATGTGGAGGTGTGCGTATTTTATAGTCGGAAAATTTGTGTTGCTATCCCTTTCTTGTTGTTGAGCAATACATCAGACAGGAAAGTACACTATCTAGTTGTATTTGTGTAAAACAGGGATGTGAGAGTAAATATTTTGGATCGGGAGGTATACACTCATTTTCTTGTATTTATGTAAACCTGGTACTTTGCACAGTTAGAGAAATATTTTCGAGACTTCCAATGCTTGTAATCAAATTTTCTCGCTAGTTTCAAAAATAAAAAACATTTTAACTTAATTAAGTACAAGTTTAATTAACTAAAAATAATTAAAATTACATTAAATAAAGCTCATTGATTCTATAATACTAGTTTTAAACTTCACAAGCACCTGTGGACGAGACTGTGATAGTTCCACGTACGTATGTGACGCCATCCCTGCATTCACAACCATCCTGTTAACAAAAAAAAAACTATTAAATTTATCCCACCTTCTAGGTTTATTCTGCTTCCATCTACGGTCCCATCGTCACTTAACATCACGCGAGATCGTGGTGAAAGGCTAACCTACTTATAATGAAAAAAAAACACAAAACCCACCCGATCGTAACTTATGCGGGTGAAACCGTAGGGCACAGTTAGTTATAATATGAATTCTACTGACAAAGGTGAGAACAGATTCATGAGTAGAGAAACTATATTTTTGTAGTAATTTTTAAACTGAACTAAACTTTTTATCGTCGTAAATTTACGAATTAGCAGACGAAGTCTGATCACATTAATTATAATCGTCGATATTATTGATTGGACAAAGGGTGAGGGATTATTTTATTGACAGGGACACCTTACATCTAAATTGAGCTATGATTTCATTTTCCACTTATTGTTTATACAAATTAATAACTCATATTTATTTGTTACTTACAAAAATATCCTCAACAGAGTCGCAAGGCACATTTTGCTCGTAAAAATGCACCTTCTCAACATTGTGCTTTATAATCTCATTGGATGTTCTCTTGACGTCATCACACGTCATGACATTAGAGATGAGACCCATTTTATTCTTCTTCACTTTCAGATGATCTATATTAACATTTTCCATAACACTCGGGCTCCCAAATATAGCCTCTTCTAGGTACGCACAATAATCTCCGTTCACACGTTTAGGGATTACATTGTTATTTATATTAACATTCTCAGATTTAGCGGATTCCAAATAGTTCTGGTACTGTTGATTGCTTTCTTCACTTTGTACGGATTTTCGTCGCGATTTTCTTATTTTCACGTAAAGTTCGGTGACGAATTGGAACTTTAAGAAGTAAACGAGCATTTCGGAGACGCTCGCTGATCCGCTCTTGTTGCTTTTGTTGTGATGGAGGCAGAAGTGACGAGGTGGGGAAGTTCCATAACCATTGCCTAAAATGAAAACAAAAGAAAATTTCAGAGCGAGAGAAATCTCTTACTAAGCCATTCATGGTTTCAATTTTTCATCTGAAAATCTATTAGCTATTTTTTTTAGAAACTAAATTACTCAAGTACCAATTTCAAGTTAAATTCAATACAGGAGTTTAGACATAAAGTTCGGCTAAAAACATTCATATACATATTTCGAAAGTTTTATACTTTCAATAGAAACAACATTCCAAATCTCTCACATTCCAGAGATTTCACAGATCTCCCCTGCGTTCCTGTGTCCCTGGTACGGCAGCGTATTCTAAAAATATTTTTGCTATTTGAAAACGCCAGGGGCTGGCGTAGCGCGTAGCGGCGCGTAGTGAACAACGAAATAATAATGTTTCCTTGGTTAAAGAACGATTATAATACACTTAAATAAGTAGATTAGTGGAAAAATACTTATAAAACAACTTAATATTGTTATTTTTTAAAGTAAAATATAGAATATTTGTGAATACGCAGTGTTTTTTGTAAATATTGGTGATTGCTATTCCAAAACATCAGGCGTTATACGTAGCGCGTAGCACTTGGATTTATAAAATGTCGTTGGCGTAGCAACACACTTCGTCATGATGAAATCACTACATTTGATTATTGTACTCTCGGGAAATAATAATTTATGTGTTGTATTGCTGCATGTATACTACTGCAACTTACTGACTGACAGAAAATCAGCGTTTTATGGAGTACTAACTACTTTATGATCGGCTATGCTCGCGTGGAGAAACCCCTTCTTAGCGGTGATCTACGTCATACATTATGTATGTTCAAATTTAAACCCAACTCGTTCATGGGCCGTTGTTAGATCATACAGTCAGTCAGTCAATCAATCACTATTTCTTTTAATATAATGTATTTAAGATAAGATTAGGCTTTTCAAGGATTAAAAAAGTATTAATTTATACGATTTAAAAGTGTAGATATAGCTTAGACTCTGATATCACGCATTGGACAGACAGCAGAAAGTGGATATTGGCGGTGTCATTTCATCAAGCCATCCTGTTAGAATGGGAGTGCCACAGGGGTCAATACTTGGTCCATTTTTGTTTCTGGCATATATAAATGATCTCCCTTACATGGTTAAAGACCTAGCAGACATCGTTTTATTTGCCGATGATACCTCGCTAATATTCAAAGTGGATAGGAAAGATAGTGAGCTTGTACATGTAAATAACGCTTTAGTAGTAATATCTAAATGGTTTGCAGCTAACAATCTGTTATTGAATGCGAAAAAGACTAAATGCCTGAAATTTTCATTACCTAACGTTAGGTACATAGAATCGAATGTAGTTCTTGATGGTGAAATACTAAAGCTTGACAATGCAACTTTATTCCTTGGCATGAATATAGATTCTAAGTTACAATGGGGTAATCATATTAACGTATTGTCAGGGAAATTAAGCTCTGCAGCATATGCGGTGTATAAAATCAGGCAACTATCAGATGTAGCTACAGCTAGATTAGTTTACTTTGCATATTTCCATAGTCTAATGTCATACGGTATTTTACTGTGGGGGTCGGCAGCAGATATTGAGACTATTTTCATACTGCAAAAACGTGCAATTCGTGCCATTTATGAGATGCGCCCAAGAGACTCTTTAAAAGAGGTCTTTAAAGAGATAAATATACTGACCCTACCATCTTTGTACATTTACGAAAATATTATGTATGTCAGAAAAAATTTAGATAAATTCAAGTTAAATAGTGACACTCATAGCTTTAATACTAGAAATAAGAATAAGTTAGCTGTACCTCGATTCAGATTGTCCAAAACGAGCCATAAATCATTTTTAGGGAATTGTGTACGTTTTTATAATAAAATCCCTGATGAAATAACGGGGCTCACAGAAGGTAAATTCAAAAGCCGTGTTAAAGACATATTACAAAAGAAAGCCTATTATAAAATTAGCCAATACATAGAAGACAAAGATGCCTGGAAACCTCTGCAACCACCTGTAAATAAATTATGTAACCAAGATAATAATTGTAAACACATATTTAAAAAAAGCAATCCCTATGAGTTTCTTGCTCATTCTTCTCATAGAGGTGCCTTGCGAATGAGCGGTAGAATATTAAAATAAAATGTAAAATTGACTTGCAAAAGTGCTCCATTGTAGCCTATTTGAATAAATGAATTTTGAGTTTGAGTTTGAGTTTGGCTTCTTAGTGGTGGCAAGTAAGCTGTAAACCCATGATAAAGTGTAGTTACCTTGTTTATAAGTACAAGAGCAGGGTGTAAGCAGCGGCGAGTGTTCGACGTGGCTGGCTGGAGCGCTGCGCGTGCGACAGAAGTGAGTGGAGTTCCACGTGCTGTCCGTGTACGGGATGGAGTCCGACTGGATCTCCGACTGCTGGAGCCACTTAGATGACTCGCGGAGGGAGAAGAACGTTAGCGTGATTACTGCCTGTTAACAAAATACATATCACTAGCTTATGGTGGAGGCTTATGAAATAGTTACTTAGTAGATGTTGGCGTTGACGTAATCTAAAATATTGGTGATGCGCCCTTGTATATATGTCACCGGAAAATAACAAGATCCGTAAGTTTATAACATTCCTAGGAAATTAAAAAACTTGTATCTGGCGTTGTGAAACCTAACCTAACCAACTGTTTTCGCTTTTTTGGTCATAGCCACTTTTAAACTTTTGTAGCTCTATGGTAAATTTCACATTTATAATTTTTTTACGAGTGAGTTTCCAGTTAGTTTATTAATTTGCGAAAATATGGGCGTAAAATAATACAATTTATCTCTCGTTTGGAATCCGCCTATAAATTTCCTAGGAAATTTATAAACTTACGAATCTTGTTATTTTCTGGTGACATATATATACCTACCTAATAGCACTATATTTCTAAGATAATAGTTATCGATCAACTAATGTACCTACCTACTTTTATAGTGAGCGCACGGACAGCCGAATCACGATCGCCTAACATACTGACGATAGCGCTTTAAAGGTGGTGGCTCATACAACACCGCTCCCAAATTAGACAACGTTTTCAACTGGCCATAGTAAAACACGCAGCGCACCTCGCTCTGAGAGTAGCAACACGACCACTCCAGCTAGTGCGTCGTACATCGCTAGTTGTTTGGCAACACCAGTTTCTATTCGCTACATCTATGAGTTCCACATACCATAGTAAAACACGCAGCGGCACACAAAGTAGCACAGAAGGGGAAGCCGTATATCTGCGACATGGCCCCGCCGAGCGCTGGCCCCAGCACCTCTCCCAGAGAGTAGCAACACGACCACACTCCTGCCACTGCGCTGTACGTCGCTAGGGCTTCGGGACAGCCGCCTTCGTAACTGTAACATAAGATAACAGAGCATAATATACTCAAGATTTAATATAGGTACACAGATTTGGCGCTTTGTCAAATGAGTAAGTGAGAAAGCAGACTATAAGCCATCATCACAGGTAAAACTTAGGGTAATTACAAGACCTTTAAATTTAGAGTTTTTATGAACATAATTATTATATTATCATTTGTGAAAATTTTGAAGGAAGAGTCTTGGCAAAATACTTATTATAAAAGGAAAGTGTGTGTCATCAAACTTCGATAAAATACTTACATAGAACTCGTCAGCACACCTTGAAATGTGGGTAATAGAGTGAGTGCCACTGACATCCCTAATATTGATAACGCCACTAAATCCAACCAAAGGTCTCTGAAAAATGACACATAAAAAAATTTAGTTATCAGTCCTTATAATACGTAGAAAATGTAGGTGTTCAGTACTTACTTAGGTAGTCCCGGAATATAAGGACAGGGTCCTAGCAGCAGCAATCCAATAGAAGATAGAAACAGACCCCAAACCATCATGCACCAATGATTGTGGACTCTGGAAAACCATACCGGATTAATACTTAATTATAATATCGATATGGTGGCGTTAATATAGATAGAGCTCTCACGAGAAATGGACGCTAACTGTAATCATTTATTATAAATCAATCTACATAATATTATGAACGCTCAGCGCCGTAAATTAATAAAAACTTTGAAACAATTTTGATATTTTGACAAAATGATAAAATCTACTGGAAATCGTACACCTACGTATATTTAAAACCAGCAAGTGTACACACTTCTAAATTGTACAAGTTAGGTATAATAGCAAAGTCATCCTCACCTATCTGCCACCCATCCCCATATAGGACTGAAGATACCATATAGACTGGAAAACAGTAGAAATATCAGTCCTATTTGCTCAGTGGATAACCCAAACTGGCGGAGATGTGGCTCCAACGTCGGGTCCAAGAACGCCCATGTATTCGATACAACCACGATCACCAGGCCCGTGATTATGATCGAAGGGATTTTGAAGAGTTTCACTATGGACGCTGTTTTGGAGCCTGATACGTATTCTGGAATAAAATAGAAACATTTTAATGCATATTTTATTTAATATACGGCAGTACGAATCACGAAACTGCTGTGATTTAAGAACCTATTCTTTATCTTTGTAGAAGTATTTGGCGACCTGAAATTCCGCTTTCTTTACAACTCACGCCATATTATATGAAAAAATTGAAGAGCTTTTGCAGTAAAATTACAGAACTCAAAGTTAATATCTAGACACGCGGGAGCGTGTCAAGCCAAGTTTTAATATTAGTCGGATCAGGAGACTTATCGAAAACTTATCGTGATCTTACCTTCACAATCAGTCAGAAGGCAGAAATTAATAGGAACAGTGAGCACCATGATTATTCCAAGACTGTAGAATGGTAGACCGAATCCCCCAATCTACCTGAAACATAGTTTTTTCAGGCTCCATTAATAATTATTCCTCTTGAAACACATACTTTATCGACTAGTTATTTTTTATTATTAGCAAAATAATTTTCAAAATTAAAGTAAACAATCTACTACAAAAAGGCGAGAGCTGATGAAATGGCTTGAACTTTTTAAAGCTATTTTTGTGCTGGAACAGGAGAGGCCATGGATTACAGAATATAGGTTATTGTTCTGTGTGAGATGATGTTTGTTATCAAAATCAACCGAAACTACTTGACTAATATAATAAATTTTTATGTGTATTTGGTAAGCAGACATTTTTACAGACGCAAAAGCATTTTCAAATAAAAGCATCATCTTTTCTTACCGCGTAAAGCAAGCCTCCCAAAGCCGGACCAACAGACATCCCCAAGCCGACAAAAGTCTCCAATATCCCGAGCACTGATCCGATGCTATCAGGGAATGCGTTGACGACGAACACGTAGCTCGCTGTAGAATACGCGCTGGCTCCGAGCGCTTCCATCCCTCGCACCACGAAACAGAGGACGGTGAAGGAAACTGGGTCTTCTATTAACACTAATGTTCTGGGGACAACATAATAAGATAAGATAAGAAACTATTGATCCACACATAAAGTAAATTTTACAAACAAAAAATTAAAAACTAAAGGTGTATCAATTGGAGGTCTTATCGCTCAAAGAGACAACTGTGTAGAGAGAGGAAATATATATACAACACTGGAAGGACGGTGGTTTCACAAAACTCAATATATATTTTACTGAATCCAAACTCAAACAACACTTTATTGGAACCAAAAACTTAAAACCAATGTAAACTACATTAAGGTCTACAATGGGCGCCCTTATCGCTAAGAGCGATCTCCCTCAGGCAACCAGCTGATACACATAACATATATATTATATGTGAAATTATAAAAAATAAACATTCCAAGTAAAGCTGATAGCAAGCACTAATCGGCGCGGGCTTTATTACGCGAGGACGAGGTTTCAATTCATATCTTTATGAATTAGATTTGTTTATTGATTCATAGATTTCAGTTACATAAAAGTACTTAATCGATTTTCATTAAACACTTGCACTGTGCCTTATGTTTAAAAAACCACATTAAAAGACAGAACCACATGTTTACGTGGAGATTCTTCGGGGCCAAGAAGCAAGCATTCGTGCGGGCCCCAGGATTCGGCCTGTACCGCCTGTACGCAAGGAGGAGAAAAAAAATAGATCAGCTTGGCGTAAGATAAGGAAAAACGAGACATAGGCGAGGACAAAGAAGAATCAAACATACAAACACATATAATTAATTTAAGTAATTTTTAACTTACCCAAATAGAACGTTGCAGGCTCCAGCTACGAACATACCCGCTGTAAACATGAATCTTGCACCCATCGCTGGCAGCTGTTAGAAAGGAACAATGACATTGTTATATACCTATTTATAAAAAACTAAATGTTTTAATAAAGAAATTACAATATTTATTATATTGAAATTTAATAAGTATTAACACTGCGCGGAAAGTGTGCACAAAGTGGAGCGAACCTTTTAGACACAATAAGGCCCCACCGCCCACCCCACACTACGCTACGGTGTGACAGGCCCAATTCAAAACAAGGACTTTGGCGATGATTGAGTCACACTACGTTCCGAATCGTATGTGGAACCCATTTTTAGTCTTCGTAATATTTATGCAATAAGATGCACGAGACAATGTTATAATGTTATTGATATCACGTGAAGTTAATTGATACGCTAGCATAATATATTACGTAAATAAAAACAAGTTCAAGGGTAAGGTTTATGACGAATACTTAAACGAGTATACATAATACATATAATATGATACTTGTATTATAAAGTAATTTCACCTACTTAGACCTAGATAGACATATTTTATACATATCAGCAATCCAACTCATATTATAAGTGCAATAGTATGGATGTGTCATTGCCTCTTCATGCCGCATGCCTAAACGGGTGAATAGATTGAGCTGAAATTTGTATAATAGGCAGCTCAAACTCAGTAAAACTACCTACCATTTTTGCAGGAAAAACAGCTGGGCGCATTTAATAGTGTTACATAATATTATATACTTACATAATATGTCATACGTAACCAGTTATACAGTTACATAATATACCTAGCTGTTAAATCAGTAGCTGCCTGCATAATCTCGTTATCTGGCTATTAATTTCAGTGCACTGTTATCGGTGCATTGTGTATGGGGTACCTACGCTTATCGCTATTCATTATGTTTGTAAAATAATGTAAGTACGAGTAGTTTAGTACTTATTTACTACCTGAGTAGGTACGTCGATTGGCCTGCGAGTTGGAGTTGTATGTACCCATCTAACACTGCCTTCAAAAGCCTTTAATTCGTTGTAAACGTTGATTTATAAATAATTTGAATAAATATGAGGCTTTGGTAACTCTTTATTGATACATTACTTTTTACACAAGAACTTAGCGTTAAGAACTTAGAATATGTTAAGAAGTTTTGGTACTGATGAGGAATCGTTGCGCAAAAATAAATGTTAGCAATGAATGAAATGGGCATTAGCGTGCGAAACTAAGCTAACTAGCGGAGTGGAGCATATAACTACCTACCTAGGTACATGCTAAAAGTATACTTTGTATTCGTATCTTGGATCTAGATAATATCATGTGACATTTCTAGAAACTAGTGGATGCTAATGATGTAAGCAGTGTAAGAGCAACAGCGCTTTTATTTACGTTCGCTACGCTACAGTATACACTGAGAAAAATGTCATTTTGGCATAATCTTAAAATATCGTGACGTCGGTTTAAAATAGATGCGTTGTCTTATAATATGTTGATAATAAGTAAATATTACGCTAGAACTGAAATGTGTTAAGATGGAATCGAATTTTTTGGGTAAATAATGCAATATTATGATACTTGTCATCGTAAAAGAGTGAATTCATCATACTTTAAGCTGAATTCACCTCTTTTATGATTGTCAGTTTTAACAGCTTAAAGTATGATGAATTCACTCAAAGGACGGAGCATAGTGATTCACCAAAAAGAACGATGATAATACTGATGTTGATGATAACAGTATTTAAGATGATAACAGTATTTAAGATGATGTGTTAAAGCATTATAATTTAATATAGTACATTAGGGGGAGGTCATCGTATTTTTAGAGATACTTCTTCATATTAAACTATGAAATCTATTTTATATTACGGTGACTGTCATTGTGTTTTTTAATTAGAATCTTATTTATAATTATCATACTAATTTATGGGACAGTGGACCATTTTCTATTACATTGTGTTATTATTTGAAGAAGACAATGTTATTTCATAATTACAAATTTTTACGATGACAAGTATCATAATATTGCATTATTTACCTCTCAAAATTCGATTCCATCTTAACACATTTCAGTTCTAGCGTAATATTTACTTATTATCAACATATTATAAGACGACGCATCTATTTTAAACCAACGTCACGATATTTTAAGATTATGCCAAAATGACATTTTTCTCAGTGTAGATATAGCGACATGCAAATACTACTTACACACCTATGGCACTATGAAACCCGGTCACGATAACAAAATATGCGCTTCCGATTATTTTTTTATTTTACTAGTATCTTGTAATATAGGAAATTATTATAATTTCGCGAATTTTCTGATTCTTTTTTTAGGGACAGTTTGACCGGCAGACGCATCCTATTTTAACGACGCATCCTAACTCCTAACACGATGTAGGTACTTAGAGCATGTTTTATTTTTGGCTTACCTACCCAAACATAAGTTTATCTAAAGCCACGTCTCGGGTAGACTTCCTTTGCAGGAGGTCGTCTAGGTGGGTACCCCAACAGTGCCAGTTATTCTACCGCCTGAGCAGTAATGTGCAAACATTACTGTGCTTCGGTAGGAGGGCACTGTAGCTAGTGAAATTACTGGGCTAAAGAGTCTTAACATCTTATGACTCTTGAGTAAGAAGCGTTGGTGCAGTGCACCTAGAATTGCACATCATTGTGAAATTCTGGGTAGCAAATCAGTACAGTGATTATGGGCAGCGTTATCTCTTAACATCAGGAGAGCGTCTTGCTCGTCTTCTTACTTCTCCACATAAAAAAAAAGTCCCCATCTCCTGTTTTAGTTCAAACATTCAACATGAGCATGACAACATCCAAATAAATTCTCGGCGATTTTGACTTCTTGTTTGTTCCAACAATATTTTTTGCTTTCCATATCCGATGGCAGAAAGCACGTACAACAAAACATAATATTATTCATTAAAATCGCCGAGATTTTTTTTCTGTTGTCATGCTCATGTTGAATGTTTGAACCAAAACAGGAGCTGGAGACGCGGCTTAAGTGTAGTGACTATACTTACAAACTTCCCAAAGAGCGGCGAAGTGAGGAACATGACAACAGCATAAAAGCTGAACACCATCCCGCAGACTGTATCGGAGAGGCCCTTAGCGGCCGCCTCTCGGGGGAAGAACGGCGCCATAATGCTCATGGAGCAGAAGCTGATGAAGTCCACCAGCGCTAACGAAGCCAGGGTCAGTCGCTGCCGACTGCTCAGCAGCCGTACCGCGCCCGGCCTTAACTTTGATTGTGTTCTTACTAATCTAAACAATATAAAAATCAGAAATAGAATATCTGAAATAGGTACCTACTATTTATCTGTAGGTACCATACGGTATATGAGACTTGGATTTTCTGTAGATAGACGTGTGGCCGATCTGTGGTTAATAAAAGTATCCTTTATTGCTTTAGTATAGTTTGCTAGTTTTCTCTCAAAACAAAGACATTAAAAAAAACTCTAAAAGTGAACCATTTAGTGGAGTCAGTTTTTTTATTCTCGCAAAATTATTACGTGAATCTATTTATGTAGATGAGGAGAGGAGGAGGAGGTAGTTTGAGGTTTAGTCTTTTTTTTATTTGGGTTTTTATAGGTATTTGACTTGTCTATTTTGGTTTATCGTCAATGGTACAGCAATCAGGTTTACTAGAGGTACCTACACACATAGTTAGCTAGGAAATTCCTTTTGCAATAGCAACATTATCCATCGTTGCAACCAGATAGGCGATGTGAATGTGAGAAGTTTGAATTAAGTGTGAAATTGTAATAACTACCTAGGTACCTACGTAATATTCATATGTAGGTACATTGTACATGTCATAATATTGCATGCTTTAGCTACTGTTAAGGTTGCGCTTATCATTATAGTATCAGTATACATACACCATTGACAAAATACCTGAATAGACATGATGATGATATAGAAATCATCAAATGTTTTAAAACAAAATAAGCCGAATCCAGCGAAAAGGAAGAGAACGCGCGATCTTTCGCCGTTAGATATATGGAATCCTATTTGAGAATACACAAGGATGTGGCACTCTTCAAAACGACTGAATTAATTTCGATCAAACTTACACTGTACTTAACTCGAATTAAATGCAATCCGATAAAAAATAATGTTTAAAATCCAAACAATACTTTTGGAGAAATGTGAAAACATAAATACAAACACAAGTTTTTGAAAGTAAATACCTACCTGGTACCTAGGTATATTTTAACCTCCTTTATTTATAAAGTCGTTTTAAATAGTTAGCAACAAAAATACGCTAGTCGTTGGAACAACACACACAGACAGTTCGCGATATAATAAGCGCCAGGAAGACTCAATTATTTAATCTTTTAAATGATCAATATGTCACACCCATGGTTTTAATTCACCTTCTGTTCGAGAAATTATCAACTTAATGTGAGCAGATAACAATTATATTATTATTTTTAATGCATTAGTTGCTCATTTCACGCCTAAATATTATACTTATCTATTGTTTTAGAATAATTATAAATTTACCTCTATTGTATACCTATTGTGTAGTGTTAATTATATACTGCACCAAATCGAACTTTTTTTTATAATTTCAAGCTTACAAGTTTAGATAAAATTGCAATTGCAGTAAAAATACTTTTTCAGTTACTTACAGTATTGATCTGAGAGTGCGATATAGGCAGGTAATTTTTAAGATTAGAAGGTAGGGTATCAATTACATGTTTAAATGAAAAATAAATATTTTTAAAAATCAAAGAAGATATATATTTCTATAGACATCTCTGATCTAAGAACTAGGTAACTACTTAATTCAATAGTGATAAATTATGTACTAACCGTTCTCTCAATATCCTGATCTCCGAGCTGGTATCATCATTAGGATCTCCCGACCAGGATCGCGTTCTCCGTAGCCTACTCCCAGAGTCAGGCAGAGACCGCCGGCCTCCCCACGTGGCCGCCAGTTCTCCCGTCTGCGTCGACGTCTTCATCAACTTCTCTTCAAACACTATCGTATCAAACGACTGTCTTACATCACTACCACTCGGAATCAAGCTCCTATTCTCATCATCACTATCCATCACGAATCACGTCTCACAGTTGCGTGCGTGAACGCCGCAACCGCACACAGAATTCACTAGATTTTACTCAATATTCGATTGTAAACACGACTCGTATCGGCAAGTCAACAAACCCAGCGCACCGCTACAATTATAACACTTTGATTAAACTCAACCACCGTATCAATTATTGATATCTTATCGGTGGGTAAATAAAAATTTCCTGTGGCCACTTGTTGGATTTAATGTAAACTGAGGGTATTTTGGTAAAGTTTTTATGAGAGAAAGATGATCTATTTTTTAGATAAATTGTTTTCTACTGTCAAACTGATGTTTAACGCTCATCTCACATTTCACATTATAATATACTCGTATTATAGTGAGTTGCGAATCCTACATTATCAAGTTATTAATTTTCTCCTGGGCGCAGTTTACCGAGTAGAAATCTTACAATTAAAATTGTAGCGTTGTTTAGAGAACCCTTCACTTGAGATGGAAGGTTTCTCGGATAATAATTATCTTATCGTAAAAGTTAAATACATAAGTAGGTAGGTGACACTTATTCCTTGGTACTAAGAATGCTTGCACATACTAAGGACCACCTACACTATACCTTAAATCCGCCCCTAAAGGACTTAAGTATGGAAGAAACTGAACATACCAAGCGAATTTTCCTTCTTCGATATCTAGGCAATGGGTGTTTTAAAGACAAATATGTTATGTTAAGAAAAACAGCAGTTTATCGTAGGCTCATAAAAGAATGACCATCAATGTCCATTGTCAGGCCTTCACTCACATATAGGTACTAGGAAGCTTAAAAAAACGGTTTAAGGTGATTTTAGTACCTTTTAATGACACTTATTAGTAGGTAAATTACCGAGAAATTAAGCTGATAAATAAACATTAGGTATAATTTTTAACGAGAGCTGCGTACGGTGTACGGGTTGTTCCCAGCTCTCCTACCAGATTTACGATTGGTACGAGAGGTGGGAATACTTTTTACTCTCGTTGACTTTTTATAAGCTTTTATTTACTTTCACCTGTGTGTTGTCTGTCTGTCTGTAATCAAATCTTGGAAGTTTAATTTGATATACTTCCCGATTTCTGATTGAGCTGCGAGCTGAAATTTGGCATGCACGTATAAATCGGATGGCAATTATGACATGGAGCTGATCTGCACTTCGTAATTAAACGACGCAACCCCATCGAGTTTGGGCGCATTTGATTCGTCTTGACGAGTACTTTGGTGCTAGATGGTAATGATAATAAAAGCTTGGTTTTAAAAAGTTTTTTTTAAAATTTCACTTGTTCAATTTCTTTTTTGCCGAGCCAATGTTAAGATGTAAAAAGTGCTTGTGTATACGGAGGTCTATATGCAATAAGACCGCCGCTTTTAATAGTCTAATATTGACTTTTATTTTTACTTTCTGTATGATACAGAGAAGAACAGAGATAACTAGAATTGACCGATCACAGCACTGGTATGGAGATGTTAAAACAGCACTCCGAGGGTCTATTGGCTATCTCCCAACGACATATAAAACACTAGAATCCATAGACAAAACGTACATTACTTGCTTAAAACTCCTCATTATTATGAGTAAAATAACAAACGCAGCAATGTATTAGTCCAGTAAAAGAAGAAATGTGGATCGAAAAGTCGAAAGCAGAAAAACTAACTTAGTAACTTTGTTTGGACTAGTTAGGAGATAAACATACTAAAAGTCCCCACCCCTCCGAGGTGAGCCCGAGGGGGGGGAGGCCGAAGAAGGTCCCATTTTTAGGTTTTTTGCTTATATGTCAAAAACTGTGCGTTGTACGATATTTTGTTGTGCTACATTATTAAACCTCATAAAATTTTCTACAACTTCGGCCTTGACACTTTTTATCTATCTCCAATCGTTGTCCAGCTATGAGCTTCCAAATATGGTCTATTTTGAAAACGCTTAAAGTAGTTTTCCATACAAAGTCAGTAAAAAAATCTTACAAATAAAATTTGACCAACCTCTGGTTGTCGTATCATAATGAAACTTTGCAAATGTCTAGAAATCTGATGACAATTTAATAATCTGGTACTACTGAGCTGATGTGATGATGGACCCAGGAGGTGTCTACTGAAACTCATCAATGGCTATTAGTAAAACCGGCGAGTTTAGGCTCATTACATTCGGATTGATGAGACGTAGGCACCTCCTGGTCCATTATCAGACCCTCGACAGCAAGTGTAATGAAAAAGTCTCATCGATTCGAATGTAATGTGCCCAAACTCGACGGGTTTACTAATAGTCATTGAAGAGTTTCATTAGACACCTCCTGGCTCCATCATCAGATCAGCTCAGTGGTACCAGATTATTAAACTGTCATCAGATTTCTAGACATTTGCAAAGTTTCATTGTGATACGACAACCAGAAGTTGGTCAAATTTTATTTTTAAGATTTTTTTACTGACTTTGTATGGAAAACTAATTTAAGCGTTTTCAAAATAGACCATGTTTGGAAGCTCATAGCTGGACAACGATTGGAGATAGATAAAAAGTGTCAAGGCCGAAGTTGTAGAAAATTTTATGAGGTTTAATAATGTAGTACTACAAAATATGGTACAACGCACAGTTTTTGACATATAAGCAAAAAACACAAAAATGGGACCTTCTTCGGCCTCCCCCCCCTCGGGCTCACCTCGGAGGGGTGGGGACTTTTAGTATGTTTATCTCCTAACTAGTCCAAACAAAGTTACTAAGTTAGTTTTTCTGCTTTCGACTTTTCGATCCACATACCCTTTTTGGGCACTCATTGACTGGGCTATATGTACATTGAAGTTGTCATCACTCGTAGTGGGGAGGCCCTTTGGGCAATTCTAGCACTCTGTTCATCGCTTCGTTCTTCGTACTACTAAAAGCATATTAGAGGGTCTTAACATATTATGTATCTTAAAACAACCTGTAGTCAAAATAAATAAAACACTTCATATTTTCAAGTAGGTATTTATTTAACACAAGCACAACGATCTCATAATATTGTTTAAAATATACATTTTACAGTATCATAGTATAACTCCGTAACAATTAGTACAAAAATAAATATCTTTCTTCTTATAAAAAAAGCTTCTACATTTTAACGCAAAAAAATTTCAACGACAGAGTATTTATTTGATATTTTACACAATTTTTTTATTCATTATAAAATATTATGTTAGCCTTATGGGTCGTCCACATTATGCCGGCCAATGATTCGGCGAGTCGTTGGCCGAACGTTCGTCCGAGTGCACAGATTATATATATGCACTTGGGGTACAGATTATATAAATCAAAAAATAAAGAAAATTTAACTAATTTCAAGTAATTATTATTCACACAAAATGGCTTCAAATGATCCATGATTGATTAATATTCAAAATATTATTAAAGTCGTTAGCTATGGAGCCCAAAATGTATGCCAGAAATTTACCGAAAAAAAAACCGTAAATATCCGAACACATTCGTCTATAGACAAAAATTGCTCGTCCATAGACAAAACACACACTCGGCGAATCATTGGCCGGTAAATGTGGAAGACCCATCTGACCACGATCTCGCGTGATGTTAAGAGCGTATATATCGAGTGACGCTCTCTTGCTATATTAATAAAAGTGTTTCCAGTTTGATATATTTAAAAAAATGGCATGAAAAGATTTTTTGAAAAAAAAAAAAATTCCTTCAAAAATTCTTTTCATGCCATTTTTTAATATATCAAACTGGAAACACTTTTAAAATGTGTGCAATAATATTATGGAGGGCTGTTCTTAAGGAATTTTCAATAAATTAATTCTATGAATTTATATTTCATAATTTGTCAAATAGTGCGAGCGAGAGAGCGTCACTCGATATATACGCTCTTAAGCGACGATGTGATGGTAACATACTGAACTTAGAAGCCGGGATAAATCCGTCCCTGGCCTCAGTGAACATCATGCCGGAACACGGACAATTGGCGACACGGTTTTGTCCAGTAGGTGGTAACTAGCAACGGCCGAAGCCACCAATGTTACCAGTGTTTTTGTCATTTTGCACTCAGTAGATGGCTAAAATATTTGCCTCAGACAGGAAAATTGAAACTCCTCTTCACCCCACCTCGGAGGGGTGAAGAGGAGTTTCTCCTGTCAGTGAGGACCAAACGCCGTCGGGGCCGCGGACGAGTGCTTCGGCGTACCCGTTGCCCCGGCATTATGGCGTCCCGCAGGAACACCCCCAGGTTTTTTAGTGGGTATCCCCGCCGCGCCCATCTTCGGCGGGGGAGTCCCACATACCACCCCGCGCCCCCCGGCGTGGGGTGATGATGCGTAACGTATTTTTCCTGGGTCAAAAAAAGGCAGGAAAATTGAACTACCTATATTCAGGGAAAAAACTTATACCTATTTTCCAAATATTAATAGGCCTTGTAACATTACTAGAAAATGTTTAGTTGTCTAAGATACGATAAACAAAAAGAAAAATTATCTATTTCAGCAGAAAAAGAACTTATACTTAAACCTTATAATGATATAATTCAACAAATATGATATTATGATGGTTTAAAGCATTTTAGCTCACAATGTCAAGTAATCTATCCTTAATCCTATAAGTTATAGGCCTGATACACTTGAAAAACGCTGTGTGTAACAGTTAAAAATTCTCAAACAAAATGTCAAAAGAACTGTTTGAATTTGACACTGCGCGCGAGTATTTGCACGAAGTGGTCTGATTTATTTGAGTAGTAATCAACAGGAATAGATTTAACAGGTTTATGGATTTTTTATTTAATAAAATATCCATACTCTAGTATACTAAATGCGTCCACAGGTTTTAACCGCTGAAAACTAGCCGAGTGTGTTAATAACAGATAAGTGCTTAACCAAATAAACAAAGTGATCCTATAAGGGTTCCGTTTATTCCTTTTGAGATACGGAACCCTAATAAAATCGCAAAACTGACGTCTTTTCGTCAGGACAATAAATACGATGCAATTCAACAGACGTGTCATTCCTATAAAAGACGAGTTTTGTCATTTCTCTGTTTTTAGCCCCCGATGCAAAAACGACGGGGTGTTATAAGTTTGACGTGTTTGTCTGTCTGTCTGTGGCATCGTAGCTGCCGAACGGATGAACGGATTTTAATTTCGTTTTTTTTTGTTTGAAAGTAGAGTTAGTTGAGAGTGTTCTTAGCCATGTTTGGTGAAAATCGGTCCAAGATGGCCGCCGCTACAAAATGGCGGATTACTTTTTTCTTCCACGACCCCTCAATATGGGTATCAAATGAAAGGTCTTAACTAGTAGAATACGACCCACTATATAAAATTTAAAATCCAAGATGGCCGCCACCACTAAATGGTGAATTACCTATTGCGTTGGGGGATTTTTAAATTAATTCACTTGTAGATTTGGAGAACACTCACGGTTAGTTTTTACAATCGTATAGGTAGATAGGGTACTTTTTAGCAGATTAAAGACGGATCCTAATTAACACACGAGTTTTGTAATTTTGCTGTTTTAATTATGGATGGAGGAAGTCACAACCCTCAGATATGAGGAACACGACTTATGGAGGAGTTAGTGAGAACATTGACGTTAATTTTAAAAATCGAGATACTACTTTTCAGCAGGTAAAGACGCAAGATAAAGTTTATACTGTAGATATTACTTTCTTTTACCTTATTCTGATATACATTTGAAGCCTATATAACTATGTATATTAATAAACGTCATAGAATGTGTATCATAACTGGAGTTGTTCGAGCTCCTTGAGCAAAGTCATCTCGTTGTCGATCTTGGCTTTTTGATTCAACTCCAGCGGCTTGCCTGACGCTTTTAGCTGCTTCAACTTTTCTATGTCGCTTAGTTTCTGTGGACAATTACATTTTTAATTAGTGAATATGTTAACATTTTTTGAAAGATAACAGTATTGATAAAGTGTATAACCAATTTATACAGTAGCTGTAGTGTGTATGAATAAGTAGTACAGGGAAATATCCAGGAAATTTTGTTGAAAAATATCCTGTTTATAGCTAAAAATTTCAAGCAAAGTTACAATAAAACACGCACGCACGCAAACAGGTTCGCACGCATTTACGCGCACAAGTACGCACTAACAATTATTACACAGCGTCGTGCCCCAACGGCTAAACCGACCGAGCATTAGTATATAGGTAGCTTAGATCCTAAAATAGCATAGGCTATTCAGCGCATAAAACTACTTTTTAAATAAGAATTGGTCCCATTTGGAACACATAGCCATCATCCGTGTATTTCGAGCGATACAACTTGGGTATCTTCAAGGCTTGAGTGAATAGGTTTTTCTAGGTTTTTTATCGTCGACCGCATCTGCACTTTCCATCAGGTGGGAGGTCAAACGTTGGCCTATTTCATATAAAACAAGTGAAATTAAAAAACTTTTTATAAACAAGCTTTTATCATTATTACCATCTAGCACCAAAGTAGTCAAAACGAATCAAATGAGCCCAAACTCGCTGGGTTGCGTCGTTCAATTACAGAGTTCCTACGGCCACCTTCCAGCTCCATCATCGGATCAGCTAGATGTCCATGCATTAATTTTATACATACATGCTAAATTTCAGCTCAATTGGAAACTCGGAAGTGGATCAAATTAAACTTGCATGATTTGATTACAAACAACAGCTCGGTGAAAGTAAATAAAAGCTTGTAACAAGTGAATTAAATTTAAAATTTAAAAAACCCCCAACGCAATACGTAATTCACCATTTTTTGATGGCGGCCATCTTGGATTTTAAATTTTATATAGTGGGCTGTATTCTACTAGTTAAGCCCTTTCATTTGATACCCATATTGAGGGGGTCGTGGAAGAAAAAAGTAATCCGCCATTTTGTAGCGGCGGCCATCTTGGACCGATTTCCACCAAACATGGCTAAGATCACTCTCGACTAACTCTACTTTCAAACAAAAAAAAACTGAATCAAAATCCGTTCATCCGCTTGGGAGCTACGATGCCACAGACAGACACATACACACACACACAGACAGACAGACACGTCAAACTTATAACACCCCGTCGTTTTTGCGTCGGGGGTTAAAAAGAAAACAAGACAAGCTGGGCACAAGACACATACCTTATTGATATTTTTAATCTTCTTATCCTTCTCCGGGTCCCCGGTGGATATGAAAGGCGGTCGGGAAGAGGTCGGTGGGGCGGGGGACACGTCGCCGGTCGCTTTCTCTTCAGCTTTCCGCGCTTTGCGAGCTTCACGCTTCTCCTTCTGTTTGATGGCCTGTTTTGATGGCGCCGCTGCAACAATAGGGATGTTGACACATGTTACGAATACTTATGTTTTTCACATAAAAGACAGTATTTAAAAACCTATAATCACATTTTAAGGATCTATTTACAAGCCAAAATTGAATAAAAACAATTTTTAATTTCAATAATTTTTACTTATTGTTACGCGAATGCGAACGCCAATCAGAGCGCGTGACGTCACACCACTGGCACGCACCGCACCGCTGACTTACGCTTCCTATGAAATGTTCCTGATTTCGACACATTTAAATTATTTCATAAATAATTAAAACAAAGTCTATTCAAATTTACATTTAAAATATTCATCTAATGAGTAAAAACATCTGTCACATAGCCATTGAAATATTTTATTATAAAATTCATTTTTGTTTAATTGATTATATTCCATAGGAAGTTTATTATAAATTTTTGTCGCCATTTTGTAACAATTTCTGTTGCACATTCCTAACCTGTACCTAGGCTCTATCAACGTTTTCTGAACTACTTTTCTTTTAGTACTTGCTAAGTGGTCTTTTTTAAATCAATTTGGATTGTTTCGTACGAATTTTAACATTTCAAAAATATAGAGACATGGTAAAGGGAGTAGAGCATGTTTTTGTAATGCAATGATAGTACAAGGTTCATAACAGAGCAAGACGCTCTCCTGATAGTATGAGATACTGCTGCCTATAACTAGTACAGTGCTACTCTTCAGACCAGTAATTTCACCAGCTACAGTGCCTTCCTACCGAAGCTTTACTGTACTGTGTTTGGATATCATTGCTCAGGCAGTAAAATAACTGGCACTGTTGGGGTACTCATCTAGTGGACCTCGTGCAAAGGAAGTCTACAAATAGAATACAAAATTACGAACATTTCTAAACTTCGGTGTGGCTCGAGGTGGCTCTTGAGAGACTTAGGGAGGTTTTTGCGTACAAAGTTTCATACTTAAAATCGTTACGTATTCATAAGTTACTCACCATTAGCATTTTCACCAGGCTTATGCGGCTTCTCATGTTCATGCAGAGAGAATGTAGAGGGTTTATTCCTTGCTCCGGGGGGTCGGTATGCGGCAGTTGGCTTAGGAGTGGTATCCTCAATGGCTTTAGGGGCAGCCTTGGATAGCTCGCTCTTGGCGTAGGTGCCGGGTTGCCAGGCGATGGCCAGGAGGTACTCCTTCTCTTGGCACTGACGCTTGTGCATCAGGACGCCGGTGTAGTGCCAGAATTTGTAGCTGGAAGGTGAATTTAGACTACAATTAGTTAACGTTTTTCGGTATGGAAAAATGATATTTTGTTAGCATTACATATTATAAAATTGCTTTCATTATGGAAAGTGTAACAAAGTCGCAATGCTGGCGCAGACCAAGCGCGTGGCTTTATTATATTATGAAGTAGTCAAATAAATCTCTCCCATTCCCAACAGAGTCTCGGGCAAATGGTTGCACTGCAGGAACGTGGAGTCAGACGCAGAACAAGCGCCCAGCTTCTTATACCTCCTATACTATATGTCCTAAATATATGAAATAGACAAATAAATCTCATCCATTCCCAACAGTGAGTCTCGGGCATGTGGTCCCACTGAAGGAACGTAGAGTCAGGCGCAGAACAAACGCCTAGCTGCTTGTAACTCCTATACTATATGTCCTAAATACTATATAAAATAGTCAAACAACTCTCACCCATTCCCAACAGTGAGTCTCGGGTAAGTGGTGGCGGTAACGAACACCTCTCCTCGTGGGTCCCACTGAAGGAACGTGGAGTCAGGCGCAGAACAAGCGCCTAGCTTCTTGTACCCTCTGAGATCCCACACTTCTATGTGACCTGAGGCTATGTTACCGAATCCGCCTAGGAGCATCTGTGTGGGGTGGTTAAGGAATATTTTCCTGCGAGTTTAAGTACCAAATAGGTATACAAAAAATGATATGGATATACAGTTAGCCTTTGAGCACGCCTGATCTTAAGCGACAATGCGGACGTAGATATGGTAGCAGACGAAACCTAGCAGGCGGAATAGATACCTGGCTTCACTATACATCGTGTTCTTCACTGTACACAGTACATTTATTAGGGAACTTCAATAACCTAAGCCATTTGGACCATTGCTGATCTTTTGTAGCAGTCTTCATGAGTTATAATTCTGCTTATACCCGTGGCCTTTAGGAAATTTCAGGTATGTTCTCAACAAGTCACATTGATTGGTTGAGAAAAATATTCACAACGAATAACAGTGACTCGATGCGAATATTTATTCTCATCTAGTAACGCTTTTTATTACTTATAAAACATATATTTATTTTCAAAAACGCCACTTATTTTTTTTGGTACGCCGTGAAAAAATGCTTTACGCATACCCTCCCAACGGGGGTATGGGAGGGTTATGTGGGACTCCCCGTGCAGAGCGACTGCACGGGTATACCCACTAAAACAACCCGGCGGCACTCCCGCATCGTCTTTGTGACATGGAACTGGATATCGGCAAAATATGTCAAAACGTCCATGCAATAAAATTCATTTCCAAAATCTATATAATATGCAGTGTTACTAGATGACAATATATATTCGCATCGAGTCACCACTGTTATTCGATGCGTGACAATGACTATAATTTCTTAGCAATTATATTATTATTGCAAAGGATATGATTCCCCTCAGGCGGGAAGTAGATAGAGTTCCAAGAGCCTGTCCCGAACTCGAACAGCGGGTCACATTTAGCGTTGAACAGCGTCGCCTTGGCCGGTGCGTGACCGTACACAGCCACCCACTCGTTCCAGTTGCCCGGGTTCCAGGCGATCGCGTGGATTGGACCGTCTTTACCTGTCACACAAAAAGTGGAAATGATGACGTCATATAAAGTGTCTATGGGTCATTTTCAAAAAAATTGTACATTCATTTTTATGGTTGTCCCATTACTTGACCTGTAATTATAATTAATATTTGTAAAGTCTAAGTAGAATTAGTACAAAAAATATAATTATCGGTATTTTTTAAAGTATTTTATATATTATTTTCATAAATAACACAGTTACCAACAAAGATATTAAAATATATTAGTAGCAAAGCATTAAAAATTACAATGTCCCACACTACAAGTTACGCAATAAAAGTTTTAAATTTCAAATTTTATCAAATATAAGTTATACATATGTTTATATTTTCGGAAAATACAGATATTATTGCTTTAGTTTAAAATAACGCTATATTTTTAAGTTCATTATTATTATATTTAATGAATAAATTTAATCGAGGACGTAATTCATGAAATGT
Organism: Hemithea aestivaria; assembly: GCA_947507615.1. Classification (NCBI taxonomy): domain Eukaryota; kingdom Metazoa; phylum Arthropoda; class Insecta; order Lepidoptera; family Geometridae; genus Hemithea; species Hemithea aestivaria. The sequence continues at coordinate 12,593,308 of OX382326.1, forward strand.
GGAAAATTCCATTCCGAAACCACCTTTTTAGGCTATATATTTATAAGTTTACCAAATTTAATGCTTATATATCAAGAACAACACTAAGTCTATCACTCAAACAGCGGCAATATTAGATTCGTTCATTTGGAGGGCGATCGCAACAGCAAAACAGTGAAAGTGACCAATGGTCCATTTTTGATTTTCCGAAACCGAAACCAAAAAGAAAGCTAAGGAAAATAGTCAAATTTCTACAAAATGTATTGATGAATTCTATAAATATCATGGAATCGTGTATAATATTCAATTTTTAATTTATACAACATTAATATATTTTTAACGAATTAATGTTGTTGCGATCTCGGTACCCGTTACTTCTTTTCCGAAACCAAAACACAGGTAACGTAGAAGTGGAAGTAAAAAAATTCGGAATGGAATCATAAAGCTTAATGCATACTGTACATTTTGGCAAAAGTGAGTGACATAAAGATGGCACCACTCGAATGTTCTTTAATAACAAATGAGTTTTTTGACAAAATTAAATTTTGATAATTTTATACTTTCTTTCAGATTCCTCATGAACGCGTAGAGGTATTAAATTGAAATTCATATCAAATACACAAGTCTATAATAGCCTTGAACTTTAATAAAATCTAATTTCTATGTCCACGCAATCAAAAGAAACAGCAATATTTAGCCGCACATTTTCATGCTCGCAACTACTTGCAAGGGAATCAAAACCTACAGGGTACACTCCGTTGAGCTTAGAATTTTGAAATTTGGTATACCTACGGGCTGATACGGAACCCTCGGTGCTCGAATCCGACTCGTACTTGAATGGTTTTTATTATTTAATTCGGGACTGCCATTCCGACCAAGTGAACCAATCAACTAGTTGGTCAGAATGGACTCGATTAATCAATTTTTTTCCAATCGGACCAACCAGTTGATCGGATATTTTATTTATAACACTGGATCAACTGTGTTCTTTCTCAAATAAATAACTATTTAGTTGGTCCATAAGATACCTACATATATTTTTAAACACATAATCGGGACTGCCATTCCGACCAATTGAACCGATCAACTAGTTGGTCAGAATGGTCTCGATTAATAGATTTGTTCTTATCGGACCAACCAGTTGATCGGATATTTTATTTATAACAAAAATGTTCTGTTTGGATCAACTGAAATTCTTAATCAAAACGGATCAACTGTATTCTTTCTCAACTAACCAACTATTTAGTTGGTCTATGAGATATATTTTTAAACACATAATAATATGTCAAACTTGAAATACCAATATTGCGGAAAGTACTCGTCCTAGGCTAAGCATTTCAGATGACAGCTGTTAATATCTCGGAAAGTACTCGTCCTAGAGTGATACTGTCATGGAAGAAATGAAGTCTTGAGGATATCTTCAAATCAGATGACAGCTGTCAAACTTAAAATGTCAATATCTCGGAATGTTCTCGTCCTAGAGTGACGCTGTGATGAAAGAAATGAAAGGTCTTGAGGATATCTTCATTTCAAATTCCAGCTGTCATCGGGACCGAGATCAGCCTAGGACCAGCGCTTTCCGAAATTAACAGCTGTCATCTGAAATGAAGATCTCAAGACCTTTCGATTCTTCCATGACAGCGTCACTCTAGGACAAGAACATTCCGAGATATTGACATCTTAAGTTTGACAGCTGTCATCTGATTTGAAGATTTCCTTAAGACCTTTCATTTCTTCCATGACAGCGTCACTCCAGGACGATTACTTTTCGAGATATTGACATTTTAAGTTTGACAGCTGTCATCTGAAAAGAAGATCTCTTCAAGACCTTTCATTTCTTCCATGACAGTGTCACTCTAGGACGAGTACTTTCCGAGATATTGACATTTTAAGTTTGACAGATGTCATCTGAAAAGAAGATCTCTTCAAGACCTTTCATTTCTTCCATGACAGTGTCACTCTAGGACGAGTACTTTTCGAGATATTGACATTTTAAGGTTGACAGCTGTCATCTGTCATGTATGTACGCTTTGGTTTTATTTAACATTCTGTGAATTTAGGACAATAATTCACGTTGAAGAGGTTTAAAAACATTATTCGGACCAATGAAAAAATTGTTCGGTTGGGAAAGAAAAATAGTTGGTCAGTTTTGAGTTGTGTAGATAAGAATAAATTTTATTTTTTAAAGTATTCCAATCCAATCAACTAAAAAGTTGATTCGTTAGGAAAGAAAATAGTTGATCAATTTCAGTTGGTCGGTTTAGTTGGTCGGAATGGAAGTCCCGATTTAATTGTGACTAAAAACTAGCAAAGTGTGTGCATTTTTATAAAAATTGCTACATTGTGGTTAGATTAAAATTGTTTATTTAGTTTCAGTCATTTTAAATGGTTTTTAACACAGTTGCCTAGAAAAAAATCAATTGAAATTAAGCATAGTTTAAAAATGTTGTATTACGGACATAAACCGAAACAGCCATTAAAATAAAAACCCTTCTATTAGGTCGGCAATATCTCAAATTTTCTATGCTTTGCATGTAAGAAAAATATACCTTCAGGTCTGTTTATTTAGCAAAATGTATGGCGAATTTTTAAATTGTTTTTGTGTTATACGTGCAATGAAAGCAATAATAATTATGATTTCATACGTCGAAAATGTTTTGGTGAAGATATTATTGATTGTAATAATTAAATTCATTGCTTGATGATTTTTACTGTCAGTATGTCTTAGGCTTAAGAAATCTTTTCCATTACCAATGCACTCCGTTCCGTGACTGTCCCATTTATAATTTTGTCTAAGTTTTAATTATTAACAAAGTTCTATGTGATATTTATGGTGCGTTTATTTTAATAGTTTAATATTTATGGCCTCTCAATAGTAATTTAGTTATATAGCTCTTAAGTGCTGCAATAATAAGTAGGTGATAATTGGGCATTCTGGCACAGTTTTTACATGCATCGTTTTTACTGCACTCCGTTCGCTTTGCTCTCTCCGTTCCGTTCAACGATGCATGTAAAACTGTGCCAGAATGCCCAATTGGTTTTCGGGAGCGTCAATAAAGTAAAATCTTTAAACGTTGCTATACACGGTTCGCTGGGATCACTGCGTTTCGTTCAACAATGCATGTAAAAACTGTGCTAGAATGCCCAATTGGTTTTCAAGTCGTCAGTGTTTTACTTTTCTGAAATGACTGACATGATGACTTAAAAGTCGAGAGATATGAGTTGATTTGTGCCTGTATATATATAGTGATCGAATATTGTATTATTATTCATTTCTCCATCAGCTCTCATTTAAACAACTACATGATATTTGTAAAACAACCTCAGAATTTGCAGTTTGATGAAGTGGGTGCAACATTGAGCCATGAAGTTGAAAGGCATGGAAAACTTTTACCAAACACAATCCGGTGTATTATTTGCGGTCCGTCTAACTGTGGAAAAACCAACCTTTTAGTGGGTCTTCTCTTACATGAAAATGGATTACAATTTTTGAATGTATATATTTATTCCAAAACACTATACCAACCAAAATACGTATATCTTGAACATGTTTTAAAAATGGTACCTGGAGTGCATTTTTCAAAATTCCACGAACATGATAGTGTTTTGAACCCAAAGGAAGCCAAACCGAATTCTGTAATAATTTTTGATGATGTTGCCTGTGAAAAACAAGATCATGTACGTGATTATTTTTCAATGGGAAGACATAAAAATATAGACTGTTTTTACCTGAATCAAACTTATAGCAAAATTCCAAAACAACTTATTAGGGACAATGCTAATCTTATTATTTTATTCAAGCAAGATGATATTAATCTCAAACATGTGTATGATGAACACGTCAACACAGATATGACGTGGAAACAGTTTCGTGAAATGTGTGCCAAAATTTGGAGTGTTTCCTATGATTTTTTAGTTATAAACAAAGATTGTAATAAAAATCAAGGATGCTATAGGAGGAAGTTTGACACATTTGTACAATTTGATTAGGTAACAATATTTTTATATTTATCGTCGTGTATCTAATATTATTTTCATTTTCTATCCTGACTTCATACAGTTAAGTTATATTACTAAAATGAATTCGGAAAAATCCATAAAAGCACAAATTGTAAAATCAGCTGACGCTGTTAAAAAGAAAGTTAAGTTGATGCGAGGATTACAATTAGATACAGATAACGCTATTGAAGCTGTACTTAAACCATTGACAAATCCACTCGAAAAAATGGTGCAAATGAATAAACCGGTTAACAATGAATTCAGAAAAAATTCTCCGAATTGGAGCACCAAGAAATTAGAATTTAACGATTTGGCAACACTTAAATCATATAATGAAGATAGTGGCGATAGTTTTGCTAAACGTAGGAGATCTGACGCAACTGTAATTAACAAGTCTTATTCAGAGGAAGAAAATAGTTCAGATAATACAATAAGTGATGAAGATAATAATAATAATGAGCAAAATACAAGTGGATCATCGTTTAGATCGGCAGAAAATCCTGATGACTATAACTGGTCTTTAAGTTCTGAAGTATTCTGCGATTCTCCATTCGGTATTAGATCAGATCGTGGCAAGCTTAAAATGGGATCGTCTCGGGTAACTCTAATGGGAGATAATATATTAATAGGAAACAAAGAATATAAAAAAACACCTGGGCTAAATGAATTACTGTTTAAAAAAATTCCTAATATGGATTTATTGACTGAAAACGATTTACTTGAATACAAAAAAATTTTATTAGATACCAATGCACATAGACGTGACTATAATCCAAGGAAGCCTATAAAAAGCAATAAAGGGCTCAAATATTTAAAAGTCATAAAACCACTTTTTAAGTTAGCTAAGAATTGTTCAAGTACTGAAAGTCTTCCACACACTGGTTTAGGATTGCCTTCGATGAAAAAATTTAAACCACATACCGATTATGTTTATTGGGACGATCCAAATGAACTGGTAGAAAGATTAAAACTACTTTTAGCTTCTCGTGATGCTGGTAATACCAGTCTTGATAATGAAATAATATCAATTATTGAAGAATTACGAGAATGTGGTATCATACGCTAGAAATTGCATGAAGAAGAAATTATCATCATCGAAAATTTTTATTCATTTATAAAGAAAAACACATTTCATAAATTCAGTCATCACAAAGAATTTGGTAAGAGCAGATTAAAAAAAAAATGGACAAATTTGGGCATTATGTGCATAAAAGGATGCGACGAGGATCAGGAGATTCAAATTTAAATGAGAAATTGATGAAAAATAATAGTGGTGATTATGACTTGAGATCATCAAGACTTAAAGGATTACAATTACCAGTGTCTCCTGATGAAGCTGCTAACAAGCAATATATCGACCAGAAACTTACAGCTTTTTATGATAAACTTGAAATAGATGCAGAAATTAAAAATATAAAGGCTCAAATTCAAATGATAGTAAATCAGTTTCAACTAAAACATGCTGGAGATATAACCAATCATCAAACTAAAGAAATTTATAAAGATGAGCAAAAAAGAAATAGTTGATGAGATTCACAAACAAGTGCGAAGAAACTTTGTCAGGCGTTCTGTTATTTTGAAATCAATAGATGATCTTTGGCAAGCAGATTTAATTGATATGCAAAGTTTTGGTAGAAATAATAAAAACTTTAAATATATATTGACAGTAATTGATTGTTTTTCCAAATATTCTTGGACTGTTCCTTTAAAATCAAAATGTAAAACTGAAGTAACAAAAGCATTTGAAAATATACTTAGAGATGGAAGAATGCCGAGAAATCTGCAAACCGACCAAGGAAAAGAATTTTATAATGATGAATTCAAAAGCTTGATGCAAAAATATAATATCAACCACTATTCTACATACTCAGTTAAAAAGGCTTCCATTGTTGAGAGATTAATTAGAACTTTAAAGAATAGGTTATACAAAACATTTAATTTAGTTGGTAATTATAAATGGATAGGACAGCCTTTAGAACAAATTACTGGTGATTATAATAACACTACACATAGTACAATAAAATGTAAACCAATTGCTGTTAATGCTGCCAATGAATTTTACATTAGAAATAATATTTTCCGATTAAAGAAGCAAGTAAATAACAAAAAACCTAAATTTCAACAAGGAGATTTTGTTCGCATAAGTAAGTATAAGGGATTTTTTCAAAAAGGATATACTCCTAATTGGTCAACAGAAATATTTAAAATTAAAGATATTAATGATAAATGCACCCCAATCACTTATTATATAGAAGATCAACATAAACAACCTATATTAGGAGCATTCTATGAGCAAGAACTTCTTAAAACAAAATACCCTGACGTCTATTTAATTGAAAAGGTAATAAGAAAGAAAGGTAATAAACTATTTGTAAAGTGGTTGGGTTTGAACGAAAATGAAAATTCATGGATTCACAAAAATAAAATCATAGTATAAAATTGCATAAAATTGGAATTAATATTCATTACCATACAACCAATGGAGGGAAGAGGACTTGTTAATACTTTGATAAATAATTTACCGTGTGAACTTCATTTACCTGGATATAATTACTGCGGACCCGGCACCAAACTTAAAGAAAGGCTCTTGAGAGGGGATAAAGGAGTTAATGGGCTAGATGAAGCTTGCAAACAACACGACATAGCTTATGCAAATAACACTAATTTAGACGTCAGACATAAGGCAGATTTACAGTTAATGAATATGGCGAAACAAAGAATGAAATCAAAAAATTCTAGTACGGGCGAAAAAGCAGCCTCATGGTTAGTGAACAAAGTAATGAAAACTAAACTTAAAGTAGGTGCTGGAACCAAAAAGTTTAGCTCAGTCATTAGTCAAATAAAGAAACATTTAAAGAAACTCAAACCGAAGAGCAACAACTCCGCAATAAAGATTGCATATTCAGTGGCAAAAAAGTTATTTTCTAACAAAAATTTCAATTTACCTCGAATAATACCAATTCCTAAAACTGGAGGAATCTTGCCTTTGATTCCAATATTTGCGGGATTATCAGCATTGGGTGCACTGTCAGGGGGTGCTGCAGGTATAGCGAAAGCGGTCAATGACTATAAAGCTTCTAAGAAAAGTCTAGAAGAAGCTGAACGCCATAACAGGACAATGGAGGCCATTGCTTTAGGAAAAGGCATGTATATTAAACCATACAAAAAAGGAAGTGGTTTGTATCTAAGAAATTCAAAAAACTGAGTAAAAGGCTACCCAGAAGAGCATTAACTGATATTGATATATTAGAACATGCAGGTGACATTCCATATTTCAGAGGAGTTTATATGAGAGACAATTTACCTAAATTTCCAAAACATATCGAATGTGCTGTAGTCAATTTAGACGACAAAAATAGTGAAGGCACTCACTGGGTAGCGTATGTAAAAAATAAACAATATTGTGAATATTTTGACAGTTTCGGCGATCTTAAACCACCTTTAGAGCTCATCAAATACTTAAAATGTAAAGATATTTTATATAATTATATCCAATATCAAGGATTTGATACTGTTAATTGCGGTCATTTATGTTTAAAATTTTTAAAAAAATATTGGAGAAGCCGTGATATAAAATAAATGTTTTTAATCGCATACTGTTAGTAGCAAAATGTCTTTCACACTTTCAATAACAAGTTTTTCTTCAATTTCCACTACAAATTATTCACCTGCCTTGCCATTGGAAGGAGATTATGAATGTGGATTATTGTATTTTTCTACATTTAATTCAATACCGAATATAGATGATCGAAATAACAAATTTTATTATGGTGACCAATTAATTGAAATACCAGAAGGTTCATATGAACTCCACGACATTAGTGATTATTTAAAAGAACATATTGAAGATTGTTCGTTTAAATTGATATGTAACAACAATACTTTAAAAACATCTATATTTTGTACTAAAGACATTCATTTCGAAAAAGATTGTACTCTGGGGAAAGTTCTTGGCTTTGGGGCGGAGTTACTTAAAGCAAATATATTACACGAATCTCAATTTCCAGTCAGCATTCTATCAACAACTGTGCTAAGGATTGAATGTGATATTGTGAGTGGTTCTTATGTAAACGGTAAACCTAGTCACATAATCCACGAATTCGCACCAAACGTGCCTCCAGGATACAGAATCATAGAAATACCTAATAACGTCATATACTTTCCAGTTAATCAAAGCAGTGTCACTTCTATTACTATAAGAATTGTGGACGCTGAAAACAATTTGGTTAACTTACGAGGTGAAGATATACAGTTATACTTACATATAAAGAAAAAATGATTAATTTTAATAATAAAAACTCGACCACACCTGTGAAAAACATCACTCCAAAACTTACCATCGCCAAGCGAACACCTAAGATAAGGTTAACCAAAGAAAACAGACAATTTCTTAAATTGATTGGACTACTAAAATGAGTATTCTAAGTATAGCAGATCCTGTTGTCCACGACAACACAATAGAGAGTGTTGAATATCACTCATATAAGCCATACGTAACCAGCTTTAATGTCAATGATGAAATACGCATTCCTATCAACCAACAAGATTTATACATATTACCGTCAGCAAGTACACTATACTTAGAAGGTTATGTTAATGTACACAAAAGCGACAAAACAAAAGTTAGTCAAGTTAACTTCACTAATAATCCTGCCCTTTTTTTCTTCCAAGACATTCGATATGAATTAAATGGAGTAGAAATTGATAAAATTAAAAATGCTGGGATAACAACAACTATGAAGTCTCTTTTGTGCATGAACGAAAATGAGTCAAAATCATCAAAATTCTGGGGTTGGGATATTAATGGTACGAAAAGTACCTATTCTGGAAATTTTTCGGTATCTATTCCACTAAGTAGAATTTTAGGATTCGCAGAAGACTATCAAAAAATAATTATAAATTGTAAACATGAATTAATTTTACTGCGTAGTAACACAAATTTAAACTCATTGAAGGTAGGCACAGGAGAACTTGTTAGTGATACCATTGATATTAAAAAAATAGTTTGGCGCGTACCACATATCAAAGTGTCCGATCGGGAAAGAATAAACTTACTTAAGCATTTAGAGAGAGATCGAGCAATTAATATGGTGTTTAGAAACGGGGATCTTTATGAATACCCAGCACTTCCAAAATCATCGAAACATACTTGGTCAATTAAAACATCATCGCAAATAGAAAAACCTCGCTTTGTAATTATCGGATTACAAACAGATCGCAAAAGGCAACCGCACAAAGACATGTCGCAATTTGATCACTGTTATTTACGCAATGTAAAAGTATTCTTGAATTCATGTTACTTTCCATATGAAAATTTAAATACTGATTTTCGAAGAGAGGAATATTCTTTAATATATGAACAATACGCAAAGTTCCAGCATTCATTTTATAATCGTCGACCAGAAGCGTTGTTAGGTTTTGAGGATTTTAAAGATAAGGCTCCATTATTTGTGATTGATTGTTCGCGTCAAAACGAATTACTGAAAAGTGGCCCAATTGATGTGCGTGTAGACCTTGAAGCGGATTCAGAATTTCCTGAAAATACAACAGCGTATTGTCTTATTCTTAATGATTGTATTGTAGAATACAAACCATTGAGTAATATTGTGAAAAAGTTATCATGAATTCAGATACAATAATTGTTGATCTCCAGGGATTTAAAGATTCGTGTAATCAATTTATTGTTAAAGAACTGGCTATTGCATATAAAAATCATACTCAAACATTTTTGGTTAAACCTCCTTATTCGTATCACTACTTGACAAATAACGAAAGACAACATGTGAGATGGATTGAAATTAACCGAGGCATTCGTTGGAGTAATGGTCACATTGATTATAAAGAATTTAAACGCATTATCATGCCATATTTAAAAGAGAAAAAAATTTTCACCAAGGGCTTAGAGAAAATAAAATGGATCCATAATCTGTGTAATGACTGTGAAGTGGTGGATATAGGAGAAAAAGGGTGTCCTAATTTGTCAAAACTTTTTTCCGAATATCAACAATATTGTATTACTTGTGCAAATCATACTAAGTATTGTGCTTTAAAAAATGTAATGTGTATTAAACAATGGTATGACGATAATAATATAGATAGTTTTGAATTGTTTTCTAATTAATTATAATTTACTTATAAATTTAATTTAAGCTTTTAATTGTAATAACACAATTATTTATGTATAAAGTGATTATTATTGTAAGAAATATATTTTTATGATTTTAATAAATAATTATTTTTAAAATACCTGAATTTTATTTCAAAATGATGATTCATTATTGATGTCATAATTAGATTGTATATGTGTATAATTATTATTATTGTTCTCTTTATTTATATAAAATCTTAAATTAAATTTTATTAATTAATTATGATCTAATAATGAAACATTATTTTTAATAAATATCTAACCTATAGGGAAATAAAAGACAAAAATAATTACACACAATAAAATTTATTTAAAATATCTTATATCTAACTTTTTACATAATATTTTTTACTGTACCTAATCATTTAAATTATCGCTTAATTTTGTCGATATTTTGCCTACTATATTTTCTGCCAGGTCCATTATTTCATCACATGTTCCCACTGCAGAATATTGCACTCTAATCGTTTCGCAAGTGGTGTCTATCCGCTCGTTGTATTCATATATCTGAAGTTTTAAGACACGTCGTCCTCTTTGTGGCATTTTCGTTATTACATAAGATAATGCTTCTTTCTTCTTGCGCTTTTTTAATTTAGATTCCTGTTTCTTGGCGGCGGCCTCGGCTGCAGCTTCGGCGGCCAGCTGTTTCTTCATTTTTTCATTGTGCTCGTCCCAGTCGGCTAATGGATCTTGCCCGCATGGCAGAACCCAATAATCTTGCACCTGTGTCTCGTTCTGTAACAAACATAGAATTAATATTATATAATTTTCAGTTACGAAAATTTTGGATTCAATTTTAACCTAAAAGAATAACTTAATACTTACAGTTAAATCCATTTTTATAAAAGAAGAACAAGTGTCGCTAACAAGTGACTCTAATGAAGTGAATAATAAAATCCGCGCAATGCAGCGCAGGTGTTTATGTAATATCGTATTACGTAATTTGAACTCGGTTAATTTACTATCATCAAAGCATTTGCTTGAACTAAATCAGAACCTTCGACATGTTGTGACATGTTTCATAATATCAACAGTAAAATAATGTTACCTACAACACGTGTTGACAACATGTTATAACATGTTTCATAGGAGTGCTTTATAACTATACTAAGAGATCTGTTTAAATAAAAGACAAAAAAATTTTATACAACAATATTTATTCTAATTATAAATGTTAGTTTAACAATTAATTTATCTTACACAATATGTTAGCTTACAATTAATACAGGATTTTTTGCTTATTTTATTCTGTTAACACAAAAACACAAATTAAAATAACAACAAGAATACATTGAGAATATTGATTTTTTAAATTTTATTGTAGACAATATTATACTACGACATAAACCTATTATATTACATCATTATATTCTCACGTACAAACTATAATGAAATACACAAAACGAGTAATGAGTTAAAAGAAAGCATCCCTGTGCCCATAAGATAAAGTAGTAATTTTGTCTCTCAAAATAATACGTTTGTCGTCTCTAGCCGAGAGCGCACTTTTGTTTTGAGCTTGTGTAAAAATGATATGTTTTAATGATTTAAATATAATGTTTTTTCTTCTTATTAATTTATCGTCTAGGAGTACCTTATAGTAGTCCTTAAAATTTACATTTTTTATAGCAGACTTTTGGACACCTTTTGCTTTTTTAAATTCATCTTGTGTTGTTTTAATACAATATAATTTAGACCTTAAACCAACATATTCAGATATGACTTTACCTCCGAATTCATCTTTGAATAAACCCGGTATTTTTTTGTTTATGATTGGTATATTATAGATATTATTTTGAGGATAATTACTCGTGTCGAAATAAGTCAAAAAAGATAGTTTTAAATCTTCATAAAAATCTTTGGTTTCTATGGAATAAAGAAAACTATCTGTATCAGTATAACACAATTTTATGTTTTCTCCATAATAAGGTTTCATAACAGAATAGTGAAAATCGTACATATGAGATTTAGAAATTTCTAAAACCGCGAATCCAATATATATATGGGTTTGTCCAAAGAGATAGTTTCTGGATTCATTTGTACAGCTACAAAGTTTTCAGTAAAAATAGTTGCATTACGAAAGTTGGGCTTGGCTATTAATTGTTCTGCTGTTATAGTTTTATTTGTCTTATTTCTATCATCAGTCCATTGGTTAACTAATTTAACATCGACATATTTTTCAGTGTTTTCCATGGTTTTACCGAAAATACTATTGTTTAAAAGTTTAAAAAAATCTTGTTCGAATGTAGATTTTGCCCTTTTACGCAATTCAGTGTTCATATCTATATACTGTTTTAAGTAAGGACTTTGTTTAAATTCTATGACTCTGTGGATTTTTTTTAGCTTAAGACCGTGGTTCAAGCACACTTTAAGATGCTCATAATGAATAACATACTCGAATTTATCATGTAAATTTGGAATTAACTTTGAATCTTTCGAACCAGGTGGCATATACTTTTGCGCACAGAATGGGATATCGTTGTGTAGATTATGCAAAACTTCAGGATACTCTAAATCAACTTCTAGGATATAGCCATATTGTGCATCGAGGGGTATACTGACAAAATCGATTGTATTAATTTCTGATTCACTTAATAATTTGAAGTTTGAATGCGGCAAATAAGAGCACATAGCATAACCATAGAGATTGTTACAGTCAATGTAAACTATGAAGTTGTCTTTGTCTAACGGGTTATAGCCTTCTAAATATTTATTATTAGCCTTAGAATGTCTGTTAGAACACAAACAAATGCCACCGCGAATACCTTTTTGAATCATTCTAATTATCTCTAAATCAGTAATAAGCTCTAATTTTACTGCTGTTTTTAACAACATTGCATCAAAACTCAAACTCGGTGCAGTTATGTAAAAAGCAGGATCTAATTTATAAGTTCGTTTACAAGTAGTTCGAAAACTTTCAAATACATCTGCAAGTAATAATACGTCTGATTTAAGATATAAGTCAGTGTATTCGCCTAAATTGTTTATTTTAAAGGATTTCCAAATTTTCTTAGCATGTGCATAGTCTGAATCAGAAATCGTACTGTTGGTTAATGTACTAAAAAATGACTCTATTGGAGGAAGTTCTTTTTCTTCATATACATTCCAAGCTGACATATATTCGTATGGGTATACCCCTTTACGAAGCATTAATCTAAAATTATTTTCAGTGCTAAAAAAACGCGGTAGGTGTACAAAATCATCTTTGTTTAGATTTGCAACTAACTTTTCAAGACTTGTCCCCAAAAATTTGAAAGAATCAACAAAACGAACTGACATAATATCCTGATCATTCATTTCAAAAAATTTTGTGAATGATAAGTAATTCTCTTTAGTTTTTGCAATGACTTTTATTCTACCAGGTAGATTTCCTAATTCTCGAATGAACAGATGACTGTCATAACCAGCTAAATTGTGAAAAAATACTGGTACAAATTTTGGTAGTCTAAACTTAATGTTGCAATAAGAGTGAGCTGCCCCGCGATAACGTCCTGTAAGATGACAGTGATCTCTGACCTTATCATCAAATAACAATGTATTGCAAAGAAAACAATGTGACGATTGATCAAAGTTAGTTTGATCTCTATTAGTAAAATTCATTGTTACCGGGGATTGATAAATATTGTGAATGTTAGTTATGTCACGCGTTATGTATTCTATAAATTTTTCAACACAATCAGCACCGCGATAGGATATATATTTATTAAGCGAACTATCATATGCACAAACAACATAGTAAGCAAACGCCGCTGGCACGTGTTGGTGTAAAGATGTAGTACCGCTAGTAATAGAGCTCTTGTTTACAGACTTTAATATGGATTCAAAATCGGCATATATCACAAAAGGCATATCTTGCATTCTTTCGTAATGTTTGAACTGAACTACAGTTCCTTCATTTGGAAGAATAGTCGACACACCACTGCAAACATGAGAGTTCAGCTTATCTTCCTTATCAAAAAATATCATGCATTCTTCGCAAAAAAATAATTTTGCATGATGTTTAGTTATCTGACTACGAATTAACTTTGCTAAATTTTTTATAAGACAATAATGAGAACGCAAGCCGTTTTCAAGTAATAATAAATTAACATGATGTTTTTTACGACGTTTTGTTTTATAAAGAGGTCCAACAACTACAGATTTCTTTTTGAGTCCATAAATATTTACACTTATATCGGGGTTATTCTTTTCAAAGATTTGAATGTCAGAGAAACCAACAGGAAAAGTCATATTTTCAGTGTTGAGAATAGGATCGAAATGTGGATAAGCAGAAATTCGCTGACAATTATTCTTTGCAGGGAATAACGATGCCATTATACACCACAAGAAACAAAAAGAATCTCTGTTCTGAACATTGATACAAGCATGTTTAGACTTGATACTTTTAGGCAATTCAATGTAGCTTGAGGCACGCAAGGGATTAAATTTGTTTAAGTTTACCTCTAAATACAAGTTACGAACAAATGCCCAGCCACTATCTCTGTCTTCGAATTCGTCAACTTTTTTACTGATTGTTTGAATGATATCAGAAAAAAAATCATCAAATATAAAATGTTGATGCAGGACTACGTTTTCTGTTGCAAAAGATTTTATTGAACTTGAGTTATCTTTATGCAAGATAAATTCAGAAAATAACTCGAAATTAACCTTGAGACTAGAGTAGGTTTGCATTCGTGCCTGAAGCAAAGTCCTTACTCTGCGTCGCAAGAGAGTCAAGTACTCGAAAGGAGCGCGTGCGCGCTCCTTATCTGCCTGCTCGTCTGGCTCAGCGCTAGACGAGTTGCTATGCGATACGCGGTATGACGATATGCGGCCGCGAAAAGCGCTACTAATTTTTTCAATACCATTACTCTCATTTACTGAACTATTGTTTTTATGTGTTATACTCTTTAAATGACCAGCAAAAGCTTTACTTTTGACTTGTATGTCGCAAACAGTACAAAAAATTGTTTTAGGCATTGTTCTAACTATTGAATAAGGTTAACTTGCTTATAATGAAATGATCAATCAAACACAATAATTAATCAACCTATCACGCGTTGTACCTACATAACATAATTTTAAAAATACTGTGTATGAGATTTGGCTACTTTGACCCTCAATAGTAACTTAAGCTCGATTTAGCAACCGTATAACAGTAAGATACTTTATAAAAACAATGATATACCTAATAATTATAAAATCAATTAGGAACTTATGTCTAAAGCATATAACAGTAAGGACACTTTCCTATAGTTTTAATTTCTGAATTATGAAGAATAAAATTAGAAAAGTAATTTATAAGAGATAATTATTTAAGATAAAAAATAATAAAAAATTTTGAAAAAAACTATTTCTTTTTTTCTGCAAAAAAAGTGCCCTCAGTTGTGAAGGATCCCTTGCATTGTTTCAAAAATTTTTTTATAGTATTAAACTCCGGACAGTCCGTTCCGCCCTGAAACTTTAACGATACAAGCGCCTGCTGCCAACGATCAACAGGCGGAACGGACTGTATGTCCTTACTGTTATATACTTTAACTTCTATGTAAACATCACCCGATAAGGTGGCCGTTCGCCGAATGACGCCGTCAGCGACTCGGCGCGTTAGCGACGATTGTAAGGGTGGAGTAGCTCGTTTTCTTAGTGTGGCACCATCAGCGTCGCTGTCGGAGTCCAGCCCCAGGTCAGACACAGTCCTGCTTGCTGACACCGTCGGTTCCTTCTTCAAAGCCGCCTTCGTTGGCACCTTGCGCTTTGCAACTTTCTTGTTCCTGAAAAGAGAATAAAATATTAGCATAAATAAAATTTAGGTATTTAAATCTTTGTATATTACATTTTATAATCTTACTATCTTACTAATATTATAAACGTGAACGTTTGTAAAAATAGATATATGGATGTATAATAATAATAATAATAATTGGGGTTTATACTCCAACAGAACAGGTTTATCCTACTTACACTGTCAGAGTCAAATCACAATTTATATATATAATTTATGTATCTTTCACGTCTAAACGGGTGAACCGATTGAGCTGAAATTTGGTATAGCTTAGACACTGGAATAACACATAAGCTACAGTACAGCAGATAAAACCGCGGGGCCCAACTAGTTATTCATATATTGCCCTACAACGCCTTTTGTAAAAGGAAAATATCAAGATTAATGTATCTTTTATTTTGTGCATAATAAGGTTGAATATTAAACCATACAAATTCTAATACACCATTTTAAACTTGTGCGCTGCGCTTTTACCCCAAACTAAATTGTTTGCAAGTTAGTAGACATAGAGAACAGTATGCAAAATGACTATGGTAAATAAACAATTTTCCTTGTAAAGATAATACATAGTTAGAGCACTAATAAAACAGCTAGTTAAATAAAGTAGTACATACGTTTTTCCAGAAGATGTGGTGGCTTCGTCGTTGTCCGTATAGATTGACTCGGTCGGAGGGTCCTTCTTGCAGCGAGCCTTGTATGTGTCGGAATATTCGGATTCAGACCTGCGAGACAATACGAGTAATAATTAATACACAGGTTATAAAAAAATATAAAGTGTAATCTGTATAATATATAAAGAGAGAGACTGATCTATCAACATCACCCCAAACCGATAGTGTTAAAATTTGGAATACACATAAGACGTATCAGAACCAAGAAAGGATTACACATGCTTATATGCATAACAGAAAAACCGTGAGCATAAACTAGTATCGAATAAAATTATAATATAAACTCACGAACATGATTGCAACGCAGCGAATCTTCGTTGTGGCGGATCAGCTGTGACGGCTAGGTACGGAAGGTCACGGTCAAGCCGCGAGCCAGCGGTTGATGATAACAGCGACAGCTGACGGCGAGCGCTATCACGTAGAGCCGGCACAGGAACTTGCAGATGGAAACTTCTTGAGCCTTGATCTTCTGATGCTTCTTGAACTTCTGATGCTTCTTGATCTTCTGGTACCTCTTGATCGGAGCCGCGAACTTAATTAATTTTGTTCAACGGATAAACCGATTAAATACACCATTATCAGGTGTTGTAAGCATTTATAAATTAACAAAAATGTTTTATTTTCTTAGTACTTTCATAAAACAATAATTATGAATATGGGAAAATTGTTCTTTACCACTGTTTTTATTGAAACGTAAGCAAATTAATAAATTGCAGCGTTTGGTTATGGCATTTCCTTGAAAATATGTAAAATAACATTATTTTCTTTCGGCATTACTTTGATATTTTAAACATAGCGCTCAAAGAAAGCCGCAAATGTGAGCGTTTCCATTGCAATAAAACTATGTTCACGCGCGACTATGTTCAGTGGTTTACAATGTTAGGATCAGTTAATTATTGTTCAATACAAATATAGGTAATTCACGTTTCGTGTACCTAAGACATTGAAATAGATGAGGTGGGTAGTATCAATTCATACAGTTGATAAAAAAATATTTTTACATATTATTATCAACAATCCTTCAAGGTGTGCAACATAACCTAACCACTGTTCCTATATATCTTATAGGATACAGCCAGAACCAAATTTACATGTTTTACGTAAACACGATGACTTAGCGTCTTAATGAGAAATTTATTGTGCGAGGATTCAAACCTAAGATCCGGCAGGAAGTTCTACTACTGAGCCACAGGCGCTATGACAATGAAAACAGGTGCCGTAATAAACATGTTGTACAAGCGATTAAAATATTTCCATGTTATTGTTTGTTAGCTCCAACGATCAAGTTACATCGGAGCGTGTGATTGTGAACAATATTTTTTTATCTAACTCAACAAAATTAAACTAGTGCAGCTACCTGTTTTTGGATTTAACATATCGATAAACAGGTGTGTGCATTGTTTTATGTCTTAACCTTAGCAGGATTAATTGATTATGAATGCTATTAATCCAGATGTAATAAAATGGCATTTTATTATGTTTATTTTATAAAATTATATATATATTCATAATGTTTTTGTTCAATAATACAAAGTTGTATATTTAATTTTAAAGGATCTACCATCTTTAATTATCACGGTAATCAAATAGTACATTTATTATTTTACTAGATACTTACTTTAAACACTTTGCAGGGTGCAACGTTACTTTTATCGATAAATAGTTCTAAGTACTGTAACAAAATTTATCGATAATCTCTTTCGGTCAACTCTATGTCCAACCATTGGCCATTACAGTTCTTAGTCTAATTGTGTTAATAAGTCGTGTTTTGTGAAAGTTATATTAGTCTTACTAACAAAAATCAGATTTATTGTGCGTGTGGCCTTGCAAAAGGACTCTCGTTTCATGGTGTCACCAACCAAATTTGGTCACTGGTACGAACAAACGGTCTAGATTGCTGAAATTCTTTTGCATTGGTTTTTCTGTACAACGTTACAATATTGTTGCGATGGAGTTATCAATTCTAGGTGTCGTTAAACTCCATATTTGGAGAACGGCACGAGCAACCGGCCTAGAAATGAAATTTTCCTAAGCACGTTTGTAGCAAGATGCAAAATCACCTTGCGATAGAATGGATGCTTTCTAGGTACCACCAGCCATGGTTATAGACACGAGCAAACGGCCTTGATATTGAGATGTTCCTTAGCATACCCATTTTCATTATTCTGATTTTGGTTTTTAGTAAAATTTATTTTTGTGTTTAGTGAACAAGTGTGTGAGACTTCGAGGCTGATTACAAAAACCATCTAGTATCCTTTTATAATAATTAAGTAAGTAATATAAACTAACCAAAAGTTTTTTACCTCATTAACGTTCTAAAATCCTGAACCAAAGAAGTAAAACACTGATGACCTGAAAACCAATTGGGCATTCTAGCACAGTTTTTACATGCATTGTTGAACGGAACGCAGTGATCCTAGCGAACGGTGTTTACCAACGTTTAAAGATTTTACTTTATTGACGCTCCCGAAAACCAATTGGGCATTCTGGCACAGTTTTACATGCATCGTTGAACGGAACGGAGAGAGCAAAGCGAACGGAGTGCAGTAAAAACGATGCATGTAAAAACTGTGCCAGAATGCCCAATTATCACCTACTATAATAGAAAAAAAGTAAATTTATTCCTCATTTTTATCCAAAGAGTAACGTAATGGAAACTTAATATACGATTCCTTGAGTTTGTTAAGTTGATTGTATTATTTTATATATTTTTGAAGTGAAAACTTCTTTAGCGGCGCTGAGCACTTTTTGTATGGGTAAAAACTTTCAAACTCGCGTCAGGGTCACGTGATGCTGATCGAAAAAGCGTAAGATCGAGGGGAAGGGAGAGGAACTAGTATCTCTCACTCTTTCTACCGTGCTTGAGTGTGCTGCTCTGTGAATTTGGTTTAACTATGTCAAATGATCGCAATTTTAGCACAACGAAATACAAAACTACTATTGATGCGGTCTTTATTAGACACTTAAATAGGTTCGAATCAAAACTGTTTGTTTCTTACTTCAGTTATCATAAACCAATTGTATCAGTTGTAAAAATTTGCGATGATGATTCTGATAATAACGATGGTGTAAAAGTCGTCGAAATTATGGATGGAAGTTGATTTTTCTGAGAGATAAAATTTAATGTAATATATAAATAACGATATAATATTATAAATAACAACATATAAATTGTCATATTTGTGTACGATAGCGCAATAAATAAACATTGTATTCTACCTCATAAATGATAGTATTTTTATACTTATAATTAAAAACAAAGTTTATATTGAAGTTTTCACTTCTGCCGGCACTCCCGGAGTGCTACCTTTTTTTTTTATGAACTTTAAGGTACATTACACTGATTAAACAACTTTTTATTGCAAAACTTGCTTTATTTATATTATTTATCAACATTAATAAGTAGTTTCGGAATGGAATATATTGTGATACCTGAGTGTAGTAAAATCTTAATTTTTCCGTAAATCTATTAAATTTATTTATTTTAATACCAATTTCTAATAATTAAATGATTAATTAATATATATTGGCCATAATAAATGCTTTGCCACGATCTTACAAATTTTCATCAATTTTTCCGCAGTGTACAGTTTTTTTGAAAATGACCCCTATATGACTATCACTACATAGTATAAAAAAGTTCTAACTGTGTCTGTTCCAATGTAAGCTTAGATCTTTCATCATCATCATCATCAGCTTATGTTCGTCCACTGCTGGACATAGGCCTCCCCCATGGCACGCCACTCAACTCGGTCCTCCGTCTTTCTCCTCGCTTAGAGCTTAGATCTTTAAAACTACGCAACATAATATTTTGATGCGGTTTATTTTAATAGGTAAAGTGATTCAAGAGGAAGATTTATATGTATAATACATGCATAATATAGTAGAGGTAGCAACACTGCTAAATTTATATTAGGCGTAGTGAAATGCGCGCGGATCTACTAGTTTAACATAATACATGCATAATATTGATATTTTAACATTGTCAAACATTGATATTTTTTTGTTTAGCGCTAGGAAATGCGCGTGGGGACCCACAAGGTAATGATAAGTAACAAAAACTTACTGAATGCAACATTCCCAGCGTTGCCCTTCACATCACCATGGGACAGTGACTGTTTACCGTAATATGACCCTCCAGTTTTATCCACCTTTGAACAAAAAATATGTTTTATATTAAATTTAAGATTGTTTAATAAAGAAAAGAGATCTTCCTCTTTTAATAATGACCTATGAGATACTGTAGGCATATCGGCTAAAACAAAAATGTGGGTTTTATACTGCAACAGAAGAGGTTACCCTTCATCACAGACTAAACTAGACCCCGCTTATGACTTTATGTATCAAAACAAATCGTCATAACATGGCGGGGTGCGGGAGTCGGGAGGCGGTTGGCTGGTTTTGATTGTCTCTTTCAAAGTAGAAACTCTTTGGTTCAAAGACATTTGACGTGTTATGCAGCGTCAATGCGTATCGTCAGCGAGAGCGTCAAACTTAGTCATGTGACGCCCATTTTATGCCGGTAAGCCACGCTCACACCATACAAAAATCTTCAATGCCCTTTAGTATAGGTACATAGGCTACTACTGTTTAAGTGGGTAAAACTTCTAGATACAGTTATATAAATATTCTTACATCAGTCTGTGTCAAAGCGAAGACATTAGTACCGCGTCGGTTCCAGTGGAAGCTAGCCTTGTCAGCCTGGAACGATGAGCGGCTCACGACGGCATGAGTGATGTTTAGATCCGGGTACTTTAGTATGCGCCAGAATGACGGTTGTCCTTGTTTACCTGAAATTGGAGTATGAACTTAATATTATGTGCATCTCTTTCCTCATGTATTTTTGTTTGTTTTTTGCAATTAGAAAGCACTTCTACAAGAATGGGCAAGAAAATCATAGCAAAATTTCCTGTAAATATAAGTAATATATTCCATGTTTGAATAGAATAGTAAAGTTCCATACCCAAAGTGAATACAGAGAAGTAATAATTCGGCCCGGCACTGGGCGATACACTGAAAGACTTCAGGTTGTCAGCGTTGATGTAAGTTACATATCTTTCCAGTGATACATCCTCGTATATAAATACTCTGTTAATCATTTGTATGGCAAACAGTTTTTCATCTGATGACCATTTTGGTTCCCTGGAAAAGAATTACTATGTTATGCAATTTTTAAAACTTGTTGAGCTTGTGAGCTTGGTGTACTGCAGGTCAACTTCTTATGAAGGACATCGTCCGTCCGACATCGTGCTTAAGATATTCTTGACAATATTGGCCGTGAGTTGTACTGTTTTATTTTATTTGATGTTGACGACAATGCATGTAAAATTTGGCTATGGATATCATTGATTCACATTTTCATTAAAAAAGAAATTAATTTGTCTTAGACCAGGTCAGGACTGTCACAACAACGACTTTATCATCTTGTGCATTAACAGCCTTATAATAACATTACCATACATTGAAGAGGATTAATTTTATTCAAGGTATTTGTAAATACGCATTTAACTGGTTTCCGCAGTAAACCCTTGATATGGAAGAATTTAAGTGAGTTTGCCCACCAGTAGGACAGTTTATCTAACAAAAAACTAAATACTTGCCATCCAGTCTGATTTTTCTGCACAAATGATCCAATCAGTTCTCCAGTAGCTGATTTAAGCACATGTACATTTGGCTTGCCCTGAAAGATATTCAAATATGTAGTTCATAGAAATGTTACTCCACACTATGCCTTTAATAACTAAAATAAAGCCTTTTTTAAACCTAAATCACTTAAATATCAAATTGAAGTCTAAGATAAATTCTGTATGGAGAATGTGTACTACATAGGTAGTATAAAAGAAAGTTGCTTCCCATCTGTCTGTCCCTATGAATGACCAGACTTTAGACCTTTAAAACTACACAATGGATTTTGATGTAGTTTTTTTTAATAAGTACATAGAGTGATTCAAGACGGAGACTTACAGATAAATAATGCTTTATTGTACATCACACAAAAATACACATAACAAGTAGAAAATTATTGACAAAAATGTAAATGTACTTGCAGCTTTGCCCGCATGGCAAAATCCTTTCATACAGGGGGTCTATGTTATAAAACTTATCTGTGTCCCAAATTTCAACCCAATCTGTCCAGTGGCTTAGGCAGTGTGTTGATAGATCAGTCAGTCACTCTTTCCTTTTTTTTATGTGATGAAGTAGAAGACCAGCTAGACACTCTCCTGATGTTAAGAGATAAGGCTGCCCATAATCAGTACAGTGCTACTTGGGATTTCACAATGATGTGAAATTCTAGGAGCACTGCACCAACGCTTCTTACTCAAGAGTCATAAGATGTTAAGACTCTTCAGCCCAGTAATTACACTAGCTACAGTGCCCTTCTACCGAAGCACAGTAATGTTTGCACATTACTGCTCAGGCCGTAGAATAACTGGCACTGTTGGGGTACCCACCTAGACAACCTCCTGCAAAAGAAGTCTACCCACGGTAATACCCGGTATCCTTTTATATATTTAGACAAGCAGCATGTATATGCATAATACCTAGTCAGGTCATAAGTATTGTCACACAGTAAAAACTTTTCTTTTAGAATGCTGGCCACAAAAAAGTTTATTGAATTCGAATTTCGAATTGTTCATGAAAATAAAAATGTATACTTTTTAGAATTTTATTCATTTTTAAATATGGAGTGGACGCTTAAAGAAGCCCGTGTTGCAGTTATTGCGTTGCATCGTTGCGGTTACGCGCCAATTCAAATTTTTGACATACTGAAAAATTTGAATATAACCAAAAGATTCGTTTATCGTACCATCAAACGATACAATGAAGACTCTAGTGTAGATGACCGGTCAAGAAGTGGTCGCCCTCGGTCTGTTAGGACTCCAGCAGTGATAAAAGCTGTGAAGGCGCGAATTCAAAGAAATCCCAAACGTAAGCAGAAACTGTTGGCCCTTCAGATGGGGTTAAGCAGAACCACGGTGAAAAGGGTGTTAAATGAAGACTAAGGGCTTCGGGCATATCGAAAAAAAACAGGACATCGTTTAAATGCTCGTCTAATGGACCTGAGACTGAAGAGATGCCGCGCTTTGTTGAAGCGGTACGCGAGAAAAAAATATCGAGAAATTCTTTTTTCGGATGAAAAAATTTTTACCGTAGAAGAGAGCTACAACAAACAAAATGATAAGGTGTACGCACACAGTAGTGAAGAAGCGAGCAACCGTATTCCGCGTGTCCAACGAGGTCATTTTCCATCCTCGCTCATGGTATGGTTGGGAGTTTCTTATTGGGGCTTAACAGAGGTACATTTTTATGAGAAAGGTGTAAAAACGAATGCAGTTGTGTATCAAAATACAGTCCTGACGAACCTTGTGGAACCTGTTTCTCATACCATGTTCAATAACAGGCACTGGGTATTCCAACAAGATTCGGCGCCAGCTCATAGAGCGAAGAGCACACAAGACTGGCTGGCGGCGCGTGAAATCGACTTCATCCGGCACGAAGACTGGCCCTCCTCCAGTCCAGATTTGAGTCCGTTAGATTACAAGATATGGCAACACTTGGAGGAAAAGGCGTGCTCAAAGCCTCATCCCAATAGGGATGTTGACACATGTTACGAATTCATATAAAGTTATGTTTTTCACATAAAAGACAGTATTTAAAAACATAAAATCACATGTTAAGGATCTATTTACAAGCCAAAATGGAATAAAATCAATTTTAATTTCAATAACTTTTACTTATTATTACGCGAATGCGAACGCCAATCAGAGCGCGTGACGTCACACCACTGGCCTGTACTTACGCTTCCTAAGCAATGTTCCTGACTTCGACACATTTTAATTATTCATAACTTAACAACTACTGAACCGATTTTGATGCAACTTATACTGTGCTCTAAGTTGGTCTAAATTTAAGCAAAAAAAGTCAATAACCAAAATGGATCATATATTTTCAGAGAGACATTTTAGTTATTGACTTTATTTTTGGCTTAAATATTGACCAACTAAGGGTACAGTATAAGTTACATCAAAATCGGTTCAGTGGTTTTTAAGTTATGAATAATATTAAATGTGTCGAAATCAGGAACATTGCTTAGGAAGCGTAAGTACAGGCCAGTGGTGTGACGTCACGCGCTGTCAGATGACAGTTCGGAACGTTTTAGCCAGAATTCAAAAAATCATTTTTATTTACGCATTTTTATAATGAAATATCATATAATTTTGCATACAAATATGATATTCGTGTATGAAATGGGTCTATCTATCATATAAAAGCAATTCCAAAAATTAGTCAACATCCCTATTTGGAGTCACTCAAGACATCCTTGATTAAGGCAGCAGCCGATATTGACATGGACCTCGTTCGTGCTGCGATAGACGACTGGCCGCGCAGATTGAAGGCCTGTATTCAAAATCACGGAGGTCATTTTGAATAAACTTTATTGTCATAAGAATCTATGTTTTGTTAAGTTCATTTTGGTATATAAATGGTTACATAATAAATAAACTTGTTCCAATAATTTTATATTAAACATGTGACAGAATTTATGACCTGACTAGGTATAGGAAACACTTATAATTTTCTGTTGTATGAAACATAGTGTGTACAGTTTCACTAGTATATTAATATTAGAAATAATTATTACCTGAGGATCCTCTTTAGTGATCAAAAACATCTCCCAAACCATGAAGTAATTGTCTAGAGGTGAGAAGAACATGTCTTTGATGTTGCCATTTTTGGTTGCAACCACAGACCAGTCGGAACATCTTACTACCTCTGCCCTAAAACACAGGTATGATCTTAATAAAAAGAAGACTTCCAATCAACATAATATTGCCGTCCCCGGCGAATAAATGGATAACTGAATTTTACAGGAAAAATATAAAAACCATTTTTCGTTAGTAACATTTGTTTCAGAAACCAGAACTTTTAAGATGCATACCTCTTTATTTATTATAAGAAAAATGTAAAAAAATTGAGTAGATTTATTTGGACTTATAGAATTCGAATATGAAATAAAAGCAAAAACAAGACAATGGCGATTATCTGTTTATTCACCAGGGATGGCGATATGGGATTGGGAAAGAATCGAAAGTAAACCTTACAAGTAAACCTTTCCAGACAAGAAGGTTTGCTATGATAGATCTGTTATGATGAAAATTCTTGATTCTGATTTAGAAAATTCTTGTCTTCTGCCATATCCATTAAGTGAACTATTTTTTTTTGGAGTTTTTAATTTGGTTTAAACAGCTTTAACTTTAATATTATGTAGCCATTAGCCATACGACTCCATAAGATGCAGAAGATTTGATTGCTTCAAATATTAAATAAAACATTTAAAAATATACCAAGTTCAGTAAGTTTAATTGTATTTCTTTGATATTATATAAAAAAAGTGTTTTTTGAATAATTGTGGACAAATTAAATCAGTGCAATTTTGTGGGTTATTTTTAAGACTTATTTATATTGTTACTTAAAGTATGAAGCTAGAAAAGGAAAATTTGATGAAACACCTTAATCCTAATCTTTTTATAGATAACGATTTTTTTACCCATGGATACTTAACAAATAGATTTTGATACATTTTCTCAATACCTAGTGACGTTTGCAATATACGAAATAATATTGATAAAATTATACGAACTTTTTATCGGTCCTGTAAGCCAAGTAAGTGCCTTTAGGGCTGAATACGATGCTACGTATGTTTTGTGTAGATTCATCTCGTAAAGATTTTTCTCCATACGGTTCTTTGAACTCCACCAAAAAGATATTTTTACTGGTTAGACCTGAAAAATTGACATACATAATATAACCTCAACTATATCTATAGAGGCCGATATACAAAAGTAAGATTATATTTACCAGCAATATAAGGAGAATTGCTCATTATTTTATATTTTTTATAAGCAATATGTTAGTAAAAGTAAAATTTTTATTCACAATCTAAACATTATGCCGCATTTCGCATGCGTGCCATTTTTTTAAAATAGTTGACAGTTGGCAGTGACATTTGAAAAATAATTGACATTGACTTTAGCAACAAATTTTTAGGGTTACTACAGACGACTTGCACAAAACTTCTCTTTGTCCGAGCTAAACCGATTAACAAACCGAAATCGATTATCGATTAAAGTCACCAGACACATCCCTACCGCAGACAAAAAAAAAACAAAAAGAATTTCAAAATGTCGTCGAAAATCGATATTGAATGGCGGGTTTGATATTTTGATTTTGTGTGTTTCGTAAAAATAAGATACTATCAGTGTAGTGCCCAGATTTAATGGATAAACAATAGCTATATTCAATGTTCAGCACCCAGAGCCAGTTGCGTAAACGTACTCCTGAAAATGGAACAGATCGAGAGAATTTCTTATCACTGTTAGTGGACGAATTCTTGCATTCTACATCATACGGTAAAACAACAGTAACCAGTAAATAATTATTTACCAGTAAATAAACTTTTGGTATCAACGCTTGTATTATTCGTCAGACGTAAAGATCTTAATGTTTACCATGAATTTCTGACCTCATTAAACTTCCTACATAACACTATCGTATTTCTTGTTTTCAGAAGCTAAATGCCAAGTTTTAGCTAATTTGGCGAACTTTGCGTACGACCCGTTAAACTACGGCTATATCAGGGATGTTGGAGTATTGGATATATTCTTGCATGTGGTGAAAAACGAACGCAATGAGAAACTGTTAAAGTTTGCTGTAGCTGGTATATGTAATCTTTGTTTAGGTAAGCCTTAAAACCTTATTATGATGTACAAAATGTAAAACATATTCTAAGACATGTAAGTCACCACACAAAGCAGTATGTTCCTTGTTGCTATTGTATCCAGTTATGCAGAATTAGTTATTATGCAGCGACTAGAAAACCCCAAAAGAAAACTGTAAACATGCAATGTTGCATGTTTCTGAAAACAATATGGATCTTAACCTATTTATTGACAAATGCACGATAAGAACACATAAGGCTTAAAATAGCACCTTCAAATGACAAATTTTACATTTATGATTGTACCTACCATCTTTTTGAAGAATATTTACCATTTCTTGAAGAATGGATAAAATACATAAGGCTTATATTTAAAATACCAGTTCCACATTGTTTGAACCTTCCTAATATTGTAATCTTAAAATTTTCAGATCCAGAGAATGCTGAGTACATACAGAGCAATTCAGGGATACAACCTCTGAAAGCTTTGCTCGGATCTAATAATAGTGACATAGTTGCTGACACCATCACCTCATTGCTATATCTCCACAGTGACCAAACTAATCAGGAAATTAACACAGAATCTATTCAAAACTCTATGAGAGAATTTGTACAATCAGACGATAAAAGACTAGCAAACCTAGCTACTATATTCCTACAAGATGTATGTAAAACATAAATAATGATACTTGTGGCACAAAAAGATAAGTGTGATTTAAGACAAAAAGTAACTAAGAACACAAGCAAAATCTAGATTAAGAAACCTTCCTAAAAGTTCGTCCCATATCTAAAGAAAAATGAGCAAAATGCTTTCAAACAGATTTCCATACATAGTCGTAAACAACAAAAACTATCAGAAAATATGCAAGATACACACAACTACATTCAGCAACACTGCTTTCAAGGCCGGTGATAAAATTAGGATTCAGAAAACGCTCACACAAAAGGATCTTGATGCATTCTCGAATCTTACGAGTGATCATAATTATTTACACCAAAATAACGGGAACAAAAGGCCGATAGTGCACGGAGCTTTGCTAAACGGGTTAGTAGCAGGACTTATTGGGACTCATTTGCCCGGCCCAGGAACTGTATTGGTGTCTCAAACAATGAAATTCCCCAACAAATGTTTTGTAGGTGAAAAACTGACAATTAGTGTGGAGTTAGTGGACGTAAGGAAAATACTCAAAGTGAAGTTCTACTGTATTGTTGAGGAGGAGAAAAAAGTTGTGTTTGAAGGTGAGGCCAAGCTAGTGTTGGCCAAAGACTGTTAGATTATAATATTTAATACTCAGTGAGAGAAAATGTCAAATGGGTTAAATTGTATTCGTTATTATGAGCATTATAAGGTATTTTGCTGTCAGAATGCAGATAACTGCATTTAAGCACTGCAGAGCAGTATACATACGAATCCACTATACATACAAAATAATATGAACAAACTTCTTAAATATGTTGCTACTAAAAATGCAACATTATTTTTGAAGTAAAACTTCTTTAGGCGCGACTAGGGAGTAACTCAGATTTTTTTTCTGACGGAAGTAACGCTTACTTTTTTTTTTTCTGACGGAAGTAACGCTTACTATAGTCTGTGTAGTTTCCGCCATTTAAAAATAATAATTCTGATTGGTTGTAAGTATATGTCATATACTATGGTCTGTCTAATTTTTTTTTTTTTTTAATAATATGGCAACATGTGCATTTTGCCAGTGTCGAGTAAAATTCGTGAATGTTCACGGGATATTAAATTGAAGTTTTACTTCAATCGCGCGTAAAGGTTACACACACACACTTTTTTTTTTGTTTTAATGTTATTTCCCATTTCCTAGAGGCAGCTGATAATATATTATGTAAATAAGGGAAAATTTGCAAGGCTATCTTGTAGAAACATTAGTTATTTGAAGCATTTTGCAAATACATTATAAGGATATTATTTCCCAGTGAGATTCATTAACATGTAGAAATATATTTTAATTGTACATTAAAATCTATTAATAAACAAAGCATTTGAAGTGCTTTTATTTCCTCTTGAGGAATACCAAGTGGCTATGATGAAAATAAGTGATAACTTTTAACTTACAGTACATTTTTTGTGATCTGTCAACACCACACAATATAGATTGTCATACTATTATAAAGGCGATAGATTAAGCAGCTGAACAGAATGATGGACATACAAAACTTAGATAACCCTTTTGAACGCCACGGCACAAACGCATTTTCGTGCCCTGTGCGCCAAGGCACAATTAAAAAAAAAATACCTACGAAAGAACTAGTGTTGCCAAGAGTCGATAAATATTTTTATTTCATTTTATTAAGACTGGGTTTTTTGTCGTCTATAGACGTCGTTGGCGTACAGGACCCGCAAGTACTTGTCAAGTATAGGTGACTTTGGCGGTCAAAAGGTTAAAAAAAAATCTAACTACTATAAACTTTAGATTCTAAAGTTTTGTATGAAGTTGTTTGCTAAGACCCTGGAATAACACATAAGGTGCTTCTTAACGGGTAAAACTGCCGGAAGCTCATGTCAAAATAGTAATATTATAAAAAACAATAATTATCACACAATTTTTATAATAATATAAAATATTTGTATTAAATCGTATTATTGCAAATGGTGCAAATAACAGCCAATTTAATATAGTAATTTATTTCTAGACTTAAGCTCAAAATATATTAAACTAAGAGAAATTCGGATATTTATTGAAAAATCAAATGTAGATATTATTTGTAAATTATGTCACATTGTGCCAAGAAAGCAATAAAACTGAGTTTTTTATGTAAACTTTGAAGTACAATTTAGTTTAAGTAGAATTTTAATATCATATTGGAGATTACACTTTAAAATTGTATAAGCCCATTCTAACATTGCATTTGACATCCATACTCTGCCTGCATTACATTAAATTATATGTAAACTTTAAAGTTAACATACACATTCATCACCTATGTATTACATTTAATTTTCAAAGCCATAAATATATATATGCTATCTTCAAAGAAGACTAAAGAAAGCTCCATCTAGGGTGCATTTCTAACTAGAATTGACGAATCACATTGCAGAGGGAGAAGTGTCAAATCATTAGGCACTGTGATTTGTTAATAATTCTGGCCTGCTCTACCAAAATTGATCTAATTTGCTCTAAAAACATTAAAAGTTATTAAATATTCCAGAAAATGGTTTTGAGAATGGGGGCCAAAAGCTAATGTTAATAATTAAATGGGTTATAATATTTATTATAATATAGAAGGCTCTTTTTAAATCTGTCCATTGATTGTCCATTACTAAATTCTATATTAAAATTAAGACTGATTTGCCCTAGTTCTTGTAACCACCGTCTTTTGAACTCTGTGGTCAACCACAGACTAGTTTTGAAATTCAACTCTTGCCACTTCAAAAAAGATTTTTATTGGTAAACATTTTCAAGTTTTCTTATTAAAATACTTTTAGAATTATATTCACGTCTTAGACTGTAGATAAACTTTCAATATTATCTTGTAAATAATTATGAAAGGCTTGTAGTAATCATCGAATTTGTTTTTTTTTTCTCATTTAAGATCGTCAATGACTGACATCGCGTAGACAACACGGTAACCGCCCACCATGAGGCGGTGTCCATCTTGAAAATAAAAAAAATCAAGTCATACAGATAATAGTACCTCCCATAATTTATTTAAAATTGATTTTAATTACTATTATATGTTACAAACCCAGGCTTAGCCCGGTCCTTTTTAAAGACGTTCTAGAAAGTCCGACGCGCAGAGGCCCTTTTGACCTATTAATTATTTAAACGTAGGTGACACTTATCAGAGTCTGTCTGTGAGTCCATCTATAAAAAATGGGCTCAAAGACAGTCTCTGCCAAGTATATATTAACTATTATTGGTATTTTTTGCAAATGGCTTTCGCCAAAATCAATATAATATAATTTCATAAAATGGAAAATAGCTACCAATTCTCGTTTTAAAAAAAATCTCATGTGATGCAATGTGTGAGGTATTTTACTTTTCTGTATAAGGTTTAAAAACATAATTTAAGCTGGACATAATATGAAACTTGTTTATAACATCTATTTGCCATTTTTTAAAGTATCAAGCTAGATGCGAATATGTATTATTTCTTGTTTAAGTTAATATATCATTTGTTAATTTTGTTTTGTTATGAAAGTTTCTGTAACGTTTTATCTCGTGCATGAACATGTTTTATTTTTACATTAAAAATATTTCGATTTTAAATGTAGTTTTTTATATTCTTAACCTGTTTACCTTTCTTACAAATCTAGTACCACATAATATTATAATCAAGAGTTACAATGGCATTAGAAATTTCCAGAAGGGCTAAGATGCACAAGATGAAAAGACTTGCGAGTTTTTACTTCAAAATTATCTTGTAGTAAAACTCGACTTGAGATAGGCAACAGAATATAGACATTATAACATATGCACGGAATCTATATCGTCTTGCGAATCTTAGCCCTGCTGAATTAAATACTTAACCGACTTTAAAAAGGAAGAAAGGTTTTATTTTACTATTCGGCGCAAGTTTTATGTTTGACTCAGTTCCTCAACACTTATCACCGAAGATTCTGAGTTCAACACTCATCTTCAAAAAGGACGTGATCATGCAGAACATTTAAAGATCCACCCTATTTTCACTATCTTAAACATCTCCTATCTAAAAATGCAAAACACCCGATAAGGTCCAGGCATGCACCGGTATCAAGTCTCAGTCACGTATCTATCATCTAGCTTATATTCACGGAAGAATTCGAGACTCAACTAGTAATAGAGCACGTACGAACTGCTTTCATGGCGATTACAGTCTTATCTAAATACGGGATCGATCTTCAGTTGTTTATAAGCGGTGGGACTATATTCATTAGGCTAGTGTTCTAATATTTTTTAAAGGAAATAGCTGAAGCTTTCAGGGGCTATTTTGCCTTCATAATGGTTAGTTTGAAGGTAGTCTTGCTGTTTATTTGCGTGGTGCTGCCAACGATTGAAGGCAAAAGGAAGTTGAAGAGAGAAGAACAGAGTGTGATGTCTGAAGAAGCGGATTACCTTGATAATGTGAGTCCAAAATTACTGTAAATTTATTGGGTAGATAATAATTAATATGGCCGAATATGGATCAAAATATTGTTTTCAGCGCTTTCAGAGTACTTTTACGTAGATGGTGGCGCCCTCATTGCAGACTTTAGAGACTTCAGTATCCCTAGATTGAACGCGAAATAGTTTGTTAGTGCTTATAATTATATCCTTCTCTTGAATGCTGTGTTTTAACAGGCAAACATACATAACAAGCATTTTTTAAATTAGATGGTAGTTCCATGTTTATCGACAAACTTTCATATTACATTATCTTTCCTTTAAATAACGATAGTTTAGGATATCTACAAGGTCTCAAAGGACTAATAGAAACTTAAGGTCAAACCCATTACTCATTACCCATCTCATTTCTGGAAGCACCAAAAACTGTAGGTAAGGTTCACCATTCTGCTGTTCTTTATTTAAAAAAGTCCTTTTTCCAGCTGGAGCCGTGCCAATGCGGAGTCTTCATGTCCCAGCAAGTGGGAGTAAAGTCTGGAAGCCGCCGGGGCAAGCCACGGGGCCCTCCGACCGGAGAGCCAGTGGTGACCTACGAGAGCGAGGAACCAGCGTTACCTTGCGGACATTCAGGGAATAAGCACTGCGTTAGCCAGTGTCTTGATGTGGTGAGTTTTGCTCTTTCGTATATCATGTTTTCACATAGATTTATTATTTGTCTATGACAAATACTATTTCATGTTTTGTTCAGCGTGACCGTGATACCCAATCTTTTGAGTGATAACCCTTAAACTCCCGAGCAGCTCGATCGGGCCTCAACAACCCCATTTGAATTTAGGCTTAATTTAAGAATGCTAGAAACTAATTCAATATAAAGTGGCGGCACTTGTTTAGTTAGAGTAAAACGTTAGCGATCGTCATTTGTTTTGTCGACTTTGTAAAATAGTTTGCAGACAGAGCAACTAGAGGTATAGGTCGCGTCACATAAAAAGAACGCTGGAAGAAAGTGGCGGGGGTGAGCTTGCGCATGGGTACACTCACGCATAAAACTTCTAGGCCTATTTAATTTTAACTAGCTTTTCGATCGTGGTTTTTTATATTAGATATTTATTGGTAACCACATCGCTCCCCTCATACCACTAAATAGATCGATAAATCGTTTACTGCGCAGCTTACGCGCCAGCGTTCTTTTTATGTGACGCGACCTGTAGGTACCTACCAAATTGCAGCAATTAGCACTGGCTATTTTCTGGCAACTAGCTGTTATGAAACAGATATAGTGCAATAGTTGCTTAGTCTGCAGTCTGTAAATCAAAAACCTTAGAGCTTAGAGTTGGTAGGCTATACTACTACTACGGCGGGAGAGTACCACATTCCGCCCCGCGCCTGCTGGCGTGGGTACATGATGCGTAACGCATTTTTCCTGGGTAAAAAAGGCTACACTGCTAGCCATCGGCGGATCCAGGATTTGGTGGTGCAGACGAGCAAAAATATTATAATTTTTACTACGAAAATTGTGTGTTTAACTCACTCTGAGCAGTGAGAAAGTTTAAACATCCATTACAATAAGTGCGCGAGCAGCTTGCTGCGAGCGCCGAGAAAAAAATTATAATCTTAACCATGAAATATGTGCAAAATTCGTAACTCTTCAATGCTTCTGTCCCCCCCCCCTAAATCCGCCTATGCTGCTAGCTAACGAACGCACCGATCAGCATGTTTTATCACCTCTT
Source organism: Hemithea aestivaria (assembly GCA_947507615.1). Taxonomy (NCBI): domain Eukaryota; kingdom Metazoa; phylum Arthropoda; class Insecta; order Lepidoptera; family Geometridae; genus Hemithea; species Hemithea aestivaria. The sequence goes on from OX382326.1 coordinate 12,627,358, forward strand.
CTTCTTCGATTCACACCGCTACAGTTTTAGTTCTACTCACAAATTTAACTAGCTTATAATTAAAAGAGAAAATATTCCTTCCAGATTCTCAAATACCTGCCCAAAGCGGGCCCAGTAATATGCGGAGCAGTAGAAAGAAACATTCACCGGGAGAAGGCCTTCCTCTTCATCAAGAACTGCGACGACGAGTGGACTGCTACCAACTTCTCTGCTGGGAAGGAATTCTGCTGCACTGATGGACAGCATCATCAGTGTTAAATGGACTTTATTGCTGAGTTATAGAGCTTGAATTTGATTGATTGTGGACGTTATGTTCGAAATGTATTTTGTAAAGTTGTTGATAAAATATGTTAATTAAGTTTAGAAAAGTTGTATGAACATCACATAATATTAGTTAAATAAGACTTATTTATTTAAAATTAAAACAAATTTAATTAAATCGTAATAAACGCTAATCGAAGGACAATTCAAACGACTATTATTTCTTGGTTAAAAGAATATGACTATGAAGGTATTGAAATTATGTTAAATAATTTACATCTATGACAGTAACACACACACACACAGACACACACACACACACACACGCACACACACACACACACACACACACACACACACACACACACACACACACACACACACACACACACACACACACACACACACACACACACACATCACACACACTGCTGCAGGTTCCAAATTATTAATTATTATTCTCTTAAACTTAAATATACTTTGTAAGATAATGAATATATACCTATGTTCTTTTTAGTTACATATAGTAAGTTCAATATTCTGATAGGTTTTATTAGATTTTGCTTATAAATACCTCATATTGTTAATGACATAATTTTATTAAGAGCCACTGTATGGGAGAAGCCACTGGTCCCCAAAACACAGTTTTGACTAGTTTGGGGACCTATGGATTCACATAATATGTACCTACATGTAATTTTATGTCAATAAAAATTTACTTTACTTTAAAAAAAATTACTTTACTTTAATTTGATTTATTAAAACAGTTTTATCTAACTTACCCTGTCTGCATGGGTTAAATCTAGTAAATTTCTCACTTAGACTAAGATTGGCAAGCCTTTAGTGCACATATACAACGAATTTTGGAAGCGTTCATATTGTACCGGTTGTGAGCAGTTAATCTCGACATCAAGAGAGCGTCTTGCTCGTCTTCCTTACTTCTTACTTCGTTGCATAAAAAAATTAGGACAAGGTACGTCGTAGCTACCTGCCGAATATCTGATCTATAGGGCATACTGTAATAGGCAGGCGTTATCGCTTAGGTAATATCTGGCGAGCTCTCGTTTATATCTACTTGCACAAAAAAAACCTTTACATAGGTACGATTTTTAGAGGTTTTCACATTAATTGTCGGTTTTCCAGAAAATAAGAAAAGATCGGGATATAATTTACCGCGTGACTTATTGCTTACACCGGACTTGAAAATTGTTATTCATAATAATATTCCTAACACTAATAGATATTATTCAAATGTGTAACGGATTAGAACTATTATAAGTATTTATACCTCATGATGCATTTAACATCCCGTTGCGTTGTGAACGGGACCCCTTCCGTCCATAGAACGATGGTTAGGAAAATATTCATCACACTAATTTTTACACTAAACGATTCGTGAGTAGTTAAATTCATATTTGTAAATAAACGGCATAAACTCACTTGTATTTACTTCGGCTAAAAAAAAAACAGAAGTAAATACAAGTGAGTTCATGCCGTTTATTTACAAAGATGCATCACACTAATATTATAAAGGCGAAAGTTTGTGAGTGTGTATGTTTGTTACTTCTTCACGCCTAAACGGGAGGACCGATTGAGCTGAAATTTGGTATAGAGGTAGCTTATACCCTGGAATAACACATAGGCTGCAGTACAGCGGGTAAAACCGCTGGGCGCAGCTAGTACACGATTAAATCCTAGGTATGCTAATAAAAAGTTTAAGTGAGAATATAATATTTAAACTATACGTAGTAACGCCATGCGGTTTTACCTCCGATTAATAATATAACCCGATAACCCCCCCCCCGATTGATAATATTTTATTGTGGAACAAACAATGGGATAAAAACTATCATAATATGTCCTTTCCCAAGACTATCTCTATACCAAATTTTATCTAAATCGGTTCAGCTGTTTCGGCGTGAATAGGTAACAGACAGACAGATACACATTCACATTGTTATATTAGTGTGAGGGTGAGGATAATGTGGTTTTGAATAATAACTTTTAGAAAGATAACCCTTTATTGAAACACAAAAGGAAATGTACAAATACAACGCAGATTAAATGTATAAACTGAAAAAAAATTACAAAATTGTAGAGCAACGACTACCCGCATTTCGCATTAAGGATTTTTGTAATTCTAAATGCAGGCTAGGCGTAGCCAGTTGATATCAACTTAGACCTAGTTACACGAGACACGGCAGTTCCCAGTAAATATCCAGTCCGTTATCGATTCGCAAAATCACAATCCTGTCGGCACACATCGGCGCACGGGCATGGCTTATGGGTGCGACTGGCGACTACACATATCGTGAAGGAAGCGGGAAAAAAATGAACTAAACTTCTACCATGCGTACAAAAACATGTCGTGGATTCTGTAAGACAACGTGCGTACGTGTATAAAAAGGTTCGTAACAAAACATTTTTTTTATATTTTTTAAATTGCCAATTGGCACCAAAAAATTGTTAAAAAACTCAATGTCGTGCCGAACTGAATTCCATCGTGAATAGATAATAGATACCCCCAGTTTTACATGCATGGTGGTTAGCTCATTAAAAATATGTATAATAATAATATTATGTAAGTATTAAGTATGTAGGTGTATTTTGTTAATTGCACACCTAAGTTTAGTTTAAAACTGACATAAATCTCAGTAGGTAACATTATAATTACTGAGTTGGGTATTATTTTTGCACTTGACCTTAGGTATCTCCCGCTTTTTTGTATTTTCCGTAATGATAATATAATTATGTTTGTTGCGACAGATGTACGTATCTATTGCCCTACACATTTTTCAGACTTTAAGAGCAAAATAAATTTGATTTTAGCGTAGAGTTAATAAAATACTTACATACTATTTTGGAAACCACCGCGAGTGTTATCCGTTACGAATAGGTACGATCTCAACAAAATAATACGTGAGTACAGCCGTGTCGTATTTGTAATAAAATACTTATACCTACTACGTATTGATTACATGTTTTTAGTAAATAAAGATATAAATATACAAGTATTTGCAAATGTGCTAGCTGAAGACGACAGCGCCCTCAGTCCGCATCTCGCAACTAGGAGTGCCTTATCCGCTGACCCGGTTTCACGTTATTAAGACGGCGTCAATGAAGTCCCTTATCAAGGACTTGCTCGGTACACTCGTATGGGCCAACTACCTAGACGAGTATGGGAGGGGAACGTGACCCGGATTGCGTAGGGTGAACAACCCCGCCACGTGCCACTTTCTAAAAAGAAACGATCGTCGCCCGCGCATCCTTGCGTGGACTATTCACTAGTCACTGGAACTATATTCTCTATTGCTACGTTTGCCCAGCAACTCTCTAGAAATAGATCCTTCATTATGCGCACACGTGTTTTAATTAAAAGCAAATTGAGTGATAAATGTTTGTTTATTAGTACAACGGTTTAATTTACGAGCTCGAAATTAATCTTACTTTTTAAATGCGAAATTTTCAAGAATTGTGGTCACTTTCACGCTAATCTTTGAATAGATTGCTGAATAAGTAGATTTTTTTGCTGAATTTTAGTCCTAATCATATTTATTAAATACCTGCAAACTAGGTAGATACCTACATATTATAGGATACGCTACAGTTTTCAGGATACACAATGTGATAGTAAAACAGCTAGTACCTACAGAGGTTAGTATAGAGACTAACTATGATGATTTTATCTAAGATTTTTATTTAAAAAAATCTTGGGCCTGTGTTGTTTGTATACAAATATGCTGATTGATCATAACACAGTTTAATTCACTTTTGTTATCCATTGGTCAAAATAGTATCTAATAAGCATATTTATTAATATTAGGCCTACAATATAATGTAAGTAGTTAACTAAATAATTATGTAATTCGAGTATACGCTTATGCTTATATCTATAGGTAGGTACATGCAGTTGTCATCAATATTTTTAGTATACTATAGCTACTACTATACAGATAGGTAGCTATGGCTATGTCGAAACCAATAGATAGGAATCTAAAATACGAGTAATAGTCAACACAGCAGCACGAAAAACAGAATTTTTAAAAATCTCTAAAAACGCGCGGCGGATCTTCTTTTTATCAAAACTTTTAAGAAGAACATTCTAAAGTTAATTAAAAACGTATTCAGCTTGTAGATTATATCGGGTAACAGTGTCGCGATAAGCATAACTTAGAATGTGCACTCAGAGCGTGGGAAACTCTATTTATACCTGTAGTCTAGTTGAGAGTTTGGCTTACTGGAATAGCAACTCACTCACGCGTTTACTTACTTGCTAGTAGACAATGATCTAATTTACTCATCGACAAGTGATACGTAACAAAGTAACAATTCAATTTAAAAGTGCCAATTTTTTTATTAAAAAAATAAGAACCGATTTCTAGCTCCGTTTCAGTTTCAGTAGCCGAGGGCGCGACTTAAGTTTTGATTCATATCATGAAAACTAGATTAATAGCATTTAGTTTTTTTTTGTTTTACCACTACGGATACAGCGTTAGCCGCATAAGCGTTTGGTGATAGAGTTAAAAGACGTTTCCCAAGTTTGTCGTGTAACGTACGTACGCGACAAACTTGAAAAATAGCTTTTTAACTTAACTATGTCGTAGTGTCTCTAATATACGAGTATATATTATTTATTTTTGTCGTTTAGCAGTGGTGACTCACTGTGCCAATAAGACTTAGTCCCTCTACTTGCAAAGCTACTCTTTTCGCATCTCAAAACATTTTTCATTTTCTGTTTGGTGTGTATTAAAACTCGTTAGACCTTTTTGTAGCTTTTGCACCTACCATCTAAGTATATCTACGCATTTTTTTTTATGAGTGACTCTAACTCTATATACAGCCTTACTGAGCCTTACATTCGGTAGCGGCCTCCTGTTTAATCTGTATTTAGCTGGGTCAGAGAGCGGAACGACATTACGCCGCAACTGTTTCGATAATTTTAACAAAATCTGGCCCATAAAATGTAAGCTAATTGTTGCATTCCACTTCACCACCGGTATTGCGAAGAACTTATAAAAAAATGTACCTAATAAAGGAACGTTATGTATACTTACTAAAAGTTCTATACAGGACTTTTCCGGAATTGCTATGGCTAGAAATTTTCCTGGCATGCAAAGGAAAAAGTACATGTCGTGAAAAAAAAGGAATCACAGTAAAGACGATGATATGATACAAAAAATTCTGATCCCTTTTTAAACATTAAATTTTTAACTTATAATACTTATTTATGCTACTTATGCAATCTTTTTAAAAACCAGATCAGGAAAAGGACCAGAGATAAGCTTTTAAAATGATACGCCTCAAAATGAAGGTGTGTTTTTGAATTTGAGATCACTCGTTCACATTCAAAATGTGCCCAGAAGTTCATGTAACACATATAAAATGAAAGTTTGAGGTCAGTGGCTTGATTCGTCACTCACGGATCCTGTGTAATGTGTACCTACATTTCCTGTTTAAGGTGCCCTGTAGTGGACCCACTGCCTTTTAAAGTTCTGGGTTCGAAGTACCTACCTATACAAGTAATGACTGTGTCAAAATTGAAGCCAAGTTTTTATTCGGTACCTATAATTTGGTAGGTAGGTGTATTCTGTTTTTTTTTGGAATTTAATATATAGCTGTTTTTTTTTAAAACATCTCTATCTTAATACATAGCACAGAATAGATCACATAGATGATTGCCAATAGTAGGTCCAACATGGATTAGACTAAATGATATAGATACCTATACCTAGTCATTATTAATTGTGGTCTTATGGCTTAATTTAATTTTTGTCACATTAAAACATGACAATATTTTAATTGGCTGAATGCTTTCTAGTAGTTTCGTGATCCTGTATCAACGTCTAATAAGACTTCCCCTCTTCCCTTATCACTTATCACCCTTACACAAAGGCAATACTGTTAATATAACCATGTATGTGCGCGTACATAAACATAGAGCTGAGCTTGCTGGATTAAGAAATGAAGCACCTATGTTAAGCTCACTAGCTTCCTCGCAGCTTTGCCCTCCTAGAAGATCCTTTTCTAGCAGAAGTAAACGTCATAAAATCTATCTTGAATTGTATACACATATTCACAAACACGTGCGTTATGCGTATAAGTGAATAAGCTTACTATAGCTGCTTCAATTTGACGAAACTTCTTGTAAATTTTGTATTAGTTTGGGATCTAGGCGTGGCAGTGAAACAGCGTTCCCCGAATGAGTCCGGGCATGACCCTGCGCGGGCGCAGCGCACGGCCGAGGCACGTACTGTCGCGTTATTGTGATGCATTGCGCAACTCTCAATGCCCGGTGCCCTCTACACCCCTCCCGACCCTCTTTGCCTGATGTGAGCTTGCTTTAAATTTCCTTAAATCTCTGACTAAATGTTGCTGTTATTGTTAAATAAAACATCAAGCTAAATTGCCGTACAATTTGATACTTAGAAAATGTTAATTCTGGGGGTGGCAAATGCCTTTATTAAGAAGAGCAAACAATACTACAGCAGTCAAGAACACTTTTTTAACCACAGATCCACAACACGCCAATCTACAGAAAATCCAAGTGCTCCAAAACACTGTCAAGTGGTACCGTGCCCAGAATGCTGGCAGCATTGCCACGTTGGATGGCTATACTTAGGTATACATTGGGCCAAATATACCCCAGCAGATACATACCCCAGAAAATACATTTTCATTATCATGGTTTCATTTTAGTGGAGAAAACTGGATTACGACCTCAAGGATTGGCCCCAGAGAAAGTAGTGTAAAGAGAGAACCTGAAGTGTGACAATATAAAACTGAATACTGAATAATAATATAAGTGAGCACCTAGCGGTTTTATCCGTTGTACTGTATGTAGCCTTTGTGTTATTCCAGGGTCTCTATCTCTATACCATTTTAAAGCTCAATCGGTCCACCCGTTTAGGCGTGAAAGAGTAACAAACTTACATCCAGACCATACATTCTTACAAAGTTTCACGTTTATAATATTAGTAAGATTGGCAAAGATTAGTACTACAACTTAACATGTCTTGGATATTCCATGTTTGTAAAAAGCATATCATAGCTGTAGTGAGACACTAAGTTATAATAGGAAGGTACAAACACATAGTAATAGGTCTGCCTGTGGGTTCGTTTAAAGCCAGACCATTTAATATCCATTAATTTATAATATCTAGGTAATTATGATGTTATTAGAACGTTATGATATCTAACGTAGTTAAAACCACGATGACGATGTTGTGATTAAAACCAATTACCTACTATAAATTTACATTGATGAGATTTTACAATGTCTATTCCTTATGGAATTATCTTCCTATCTAGACAGGTAATCTAGGTAGATAGATAACCACCGTCGCGTTCCGTAGTCTGTAAGCTTTTTTTAACTACGCACGGGACTTGAATAATATTATTAAACTAGATGCGCTGTACCTATGTGTTATTCCAGGTTCTAAGCTATACCTCTATACCAAATTTCAACGGGTCCACCCGTTTAGGCGTGAAACAGTAAATAACAAACATACATCCAGACATACATTATTACAAACTTTCGTGTTTATAATATCAGTAAGATATATAAATGTGATTCGCAGTCTGAGCATTCGGAGCGTAGGTAAAGTCGAGTCACACTTACATGGCCGCAGACGAATGCTTCGGCGTACCCGCAATCCCGGCACCATGGCGTTTCACTGGTACATCCCCAGGTTTTTATAGTGGATATCCCCGCCGCACCCTTCTTTGGCGGGAGAACCCCAAATTCCCCCCTGCGTCCCTTGGCGTAGTAAGGTAAAGGTCGGTACATAATATAAGTACACAGCCCGTAATATTTGCGTGTTCGGCATTTTCCCTTTTGTGCTGATTTGTCTGTTCTAGGAGGATCCAAAGAAAGGTTAAAGCTACATGTTCAAGCATCGTACCTCAAGTTCTTATATAAAAATGTGAAACTTTGTATAGATGGATGTTTGTTACTTCAAGCCTTTAACAGCTGAACCGAAGAGCTGAAATTTGCTATGTACATAGATAGGATAGATCTGGGAATAACTAAAAGGTTTTTTAACGAATATATTGCTGGACGTAGTAACATATAAAGAACAGTTCGATAGGAAACATAGCTCCTATTCTCCTATCAGGTAATCTTAGTTAGACGAAAAACTATAAAATGAATTCAAGCACGAAAAGCTCTTGGACTAAGCTTGTAGGAAAAGAAATGACACACCTTTGTAAGTCACACACTAAACCATGCAGGTGATTCACTAGCGAAGCATCGATTCGTCTACGAGTCGCTTGCTCTTTTTTATGCGAAGAAGTAAGACGAGCAAGACGCTCTCCTGATGTTAAGAGATAACGCTGCCGATAATAATCAGTACAATGCCACCTAGGATTTAACAATGATGTGAAATTCTAGGTGTATTAACGCTTCTTACTCAAGAGTCATAAGATGTTAAGACTCTTTAGTCCAGTAATTTCACTAGCTACAGTGCCCTCCTACCGAAGCACAATAATGTTTGCACATCACTGTTTTAGGCGGTTAGAATAACTGACACTTTTGGGGTACCACCTAGACGACCTCCTGCAGAGGAAGTCTACCCCTGGTAAAAAGGCTCTGCGAAGTGCGAAGACAGTCATTGTGGAAAACGAACCACAACTGCAATCGTTTTCTAAATTTTTTTTTTTATAGTTAATAACGCTATGGTTTGCCGTTTAGCATTTGGGATTAATTTATCAACGCACTATTCAACCTGCTGAACGGTTTGATTTAAAATTGGGCACAGAACATATTGCCACTTTTACACATCGGCTAAGAAAGGATCTCGCTCCACAAGCCGTGACCACAACCTAGCATCTGGAATACTTTTCAAAAATACCGGAACTAAATTAAATTTAATCGAAGATTACTGTAAGTCATGATTAAATCAAAATGTTAGAATTTCTGCAGATTAAGAAATTAAATACTTATGTGGAAACGTCTGGCGGATTCTTTCGTGAAAAGCACTCTAAATGAAACTGCTTCCAGTAATGTTTGTATTCTAGAATGCATACATGGATGTTTTCCAGTGGAGGCGGCGGTGAGGAGGGGGGAGGACACGGGGGCCGTCGGCACACTTTCTGAAGGGCTCTAAAACTCCGGCTTTTGTGGCCACCTTTATGACCATCTATTCGTAGACCTTTTGATTTATCACAAACAGTTAGATACAGCTTGAAAACTTTTTATGTTGGAAGCAGTGTGGGCAGTTTGAAATTCCTTGTTTCGAAATAGTCTAATGGCTTAGTTTATTGTGATTTCTGAAGATTTCGTTATTATTTTGGTACATGGGTACAACTACAGTACAAAGAAAACAGAATTTCATGACTTTTAAGTGTAACAATAGGCAGTCTAATTGCTATTTTGTTACAAATATTTACCGTTCAACATATTTTTAATCAAGCAAACGACGTCCTGATTATATAAGTGGTGACCTACCGCCGTCTTTGGACTTTGGATACTTAGAACACTAGGGACTAGGGGTATTAGGTACCTACGGTTAGAACCGTGAACAATCTTTGAAGAACCCCAAAATATACTAAATAAAATAAAATTCATCTATGAAATTATAAGTTTGTAAATACTCGTATTATAATATATATAATCCAACTAGCTGCGCCCAGCGGTTTTACCGCTGTATTTGTAGCCTATGTGTTATTCCAGGGTCTAAGCAATACCAAATTTCAGCTCAATTGGTCTTGATTGGTCTACCCGTTTAGGCGTGAAAGAGTTAAAAACATAAATCCAGACATCTATAAATTCTTACAAACTTTCACGTTAATATTAGCAAGATGTATAATAATACTATTATGTCCATAACAACAACATCATAACATTATCTTACAATAAATTAGGTGATCCGATAGCGGTGTTAAATCGTTCATTGGATTCAAATATTTACATCCGATTATGTGGTTGGCAACAAGGCCACTCTAACTTGGCGCTCAGCCATCCTAAGCCGTAGACTCGTAGGCCCTCTTTGAGCATGTTGCTTAACCACATAACTCACTAAGTATTTAGTGTTTAGCCAATAGTTTTGTTCCACAAACGCTGTAAGTTTGTTGTAAACCTATACATATTTACGAGTATTAGTTATCATTTGCCTGATCGTAAAATGTTCGCCAATCTTTAGCTTACAGTAAACTGCAACAAAGTTACACCTACATCAAATAAATGATTTGAAAAACCTCTAGAAGATGGGACTCGCTATAGTAAGCGAGCAATGTTCCTGATGCATATCTATGCAAGCAGCGTCATAAAAGCTTTGTTGCCTCGGCCGTTGCATTTAAAACACACAGCAATTACTAGCTTCTTTTACGAAGAACTGTAAACTCGAATAGACGTTCCGCCAGCACAATGGTTCGATCATAAAGGAGGGAGGAAATAGGATAACGGTGTGCGCAGGCGACGCAAGAACTCCTCGATATCGCGAACCGTTCCCCGGCATAGACCGACAATGTATCATTAAAATCTCACAGCTACGTGTGAGCTTCCGCGACACCCGCGTCGATTCATGTCCTCGAGGAAAGCGGTGCCGCCGAGTCTGTTGTGACATGTCTCGGTATACTGGTCGTGAGTAATGGCACTCGATGTCGCCCCGCCCGTTGCTCCACCGTTCACAACTTTTTGCGATTGCAAATGGAAACTGAGAGACAGTGGGGTGAATCGAGGCCGATACACCGCCTGCCAAGGTACTCTCAGAAAGACGGTTCTCGATTAGAAATCATCAATTCTCTAGATGACGTGCAACACGCACCGTACCGTAACATTATCTGCGGTACCGCTTATCCTTTACTTATCACTGAACCAATTTTTAGACAGGTTCAGATAAATAGTTTAGATTAGTAGGTTTTCTTAGGTGTCATATCTAATCATGTAGTTACATACACGTAAAGTATAAGTTACATAGAAAGTACTTAAGTATCCGTGAGAAATAGGTTTAAGGTATGTATCGGTTGTAATAAATATATAGATTATGTGTTGAATTCTGGTACCCATGGACTATGGAGTAAGCGAGAGATCAGCCCTCTATCGTACAACGTAGCAAATAGAAATGCTGGACCAATTTTAGGTTCAGTTCTCCTCACTGGGGTACTATGTATTAGCCGAATGAATTGAATAGTCTTGTAATACACTACGTCGTGAGGCTTACTTGCAAAAATTATCCACTATAACTCAATTCAATAAATACTTCTAGGAATAGTTAGTAGCAACAATCCCATCTTATAATCATTAGCTTAACTCGCGGCTTACCTCCTGTAGCGAAATCCTTTTTTATCGGACCTCTACATTACGTGCTTAATTACAACTCAATCCATGCAGCCGATTAGAAATAAGAAAAAAAAGATATTGCAAAATTAGCTTCCGCTCCCATAACCCTCTTGCACACTCACAATTACATTATCCTTCATACAAAGCAACATACAGGTTAATTACTATCTACACAAAAGCCAGATAAAAATCTCAGACGTTTCGTTAACTATTCTTTTTATAAAACCGACAACCGGCGACCTAGTGACGTCGGCCAGTCGCCTGAAGACGCAAAATCTGTGTCAAGCTTACCTACAAGGAAAAAGTAACTCTCGATAGCCTCCTGCTTCTTTCAACCGCAGACAATGAAAGCTGTGAAAAAATCTTAAAGCAATCAAAAATGTTGATTAAACCCGCCCCACTAGACTTATTTTATTTGCTTTAGCCCAAAAAGCGACACTCTAATTTGCTAGTGACCGAAAGTAAATTGAAAGTAGCTTTTGACTGAATGTGTTTAATTTCATAGCTGTTGCAACTCTTAATTGAACATTAATTAACTTTGCGAAAACATAATAATGAAAATAGTGCGACAAAATTATGAATCTGGTGACTATTTTTAAGAAGAGTAGTAATTTGGCTGATTTCAAGGGTCCTCGGTCTTCCCAGAGATACGGGTAGATATACTTTATTGACAGTGAGACTAATCAAATATCTGCAGATATTGATCCTAGTAGCATTGAACAGAGTGGACAAGGAAATTACATAAACGAAACATTGTGCAGTGCAGTCTTTCTAATTCTACTTGACATAGCAAATAATTGCATGCTAGTTTATAGGTGTATAATTAGCTAATTCCCTTAGCTACCGTTATATTATCTTCATTTAATTTATCTTTCCTCATAAACATGTTCTCCTAAAACACTAAAATCATCAATTCAAAATCAATGAGCACCTTGAACTTCACTAAAATTTTATACGTCCGTTTACGAACACCAGTCCACTCGTATTCTACAGGCACCTAATGGTCGAAAACAGTCGATGACTTTAACGGAATCACGGAAACTCGGAATGCGCTTGCGCAAGACGAAGCGGAGGAACTCTAAAAACGTGTAAGCCTCAAAACTGGCTACAACTCGATACGCGTAGTTTTATAGGAGAGAAATAAATTACAGAGGCATTCTCTACCTCTATATTCTATGTACTTTACTATCTGTCTAATGCATATTACGCGGGGTAATATTTATTACGTAAATGTTAGATATGTTGGTGAATAGGTCGATGACATTGAGAATATTATGAAGAAATTAGATAGATTCTAATATGTATAGCCGGAAATGCCAGCCATATGCAGCCAGGTCAGGTAAAAAGAAATATTCTTAAATTTAAAACTAAGGGTCTAGATAGTCTTCTTCTTTTAGAGTCGAAAGGGTTAAGGGCTTAAAGTAAAATATGTAGAGGTATACTTACTAAGCTATCTGGGATAGATTTCATTACGCAATAGTATAGGTATAGAGCATAAAAATCTGAGCTTATTTGTCCTATATATCAAAGCTAAATTAATGACTTCTGTCGCTGCAAAGCAGGAAAAAGTAATATTGTTTTATTTTTGAGCCCAAGTTAAGAGTTTTTCTTTATCACTCAGGAAAAATGCGTTACGCATCATCTACGTCAAAGGGCGCAGGATGGTATGTTGGGACTCCGCCTAGAATCCATACGCGGAAGTCTGCTCATTAAAAAACCGGGGTTTTCCAGCGGAACGCTATGATGACAGGGCTACAGGCACACCGAAGCATTCAACCTGGATGAACTCTATCTATCCAATACTCAACATATACCTACTGTAGGTATAGGTACATAATATACATAATTACATATCTACTGCATGTTACGTTCCGATGCCGTGGACCGTTGGTAATACGTGATAAAAAGGAGCCAATGTGTTCTTCCAAGTTTCTAGCTATCAGCACACCAAGCTTAATTCGTAATCGGTTCTGTAGTGTTTGCGTGAAAGAGCAACTAACATACACACTCATACTTTCACCTTTAATATTAGAAGGATATCATACATTCACAAATACCTGCTCACCAAAGAACTTGGAGGTTTTAGTCAATTATAACCAAATAATGTCGAATAGGTTAGGCGCTGCGTCATATATTTGTTGTTTAAAAAAAGTGCTAATTCAGAGTCATGGAAGGGTATTTTCGAATGGATCCGCAAACAAAAATAGCCGGTTTCCAAGGTCGTCTAGGAATCTTCAACGCTCCGTCCAAATTAATGTTTAAATAGAAACCTTGCGGACACATCCTCTAACCATTTTTTATGTGTCTAAAATTACTTCAATTTCAATGTGTTAGTTAAAACTACACCATCACATTTTTACTAATATCGTGCTACTCTCAATATTATAAATGCGAAAGTATGGATGTATGTTTGTTTTTTTGACGATTAAACTGAAATATGGTGTAATAATATACTTATATTATTACACCATATTTCAGTTTAATCGTCAAAAAAACAAACATACATCCATACTTTCGCATTTATAATCATTAATATTTTTTATATTTATTTACAGTGGAACTGAACATTATTAATGAAGTTAAAAAAAAACTATCAGCTCTATCTTTCCATCATTCAGAACTCATCCTAACACAGTATACAGTTTCTACCCACACGACTTTATCTACCGATGGCGCTTGTGTTTTATGGTTTACGTGTATTTTGTATATGTATTGTAAATAATAAACTCTTATTAAAGAGTAAAAATTAGTTCCATTTTTGTCCACAAACATTATGTTTGTTGTCAGCGTAGCGTGCAGTAGGAAAATGTCGATAGAGGTGCGTTGAGAGTCGAGCAGGACACGCGAAGGTCGAGAGCCGCCCACCACTCGACGCCACTCGTGTTCGCCCCACTATACTATGATGATACTTGTATAAAAAAATATACATAGTATAAAAATATACTCCTGAGAACAAAAAGCCAACAGTTTTTTTTAATTTTCGATTTGCGGCCGTAGATCGTAGCAGACGGAATAAATCCCTGCCTGGCTTCACTGAACTGCCGGAACACTCAGTTTGCACTATTATATTTATAACTAGCTGACCCGCGCGCACTTCGTAGCGCGTGACAGTAAATTATTCATATATTAATGAATTTGATACAGACCATTTAATTCGATTTCCAATTCCACGGAAAAGAGGGATTCAATTCACGGGTTTTCTGCGACTTAATGGGCGTAGAATTAGTAAAGGCTGGCAAACCTTGCCAATATGTAACTACGATCGAATCACCTACTATTCAAAATGTCTATTGGACGTTTCGCCTACGTTCATAATAACTATTGGTTGAAATCAATATTGGACGATTCGCCTACGGTTAACTCAGCTACGGTCGATTGAGCTATGGTTGATTAAACTATTGGACGATTTGCCTATTTTTGACCGAACTAACGGACCGTTCACGTATTTTTAGACCACGTTTCCGGCTGCTAGTCAGGTATGACAGCTAAAAAATACTTGTTTATAGTACAGAATTCAGAAACGTGTTGTTTTTATTATGCCACTTTGCCATGATGAGGTAGATGAAAGAAGATGCCAAAATGCCTGAAGATGCCATGACACAGGATAAATAATTCAGTAATAAGAAAAATATCTGGCGCTGTGGTCACTGTTCAAACCTAACCTAACCAACAGATTTCGGTTTGCCCTGAATACTGTACTAAAAACACGCATAGCAAAGAATTTATAAACCGTAGGTGAGTCGTCCATAGTTGAATTAACCAATATATCAAATGAACATTGGCCGAATCGCCCATTAGTTCACATGCCCATAGTTTAATCAACCGCAGGCGAGTTGCACTGTAAGCGAGTCGTCCAATATGTGAAATGAACTTATGCGAATCGACCGTAGTTATATCGACCGTAGTTGAAACGACCGTAGGTATTATGAAACGTAACCCGTCCATGCGGGCAAAGCCATGAGAATAAGCTAGTGACTGATGTATCTGTATAACGTACAGCCTCAACCGCTAGATGGATTGGGTTGAAATTTGGAACATAGAAAGGTTTCATGACGTAGACCACTGCTAAGAAAGGATTTTGCCGTGCGGGCAAAGCCGCGAGCATAAGCTAGTAAATAATATTATGAAACATTTTTTGTGAATAATACTTAGATTTCAGAGACGTCCTGGGATAAGTCCCAGAACTATCGTTATACCTATACCACAGTACAAATTAGAACGGCAATAAATTACCACTTACACATATAGTACATCAAGATTAAATACAGTAAACAAAAATATATCAAATTATCATTTAAATCAGAAAAACTAATAAAAATACGGAATAATAACAGCTTGATTCCGTACAGTTACTCTTGACTTTTTTCCGCGTCATTTAATGGTGATCTCTTTACCGTGGGTAGACTTCCTCTGCAGGAGATCGGCTAGTACCCCAACAGTGTCAGTTATTCTGCCGCCTGAACAGTGATGTGCAGACATTACTGTGCTTCGGTAGGAGGGCACTGTGGCTAGTGAAATTACTGGGCTGAAGAATCTTAACATTTTATGACTCAGCAGTGCACCCAGAATTTAACCTTCGTTAAATCCCAGCGTTATCTCTTACCATCAGGAGAGCATCTTGCTCATCTTCTTACATCGTTGTATAAAAAAAACTAAAATGAAATTTTCTGAAATGAAACTATCATATTATACCTACGTACTCAAACTATTTATTATAATATATCTATCAAATTTCACCTTTCAGCTCCATCATCAGACTTCAGATCACTTCCATGTCATAAAATTATTGCATTGTCATCCGATTCCCGGTATGCAAAATTTCTGCTCAATCGGGAACTGTGACTGATAGGTAGAGTGCTTTTCACAAAAGGAGTTCTTTTTGCGGGGCGCCACTATCGCAAATTTTAAAAGTTAGCATATTAAATAACTTTAGAATCTTCGATGTATCCTTCTGCAATCTTGTTACACTTCTAGCCACCATGGCGTTTAAGAACTGTAATATCAGCGCCTGAGTCAGCTAAGAGTGTTGCTGACGTCCGCCTCAGGCAATGCCCAGTGTAAAGATGGGAGTCCGGAAGCTGAAGAAATTTAGCAATCGTTTTTGGCATATCACCGAGTTTATTGATGCCTATGGGCTGTTTTTTACTTTTTCCATTATCATAATGTAAGAAAAATCTTGAAGTTTTTGTATTAGCGGGTCGTAATGCCATATACTTGTCCACCACATTCACATATTCTTCACTAATGACGAATGATCTGTCGATTTTAGTCTTTGTATTCAATAATTTTACTAATATTAATTTGTCCGAATGCTTTTCAACGTCGTTTACCTTAAGATTCAACAATTCATTTGAGCGGCACGCACCATTTATGCCAATAATTAATACAACCTGTAAAAAATAACAATAATTTAGTTTACTTATTTTTAGATAGGTACAGTTAGATAGGTTTTCTTTGAAATAAATTAGCTTTTGTATCAATTTACTTACTTTTAAAGCGAGGTATTTACTGTCTGGTGCTTCATTCAGAAATTTTTCTATTTCAAGGTCACGTTTCGTTTTCAAGACAGCTTTTATCATAGAAAAAATGCTCCATAATGTACTGGATTTTCTTGTTTTAGATAGTTCCATGAAATATGATAGTATCACGGTCTCGGAATATGTTTTTGCATTTTTTGAGAGGCGCCAATTATTGAAGGATTCGTACGCCTTTACATATTTCACTTTAGATTTTTCAGGCAAATAGCTGAACTCGGCATTCGAAACTTGTTCTTTCAACTTTTTTGGCGTAAGACAACTACCTTCATCACTGGGGTCACTCATTTCTTTGTAATTAAACAGACTATTAGATCACAAATAGAAATTTGCAAAAGTTTACAACTTGTTGAAAATATTTAGTTGAATCTTTACCAAGAGGTTTAGAACCAAATGGAAAATGTGTTGTGAACACCACTGTCGCAAGAAAAATGACAACTATAAGTGCCATCTCACTTACCTCATACAAAAGAGAGAGACAAAGATGGCATTTATCGATGACGTCACAACGCATTCTCCATTTGACTGTAAACTCTAAACTTCTACATCCCGCCATTTTGTATTTTTTTATTTTTATTAAAAGAGTTGCGTTCGAAATTTGTGTGTGTGTGACATATTTATGAAAAACAAATTGTAATAATATTTAAAAAAAAAAAAAACTCACTTACGACTTATTATTCTATAATAGTATTTTATTTAAAATATTATTGAAAAAATACAATTTATAAAGTTAAAATTCAATAAATAACATTAAAAATTATGTGCATCTCAGTTAAATAAAAATTGTACACAAATAAGTTTCAGAACACACCAACTTCTTCATAGCCAATAAAATTGTGTTCGAAATTCAAATCACTTTGCCTCTCTACTCTCTAGAGAGCAAAAACGGCTTTTGCTCACTGAAATCGATGACCAAAGACACTATTTTCGTGCGAGAGTGGTGAAAAATTATTTATGGCATGAAGTGGGGGCAAGGTGCAGACGGGCAAAAATATTATAATTTTTATTACGAAAAGTGTATGTTTAGCTCGCTCTGAGCGGTTAGGAAGTTTAAACATCCATTACAATAAGTGCGCGAGCAGCTAGCTGCGAGCGCCGAAAAAAAAAATTTATTTCAGAAATATGTGCGAAACTCGTAACTCTACAATGCTTCTGGGGGTACCTTGGCCCCCTGCCCCCCCCCCCCTAAAGCTTAAACATCCTTTATAATATGTGCGCGAGCAGCTTGCTTAATGACTCGGGGGGGGGGGCGGCTTGGCCCCTTGCCCCCCCTCCCTAAATCCGCCTATGATTATCTATAACACAGATAAAAGGTTCTATAATAATCATTGCAAAATTTTACTAACATTATAAACGTGACAGTTTGTGTCTGGATGTATGCCTAAATGGGTGTGAACAGATTTTATGTCTGTGTGTCTCCGGATAACCAGTGATTTTTACAAAAGATCCCCCTAGATGGAGCGCCACAATCGCGTGATTTTAAGTTAAAATATCTACAGATTTTTAACAATTCATGATTTCTCATATTTAATTTCTCAATTAAATAGGTACATAATATTTAATTAATCTAACAAATAAAAAATATATAATAAATGAAGTATTCACAGTAATTATAAATCTATTATTTAGTTCCGCTAGGTTACGCGGGACTTCTTTTCTAAAACTGTTTGCAGAATAAACGATATTTCTTTTTCTTAGGACATTAGTTCCATTATTTTCCGTGGCGCTAGCTTGTATGAAAAATAATTTACTTTTACAATGAACTGTAAATGAATTTTTCTATTTATCTTCAGATGATTTTACATGTTTTAGAAATTAAAAATAAGCAGCAAAAAGATATTTATTACTGATATTTACACGCATCATGCGCACATTAGATTATTTTCCGCTGGCGCTGATTCATTTGAGAAATAAGTTACATTTACTAATTTAAATGAATTCTAATTTGTTTGGCTACTATATAGCATCAAAGTACTCGTCAAGACGAATCAAATGAGCCCAAACTCGATGGGGTTTTTTCTTTTAATCACGGAGTTCCTATGGCCACCTTCCAGCTCCGTTTCGGACCCTGGTTACTATATAGTATCAAAGTACTCGTCAAGACGAATCAAATGAGCCCAAACTCGATGAGGTTTTGTCTTTTGATTACGCGGTTCCTATGACTACCTTTCTTGTTTATTAGCATTTTATATGCTAATCTTTAGATTGATATAACTCTTTTATTTATGAACCGATTTGACTAAAACCAAGACTAAGGTTCAAGTAGAGAAAACTGCAACGTATTAGTGAAAATTTTATTCAAATCGGTGGTGTTGTTTAACCACACCAGTGACACAAACTATTTACAAATTTAGCCCAAATTAAACTAAAGGTCAACCACAAGTTTACAGCCACACCGATAGATGGCGTCTGTAGGGTTTTTGGCACTATTTTTTTTTGAATTGAATTTACTTTATATTCTATTACTTTTATTTCGAATTTTTGATGTAAATTAGGGGCGATGTGTCTGATATAAATGATTATTATTTATTTTATTATTTTATTTTACGTTTCCCTAGGAAAAATTGACAAAATGTTTTACGAATTAGATCGCGCAAGCGACTTTTTCGCGTCGTTTTGTTCATATGCGTATTTTCACAGTTCACCTTGGTAAAGGATCACAATGAATGGGGAGAAATTTCCATTCTTATTATATGTATGGATATGGATTTTAATATTTTTTTTTTTTATATTACACAAGATATAATAATATTTGTAATATAATTTTTTTTTATTAAAACTGAAATTTTCTAAACGAAGTTTCCACGAATTTCGTGTTTCTACTTAGTCATATGTCTCTTCTTATACGAGTATTCAGTATTATGTAAACATTTTATGAATGAATTTTAAAACATAACGATTTTATGCTAAATCACGGCATTTAAAATAATCTAGAGCGCAGATGGACCTAGAGTTCGTTTAAAAATAATATATTAACTTTCTCACATAAATATTCTGTAACTAGATTGAGATATTGCACACCGCCGTCTATTATTGTATTTACAGTCCTGTTCCATTCCCAGGTTGTCTGTAAGAAATTGTCTAGTGCGATAAGACCGCCGATTGTTTACCTAGCATTAAGATATCTAGATCATTAAGCTTTTTTGTAATCGTTTGGTATGCAATAAAGTATTATTCTATTCTATTCTATTCTATTGGCAATATTTTATTTTTATGACTTTTATTATGTTTTAAGCTTTGTTATATTTTTACAATAAATATGTCAAATGCACACAGAATATTCCAAGGTATGTAGAGTCTACTAAGATATTTCGATTTAGCTGAAATTTGGTAAATTTCAATTCATTCGATTCAACATTTTAAGGCCTGAAGAGGTAACACACACCTTTATAATACTAGCTGCGTCCAGCGGTTTAACCGCTTTACAGCAGTATATGTTATTCCAGGGTTTATATAAGCTATCTCTTTACCTAATTTCAGCTCAATCGGTCCACCCGTTTAGGCATGAAAGAGTAACGAACATGCATCCAGACTTCCATATATATGTATTCTTAAAAAAATTCACATTTATTATATTATTAATACATAGTAGGATTTCTGATTTTTACATTTCAAAAGCCGATTAACACCGATTTGTAGGTTAGTTGATTTAGTTTTCCGTGTCCTCTAAATATGACAAAAGGATTCTACAGTGCATATATCTCTGCTTACAAGGAAGTATGTAGGTACTGTATTACCATTTACCATCTTGTTGCGTAGAACGTATATTCCCATTCTGCCTTTCCACGTGCCTTTCTAATGGAGCCCTGTGAACCTGCGCAATATTTCGGTTGCTGATTGCACACGTTTACGCTAAGGGCATGTGTTTAGAGCCACTTGCTAGTATTTACTTACGTACCTATTACGTGATCATATTTATGCCTCGTGCTCAAGTAATTTTGCTTTATGTCTTTAACCGCTGAAAAATATGTATGTGTTACTATAGCTGTGCCCAGTGGTTTTACCCGCTGTACTGTAGCCTATGTGTTATTCCAAGGTCTAAGCTATCTCTATACAAAATTTCAGCTCAATCGGTCCACCTGTTTAGGCGTGAAAGAGTAACAAACATACATTCAAACATCCAATCCCATACATTCTAACAAACTTTTACGTTTATAATATTAGTAAGAAGTAAGATTCCTAAGTCTGTGCTACCAAATTTTAGCTCTATCGATACAGACGTAAAGAGATAACAAACATCAATATATAATTCGTTTTTGCAAAATTAAAATATTACACAACCGATTAAGTAGGTAGGTAATATTAAGTTTCAAAACGTGTAAAGTAGGCACGTAACGTTCTAAACAAAATGATTCCTCATCCAAATTTGTAGGTCCCAAGACATACTCGAAGTTTATTTGAGTTTAGGAAGTGTTGAAGTGTTATTCCTTTCATCGGGTGACGTGTGGAGTGTGAGCAAACGACTTGACATCAATAGACCACCCGGTCAACTAGACCGAACAAATTTATTGTCCCAGAGCTAATTGTCGCGCAGTAACGAGCCCGTGTCCTAAATACACCGTGTAACTACGCCCGTACTAACTGCTGAGTGATCTGTGACGCGGCTCTGCAGCGCTTTACGCCGCGCCACCCCTAAGGATGCCCATTTCCTTGTGGCTGATTACGGCTCGACTAAAAAAGTACAATCATACTGCTCTCCGGCGCGGAACGCACTGTCCTCATTTGAATACAAACGCAATGCGCGTGCGCACACACCCTTAACTGTACACCAACGCCGATCCTCTCGCCAAAACCGCCGCTAAAGCTTAGCACATTCGGTCAGGTATCGCTTGGCACGCCCAAACAACGTGTCCTCTTTCCGAAGTCACAAGAAGAGGGACTCTGGCGTGCGAGAACGGGAGGGCGCTACCGCCGAGGAGGACGGAGGACGTTAAGGGCATTCACCCCGAACCCCGTGGGTTGCGACTAGCGGCTCTACAAATGATGTACAAGCACATAGATGCCTTTCTCTATTTAGGTGCGCACGAGTTTCGAAATACTGGCCGTGGAACTTTTTGTTGGGAGGTGGATCCTGTTTGGGTTGCGTCAGCGTGATAAGTTCGGCTATTGCCGCTAGAATGTCGGTACAGGTGTGCGCGGCATCAGAGCGCCTCATCGGGCCGTCCGTCGCTAGCAGCCCCTTTCCAATGACCATCTCTCGGACTGATCTCCACCGCACGTTACATAGTCGACAATTGGTAAACAGTCGCGTGTTTGTTTACTTTTTATATCAATTTGCATTTCCGTTTAGCATTCCGTATTTGACACGGTCTCTATGTAAATGTTTCGAGTATTTATCACCCTTCTCGGCTCGAAGGCACTGATTGAATATTGGCAATGGACAACTACTGTATCAGTTGTATCTAGTCAATTATTTTAAATATTTATAGAGGTATCAATAAATTATTTAAAAAAATATGAAACCCTAAGTAGCTGTAAGTAACCCTAGTAGTAAGAGCTCAAAAAAGTGTTATTCCAAGATCTAAGCTACTTAGTGCCATAGTGCCAAATTTCAGCTCAATCAGTTCTCAATCAGAACAACCCGTTTATAAATATATTTATCTCAGCCATTATTATGTGAATATCACAAACCAAAAAATATGTAGCAAATTTTTTATTATTATTTAAATGACTGGCTAATTAGATTTTAAATGTTTTGACCTTGTAAACATCCCTATTAAAGGAAACATTTACAATTTATATATTAATCTAAATAATGATTAACGTTAAACTTTTAACGAGGTACATATAGAGGTAGTATTAAGATTGCTTCATTTCACTAACATTGTCCAGTACTTTTTCTCCAGTTCCAGAACTGGTAGAAAATGCTACTTTAGCATTATGTTAATTTTAGCGTCGTGCTGAATAATAAAATAAAATAGATATACATACCTAATACCTAGTTACAATGATTAAATTATGAACATTATTAATTACATTCTGATCGTGAATCTTTGTGTGGTCTTATGCCCGGGTAAAGCATAAAGCGCCATTTAATTAGGAACTATTAGATAGCCATACATTTCCTTAACCAGCTTTATAATGGTGGCTGTTAATGAGTATCATTATAATGTGAACAAGCTTGTGCTCGTGGTTTTGCCTGCGTTAAGGAATCCTTTCTTATTGGATGTTTGCGATACAGGTCACATCGCTTAACGGGCATGAAAACCGCTCTATCTACACATTTAAATGTAAATAACTAATCTAAGTATATATAGTGTCTAAGTGTGTGTGTGTCTAAGTGTATATAGTGTGTTTATTTTAGTATATATATGTATTTCACAAGATTCATCGATGAAAATATATATAACTATTATAAAAAGTTTCTTTTATGACAATGAATGATGGTTAGCATTTAGCACGATTAATCATGATTGTCCATAAAACACAGAGCCACCCAGTTTTAAAATTCAAAAAACCTGCGTGGCTATGCCCTTCACCCCGAAATATGTACAATGCACATATATTAAATTGTAGCGTCCGTGGCCCAGTGGTCATACGTCCGGCTTGTAAGCCGGAGGTCCTGGGTTCAAATCTCAGTGTGGCAAAGATTTTCGCCTGGACGCTACCGTGTTTCGGAAGGCACGTAAAACTGTGGGTCCTGGTTGTTTCCTATAAGATAATATGTAGGAGGCAGTCGTTAGGTCATGTTGCAGGCCTTGTAGTAATCTCGGCGACCTGAAACTGCAACATATAGGTTAGCCACACAACCTATAAATTGTGATTTGACTCTGACAGTGTAATTAGGGAAACCTGTTCTGTTAGAGTATAAACCCCATTTATTATTTATTATTATATTATTATATTAGTTCTTAAATCTCGTCATGAAAAGGTAGGTAATTTGATTAGTAACATTGCACTATTTAGTCCAGAACTCAGTAATGTAATGCCTGTACATTACTGTTTAGCGGATAAATATATCTAACTGGCAAAGGAATGGTACCTCTCCTAGTGGCCTCTGCAATAGAAGTACCACACTTATTGACGAATCAATTGTAAACCTTTTCTTTCTTAAGGTCAGTTAACAAAATACGAGTAGCTACTTGGTCCCTGCTACTCGTATTCAGTGACCGGCGTATAACGTCATTAACATCCCTCTGTCTGTAACCTATACCACTGTACCTACATACAAAGTATACACAGGTACATCGTCTATCTAAATATGTTGCACATCGGTAGATTTCCGCTATCGATCGGCGCAGATAAACTACGAGTCCTGGAGGG
Organism: Hemithea aestivaria; assembly: GCA_947507615.1. Taxonomy (NCBI): domain Eukaryota; kingdom Metazoa; phylum Arthropoda; class Insecta; order Lepidoptera; family Geometridae; genus Hemithea; species Hemithea aestivaria. Next base: position 12,651,694 of record OX382326.1, read on the forward strand.
GTGGTAGCAGGCACTCACCTAGGTAAGGGGCAAGGGGCGGGGGCTGTTTCGATGTTCTCTGACAATAATATAGTGTTAACCATTTTTAATTTTTATAAATACGCGTATCTAATTTGGTATTAGGTTTGTAACTGACGGGCTCCTCGTAAATAGATTTTAATTTTTTTAACCTTGTGAACATCCCTATTGCCGGCATATGCTCGTATAGGTTATCTCCAAAACAGCGGCTTTTATTAAATGAACAACATCTAAAAAGATGTTTTATACACTCTTTTTTTTACGCCGTACCTTAAAAACTAAAACTCTAATTATTTACTTATACATGTTATGGTCGCATCGGCGAATTATTCAAATAAATTCAGTACATTTTGAGACCACATCAACAGCCTACATTTGTCCACTGCTGAACATAGGCTTCCCCCATGGCACGCCAATCAATCTACCTCCTCCATCCACTCCCAGGGACCCTCCAGATTTCCCCATCTCCCCCATGGGCCACGCCACACCAATACCCCCGCAGACGTGAGACCAAGAGTCCGTCTCTGTCACTAGGGGGAGGCCACAGTACCCCCTCGATCGATGCATCGATAGTGCCCGCATCATGTAGCCTGCTAATTGACAGGGATGCGCCCTCGCCCAGACAGAATCATTTAGGCTACGTGAAATATATGCTTGTTTGTTTTCATAGAGAAAATTGTTTAGTTTTAAAGCTCCATTTGATGTCACATGACCCAGCTTCCTTGTGCGTCGTGAAGAGCTGCTTTTTAAAAGTGGACGGATTATACTACAAGTAGTACCTAGTACCTATTTTATACCATAGCATAGGTACAAAAAAATGTGACAACAGAAGTTTAACAGTATTCATTGTCTTTACTAGCTTATGATTGTGTTACAAGCTCACGATTGTGGTTCCGCTCCCGCCGAGAAATCCTATCTTAGCGGTCTTTTTCACATTAACTATCTATGTAAGCCAAATTTCAACCCAATCCGTCCATTTGAAAAAAAAACGTACAAAACTTTTCATGTAATAACCTTGACCAGTTTCGCTAGCCTTATTATCGTTCGTAACTAATTTCTCACGTAGGTACTCGCGTATTTTAATCGACTACCAGGCCAGGATTTGAATAGTTCTATGTTTAAGTTCTTTCTAGAAGCGTCTCGTCGTCGTCATTCATTCATTCAAAACTTGGTACAGAGACGAGAAAAATATCACCGGAATTTAAAAATCGTGATCGCCTTAACTTTTTCTTCAAATCATCAAATCATTTCTGGCCAGTGGTCGCTGGCCGCTTACAACGAGATGAACAAAAAAGAAAAATAACATCTCGGTCAACCCCCTTCGGGCGCAGCAAAAAGTACAAAAGCCCTCCCGCCGTTCCCAGGAATGGTTCGCTTCCCCTCCGTCGAAGTCGAGACGTCTCGGTGCTCGTGGGAGATTTTCACCTTCACTAATTTGTGGCATCGGGAGATATTTTCAGTTTCGTGGCATGTTTAAATTTGGAATGAATAAAGCTTTTAGCGAAAAACAAAACATAAAGATACCTGAGGATCGAGGTAATGAGGAGGAATGCGGTCTTGTATCTAGAGGTTTAAAATAATTAAAAGTATAAAGGAGGAGGAGGTCTAAAATAGATCAGCTGATACTAGATGCTAGAATTTTGTTTGCTTCGTAAATTGTTTAGGAACTTTGCTCAAATTATGTTAAAATTTTGGTTACTTTTCTCTCCCTACTTTTTAGTATGCAAATTTTTTGTATTAGTACATGTATGTACTTCTATACTTATTTGTAACTTGTATTTTTTAACCTGTTTATATAAGTCGTAAAATAAATATTCATAAAGGAAGCTCAAAAATATATTCAAAAACAACGATTAAGTCCCTAATAATGTCAACAAAATATTTATCAGTTTTGAATCTGCGGTCAGTTCAAATTCAGAGGCTCCAGAGCGGATCGAAATATGAATGAAGTTACTCCCCATGTCGATATTGTAACGTGATAATATTATTGTGTCGCATGTAATAAACACTGTTTTTTTTTTATTTTCTGATTTCTTTGTCTTAATACGCGTTGAACTCTAATTTGAAGAAATAGGGAAAAGCTTTACTCATAATGTTAATTTCATGTCATAGCATTCAAGATTTATAGTCCTTGTGACAGTTACTATATCGGACTATATTTAAATCTACACAATTTTTATATATTAAACAAAATTTAAGCTCGCTTTCAATAAGGGCAAGTATATTTTAATTCATAACCCGAAAATCTGTGCACCGATTCGGGAAAAAAACCAAATTTCCAATGTTTTCGAGTAATCAATAAAAAAATCCGACTACTTGTACCATGTGTACGTGTATTTTTATTTTAACTTCTCCTTTTTTTGTCGTCGGTTAAATATACACTTGGATAATAATAAAAGCCGCTTCCACACGAAAGTGTAGCCACTTGTCGTTTGACACAGCCGATAAGGGGGCAGGTTGCGAGGGAGTGTTTGATGTTTGCTTTATTTCGATATTAATAACGATAGACGATAACCAGCACAGTATCGCGTTTCGTGGGGGCGTTGCTTAATCATACTTTTAGAATATATTATAGGTAAATAGGTACCACTAAAGATTGGGGCTCATTTGTACAATACCGCTACTGCGGCAAGCGAGACGCCAATTATTATGAGGCAGGTACGATGGCGGTAAGCTCGCTTACAGCAAGCCTTCTGCTGATTTGTGTTGTCAATCTTACTAATATTATGAAAAATAACGTGAAAGTTTGTAAGAATGTATGGATGTCTGGATGTATGTTTGTTACTCTTTCACTCCTAAACGAGTGGACCGATTGAGCTGAAACATTTTATAGAGATAGCTTAGACCCTGAAATATCACATAGTACAGCGGGTAAACCGCTGGGCGCAGCTAGTGTAAAATATACCTAAGGAGGATGGTCTGAAGATAACATTTCTGTTAACATTACATTACCCGATGGCAGCGATGTTGTTTAAATGAACCAAGATCTTTATAATGCGCGAGTTACTTGTAAAGGGGAAGCGTAAGATTTTGACCACCGTGATCGAAGGTTGAATCGAGAAGGCTGCGTCACTGCGTCTTTTTAGCTCTTTAGCCCTGATTTCCTGAATCCTGTTCGATTAGTTTTCTTTTTTACTGTTTCCGTGTTATTACAAAATAGGGACTTACGATTTAACCAGGACTAAACTAGGTCCTAGTGAAAAAATATAAGAATGAGCCAAGTGATGAAAGAGTTTCTAGTAAAGTTAGTATACCATGTACCTATTTCATCGTAGTACGTACCTACCTGTTGTACTCGTAAAAAAACAACAAATTACGCTGAATTGAAGCAACCCGCTGAATTATGCTGACAACCTGATTTATGAATTTTCTGTATTTTGCTTACTCAAGGTTTGGACTTTGCACTCTGTAATACGAATAATAGCGAGCCAGCACACTCGTGCAATGTTCTTCATTATAATATTTATTTTACCAAAATTTTTATATACACAATCATTGCTGTGTAAATAATGTTATTATAGTGTATTTTATGTAAATTTTATCTTGAGACCTTATATGTAGTTTATGCTCGCGGCTTTACGCGCTTCGTAAATCCTTTTTAGCAGATGTTTATTATTATTCTAATTTCATCATCATTCCCAATTTAATCAGCAGTTTGTGCTCTGGATTGATAGATCGGTCAGTCTGTCAATCAGTACATTGGTTACTCTTACCTTTTACATATTTAGAAAAATAAGTCTTTGAGTTTGCCCTAAAATTATATTTATTTACGTTTAAGCAGATTCCATTATTATAATTTTTGAACAATCCATTCTCACTGAACCATAAAAAAACATAAAAACACCATTGATAGGAAACACAGCAACCCCTATAATTTCACCCTCGCGTGACGCACTCAATAAGTGGCAATTTAAAAAACAATTTTACTGAATTAACGATGCGTTTCCCAGTTATTAAGGTTCAACTTGGTTTAAGTGTTTAAAGTGTGTACGATTTTATTTATACGATCACGCATACCATGCGATACGATAGTCGTTGGGACATCACGACATAATAATTTATACTATAATTGATCAGAATGTCGGATGCCTAGTGAAAATAGCAGATTGTAGAGCAAGCCTCTAAGATTTAACTCTAAGTTCCTAGCCAACCTTCCATCATAACCAGAGCATTAACTGGATACTGTCGCCTGGATATGTGTTTGTTAGTACGTATCAAATTAGGACACACAATCCTGTAGATTTTATAGCGAGGCGGAAGAAACGCCTCTCCAACTGTTAGGGGGCTGTGGAGATGTATGATGGATATAACTAATGCAAAAACGCAGCATCGTTCTGGGTCAGCCAGGACAAGCTATGAGAGGTCATCCCAATGAAACCCAACAGTTCCTGGTAGCTCCAAAGGTAAGTCATTTTGATTTTTTGTCATTATGTGCCTAAACTTAGCGCCTACGGCTTCGATTGGGTCGTTGTCCTACGGGGTAGTATTCTCACCAAAACAAGCGGCGATCAAAATAGGCAATAGGCAGCCGTGATGCTGTGCAGGTTTATAAATGGCTTTGAGGATAAATGGCCCCAACTCCCAACACAGTAAATTGTGTTCATTTCAACCACATTACTCTCATGAACTTTTCACAAGATTTTCATCTATCCACTAGTACTCGAACAACTTTATATTATAAAATCTCTGATAATATTTTTATTATACTAGTATGCTGTGATATTAAACGTCGTGTAGTATAAAATGGTCCCCAATGCAGTAAATTGTGTTCAATTCGATTCGACGTGCAGCATCGGTATGCATGCGGGTGGGGTGCCGTCCGACTTATGTTTTATTTTCCCTTCACCCGACGGCGAGGGTGCTTCTTTGTTTTTTTGTTGGGCTATTAGTATTAATAAGGGACGAGGGGAGTTTGTTTTAATTGTGATGAAAACTATGAATATCAAATGGTCTGGTTTATTCATTAGTGTTTCTATTAGAATAGATAAGTTTGGTATTTTTTATTCGTTACCTACGAATAATTTGTATACCATACTTCCGAGGAACTTACATTTTTGTTTTGTTGCAAGTATTTAAGCAAAAATTGTTATACTAAATGTCCCAATGGGTCGTGTTGCTGGTACTACCAGCTTGTTGCTGGCTGGCCCTTGTTATAAGAAGTAAGCAAAGTATTAATTGTAATATTATCTTAGTGTTACATATAGATGAAGTAATTTTTAGACTACGAGTCAAACGAGGAGTAGTAATGTTTAGTAGTACTTTATTTACAAGGGGAAATACGGGTTACATGGGAAATACTTTCTCAGTGGTAAGTGCACAATACTGCGGTAAGTAATGCCCACAAAAAGTCCTTGGTAGACTGTCTTTTCGTCTTTCTTTAGGATGGTCCATTTGTATTCACCATGCCACCCCAGCAAATGTTTACTACTTATGTCCACAGTTTTTATAACTTCTGTGCATGACGAGTAATGAAGATTTGCAAGGTTAGTCGTACAACCCACTGCGCTGCTCTATGACTAGTTTTGCTTTTCTAACAAATGAAAATTTCAATAGTTGGGCGGTGGGTTTATTAAAATTTACATAATATATAACTTAATGATATCAGATATTTTAGGAGTAAAAGTCTCTCTCGTTTTATTTATTTTGATGTAAAACGCAAAAGAATGTAAACCAATGAAAATTGACTCATTACTCGTGAACCTTCCACAAAACGCATATTGTCACGCACTTGTTCCTACCCTATGAAGGTATTGCGGACGTTTCGTTTAACATCTTTTAAATATTTATTATTGAGGGTATTCCATGGGAGAGTGCCCTACGGCCTACGCCCTTCGCGCTCCACTACTTTAAGGGCTAAAAAGACAAAGTAACAAAAACAGATATCGCGCCCCAAAACATCACCAAGTTCAAGTCAAGTTTTTTTTATCTTATCACACATACGATGTGTGTAGGTGCAGTATATATAATATATAAAGAGAAAATAGTCTACTTAACTTTAAAAATATCAGTTTAATATTATGGCTAATGGCTATGCACCTAATAAATATAGGAAAATACGAACCAAAGCATTTTGCCCCATCCTCTACATATGAGTATAATGGCTAAACTATTATTACGTTAATGTCATTTAAGTGTAGAATATTCATAAATTGTCCGTTTCTCTATAAAGAAACAAAAATCAAACACACGTGTATGTGCGGTACACATGTGACGTGTGAATAAAAACGATTGTCTTACGGGTTGATAAATAAAATAAATAAATAAATAAATATTTCAGGACAATTCACACAGCGCCACCTAACCCCATACTAAGCAACTTAATGCTTGTATTATGATGATTAGGATAACGGATATAATACTTATATACTTTTCTTTTGTAAATACATACATATAATAGATATTGAAAACCACCCAGACCAGAAACAAATATCTGTGGATCACACATATATTTGCCTCATGCGGGAATCGAACCCGCAACCTTCTGGGTTGCAGGCGGGTATTAGGCCACCGCGCCACAGAGGTCGTCAGAGGAGAAATTGGTAACGTCTTCAAAAAACTAAATGTATAGAGTATTGGTATATTCAATTTTCCAGCAAACTGTTATGTACATGAAGGACCGAATCGGACACCAATAGCGCTGTTTGATTTAATTAAATAAGGCTTCAGTAATGCCTATTTTCGTGCGGTATCTGCCTTATATCAATGAAGTGTGTAGTAGAGCGTTCAAGGGCTAAGTTACAAGGGAAGTAGTAGGGTGCTTTATTAACTTTCTGATTTAATTGAGGAAGTCGGTCCTGTTTGAATAATTGCAGTCTGCTAGTCGATGGTCAGGGGTTAAAGTCATAGAATAAATTGAAAAGAGGAAAGGCCAAGATATAACTCCTAAGTTTGAGTAATTTATTATCTCGTCCCATGAACAACCCTACAGCCCATTTGAGACGATTCGTAGAAACTCAAAATAATCTTACTAATATTATAAAACGTAAAAGTTTGTAAGAATGTATGGATGTACTCGTATGTTTGTTACTCTTTCACGCCTAAACGGACCGATTGAGCTGAAATTTGGTATATAGATAGCTTAGATCCTAGAATAACACATAGGCTATAGTATAGCAGGTAAAACCGCTGGGCTCAGCTAATAGTAATTCATTTTTTTTCCGTCTAGGCCCACGTTCCTTTTTGTGTGGATTATTGAACTTTGTCAACGTTTGATATAGATTATTAGATCCATATGACCAAGAGTTTTTTTAATGCAAGTAGATTCAAGAGACGAACCTCACGCCCGCACTCAACTTGTCTAAAGTGTCAATTTCTGATTTAAAAAGAAAGCTTTTGCCATTTGTTTTGTTTAAGAACTTGCTACTGCGACGTGTGTCGCAAAACAGATTTTCCTTGATGCCTGATCTATTGTTATTAAGTAATATGTATTTAAAACGAAGGGTGTTTGACTTAAAGTGGCCATGTGAATCTGATAAGTATTCATTGATGCAACTATTCTATTTTTATATACAGGGGTGATATTCGTTATAGCCCTAAAAGATTTGTTAATATAATTTTGGGTCAGTTCTAAGTTAGAACATATTTATTTTATTATGTTTAACACAGACAGGTAACACATTCCACACGTGAAGTTATTGAGTTTGACCTACTATAAGAATTCTAGCTGCGTCTAGCGGTTTTATAATGCGGCTGAAAAGTAGCCTATGTTTTATATTCTAGGTTTAGGGTTAGATACTTGCGACCTACATGCAATTTTAGCCCCCAATTTATAGATTTTGAAAATTTTCCTTTTTGATTGAGTTTAGAGGTCCCATTAAAATTATCTCCCATCAAATTCAAATGAATGGTTTTCAGATAGCAAATAAAAACGTAACGTCTCACTCCCTAGCTTATTGAAATCAAACTTAAGGACAGCTTAATATTGTTTTTTAAATTTACTTGTTTATATTTCTTCGCTAAGAAATACCATATACCACAAAAATGCCCACAGCTGCAATAAGCAATAACCATCTCGAAATTTCATTGCATCGAGTAAAAAGAAACCAGTCGGGCCCGTCGTTCTCGGTAGGTTAGGTACCTGAGAGGGACGTTAGAAGGCAAAACAAAGAAATGGAGTCCTTGCCCTCCCGAGCCCTTGGGTTGTTAGTTCACAAAGGGCTGTGATTGAGGCGTGAGGCGCGGGGAGCGAGGTGAGTGACCTCGGCCGGGGTGGCCGCCCCAGCGCCCGCGCACGCTTGGCCGACAGTCTGTGACGTCCCTCATTCCTATACTATGTACGTGTTCATGGTCAAAAATCTCAGCATTTGTATGAGTATGGAGGGTATGGATAAATCTATATATATTTTTTTTATTTATTATAGGTAAGAACACGATCTCGCCTGATCCTAATTCCTTATTATATAGTATGTGCTCTCGGCTTTACCCGCGTAGCAAAATTCTTTTTTTGCGAAGCTCTACATAATAAAATGTATCTATATTATTAAATTTTAAGTGTACCCCTTATCGATTTGAGCTGTGCGTTGATAGATCAGTCTGTCAGTCAATCATTTTCTTTTATATGTGTAGATTCTCACAAGCTCCATATTATTATGTTTCTCAATGTCTTTTATACTATGTATCGACTATGGTTCGAACATTATAAATAACTAGCTGCGCTCAGCGGTTTTACCCGCTTTTCTATAGCCTATGTGTTATTCTAGGGTCTAAGCTATCTGTATACCAAATTTCAGCTCAATCGGTCCATCCGTTTAGGCGTGAAAGAGTAACAAACACACATCCAGACATCCATTTTTAGAAACTTTCACGTTTATAATATTAGTAAGATACATATCTGGTTCCAATTTTAAGGCAGTGAATGTCGATCAATTCAGGTGAAACAGAAGCCCAGTAATGCACATCACATGCTCAGGCAGTAGCATAACTGGCATTCTTAATGTACATCTAGTCGATCTCCTGCAAAGGAAGTCTACCCCCGGACTATACACATCTACTTATAACCTATAAATAGTACAGTTGATAGCAGTAACATAAGTCCATTAGTTCAATCAAGTGCAGCGCTCCCGTCCCCACCTGCGGAACCCTCCGGAAGCGGGATCTGCATCACAATCAGCTCGGAACCCCTGTCGCGCCGTGGACTCTACGCCATTGATGCGTACTAATCACGGGGTAAATTATTGTTTCCGTTGCTATTTATATTAATATTTAATTAAAATACACCATTTATTTACAAAAGTGTATCGTTGCTGTGGTATTTTTGATTTTATAAACTAAAATTTACCTACGTTGGACGATTTCCCATCTTATGGAAAGTGAGAAACGTTGTCGATGAGAAGTAAGATGCCTATAAAGGTTTTTTTTATTATAAGTCCCATTGAGTCCTACACAACGCTGTATTGCGGTCGTCATCCTTCCAGACTCCAGACATAAGATGTTAATTCTTATACTTATACTAGCTGTGCCCAGCGGTTTTCCCCGCTGTACTATATAGCCTGTGAGTTATAACAAGGTCTAAGCTCTCAATCTCTATACCAAATATCAGCTCAATCGGTCCACCCACTTAGCGTGAAAGGGCAACAAACATAAGTACATCCATTAATTCTTAGAAATTTTCACGATTATAATATTAGTAATAGATATGTCCATATTATGTCCAGTCATTTCCCTGGACACAATACAAAAACCTAACTTTGAGTTAAGTTGTGGACAATGGATGAACCGATAGAGGTGAAATTTGGAATATATTACCTGTCTGTATCTTAAATTTCAGCATAATCGGTTATAAAACTTAGGTAGTTTCCGGAGTGACACATAAAGGTTACTTTTAAGCGGGTGTATAATTTAGTAATTACGTAACAAGTAGTAAACACAAGTCACACCCTTTGATTGAGTGAAACGTGGCGTGCGTTGCGTGTATAAAGATTAGTTGCGTGTTTGCTCTGGTAGATAAAAAGTTAGTGGGCTTAGCTATTGAAATTCTATTCTAAACCTTTATTACTTTTACTATGGTCAAAAAAAACTGGAGGGACAGACTATATCAATAAAAGGCACTATTTTCCATATAAATGAATACTAAAAACAGGGGCGGATCCAGAATTTTGTTCTGTGGGGGCCAAAGTACAGACGGTCAAAACAACAATCACCATGATTTTGAAGAGGATTATCTAGATTTTTAACCTATAGGTAACCTCGATGTTGAAATATGCAAAAAGTATCTCTAGTTTTAAAAACTCTAGGATCTAGAGATCCTAGAGTTTTTAAAACTAGAGATACTTTTTGCATATTTCAACATCGAGGTTACCTATAGGTTAAAAATATTTTGATTATAATTTAGAATGTTTAAAAATATATTGCTGACAAGAATGTGTGCGTTAAGGACGATTTTTTTTTTGGTTACGCCGGGAAAAAATGCGTTACGCATACCCTCCCATCGGGGATATGGGAGGGTTATGTGGGACTCCCCGTGCAGAGCGACTGCACGGGTATACCTACTAAAATAACCCGGCGGCACTCCCGCATCGTCTTTGTGACGGAGGTTTGGGAATCGGCAGAGCCTTGCATCTAGTCCTCCGTCGACGATGCGTAAAGGACGATATCAAAATCCTTATAATACAAAAGATGTACAATTAGCTCGTTATAAGTGGTGAGAAAATTACATAATATCCTTATGCGCGCGCGGAATATCCTTAACGCAATTATAATTATAACAAAAAGCCCCCCGTCCATGCCCCCCCCCCCCCCCTAAATCCGCCCTTGCTAAAATATTACCGATTTCAAGCTCGCTCTTAATAAGTGGGACAGGGGTATGACTCACGTCTTAATACATAACCTGAAAACCACATGTCCAATTCCATGAAAAGGGTGTAATAAAAGCAATACAATAGTTTCAAAATCGGTTCAGGCATCTTCAAGTAAGTAATCGGTGGTTCATAATTAGGTAGGTACTCTGAAAAAATCGGACGAACTTAAAATTAATTTCCTCTATTGGAAATCAGCTAAAAATGGCAAAAAGAACATAAGGGTTTGTCGTAGACCCGGTACAGCTATACTTAATACTTAGGTATAATAGGTAGGTACTCTGTCTAAAGTTAAAGCACAATCATTACCAAATAAACAATGTGTAAATTAAACGTTATAGTAAAGTATTTAAGGCTGAAAATAACGGTTACCTTACCTAGACTGAATTCTGTATCAAGCCAGGACTTAGATTGGAGTTATCGTGGTCGTGACCTTCTGATTACTATAATGTAGGGTTACCAAAATACTGGAACTGTGAATTATTTTATTATGGTAGTATATTCTCTCATATTCAAAAGGTTTTTACAAATAATTAAACTTTGTGCTATTTTATCCAAAAAGTAACTTTAAAAGGGGATCGATGAAACTGTGACTTAGTTGGATCAAATTATTATGTAAGCTATGTATAAGAACATCAAATTCATTCAACATTTTATGAAAAATTCGACGATAAACATACGTACAAAATAAGTTATACAAAACAAAATTATAACCGTTATAACTTATTTCATAAACCAACGACTTACATACAACCTGAGAGCCTATTGCATGTATAAGTAAAATGTTATTAAAGGCATAAAGCGACAACGTTAACTTTGTCACTTAACCCACTAACTAGAACTAACATGACCGATGACCAATTTAAATAAGTGAAATTAAAAAAAACTTTTTAATTTATTATTACGATCTAGCATCAAAATACTCATCAGGACAAATCAAATGATCCCAAACTCGATGGGTTGGCGTTTAATCACAGAGTTCCTATGGCCACCATCCAGCACCATCATCAGATCTGCTCGATGTCACAATAATATTGCATTGACATCCGATTTATACATGTATGAAAAATCGAAAACCGAGAATTGGATGAAATTATACTTGCAAGATTTGATAACGGATAAACAGGTGGACAACGAACACGTGAAAGAAAATAAAATTATCTTTGACGCTCTATGACTCAGCAGGGCGCAGGGCTATTCACTTATCCGACAGGGAACCGAACCGAAGACCTAATTGTCAAAATGTATGAAATGACGTATTACGTCGCATCAACTTGACGTGACATTTCACGTTATTTCATGCATTTTTGACATTTCGGTCTTCGGTTCGGTGCCCTGACAGCGGCTTTAGCATGCCACATGGAATCCCGACAAAACTTCAAGAGTAGAACCGTCATCCCATACATTCACAAAAGTACAATGTATGGGATGACAGTTCTACTCTAGACATTTCAGCGGGATCCCGTGTGGCATGCTACGGCCACAGGTAAGTGAATAGTCCTGCTGAGAACATTTTGTTTTTGTCGGGTTGTAATGATACCAGTATATTACTTACTATACGCTATATAAATACAATGATGAATGTAAAACGTGTGGCCACCCTATGTTTATAGGACACGCTCGCCCCTCGTGTCCTGCGTGATCTTCGCAGTGATCCGACATTGTTGCAATAACTGTTTACGATTTACTATTATTATAATATAATCATTCATGATGATAATTTATTTTTTAAAAATTAATGAACTGGGAAGATGAGAAGATAAATATTTGTAAAAAAATTAATAGGTACCTATAGTGATTCTGATAATGTACTCGTACGTATTTGTATGGAGAAATAACAAGGAGTGAGTAACTTCTACTAAAAATACAGCATACAGATATGTATGGTCATAGGCGGATACAGGATTTGGTTCTGGGGGGGGGCAAGGTGCAGGCGGGCAAAAATATTATAATATTTACTACGAAAAGTGTGTGTTTAGCTCGCTCTGAGCAGTTAGAAAGTTTAAATATCCCTAATAATGAGTGCCGAGAAAAAAATTATAATCTTTACCATGAAATATGTGCAAAATTCGTAACTCTACAATGCTTTCTGGGGCCTTGGCCCCCTGCCCCCCCCCCCCTAAATCCGCCTATGTGTATGGTAAAGTCACCATCTTCTTTTTCTCTTAGATTCTTTTCTTCTTTCCCAATGGGCGAAACGACCAAATCAGGTGTCCGACGCCCAGTGTTTAGAAATACCTAGTATTCTTTTATCTGTGGAAATACTAAATTCTATGCGACAGAGATATCAGTTGTTAAATATCCCAATGAAGTAATTATATAAGTTACTTCGTTGTATATACTTATACTCGTATTATAATCTAAAAGTATAAAAGAAAACAGTGACTGACGACTGATCTATCTACGCGTAGCCAAAACTGCACAACGGATTGGGTTGAAATTTGGAACGCAGATAGCTTCTACGACGTAGACCTCGAGCTGCGAGCAGAAGAAAAGCTAGTAAACTAATCTTACTAGTCTTAGTTTTACTAATATTATAAACGTGAAAGTTTGTAAGAATGTATGAATGTCTGGATTCTGGATGTATGTTTGATACTCTTTCAAGTTTAAACGGATGGACCGATAGAGCTGAAATTTGGTATAGAGATAGCTTAAACCCTGAAATAGCACATAGGCAGTACAGCGGGTAAAACCTCTGGGCGCAGCTAGTAGTATTTCACTTCGTTACTAGTAATATTGTCGTAGTGCAATGTTGCCCCTGTTTAGAAACATTCGCGCGATTCTCATAGCAGTCCTAATAGAATATGTAAACAGGGGGTTCTCATTCCGAGCAGTTCTAAGCAACGAGTAATACGCTAATGTACCCACGGCTACATTCTGTCATTTATCTCAACTTGTAGAACTCTCCTCACACAAGTTAATAAAAAAATTAACACATGTTAACAAGGGCGGATCCAGGATTTGGTCCTGGGGGGGGGCCAAGGCAAAAATATAATTTTTACTACGAAAAGTGTGTGTTTACCTCGCTCTGAACAGTTAGAAAGTTCAAATAACCTTAATAATAAGTGCGCGAGCAGCTTGCTGCGAGCTAGGGCTTGCAAATATTCGAAAATATTAATATTCGAATATTCGATTTTTTTTCGGGCATTATTCGAATATTCGAATATTATTCGATTATTCGAAAAAAAAAATATTTTTCGTAATCTACTCTCTTTTAACGAAATTGGCGTGAATCCAAGGAAATGAGTGTGATTGTGAGGACATTTTTATGGAGGGGGCATCAGGGAACGTCAGGAGAGATCTACAGCGTCAAGAAAGTCATACTTCCACCTAGACCAGAGACCACCACCAGCACGTTTGCCGAGGAATAGTGGAAAGAAATATCGATATGTGTTCTTTGAGAACTTGAGCTATATAATCAACCATGGGTTGATGACGCGTGCATTAATAAGCTGCAGATACACAGCTTCGGTGCGAGTTCTGGACCTAAGTAACGTAGAACAAGTCATCAAGAAAGGAACATACATTGATGCGAACTTATGACGAAGATGTTTGGATGCAGCGATGGCAAGAATCATCCAATTACAGCGATATTTTCCCCACCAATGAAACTGATATCGAGAACGCATTAGTTACACAAGATCAACACAGACAATGAGCAAAGCACCAAGAAGACTACCAGTAGCAAAAGAGAAAAAAGAGGAAGCTATGATTGAAGAAATGATAAAAGACGATGTGATTGAAGATGATTAAAAAGGTGATAACAGCCTATTGAAGAAATACAGACCCATTACGCTTCTGAGCCATGTTTATAAGCTGTTTTAAAGGGTCATCACGAACCGTCTCCAGCCTCCCGAACAAGCCGGTTTCCGAAGAGGTACCATAGACCACATCCATACGCTGCGGCAAGTTATACAGAAGACCGAGGAGTATAATATGCCACTATGCTTAGCGTTTGTGGACTATGAAAAAGCCTTTGATTCGGTGGAAACATGGGCGGTGCTCGAGTCACTTCAGCGATGCCATATTGACTATCGGTACATTGAAGTGTTGAAGTGCTTGTATAAGAACGCCACTATGTCAGTCCGAGTACAGGAGCAGAGCACGAAGGCGATTCCATTAAGAAGAGGCGTAAGACAGGGAGACGTTATCTCTCCGAAACTGTTTACTGCCGTAATGGAAGACACCTTCAAGCTCCTGGAATGGCAAGGACTTGGCATCAATATCAACGGCGAATACATCACTCACCTTCGATTTGCCGACGACATCGTAGTCATGGCAAAGTCGATGGAGGAACTCAGCATGATGCTCGATGACCTCAACCGAGCTTCCCAACGGGTGGGCTTAAAAATGAACATGGACAAGACGAAGCTTATGTCAAATGCCAATGTTGTGCCCACCCCAGTATCTGTTGGAGGCTCGGTACTCGAAGTTGTGGACTCATATATCTATCTAGGACAAGTAGTCCAATTAGGTAGGTCCAACTTCGAGAAAGAGGTCAACCGCTGAATCCAACTCGGTTGGGCGGCGTTCGGGAAACTACGCAACGTCTTTTCGTCCGACATACCTCAGTGCCTCAAGACGAAAGTCTTTAATCAATGTGTTACCGGTGATGACTTACGGCAACGAAACGTGCTCCTTCAACTATTGGCCTCATCTCGAAGCTCAAAGTCGCACAGCGATATAAAAAGGGCTATGCTCGGGGTTTCTCTACGCGACCGAATCAGCAATGGAGAGATCCGTAGGCGAACTAAAGTCACCGTCATAGCCCAGCGGATTAGCAAGCTGAAGTGGCAATGGGCAGGCCTCATAGCGCGAAGAGCGGATGGCCGATTGGGTCGAAAAGTGCTCGAGTGGAGACCACGGAACAGCAAGCGCAGCGTAGGACGTCCACCCACAAGGTGGACAGACGACCTTATAAAGGTCGCCGGAAGACGCTGGATGCAGGTCGCTTCCAACCGGTACATATGGAAGTCCAAAGGGGAAGCCTATGTTCAGCAGTGGACGTCTTACGGCTGAAATGATGATGATGATTTAATTAAATCCTCATCCTTGGTGTTCTACTGTTGTACTGGTTTAGGAGAAGAATGGCAGTTAATATTTTTGTTTGTATTACCAGGAATTGGGAACTAAATGAAATAACTAGGAAGGACCGAGGATCGACGCCACATTGGACACTCCAGTAGGAATGAAATGGCCATCATTGATCAGAAGTGTGGGGTACATGGCAAGTGAAAACAGACCCTTAGGATAAAGCGAAGACTGCATTTTCTACTGGAAAGGGCCTGTGGCAACATCAAGTACCTAATGCCATTCAGATAGTGTAATGCGCCTGCAACGTTCGAGAGGTTAATGGAGTTGGTGCTTGTTGGACTCGTTGGGAACGCGTCTCTTATATACATGAATGACACTGTTCATGAAACTGAGGAGCTCTCGCTCCTTTGAAGACCACCTCCGAAACCTGGAATGTACGCTGATGAAGATCCGTGCGGATTATCTCAAATTGAGTCAGAAGAAGTGTTTAGGCTTCTAGCATCAAGTGGGTTTTTAGTTTTTGGGGGCACGTAGGCTCGAGGTGAACAAACTGATCAAGAGAAGATCTCTTCACTATTCAAGACAAAAACAATGCTAGCTAATGAAAGACGAAAAATGCAATGGGAGAATGCATATTGGCGGGAGTAAGCGTCATGGCGCGTGTGGTGGTGTTGTATTGTTTTCCAACCCGAGTATATTCGATTTTTTTACCCGCTAAATAGCCCAAGAGGCCGGCCATTGTTTTTTTGTTTGTAGTTACCCTTTCAGCTGTAGTTCTATACCAGCTTAACTTCCGAGTTTGAAAATGTTTAAAAATTATCGAATATTCGAATATGGCAAGTTTGATATTCGAATATTCGGCGTAATTTATTATTCGAATAATTCGAATATTCGAATATTCGAATGCAAGCCCTACTGCGAGCGCAGAGAAAAAAATTATAATCTTGAGACCATGAAATATGTTCAAAACTCGTAACTCTACAATGCTTCTGGGGGGGGCCTTGGTCCCCTGCCCCCCGGGGGGCCCCCCCCTAAATCCGCCTATGCATGTTAATTACTCCTAAAATGCTCCATCGATTTCGATAAAATTAAAATACCATCCGGAAAGTACTCCTTTTGGAATTTTTTTTTATGAATTGTGATTCTTCTGTTTTAAACACAGTTAACAATTTGGTCTTGAATACCAACTAAGCCTTTCATTCAAATAATCAGGAAACTGATTTGCTCGTACCTGTTTCATATGCTGCTGTCCCCAAGTAAAGTCTCTGTCTGCATTGTCCCCAAGTAAAGTGTAATAATTCTCAAAATGTGTTAAAGGCATAAATAATTGTAGTAATTTTCCTTGACAATGTTTTTTGCATTTCAAACATTCCTGGAATGTACAAAATATTGCTTAAACGAAATGGAAAGGTTATGATAGGTTATCACAGAGACTGACTTTTAAATTAATTAGTCATCAGATAGCATAATTTATAATACGAGTATTGCTTGAATCACAATTTTAAAAATTAACGTGATACACTTTGAAAAACCCAGGAAAACAAAGCGGGCCTATAGCTCCGCTCCGACTTTAATATTCGTGAGTTTAGTCGGTATTTTTTTATCCTACTTAGAAAAGTATGTATAGACAATATGGTGTGAAATTTTATCATCTTTTCACGCCTAAACCGATTTAGCTGCAATATAGCTTTGTCTCTGAAATAACATATTTTTAGAGGGTAAAAACGCCAGTAGTTAAAATTGCTTAAATTGCAGAAATTCTTCCAGACGACGACGTAACTCCTGTACCTCTAAATATAAAAGTGTAAAATAAGGATATCCCTTCATCACATTCATTTGTACAATGAGAAGCGAGTTGCCAAGTTTTAGGGGTATAGTGTTACAGCTCCGCAATTTAGTGGTTGGTTGTTTTGTCGAACACCTCGCCGGGTAGGGGTCAAGGCAAACGTGTTTTTTACAAACCACTTTGTACTTTTTACATCAGACCCTGGCGACCAGAACTTCGTATTGCGGCCGCTAGATATTAGGCTGTGACAATTTGATAACGTCTGGTACAATATTATGCTAGAAAGTAAAGGGACTGCATGTTGATTCTATAAGAAGACGAGACGAATTTGTAGCAAACAATTTTATTTGTTTTAAATACAAATATTATTTTATGCTGAAAAGACCCCACTTTAGAGTTACCTAAAAAAATTATAAATTAAAAAAATAAATTGTATGCAAAATTTCAACAATTAAAGTTGCGTCTTATTTCGTACACTAGAGCGGTAGAGTTTTAAAGTTTTTTTTCAGTATTTTGTAAAAAAAATGACAGAACAGAACGAGACGAGACCTGAATTTGGTCATGAATGACTCCCCTGATATCTCATAGTGTTTTATTTTTAAAAAGACCTTGATGATGTAGGTAATCGTAAATTTCCTTGCCCTCACTAAAATAGAATACCTACCTACCTAATAAGTATAGTTTAGCTAGATCTACCTCTACAGACAAGGATTAATGTTATCCGTATAATTTTCTTGATAAATCGCGTGCTCATTGTGAAGATAGAGGTACCTAAGCCTAGTCACAAGTGATCATCATTTATAATCAAGGAGGCAGAGTTTTCCTGCAGAGGTGGGGAGGGGCTGCAGCGGCGCGGCGCGGAGGACGAGGTTCAAGGCAGAGGGCGCGGCGGGCGCGCGCACCCGAATGGGCCTCTCGCACCGACTCTCTGCGCCCGCGCATACAGGGTTGCCAGACGTATGATTATAGGGATGTTGACTTATTTTGTTCATAAAGTAGATTTAAAAAAAATATCAGACACGTATTTTTTTTAAATATGGTAAACTAACGTGATTGTTATCCATTACAAATACGACACGACTGTACTCACGTAATATTGTTAAGATTATCTCAACCACGTTTTCGGACAATTACGATAACGTTTATCAGGAGTTCACGCCTGCAGTACCTAGCCATGTCGTATTTGTAACGTGTTTTTTTTATTTCTAAGAAGTAGGTTCTAAAGTTCTAGGGTCTATGATGTCGAAAAAAGCATGAGAATTCTGCACCGAGTCGACTTAAAAGCACGGCAATGGGTTTTTCAAGTTGTCACTTTAACATAAATTTGTCACACAAAAACCAAAATCTAGACACGCGGCAGCGAGTCAAGCCAAGTTCAAGCAAAGGAACTGGCGACCGCGCCGTGTGTTATATTACACGAACCGTCCAAAGCGCGTTTTGACGACTTTTTACACCCTCGTTATACAAAAACTATTACACATAGACAAGTCAAATTTGGCACATATAGATAATTACACTACACACTAGTAAAGCGCGGATCTGACAGTTGTGCGATATGTTTTCATTTGGTACGATAATTTTCGAATCTTGGTACCTAATACCTACTACCTAGTGCCTATTATAAATTTTCAGTCGCACTGAGCTGGCAACCCTGCGCGCACCGATTCGCCCGCAATCAATGACGCCGAGGCACGTCGAGGGCGACTCTCCGGGGGACTTTTCATTGTCTAGTTGACGTCACCCAATCCGACTTCATCATGTAGGTGTTACACGCGACCTCTGACTCTGGCAGCATCCGAAACGTCCGCGACTCAGACCGTGAAGCCCTTTCTCTAATTAAACATTCCTACTTTTACGATATGAGCGACTATAATACCTGCTGAGAAGTAGGAAAGCTAACGGTAAAGTGAATGATGAGTGCGCCTCGGATGCACGTGGGACGCGTTTGCGCAAGTGAGGCTCCCAAACCGCGGACTCGATCCGATCGTAGGCCCTCGCCTCGCCTCGCCTCACCTCGGTGGTAGCGAGGTGGGTGCCACTTGAACTAAAAACGCATAGTTTTGTATAATCATGCCAGTCATCCGGTGGAGAAAGCCCATGACTGATAAAATTTGGTTCGCATAAAGAATGATATTTTTTATATTATGAAAACAGGAGCATTTTTGTATTGCTATAGGTACTGGTATACTTAGTATAACATGTTAAAGTTCCTTAAAATCTACCCACCTAATATTGCTAATTATTACGATTCTGCTAAGGGTCATAAACATTTTCAATCCAAATTTCAAACCATTCATTCAACGGGATTTCAAGTTAAAATATTTTCAAAAAGTAGCTGCTACGAATTTATATTTCAAAACCAAATATCCTGCGAACGAGAGGATCACCAGCTAATAAGCGTAGTAGGTACCTCAAATCGATAGAATTTGACTCGGTAATAGTATAGCGTGTTAACTATATTATGTGAATGTGGAATATATTATGTCCGACTACGATTATGTCCTAATCATATTAAAATATATTCATCAATTCATTCTCACACGTATCGCCTACAATGATTTTAATGGATTCAAGAGATATTTTCGTCTAGTCTATTTGGAAATGGCTTTTTTCGTGCTACTTTAATGTTAAAACAAAGAGCCACCCAAAAATAAATAAATAACTTAATAAAATACTCTGTTCCGAAATTTACAAGACAGGTAAAATATTCCATCCTATTAATGTATCAGAAAGAAAATAAATCGTCCACCTATCGATCTATCGTAGAATTATAAAGTCTATCTGAAAATTCAGGCAAAATGTATGCACATCATATACTTTAGTTCTTTAAAGTGGTGATTTTTCAGATAAAAGAGTCTATTCTACGGAGAGGTCGAAATGATTCAAATGAGTGAAACCAAAGAAAACATTCCAAGTGGGATGAATCTCAGTGGAATGGTCGAGTCACCTGCGCGTTGCACGTGGCCGTCGCTTGCGCAATGCGCCTGCTTTCCTTGCGGTCACTACCCTTCACGCAGGAACAATCACCAATGGCTATGCCTCGGCTCTCGACCATTACAGCTTACTCGGCATTTTTATTATCCACGATAAAATAAGTTTCAAAAGATTTTCTGTTGTTACTTTTCTATATTTTTTACGCTGCAATACTTATTGATTGGAACTTAGAACTTGTTATAATAGGAACTACGTGAGAACATTTTTCACCATTATTTATTGTAAGTGTAGGTACCATGTTTCCTACCTTTTAAGAATAAAGTTAAAACTCTACTAGTCTCGGAAATTTATTGCAAGATTATTTTTTATGAATATAGTTTAAAATCTACTGTCTTCAGCAGCCTGTTCATTTATTTATTTACATGTAACTTACAGACACATAAGCATAACTTGACTAGGTGAGATGAGCTAATGCACCCACTCTTTTATCATGGAGTCCAAATCTGGATGTTGAGTAAACAGTTTATTGAGGAGCTTAATAACTCTTAGCCCTTAGCATAGGAGCATTCTTGGCATCCACTGCATGAAGAGATATAGACTATTTTTACTCAATTATGTATGTTAAATTTCATAGCTAAGGTTATCACTGGAATGCCACTGCGAGGGGACGGCCTAAAAGTTGGGATGAACTGTGTGAAAGAGGATATACGTGCTAGGGGAGTAAATGAAGATATGACGGATGACAAAGTAGGATTCAAGATCAAATCGTGTTGTGCTGACCCTAGAGGTCCATAGTGGAATAAGAGTAGAATGATGATGATGACTGGACTACCCCATTTTCGATCAAGTAACGCAATTAGTCCAACTGCCAACAAATTTTCCATAAAAGTAAAATTGAAATTTAGGGTTGTGTTGTAGCATGTAACGAAGTAAGTGATCATTAAATCGAAGGTCACGATTATCATACAATGGCAACGAACCGATTTGTATGTCACGTCGCGTCGCGTCACAACTTGCTGACTATACGTTATGCAATGTTATTCAAATCAGCGTACTGTCTCTGTAATGAGTTGATCTGATTAAAACTTCGCTATCTTTGTGGCAAATTATGACTTACAGCATGTGGACGCAAATTGCTTTAGCATCGCTGGAGTTGTGCTATTGTTTTTAGGGTTTCGTACCTCTAAAGGAAAAAGCGAAACCCCTATTTCGAAATTCTTATGAAATTTTACAGCAAGCAACTCGATGGCAACGAGTTTTGACATTAATTCAATCGTGAATAACCCCTCGGTGTGATTTTTATGATACAAGATGAGATTGACGTTTGCGTGAAGCAACTTGGGCGTGGAGAGGATTACTTTTTTATCAGACTTAAAACAGGAAGAAGGGTTCTAAATTCTAAAATAAATAGGTTCTAAAATAAGTATTCATCTTTTAAAGGGTATAAAATATTATATAGCTGTGAAAAATAAACTGGCTCCTAGTTTTTTTTACTTCTCATATTATTACCAACTTATTTTGCTAATAAAAATCGAATCTTGATCTAGGCTGTATTTTATAATCATTTTACTTCCACGCGCCACACTAGGATACCCAGTGCCGTCGCAAGTCTATTCTTTTTAAGGAAAACACAGTCAAAATTTAAGGAAAGCCAGATTTATTGATTAGTACTCGTAATGGAATGAATGAAAGATGTTATATAAAAGTGACACAAGAGTTCACTGCCATGCTACTTGTCTGGGGTAACCGGTAACAGTGACAAAATCTAAAATTCTAGTCCGAGCTAGTTTTGTAATTATTTAATTATCTAGAAGTCCAACCAGTTTATATTATGTGCATATTCTCAACCAGTTTGCAGTCTTGGCTGTTTATAAACATTACCTGAAGTTTCTTCCGGACGGTAGGTTTTGTCCCAAAATCCAAATTATAAAAATCCAATACGCATGTCGCCTTGGGTCATTGACCTCATATGGAACCACCCTGATTTCACATTCTCCGTCTCTCTCTACCCTGAAGCCAGATGGTATTGTTGGACTGCTCTTTCAGTCACAGATTAGTTGGTATTTAGTAGGTGAGTTTGGTCCATTCTCACGTGCGCGAGCGCAGAGATACGGAGTGCGGGCTATCAAAAAGTTCTATCCCTCTCTAGGATTGTGTACAACCTTTTCCCGCGACCTCTTGCGTAGTCACTGCGTGGGTCCAAGGTCTCGTTGGACGAACAACTCGTTTGGGATGCCAAAATTTCGAAATGAACGAAGTTACAACTAAAACTTTGGAATAATATAAAAGTAAATTGGGAGTGCCGCAGTCTTTACCCTGAGGTAGATTACAGCAGAATTGCTGTGGTTGTCAGGTTCTTAAGATTTAGTACCTAATATATGTGAACTGTTAGAATTTAGAATGTTCAATATTGCTTCATTCCATTTGTCGACTTATAATAAATTATGAATTATTTTCAGTAATATCAAAATTGAAAAATTAAGTGGGTACCAATCTTCTTCTACTATATTCTACTCAGCCCGTATCCACCCACTGCTGGGTATATAATATTATTATAGGCCTCTTCACGTTCTCAATCTTCCACTACCACTACTTTACTATTTAACAATTATTTTGCTACTATTATCTGAATGAAAAATATCCTTTGTATATTATGTTCTAGAATAAATTAACAAGATAATATAAATCACTGTCACATCAGTAAAACCTTGAGGCCTAGAATTACTACAATAGTTAATATTGTAACTATGAAATGTATAAAAAATGTAGTTCTCATTACTCTCATGCGTAACTGATCCCTTTTCACGTCGCGCGGTGCCTCCGTTCACTTTACCGTGGAAAAGTAGTAGGAAAGGCACACTTTTTTCTAACACCTGCCCGCCCCATTCTTTTTAATTTATTTCGCCGCTTACCTCTGAGAACTCGGCGTATACCGCTACTCTAACTCGATTTTTGCTCGAGATAATTTGGTTGTGTTTTAAATCGGTACTGTTTATGGGTGCTGGTCGTAGAGATAAATCATTTCTAAATTGCGCTCGTCTACCAAGGACATGTTCCTGGTGACCTGGAGGCAAAGGACAATGGACGTTCTTGAATTCTACGTTAATTTTTACATAATTTTAATAGAAAGGCATACAATAGAAAACGCTTTTTCAAACCATAACTTTAATTCAATCTCTACGAACTTTCCAGGATTCAAATAAAGCCAAGAAATGTTATACTCGTTAATTTTCCAAATACAATACAATAACCATCATAATTAATCATTTATACTAGGATTTAACCCACTAATGTGTGTTATTCCATGGGTACTTTAGGTGCGACATTTCAGCCCAATCTAAAAGTCCAATTAAAAAAAAAGGATGACCAAATTCACTCCTCAACCTTACCTCAAACCTTCGATCAAAAATGACCCATATTTAGTTTGAATTAAAAACGCAAGTATTGCCCTTGTTAAAATGTGGCCTTCTCTAGTAGTTATATCAAGTGCACAGCACAGTATAACAAAACTCAAGTAAACGAAGTTCTACCTAACACTGCACTCGTCAGCCTAAAAAACCCCATATTTCGTTGTCTGAACTAAGTCGTGTTTAGATCTACACAATCAACAAAAACACGTTTAGGTGGCAACAATTCTCAGCGATTTCGATGAATATTGGTTTTTTTTGTACACGTAAGTGTGCTTACCATCGGGTATAGAAAGAAACAAGTGAAATTTTAAAAATACTTTTTAAAAACAAGCTTTAATTATTATTATCGTCTTGTATCATAAAGTACTCGTCAAGACGAATCAAATGAGCCCAAACTCGATGGGGTTGCGTTGTTTTATGACGGAGTTCCTATGGCCACCTTCTAGCTCCATCATCAGATCAGCTTGATGTCATAAAAATATTGCATTGTCATCCGATTTACACACGCATGCAAATTTTCAGCTCAATTGGAAACCGGGAAGTGGGTCAAATTAAACTTGCAAGATTTGATTACAGACAGACAGACAGACAGACAGACAGACAGACAACAGACAGGTGAAAGTAATATAAAGCTTGTAAAAAACATTAATGGTGTTGGTGCAAACAAAAATGTGTAGTTTGACAATGTCTTGTGAAAATTTTTGTTGATTATGTAGACCACAACACGAGCTGGAGACGCGGTTTTAGAAACGCAAGTAGTCCTTGTTAAAATGTGACCTTGTCAAGTATACCAAGTGCACAGCACAGTATATCTAACAGTACCAAGATGCAGAAGTCTGTAGCGAGTTAAAATTAGATCTCGTGAGATGCTACGCCGTAGCGGATATCGATTTATGTGGTAGTGCAACGACTTTTATTAATAACGAAATATTTTTGTAAAACTTGACCTACTTTCTTATCTCCTATAAACTAAAGGGAGAAAACACAAAAATGCTTCGGAACTGGTAATTTATTTGAACTAAAAGAGGTCCGCAAAGCACAGAGTTCGCATACTGAAAAATCCGCGCCATATTATAGAGTAGCAAAAGAGGCATAAATAAGTACACGTGAAGCGCAGATTTGCCTCAGGTTGTATGGTTTGTATGTAGTCACGATAAATAAGGTGGGCAGGCGTTCTTCAAGGTCTCACGTAAGCGGTGGTGACTGAGATAATCTGTATTTACCTACACGTATAACCATTAGGTAGGTATATATACCTTATGTTTTACCTACGCTCACAGAATCTTCGCGGCCAAATGCTCCCTGCATTTTGATTAGCGAGGACAACCTACATCGGAATATATCTATATGTAGAACAAAGTCACATCTGGTAAATTCCTATTTTTTTATTTATACGCTATAATAGGTCAGCCTTTGACCACGACGATTTTTTAGGATAGCGATTTAAAGTTAATTAAAGTTTTATAAAAGGAATGCATGCATGATTGACTGATTGACTTATATCTGACCAACGCATAACCCAAATTGCTGATTTCATAACGTAGAACTACGTTAAGAAAGGATTTCTCCACATGGACAAAACCGCGAGCATAAGCCAGTTATTTTTATATAAGAGAAGCCTCTAAAAAAACATTATACACATGCAGTAACGGCATCATTGTGCTGCAATAAGAATGTTTTTAAAATCATCGAAATCGGTACTTCCGTTGCATTATTATAAACCAATTTGCATCAGTTGATTTTATTGAATCCGCCGCGAGAATATGATGTCATTCTGTTCTACCCTCCTGCTCAGATCGCTCATATTAGTTACAAATTTCGCACGCGCAGGCAGCTAATTCAAATGCTCCTAGATTGTAATACAAACCTGCAATTTAAGATTGGTCGAGGATCTATAAAAGTTTCTACTTATTTTTATAACGGAGATCCAATACAATTTACAGAGTATAGACTAGACAATGATGGGAAGTCTTACCGCGAGAAATCCATCTGGGTAAGATGCCACGACTGCACACTATACTGCCTTTATTAGCCTTCGTTGTTATGCCTAAAAAATACTGGTTTACACTATCTGACATGGGCAATCATGATGCTTAAGGTTGGGTTTCTTCATGCATCAATCGCTAGTGGCTCTTACGCTAAAAATATACTTAATCCCCGTCTCCAGCGCTTTTCTTGGTTTAAAATTCAACATAAACATTACAACATTTTTCACCAAACATTGTCAAAGTAAACTTTTTGTTTGCTCCAACAATGTCTTTGCTTTCCATACCCGATTTCTAACAAAACATAATATCAGTATTCATCAAAATCGGCGAGATTTTTTTAAATGTTGTGATGTTTATGTTGAATGTTTGAACCAAAATAGACATGTTTGAAGATGCGGCTTAAGACGGCAGTCACTATCATTCGTTTTTTCACAACATCTGTCATCCTAGTACATTTTTAGCGTTAGCCACGAGTCACAAGAATGGCCTGCTGCCTGCAATGGCCCTAGGGGACACATGGGATCCCGACGAAACTTCAAGAGTAGAACAGTCATCCCAAATCCCATACATTGTACTTTTGTGAATATATATGGGATGACAGTTGATTTGACAGCAAGACAAGTCTACGCAGCATCTGTGCTTGGACGGCTGCTTCGCTCGTCTTGTCACTCATAAAAAAGCTTAGACAAAGGTTATAGATCACACAACATAATACTCGCATCTCACCTTTACCTAGCCTTTGTCATTTCTAACAGCATCTTAAGACTTCGATTTCACTCTTTAATCAACCCGACGAGTCATAAAATGGACTATAAAACGGACCTTCAAGCAAATTGTAGATGCTAGGTGTCCTAATCAATACCTGAGCACTAAACCCTAATTTAGTACTCGGCTATTAGATGTTACATAGTCTAAGGCTATATAATTATTATTAGTAACTTATGTACTGTTTTGTATTACCTATACTCTTATATTTATACTTCATGTCACGGCTAAATCCCAAAGTGTGGTTATACCTAGGCACTAGGCATAGGCGGATTTAGGGGAGGGGGGGCAGGGGGCCAAGGCCTCCCCAGAAGCATTTAAGAGTTACGAATTTTGCACATATTCTATGGTCAAGATTATATTTTTTTTCTCGGCGCTCGCAGCGAGCTGTTCGCGCACTTATTATTAAGGATATTTGAACTTTCTAATTGTTCAGGGCGAGCTAAACACACACTTTTCGTAGTAAAAATTATAATATTTTTGCCCAGGACCAAATCCTGGATCCGCCCATGTGCCTAGGTTTAGCCAACTAATTTTAGGTGTAGCCGGTCACTGCTTCATATGTGTCATCATAAGTGTCATTTGTAAGAATTAAATAATTTGTAAGAAAACACTTCGTCTCATTACAGAGTTCAGGGTACCTAGTCTGATATCAGGTTATGTTAGTTTCTAGCTGCTAATTCTAGTCAAACCTAGGTGTAGCCATACTTTCAGGCATTAGCTGCAACATATACTCGTACGTATCTATAGGTTTTGTTGGTTAATATCAGACATTTTACAGTCGTGAAAGTTTTGTACATCATAAAGTTTATTCAAGAATTTGTAATAGTGAGGAAAGCATTAAGCAGTTGTTGGTAAGTTAGTTATACTTCTTCCTGAGGCGTTATTCGTTAACATAAAATATTATGTTATTATGTATTTGTATGTTGTACCAACTGTTACGTCCACCCACAAGGTGGACAGACGACCTTATAAAGGTCGCAGGAAGACGCTGGATGCAGATCGCTTCCAACCGGTACATATGGAAGTCCAAAGGGGAGGCCTATGTTCAGCAGTGGACGTCCAATGGCTGAGATGATGATGATGATGACCAACTGTTCGCAAACACTATGTGCCGTTAAAAAATAAATGTTCTTAGAAACATGGAGCCGAAAAGTACGATAACATTTCAAAAAAGTGTGTGAAAAAAAGAGTTATTTCCATTTACATAAAATATTTTTCCAAATCGGTTCAGATGAGTTCGAGTGAACACAAAAAATCCGGCGAATTGAGAACCGCACCTTTTGTAAAAGTCAGTTTAAAATAAGTATTTCTTAAATAAATAAACCGCTTTGTTTTTAAACATAATATCGATAGCTAAATCTAAGTACCTAGAGAAGTAACGGAGATTGTGGGATTGTTTTACGAAGTTAATGTAAGGGTCATACGGGTGTCCATCAATTTGTTTCGCATAGCTCCGTCTTGAGCGATCGCATTGATCGATCATCAATACGACTTCATTTAATTCTTTGTCTTTACATTGTCCAATCTTTTTTATACTAAGAGGTTCAGATAAAACATTCAAAAAAGTTTTACGATAAGTTTTTATACAACACACGACGTGTATAAGTACCTAATTTAGTTTAACTAAATAAAACTTATACGAATACGTTGTTCACACAAGGAAAAAAATGACTCAGGGGGTAAAAATAGCTTAAATTATGTATTCTTTCCAATGCTGGGCCAAGACCTGCTCTAAATCTCTCCAAGAATCTCGATCCTGCGCCACATCGCGCCAGCTAATCTGACGATGGGGGAATGGATGTTAAGGTTTAAGGGTTAGCTGGTTTCCAAATCCTCCACCCCTAAAACGATGCGGGAGTGAGTCGTCCTATGAATATTGTATCAGTGCAAGCGTCGAGCACGCCGAGTTCCATATAGCCGTTTGGCTGTAAAAGCAGCTTAAACCAATATCATATAGGACTATGAGCCTATTCACCAATGATTATAATTTACCAATCTAAATATATAAAACGAAAGTGTCTGACTGACTGATCTATCAACGCACAGCCCGAACCGCTGAACGGATCGAGTTGAAATTTGGAACACAAATAGGTTTGATGACGTAGACCTGTGTAAAAAAAAGGATTTTGCCACGCGGGTAAAGCCGCGAGTATAAGCTAGTTTATTTATATGTAGCAAAATTATAACAGCGAAAGGATTTCTAACATAATATACCCTATATTATAAACATACCTGTATAAAACTTTACAACTAAACTCTTTTGCAAAAAAAACGGGCTCTTTGATGATTTCTCTGCTTCAATGAAGAAGAACAAGAAAGAGGTTTTATTAATTTGACGATGCATTGACTTATCATTTATAAACATCCTGGCATGATTATTAATGTTCCAAATTTAAAATTTGAAATTAAAAAAGAAAAATATTGATTATATAGTGAAATTGCTTTGCTTTTTGGCGCGAATTGATGCGAATTGCTGTAACAATTTTATTACAATTTTAAAACTTTTTGAGTATTTTCTGCAAATTAAATAATTTATTCTTTCTTTCCACAATAAATACTACTTTTTGATATGAGCGATAAAGCGATAAGGGCCGGTAAAATTATAGCCCTACTTGAAGAAGGTTGTTCGCAAACTTACGTGGCTCAACGGCTAAATGTGAGCCGTTCAACTGTCCAGAGGACATGGCAACGATATCAAGAGACCGGTTCGGTTAAAAGAAGACCCGGCTCGGGAAGAAAACGATGCACAGAACCAAGAAACGACCGCTTTTTGTTGAGTCAGGCGTTGCGGAATCGTAAGGCGTCAAGTGTGGACCTGAAAAAAACCTTGAAGAAGTAAGAGGAGTAGAAGTAAGCTTGTGGACGGTTAGAAGGAGGCTTTTGGCTGCCAATATCAAAAGTTACCGCCCGGCTCGAGGCCCTAAATTACTCCGTGAGCACCGTGTTGCTCGACTTCAGTTTGCTCGAAACTGTGCTTCATGGACTATGGAGGACTGGAATAAGGTACCTATTGTTTTCTGATGAAGCTAGAATCTCTTTGTGTGGAGAGGACCGACGCCGGCGAGTGCTGCGAAGACCACGGGAACGCTATGCGGAAGTGTGTTTCGAACAAATCGCTCCTTATGGCGGAGGCTCCGTTATGTTTTGGGCAGCAATTAATTCGACGGAGCGTACGGAATTAGTTTTCTTAGAAAGAGGAACATTAAATGCACACCGGTACATAATGGAAGTCCTAATTCCACATGCACAACCCGCATTGACTGCACTTGGGGAAGATTCCATTTTTATGGACGATAATGCCCGCCCGCACCGTTCTGGTGACGTGGAAGCTTACATGCAAGAAGTTGGGATCCGTCGTTTAGATTGGCCAGCTCGCAGTCCTGACCTCAATCCAATCGAGCATGTCTGGGATGTTCTAAAAAGGCGAGTAAGATCAGTGCAACCTGCTCCAAAAAACATCAGGGAGCTAAAAAGAGTAATTGCTGAAGAGTGGGAACGTATTCCTCAAAACGTAATTAAAAACATCGTAGAGTATGCCCAGAAGGATTCAAGCTGTGATTTTGGCAAGAGGAGGTCACACTCGTTACTAGGTTTTACAGTTGTAAATTTATTTAAATAAAAAAGTAAAAAAATCTTCTTGTCTTTATTGCCGGCCACTTGTTATTGTGTGGTCGTGTACATCGGTTTTGAAAAAAATCATCAATTTAAATACAAAATTGCCAAAATTCACGCTTATTTCACATGATTATTACACGATTAGGTACGAGTATAAGTATACAAAGTGTGTCAAACAATTAAATATTTTTAAACTAACACAAATCTACCTTAGAAAGTAAGTTTCCTTAGGTGCCCGTTTTTTTTGCAAAAGAGTGTATATAGCTAGTCCCTTACTTAAGTACGTCTAAGTTAATATCCAGGCAGAGACCTATTATGGAAAAACCTTGAAGAGTACGCTTGTATTCGTCTAGTGACTTGTATCATTATTTGAAATGACTGCAAAGATAAAGATACCAGTTAGATAATCAAGTATCCACCAGATAATTTTATCTCGCTCTTGTCCCATTGCATTACGTCATCCAAAATTAGGGTTGACAAGACACTGAGATGTGTTATAGAATTTAGAATACACAAGGGCTATTAGCTAATTCATAGCTATTATAGCTGATGTCCACTTTAATGTACATTACTGCGTTTGATATTTTACTCATATTTATGAAGAGACTTAAGCAAGTAATGTGCGTTAAAGTTAACATCAAACTTAGTTGCTATGAATTAGCCAATAGCCCTACAAGACTGTTGACGTTTATAGTTAAGAAGTGTGTGACCTTAAATTATGTTATATAAAAAGTAAAATATAGTATTTCTAAGGTTAATTCGTAGAAATTAAATTTTAATAAAGGCTGTTTGTAGGAAAATCAACTACAGCTTGGCAAAGAAGTCTTGAACGAAATTAAGTTTTAATTTTTTCAAATAAATCAACATCGTCATATTATTATTATTTCGTATGTAGGTGAAGTACCATGCCATGCCATGTAGGCCTGCTATGTATCTCTGTGCTAATTTTTTTTTTATTTAAGCATTATCAACTCACTGCAGGGCAAAGGCTTTCCACTCTTGTCTCTGGGTGGCGGTTAGGTAAGGAGTCAAATTCGTCTTCACCGGGTTCTGCTGCGTCGTCATGTCCGGAGAGACGTCTTGTCTGCTGCATATTATGAAACATAGCATTTATACCATGTTAATTTTATTAATCGGGACTTATCGCGTATTATTTTATGTTAGTTTTACAACAACAAAAAAACAACTTCGACGTTACATAACATTTATAAATTTATACCAACTCCACAAGTGACAACCCTAGATTAATTATTGGTAGGTATACAGTAAAGTACCTACATGTTATAATATTGTGCTGGTGAGAATTGTCAGCAATAAAATCTAACAAACCCCGAGTTTTAAATGAGCATTGAAATCGGTAGACGGTATTTCTAAAGAGAAACCACTGTAAAAAATCTAGGCGAAGATGAATTGCTCGATGAAAGGAGAATGAAATAGGTATGCAATGGTTTGGTGATGCAAAGGAAGCGTCATTACAGTGATTTCAAACTTAGTCGAAACTTTTAAAAGCTTTAACAAAAATAAAATTAAATGGTTTTTATAACAACCTTATCTGTACCACATTTACAGTAATAAAACATTTTCATTTCTACATTTATTTTTGAAGGACGTACAAAAAAGACGTGGCATCTTATTGTCTTTCAAAAATTAATTTTATAAACACACAATACGTATGTTAAAACCATAGAAAATCAGGCTCAAATAAAATTTAATTGCCAGAAATTTTGTTAACACCCACTTCTTACACCCTTGAATAATGGGATGTCCAAACCATGTATTACTTGGAACTTCTATTCTGAAGTACCGTAAATAGGCTGCACCGGGTAACATTACTTTAAAAAATCCAATTTATAAACCTCCAGTGCCTTGGAGTCTCTATGTAATTGATGTACACGGCTCATTCTCATTTTAGCTCAAATTTGATGGTCACACGGTTATATTTCCTAAACGGTTAAAGAAAGAGAAATGAATTTTGGATAAGTGGATAAAACACATATTAAGCTACAAAATAAATAAAGATTGTCATAATAGACGCAAAAAATTATACCAAAATTTAACATGAAAGGTCAAAAACGGGGCCATTTTTCGTATTCTCATGGTGTCACACTTTCCGTTGCAGTGAAACATTTGGGCACTACTTTAACAAATTTCGGTGTATCTGTATATAACATATACCAAATTATTTGCAAACAAATACACTTTACGGTATACAGTCTAAAAAAAGCCTTTCATTATTATTTTGAATTTAAAATGACATAATGTGGCGGTCACACGATTTTAGGTGCTTTAAATTTGCGTAGTTTAACGGCTACTGTTAAACACAACATCAACAATCCAATACAGAGTTCGATTCATTTCAATGATGGCCATGTTCTGCAATCGTAGAAGTAGGATCTAGAACTTATCGAGCCGTGGAAAAAATATAATTGCTAAGTTTCAATTTATTTATGGGTGTACCGATCACTTGCATGGACAACATTTTTATGCATTGTATTTTAGGTATTTAAATTAAAGCTAGCTTTTCGAAACGCCAAAATGTGCGAGATAAAGATGTAGTATTTAATTTTATAGATTATACCTAAACTTTCCAGAATTTCACCATAAAGGGATATTTTCGTCACCAGCGTGGCATCACCTTCATAGCGTTTTTTACCATGAAGGTGATTTTTAAGGCACGAAAGTGATTTTTTATGTTTGTTTTCTTTTGAAAGGGCCTTTTTACCAATTAAAAAGTACTTTATCTGTTATCTTGGGATTTTAATACATACATACCAAATTCCTGACTAATAAAAAAGTAAAGTGAAAGGTAAAGTAATAGCTCAAATAACGCATATTTTCTTCTGTAGTGAGATTTGTTGTTACGTAGAATGTCGTTTTAATGTTCATTTTTGGTAGATTTAATCTTTTAAAAGGATTTTTCTTGAAAAAGTTGTTAAAAAATAATGACTGAATCACTTTCGTGGCGGCGCAAATTTCAAAACTGTTTTTCTTCGAAATGAAACGTACGATTTAAATCATTTATATAAAAGTTTACTCGTGTTATCCAGCTCTATACAATATTATACATAAACATTACAAATAAGCAATAAATAAGAATTGCCATGAAGGTGACGATGAGAATCGATTCCATGAGAATGAGCCACACATAATTGATTTAGAAACACGAAGAAGAAACCTAAAGCGAAGCGTTATAGTCGAATCGCACTTTGAAGATTACTTATTTAGTTTTCCAGGTACCCAAGCCAAAGAAACCCGGTACGGTAGGTATATAATGTTAAAAAAAAAGCTTAAAAATGGTACAAGAAACTTTAGATTCAAACTTCTCACGTAGTATTATTATTGAGATCCTCTGACCTTGTCGCGTGGGTGTAGAACTAGAAGTCGATCCAAGCTAGGTAATAACTGACAGGTAATATATGACTATAGCCTTACTAACTGATATGTAATCTGTGTCTTAAGCCTTACTAACTGATACATAATCTATGTCTCGAGCCATACTAACTGATAGGTAATCTGTGCGTCTGCGCTTACGCAATCGCAACCACTCGCGGGCGCGCCTCCACGCTCGCACTTCACACCACCGAGCTTGATGTTAATCTGTGATAAGGTACTGATGGTATCTAGGTACTTCTCTGCCCTTTTGTATAACCGTATCTTTTCCTCTTTACAAAATGTTTGCCACTACGGCTCGCTTTTTTAAGAAGATGAAGTTAATGAATAAGTTTTTTTTCTTTTATACGACTTAGTTTATTTTTATTCTTCATGCAGTTGTGGTAAAATTTGTGACGAACGCATCAGGAGACCAGAAAAAATATTCTCTTCTTCTGAAAGAAAATTTACAAGGGTTAATAATTTAGATTAGGCGATTAGTACGAAATGCTTATTGTTGTGCTAGATACAGTATCTACATATAAGTTTTGGTACAAATTTAGTTTTTTTTAGTTATAACATTAATTAATAATGTTAGTGTAAACTACCTACTAAAAATATTTCCGTTCTCTAAAGTTATTCCAATTTCGAAATGGTAAAAAGAAGACATGAAACCGTAGAGTTGGCCGGAAATCATTTAGGGTTAATCGATTTACCATCGAGTCGAGCTATCGTCTGAAATGGAATTAGTGATGTGCCGAGTAACGGGACTGGCCACCGTTCTGTCCACTCAGCCCTTCGAAGTGTTACAATGGCATATAGACGATGTTCTGCAGCGATATTTCATAAAAAATTTGCATTTGGTTCCTGTAAGAAGACAAGACGAATTCTTTTTTACGGCCAAAACCTACCACCAGTAGTGCGAGTCGAAAAAATGCACATAGGTAACTAGTTATAACCATTGGTGCGGGGTCGAGGTTCAAACTCAGTGATCAAGAATTACATCTGCACCACATAGGTAACCCCAAGGCCCATTGCCACCACCGCTTCGAAAATTCTTTTAAATATATTTTACTATGAAAGTCGTCCCAAACAAATCACTTGCTGTTTTCTAAAGGTTTCAACTTTCATCCACCTAGGTTTTCGATTCGGTTGAAATTAAGGGAAAACCAGAAAAGTCTTAGATACTTATCACAACTTGACTACAGTATCATGAGTCAGTTTTTCGATCTGTCTGATAAAATAATCTCGTGACATATCAGAGACTATCCCCTATTTAGATACTGATAACGTAAGTTTCGTCTACGATGAATTTTATAAGAAAAATACATGAAAAAAAATAAGTATACACTATAATATGTAATAATATGTACTAGGTACATATTATTACATATTATAAGAAAGAGCGCTAGTTGCTACATGGTAGGGTTATTTTACAGGAAGCCCTCCTTTGGGCACCATCAATAAAAAGTTAATATACCTAGTCAGGTCATAAATTCTGTCACATGTTTAATATAAAATTATTGGAACAAGTTTATTTATTATGTAACCATTTATATACCAAAATGAACTTAACAAAACATAGATTCTTATGACAATAAAGTTTATTCAAAATGACCTCCGTGATTTTGAATACAGGCCTTCAATCTGCGCGGCCAGTCGTCTATCGCAGCACGAACGAGGTCCATGTCAATATCGGCTGCTGCCTTAATCAAGGATGTCTTGAGTGACTCCAAATTGGGATGAGGCTTTGAGCACGCCTTTTCCTCCAAGTGTTGCCATATCTTGTAATCTAACGGACTCAAATCTGGACTGGAGGAGGGCCAGTCTTCGTGCCGGATGAAGTCGATTTCACGCGCCGCCAGCCAGTCTTGTGTGCTCTTCGCTCTATGAGCTGGCGCCGAATCTTGTTGGAATACCCAGTGCCTGTTATTGAACATGGTATGAGAAACAGGTTCCACAAGGTTCGTCAGGACTGTATTTTGATACACAACTGCATTCGTTTTTACACCTTTCTCACAAAAATATACCTCTGTTAAGCCCCAATAAGAAACTCCCAACCATACCATGAGCGAGGATGGAAAATGACCTCGTTGGACACGCGGAATACGGTTGCTCGCTTCTTCACTACTGTGTGCGTACACCTTATCATTTTGTTTGTTGTAGCTCTCTTCTACGGTAAAAATTTTTTCATCCGAAAAAAGAATTTCTCGATATTTTTTTCTCGCGTACCGCTTCAACAAAGCGCGGCATCTCTTCAGTCTCAGGTCCATTAGACGAGCATTTAAACGATGTCCTGTTTTTCTTCGATATGCCCGAAGCCCTAAGTCTTCATTTAACACCCTTTTCACCGTGGTTCTGCTTAAACCCATCTGAAAGGCCAACAGTTTCTGCTTACGTTTGGGATTTCTTTGAATTCGCGCCTTCACAGCTTTTATCACTGCTGGAGTCCTAACAGACCGAGGGCGACCACTTCTTGACCTGTCATCTACACTAGAGTCTTCATTGTATCGTTTGATGGTACGATAAACGAATCTTTTGGTTATATTCAAATTTTTCAGTATGTCAAAAATTTGAATTGGCGCGTAACCGCAACGATGCAACGCAATAACTGCAACACGGTCTTCTTTAAGCGTCCACTCCATATTTAAAACCGGTCAAGTACGAGTAGGACTCGAGCACCGAGGGTTCCGTACAAACCTACGAGTTTCTACGGAACCCTAAGGAAAAGTGGGTATAATATTATATACTGTGGGTTTTGATTTCCTTGCGAGTACTTGCGAGTTTGAAAATATGCGGCTAAAATTGCTGTTTCTTTTGATTGCGTTGACATAGATGTTTGATTTTTTTACAGCTTATAGTTATTATAAAGCTGAGTATTTGGTATGAATTTAAATTTAATACCTGTACGCATTCTTGAGGAAAGGGATAGTAAATACAAAATTATTAAAAAAAAAAAATTATATGATGTAACAAAAATTTACAGTTTTCGCAATTTTTCCTGTGCCTGTGATTTAAGACGTTGCTGCGTACCAAATTTCAAGATTCTGAGTTAACGGCAAGTACCCTGTAGGTTTTGATTCCCTTGAGAGTAGTCGCGAGGTAAAAAATACGGCTAAAATTGCTGTTTCTTTTGAATGCGTTGAGATAGAGGTTTGATTTTATTACAGTTTAAGGGTATAATAGACCTTAGTATTTGATATGAATTTCAGTTTAATACCTGCACGCGTTCATGAGAAATAAGGTAGTAAGTATGAAATTTTTAAAAATATTTTTTTATATGATTTAACTAAAAATGTACAATTTTCGCAATTTTACCTTTATCTGTGCTCTGAGGAGTTGCTTCGTGCCAAATTTCAAGATTCTAAGATCACGGGAAGTACCCTGTAGGTTTTGATTTTTTGAGAGTATTTGCGAGTTTAAAATTGCGACTAAAATTGCTGTTTCTTTTAATTGCGTTGACATAGAGGTTTGATTTTATTACAGTTTAAAGGTATTATAGACTTGAGTATTTGATATGAATTTCAATTTAATACGTCTACGCGTTCATGAGAAAAGGGGTAGTAGGTATAAAATTATTCAAAATATTTTTTTCATATGATGCAAATAAAAATTTATGGTTTTCGCAATTTTTCCTTCATCTGTGCTCTAAGGAGTTACTTCGTGCCAAATTTCAAGATTCTGAGGCAATGGACCTTAGTATTTCCTATAAATTTCAGCTTGTTACCTCCACGCGTTCCTGAGAAAAAGGGTCTTGACAGACAGACAGACAGACAGACGGACGGACAACAAAGTGATCCTATAAGGGTTCCGTTTTTTCCTTTTGAGGTACGGAACCCTAAAAATGAGTAAAATTCTAAAAAGTATACATTTTTATTTTCATGAACAATTCGAAATACGAATTCAATAAACTTTTTTGTGGCCAGCATTCTAAAAGAAAAGTTTTTACTGTGTGACAATACTTATGACCTGACTAGGTATATAGTCATCCTTGCCGATTTCGGCTACGGCGACTCTTCTGATTCAAGTTACCGTATCGTTTGAGCTTCGTTAAAGCTACGTTTGCTCTTATGTTAAAAAGTTAATATACGTATAATACATATGTATAAATATGAAAAATCTATAAGTACATTCACCTAAATCGTTGGGAATAATGCAGTTAGTAGAGAATGGAGAATAATCTATAAAAATATTTAGTTAAGAGGGATGACAGGTTAAGTTTAACGAGTCTACTAAATGGCAGTCTATTAGCGCCACCTAAATTTTGCTGCTATTTCTTGGATATCCAATACGTGCTGTTCTGTTGTTCGAACGAAATGTCGAATCTTCATAAAAAAAAAGCTTTGCCTTTTTTTTAATAAAGTAGACATGTAATATAAACTAGATCTCTTTTCTCTCTCTCTTCTTTTGGTGTATATCGAGAACAGTCTGAGTTGGAAAGAACAAACCTTCTAAAAACAAAGACGAAGAACGTAGACCGCCTACGAAACTATAACCATCGAATTGATCAAATTTGCAGAATCCACTTGGATAAAGCCGGCGAGAAAATTGAGAATCACTCAAGCAAGGCATGTCCAGCCAAATACAAGACAACCAGTCTTTTGGGTGTATTGTCAATGATTTGGTGTAAGGAAATAATTTATGTAATGTACCCATAAAGATTAATTAGTACTTGTTCTGTTATTAGAAATCCGGATTGTAATAACAGAGAAACGGAACTATTAACTATATTTTAATAACAATAATTATTGTAATATCGTTCGTTTCTATATATACCAATTTTATTTATTTTGTATTTACATAAATATGTAAAATAGAGTAATAGAGACTTTTTTAAGTATTAGGTGCTACACCACCTCCCACTATCAATGATTCTTAGCTACCTCTCAAATTAGAGCGGAATTAACACTGTTACCTGTAACTTACACGTAGATATATAACGCGGGTTGTCTGTAACAAATTACCTTGAGCGATAAGATCGCTGATAGTTAACATATGTAGGTATATTAAAATCTAGCTCTGTAGGTTATGATAAATTTGTGGTTTACTATAATTTTTTCTATTCTAAATATCAATGTTTAATCCTAAATATCGATATTTGAATGTTAGTTTTATGATCGCTTCATTTCCTTAACATTGTCTGCACTCCTCATTGTCCCACTGTCCAGTCCTTTTTTCCAGTACCAGGACAACTGGTAGAAAATGCTACTTCATCATTAAGTTAGACCTGGCGTTGTGTTGAATAATAAAATAAATAATTATTTCTATTTATTAAACGGTTTTATTTAGCTTACTCTGTTTGTTTTATTCTTTTTTCATTTTTCATTTTTCTTTTTTCTTGGGTCAAATTTAGTAATTGAAATTTCACCCTCTTCCTGTCAACCGATTGATCTGAAATTTGGTATACGCCTTTGGTTCTGGTGACAATACAATTATGTATATTCAATATTATTGTAAATCCAAGATGGCCGCCGCTACAAAATGGCGGACAACGTATTTTTTTTTAATCATATCAATATGGGTATCAAATGAAAGGGCTTGATAAGTAGAATACAGTGCACTATACAAAATTAAAATCCAAGATGGCCGCCGCTACAAAATGGCGGATAACCTTTTTTTTTTCAATTTCATCAATATGGGTATCAAATGAAAGGGCTTGACAAGTAGAATACATTGTACTAAAAAGCCTTAAAATAAAAAAAGTAAAAAAATGTTTTTAAGTTAAACGGTTTTATTTTAAACATGTACTAAAAGCTAAAAAATAAAATCGTGAGGCACGTCAAATATCTAAATCTCTAATGAACATTTTCTCTGACAATTGTAGATATTTGACGTGCCTCACGATTTTATTTTTTAGCTTTTAGTACATGTTTAAAATAAAACCGTTTAACTTAAAAACATTTTTTTACTTTTTTTATTATTACTTACTACAACTTACCGATGCATTGTAAGCATCAGTGTCAAGTAGCAATTACTCTCACCCTATCCTTCTTGGAATGGGTGTAACCTGCTGCCGAGGAATGAACGTCATCCCAGAACCGCGACACACTTCCGACCGCTGCATCGCGTCTCGATTCTCTCAAGAAATTATTACTCCGAAGTCCGAAGTAAATGGTACCTACTTACGTAGTATGATACTGTAGCTTGAAAAGTTTATTCATATAGTAATTCAAACCTTTTTAAGTCGTCTCTTTCCCGAGCCGAAAGTAAGTAAAAAGGGTAAAATGTCACTGTAGGCGACAAATCTATGGTAGTATTTTTAATCGTTTTAAAAAGGTAGGTAGATACATATTCTGTTTTTTAAATGGTTGAGAAGAATTTTTTTCGACTTCGAGGTTGAGTAAAGG
This sequence comes from Hemithea aestivaria, assembly GCA_947507615.1. Classification (NCBI taxonomy): domain Eukaryota; kingdom Metazoa; phylum Arthropoda; class Insecta; order Lepidoptera; family Geometridae; genus Hemithea; species Hemithea aestivaria. The sequence continues at coordinate 12,691,756 of OX382326.1, forward strand.
GCCCAAACTAAAAATAATGTTAAACATAGCTCGAATAGTAGATTTGTAGCCTACGGTGACTCACTTGATTTTGCACCTTTTAATTTCCATTCCACATGGGAAGGGGACACCTTAAAGTCTGATGAACTGTATGAAAGAGGAGGCTAGGGTAGTAAATGAAGATACTCGTATGACGGATGATAGAGTGGAAAATGAAAACGTATTGCGCCGACCGTACCAAGAGTCGGATTAAGGGAAGGAAGACGGTGTGTTCTTTTCTACATAATTTTTAAAATAAAATATGAATATTAATCAAAAAAATATTAATGAGCAGGTCAGAGTCCATTGACCTCAGCAGTTTGAAAAATTGAGTGAATAAATAAAAGATAGTTAATGCTGTAATCCCACTAATTTGTATGTACACGGTACAAGACAGAACTTCTGATCAGTAATTTATTACCACCACGCTCCACTTCGCACATGTAGTACACGCGCTTTGTCAAATACTCATTGAAGAAATGCTTCTGACACGACTCGACGTTTTGTGTTGTTTGAGAATAATTTTCGCTCTCTTGACTTTATACGTGTAAGTTTTTTTATAATATTATGTGCAAGAAGTGAGGCGGATTTCCGCCGCTGGTTCCGCCTATGGTTATTCGTACCTAATAGAACATAGAAGATTTGGCATATCGAATAATGCTGACTCTCGTGCTCATCTCGACCACTTCTTCACTTGCATAAAACATTTAGTTAAAATATATTCTACTGCCTACTAATATCGTAAATGGGAAGGTTTGTAGTTTGTGTGGAAGTAAGGAAATTTGTTAATCTATCACACCTAAACGATTGAGCTAATTGAACTGAAATTTGGAGATTAACACAGCTACTTTTCAGCATACCTTAAAAAACCTAAAGCTAGTCTGTAATATTTTTCACTCCCAAACTTCTAATTACCTAGTCATATTTTAATTAACCTTAATTTCCAATCGTGTTTGAGTGATTAGTGTGCTTATTTAAACTATTAGGTACCAGGTACACGTTACGACTTACGGCCTAAAGTAAACTGCAATTTAAGCCTCTTCTTTATAAATCGCTTTAAAATAGTGGCTGTGGTCCACAGTCCGAAGCCTCTGGACACTTGTATGCCAGTAGATATTAGATATCTAACAGTACCCAGCGAAAAATGACCGTCCGAATCGAGTCATTGAACCGAAACACGACCGTTAGCCGCACCGATTCCACCAGGACGGGCCCTTTGCTACTCTATGAACATTTAGAAAACTCGTGAGTGGGTGGCGAAGAATTCTACTTTTTGGGTACGATTGCGCAAACTTGTACGACTGCTTTCGGGCTTTCGGTGCGACAGTTTTCAAAGGGTGGACCCCAAGCAACAGACAAAGTTATGTGAAGGATAGATGAATAATGCTTCTTGCACTAGCCATCATCAGTATTATAGTAAAAAACTTACTTTAAAAAAGTGGATGAGAAGTTTCTGTCGAGGAGCTAGACAAAGATAGACGAGATAAATTAGGATCTTACACGTATTATGCACTAAGCTTGTAAGAGTTTTTCAACACTTACCAAGAAACAGATTTAATTAACTAAGGTAAAATTTCAGTTAATTTTAGTTATCCTGATTAAATTTAATTAAGGTTGACTAAAAAGATCAAGTTTGTGAATCTAAAATTAGCATTATATAAAGGCTTTTCTCATCAACATTGTTTAAAACCTTACTCAGTTATATTCTAAAGTGAGCTGCATTATAAGAGACAAGGCTACAATCTTGGACGTCCTTACGTCCACTTAAAAATATCTCATCGAGAAACAGAAACACTCAAGTGCTAGTGTCTATTGCACTTAAATCGTCATTACAACTGTCCACAAAAAGGAAAGTATCTATCACCGACTAACTGTAGTCCTAGAGAAATTCCATCCACATTTCCCGCAATGCACTTCTTAGAATTGAATCTCCATCAGAATAACTTACGAAAGACGATACCCCTTCGTCCAATGGCCAATGAGGTTGACCATTTGTCATAGATCAGTAAATAGTTAGTACTATGTGCACACACGTCGCAGCTTCAATAGAAAGCAGAAGGATTTCTTTTTGTTCGCAGCTTTTACCAGTCGCGTAGTTATAACAGTTACCGACCGTTCTGTGCGCCGTTACGGCAAATCTGCTTATTCATTGGACACTCGAAACTACCAAAAGCCGAGAAAAAGCTTACACCTATAATTTGTGCATGTGCCGTTACCCGCGGTTTGTTTATGAAATACGTGATTCCGAGTTAGGTAACGATGCACATACTTTTACTGCTCTAGACTCTAGTCTCAGATTATTGGATATAATCGAATAGAATATCATTAATGAGATATTAGCGCGGCACGTTCATACGCGCTGATTAAGCTTATAATTTTATGATAATCAACTTCGATTTGTACTCAATACAAAGTGCCAATATTACTAAATTGAATTCTTAATTGTGTGGCGCTCTATCGTAAGGTGAACTGTGACCTGATCATAAAGAGAGCGTCCCTCAAGCCTCGAATGCGGCACCTTTATTCCGGGCCGTGTTTGTTATTAGGGGAAAGTGTGTTGGCAAGCTTTTATGCACCAGGCCGCCTGAAACTGGGTCAGCCGGCTGTAAGGACTTCAGCTAACACGGGCACGATGACCTAGGTCAGGTCACAGAGTTATAGGTAGCTCTCGCTCGCCCAATCGATATTTAGCCGAGTTTACATCTCACGGTCTAAAACGAAGGCGCAGACATAAACTGAAATGGGTCTATTGCTGAGTATTAGTTTGGCTATTTCGTTTCTAAAATTTTTCAACGTTCATGTTATCGAAGTGTTACTTGCGCTATATTTAAAACCAGCAGCAGAGAAGTTCTGAGGTCTTCAAATTTTTTTTCTTAGGTAAAGTGCATAACACCTTTGCATCTGACTTGAGAAATTCTTTTACCTAATACGAATCGATGATACTTCCCATTGGGACTTTAAAAATAACTTTTGTGTTCACAAAGCTATAGTACGAAGTCTACTTTTGAGAAAATGTACCTATTAAAACACTATTTAGTTTACACAACTACTGCATACTAGGAATTGGGAATCTTCCCAGGATGATGCCAATAAAGCAGCTTCCATCGCCAAGTCTTATTTTAGCAATATGCTCGTTTTAAGACCGCAGGTGCAAGTCGAGGCTTTTCCGATAGGCTTGACGGGATCGCTGCAATCAGTGTTTAATTGAAATCGACAGGAATAGCTGTCTTTTCATGTCCTTTCCATTTCCTATTCAGTGTTACTTTGTCAAAGAAAGGTTTTCACAGCGACGCGACATTGTGAGTCATTCGAATTCATTACTTTAGTAGTATTAATTAATAATTTTACGATATTACACCTACATAATATACCTATTATTATTTCTCTCCCTGTAAGATGTACCTGCTCCCTGGTGTAGAGATCGCTTTAAGCGATAAGACCGCCAATTGTTACACTTAAGTTACGAAGTTGTGTTTTAGTTTTAAGATTCTCAGTATATTTGTGGTGTTACAATAAAGAGTTTTCTGTTCTAAGTACAAACGTATCTACTTAATTTGAATGTAGACTTCTTTTGAAAAAAATAAAACAATTGAGTATAATGATGAAATTATGAATTAATCATTGACGTTAGACATTTCTTTTTATATCAATGGATTTAATCAATAGTGACTCAAACGAGATAAACTAAAAATGGTAAAAAAACAAATTATCTAAGTAAGGATTATAATATTAGTATTTGCAAAGGTACATATACTCGTATTCCTATGTTTACGCCCATAATATTATGAAATATGTCACTTTTATAGTAATTTAACAGCTAAAAACCTGAGGTTAGTATACGGCGGCGGCGGCGGCGGCGGCGGCGGCGGTGTGGTGGTTCTTCACATTCGGGAAAAGATATCCCACCTTCATTAGAAAAACATTTTTTTTGAGATTGATTGTTCTTAGTAGGTACTGCATTATTGTGAAAACGTGACCAAGAGCTTATAAAAAGCCAACATAGGTACTAGCCGGCCCGCGCTACTTTGATAAATATTCACAAAGTCATTTTATACTTGGAAGTTCGATAAAACAAGCACTGTGACTCGAGATTTTTGTATAACAGATAACCCTAAAAATTATTATTAAATACAGAAAATAAGTTGATCAAAACACTGCAAAAAACGTCGGTAGTGTGCAAAAATGTTATAAAACGGAACTGATTAGGAAAATATGCAGAAACTGCAAAATACTGACGGATCATGTAAACAAAGCGCAAGAATTCGTATATTCTCGTACATATCTATTCTTTTAAGAAATAAGTATTAAAACTTTATTTTTTTAACTTTATTGCTGTAGTATTCCCGATCCAATTATTTCGGCTACCTTAAGCCGCGTCTCCAGCTCATGTTTGGTTTAAACATTCAACATGAGCATGACAACTTCAAAAAAAATCTCGGCGATTTTGATGAATATTATGTTTTGTTGTAAGTGCTTTCCATCAGATATGGAAAGCAAATAATATTGTTGGAGCAAACAAGAAGTCAAAATCGCCGAGAATTTTTTTGGATGTAAAAGCACAAGCCTACCAAAAGCCCCGTCGCTTTTGGTAGGCTTGTGCTTTTATATGGTATGTAGTGGTAGGCTGCATCCACCCTGTAATATAGTGCAGAGGGGAAGTAGCGTACTTTTGCATTTTCATTCTGGTATCAGGTACTTTGTTCCGAATTCCGGACTAAAGGGGAATGTTACCAGCGAAGTCGGTTTTTTTTATTCTGGGAAATTTCATACCAAGCGACTTGAAAGCGACGAATCGCTTTGCCATGAGTTTAATCGTAAATTAGTCTGTTATTCTAAATTCTAACTATGCGTCGAAAAAAAAAACTAAATTTATCGTTAATCGTATACGTAAATTTATCGTCGAAAAAAAACTATATTTATCGTTTTTTTTTATTCTGTGGAATTTGATACCAAGCGACTTGAAAGCGACGAATCGCTTTGACAAATAGACAATAAATAATCGTAAATTAGTCTGTGATTCTAACTAGGTATGCGTCGTTTATGAGAAAATACAAAATTTTTATACACGTGTATTTATTTATACATTTGACATTAATCGTCTGGTCTCAGGGCAAATGTGACCGTGATCTCGAGGGATGTCGTGGATGATTATATTATCAACTGGTGTTATTAAAACAATCGCAATGCCGACCGATATCCTGTGCGGTTGGATATTTTGTGAGCGAACTGTAAACATCGCGACGGAAACGTCAGATAAACTATTTTTAATAAGGATTAGCTTATTCTTAGCAGTCAGTGATGGATTTGTTCCATAAAAAAAATTAATTACCTATTAAAAGTGACTCATATTACCTTAACTCAGCAAATATTAATTTTATTAATAGGTTTAGATCTTTTTAGAGTAAAATTTATTTTAATTTTGTCTTATGAATGAGTTTAATAGTACTCAACGAAGGTCTTTGATAGTAATAGTTAATTATTTTTTGAAAATTCAATTACCGGTTAATAATATTATCATATTATCGGTTGTTATTCTGTATTATTTATTGGAAGTAATTTAGATTTTCTTGATACTTTTGATGAGAACAACAAAGTACGTAACAGGTTATAACGCGGAAGCAGTAAATGTCCCATAGTTTCCCCCCATTCCTGCGAGTCCCACGGTGCTCTCGCTCCCAGGACGCTGCGTGTTCATGTTTTCCACGATTCACTTTTGAAACTTTCTAACCCTGTCGGAGTGAGGTGGAGGGAGGGGCGCGCGACGAGCGCGGGTGCCAGAGAGAGGGTACCGACCTCATTGCCCATTGCCACTCCTCCCGCCGAGGCGGCAGGCCATTTTTATTAAAAACACTTCCGAGTTACAACAACGCGCGTGGATTTTTTTTCTTTCACATCCTGAAAACTCACCTACAATTTTTAAAGACGAACTCAGTGAAATATAAACAATAATTATTTAACAACGATTTATTTGGGATGACTAAAAACTTTTTTGTGATTGTTGAAGTGCATTTTTGAACTTAAAAAAATTAAGTGCGCCCCGCGTTCTATTTTCCGTGTGGAGTCGGGTGGTCTCGATTGCGAAAAGTGGCGGTGTTCGGCGAAGATCGGCCGCGCTCGGCGCGAGCAGGGCGTCCGGCCAACCCTCGCTGTGCCAAACAGAGACAGAACACGCTGCTGACATGGCGACAACAACACTGGATTGATGTTTTTCACGTGGAAAACTCATCCCTTCCATTTATCTACGTAAAGGTATGCCGATAAATGACGACTTCATTATATATTACATTAATCTTTCATAGACTAAACGTAAATATTTATCAGTCTCGTCCATAATTTCATGAAACTCGCAACACAATAATTTTTAGCTGAATTATGATTCTGACTGACGGTGCATGGCGTGATTGACTAACTAAAGAGGCCATCTTATGACACCCCGATAAAATTGAAAAGGATATTCGCATCTTTTGTGGAAAATAATTCTGGAGACTCACTATTACGAGGCGGAGGAACTTAACCTCAAAACTTCCATTTGGCAGGCTAAAAATTGTAGCGTGGTGAATCCAAATACATTTTAATCAATATAGATCAGCCCTTAGGGAGAACTTCGTACTTTATTAGTCAAATTCGATAGCGACCACGTAAAATCCTAATCGCAAATAGATACGGAGTTTCAGTCTAATAATAGAATCGCTCTAGAATATCGGGGCGCCGCGACCGCCGGGGGTATGTTCCTTGCAGGAGAGAAAAATCAATATAATTCGATAAATCAATATTTTAGCGTGCAGGGTGCGCTGTATGTAATGAGGTGCCGCCATTTGGATGATGACGGCGTATTTTTTGTGAGATATTCGAGTCGGTCGCGGTGAGCGCGAGTGGCGCGGGGTTGCGCGGGCTTCATTCGCGTCAGTCGTCGGGCGAGCGGGGTGCGACGTATACACGCGGACTCGGACTATGGCGGAAGGGCTGATCCTCATTCCCATAAAAGGGTCGAGTTGATTGTGGTGCAGATACGTGTGGTATGTCCCCTTATGTTTGTGCAGTGATTTTATTACGCGGAAACGGTGTTTGTCTCGTCGTATCGCCAGAATTAATGTGGATATCGGAGGTAATAATGCCATTGTGATGACGTAATGTAACGCGCTCGACTGGGTGCGTAGTAATAATTCGAGCGCCCGTTTATACAGCGATAACGTTTGTGGTCAGCACTGAGCGATCGGCACCTGTGGATGACGACCGAACATTTCGTGTTTTTGTGCCTTTTACAATTAATTCGAGACGATTCTAATTGGATTCTGATTGGATGCTGCGCGTTACGATTTGTTGTCACGTCAAAATGTGGGAAGGATATCGAGCGATTTCGAAGTAAAATGTCACTTATTAAATCGAAGTGTATTATTAAATCAGTGCATGTAAAAGGCCGTGGTGTAGTGTGCGTCGGCCGGGTCGAATGTAAGCTTAGTCCCGAGGCGACGTTAGGTTCGAGCTAGGCTAGCCGCTAGCTACACTCTAGAGGCGCCCTCGATTTTTTCAACCTTGATTAATCTCAGTTCTCATTGCAACGTGATAAATTATTCGTTACGTGCTTGAATGCTGGATGTAATAACTAATAACATAGGATTATAACATAATGCGAACGAAGTTATCCGTCGTGTTATCATAACCTGAAATACCTATGAGTTGCTGAAGATTTGTTTTGATTTTAGACTTTAGTTCTTTTGTTTTAAAACAAAATTGCATTCATCGTGTTGAATTTCAAATACTTTTATAGATACCTACCTGCTACCTGTATATCAACGGACGCATCACACGATTTTTAAATATTTTTAAATTAAAGTTTAACTTTGCTTCATTATTTTAAGAAAAATCGGCCTAATTTTTTTGACAACTTACAATATTTATATTATATAAATGTATATTTAATACAATTCAACACAACATACATTTACATACATTTAATTTGATAGATTTTAGAAAAACCATATATAAATGGTAAAAGTGGCATTTAATCTTGTAATTAATTTGAAATTAACGATTTTTATTAAAATCTTTCTTATCTTCATATTTCTGATCACTTAGGTATCATGATTTATTAATACATATAACTACATACCTAGCCGTTAATACTTTCGGGTTTGTGTTTATTCCCAATTACCACCAAAAGATGACTAGGAAGTCATTATTCCCATTATAAATCGCTTTAAATTGTTGAGTAGATAGCCAATCCCCTTCCTCACCCAGGGGCAACTGTAAATTTATTCCCAAGTGCCACCTGGGGGCAATCAATGTGGGGGCGAATGGGAATTTACCATTTTTTGTACTAGATTCTAGATATGACCTTTAAAACTAAAAAAAATACCTACATATAACTAATATGAAAAGGAGGTACCTATTATATTTATTGGCATAAAACCTAACGAACCTTACATCGATTCGCAATTAAGACAAAATTTTAATCGTTTATTAATTAATAATACCTATCTTATTATCAATGAACATTAATGGCTACGTTACTAATGATATACCTACATCAATAATACTCACTATATTTACTAATTTACTAAGAAATAATAATATTATTAATGCTAAATACATGAATCATATTGTGGGTGGATGATTAACAATAGGTATGCTAAGGAGTTATTACTGTAAAATGAATAAATAAGTCCTTAGAGTATGAAATAACCTTTAATAAATGAGGAAAATCAAGAGTAAGGGGGCAATCATTTTAATATTGCACCCGTCAGCCAAACAAATATACCTGACAATAAGAGCGTCACCATGCACTTAAAAAATGGTTTATCTCTGCCTACCTACCTATCTAGGACTTATTTTTATTACCAGTCTATATTATATCCTTTATCCGCTGAAGAGCGATAGCCCTACCTACCGTTATCAGTCTAGAATCTAGAAGTTTAAACGTAGATAGGTAGTCAGCTTTCTATATTTCGTATTTACTATAAATAATAAAAATAGAAAAAACTTTATGGAAATTAAAAACCGTACAACGAATGAATTAAAAATATCAAAACATAATCGAAAATATATTATAATAATAATTGGGGTTTATACTCCAACAGAACAGGTTACCCTACTTACACTGTCAGAGTCAAATCACAATTTATAGGTTGTGTGGGTAACCTATACGTATATTATCATCTTTAACAAATCTAAATACCCCCTTTTTCTTTTCTTTTTTGTCAAAAATGATCGAACTTTGACGCCGTATTGTGGCGCAGAAGAACCCCATATTTATGCTCGGTACAAACTCACACTCATCTATACAAATACTCTTAAAATACAAAATAATGTACAAAATCACCAAAATACTATAGTAATACTTTTTTACTACTACTAAATACTATCGGAATTTATTCGGAAAATGGTAGGTACCACAATGAAAACTACATGACTGGGCTACGAGGCAGTATCAAAATGATAAAAGAAAATACTCATCTAAAGCCAAACTCAAAGATAATAATATTATTTGTCAAAATATTGGATATAATAAAGCCTTCAAAATTATAGATTTGATCAAAATTCCGCCTAAACAGCCGAACTTAAAACTTAAACTCAAAATTCATTTATTCAAATAGGCTTCAATGGACCACTTTTCACAAGAACCTAGCTACGTCAAGCGAAACATTGTGGACGAACACCCTTAAATTCCTTCTTAATAACGGCGCACGATTATAATTAATTGATTAGAAAAGCAACACGCCCAATCAGATTTTTAAAATAAGTAGGTACTCGTAATACTTGGATCGCGTGAATTCCTTCGTGAGGACACTAGCATCTGAGCTAGCGTGACAGTTACTCGGCTTGTAATCGTCTTTATAATCACATACCAGGCAGGGGCAGGCGACTGCCTAATTACTCATCACTGCACACGATACTAGAGAAATTCGGACCTGGGACTCGATTCTATAACTTTACCCCAGTTGGATATAAACACAACAAAATGGAGAAATATATAAATATAAAAATACGTGAATAAACTTTATGATGTGTCAATATGGCAATGCACGTCATTGGAAATCACCAGTGCAATTCTCACAAAACTAGCAAGATAATTCTCAAAATGCTTTGTTATTTTTACGTTTAAGAATCGATCTATTATGTATATTTTTAATTTAAGATCGGCCTTGTGCATATTGTTAATATTATGTCACATTAAAAACAAACATCTGCAAAACCTATGCTGGCGAATGTGCCTTTTTTAGTATAAAGTTGTAAGTCAGGTTTTCTCTTAATTTCAGGTCCCCCTGCGCCCGTCACACACACTGCGCTAAACACTATGAAAAATACAAATTAAAATGGCTTTTAAAAAGTAAACATTATCTATTGTTGATGTTATGTTTTAACGTTCATGGAACAAGAGAGAATACTTACCTATCTATGTATACATCATTGAAAAATTGTTGGTTTATTAGAGAATAAGGCTCGAACTGGTAAATCATATCTTCCAAAGAATCATACAAGAGAGTGAAGATGGCGACCCAGAGATTTTGCCTCCGGTGGAACAACCACCAGTCCAACATGCTGTCCGTGTTCGATCAGCTGCTACACGCTGAGACGTTCACGGATGTGACACTGGCCGTCGACGGACAACTGCTAAAAGCACATAAAATGGTCCTGTCTGCATGCAGCCCCTACTTCCAAGCTCTGTTCGTAAATCACCAGGAAAAACACCCGATCGTCATATTGAAAGACGTTCCGTATGCGGACATGAAGAGCTTATTAGATTTCATGTACAGAGGTGAAGTCAGTGTTGATCAGGAGCGATTAACCGCTTTCTTGAAAGTGGCCGAGAGCCTGAGAATAAAGGGTTTGACGGAAGTCAACGAGGAGAAGTGTGATATTCCAGCTCTGACGAATTCGCTCATTCAGCAGCAGAATAACGCGGCTCCACACACGCCTCCACCTCAACTTCACAGAATACATCCGTACATGCACCAGAAACGACCGGCGTCCGGCATGCCGACTGGGGGAGCGCCTCCCAATTTATTAATGCCTTTATTGGGCAACGCCCTCATGCAACCGAAAAGGAAACGGGGTCGACCGAGAAAGCTCAGTGGAAGTTCGAGCGACGCTCTAAATACGGCGGCCAGCCCACCTGGAGAATTCACCCCGGAAACGGCGTCCCACGCCGCCACGAATAGACCCAGCGACCAACTTGTCAGGGGCTCGCCAGAAATGTTGGAAGTGAAAATGTCCATGGACGGTTTCAACGCTGAAGATGGCAACACTTCGGGCGGAGAGGAGCCGGGAGAAGCGCTGCTCATCGACGAGGGTGATGACGCGCAGTCAGGCGAGACACCCATGCCCGGGAAAGACTCCGAGTCCGCAGGTATGTGGCTTTACTTATAACGATATTAGATAAACTGTAATATAATCTAAACAAAAAAAGATATTCCATCACTTGCCATTTAAACTATTGTATAGTGTAGAAAACAACGTGGAACCATCGGATAACCTATGTAAATTAGATCCTAAATAGCGGATGTGGAAAAACCAAAGCATATTTTATGCTTACCTTTTGTAAATACTATTAATCTTCCTTTCCAATGATCTAACATTGTTTACGTAAATATAAAAATAAAAGAAAAAGGGAAAAGCTAATGGGATATAAGCTTTGATGTTAGGAATTTTCATTTATGAGTGAAAAAAGTGCAGTGTCATATTATAAAAATACTTTAAACTCTATCAAAAGGGGTAAGTGATAATTTATGAAATTATTATTGAAGTATACAAATAACAGACGCTTATTTCTTTCATAAATCGTCGATATATTACTATTGCTTGCTTTTCTGCTTTCGGGGAGAGCTATTAGAGGAATGGCCAGGGGCAAATTCGGTGTGGTACTTGAAGGTTTATTGATTATTTCTATCTATTTTTTACTTCTTCATATACACGATAATAGAAATCAATTAATCGAGAAAAGGGAGAACAAACAAGGCTTATTCCCAATAGCTTTCCTTCGTAAATCAGCAATTGGAAATATTCTAGTAATATTAAAACCTACAAATAAACCGAAATCAAACTATTTTAACTCTGTACGATTAAAATTGTAACGCTAAAATATTTCCAATCCAAATAGTCAGAAACATTCATTTAGTACATTTGTTCGTAACAATATGTTAAGAAAATGTGACCTGAAATTATATTATTTCAGATCCTGATAAAGCTCCAAAAGAAGAAGCGATACAAAACTTCTCAACCAACGGACCTATTCTCTCTATCGAAAACGGATCAATAAAACAAGAACCCGCTGCAGAATCTAACGACGCTTACAATGAACCTATCGAATATAAATACAATCCAGACAGAAGCCGCGAAAACTCTAACTCACAGGACGGCCCCATCAAAGACGCAGATGATAAAAACAGACTAGGTCGTAACTTAAAGCCAAAGAATAGTAAAAAATTACTTCCCCAAATGTCCAAGATTAGGGCTCGAAACTTATTCAATCAGCTCTCAGGTCTCTCGAATTTGAATCCCACCTTGGGTTCTTTCGACAAATTTCCCCCTGAAACTGTACTCATGCCCGCGCTTGCCACTCAGTTGTTCGCTGCTGAACTGGAGCAAAACAACCTTAATCTGGCTAATAACGAGGTGGCAGATTTATCACAAACTAATTGGGAGCATCGCATATTTCCATCGCCCATTAGGAAAAATAATATTGGGGGCATGGGAAACTACCACGAAGAAACCAATGAATCGGTTCGGGACTTTTGTATCAAGGAAGGCGAGAATGTTTTCCGATGCAAAATATGCGCGAGGGTTTACACTCACATAAGTAACTTCTGTCGACACTACGTCACTTCCCATAAAAAAGACGTTAAAGTTTTCCCTTGCCCTATTTGCTTCAAAGAATTCACACGAAAAGATAACATGATAGCGCATCTCAAGATAATTCATAAGAATCAACCAAACGCCAACGAACAAATGGCCAAACAAGAGTCTTAATTATATATTTGAAGGTCAGAATGAATGCTTAAATTATTCGTTTGTGGTGTACGAAGATCTGATTAGTCAAGTGGGATATAAGATCCAATAAATTATTTAAAGAATCGAATGACGAAGCGAAGAAGTGTAAAATTGCGATTGAATAAATATTCGAGCTCTAATACAATGATGATTGATACGAGATCGAGGCGAGAACTAGATTTTGCCTATTCGAACACTTTAGCGGCAATATTATTTAAGACTTATTATTCACATAGTGATTTAAATACAAAATATACTTAATCTATATTATTAAACCCTTTCTGCACGGGTATGAAACAATAAATTGATCGTGGGTGAAATCTAGCGATCTCGTGATCAGACATCAAATGAAAAAATATCGTATCAATAAGTTTGTTGATATTAGACGATTTAAAGTCGTTTGTTGTTAATAATCTATTTATTTATGTTGTTCCAATAATTGTTTCTCAGAGTGCTAACTTCAAGAGATTTATATAATATTTTCTTTTACTTGTTATTTTGCACTTACTTGTTACTTAATTTTATTACTTACAAAATTTTCAGGGTACAAAGTAACTACTCATGGTGATCATAATTTCAAGAATAAGTAGTTATAACATCGACTGTTATTTTGCTGAATATTACTCGCAATTCTCATTGAACTGAATTAGTTTAGGTTTAGACGTAGTTATTATATGGGTGTAATTTATATCAATGGCAGAGTCTTTTTGTATATTGCGAAGAATTATCGAAATATAACTATTTCTTGCGTCGTGGATCTCCACAGTTGTCTGAATATAAATTATTTCTCTGAAGAGGCTATGCATATTGAAAGACTCAATCATTATATGCCATTGGTTTTAAGTAGTGGTCTAAATTGCATTTTCGTTATATACTTGCCTTATTAGTGATTTTAGTTGTAAATGGTAATTTCACTTCTTTGAAGTAAAACTCAACGCAGGCTATGATTTTATTTTCTAGATTTGTTAGTGTAATTTTGAATAGTTTATTTATGTTGAAGAATAATTTCGTTGTATTGTTAGAACAGATACCTTTTGACAATCATTATTTAGTGAGAAAAATGCAGCTTAATAGTTAAACATGGCAACTTAATTTAGTAATAGATTACAATAAATAGTGTACTTAGTCGTCATCGACAAACATTCAGTTCCTGAACATTCGGAGCCCCAAATCATAACAGTTATTGTTAATATTTTCAATTCCTATCATTGTAACTAGGTGCATAAAAGGTTTTTTTATACACATAAGTAAATTAATTTATTTCTATATAATAGATTCTATCTACTTGTAGGAGACAATACGAATAGTTCGTTCATATTTATATATTATAACAAATATAGTGCTGGAAACCTGCATGATTTACTTGAACTCTAAGTACCTTAGGTACACTTAAAAGTTAGATAAAATATCTTTAGTTAGATTCAAAATCATGTGGGCACGTCTCGTGTTCAAGCACTATATAAATCAAATATATTTATTGTTTTAAATTATGTATATCATTATTTTGAAAAAGAAAATACAATTAAATATTTACAATGATATATTGAAAGTGAAAATAAAATGATATATAATGACGAATGAAACAACCAAGGAGTTGTCGTTAAAGTGATCTTAGCAAGGTGCTTTGAAAGAAGTATATAATTATTTATATTGAATGGAATCATGAGATGATTTATTGTAAATTCTATTTTAGTAGAAATCAAAATGCCTTAAAATTAATTAAGAAATCGTACTTATAAATTATAATTTAGTTTAAAATTTAGAGGCAAATGTAGTCTTCCATATAAATATAGCGACACGTTCACTTAATTCAATTATAAAATATCTCTATTAATTTATATGAAATGTTATTTGAATAAGAATTCAAGAATAAAATGTTTATATAGTGTATCTACTCGGTAACACTTAGTATGTTCCGTTGTTAACCTATTTCCAATTTTCCCAAATGTAAAACGTAGGTCCAGGGAACGCTTGCCTATTAGTGTGCCTTTACTTGTATAATAAGTTAAATATATATTATATCTACTACTAGACTATTAAGAAATGTCAAAGAACTATGTATTATTTATTTTCATTATTCAGAGTTTACAAAATCTACTTTAAGAAGCTTCCTTAGATCTTTAGAACACCTTTAGGCCCATGTAGTTAAACTATTTAAAAATGTATTTAAATCTAGGAACATCATCTCATGTTTCCCGTTTTGTTTGGAAATTGAAACAACTTATAATGTTAACGATATACTTAAAATCTATGGAGTTAATGAAATTCGTGTACATTTTCGAGGCGATCGAGTCTTGATAAACAATATTAAGACTGTTAATATTCATAAATACGAATTTATTGTACCTACCTTTCATAATCTTTATATGAAATTTACCATGAACATTGATAGGTACTTAAATGAAAAACTTAGACTTATATAAGGTGAGGCTATTATTATTTGAAAATCCCTCTAATTATTATGATATAGTCAATTTAGCCAGTGCCTAAACTGTTGGATACTTATGTTTACTTAAAATCTAGGGACTTAATATTAATCCTGCTTAAATATTTATATAAATTCTTCAAAATTCTAAATTACCGTTTTCAAAATCTTGTTTTTTTTTTCATGGATATTAATATTATTTCTTAAATATTATATATCATTAATTGGTGCTAAATTATACTTAAGAGGTCGCATTTAATGAGACGAAGTGAAAAAATTGTCCCTACAAATAATGTTAATTTAATTTGTTACCCGTCTTTGTTTTATGGTACCAATGGTATCAATTTGATGTTCATGAAACCAATAATAACAAAAATATGTATGAAATGGAAAAACTCTTAGGATAACTTTAGCGAATTACTGAAAATCTAGATGTTCTATTTATTTTTTTGCAATCCAAAGCAATATTTCTGCAGTGTGTTACAGTTATAAAAATATGTTAAAAACTTGTAAAAACAGAAATTATGTATTATAAATACTATTATTTATAGCAAAATATAATAAATATTTGCACGTATTAATACAGAAAACGCAACCAAATCTTGAATATTTAAACTATTTTCATTAAAGCAAGTTCTATTATAGTTACACAAAGGAATATACTAATTTATTCAGCTCTCATAAAATTAAGATGTTATTACAAATGACATACAAATAGTTCGTTATGTGATTAAGAGATCACTTCACAAAAATATAATAGAAGTAGCCAAATAAAAGTTCGTACAGTTTTATGTTATACGCACTTAGACAATAGTAAATGCAAAGAGTTTAGACGATGAAAAATAGAAATTAAAGTTACACATTACAATTAGAATACTTCTTAAAACAAATTAAATACATTGGTATACAATAAGGTGTTAATTACTATTTTTAGAATCTTTAAAGAAATAATAAATAAATACAGCAAAATGTGAAATAGTTTTTATTGATTACTATTAGGTTGTTGATTTTTGTTGTTTATTTCGAACCCATATTATTTCGTTATATACATTTTGTTTCTTCTATTTTTTGTTTTGACTATTATAATATATATTTATAATTATGTTCTTGACATTTTAAAATATGTTTTAGTGTCTAAATTGTATGAAAAAGTTTAATGTTACTACTATTATATTGTCCACGCATCTTGCCTTTATATCTTTCTTTAAATGAATGAATGTCTTGTGTCAGATAGATATCTAAATGATAGGTATATCTGATTCTGTTATAGCTGCCCCTTTAGCATAGAAAGACATTGACATAAGACTAGCAACTCCCGTCCCACTGTCAAGAGTAATTGACGTTTGTAAAAGCACAATGACATTGGGAGTAGCTACAAATTCTATGCAATGACAGCGCGAGTAGCAAGAGTAGCGTCTTGATATAATATGTCAGTCTTATGTGTGTAGTCTTATGTCGATGTCTTTTTATGCTAAAGGGGGCTGGTGTTTATATTAGCAACGACAGAGAACGCTTAACATTTTAACAATATAAATTATATCGAATATACTTTATAATATTGTAGCAAAGTAACAACACGGGTTATTATTAGTAAAGAATAGTTTAAAAATTAAGTTATTTATATTTTATCATAGAGAAGTAATTATAGTGTTGTTAATGGAGTGAACTTTCTTTTTTGTATAAAACTGTTGATTAGTCACGGAGAGAAGATTGTTCAGGTATGTGATTCTACGTCGCTATACTTAACAGGCTAGCTCCTTAAAATCTTATTAAATGTACTGGATGAAACTCAATTAAACTAGAACAATGATGTCTTTAAAAAGGTATATTTTGCTAAAAGAAGAAGACAAAGAATAAATATAACAAAGCTGAAGAGCTTTGGCTCGAGTCACGAAAATGAAGGCAAAAATTTTGGACGGTTTGCATGTGGGTGTGTTAAAAGTTGTCATGGTAAATGAAAATTAATCCCTGCGAAACTATCAAAGTTATTCCTCTGAAATGAAGGTTAGATTCTAGTGGCAATCGATTTTGCACACTGTAGCATAAATACGAAAGTCATTCATGTCACGCGTGACATTGGTACTTTGGGTACCTACTTAATTATTTTTTCATGATGTACCATCCAGTACATTTTCTCTGCCCATGCTATTAAAATAGGATTGTTCGGTCTAGCCTGTGGTAGCTGATGTAGTTTAAGCTAGATTATGTTTAAATGCTTTCTATGTTGCTCAATTCGACGCTCTGCAAAGGTGTATTGTTGGTCCAGTACAAATTATTGCTTTTTATTTTTACTTTGACCGTAGATTAAATCCTGATGCAATGTTATCTGTTATTTTACCTATACTAGAGGCTATCTTGTTCCTGTTATTATTTCGGCTTGTTTATGATTTACTTTAAATTTATTAGGCAGCTGCGTTGTAACTTATTTATAAATGTTTTTATCTCTACGCCACTAAATTATCAAATACTTTTTTAATAACTTTAAACCCACCTTACGTGATCTTATTAACTTAGTTAACTGAATTGTTATTTTTATAATAATGTACCTACTTAAACTTGCCGATACAGAGTTCCAAATGCAACCACTTGAGTCCTATTATGTCATAGTGAAAACTTCTCTTTTTTGTTTTTATTTTTAATTTATTGTTTTAATTATAATTTAATAGTTAATTGACATAGGTTAAGTATTTCGACGTCGATCCAGTACGAGGTTTGAATAGTTTAGTTATCGAAGTAAACAAAATTTTTGTAGTTAATTCTCGATGTAATTAAATTCTTATAAAAACTTTTTTATTTCTTCAAGGACTGATTTGTTATCTTATTTTGGAAATAAAATTATTTGTGTTGATTTCAAAAGCTGCATGTTAAGTAATTTAATTGATTTTTGATGACTTATGAAACAATCATTCAACATTCAAAACAACTTTAATTCTATGGAAATATCCATAACAGAATTTTATCCAAAACAATTTGTCCTGTCTTTGATTCGAATTCCAAATCTGATATTATTATTTCTTTAGTTTGTATTATTTTTCCGTTTCTTCGTGGACAAGTTTATGATGCTAAACTAAAATGTTTTCAAAGATATATGGTGCTAAATATGTTAATGGATGACGAGATCGTCAATAAAATGTCTATAAACTTGCCCCTGAAGCAAACCCCCTTCATTATGTTTTTTTCATGGTGTAATTAATTTTTGTCTTTCGATTTGAACAAATAAAGTTTAATATATTTTCTTTGCTCGTTTTTATTTTGCCTGCAATTTAGGGATTTTAATTTTAAATGAGCTACGAACTCTATTACATACCTAATTTATTGATGGTTTACCATTCTAGCTATCTAGCATAAAGTTATTATTTTAGATATATAGGTGGGTTCCTTTCCATATATTTACCAAATACGTATTGGTTTTCACATCTTATTATAAAATTATCATAATTCCAAAGTATTATTTTTATTTTGCATATTCAGTGTCGTCGTATCAGCTAAATTGATGTTATTCTTAACAATTAAAACGATCACAATTTCTAACGATGTTATCATTAATTTATTGCAGGGCGTGGAACTCCTGATTCAGACAAAGACATCAAACCATCACTGTCTCCCACCCAAGAGGCACTTATGAAGATCCGCGTAAACCCGATGACACAGGCTTCCACTTCAAACGAATATCAAACGGACTCGATAAACAATAACACGTTACAAGCCGGCGGCAACCACATGCAGAGACCAGCCAGGAGGCGGATAAGAAGACGGGCCAACTCTGCCTCCAACGATCCCGCGGAACAACTCACGGAAATGTCAGTACGAGGACTAAATCTCTTCAGATACGCCTCGGTCAACGAAGGAGTCTACCAATGCACCGAGTGCGCCAAGGAGAACATACAGAAAACCTTCAAAAACAAGTATTCATTCCAAAGGCACGCATTTTTATACCACGAGGGCCAACAGCGGAAAGTTTTCCCTTGCCCAGTATGCTGTAAGGAGTTTTCCAGACCTGATAAAATGAAGAATCATATGAAGACGACGCACGATTGCTTCGTTCCGAAGGACTGTGTGTATCCCTCGAATGCATTTTTCATTGGTTATGATCAGCTTCCTCCCGGACTGAAGTTGGAGTCGCTAGGGGCTGGCTCGCCACATGGATCCACGCCCTCCCACTCCTCCCCTGATCCAGCTCAGGTTTGATAATCAACAAATCTGTATAGTATGAGAATAATGTTGCTAGTATCAAGGACACAATCGCAACTACTCATCTACATTTTGTTGAGGGTAGTCGGAAATATAGTTTATAAAAGTGCCTTCCATATATTTCAGAGTGTTATAATATACCTTTATAAATATCTCCAATTAGGGAGTAGGGTTTCAAAGATCCGATTCAATTAATAGCATAGGTTCTATTTTTGGATAAAATTTTCATATACCTAATTTAGAAACGTTTAAAGATAATATTTTTATGTATGTGTATAATTATTCCCAATGTTATGCATTTATATATTCTCGTATGTTTGTTACATAACATAATATTATATAGTTCAGTTACATGTTATTAAATACTTGTATAAAAGTATGGTTGTGCAAATACTAGACAATAATAAATATTAATATTACATTACCGAGGCCAGTTACTGCGTTTTAACGTTATGTACGAGTAGAAAAAAAAAAAGCGATGGTTAAGTCTGAATAAATGTGCCTTCTACACTGGACTTCAGTATAGAGACGTTGTTTTATAATAGTACCGTTAAAGTGCCTATGATTTTATAATATACCGCAGTACATCAACCAAAGACTGTATTAGAAATATATATTTTTTCACTATCAATATATATGACCGCCCACATCTGCTTGAGAAAGTTAGAATATTGGGAGCACAATACATTTTTAAATAAAATTTGTTAAGAGTCTAACATTTTATATTATATGTATCTTAAAAGAAATAAAAATAGATACGGTTTATTAGAATTAGTTCTATCACAAGTTGGACCTAGCCTTTTTCGTTGTGAATTTATTGTCTCTGTTATAAAAATGTTTCTTATAATATTATCTCTCCATATCGAAGACTTCTTATTATAAAGGTTTATTAAAAGTAAATATAGAGTTGATTGTTACATGATCTACTATAATAATATAGTTTTATAGATATAATCCCGACATCATTTGAATAGTTATTCAATGTTTTAATTAGTTTATATCTGGGCAATAATATATAACTTTTAAAGTGCCATAGCACATGAATATTTTTAAAAAGTTTCCATTTCTTATTACTAATCGTCTGTTAGATTTATATCTAGTGTTAAAAAACAGTTCTAGATACATTAGAACGTATAACGAAATCAACAGTTCTTCCATTGATAAGGAAATGAAAATAATACGTTATATTAAACCTAGATTAGTTGAAAGTTACGTTAATATTGTGTTAATAAATAATAATAAGATATACGTTGGGAAGATTTGTTCTAATCTCCATTTATAGATAAGTTTTATTTGAGAAAAGTATATAGATATTAAGAGCAATTTAAAATAGTTTTTAATAATAACCTTTATCTCTACTTAAAGTTTATCAGTTAACTTGATTTTTTGTATTTTAGCGCACAAGTTTAATATAGAGTTACGTTTAATAAGTTTTTGTCCCAATTGTATATATATACATATATTATGTAGTTCTTTTAGGTGTATTATTTGAATCACTAGATTTAAATATCGCCATCAAGGTATTAACAATTTGCCGTGTGATTTTTGTATAGTTTTATAGGTCTGCGCCAGTCATTCGCACAAAATACATTCAGTAATGTACGATTTAAATAAACTTAACAATTTATACTTTTAGGTTCTTTTAGTATGTGCACTATTCTTTTTAATATTTCATTTATATTATTTTATTTTGTCGCTGGTATTTGGTTATATATTTATACACACATTTCTTTACTTTTCATTTTTCAATAATATCTCAAATGTACGAGTATTTTTGCTTAAAATTTTGATCAAAGAATATAATATAGAAGTTCAATAATCTCAGTCACTTTATAATTTTAACCATATAACAAAAATACAATTTGTAGTTTTTACATCAAAAAATTAAAATAGTAAAGAAGTGTGTGTAAAAAATAACCAAATGCAGATCTTTTAGATTTTTCATATCTTTACTATTCCTGTTATTTCTTAGCGCGAAGTGGTCATGTTTTATTTTATTTTTTCTTTCTTGTAGTATTTTATTTTGTGATATTAGAGCTAACTAAGTTGGCAAGCATATTCATTGTTGAGTTATTGTAATTCATACTTTTACTTTTTTTCCTTTCTAAGCACGAGCTGCAAGGCGGCATTTGCATTGTATTATATACCTTTATGGGTAAAACGCAGTGTATTTTAATCTGAGATCGTTCGGGGACGGTATATTTTTTTTTATTTAGCCGGGTGTGTCCCACTACTGAGCAAAGGCCTCTTCACCACCAGACATGCTCTATTTGTCCAGGCCTTGGAATGGCAATCCAGTTCGTCCCGCCATCTCTGGGCCTGCCGCGACGCCGTCTAACGTTGCGTGAGTGCCACTTTGACTGTACACTGTACAATATATATACAAATTTGATAATTATAGACACATACTGATACATATAATATTTCCTTTTTTGTGGCAAATACTTTTATTGAGATAAATGATAAAAGAGAACAATAATACAGCAGTAAAAACACTTTTATTACCACAGATCGGCCACACAATTTACAGAAAATCCAAGTGCTCCATATCTCTGTCAGATGGCAGCATGCCCAGAATGCTGGTAGCATTGCCTTGTTGGATAGTAATACATACTTATAAATAGAGCCAGATATATTTTATCATACATATCACACCACCTTTTGAATTAATATTATACAAAGACCTTTTAGAATGTGCCTTATAAGAATTATATTACATTTCTATGTTTAGTTCCCGAACGATCTCAGAATAACAATTGAAGAAGTATTATATTATGTTTTTTTTTATCAAAAAAAGTTTGGCGATTTTGTTCTTTATTTACTTTTATGCAAAAATAATTTCAATTCTAATTAAGTAGTGTTATTATTGCACAAGATAAGTAACCATTAGTAAAATAATATAAGGCAATGAGAGTTTTAATCTTTGTTTGAAAAGTTCTCACAATAGTTTATATTACATCTTTATATATATTGAGATATATGGCAATATTTATGTCGAGGTCTGATACAATTACAATAATATATGAGTGCAATGATGGTAATAAGTTGTTTTGTATTAATTTTGTTTTAAATTCTATCGGTCCATAAGGCTCTTGGTTGTATATGAGATTTTTAATAACTTGTAGTGATATATAAACATTATGAATCACAGTATATTGATATATACTAACGACGACGACGATATATAACATGTCTTTTGAGATCGTTCAAAAGGGATCTACATTAGACTGATTTAAAATAGCAGTGCCAAAATACACTTTTTTAAACTTATAAATTGACTTAGATTCCAAATGCCTTTGTTGATTTTTCCAATTGCGACTAAAAATATAATATTTTTCCGTAACATTTTAAGAAATATATTTGTAGTAATTCTCCATTGATCCACCTCTTATGTAGAAATGGGCCATATACCTAATGATTATGACTATATATTCCTATATATAATGATATATTAAGTAAATAAGACCGTTAGATATTCGATAGTCTATTCTTGTATAAATTAACAATTTGTACTATTATTAACATTATAACTACCACAGTTTAACTGGTAATCGTATTAACTAACTTTAAATATAATACATAGATTTATGTGGTTGAGAATATCAAAGCTTTAACAATAAATTCTTGAAACTAGGAGGTATATTTTTATTCATAAATGGATAACGCCTTGTATTAGAGATCTTACCATATGGTTATTTGTGAGAGTAGGTCTATCTACACATTAAAATTTAATTAAAAAATGCTTGTGTGTTTCCTTTATTTTCCATAGATTTATTATTAGAACTAAGGCTTCGGCATGTTGTAAATAGCCTATACGATATACTAGCTACCTATTTTGTAAGTATTTTATGTTATACTTTAAATGGATATCAGTCAACGGATCAAGAAACTAAAGCTGAGGTCACACTATGGAAAGCAATCGCGATCTTTTATGACCCTACTTCCCGACTGCGCTGGATCGCTTTGTATGTGTCAGGGTGCAGATAAATTCGATCATTACAAAAAACCCGTCCAGGGTCGCGAACTCTACGCATCTCCGCTTTGTGTGACGTCGGCTTAAAATATTGTAATAGAAGTAGCTCACTAAATGCTATCTAATTTAATAAATGTTATCTACTGAAAAATTATGCTTATTTTTCAGAATACCACTATTTCGATGACGACTCCAACGGAATGCCCATCATCACCCTAGAAGTAATGCCGGACTCTTCAATAGCAGAGACAGTTCCTTACGACAGCATATACCTCGATCAGCCCAACAACTCTATGGACGAAGACATGAAACCCCCAAACGATGAGCACTACCTTATCAATAAAACAGAAGCAGGCATGCACTTTCTGATGGATAAGACTGAGCCTGAAACAGAGGAGAAAGAAAAACAGTCTTTGAGTGTGAGGTCGGATCTGTTAGAGTATGTTATTAGGAGTGATGGGAGTGTAAGCTGTAACTTGTGTGGGAAAGTCTTGGCGAGCCGTGCTCATTGGTACAGACATAAGTACCGGGCGCATGTGATGGACTATGTCAGTCCAGCTCCGCTATTCCAATGTGAACAATGTCTCATCTACTTTAAAAGCAGGAAAGGTAAGCATTATTAATTTAAGTTACAATTGGCTCCTTAAAATGTTAAATGCTTATTGCATATATTGGTCATCAAAGTTGATATCTGTGTCCCTGTAGCAGATCTGTGAGCGTTCATAGTCTTTATTCCTTCCCTAGATACCTACCTATATTATGAGTGTTTTTTATTAATAATTACGAACCCGACGATTATTGTAGTCAAACAAAGAGTAGGCCTACTCAGCCTATGCCACTGCTGGGCAAAGGCCCCCCTAAATCCCTCATACCTACAAAATTCCTACTACCTGGAGGAGAACTACTTCTAGCCTTCCTGATACGTGAACTAGACTTCCGCTATCTCTTTCAAGGCCGGCTTAGGCGACACCGTCCATCTTCAGACACCCGTTAGTTGGTATAATGCGGATAAGATGAGATGATGATGAGAGATTTGACAATATGGTCTAATGTTTCAGGGTATATTGGTCACATCGCGAGCAGACACAGCGAAACCTTACAAGACGTCAGCCCTGTACTAACAAACGCGCAAGCAGAAGCTCTAAAAGAAAACGATGCCAGAAAAGAGAAAGCCCAACTCCAGCTCACCCAATCCGAGCCGATGACTACAGATGTCCCTTCAGATCCTCTCAAGCCAGAAGTAAAGAAAGAACCTGACCCCGAACTGTCTATTCCAAAAACCATCGTGCCAACTTATTCAAATGCGAATCACAGGCAAACCGTGAACAAAAGCACAGAAACTACTAGAAGGACCAGAAGTAAAAGCAAAGGTAAATACTATGAAACATATTAATGTAAAAATCAAAAACTTCATAAAAATAGGGAATTTCGCATCTTAGGTACCTAAAAACTTTTTTTACGTTCTCAGTCAGATTAGTCTGAAAATTATGAGAGTTATCAAAATATTCACAAGTCATTTAAAAATAGTTGTTTTTTTATAGTATTAAGGAATTCATGCTATAATTGCTACATGCACACATGCTATAATCCAGTAAAGTATGGGCAATAGAAAACTTAATTTAGTCTACAACTTTATCGATACCTCTGAGCCCCTCGCAAGTCCTTACCAAAAATCAGGATAAAAAGTCGAATTTCAGCACAATCGGTTGAGCTGTTTTCGCGTGAAAGAGCTTTATAATATTAGTAGGATTTGTTATTGAAAAATAACATCTTTATTTCGCCAGAAAATACAAACGACAAAGACTCAGAAGAGAAGCGTTCCCGGGAAGAGAAACTAGTCGCCGACATAATAGCCAGGGTACGAAGGGAGTGCGAGGCACAAGGCTCCGGTGGACCGGCCAGACGAGGGTACTCCAGGAAATCTGCATTACATACGTAACGAGACTGGTGAAACTGGAAAGTTCCTCATTTGTGACTTTAGTGTTTAGCGTAAAGAATTTACACCCATCGACTTTACATTGGAAATTTTAAAATCTAGGCGACTTGTAGATACACTATTCATCAACATTCTACCTACAATCGATTAACATTTATTAAAAACTTCCTGTCGAATTAAAAATATTGTAGATAATGAATAAGAAGAATATTTAAACGCCAATAAACCTAAGTATATTGTTGTCAAAACCCATTAAGACACTCTGTGTCTTCATTTCGTCCACTTAAATTTCTTTGGTAAACTGTGATTTAGCAAACTATTGGTTAAAAAGTGAAAGACCTAATTATTATTAAAAACATCAGTATTTTTTATTGTGATAGAAGTTGTAGTAATAAGTATGTAATTAATAATGATAAAACCTACATAATATTCAATATTTTTTGTGTAATGGAAGTCTCAAGTTTAAAATTTTAGATAACTTATGATTAAACTTATTAAAAAACCTAATAATAAGAATAATGTCAAACGGCCTCATAATACGAGTATTAACTATAAAATAATTAAGATATTTATAACTTATACACTGATGATACACATGCTCATTTCGTGCCATTTTATTGTAAATAACGTGCCAAATTATTTTTGGTCCTTCGAGCCACCAAAGCAGAGGAGGACTAATATGTAAGAAAAAAAATTTGGAATTAATCAACATTGTATTTTTAATATTCTTATTATACTTCACTTTTTCATTTCTTATGATCATGTAGAAGGTAGGGTACTTTTTATTTAATGAAATAAATTACTTACGTACATACCTACTTAATGTTGTGATAATATTAAAATATTTTTAAGAATTTTAAAGAATATGTACGTCGTATACACCTATTAATAACCTCAATGTTTCCAAACTCATTATACCTAGGTAGGTTTCTACCTATATTTTTCTTCAAATAGGTCTTATATAATATTATTGTGGTATTATATTAGTACTTACCTTTAAGGGGTTAAAGTCGCTGAGCCTCTGTCTCGCTCGCACGATATAACTTATTGTCAAATAACAATTGATAAAATTTACTTTTTGGAAATGTGTTAAATTTAAAATTTAGCTTATATTTTTATACTATTTTTATAAGTATTCCCAGTTTGCTACCTTATATATAACAACAATGGCATTCTCAATTATATGAAAAATATCTATCTTTAAGCATGCCTAAACCATATTAAAAGTATCAAACTGTTTATACTTGAATAAATTGTATAAAAATATATGCAAAATTTTCAATTTAACACTTTTCCAAAAAGTATATTTTATCGATTTTTATTTGACAATTTGTTATATCGTCCGAGACAGAGGTTCAGCGACTATTAGCCGCTTAAAACTAAACGTGTATTTATCTGTATAAGGACAAGTGTAACAAAGTAAGATTACACTAGTTGTACACTGTACACATACTTTAAGAGTATTACAAGTAAGTTCTGTCTATTGTCCCTTGTAATTAAATAAGCGACCGAGAAGAGAGACTGGAAAATAATGAAATTAAATCTGTGTACATAATTTTGCCTTATTATTAACCAACATTTTAGAACAGACATTATAAACACACATTATACGTAACTTCGCAATTTTATATTATTTTAAACGACTTTCGCAAAATAAAATCATGTGGCGTTTATAAAAATAACTAAACGTCAACGTCATCTTCATTAAATGTCAATTTCATGTAGTTGTCATTGTCAATTGTCAGTCTCTGACACTGACAGTTATTGACACTTGTTTTTTGTTGACTTTTTTATGGAAGAAAAGCCGGAAAATCGATGAACACTTAGAAATAAATATAAACTAATTTATTGTCTTAACAATAAATTAGTTTATTAGTTTAGTTTTTGTCGTAACTCTATTCAATTTTAAGTTTAAAATTATTAATAACCACCGTTATGCCACAAGTATTCCAAGTTTTAAGGTGTTACAAATGCTTAGTGTTTCAGGTAAGAAATAAGCTTGTTTGTTTTTCTCTAATAACCCACATCTAAATTTAAATGCAAGTAGGTACATTTACTCTTAACTCGTTAACACTTAAAAGTAAAATAAAAAACAAAATTTTATACAAATCTTACTTAGGTATAAGATAAGTGTACTTTCCTACTTCAAGGGTGTACCTACTAAGTCTAAGGTTAGGACATACCAAACAGAATTAAGAATATACTAAATCACAGTTTCTAGACAGTTATTAACTGTGATGTACTGGTGCCACACAACCATACAGTTGTTATTAACAATTCACAATATGAAGACCATTGTTTAAATTAATTCAAACATCTGTCAAACTAAAATATAGTAGTAGTACTTATTAAAATAGTCTTTACTTCTTTAGGTCCACCAGACAAAAAAATCCAATAAATGGGAATGCAAGCTATGTGGAGAGAAACAATCTATCAAAAGACACTACGGTCTCGGAACAGGTAAAGAATGTCGACTGCATGTCCAGAAACTAAACGGAATCAGAGGTGAAGTAGATGAACTTAGTGAGTCATTAGATATAAACACTTCAAATGATGAACAAGTTGATATAAAACTTGAAAAGAATGAAAACATATTGCAAAAGCCTAGTAAATGGTCCAATTATGTTGATAGGGAAGAAAATCATGAACCAAAAGATGATCCCATGTTTCTAGGAAACACAGAAGTAGTTTTAGAAGTTCCGAAAAAGAAACGAAAGTTTAATAATCCTAAAATAGTCAAAGTAAATTTGACTGAATCTAGAAACAAAGTTATTGAACCAACATATTATGATGAGAAGATATTAGAATCTAATGATACCAATACATTAGTTGATAACAGTAAACTAATAAATAATACCTTTGGTAAACCTACAATATCAACAAAAACATCTAAAGTTCTCGAAAAACACAGCTCCAACATTAATGCAAATAATAAGCAAGATCATGAAATTCAAGATAAACCTAAAAAAGCATATGAGTTTGTACCCCCAAAAGTAAACAAAAATTCTAAATGGGCACAATTTACGGATGATGAAAACATAGATGCTATTTTACCAGTAGATGAAGATATCACTTTACCCATAGATGAGGGAGAAAATAAAAATATCACTTTACCAATAGATGAGGAATTTAATGAAAATATTACTTTACCAATAGAAAAGGAAGACATACAAGTAAATAACTCAAATCTATTTTCTTTGTGCGATGACAATGAACTTGACAATGTGTTAGCTTTTTAGTCATCTATTGAAGTTATAGTTAGAAGACACTATTTGGATTGATCATTGGTAAAATCTGAAATTTTTAAGTTGGTCATTGTACCAACAGTACATAATAATTTACTATGTTTTTGAAGTGAGGGAAACAAATAAAAATTATTTAAATATTTCAATTCTTTTTATTACAATACATTATCATCACAATAGCAACATTCTTATATCACTTTCTAGATAAATAGTGAATACCTACAGACATACATATCATTACAAACAACTACATTCAACATTTGTTCTATAATAAAAAGCTATACAAGTATAGGTAATATTCAAAAATTTGCAGCAAAAATCAGTACCTAGATAGGGTTTTAATATCATTAAAGCTTGATAACATTTAAGACTGAATGTAATTTAAATGCTTACTTATTTTAATGTCATTAAAACGTAAAAAACATACAAACTGGTAAAGTACCATAGATTGGGCAGTGATACTTTTATGTCGCATTAATGCAAGTTACTTAGACCCTATGATGTGAAAAAGATTCTAATACTTTTTTTATTTTTTCTAATATTTTGACTGATGCCAACTTTAAGAACAAATATTTTTTGTCACAGTAATGTAGGTATAATTTCTACTCCAAAAACCTACAATAACTTGACTGAAGTATAATAAAATGCAATAAACGCAGTGGAACTCACAGATTTTTTTAGATTGTGCTTCCAACTCCAAGTTGTGCCTAAGTAACTATCAAGAAACTAAGTAACCCACTTTTACAGTAGCTTATTTTTAAATGCAGAGAAAAATACAAAATTCCAAGTGATTTGGCCTATGATTGTACAAAACTGATGACATGACAACTTAATATTATTCATAAGTACCTACTCAACATCTACAACTGAAAAACTTTTATTAATAACGTAGATTTCTCTTAGAAATCTAACATAAATAATTTATTTATTGTAAAGATTGATTCAGATCAAGCATTTACAATTAATTACCATATATTAATTTAAATAAATTGCGATAGAAAAGTGATCCCAGCTGTTGATATTTAAATAGTTTCAGTTTCAATAAAAGACAAAATAGGCTAAAGTTCTTATCCATACATTTAGAATACACTGAGGAAGCCCTACTAGATTCGATGCACTGGTACTTTGGAATATTCCCATTCACCCCCACATTGATTGCCCCAGGTGATAATTACCACTGAATGGCGACTGAGATATTGATGTTCACACATTAAATCTCTTTTAACTGCTGAGTAGACCGCCAACTCTCTTTTTTTTATTCAGTGGCAATTGGGAATTTATTCCCAAATGCTACCTGGGGGCAAGCAATGTGGGAGAGAATGGGAATATACCTGTATTTTGAACCCTATGTAAACAATGTAACATCTAATTTTAATAATAATCAGACATCGTGAAATAACTATGGCTATAGCTAAATACTTCACAAGTTCTGTTTGAAATCTCCTGAGCAAATCTTGGTTTCCTACCATCCGGCCTCTATTGTAGGTACCATAATACTTAAAGCAGTTTATCTGCTAAATATGAATATTCTCAGTTATGTTATGAATATAGACTAGAATGACATCATGTGCCTCCGCCGATGCAGCTCTCTTGCTCTCGCGTACCGACGTCCATAACCGTTCCAACGCCAAGATCTATGGAAAAAATATTGGTTAAATATTATGTACCCATTGACTTCCAAAATAGATTTTTCGATATATTTAAACAGTTACCGTATTATGGATTGCCTCTACTAGGTGGCAATCAAATTTCCATTTGCCATCGGGAATCCGGTGGCGATTGTTGGTGGCAATTGGTAATTTATTCTCGATTACCACTTCGCCTTTTCAATAGCAAGTGCTATTGAAAAGGCGAAGTGGTAATCGAGAGAATAAATTACCAATTGCCACCAACAATCGCCACCGGATTCCTGAATTTAAATTCAGACAAATTTCTGAGAAAAGTACTGTGTAATTTACCTTTCATGTCCACTGCTGTAATCGCCTCTGATCATATGGTTTTCATCAAAACGTCTTCCTGTGGTATCTTCATGAGTTCCTGCAAAACATTACAAGATTTTTATTCGTTTTTTTTTTTGTTTTTTTGCCTAATCAATCAGTATCTTATAAGTCCTCATGTGTCATCATCAGCTTACTATTGACATTTGCTGGGCATAGGTTTTCCTTCGATTCTATCACTCCCCATTTTCATCCAGCTGCTTTTCGCATCTTTCCTAATGTCAGAGTACCGTTTTACCATAATATGTGTAATTATAATTACCATGTGGATTAGAATGTGAAAACCTTCGGCAAGAAGGCCCTCTGCAGCTCAGTAACTGTTGCAATTGGTTGTGGAAATATTGCTTCTCTGCTGTAGTTAAATACTTCACTCTGTTTTGCGTTTCGAAAGGATCTGGAAAAATAAGTTTGAAGGCTTAATCACTTTATGCTGGTTAGATTGTTATTATAACTTAGGTATAACTATTAAAATGTTTATCGACAATTAGGAAGGATTAATGTAACTAATTATATATTATGATTATAATTTGTACGTATATGAATACGTAAAGGATAAATTGTAATTATTTTAGTAAGGTCGTGTTTTGTTTCTTTACAAAACAAGAAATCTGTAGGCCGAATTGAGCGCGGTATAGTCCCATTCGCCCCTAGGTGACAATTACCACCAATCCCTCCTCACCCGGCAGCAACTGGAAATTTATTCCTGAGTGCCATCTGGGGTAATCGATGTGATGGCGAATGGGAATATACCCTGACCGCTTTGTAGTGCCTAACACTATCGGACAAGACTTGTTAATTCTTACCAATTCTCAAGTTATAGTAAGTAACAAGTCCGGTGATGAACTCGCAGTACAGCAGATTGTGTGTGGCGTTGATGGTCCTGACACAGTTGTAGGTGTTGTTGGAAGTGCTCATACAGAAGCAGAAAGGCCCAGCGGTCCAGAATGGCGCGGTTCTCCAGTGGTCGTTGTCGTGGCGGTAGCAGTTCATACGCTCTGACTCGCACAATTTCTCCAGCTCTGCCTGAAAGGGCAATAATTGTTATAAAATTTGTTTTTGTTTTTGTGCATACCAGGGGGCCTAGACAAGCGCCGATCGTTTGTCGCTATCGATAAAAAAATGTACTGAGATGACAGTCGTTTTCGTTTGTTTTTTGATAACGAATGTCATCTCAGTACATTTTTTTAGCGATAGCGACAAACGATCGGCGCTTGTCTAGGCCCCCAGTATGGTATTATTAAACCTATAACTTACCCTCTTTTTAGCTTTTCTTAACTTCTTTCGCAACAGCAGAGCTTTACGTTTTCTTTGTTCATCTCTTGCTTTCTGAGCAGCCTCCATGATGCTGGATCCTGGTCCCTTTGATTTTCTGACAAAAATTTAGACATGCTCATAATCGGAAAATTTAAAGGTGCAAACTAATATTGCAATAATTATTAGTTGAGATAAGATGTTTTACCTTCCTTCTTCACAATAACAGATATGTTTATCTTCATTCTGGATAAAAAGTGGATGTAATCGCCTTTGAAATACGTCTGCGGGTTTATCGAATATTCCCACCTTCGAAGTACCTTTATTAGGATTCCTCTGCTCATATTCTGATGCATCAAGCCGAGCTGGACCCAAGTTAGTGGATTTGACAGTCGTAGATACAAGTCCAGTAGTGGCTTCTGTAGAAGTAGTTGTGATAACTAGTGGTTTTATTGTTAGATCTGCTGGCTTACTTGTAGTTCCCTCAGTTACTCTAGATTGTAATCTTTCCGTAGTTATTAATTTTTCGATGGCAGTGCTATAATATTTTATGTTTTGTGTGAAATGTTCTGCGGTCAATTGTTCTGTTGTAGTTTCTTCAACAGGTCTTTTTGTAATCGCAATGTGCTTAGTGAATTCTGTTGCAGTAGTGTCTGTTGTAGACCAAGCCTTGATCGTACTTTCTTCTAAACTGTTTTCTTCTAAATAATTATTTCCCTCAATAACAATAGTAGTGACCTGCGGTTTCGGTAGTTCCTCATCAGCTATATTTGTGATGTTTTTAGAATCATTGCTAACATTTGGCGTGGTAGCTTCCGTTTTTGTAGCATTTCTCATTTGCATATCAAAAACATCTTCTTTGGTTTTAGCATTCACAGTTGGAATAGCATATTCGTTAAACTGTCTTATTCTTTTATCGATTGCCGTAGAATTCCTGTGCTTAGGTTTAACTTTGTGTATTCTCCCTTTTCTGAAATGTTCCTTTGATGCATTATGAGAATTCACTGTTTGTGTTACATTTTTAGGTACAACATGATTACTATTTAGTGGAGAATGAATGGTTTGTGTTTCCACTACTGGCTTGGCTGTTTTTAAATGCCGCTTAATTTCTTTTAAATCCTCAAGTTTGGTTCTCAACTCTCTGATTTGATCTTCTAGACTGAGCCTATTAGTATGCCAAGCCTTCAAGTCGTTGTAAATAACTTGAGAACAGTTAACTCTTCCGTTCTTTTCTACCTTACATTCTAGGGAGGACTCATTTGTGTTTGTGATTGCGTCATTTTTGTGCTGCTTATGTTTATTATTATTATTATGGTTCCAATGTTGAGCCCTACGCTTTACTCTCTTATGATCTATAGTATCTTTGGTTTTTTCGTAAGCTTCAAGGAATGCTTCGGTTTCTTCAATTAGTCTGTCGATCTTGTCCTTCGTTTGCCTGCTTTCGAATTCGTTGATAGGTTCGTTTATGAAATTAAGGTGTCCGATGCTAGGATTCTCTTTTAGTATGCCGTCGACAGTGTTGGGTTCGAACACATCGTTATCCGATATAGATCTTCGAGTTCTTGAACTGTTTTCTTTAGAAGGTTCTGCTGGTCTTCTGGCAATGGTACCATCTGTTTCAAGTCTGGTATAAACTAGTCCACTCGGCGTAAAACAGGCGCATTTCTTGGTACTCATTTTGGACTGAGGCAAATTGAATTCAGTCTGTAAAAAGGACAAATTATTATTTCGATATTTTCAACAGTTAGAGAAAAGTGAGGATATTTTAACAGCAATTCAATTAACCTCACCTCATTCCTACACTTATGTTTTCGCCATCTGCCGTTGACAAGCACACACTTCCATTTCCTTCCTGGGGAACAAGGCGCACGGAGCTCAGCCTTTGAACAGTCAGCTGCAAGTCGTGCTGCTTTACTTTCAACCATAGCCATGTCGGACACCTCTGAAATATCATAAATAATTATATGATGTAAATTGAATAACTAAACCATGTTCATTCGCTTTACTCTAAAAGTAACAACGTAATAACTTACGATCAAACAGTTTATTCTCAGCAGGGTTGAGGTAATTTGGCTGAGTGTTTATTGCGTCATCAGCCTCTAGAGCTTTCTCCAAGCTCGCTTCTAATAAAGGATTGTGGCTCTCATTACTCAAAAGTGGTTCCGAGGATTTCTTGTTTTCATCTGCTTCTGAACTCTCCTGTAACGAAATAATGTTCATTTAGCAAAGGTTCTAAAGCTGTTCAAAGTTTAAATAACTCTCTTTGTATTTACCAAATCAACATCATCATCGTCCAGAACTAAAAAGTCGTCGTCATCAGTCTCCTCTTCAAAGTCTCCGCTTTCTGAAGAGTGTGGGTGCGGAGTGGTTCCACGATCTTCGTTCATCTCGCGGCTGTATTTGTTCTCGCGTCGGTGAAGGCCAGGCATTTCTCGACGACCAGAACTAAAGAAAAACGATTTATAAGACAATGATAAAAAAGATGATATTCAACGACAGTAGGCATTATTTATCGTCATTATCTGACCACGTTAGTCTACTGGTGGACAATAGCCTCCCCCCTGGCACGCCAATCATCTCGGTACCTCGTCTTCCTTTTTCAACTATTCGCACCTTGGAAGTAGTTGGTTGGTACTGATATTTTTGTCTCAAAACTATTTTGTATACAAGTCTATCTACCTTTCAACAAGGAATGTATCAGGCCAATGCAACGCCGCCTGCCTTCTTCTACGTGGCTGCAGTAATGGCAGTAGTGATCGCCCATCCATGTGTGCTGGAGGCTCCACACCACCCATATCCAGGAATGTCGGTGCCAAGTCGATATTCAGTACTATATCGTCCACTCTGGAAAAGATGAAATCCCATGTCATCTGCCACTAAAGTAACAACAACTCTACATTTTTTTTCCTGATGGTAAGAGATAACGCTGCCCATAATAATGGGCACTGTACTGTGCTACCCAGTATTTTACAAAGGTAAAAGGTGCACTGTGCCAACGGTTCTTACTTGAGAGTCATAAGATGTTAAGATTCTTCAGCCCAGACATTTACTGATTACTGGCTTAACTGGTAGGCTACGTGGCTAGTTACCACAGACTGGACAAAACCTCGCCAAGCTGTCATTATAACCGTGTCCCGACTTGATGTTTAGTGAAGCCAGGGAGGGATTTATCCCGCCTACGGTATTCTAGGTCTTGTCTACTACCATCTACGTCCGCATCGTCGCTTGACGTCACGCTAAGGTCAAAGACTAACCTATATTAAACAAAAAACTTTTTTTTTATACAACGAAGTAAGAGTCAAGCAAGACGCTCTCCTGATGGTAAGAGATAACGCTGCCCATAATTAGTACAGTGCCACCCAGGATTTTACAAAGGAAAAATTCTGGGTGCACTGCGCCAACGCTTCTTACTTGAGAGTCATAAGTATATATGTATAGTATATATGTTAAGACTCTTTAGCCCAGTAATTTCACTAGCTACAGTGCCCTTCTACCGAAGCACAGCAATGTTTACAAATCACTGCTCAGGCGGTAGGATAACTGGCTCTGTTGAGGTACCCACCTAGTTGACCTCCTGCAAAGGAAGCCCACCCCCGGTAAAAACTTCTCAAATGAAGTCCAGTATCTTCTAAAAATACTTACACAGTGCCAGGTTCAACACCAGGGCCTCTAACCAGGAAAGGCACCCTGATGTCGAACTCGAACGGGAAGCTCTTGCCTTTCACCAGCCCGAACTGACCCAGGTGGTAGCCGTGGTCGGATGTGTACACTAGGTAGGTGTTCTCGAGTTCTCCTAGCGCTTTAAGCTCTTGGTAGACGCGTTCCACTGCCTGTAAATGATAATAAATCTTCATTATTATGAAGATTTCTTAACAGCTTAAAAGATGAATAAGAACATAACATTGAAGTATGTGAACGCCAAACAAAATAGTATTAAATATGGAGACATAGCTGGTATATTTATAAGTTTCTATTGTTTGAAATACATCTATTGACTGCCTTGGTCAACTATTTGAAAGAGCTCCTGGTATGCTCTAATTCCTACTTGCCCCCTCTTTCAGGCAATAAAAAGCAATAATTGCATAATGTCATAATGTTGTACTAAACAGCTTTTACTTTATAACTATTAACTGCATTTAGTAGGAATATGATCCATACCATCCGAAAAGAAGGTGAGTTCTTAAAATGTATGCTAAATAAAACCAAAGTTACTTCCTTACCATGTCGACACTCTGTAAGGTCTGAAGACGTTTAGTCATCAGCAAATCCGTGAACTGGCGGTGAATGGGTTTCATCTTATCTGTCACGCGCAGTATCCATTGCTTGTCTGGATTGGGCGCCATATCGTATGTGGGGGTACTGAAGACAAAAAAAGACCACTGAGTGAAAATTTTGTTTTTTTTGTGTTAGACACAGAAACACAACCAGACGGCTCGTCTGATGGTGAGCGATTATCGTCGCCTATATGTAAACGTCTGCAATGCACAGCGTCGCGTCGTTATGTAGGCAGGGTATATACTTCCCTCTCTGGTTGAACGATCAGAGTGCCAGAACACAGCCACTATGACCGCTCAATTACACGATTTTGTTTAAAGGGAGCCCATCATATATGTTATAGTCAAACCTCGATGTACAGGCAAACCTCAGTTTGATCAAGGCTTTTATATCCCGATGCTTTGGCCTTTAACTTTTAGTGGAGCATTGGGCAAAATTTTTAATAACGAAGAAAAGGTTTATCTGCACATTGAGGTTTGACTATAACATCTAATTACACCACACACCCCTTTTAAAATTGATATTATCTGGTTATAAATTCTAATCTAGGCCAAATACCCATTTACAGAGAAAGCAAGTGATAAAACGCTTTATCTGCTTAGCAACCTATTTAACTGCAACACCTATTATTTTAACTATACTTTTTAGTGTGATTATTCTCTCTGATAAGGCTAAAAGCCTGGTATATATTGTTTTTTAGTCATCGCTGATATAACGCCACTTAACTTTAGGTATATCTACAGCACGAATTGCGCACCACAATCTGTTAAAGTAGGTACCTAATTTTCTGTTTTTTTTGCGATAAGACAGCCGATTGGTAACCTAACTTTGAATTAGTTATGTAAGTTCTACTGTAAATTCTTGGTTGCAATAATGTATTATTCTACCTATTCTAATTATTGTATTTCCAAATTTGCACTGGCATGGCGCCAATCCCTATAAGCTAACAAAAATAAAATGTTATAGACATTAGCCTAACCGTTTATTATACGACAGAGTTAAGAAACGCCTTTCATCTTTACATAGTTCTTTGTCTCTAAGAACATTTCATTTTTGTCATCTTATAGTGATTGCAACCAGTGTAAATGAACCTATACCGCCGCTGGTCCTGTTTCTTTGTCAATATTACGCACACATCCTCTTTGTTTCCATAAAAACATGAGTTATTTAATATTTACGATGTCAAAGCACCTTGCCTCAGCATGGATATTACGTAAGGCTCTGTTAGATGTTTACAGAACACCTGTTTCCTCCTGAGTCCTGAGGGTGTATTTATAATGACTACAATGGTTGTTCGAGGCTCATAAGTGGAGGAGCAGCTTAGTGCTTTCTTGTTTATGATATTGGGATATATCGTAACTAAGTTTTCATACATTGCCAGTTAATTATTGTTTCCTAATGATTTATAACCAGGTGCCGTAAACTGCTGCAACTTTGCCTACTTACTAGTCACAACATTGGCTTTTACAATATTCATTATTTTTTCGTGACGCATCAAAAAAGTTTTACCACTACATAAGTGGTAAACTTTTCTTCCATTTGCGTATTTTTTAAATAAACGAACGTATTTAGCTCGGTTTTCTTTGATTAACATACATAGAATGTTTTTTATTTATTTCTTATTTTTGTAAAGTCACTGTTTCCATTATTATCTCAAATCTATCTATAAAATAGGTATCTTCCGTTAAAATATGTCTTAAACATTTCCATCTTTGTTACATCCTTTGATTTTCCCTACAAACTGGTGACAAAATCCACACTCTTACATACGAGTATACATCCGCTATACAAGGCCAAGTATTTTCACTGTAGAAAGTCCTCGTTAAGATTTCAGATAGGCAAACGCTGTTAAGGCTCCTACACATGGACTGGAACGAAGGAAATTGCAAAGCAAAAGCTCCCTTATCGATAATAACTATCTAGGAACAGCGAACCTATCCCATTTAGCGTAGGTATTCCGGATTGGCTTACTTGTGCTTAAGATTGATCTAGGGACCATTCAATCCAGTTGGTTATTCAATCGTACCACGAGCTCTACCAGAGCTGGATTACTTTGATTGATTCTTGTTATCTCTGCGATTTATGAGAAAGCTGCATACCATAGGTTGCTGTTGCACTGTCACCGAAGAAAGCTTATTATGAATGCATACATTTTTAACCTCACCTTGTCCATAAACACCCATCAACAATATCAGAGATCGCCTTAATCCAATAATACCGTTAAACCGTTTGGAATGTCAATTTCTAAAATCTTTGTGGAATATGGAGTTTAAAATGCTTAATCCAATGAATCCAAAAGGGCTATTAGCGTAGCGCACATATATTAAATTCGCGTTTGTCAGCCGGACCCCCGGGACAGGTTTGGCGACCACACAGTTCGCCGACGGATGAATATTTAATCGGGTATCGTTGGCCGGACCAAGTCGGCGCCGACTCGCCGGTAAAGGCCTACAATAAATGCATCATGATATTATAAAACAAATGCAACGGGAGGCCGCCGACATAAGCATAAAGAAAGAACCCTTGCACTGTTAAAAAATCTTTCGATATTATTAATAGGTACTCTTTGATTTACCGGTTACTGTAGAATTTTGGCACGCATACTTCCTTTCACTTACTAAAGTTTTGTATAAAATTGCCTAGCACATTGTCACAGATAGGGACACTTAAAACTACCTCTTGCCTGTAGTTGTTGTTAGATCCAGTTTTGTAAATGGATACGCATTAGCAAAACTGCTTGATATGTCTGTATCTGTCTAGCCCTGGCTAGGGTGATATCTAAAACTAATAATATTAACCAACTCTCACTTTCTACAAGTCTCTTTCCTCCATAATAGGAAAAACAAAACCTCTTTAACTTATGAATTTTGCTCATTACAAGCTTTTATTTACTTTCACTTGTCTGTTGTCTGTCTGTTTGTCTGTCTGTCTGTAATCAAATCTTGCAAGTTTAATTTGACTCACTTCCCAGTATCCTATTGAGCTGAAATTTTGCATGCCCGTATAAATCGGATGACAATGCAATATTATTATGACATCAAGCTGATCTAATGATGGAGACGGAAGGTAGCCGTAGGAACTCCGTAATTAAACGATACAACCCTATCGAGTTTGGGCTCATTTGATTCGTCTTGACGAGTACTATGGTGCTGGATGGTAATAAAAATAAAAGCTTGTTTTTAAAAGTTTTTTTTTTTTAATTTCACTTGTTTAAGATGTCCAGTTCTTCAGGCGAACTGTTGGGCTCGACTTGTAAATCTTCTTACAACAAAAAGTTTAAAATTACTTTAGTTTCAGAAACATTTCCTACATGCTCCCAAGTTCGATGACGTATGAACCCCAAGCATTGCATTGTAAG
Source organism: Hemithea aestivaria (assembly GCA_947507615.1). Classification (NCBI taxonomy): domain Eukaryota; kingdom Metazoa; phylum Arthropoda; class Insecta; order Lepidoptera; family Geometridae; genus Hemithea; species Hemithea aestivaria. The sequence continues at coordinate 12,731,412 of OX382326.1, forward strand.
TAAAATGCAGGTGTATGAATATTCCTTTCAACCGCCGATGCATTGTAGATATCCCAACAAACCGGTGCATATGTAAATGCACGTTTTCTTGTATTATCCGACATTAACGCGGGTCCAAATAAAGGACACGGCGCGTTTAGCATGGACCATGTTAATAGCTTATAGCTTCATCCGTGGTTTATTTGCATCGGCTCCCATTGACCGACTGCGTGCGAGAGACTGCGTCGGGTTTCATTACCATAAGGTGAATATTTTATGAAGAAATGTACCTAGTACTTACCTACATATTGTAAGTTGTAACCTATTAGGAGGGACTTAAGTATGTAATTTTCTTGTAGTAAGTACCTTACTTCAATAAAGCGTTGATGATTAAATACTAATACCTAAGTCTTGTAGGCTTAGCGCGGGGTGTGGTGTCGAAATCGGTTGAACTGTTTTCCAGTTATAAATTTGAACGTTTCGAGTCCTTTTTAATTCATAATATGTATTATTATGTAGCATATTTAGTTTAATAGCACTTTGAAGCTAAACCACGCGAGGTTAATATTATAATTATTGCCTTATGCTGACTGCAACAATGATTGGGGATTGACCAGAGACCTAATTACTGAATTGGAACATTGTTTATTTCAGTTCAGTAACAAAATCCCACGTTAGGTCTTGAACTAAAGGAACCCCTGCACCGGTCCCAACCGGCTTCGTAATTTATACGGCCATCGTCGGCCTGACACACAGCCTGTCTGATGTCGGCACTTGCGACTCATTACAGGACTCTTTCGTTTTAAACTTCTTTCAAACGCTTGTAAAAAGTTTTTATTCTCGTTTTACTGGGCACTGGGTAGATACTAGATGCGGTTTTCTTCACTAAAAACTAGCATTACCGTGCTATTTTTTACAACCACAAGTTCCTTAGCAAGGGTGGAATTAATGGGGTCAAAGGACCCCAGACGGGTTGCGATTCTATCACAGACCTAATAATATATTTCGAAAACTTACTCTACATTATTTAATTTCTCAAAAAACATCAAGGTAACAATTGAACAACATCTACATAATATATTAAGTTTCCTAGCCGGAAGATGGATCTAAGATCCTAGGTCGTAAGTGGCCGAAGTATACCACTAGTAGGTACCTATAGGAAGTAGAAAGCCGCATATTATATACCTACCTCTAATCAATCAATCTCTAACATTTAATTCTTCAGTTTTCATATTCGTTCAATTTTTACAAGAAAACAGTTTCCGCCGAGGTTGTTAATCGGAGTGGAAATAATTCCGGGTAGTCATAACAACAAAACAGTCTGGCATCGAAAGGTTTATGAAGCGATAATGGACCGATGAAGTTCTTCAAGCCATATTTTATTTATTGAACAAAACCTAAAATAAAACTCCAATATACGAGTACGTGCTCTGTTTTAAAAATAAACATGCATACAATGTTGTTTTGAAAACAGTCATGTGGACTAATATTGTAAATGCGAATGTTCGGACGGTTGTTATCTCTTATTGGTAAAACGCTGAACTGATGGAGAGATTTATTAAGTTTACTTATTTGGTTTTACATAATTACAATCATAGACATCTGAATAATACACTCAGCAACAAATAGGCTCTAACTAAAATGAATAATTTGGTTTTACATGAGTTCTCACAGCTTTTTAAACCTTTTTCTATTTTGTCAGCTTTTTTGTTTTTATTATGTTTAATAATTAGCTATTCTTATTAGGAATATACTCATCTATAAATTATACTCTATATTTCAATAGATAGTTAACGCATTTGTTAAAAAACGTTGATGAATAGCATAGATCCTCCCAAAGACTTATAATTATAATCAGTCAGTTTTGACTTGAAGCAGATAATGTATAAAATAATACAATGCACAAGTATAATATTTAGTTCCAATAGAACAATAATGAGACGTATTTCGAGTGTATTCAGCAATCTAGTCTATTTACATTCAATGCAATACCGCGCACCGAACTTCATCTCAAAACTTATTACGGAGCGAGCGCATCTGTGACAACAGCTGACAATCGGCACTCCTCCACGATCCCTTGCGGTATTGAGATTGCCTTGCCGTCATATCAGAATATGGCTTGGCTGTCTGATTAATTCGTCCTCCCACAATGCAGCGATTTCTTCGAACGGTAATCTGGAATCTGGATTCCGTGCCAATCATTGGCTTTACCCGTCGAAAAAATGTGTTTTTCCAGGATCAGGATTATTACTAATGCCACAAGATGATGTTGGTCACACAACAGTCGGGTTTGATTTTAGTTGGTATTGAATTTAACTGGTAAAAATATCTTTACAAACTTTCACATGTATAATTTTGGTGAGAATTAGGATGGGTCAACAAAGAATATTGGCAGAGGAAGTGCCGTTAAACTTTGGTTAAATCATAAAAGTACCTAATTTAGCACGGCGAGTAAACAAAGCGAACTTGCAAAAAACCTAATGAAACCTCTATACTTTGGGGCGCGAGCCTAAACACTTATGAAACATAAATCAGCCTCAGCGGCTCTGGTAAAATTATTCGGGGCACCGTCTGCTGTGTTTCTACGTGAAATTTTAGAGCTTCCACGAAAAATGCCGCGCCTGAGAGATTGCGATGAATAGGCCCACGGTCCGTATAAGATGTTAAGAGATGTGAAAACATACGGATGTATTCACATCAACTTTTCTACTTTAGAATGTTTATAAAACGTTATCTTTTTGTTAGTTTAGGCCGTGTAGATTTCAGGTTTAGACCGAAAAGACTTGAATGAACGATTTAATGAGAAACTTAAAGAGACAGAGTGAATGGAAGAAATGTTGTGCTGATGATATCCTACCCACTTAGTTCATGAGCAGAAATATAAAAAATTGCCTAAAAGTTACGTCATTATCGTACTTTTGCTTAGATAAAGGAACGGCAAACGTAACCTTTACCCGACCAAAAACTGTGATCCCTAAATAAATTGCTACACTCACAAACCCCATATGTATTTTGCGTGTTACCTAACTCCTAACAAACCGCCATATTATTAAAACTTTCTATTTATCGAGGAACCCCAAAAACTCGGTCAACTCCTTTAATATTTAAAGAGGAGCAAGATGGCTGCCGTCGCGAAACGCCAGCAATTAGTGTTTTTGTTGAAATATTTAGGTACGTGCGTTTAATTTTCGCAGATTTAACGCTAAACCCGACGTGAATTTTGTACCTCGACGGTGAATGACGATTACAAATGTATTCTCGACTGCATAAAAATAATTCATGGATCAAATTTACACCTAAAAGTCTTCAAACAGCTTTTGTGCCAAAATAAAACGTACGTTACCAGACCGGTACGTTAAGCGGACGCGTGTCCGCCTCGCGTTTTATATTGAAAGATAGTATTTCGCTGAAGATAGCAACGCTGATTGGCCATGACGCGTGCGACTTTGTACAGGTGAAGCGCCAGTAATAGGGGTCTCTATTTGAAGCATGCCTCTATCTTTCTGATGTAGTTTTGTTTGGGCTACGTTGATCCGCTCAACATAGCCGATGCCCATAATAGAAAGGGCGCTATGAGTGGAAAAGGAATTCGTAATAACTAGTTCCATAATAACAGAATATTTATATATAACATTATTCTTATTTAGGCAATAGGAGTATAAGGTACACAGTACATTCAGCATGTGTAATAGTATGCAGTATGATGAATCTATTGTCTGGATCCTAGACGTTCACTCAGCGCTGGTTTTAAATGGACCCCTCAAACTAAGTATGGTTTCAAATATCTGTCATTCACTTTCGTTTTCAATGCTACCTAGATACCTACCTATTTAGATAGACTAAACAGTGAAAAGTATTGATTGAGTGAATGACCTTTCGCGTTGTTACAAGAAAGGTGAGCCGCGATCTACGACGCGAAAGCATGAAAGATAAGGGCAAGCTAAAAATATCGGCGGAAAGTGGCCATTCTTTGTACGCTCTCCTCTCAAGGTTAGTGGGTGAAATGACATGACCGCTGCTGATAACAGGCGAGATAAATGTTAATCCTATATCATGACAGTGGAATATTGGTCATTGATTACTGTTTTTTTTTTTTGGAGAGACCTTGACGTTTCAATGATGCTTAGCAATAACGTCTTCCAACCACAGGAGTATTGTTACCTAGGTATTCCATAGATACCTACGTCGTCTTACGCAACATTGCACTGCGCTCGTCATTCTGTGACCCTTCCAACCAGGGTGAATCGCGGCAGTATTTTGAGTAAGGTTAAAGTAACTATCCGGCTATAGGCAACCTTACTTTTATCAGCTTGTCTATTTACGTACATATCACTTAAACCTACTTTTCGAAACTTGGTGTGACAGCGCATTCTTTCTATCTGAAAATCAATTGATAACAAAAGTTTAATACTCACTGATGTGTAGTGACATTGAAGAACAGATGAGAGTACTGCGGTGCCGAGTCCTCTGGTCCATGCGGAGCTGGGAACGACATCACCAGCAGGACTGGTTTCCTGGAGAAACGGCGCTTGGACGCGCGCAGAAATGCTATGGAATCGTTGGCGATTAGGTCGGGGTAGTAGTCCTGGAATGAGGAATAAAAGTATATGTCTAAAATCAGCTTAAGGAGCCATGTTAAAAATAACTAAACTATACATGATACATAGTAACGTCATAATATATTTTTCTTTGGTTAGATTGTTAGCATTAAATTATTGCGTGAATTTTTATAAACCACTCTACACAATGGCCGCGAACGCGTGCTATAGCAGCAAAAAGAGGATGAGGACAAGTATGCGTTTACATTTTGCGTTGTACTTATTGACTCTCCAAGTGTATCTTCGCGCCAACTTCATCAGACTTCTTGAAAAGATTCACATAAAGCCAAAAAGTGGGGCGGGCTTAACTTTAGGAAATATTAGTAGTAGTAGGTAAAACTAAACTGGAGCTCTGAAACTCTTAAATGTAAATTTTGTTGCCTTACCTTATGATAATCGTCCCCATGCTTGATTTTCTTGCCATTCATGTTGATACTGTAGTTGTAATACTTGGAGTTCATAATGAGGCCGCCCCACTCGCGCCAGCCCGGAGGAATGTACGACCCGTTGTATTTGTTCAGGTACTTGCCAAAATAACCTACGGACAAAAGTAAACATTCTCTTACAAAATGTTCCAATACATCAAAGGCACAAAAAGCCTACCCGTAAGAAACAAACTCGTTCCAAATTAAAAGGAAAGTGATCCAAAAAGCTTTTCAAATTGTGAAGTCTCATTTAACTCGGACAATTTTCTAAAACACCTTCCGATTGGATGGCTCGAGGAAGCCAGCGCCTAAAAATGCTGAAAAGAGCGTGCAAGCGCCTGGGAATGAAAAGCTTCGTGTACCGAGGACTGAGAGGTCATTGTTCACCAGACAATAGTTCTCAAATTTTAATTCCGGTGGCATTAATACAGATGTATGGTGATTTTTAATTTTCTTCGGAATCCCAATGGGATGCTTCGTGGAGATGTTTTGATTACTGTCATATTTTGTGACGTAGCTAGTAGCTAACGAGAACAAAATCAGTTCTACCTCTCAACCTGTGGGAGGTGAACCTAAATGTGACGCCTTTTAAAGGTCTAATAAAGTCCGGAGCCGAGAGTCTGCAATGAACTGAGATGTTGATTAGGTGCTCCTGGCTGTGAGACGTGCCAACATTAAGAAACTTAAAGGAACGAGAAACTTTGTCCGCGTTGGAATTAAATGGTACGAATGAGATCCGAACAGATAGCGAACAGCGACCAATCTTGTGCAAACTTTACAAGTCTCACTTATGTAATCATGGAGAAGCAGAGCAGAAGAGATATTTATAAAGCAAACATAGAGAAGTAGGGCGGAAGAAAACACTTGTGCCGCAGCAGGTATAGAGGTAGGTACACATAACCTATTTGTTATTCTAGGATCTGAACGATACCAATACCACATTTCAGCTCACTCGGTCCAGCTGTTCAGGCGTGAACGAGTAACAAACATCCATGCATACAAACATTCTAGTTTAGGTATAAAATATGAATTCTTAATAAGATTAAAACACGCGACAACATCCGCGTGAACCCAAACTGAGTTTTGGCTTCCGAGAGCTTTCTCCAGAACTGGCTTCTCAATACTTCTTTGTTATCAGTCTATCAACAATGCGGTTCTTTTGTCATCCAATCACAATAATAATTTCCATGTAGATAAAGATTTAATTAGAATTTATGGAAAACTGTTTAATATATTAAACCTAACCGAAAACGATAAGGCAAATGGAATTCACGCTCGTGCATTAGTTAGATTGAGATAAACATTTGGTTTATTAGAATTCTGAGTTTCCGAGAAACTCGGTTACTTGCTGAAGCTGACACTAACAAACAGCTGAGTTCTAAGAATATCTGGTACCTAGATTTCTAGGTATCCTAATAAATTGTTCCATTCTAAACAACGTGATTTCGAATTTTATGTTGTATGAAATATAGAAAGAAGTTTGAAGGTAGGTACATATAGGTCAAATTCTCAAATGATATATCTACCTATCAAAAATCGAGGTTTGTTATAATAACAAGTAGTCATAAAAAAGCAAATTTTCAAAGTATCAACACATTAGTGTGAAAATTCGTCGTAGTAGCAAATCGTGAATTATTGTTATATAGTATATATAACAAAGATTTTTCATAAATGTATCTGCTAACTTTGGCTGTGCGAGAGAGAGCGATGAGTTTCTTTGACATTAGTTCAATAATGAATAGTAATGAATAGTCTAAAGTGGTGTCATTAACGTCACTCTAATAAAAGCCTAACACTTTCTGACGTTTGACCTTAACACATTATTCACCTGTTTATTGTCAAATTATTGCTATTACTCGAACAGAATACTTCTCAGTTGGGGCACAATATTTCAAACTGTAGTCAAAGTGTTTCAAAGCCACCATTCAAGAGCGCCATAAAAATTTAAGGTTCATAAATTGTGGGCACTTATAATAAGCGCAGTTCACAACGTCTAATCTCTAAATGGGCGTGTGTTAAGCCCTTGTTATCGAGTATAATGTATTGGTATGGTCTGTAGTCGGCGAGTCATTGAGCAATCGATCGAGATAATTTCGTGTGCATCTGCCTTGGGCATCACCGATAACGTATTGACTGTAAACTTGATTTAGTTGCTTCACACTTCAACTAGTATTGCAGTATATGTAAATTAATACTTGTTGTATTTCCTAGTTGTGCCCCGTGGTTACATCGGTATGTCCCGATCCCGTTCATGCGAAAATCGGGATTAAAGATAGCCGTTGTGTTCTTCCGTGTTTTCAACTAGCTATCTGCATACAGAATTTCATTGCATTCAGTTCAGTGGTTTAGGTGAAAGAGCAATTAACACAGAGGTCATTCACATCCTCACAAAATGAAAAACTTTCACCTTAAGAAGAAAAACAATTCATATTATAAAATTTATTCTCTTGAAAGAACCTTTTTCGCAAATTTCAATTTCTACTTGCTACACCACCACCCTCAGTAAATAGTAAAAAACTATAGGCACTCGTACCTCTATGAACTATTACTTTCGCACTTTTCTCGCACATTGACTTACCCCGATAAGACTCATGGCAAATTTGCCATCAGGAAGTTACCATAAGATACGAATACGTCTACAGGAATAAAGTTAGACGTCCCAGCGTCCGTAAAACAGTTAATTACTTCCAGTTGGAGTATAATAGTATAACCACACAGTTGTCTGGTGCCAGTTCCGTGGTTCGTGTAGACTCGTGTAATTCGTCAATGTGATAAACTTCGGCGGGTTTATTTATCGCGTTTCATTAGTCTGACATGGGTCGTAGGGATGAACGCACCGAAGGCTTTAAACTTGTCACGGAGGCATGATTGGATTCCGGCTATGTCAGCGACGTATGGACCATAAATACACTGTAATAACTGTGTCGGTATAACACATGATCGTAGTGTAGTTGTAGGCCTCTATTGCAGAAGCTTGGTGAAGTACCACACCTTTGCCAGTTATTCATCCGCCAAGCAGTGACGACCTCTGTGGCGCGATGGGCTAATACCCGCCTGCAACGCAGAAGGTTGCGGGTTCGATTCCCGCATGGGACAAATGTTTGTGTGATCCACAGGTATTTGTTTCTGGTCTGGGTGGTTTTTCAATATCTATTATAAGTATGTATTTACAAAAGAAAAGTATATAAGTATTATATCCGTTATCCTAACCACCATATTACAAGCATTAAGTTGCTTAGTTTGGGGTTAGGTGGCGCTGTGTAAAACGTCCTGAAATATTTATTATTATTTATTATATCCAGGTTCCAAGATCCTTTTATACTGCTGGAGTCAATATTATAAGAAAACGAGTACGCAAGATTTTACAATGAGCCAACGCTTCCTACTCAAGAGTCATAAGATGTTAATTTCAACCCGGTAATTTAACTAGCTGCAGTGCCCTCCTACCGAAGCACATTAGGTAATGTTTGCTCACCACTGTCCAGGCGGTAGAATAACTGGCACTGTTGGGGTACCCACCTAGTGAAAGGAAGTCTACCCCCGGTAAAATTGTATGTGGCGAATTCATATTTCACAGTGTACTAAGAATTATATGGAGTATACATGACATACTTCCATGACATACTTCTTCTTTTTTTTTAGGAAATGTTCCGAAATTTTAGGAGACAACCAGGACTGACAATTTAACGCACCTTCCATAACGGTTGCGCACCCATGTAAATTACAAACTTTAGTAAACCTTCAGTTGACATCTTTAGGAGAGCCAACAACCCTTGTAAGAAAAGAAACATATTTACGTCACCGGTTCCCTAAGGAATTTCATTTGTCGTCACCCAAATCCGCGGACCACACAACACGTGACAGGCTTCCGAGCAACTTGAACTTATGAGTCTCATAGCGTACACCAAGCACGTACTAAGTAGATAGACTATAAGTTACTTAATCTGCCTATTGAAACTTGACTTGACCCTCGGTTTACTTGGAAAGTTTAAATCGTGCCATGACTTCGCCAAGTTGGCGTTATCTGGGTAAGTTAGAGTTAAGTTAGCGGTATTCATGTCGCCTGGCAAGCCTGAACCTGATAACTGATAATGATAGTGGACACGCGAAACCTGACTACAGGATCTGAGATAAAATTTTGAATTGCCTAAAATAAATTAAGATAAGGTGTGTTTTCACGTTTTGGTTTAACTTTTTAAATGTTGAAGTGTTCTCGTTAAAAATTGAAACTTTACGAGTTAAAGTCAAGGTAACACTTACTATGATTAAGTAAATGAAATTCCATTTCTGCGAAGCCAGTTGGTAAACATGCTTATACGAAGAAATTGCGATCACACGTTGAGAATAAAAACTTGCAGCCGAATTCTCAACAGGGCAAGAATTTTACTGGTCAAAAACGTAAAAGTATTTCTACTTTACACAATTATTTGTAAAATTTAACATTTTCCTAAATGTTAAAATTAAACGTTTCTTCAATGGAAAATAATATCCTTTTGCATAATATTAAACAAGATTATCAGTTTCCAGCTAAACATCTTGAAGACTCCCTAAAACTTCTTAATCCTGAAACTCGTGTCAACTTTCCCTAACTCCCGACTCAAGTGATTAATGTAGTGAAGAAAAAGCTTCATATTGAAATAAATGCCAAGAGCACTTTAATAAACTCAAGAACTCGATGGTAATATAATGCTGCGAGCTTTAAACTCGCTAACCCTTGCTGTGTTTACCTGTAGGAAAACTTAGGTATCTAAAATTATGATAAACTCGGTAGCTAACTATGTTATGATATTAGGATGAGGAAAGAAAGATTGATCTGCTGATATATTTTTCACCTTTATTTTTGGATTTATCACAGTGAAAACATGGGAAAGAATTTTCCCATCGAAGCGAGGTCGGGCCGCTAGTATTTATCAAAAGTAGTTGTCATAATATGAGTAATACCACAGATCAGAAGAATAGTAATACCTATCCATCTCTCAACTATTGTATTATCCTTGCAAGTCGGTGGCCTCAATGAAACAGCCATCATAAAGAAATGATATTTTTCCATTAGCCCGTGGTGAGTTTCCACCCCAAAACTAGTAGAGCACCCTTTCATGGCGCTTCATATTCCAAGTGCTTGACACAGTTTTTCCATTACCATTGTCATTTACAAATTGGTGCTCTTGCCAGTCGCCAACTGTTTTCATTAAGATACCTTTCATAAATTTACTTTGGTTTGGTCTGAGTACATTTACCTTTGTTTAATAAACTCTTTAATTTAATTAAGTTTTGGTGAAGCTTCTTAAATTTAGCTTGAGAGATAAGTACGAGTAAATATAACAAACGTTTTTTTGTCGCCTTCTCTCCCGCGATTCTGCTACTCAGCCTTTTTATTAGGAAAAAATAGCTGTAAGAGATTGCTTTATGCGATAAGACCGCCTATTTTAATCTTGTTTTTGTAGCTATAATTCTTGAGTAAAGGTGGATCTAGAGAAAACAATATATAATACGGGTGATAGACTGAATTTATCACGGAGGGAAAAATAGAATTTCGTAGGTACCTATTTATTTAACTTTCTTCTTTTGTTCCAGTAGGTAGTATAAAAATTGTCTTTTTTCGCCAGGACTGTCGAAAATAATTCAATATTTTCGATTATACGTTTACCGTTTTCAGAATTATAAGAAATATTTTCACTTCGTTCGAATCTTTGTTCCCGATTTTTCGCCACCTCTCCGAATAAAATTATAATAGAGGCTATTTTTAGAATTCGTAAAAATAATTGTCTCGGTTCATCAAGGTTCATCTTAAACGTGTCGTCGCTACGTGACAGCCTTAGCTTTAACGAGGACTGCCTCAGGGCTTAGACCATTGTATAATGACTTCAGTAGTACAGTTATCTCGTCTTTCGTCTGCCTATTCTAAGAGGACATCGTTTCATTACAGCAAGTCTAACCTTTAGCATTTATGTCGAATATCGAGCTTTGATTCAACGTATTTCGAGGCACTCTTTATTTCTGGACTTGTATCCTCAAATGTGATCTCAAGAAATGTGAGCTTATTTCTCGTATTATTCATGAAAACATTAATGTTAGATGCGTTAGCGATTTATATAATTTAATATTGATGATGAACAGCAATAATAAATTATAGCAATCGCTTTACATATTTGACACTCAGCAAATTTTCATTTAATTGTTAGAAAATTATTCTCATAGAGGCGATCTACTCGTATAGTGGTAGAGTCTTAATATAGAAATATCATGTAATATTGACTTGTAAAAGTGCTTCTATTTGTAGCCTATTTCGATAAATGAATTTTATGTTTGAGAATTGTCCGATGTTATCGTCTATTACGTCGTCTCAAGAGGTAAACCTTTGTCGTGAGTTTCCTTCCTGAAAGCTGTTTACTATGTCTTCACATCCAGACGTTCTCTCCAAGGATTTGTTTCTTAATTATGTGAAGCGAGAATTTGTTCTTAGTTTAGTTTTAAATCTATTTCATTGTTATTTCCCCTAGCTCAGAACATTGCTTAAGACTTTACAAAGTATCTCTAAACTCTAGGCTTTATTTTCACACGAGTAAGATGGGAAAATAAGAAGTGTTGTTGGGGCTTAAAATATAGTATTTACCTAGCTATTTACTTAAATACTATTTTCCTTACTTTTACGATATCTCTCTCTCTCTATATATTTTCTACTGCTTATTGGTTATCGGAACACAATTTGTCTGTATACCTCGGAAATACGTAAAGTAGGTGCCTTTATGAGACGAACAGGGATTAAGTATTTTTTTAAATATGTTTACCATTATCATTATAAGTCTGCCAGTCGCTCACTACTGGCTCTTCATATTATGTACGAAGAAATACTTCGAAGTTCTCCGTGATACTGTCAACATTTTACTAATTTTAACGAATCAATGTCTGCCAAGCGGTCATTGTGACCGTGTTTCGGCATGCTGTTCAGTGAAGCCAGGGAGGGATTTATCTCGCCTTCTAGGTATAGTCTGCTGCCATCTACGGCCGCATTGTCGCTTTACATCACGCGAGATAGTGGTCAAAGGCTTACCTATAATGAATAAAAAAGAATCATATTCGTAAAACATTTCTTTCCTGTTTTTTATACTTCACCTTCTAAAACTAGTTCACCGATGTAATCAATACAATAGTCCAGCAAATATCATGAATCATGACGCAACGACTTCCTTCACAATAGACTGACCGCTGGCACCTAATTATAGCTTGTTAATGCATATATTGGTCGCCATTAATCATTTCACCAGCACGCGGCCGCTTGTTTACTAATTTATTGCCTTCGGTGGCGATAATAGAATTAAACTGTTATTTATTAGCACCGGACATATTGTTGAGTGGGCTAACTGGCACAGTTTTAGTGTTCAGATTTTTATCTATTAAACCCGTATCCTCGACCCTGCGCTTCGTTTATTGAACTACGATCTAGGCCTTCGTCGAAACGCCCTAGGAAATAGACTTAAGAGCATATATATCGAGTGATCTCTCGCTCGCACAATTTGACGAATTTTGAAATATAAATTCATGGAATTAATTTATTGAAAATTCCTCTGTACCAGCCCTCCATAATATTATTGCACACATTTTAAAAGTGTTTTCAGTTAGAATATATTAAAAAAATGGCATAATGAGATTTTTTGAAACAATTTTTTTTTTTCAATATTGCTCCCCATCCCATTTTTTTATCATGAAGGGCTGGTACAGAGGAATTTTCAATAAATTAATTCCATGAATTCATATTTCAAGTAGTACTGGTGAACTTAATAGTAGTCCAGTAGTTCCTGTAGCGAATCCCACTCTACTCTTTTAGTCAACCATAATTCCCTATAAATGTTGGTTGCCTGGAACAGATCGCTCACAGCGATAAGGCCGCCAATTGTGGACCAAAATGTATCGTAGCACTAGTTAGTAGTAAGTTTAACCCTTTAACCGCCACCGTCGGATATATCCGACAAGCCTGTTCTGTTACGTAACCGCCAGAGTCGTATATTTCCGACAAGTCGTATTTTTCCGACTGCACTTTAAATCTACATTTTTTAAGTCATAACACTGTATTTTATAAAACTATACTCGTAATTAGATAAATAGTGAATAAAGTTATGATTTACAGTTAGTTTTATGCTTCTCTCCCAAATAGAATAAATATTAGACATCACTTTTATTGTAGGTATTTATAATTCAAAAAACTTGCCTGGCGCTAGGGGCACGACAAGTGATTTTAAGTCTGGCGGTTAAAGGGTTAATGTAATTTTTCTATTGGTCTCAATAAAGTGTATTCTATTCTACTACACCTTTCTTAGAGTATTGTTTTCTTTAAGGCATTATTTGGCAAATTTATATCTATATGTAACGATCTTTGGTATTCTAGTCAGATATGCGGAGATAGTGCAGCAAAGTAGGAGTTGGTATGCATAGCGATAAAAAGATTTTTTGTAGAGGCTCAAATTCTAATGATCATAATATATAAGACGTACACCAAAGATTCACGCTTTGCGAAGCGAAAGCGAGATTTTTGAAGACTTATGCTATTGAATTTGAAAATGTCTTTCCAATCACATAAACATATGTGAGTATACATTTTTACGGATTATTATCTAAATTTTTAAAATTTAAATCGATAACAAAAGACATTCAAAGGTCTTAATTTCTAAATTCAAATTAACATCATACATGATTTATCAGAATCGCACCAACATCGTCAATTTCCCGTAAGCCAAACAAGCTTTTATTGTCAATGGAAACTCATTCATTGACTAACTCATGAATGAAAGCAGGGCAGGCAGCGAGGCGCCACGAGTTCGCCCACGCGCTAACTTCATCTGCATTCTACATCTACTTGACCTCGTGAGGAAATGTACGTTGCTAAGAGCTACTGACTACTACTGTAGACTAATTTTATTATCCTGGAAATAGCTTATGCCTTCCGTGAAAACGTGTGCTTCTAGGGAGAACCCTACGTTCTAATACAGAAGTACTCAAAGGGTATAAACGGGACCCACTAAGAACTAAGACTCTAACTGTTCGTCCGACAGTGTCACTAGCTAGTATCTCATAAACCGATTGTTAGACAGTTTAAATTTCCACAGGTGATGTATTCCTTTTGCCACTATTACAACAAATACTAAAAACAAAATTAGGAACAGACTGGCAGATGGATGGATGGATAGCGGAGTCTTAATAATAGGGTTCTAGTTTTATCCATTTACAATAAATTTACCTTTACCAGCATACAGAAGACCATTTGACCACGGTAACTCTTTACCGTGATTTGACTGGTAAAAGGCTGGCATGTTCCGTGACCTCAGGGTGGGCGTGTCACCGTATCGAAGTTATAAACGGTTGTATTATTTATAGTTGGCTTTGACAACGCCGGCCATACGATAAGTAATAGCTGCACCGATGTTCTGTGTATAAACACACTACGAAGTACTCCGCAATGAAATATTGTGCTGCATTCTTGGATCGCGGCGATTTATTGCCTCCACGGACCCTCATACATTTGTAGCTTTACAATAATAAATGTTAGTTTTAAAGACTATAGTATACCTATAAACTATAGATCACTATAGTGGCCCGCTTTATCCGCGTTTCTTCTCTTTCAATAAAGCTTACAGATTTGTAAGTAGTTATGTGAATTTGTGAGCTTCTGTGTTAAATTGGGCTTTCAATATACCCTTACAAATATGTTACGCAGTACGTACCAAAATGTGAACGAAAATTTATTTATTTTAGGAGTAGCCTATCGTTATTTGGGTGGGATTTAGCGGAGGTCTTTGCCCAGCAATGGGATAGTATGCTTAGTACAGTCTAGCAAAAAAGAGGAACAAATTAAAGGGTGATGAGGTACAATCAAGGTACAATAAAAGTAGAGTGATGTTAATAGCAAAACATTTTAAAGTCGTACTTTGTCCAAGTATTCATTTAGAACTATGCTGCCTAGATAAGTACCTACCTATACAAGTTGTAATAATTAGAAACAACTAATAGCTACCAAGCTAGAAGTAGGCTTCGCATTAGTTGCATCACTAGCAGTAAAATAAAGTGAGAGCTTAAAATAGCCACTGTAGTTATTTAATAGGTTTATAATTAGATCGTAAAATACTTAAGAGAATGGAGCGGAGACGTCTATGACCTTCGAAGTAAACTTCCATGTTTAAATTTAACCAAATCTCATAACATCCCACATACAATTTCACCGCGTTACGTAAACTATTCCTACACTCATCAAAAGAACAGCAATCATTCTAATAGGCTGTGTCGCAAACATTACTAATAGGTACAAGGGCGGATTCAGATTTATTTTCTGGGGGGGGGCAAGGTGCGCAACACAAAAATACTAAAGTTGTATTTATACACTAAATTTCCAACTGATAACTTGTCTGGTTAGTAAAAGGAAGCTCCAAATGTCATCATTATAGGTTCAGGAGTTTCGTCTCCAAGATGAGAAGACAGTCAGATTATCTCTTAACAGAAGTACAAAGATATGTAAATCTAATAAAATACGAGATATAAAATAAAAATAAGGTCTATATTTAGGTAAAAGTTTTATTATAGTCTCGATTGATGTTCTCTGAGTACAATACAAAATTGATTATATTTTTGTAGTTTCTTTTACGTCTCTATTCGAAAATAGTCCACAATCCGACTAGGGGGGCAAGAGGCCTGCCCCCCTCAATCGGCCCTTGAAAAGCCATAACCACTATAGCTATAATAAGTAGGTGTAAAAATAAACGAACGGTGTGGGTGGCAAGTGGCAAGCAAAGAACCTCTGAAGGACGTCTGCTTACTGACGGATCAATTAGGAATACAATGAGGTTCGGAAGCTCGGAACTGACAAAAACGTTCCAATGGCTGCCGATAAAGAAGTGAGCCAATTACGTCGTGATGACTCTTGTTTATCTGTAGAATAATGACTAATGAGTATTAAATACTATTTTTTTTAAAGAATGTCGGTTAATGGGGCTTTGCAGGCTGAGGGCCTATTGGCTAATTCTCACTCACTACGATTGATGACAACTTCAATGTATTATATTGCTGCGTTTGTAATTTTACTCATATTAATGAAGAGGTTTAAGCAAGTAATGTACGTAATTATGTCTATGGATTCTAGCGTTTTACATGTCGTTTTGCGATAGCCAATAGGCCCTCTGGCCAGATCTTGCAGGGACTAGCAACTTTTTCGCAACTTTCTAGTAACTAGCAGTTTCTTATTAAATATGCTGTTGAATTTGATGTAGCTTTACTTACCATACGATATATCCGATGCATCTATTTATCGCATTAATTTATATTAGAGGTAGATATATATCTACCTCTAATAAAAATTATTACAAACGCAGCAATATAATACATTGAAGTTGTCATCAATCGTAGTGAGTGAGAAACAGCTAGTTTCTGGTGCTACAATAGTAGCTCTGTCTGCGAAATTCTAAAAAAACTTTCGTATAAAATACTTGCAAAACATAAGAATTCGGAAGAATGGCACAAAGAAAATTACAATTGGCAGAATCCATGGTAATACGTGATTTTGACTATTTAAACGTGGGTGCAGCTGTTTCAATAACATTTACAATGACTAATATGATGCTATGAAAACATTGAGCTTTGCGCGGAATTTACAGTACATAATATTAATATTTAATTAATATTACTTTAAAGATTGGTTTGCGAGCGTGACAGATTTTTAACGACGCCTATTTGTACAGGATTTGTAGAGTAGAGTCATAAAAAATTATATTAAAAAAAAACACAAAAATTTAAAGAAACACAATCCCTTGAGCGAGAAACTAATAAATGTATCAGTTACAAAAATAAGCTTTAATATGTTTTCTAATGTTGCCTCTTATTTTACAAAGTGGACATGATTTTTCAGAGCTCCTGCGAGTGACGGACGGACAGACTGATCAAACGGTTGCCTATTTTGAATCTGGCGGTGCGCCAAGAGTCGGTGTGTCGGTTCGCTTCTGTTTTCAGGATCATTTTGAGACATTTGGTGTAATGATCGATATATTGTCAACACACGTTTGATGAATGTGAACTGTCCGTTGCCTAATGGATTCAGATGTGTTTCCATGTTTTCATTTCTTTTCGAGTCCTATCCGAATTTTTAGCATGACGGTCCGGAGCTGTAAAAATTTTGTATATTATGGTAGCTTACACACCACAGCTAAGGATGGCTGTAAATGCGTAAGCTGCTATTATACAAAAAATGATTGTATCCACGGCTAAGCAGTATCGTCAGATCATTTTAAAAAAATCGAATCGGTTATTGTTCGGAAGTACTCTAACATCACATATCAACCAAACTAAGAAATAAATACGCAAAGAAACTAAAATAAAAACATTTGATCCGGTGCTGAAAAATTAACTTTCATTATCCAGAAGCGAGTTACATAAAATAGTTAATTGTTTTGCAGATGATATTACTTGTTATAGTAATGTTATGATAGCCTTTCCATTTCAATGTACATAAATAAAAACCAACTTTAGCTGAAGGTTTTAAGGGCCCGCTATAGGACAGATGGCTTTACATGATCGTATGTCATGTCTGTATTAATGAAAAACTGGTTTTGAAATAAAAATGCTGAAAATTTAAGGATTAACTCTAACCATTATGATACTCGAAAACACGATTGCAGAAAATTTTCTCGATAGAAAAAAATTCCGAAGTTGCCTCCAAATCACCTATAATATACGAGATAAACAGCTGGTATTCAAGTTATATAGGTAAATTAAAGTTTGAAATTTGTTAGTTAAATTCTATAATAAATTAAGCAGCAATTATGATACTTTTTTTTAAAAAATAATCCTCGTATCTCCTTATAAAAAATAAAATCCGTAGTTGCCCGTGCGTTTCAACAATCGCGTTTGGGCCACTGTGCCGCCCGCGTCCCCGCTCAGTCTCGCTGTGGCTGTCGGACGAGGAGGCTGTGTCGCTCGCGCTCGCGCTCATCATATTCATTTGCGTGGAGAATCATGGGAAACAAAATAAATAAAAAAAGAAAAAATACAAGTTGGCGTAAACGTACGGGTCAACATTTGGGTAACCTCATGAAGTAAGTATACCTACTCTACCTTCATATAGTAACAATGTTTATTTATTTTCTATGACCTATAATAATAATTATTATTTCATGCATTTTTTACAGACGACGTCGTACTCAGGATGTCAATGATGTAAACGATAATGCCGAAAAAGAAAATATCTCCCTAAATACGTAAGTACCTACATAATTAATTGTTATGAATTTTTAAAAGATTTTTTAGGGTTCTGCAACGTGTTATTCTTTTGGATATTTTTAGGATTCCCTGTACCTAAAGTGATAAAACATAATGAAACAATTTATTGTATTAGTTTTTTACGAAGTGTTTATCTTGGATATTTTTAGGGTTCCATTATATTATTTATTATGGTTTTTTTTTTTTCAACGTTTTGTTCTTTGATTTTTTAGGATATGTTTAAATCACCCTAGCAAAGTAGGTATATATAATTTAGCAACTGACTACACACGTATCGACATTTGATCATCACATCTGTTGGTAAATAACGATGCTGTTGATGTTGCATCTTACCTATACCTATCTATAGTATTTAACGAAATGAAACTATTTTCACTTTTAGGGTTCCTTCCATTTTCTTTGGGATAATATTTATTGAAATATTTTTAATATGTTTGGTGATTGGTGTTGAGTTTTACCAAAGTCCAAAGAAGCTTTAGATATTGTGGAATAAGAAATATGGTCACTGAATTGCTCAAAGTTATTTTCATAACATTATAAATGTTAAATGTCGTGAAATCGTTGCAGGATAGTAACACCAATAAATGAAAATGAAGTTGAATCTAATCCTGATAATGAAAACTATACCGTATTGCAAAATATGGAATTGTAAGTAGAATATTATGCTTGACTCTATCAAAATTCTTGATAACTTTTAGGATTCTAAGTCATGCATCAAATGCTTATTTAAAAAAAATATTTTTTTAGATCACAAGTACTTTCTGAGGATTGTGAGGATAGAGACCTGTCTCTGGATACATGCAGTGACAACATACAGTTAGAAGAGTAAGTTTTAAAATACATTGCTCGGGATTTCATTTATGTTTAGTTTTTAGGAAGTGTTATTCTCTCCATTTTTAGGGTTCCATGTGCTTGAAATGAAACTATTTTTAGTTTCATTTTAGCGGAGTTTTTTTACCATCGTGTTTTCTCAGGCTTATCCTAGCGACTTACTAAGACTTCGCTATCCTTTCCGTCCGTCCGTCTGTCTGTCCGCGGCTTTGCGGAGAAACTACAAGTCCTAGAAAGCTGAAATTTTGCACAGAGGAGGGTAAATATCAGGCTAAGAGAAAGGTTAAAAAAAATGAAATTGATACCTCCCGAACATATATATTATGTGGTGTTTTGTTGAATAGGTATTACAAAATGAGGGATTGGGAGGGTTGCTAAGAAACTTTTTCGATTTAGCTTTCCGTTAGAAAGATATTCGAGTTTAAAACTTTATTTGAGTGTCCCCCCCCCCCCCCCTAAAATCGAAACTTTAAATCACGAATATACCATGAACTTCATGAACTTCTGGAAAACTATGGCGGTTACGATATCTTTATTAGTTTCAAAGATATCGTTGATAAAAGTTAAGGCTGTTAGTATTCAATATGCCAGTACTACGGAAGCCTACACTGCGCGTAGCCCGACTAGCGCTTGGCCTATTTATTTTATATTTAAGACGGCAATGTGTTCTAAATGCGACCACACTTCGAATTAAAAGTCGAAGCAAAACGCTAGCTAGGTGTGGGCAGTTGGTAATTGTTGTAAAATGGACAATATTGTTTTACCACATTGCATTCTTACAGAAAACACTTTCAATCAAATGATGGAACAAATACAGGCAAAATGACTTTCACAAACTTCAAAACAAGGAATTGTAAGTGGTCACTGAATTGCTCAAAATCATTTTTATTATTGCAGGAAAGTAACACCAATAAATGAAAATGAAGTTGAATCGAATCCGAACAGTGAAAGCTATACCGTATTGCAAAATATGGAATTGTAAGTAGAATATTATGCTCGACTCTATCAAAATTCTTGATAACTTTAGGATTCTAAGTTATACATCTTGTTCAAATGCTTATTTAAAAAATATTTTTAGATCACGAGTACTTCCTGAGGATTGTGAGGATAGAGACCTGGATACATACAGTGACAATATACCGTTAGAAGAAGAGTAAGTTTTAAAACACATTGCTTATGATTTAATAGTAAATTTCAAAATGTTTCCACAATTTTATCATTTATTGAAGTGAAAACTTCTTTAGCGGCGCTGAGCACTTTTTTTTGTATGGGTAAAAACTTTCAAACTCGCGTCAGGGTCACGTGATGCTGATCGAAAAAGCGTAAGATCGAGGGGAAGGGAGAGGAACTAGTATCTCCCACTCTTTCTACCGTGCCTGAGTGTCCTGCTCTGTTGATGGTGTAAAAGTCGTCGAAATTATGGATGGAAGTTGATTTTTCTGAGAGATAAAATTTAATGTAATATATAAATAACGATATAATATTATAAATAACAACATATAAATTGTCATATTTGTGTACGATAGCGCAATAAATAAACATTGTATTCTACCTCATAAATGATAGTACTTTTATACTTATAATTAAACAAAACGTTAATATTGAAGTTTTCACTTCTGCCGGCACTCCCGGAGTGCTACCTTTTTTTTTAAATGATTCTGTTTTGATTATTTCAGGTACGAAATTAGTGGTCCTGTAGAAAAGGAAAAAGATTTTTCAGTAGAAGGTCGAAGAATAATCGATTTAGATTATCTTTTTAAAAGATTACAAGAAATTTCTAACCACAGTAAGGCATTCGGATGTACATTGAAAAATGTTCGAATCGTTGCAGAAAAAAGAAATGGACTTATTTCTAAATATACATTAATCTGTAATATGTGCAATCTAAAGTTTTATCTTGACTCAGAACCTGAAGCCGCTCTTAACTTAAACAAAGCTGCAGTGTCAGGCGTTATATCGACGGGTATAGGGTTTTCACAATTTACAGAATTATGTGCAGCAATGGATTGTCCAACTTTATCGCAAGCTAATTATTCTAAGGTCCAAAATGAGCTTTATGATGATTGGCGAATAACAGCTGTGACAACTATGGAGGAAGCTGCTGCCCGGGAGCGAGATGCTGCTATAGCGGAAGGTCGCGTAAAGAACGGCTTTGCTTGCATAGACGTAATTGCAGATGGTGTTTGGTCAAAGCGATCTTTTAACACCAATTTTTCAGCTTTATCTGGAGCTGCAGCTATAATTGGGAAAAGGTTTGGTGAAGTTTTATTTATTGGGGTTAAAAATAAATATTGCTGCTTATGCGCTCGAGCTCAAAATAAAGGTGTCAGTCCTCCAGACCACATATGCTATAAAAATTATAGCGGTTCGTCAACAAGCATGGAGTCTGATATATTGTTAGAAGGATTTAAGCAGTCCATTCCCATGTATGGCATCATTTATGAGCGTATGGTTGCGGATGGTGATTCAAGCACATACAAAAAAATTTTGGAAGGTCGTCCATATCCTGAATGTACCGTAGAAAAAATTGAGTGCAAAAATCATATCTTCAGAAATATGTGCAAAAAACTGAAAGCGGTCACTACAGATACTAAATATCCCCCAAATTTTAGAAAAAAGATTACTACACAGAGAATCTTAGCAATCAGAAAAGTTATTACATCAGCCATACAGGAACACTACAATAAAGACACAAGCTTTGATTTGAAAGTAAATAGTCTCTATAGCGATATTACAAATGCTTACAACCATGCATTTGGCAATCATGAAAATTGTCAACCTTATTATTGCTCAAGCCAAAAAAACAGTGAAGATCTTACTTTACTTTTGAAAACAAGCTCAATATGGGATAGAATCAAGTTTATAGTGAACACTGTTGCAGCTAAAGCTCGAAGTCTTATGCACAATAGTGACAGCAATAAAGTGGAATCGTTCAACAACATCATTGCCAAATTTGTCGGTGGTAAACGTATAAACTTTTCTTTGCGTCAGGGATATGAAGCACGATGCAATGCCGCTGTTGTATCTTTCAATACCAAGCGACCCCTTACAACTTTGCATAAATTGGTTTCTGGAAAAAGCCCAAAGGGGCAAGTAAAACGGTTGGAACAAAAACGAAAGAATCGACAAAGTGTAAAATGGAGTAAAACTGGTTGTAAGCGAAGAAAACTTTTTCCAAATACTGTAGAAGGAGATAAAGATTATGGTGAAAGCTGCCAAAAGCCGGACATGACGGTCGCAGAATACAGTCAATGTAAAGAGGAGTTTTTAAAAAAAATGCCACACTCTCATGAAGATCGTAGACATATAGAAAAGTCTACTATTCTCCAAAGAGATTCAAGTGAGTGGTTAGAATTACGAAGAAAAATTTTAACAGCGTCTCATTTCGCCAGAGTTGTGAATAGACGTGAAAATTCGAGTGTCAAAAATTTAGTGAAAACTATTTTGTACCCAAAAAATTTAAGTCATGTGCCATCTTTAAAACATGGCATAGAACATGAAGCAATTGCAATAGACCAATTAGCATCACAATTAAATATTACAATAGAGCCTTGCGGTCTCTTCATCGACAAACAATTCCCCTTTCTAGGTGCAACTCCAGATGGCGTTGTGGACGCCGATACAATAATTGAAATTAAATGTCCAATAACTGCATATAAAACGACTTTGGAAGAAGCAATACAAAAGAAAAAAGTCAACTTTTGGAAGAAGTGTAAAGACACATTCATAATAAATAAAAAACATCCTTGGTTCATCCAAGTGCAAGGCCAACTGCACATAACTGATAAAAATAAATGTATTTTTGGAGTTTGGTCTGGATGCGAAAGACAAATGAAAGTTGAGATCATACACAGAGACGATCAATATTGGAAAAAATATATGGAACAAAAACTTATCAAATTCTATAAAACATTTATGTTGCCTGAGTTGTGTGATCCTAGATATGTGCGGAATATGCCCATTAGAGATTTAGACGAATGTCAATAAAATATGCTACTTTATGTGTTTTGTATCTATTTGAAAAGTGTGTCCAAATGACTGACCCCCCAACGAATGACCTTTAAGTCTTAACATATTACAAATTTTAAAAATACCCTGACATGATATATACCACTAGCTGCACCCAGTAATTTTACCCGCTGTACTGTAGCCTATGTGTTATACCAGAGTCTATACTAAATTTCAGCTCAATCGGTCCACCCGTTTAGAGTTTAGGCGTGAAAGAGTAACGAACACACATCCAGACATCCAGACATCCATACATTCTTACAAACTTTCACGTTTATAATATTAGTAAGATATACCGTTCATTTCGAATACAATACATATACCTCATATGATATTAATATATAAAATTTTAAATCATTGGTTTAAATTTTTAAGTGACTTAGAAGTCACCCAGTATATTATATTATATTATTACGTCAATAAACCATCATTACATCAAAAAATATATGACACTTGAACAGTAGGTATGTCATGTTAGTAGTATATTTCCATTATTGATGTAGATTCTAAATAGTATTACAACAATAATGTTTAGATCAAATACATTGATATCAACTGTCTGTCTATCAAAGAAATGTAAGACACACACACGCACATTTTATTTACCGCGAAGCATATTATTTAGTTTTCTACGGAACCCTAGTGTTCTTATGGCGACTCTCACTTGTGCACGTATTTAATAGCAATGAGTTATATTTAGTAACATTTTTTTTTCAAAAGTGCTGATAATTTGTGTCATAAGTACCTACCTATAATAATAATATTATAATGGGTTAAGTGCATAATATCATGTAAGTACATAGGTCGATGAACTAATAAATTTCATAACTTTTTGTAAGTTTTTAGTAACAACTCTAATAAAAATACCGCGGAATATACTTTGTGAAAAATTTGTGACCTTGGGATCTAAGTATACGATAATAAAATATTATTTCGCGCGAGAGTTCAGAGCGCGGAATAAGCATGCGGGGCGGCAGGGTGGCGGGGGCAAATCTTGGATTTTCACTGGCCTATAGCGGGCCCTTAATGTATGGGCTTAGTTCCCGACCGCGGTCATTAACCTCAATAATTCTCCCAAAGTCCTGAGCTTATTCCGTTGTCCTCCCTTTTAATTAACTCAAGGCCTATTCCAATTACAAATAAAACACAATTTAAAAACGAATAAAACGTAAACATTTAACATTCAGCTTGATCGTGGGCGGACCGGCGCACCATTCACGGATTCAAATGAATGAACTATCGCATAAAACCTTTATTTGTACAAATTTACATTTAATTTACATAATATTACGACTTTCCTGATAGTATACGCTACTTGACACACTGGAGGAGGGCGTAGTGCAAGCATATAGGTATCCACTATCCACTTAGAGGACACCCACGCTAATTTCGGCATAAAAATATGCATATATTTGTGTCCAAATTTACTAGTGTAGAGTGTAGGTACCTACGAATGGTTGTTTACATGACTGAATCATTATTGTTATGATCAATCGTTGCTATCCCCTGCTGATTGGGCAAAGGTTATGAATTGTACATAACTAACAATGAGAACAATGCTTATAACAGACATGAATATCGGGATAGTAAAATCTTAATGGTCCACATTAAAAATGTTTGACCAGTGTCTACGTACTCGTAGGTTCTACTATATTATAAATGCAAAAGTATGGATGTGTACGTGTCGTAAGTGATTGTTGAGGCAAAAATCACGTATACACACACATATCCATAGTTTTGCCAAGTCTACGGCATGATAATCATAAACAAGTGAATTAAATTAAAAATTTAAAAAACCCCCAACGCAATTCGTAATTCCTAATTTTGTGGTGGCGGCCATCTTGGATTTTAAATTTTATATAGTGGACTGTATTCTACTCGTCAAGCCCTTTCATTTGATACCCATATTGAGGGGGTCGTGGAAGAAAAAAGTAATCCGCCATTTTGTAGCGGCGGCCATCTTGAACTGATTTACACCAAACATGGCTAAGAACACTCTCGACTAACTCTACTTACAAACAAAAAAAACTAAATCAAAATCCGTTCATCCGTTTGGGAGCTACGATGCCACAGACAGACACACACACACACAGACAGACAGACAGACACGTCAAACTTATAACACCCCGTCGTTTTTGCGTCGGGGGTTAATAATATAATATGTATTGGCCAATGTTCGTAAAGTGTAGAGAGGGCTTTAAACGTACGGATCTAATTAAGCGTTACACAAAGCGACAAAGTCGAGGATGGTAATTTGAACCAAAATTCTTGGCGCAATTAAAGCAATAACGTGTAGTCCAATAGAAACACATAATTCTCTATCCGGCCACTAAGCAGGACGTACAGAGGGCTATATTTTTAACAGAACAATTGGCGCAATTGGCGCGTCGTTAAATTACGACACGAAATCTTCCACAGACAGACGCAATTATGAAAAAGTAGAATAAGATTCAATTAGTGACGTGTATGTGGGATTAGACAAAATGGGCGCTTCCTTGATTTCGCTGGTTCGGTTGTGTGGTCCCAATTTGCTTCTTTCTATTGCGTTACGTTCAATTACACTGATTTCGGAGGTTACGAGTAATTTTTCAGAATTAGGTAGGTAGGTACTTACTAAGGCTTATAATATTCATAATGTGTATTTTCAGTTTCAAAATTATTTTTCGAAAATTTTCAATTGGTAAAAGCCACCAAAATAGCATGAAATGCACGAACTTACAGAAATTAATTCGTCTTAAAATATTGCCGCGAATTCACTTTCTCAAGGTATTAGAAAAGGGACTGGAAGTGCTTTTGGTGTTGCCAGTTTTATTTTAAAGTTTATTTATTATAGAGTTAACCACCATCTCGCCTGATTTTAACGATAATCCCGCCAAAAATGGTAACATACTAAACCTAGCCTAGAAGGATGGTTAAACCCTTCCTGGCTTCACTTAACACAGTCGTAATGACCGTTTGGCGACACGGTTTTGCCCAGTGGCTGGTAACTGGCCACGGCCAAAACCTCTATCACGAGTATAGCGAGTGGAAAAACCGTAGGTAGGTATATCATACCATTTAACCATTTGGTCACCATCGCTTCAAAAGTGGAATAAGCTTCCGCCTGCGGTATATCCGTTGAGCTTCAACATGGGACTCTTCAAAAGGCAAGTGAACAGAGTCTTGAAAGGCAGGCAACGTACCAGCGGTACCCCTGGTATTGCAGTTATCCAAAGGCGATTTGTCTGCTTGTTTATCACCTATTACATAAAAAAGATGTCAATAGACTTTAAAAGTAACCCCTTTCCATCATATAGCCCTTAAGCCTTAAACCCTCTGGGTAGAGTCATTTTAATATTAGATTTTTGTTCTGGTGTTCTATTTAGTATTATGATTATTATTGGCAGTATTATTAATTAGATTAATCAAGTAGTTACTATTACATGTCCACTACATCTTCTCGTAAGACCTTGTATGTAGGTATATCGATAATGTCAGTATTATCATTTGTAATTAAAGTTGGATAAACAGGCGGTTCGTTGTTTCAATTAGCAATAATATTATCTTAAGGTACGTTATTAATTAGTAATGATTAAACCTGTTCACTATCTTAAATTATTATTAAATGCGAGTTGGTAGTACCTAATTCTACCTTCCCTTAATTTATAAGAGCTCGAGAAAATTTGATTGGACCTCGCTGATAGGTGAGAGAAGATCGTCTGACGGAAAAAATGATAAATGTAGTGCGCACTACATTTGGACTCTGATTCAAAATTTCTTCAAATAGGCCACAATCTTCATTTAATCTCTCGGAATCGGATCGGATTTAGTGTGTAAACGCTCCTAAGTCTTAAAGTTACTACCACAGGAACAAAGGTCATTTTGAAAAATATTATTTTCCTGTTATTATCCGTCTCGTAATCAATAATTAAAACAAATTCCTTCTTGAGACCTTTAATGATTTTATAATTACATAATAACTTGTCATAAAAAGCAAGTTTAAAGTTACTGTTATTAGGGTCAGTTCACATTACAGAGGTTGAGCGCGGGTTTTGAAAGTTGGTATTTTTTTTAGTTTTTCAGTTTCAGAAGTTAAATCCTGCTCTTGATTGAACCATATGATTTAAGGCCTTAGTTTTTAAGAAATTAAAGTGTATTAAACCCTATATAGGCGCTCACGAGGCCTTTGCGTCGTTTACACTAAGAACGCGTACCTATGTCCTATTTACCTACTACCTACTTATGTAGCCTTATATACTAAATCGCGCGACTACCGCTTACATGTAAACTTAGCTTCAGTTTATCAGTTATTAACGTTTGTCAAGAGCCGACAAACGAATGGGCGAACCTTTGACGTCTGCCTTCCGTTCATTTATCATTCACATAATTAAAATAGGTAATTTAATAATTCAAGTTCATGTACGTAGTACCGTTCTTAATGAATCGTAAAGACGCAGGCACCACCTCGATTAATACTTCCATGGGGGACTTAACTCCTAGACTTCCTCCTTTCCTTTGGTAGTTGGTCTTTTGGCGCTCATTGAATAGCTGCGCCGGTAATGTTACCCGCTGAAGTGTCCTAAGTTAATACACATCAAATTTTAGCAAAAGCTTTATTTGTAGAGCTTATTTGACATTTTATTTTTTTATTATCCAATAAATAGCAAAGCATTTTTACCAGTTTCATTAAATTATAAGTTAAAAGTGTAATGTATAGACATAAATATGTCCCATAAACTCTTGCCGTATGACAATATGACCATCAATATGACAATATTGTGATCTCCGAGTCTCAGATTTGTTAGTTCTAGTTTAAACTCTTGGGAATGTATTTTGTGAAGATAATATTTATGAAATTTTTTTTTCGAACAAAATAAACTCCCGCGCTCCTGTGTATTTGCCCGAAGGCGAAGTAGGAGCTTCAAACTTGAAGTAGAAAATAAAAACACATTTCTAAAAATATATAACCATTGACATGGGATGTGAATATTTTTATTTTAAGTAATTATGATTACTTAAAATAACTCTAAAAAGGACTTTCAAATAAGGAATGTTAAATTTTCGGGTCTATTCGGGTTGCTTGTCGATGTTTCACAACGAATTACGCGCCTATTAAAAGTTTAATGTAGGTTTATTACTCGGCAGTAAAAAAATCTACAGTTCCATCGTATTAGTTGTGCCCATTCAAAACAAGGCCTCTGTGATGGATTTGATGTCGTAAATATTTTCTGTAACTACCTACAAGAAGTTGCAATGAGAAATTTAAAACTAGGAATATTATGAGTTTATATATGAATTAATCAGTTTTAGTATATAATATTTATTTATTTGTAGCGTTCGTATACCTGTAGTCGTACGTCCAATTTGTAACCCTGACGCCCTAAGTTCAAATCTAATTATGCACGTAAAACTGTAGGTTGCGGCTGTTTCATATAAGATATTATTATGTAAAAAACTCTATTCACTTATAATTTTACGACGTGGTAAG
Organism: Hemithea aestivaria; assembly: GCA_947507615.1. Lineage (NCBI taxonomy): Eukaryota > Metazoa > Arthropoda > Insecta > Lepidoptera > Geometridae > Hemithea > Hemithea aestivaria. The sequence goes on from OX382326.1 coordinate 12,759,974, forward strand.
CACAATTTTCATGATAAACTTCATTTACTCATAGAAATCTTAAAACTTAAAGCACCATAATAATAGGACGATCTGTCAATGAATATCTTTCAACGTATTTAGAAAGGCATTTATTATAACTGGACTTATATCCAATTCTAATACCGCGATTAACGATCAGTCACAAAAATACGACATAGCGACAACTCAATTGCCATAGAAAACTTAAAGATAACACCTTGATAAAATCTCAACAGATGACAGTCTCAATAAGCTCTGCCATGGGCGTGAGTAGGGCCACCGTTCAAACAAGTAGGTACCAAATATTTGACCTACGGACGCCGCCCACTGACTGTGGGAAGGGCCCTTCGCATCGTCATTACCCCACGCTCAAGATTGCAAAACTGTTAGAAACTGATTTCCCATAGACACGTACTTAGGCAGTTTGTATTCACGATGCCGACACATATTAAACAAGCACAGAAGTTCAACTTTCACCGAGTACAATAACAATTAAATTATAGGTAGGACATAAAGATGGTGAATGACACGAAAAACTAGTGAAAACTATAAACATACCGAGCGCGCCATCCAGTGATGAATTTCGTAACACTTTCCGGGACGAGAGAGTGACAATTTCATTTTTGTTCGTTTATAGAGATATACGGAAATAAATAGGCCAAGCGCTAGTCGGGCTACGCGCAATGTAAGCTTCCGTAGTACAGGCAAATCGAATGTTAACAGCCTTAACTTTTATCTACGATATTTTTAAAACTAATGGAGATAGATATCTTAACCACTATAGTTTTCCTGGAAAGTTCATGGTTGAAATCATATTCTAGATCTTAAAAGCCAGTAGTTTAGATTTCAGAGGGTGGGGAATATCACAAAAAGTTTTAAACTTGAATATAAAAAAATGAATGTTTATGTAAAGGCAAAAGGCGTTTTTCACTTCATACACGGTTATGCGTCAATGTTGAAAAAGGCCTATTATCTCAACTGCTCTATATTTATATCGACATTTTATGTTTTTCGCATTACCACCAGTGTAAATAGGTAAGCCAATATGGCTTTTAAGTAGATAAGCTATCTGATAAAGTATAAAGCTGACCTTCTGTAAGAGCATTTTCTGAATAATCTGACGCCTCGATTGATGGATGGGAAATGTCGAAGGTGCAAGGCAAAGGTGACGACTTAAGATGCTCCGGGTTTCTAATGCCATGTCATAACGTTTATCAGATGCATTTATGTTTCGTTAACTAGTACAGACTATATTCAGTGGTACGATAGAAAGAAGAGTAAGTACCTAATTTACCCAAATATGAGCGATATAATATTATAAGCTGTTATAACCATTTTAGCCATAGGCCATATTTTGCACCACACACAGAATAAAAATGGCTCTAAGATCCTTTTATTTTTAGACACCAGTAGATTTGGACCAGATTTTTTTATATTTCAAATTAAAACACTTTTCAAATGTGTGCAATAATATTATACAGGGCTGATCTTGAGGAATTTTCAAAAAAATAATTCTATGAATTTATATTTCAAGATTTGTCAATAATTAGTGCGAGCGAGAGATGTTACTCGATATATACGCTCCTAATAATGATAGACACCACTGGCCAATAGGTCTGGTCAGAAATGTCTTGAGTCTTGACTTCTTTATTATGACACACCAATAGCTTTAAGCGTTTTGACAGCTAAATGTGCAGTTAGTTCAAAAGGTCTCCGATAGCCTTTGTTGTGACCAAAGCTAATTAGTGTCTGTCGAAGCAGCTTTCACGAGAAAGTAACGAATGCAAACAATGTCGCTCACTTGACCACTGGAGATATTAACGAGTTAAAAGGTCAGGTCTGTAGGCTTACTTGCTGCGTAACTGGTAAAAAGTGTGGTCGTTTAAAATGATGTGTAAGAAAGTGGTCGAGGATCTCGATAAGCTTTAAATGAGGTTCTTAGTTTCTCGGCTCCTGTAAAGACCAGCGTAGGTAATACACACACTCTACACGACATGCTGAGGTGGCGCCATTTCGCGGATTTAGATTTTGCGGCTCAAAAGAAATATTTCCTAATAGTACCTAAACTGAACTAGTTTTGAGGCGTGAACTGATGAAGGTAGAATATTCAAATAAAAAGTAAAATTGACTTGCAAAAGTGCTCCATTGTAGCCTATTTGAAATAAATGAATTTTGACTTGAGTTTGAGGGATACCGTATTTTACCAGAACTGTGGTTGAGATATTCTCGACAACATTAGACGTGAGTTGTGCCGTTTTTGTTGTTTTGATTAAAAGTACCTAATCTTTTTTAGTTAATTAATTTCAAGGGAGAGGGGGATGGGTGGAGAAGAAAGACGGAGGACCGAGTTGAGTGGCGTGCCATGGGGGAGGCCTATGTCCAGCAGTGGACGAACGTAGGCTGATGATGATGATGATGAATTTCAAATTTTATGTTTTTTTGCGTAGGACGCCGGTTGTCGGGAAGATAAAGCTGGCAATAATTATAAAAAACTAGTTAAGTAAATGACCACCAGTGGTAAATCATAAATGTCGCGCCGTCCAGTCTAGCTAGGTATGTCGTTCCACTGGTCAGCTGCGTGGTTGTTCCACTTGTGCCCATTTCGGTGTCTCCGACCCGACCTCGTTGCGGTCTCGGCGTGCACCCGGTGTATAGAGGTATATTATTACGATTTAGCTGGAGTATCTCACATAAACTTTTAATCTAAACTTACTCTTCTGTATTCTTTTAGTTTAATATATTTTTTGACAGTCCTATTGAAACAACAAAAAAGTTGTTTGGTTGGAGTTTGGAGTACTTGTAGATTAGAAGAAATTTAAATTAAGTAGTATTCCAATCTGACCAATTATAGTTTTGTTTCTTTGAGAAAGAAAAAGGAACAAAACAAGCACACAACACACACACACACGCACGCACACGCACGCACGCGCACATAGGCGCGCACGCACACGCACGCTTTGGCACTTACATGTGCCAAAGTTGCCTTTAGACCCAAATAAATCCGACTCTACGGTATTAAAGAACCCTAAAAACTATACAAATAATTTTTAAATCGACATCACTTTATAATAAGTATACAAGGACTTTATTCATTCAAATAAACAATGTAAACATCTTTGATTTTCCTCTCTCCACATAAGGATTGTATTTATTGTGCTATATCATTAAACGTCGCTATAAATGCTATAACTACGCCCATTTGCGCGGTCATGGTAATTCAATAAGAACCACTCAATAGAAATGCAAACATAGTGATGGATCTACTGACTCAGTTTATTACGAATCAAAAATATTTACTACTAAAATGTTGCTGTTTGTGGAAGAAAATGGAAGAAGTTGATGATGGAGAACATTGTCCGGACTCTTCGTATATTTTTCGAAATGTAGTATTAAATACGAAATGTAAGTATCGTTTTCTCTAAACTTGCACTTGCGAACTTGATTAAAGTTTGAAAGTAAGGAATGCATAAGGAATTTACGCACATTTATTAAGGAGAATCATCATCATGTGAATGTCGAGGCTATCCAGCTCCTCGATAACACAGACCTAGTAAGACGACTCAAAAGAACAAAGCCTTTTGAGCTAGTGTAGTGATAGTGAGATTAGTGTAAATAGTGTAGTGCTACAGCAAGACACATGAACAAAGTGTACTTCGCCAATAGTGACTGTAAGACATGTGTTAATGGACACTATCTTAGATTATTATATAAAATTGTAGAAAAATATGTTAGAGTTAAATTACTTATTAGCCTAAATATGCTAGATTGTAATTTGATAACATATCCTATATATTATCGGGATATGTTATTTAAAAAAAAATATTAAGAAGTTGACTTTGCCCAGCAGTGAAACGATCCAGGTTATTAAAAATATTTTTATGTGATGAGGTAGAAGACCAGCAAGACGCTCTCCTACAGTGCCCTCTTCTGTTCTCCTCTGTGATTGATATGACACTTAGCTTGGCTAGAGTTGGAATTCGTTCACTCTACTTAACCCATTCGTAAGTAATTCAACCAAGGGCTCCACAACTTTTGATGGTGAGTTGTATAAACATAACGGCCGAAGTAAGCTGACGATAATTGCGAGCTGATGGGTTTATGCTGTACAAAAACAATAAACAAACAGAACCTCATCGACACTGGATATAAATAATTGTCCGGAGGAATTTCCGCTGTAACCGCGTCGTTGTTATCACTACCATAACTTGTTTTACTTGATTCCATTGTTTATTTTGCCTTTTACTGCGCTGCTTGGTTTGAGTTTGCTGAGATTTTGAAAGTCAGTGTCGGATTTAAAAAATACAATTTAATGTTTTGGTGATCATAAGTATTGTGATGCGATTCGTTACAACACTTATAATTTTTCTTATACTGATAAATTCTAATATTTTCATAATTACCTAGTTCATCATTTCAATAATGAACTTCGGTGCGGGGTGCGTCCGCCATATTTTTAAAAAATACATAAAATAGCATAAAAATAGAAAAAAAATACGTGTCTTGAGTCTTGATAATAGGCATATACTTGTCGGACAAACTTCATTTTTTTCGAACACATATTATCGCTATTAGCGGTCTTTTCCAAAGTCCATTCCATAGTCAATCGTCAATATCCGTCCAGAAGTATTTCCACGTTACATGTCTACTAGACAAGATACCATTCACCATTCCAGTTGTAGGTTGTAGCACGTGCATGACAGCGCAGGTTGCCTAGACAGTGCGGCGGCGGTGCGCCCACGCATCCACTGATTATGCTGAATATTATACATCATTGAACACGGCTGCCTTGGCTTACTTGCTTTTATGCTTCACCTGGCTTTTAAGAACATAATGGGCTTTAGAATTAGTATTCTATTAAAATTAGTGACCTATGTATTATAAACTGCAATAGGTGATTTGTAATTTGCAATATACGAATTTATGGGTAAATGTAATTATTATTATAACAGTCGACGGTACGCCTAACAAAATTGCAATTACGATATTACTAATGACTGCAGTTTATAATACCTACTTAGGCCTCTAATTTCATATGATTTTTTTTTTCACTAGTGTATTGACGTAGGTACTTATATTTGCAATTTTTTTCTCATAATGACCAACATGAGTAATATTAGCAAATCGATATTAATTTTCACTAGAGTATAATGTTATAATTAAGCTAATATTTGCTTAATGTCGAAATCATAACCACAGCACGCTATGTGAAATTATCCTTCATTAAAATTATATTGGGGAGAGTCACTTAGGACTCCTCACTAGGGCTATATTCATTCCACTCCTAAGTTAGGAGTGAATCGCCCTAGTGAAAAATTAACATATATTAATTAGGCAAAAATTTTTAGGCTATTTGCTCACAAATAATTCGAACATGTAGTATTAAAATGTACCTACTTGGCAACCCTACACTGTCTATTATTTTTAGTTTTAATAGGCTTCGGTCTATCGACACCCTATCAATACATTATTAACGGCGCGATGAAAGATTAGAAAAATATGAAACACATGCGGAAATGCGCAGTAAATAAAACTGGCTATCATGATAACAGGAAAAGGTGTAAGTAGCTAATAATAATCCAGATGTTGGAGTAGGAAGACTGAGGATCGAGTTGAGTACCGTGCCGATAGGTGAGGCCTATGTCCAGCCGTGGACAAACGTGGTGATGATGTTGATGAATAATTCAGAGACCCTGGGTAATTTATATGTGGAACTATCTCACCTGAGTGTGTTTCAGAAGATACGCCTTCTACGGTAACTGTGGGTCCCGGTTGTCGCCTTAATGCGTGGGTCTCGGTTGTACCCTAGGCGTCCGAAGTTATGGAGTACTAATACTGAGCCACAGATAAAAAAATACTAGACTGAGCTGTGATCGGATTACTCAACACTCGTATTGCCAAGTTTTCGGGAAATAGTCTACAAATAGTATAGAGGATAGTAGACTAAAGGGGGGGAGCCCTATATAGTGGATAGTAAACCACGATCTCCCCTATACAAGATAGTTCGTTAATCTTACTCGATTGGTCGCTAGTAAAACTATAAAATAATTAGCCGCTAGTCATTAAACTTTTACGCGTCCATAAAGAATTAGACAATGTTGCAAATTGCAACCTCAATCTAAAACCTCATTATATGCATTGAAAATAATGAAGTTGTTAAACATGGTAAAGCAGCTAGAAGCGCTAAGTGGACATCTTAACATGTTCTGACATAACATGTTGAGACTAGTGGTTTTCATAATACTTTAGAAGAGTTATTTTTATATTATAAGAAACGCCGAAGCGACTCGGCAAACTTTGTACCAACTACCTGACAGTAAAGGATTCCCTTTTAGGTATTATATTTGAGTCTAATGCACACAATACAGTGAATACGAACAAACTACATTAATATTAAATCAATACAAAATATTTCCTATTTCACGGAGGTTTATTAGCCCTATCAGTTTTCCAAATTGCAACCTAATCCGTTCAGCGATTTTGCCTGTGTGTTACATGTTAAACTATGTAATTAAAATAGAGTACCTACCTATATATTTCATAATCTTTTAAAAAAATGTCGGATTGCTATTAAAATCATCCAATTATGTACCTATAGGCCTGTTATTGGTACAAATGCAATGTGCAATGTGCATGGCTTTCGACTAAACGTCAGTAACATTTTAATCACGGAGATCAGCATTATCGGACTAGACTCTACCTAATACCCAGTCAAAATGGAGTTGTCTGATAGTAAATTATATATCCAAGTACTTTATTACCTAAATATATGGCCACTTTAATAGCTGCAATATTTCCTAATTGTAATTACCGTTAAAGTGCCGCAAATGGCTATGGTACGATAATTGCAGGACAGTGATAAACGAACCAATTAGTTCTCCGCAATGAGTGCTTATCGCACTTGTCATTGCTGTGCCATAACAGCTGTCTAACACCGAACGAATGCTGATATCGACTATCGACGCGGAAAACTCAAGTGGGCCTTAAACAAACACTTTGAGGTGGCGAAGATCAGTAGGCTGCATTACTGCATTTAATGCTGATACTTTATGTTGTCGACAGATACAAGCAGACGGCCTATAAACTTTTCAACACCGGAGGTGATGCCGAATGCCGTAATACGGTCATAATAACCACTTGTCGACAAGGTTTTGTCCATCGGATAACTAACCCATGGCAGAAGCCTATATTTTATTTTATTTAATTCACAAAATCCACAGGTCTTAATACATATAAGTAATATAAAACTTATGAATATACCTTGAACCTAATAACGGATTTACATTTTATACAAAATCATCTATATATTTATCAGTTTTATTTGCAGTTGATTATATTAACTTTAGAAGAATTCTTCAAATTCTAGCAGCATGATCATTTTAGTTCTAGCGGTCCTAAGAGAGAGAAGCTTGAGCAATCAAGCGACAATTTGCACTCCCACACATCTCAACTTTCATCTCCAAGCGGAAGAAGCAATCAAGTGATTGCCCTACGAAGATCCACTCCACGACACTACGACTACGAGTATTATGGCATATCGCAGCGATTCTGTGGGCGATCCCTCGCCTACGGCCGGCCCGGAAGGGAAAGCAAGGGGCGAATTTATGATAGCCGCCCGTCCACAGCATAAATTTACAATCCAAGTGGACTCTTAACGGTCAAGTGATAAATTACCCACACGTGCTCGATGTCACAAAGGGCGCTTATTCGAACAATATGTGCAAAATTTTATGGTGCGTTCTCAGGAACCTATATCAACGGTCTGCTTATTAAGTGTTGCAACATTCTGCACTCGGCGCGTTCACATTTTATGAGGCTTGTTTAAATGTGGTCAGTGTTTACATGATGCATGGAATCCAGGAAGGTGCGAGTAGAATGCACTAAATCAACGACGGCGGCGCGTTCGGACTAGGGATGAAAATGTCCGAATGTTTCCGAAACTTTCCAGGAATACTTCCAATGTTTCCGGAAATATAGGGAAACATTGCAGGAAACTTTCCAAAATTTCCAGATTAACACTGAATTTTTGAATGCGTTTTTTTGACTACTACGGCCTTCTGGGTTTATTTTTGTTTTTTTATTATACTTATCTATCTGAAAACTATAATTAATGATGGTAATTGCCATGAATATTTAATTGACAATGGAAATATACAAAGAAAAAGTGAAAACTATGATACTGGTAACTTATGATAGCTGAACCCATCATTTTTTTTGACTTACAATTATAAAGATTATAAACAACCAAAAAGGGCATTGATACCGACTTATGTAAACATAATTCATATAATTCTGTTTTAACATTAGCTCACCAAGCAGCCAGGTTATTACTTGAGAATCAGTCATTGCACTGTTTCACCCTTTACATACAGACACGTGTATATACTTTCATATGCACAAGAATAAGTCTATTTAACAAAGTAAAACAAAAATACAATGTTTTTTTGATAATTGGTATGATTTTTCCATCAATGAACAGCGTATTTCTTTTCCTTGGTATATTAGTTAGAAATTTAATCTTATAGTCAAAATTCATGATTGAGTATTGTAGACAGGCACTAAGCCTACTATCCTATCAGCAGTAATTTTATTTTACTTAGCATTTTCATTTAAAAAATCAGATTTCTGATTTGGGGTTTATTCCCCATTGTTTCTGTCAAATTTGGAAAGTTTCATGGAAGTAATGGAAACTTTCGGAATATTTCCGGAAATTTTCATCACTAGTTCGGACGCATCCATCAGCTCTCCGACGAGACTCGCGCGTGACTCGACCTGACAAATCCCGACAAATCACATTCGTCTCGGCCGGATAAGATAGATCGACCAATCGGTCTCTCCAAATACCTACAAGGACACTTCCATCTACATATATTCGAGTGTGACGTGTATGCGATTTGATGCGATGAAATAGCCGACGTCCGGCGACCCACGTGCGCCCACGCCGGTCACTAGCCATTTATAATATTTAGAACAAATGTTAGAAGACGTTGCATGCTGCACTTTGCGAGATGTCCGTACTGTCCTGGCATATTGATTTATCGTCGCCGATCGTTGAGTGGTGTGATAGCAACATCATTTTATGCAGCGGTAAATCTGTATCATTTATATGCCTTGTAGTGCCGATATGACATGTTTATCGTTGTTAGCTGCAACTGTGCCGAGGCATTCATATTCAATGATACACCTTCAGTTACTGGAACTCTCTAAGTGAATGTTATTATTCCGTCAACATAAGACTTGAAATGATCTACAGTCAACAGTTAACAAGTTTATTTACATCTGAGATGTTGGCATAAAATCTATCAGCATCGTCTGGGCCATTAAAGGAATTCACTTTATTATGGTCTATTCAGTGGCTCAGAGCGACTAGCATCTGTTCAGTCTTAATTAATTCCTTCAAATAGAAAGTTGCTAATAACAGTTAGATGAAAATCACCAATATTATCCTTATCTCTCGGAAGATTGAGAGACGGTGGTAATAGCTGAACGGAATGCAATTTATTTCCATATTGACTCCGAAACAGACCCGTTACATTAATCTGGACCAACATTTCATTAATAGTGATTAGGTATAAATTAAGTTATTAAAAGCTTGCGTTCTCATACTAATAGCTTTTTCAATTTTGGAAGATAAGATTGTGAATACCTATTAGGTACGTTAAAAATATAAAGCCAAGACTCAGATTCCATCTAAGTTATTAATTACAAACTTCTGTACCAAATTTTAACATACCTAATACATTGAGATATTAATAGTGATTTATTATGTCTTATTCGTATATTAAAGTTAAGATCCTATAAAGACGCTAAATTTAGACATCTACTATTTTAAACCCTGTTTTTAAAATTGAGGAAATCATTTTTAAATATTTTCATAAGAAACTCCCTGGAGAAAAGATGAACCAATGAGATCAAGAAAGTATAATTTTTAATACAAGCATAAAAATAATATTTTGTAAGTATACGTTACTTCTAGTTACTCTCAGCCTCAGCATTCGATATGGGTAATAAACAACGCTCAAAACAGTATTTTCAGATCTCATTGAAAAAGCTTTATAATAGTTTCCTTATAGGTGCCTTTCACCATTGTGAAGTTATGAAATCTTGCCAGCTATATGTAAGTTGCTATAGAAGCTAGAATTACTCGGAATAAGTGTATAATCCGGACTGTTCGAACAAAATATTATGGCAGAAACTATTGCATAACCTTAGTCAGGGGGATGCCATAACGGTCTTACATCTTAGCGAGAGATCTAGGTATTCACTTTGCTCAAATGTGGTGATACCATCCCTTAAGCGTATTTTTACAATGACATTTATGTCTTATTGTTGTTCTTACTAACGTTTCGGTTGACAAAATTTTGCCATTCAGCAAACAATAAATTAATTCGATGTTAGATACCTATTGGCTAACTCACACTGGTGACTCACAATAAGTCAGTAAAATCGCATTGTAGATATAATTAATGACTTTTTTTTTATTTAGAATAGGACTGCGTTTGACCACCGTCTCACCTGTTGGTAAGTGAAGACGTGGTCGAAGCTGCTGATTAATTTTATTAATTTCTTCACGCCTAAAAGGGTGGACCGATTGAGCTGAAATTTGGTGTAGAGATAGCTTAAACCCTCGAATAACACATAGGACACACATCGGGACATACATCGGGTAAAACCGCTGGGCGCAGCTAGTTTAAGTCATAATTTTATCTTTATGAACGTGTTATCTTAGTCACCTATAGATTGCCAGCTGTGTAGAATATAAGCCAATACGACCACGTATCTTTGGGATAGTAAATTCATGCTCGTAGAATATAAGCATTATTACTAAAGGTTCTCGGTACTTTATGAAAGTTAGTAGACGCCTAGGTGGCTGGACGGTATTCAACGTTATTGCATCAGAGACTGAGTTAAACATACATGCCTCCTCCGGCATAACGTCTTCATAAACGGTACAGTTTACAAGATGAGTTTGAAATTTGATACTGAAATTTAAATCTCCTTAATTTTTTTAGCTGCTTATTCCGCTTATCCTATGGAGAGCAAACATGTGGCCCAACCGTTGATGTTGATTATGCCGTCAATGGATCAAACATTAAGTGTATTTATTACATTTGCGGATTATTCATCCGCCAAGCAGTAATGTGTGTTCCTAACTTAACTGACCTCAGTGTTCCGGACTGAAGGGCAATACCAGTGAAATTACTAGAAATTGTTGCATTAAACGATTTGTGAATGATCTTTCTGAACTAACGGCATAAACACACTTGTGTTAACTACCCACCGTTTGGCATGAAGCCGAATACAAGTGAGTTTATGCCGTTAATTTACAAAGATTACTAGGAATGTCGAGATCCAACAACTAATATCTCAAGGTCCAGGGTGTAAGGCGCAGTGCAGAATTTCTTGTTTCAAAACAATAGGTGGCATTGTGTCTGATATAGGCAATCACGATGCTTTCTATAAGGCACCTGATCCTCGTCTTGGCACTCATTATCATGAAAACGTAAACTAATGCACCAAAATTTACAAAAGAAAAATATATAAAAGTATTATATCCGTTATTCTAACCACCATTACACAAGCATTATGTTGCTTAGCTTGGGGTTAGGTGGCGCTGTGTGAAATGCTCTGAAATATATATTTTATTTTTTTATTTAATTTACTTCCCAGATGCACGTCGCGTCGCGTCGTTTAGAAATAAATACTCTACTTTCATCACTTTCCATTACCGTATCCTTTTACTGTTAGTGCTACAGCGCGAGGCGCGATTTACTGTACAACTAAATAAATCGTTAGAAGCAAATAATCGTACTTCATATAAATCAGTAAATGTATTCAAGGCATTTGAATTTGTAACATGTCCGAATTATTTCCCTTTTATTCTTTCTAAGATCTTTATTCTTCTTTGAACATACCTAGAATGGGAGAAGGGACACAAATCAATATTTGAGGGTGACTCGAAACTCGAAACAACACCGATGCGATGCACTTCGGGGCCCAGAGGCCAAGATGTAGGCAAGACCATGTCAGGCAGGTGGAGGGGAAGTCTGCATAACTAGATAACACAACAGCAGTAATGGGCAGGCATTATCGTATAACAACATCCAGGCGTCGGGCTCGTCTCGTTAAAATATATATATCACCATAATAATATCCTAACACCATTTCAGTTTCAGCTTTGCTTTTTACATATTAATTCTGAGTATCTCAAGTAGGGGAGGATTACAAATGAGATAAGATTCATGTCACATGAAATCTTTTCTTCGAACTGTACCTACAGTATTGTGGAAGCAACCGAAGTGCATTCTCAGGTGCCAGCGTATCTTATTACAAACTATAAGTATGGACGTCCTGTCTTAATAAAACAACTTCATCGAATATCATAAAATCAGGATATACTCGTAGAAGGATTTTGAATTATACTAGCTTATGCTCGTGGCTTTGCCCGCATGGCTAAATCCTTTCTTAGCTGAGGTCTTTGTCATAAAACCTATCTGTATGCCAAATTTTAACTCAATCCGTCCTGCGGTTTGGGCTGTACGTTGATAAATCAGTCAGTCAGTCAGTCCTTTTATATATTAAGATTAGATTCGAATATACAAGTGATTTTAGAAATATAAACTTGAACCCGATGTGTTTTGTTAATAAATACCTCTAGAGGCAAACTAGCTCATCTCCTAAAAAGAATTTAAATTTTTCTCCTGTCTTGAATTTGAAAGCTGTGCCCTATGAGAGCTTTCAAATCGTTCCTCTTAGAATACTGTTAAACATAAAACTCTCGTAAAATACTACTAGAGTCCTAACCTTAACAGTATTTTACGGGTACGTATAAGAAGCAATGCTATAGTGTACTTACGTTATTTTTAGCGATTTACGACAAAATAACCTACCTATAATTTCACCACGGTACGACGAATTCTATTTGATATTCTATAAAAACAACCTTAGCTACTGAATTTAAAATTTTGTTTTCCACATTACATGCCGAAATATCAACATTAAGAACATTATAATTTTTAAAACTACCGTAAGCGTTCAATCCACCCATTTCATTAATAAGTTTAACTGGTAGTCTCTTTTTGGTAACTTCATGACTGAAAAACGTGATTATGGTGTCTCCAACTTCATTCTATCTGTTTTAGTCCTGTGCCATTTAAATTGACGCTAAGATGACTCCTGTAGGATCCGGTAGTAGGTTCATCGCCTAACATTTTCTTGAGCAAGTGCTGGGTACTGTAGGCGCGAACTCCTGATGAAGGACGACGGAAATTGTCCGAAACAGTGGTTGATATCACATTATATTATTTAGGCGAGAAAACTGCCGGTATTAGTATTCAAGAACATCTAATAAGAAAATATAGATTTGGACTTACCAGTACGATAGCCTGCATTGGAGAGATAAGTGGCGAAGGTGCTGGTCTCATGCTTAGCCTGCCACATCGGTGACGAACAATTGTCGTTGTTCGTGTACACATTGTGGTTGTGGACGTACACCCCGGTCAGAAGCGAACTCCTGAGAAAAATAACACGAACAATAATGTTACTACATGAGAACCGATTTCTCTTTGAGAACAAATAGTTATTGTACTACATGATTGGTTGGCTACACACACGAGCAGTATTTTGCTGTTGACATACTTATTTAACTTGACAGTGCAGCACGCTCAAATATAAAAGTTGGTTATAGCGCACAATAAGTGTCTATCACTAATATCCGACAAAAATTAAATATTATTATAGGTGGTTATAAAGTGCTAAATTCAAAAGACGTTTCTTAAATTAGTCGTGTAGCGTGATTAGGTGCCAAATTTGAAAAATGTGTCTATGATATTGCTATTTATAGATTTGTGTCAACAACAGAATGCTACTCGTGTGTTAGGCCTTAAAGATTTCACTAGTTAGAGATAAGTTCTTATAGATTTTTTAGGTATACGATGGTAGCAGTTAATCCGGTATTATTAACCGCAGATGGGATTAATTTATAATTTATTAGTAATCCGACAACTTACGACTGGTGACTTGTCTCAATAACATTAATTTTTATTGCTGCGCCTTTGATTTTGATGGACACAAATTTTAAAGCATTTATTAGCATGTCTCGAATTGGTATTTTATAGGTAGAATAAAATAGTAATATATCTTTCATTTCTTATCGTTTTGTGAGTTACATCTAAGTTTAGCTAGTCGTGACGAATGATGACAACAAACTACACTTAGTATATCGAATTGTTATAACAATATTAAAGTATTTACCTTGAAGGGCAGCACATGGGCGTAGTAGTGTATGCATGCCTGAACTCAGCCCCGGCGCTCCTTATAGCCTTCATAGTCCTCGGCATAAAGTTCAAACTTCCTAATTCCACATCCTGGTCATCCGTCAATATCAAAATAATGTTCGGCTTCCGCTCCCTCGGCTGCGGATACGGTATATACCCACCGCTCTGCCATTTGTTCGCGATCTTTATCTTAGACCTCGTGGTGTTCTCTCTCACCGGTGCCGTATAAGGCTTATCCTGATTCTTGCTCTGATTGATCGGCTTCTTCATCTGAAACTTTTCTATATTTCTATTCCAATGTTTTTCCGGCTTGCGAACTTTCTCTTCTCTCTTAAAACCGTAAGGTTCTATAGTTCTATTGGCGCCGTCTTCCAAAGAATGACTGTCGGCTCCTTTTCTTCTATCTCTCCTTATCTCATGCTCCCAGTTTCTGCGCCTTTCTCCACGGAAACGAGAACTGTTCTTGTGTCTCAAATATCTTCTTTCTGGTATATCTGTGAGCGTTCCATTGAACGTGGTTCTGTTTCTGTTGTTCTCTCTGTTTCTTATCTGTCTCAGCCTCGTGTCCTCGTCTTCGATGGACTCCCTCTTCCCCGATATCAGTATGAAGTTCCACGTTAAGAGTAATGGTATTAACTTTAAATTCATATTGCTTATTAATGAATACTAGTGTTGTATCACTATAGGAGTTCTTGTAAATCTTAATGGTTTAATATAGAGCTTACGTCGCCGAGGAATGTCGCGGTCGACAAGTTGTCTTGGTGCACTGGTACTCCATCTTGTCGCACCACCTGCAACAAACGTGAAATACAACTAAATAACTCGCCTTGGAGCTGTCAATACGTTCAACTTATTACTTTTGGAGAAACGCCTATTCCGTGTTTGCTTTTCATAATGAAAATATGTTCGGAGTTCGATGTAGAAATGGGTACGGCATTCGACCAGGGCATCAATCGCGAATTGCTTTTAACTGAATTGGTCCGATATTGGGAGCCGGCCTTTAAATAAACTGAGCATCCCACCACGGGGATGAATTTATACTTGCAGTTCGAATTGATTGCTGTAGTTTGGGATAAAAATTCATTCAATATTCTGTGTTTATTCGTCTCACGAGGCAAACAAGTTTATTCAACATTTCTAACGAGTAAACGGTGTAGAGTGTATTATTTCAAAACCCCGCGATAAAACAGTTTATATCCTGTGTGACAAAAACTATCTTGTGTCTTTTCCCGAGACTTGAACTATCTTTATTTTAAATTTCATCTAAATCGGTTCAGTGGTTTAGGCATGAAGAGGTAACAGACAGACGGACCGACAGACACACATTCGTACTTTCATATAATTCATTTTTTTGTTCGCACTTTAATATAAGTACATATTGATAATATTTTTCCTTATTTTATTTACCTATGTATACGAGTACAATAAAAATGCAGATGGTCAGTTCATCTCTGAATAAAATACACTTATTTTGTGAAGTCACTTAAATATAAATAAAAAATAAGACTTGGAATGTCTTAATTATAATTGTAAATGCAAAAACACCGCATATCATATTTCGCCAAATACGACGGAAAAAACTCAAATGACCATCCCAATTCTCGAATAATTAAGCCCATAAATATTCCAAAAGGAAAACGTTTAAACACCCATGCAGATATATTTGGTTATTCAATATAAATATTATACCAAAAAATGTATAAGCATCAAGAAAAAAATTATGTTTTAGTGCTTTAACCCGTAAGTCCCGTCGCGGCTCGATCGGGCCGCACCCGCGCATGCGTATTTGAACCTTATTTTAAAGAAGCTAGAAATAATTATAGATGTCAATTTTGATTTGAACCGGAATTGTTTCCTTGGTCAAAGAGATAAACTACATATACAGGGGGCCTAGACAAGCGCCGATCGTTTGTCGCTATCGCTAAAAAAATTTACTGAGATGACAGTCGTTGTCGTTTGTTTTTCGATAACGACTGTCATCTCAGTACATTTATTTAGCGATAGCGACAAACGATAGGCGCTTGTCTAGGCCCCCAGACAAGATTCTCGCTGACGGCTAAAGTAGGAAAATATTGCGAAAACTATTATAAAAAACTAGTTTTTTTAAAATGTTTTTTTTTTGTGGCTATATGCCATAACTAAATGCTATAAACTATACCGACAAGATTCTCGTTGACGGCTAAAATAAGAAAATATTGCGAATACGTAAGAAAATACGTTGTTTAGAATAGAATAGAATAGAATAGAAAAACCCTTTATTGCAACCAAGATACATAGGAAATAATTAGACTACAATGCAACTTAAAATTAATGGTAAACAATTGGCGGTCTTATCGCATAAAGCAATCTCTTACAGACAACCTGGCTGGCAGGAAATTTAAGAACATGTACAGCGGTGGTGTGCAAAAATAGCTTTGTATGGACAATACGATTTTAAAATCTATTGTTATACCTATACATAATAATATACGCATATACATACATAAATAATAATAAAGACTTCTCTTCTCTTTACTATTGATCTTCACAATCGCTCCCCACATCGGTGCTTTTTCAAATTCCACATAAATAAAAATAGCCGAAACCGCGGAATTTTTATTAGCATTCAAGTAAATTATAATAGAGTTAGACAGTATTATTATTTCCTAGGAATGTTTAAAATGTATTTTATCTGCGGTCAAAGTTGACGCTAAATACCTACTTATCTTATGAGATGCTATCGGAATAACAAATTGAATACCTATAAATAACTAAGTAGCAATAAAATTTCAAGTTCTGCATTTTTTGTTTATGTGCTGTTTAAGTAAATTAAATAATTTGCAGATATCACGACATATTTATGTGCATATCGATTGAAACCTCTCGAACATACATTATAAATTACTTATTTTATTTTTAACATATTTTTTCACTAATTTTATATAATACTAGCTGACCCGCGCGCACTTCGTAGCGCGTGACAGTAAATTATTCATATATTAATGAATTTGATACAGACCATTTAATTCGATTTCCAATTCCACGGAAAAGAGGGATTCAATTCACGGGTTTTCTGCGACTTAATGGGCGTAGAATTAGTAAAGGCTGGCAAACCTTGCCAATATGTAACTACGATCGAATCACCTACTATTCAAAATGTCTATTGGACGCGGACGTTTCGCCTACGTTCATAATAACTATTGGTTGAAATCAATATTGGACGATTCGCCTACGGTTAACTCAGCTACGGTCGATTGAGCTATGGTTGATTAAACTATTGGACGATTTGCCTATTTTTGACCGAACTAACGGACCGTTCACGTATTTTTAGACCACGTTTCCGGCTGCTAGTCAGGTATGACAGCTAAAAAATACTTGTTTATAGTACAGAATTCAGAAACGTGTTGTTTTTATTATGCCACTTTGCCATGATGAGGTAGATGAAAGAAGATGCCAAAATGCCTGAAGATGCCATGACACAGGATAAATAATTCAGTAATAAGAAAAATATCTGGCGCTTCGCCGGCCGCTGCCGCGGCACGCTCGCTTCGCTCGCTCGGCTCGCGCATTGTGGTCACTGTTCAAACCTAACCTAACCAACAGATTTCGGTTTGCCCTGAATACTGTACTAAAAACACGCGTAGCAAAGAATTTATAAACCGTAGGTGAGTCGTCCATAGTTGAATTAACCAATATATCAAATGAACATTGGCCGAATCGCCCATTAGTTCACATGCCCATAGTTTAATCAACCGCAAGCGAGTTGCACTGTAAGCGAGTCGTCCAATATGTGAAATGAACTTATGCGAATCGACCGTAGTTATATCGACCGTAGTTGAAACGACCGTAGGTATTATGAAACGTAACCCGTCCATGCGGGCAAAGCCATGAGAATAAGCTAGTGACTGATGTATCTGTATAACGTACAGCCTCAACCGCTAGATGGATTGGGTTGAAATTTGGAACATAAAAAGGTTTCATGACGTAGACCACTGCTAAGAAAGGATTTTGCCGTGCGGGCAAAGCCGCGAGCATAAGCTAGTAAATAATATTATGAAACATTTTTTGTGAATAATACTTAGATTTCAGAGACGTCCTGGGATAAGTCCCAGAACTATCGTTATACCTATACCACAGTACAAATTAGAACGGCAATAAATTACCACTTACACATATAGTACATCAAGATTAAATACAGTAAACAAAAATATATCAAATTATCATTTAAATCAGAAAAACTAATAAAAATACGGAATAATAACAGCTTGATTCCGTACAGTTACTCTTGACTTTTTTCCGCGTCATTTAATGGTGATCTCTTTACCGTGGGTAGACTTCCTCTGCAGGAGATCGGCTAGTACCCCAACAGTGTCAGTTATTCTGCCGCCTGAACAGTGATGTGCAGACATTACTGTGCTTCGGTAGGAGGGCACTGTGGCTAGTGAAATTACTGGGCTGAAGAATCTTAACATTTTATGACTCAGCAGTGCACCCAGAATTTAACCTTCGTTAAATCCCAGCGTTATCTCTTACCATCAGGAGAGCATCTTGCTCATCTTCTTACATCGTTGTATAAAAAAACTAAAATGAAATTTTCTGAAATGAAACTATCATATACCTACGTACTCAAACTATTTATTATAATATATCTATCAAATTTCACCTTTCAGCTCCATCATCAGACTTCAGATCACTTCCATGTCATAAAATTATTGCATTGTCATCCGATTCCCGGTATGCAAAATTTCTGCTCAATCGAGAACTGTGACTGATAGGTAGAGTGCTTTTCACAAAAGGAGTTCTTTTTGCGGGGCGCCACTATCGCAAATTTTAAAAGTTAGCATATTAAATAACTTTAGAATCTTCAATGTATCCTTCTGCAATCTTGTTACACTTCTAGCCACCATGGCGTTTAAGAACTGTAATATCAGCGCCTGAGTCAGCTAAGAGTGTTGCTGACGTCCGCCTCAGGCAATGCCCAGTGTAAAGATGGGAGTCCGGAAGCTGAAGAAATTTAGCAATCGTTTTTGGCATATCACCGATTTTATTGATGCCTATGGGCTGTTTTTTACTTTTTCCATTATCATAATGTAAGAAAAATCTTGAAGTTTTTGTATTAGCGGGTCGTAATGCCGTATACTTGTCCACCACATTCACATATTCTTCACTAATGACGAATGATCTGTCGATTTTAGTCTTTGTATTCAATAATTTTACTAATATTAATTTGTCCGAATGCTTTTCAACGTCGTTTACCTTAAGATTCAACAATTCATTTGAGCGGCACGCACCATTTATGCCAATAATTAATACAACCTGTAAAAAATAACAATAATTTAGTTTACTTATTTTTAGATAGGTACAGTTAGATAGGTTTTCTTTGAAATAAATTAGCTTTTGTATCAATTTACTTACTTTTAAAGCGAGGTATTTACTGTCTGGTGCTTCATTCAGAAATTTTTCTATTTCAAGGTCACGTTTCGTTTTCAAGACAGCTTTTATCATAGAAAAAATGCTCCATAATGTACTGGATTTTCTTGTTTTAGATAGTTCCATGAAATATGATAGTATCACGGTCTCGGAATATGTTTTTGCATTTTTTGAGAGGCGCCAATTATTGAAGGATTCGTACGCCTTTACATATTTCACTTTAGATTTTTCAGGCAAATAGCTGAACTCGGCATTCGAAACTTGTTCTTTCAACTTTTTTGGCGTAAGACAACTACCTTCATCACTGGGGTCACTCATTAAGTAGTAATTAAACAGACTATTAGATCACAAATAGAAATTTGCAAAAGTTTACAACTTAAGTTGAAAATATTTAGTTGAATCTTTACCAAGAGGTTTAGAACCAAATGGAAAATGTGTTGTGAACACCACTGTCGCAAGAAAAATGACAACTATAAGTGCCATCTCACTTACCTCATACAAAAGAGAGAGACAAAGATGGCATTTATCGATGACGTCACAACGCATTCTCCATTTGACTGTAAACTCTAAACTTCTACATCCCGCCATTTTGTATTTTTTTATTTTTATTAAAAGAGTTGCGTTCGAAATTTGTGTGTGTGACATATTTATGAAAAACAAATTGTAATAATATTAAAAAAAAAAAAAAACTCACTTACGACTTATTATTCTATAATAGTATTTTATTTAAAATATTATTGAAAAAATACAATTTATAAAGTTAAAATTCAATAAATAACATTAAAAATTATGTGCATCTCAGTTAAATAAAAATTGTACACAAATAAGTTTCAGAACACACCAACTTCTTCATAGCCAATAAAATTGTGTTCGAAATTCAAATCACTTTGCCTCTCTACTCTCTAGAGAGCAAAAACGGCTTTTGCTCACTGAAATCGATGACCAAAGACTCGTGCGAGAGTGGTGAAAAATTATTTATGGCATGAAGTCCAGAATTTATCGAAAAAATGTAATTTAGTTCCGCAAAATTCCGCGGGACCTCATTCGTGAGAAGGACTCTACCACTGAGGTGTATACCTAAAATCATAGGCGGATCCAGGATTTGGTTTGGGGGGGGGGGGGGGGGCAAGGTGCAGACGGGCAAAAATATTATAATTTTTATTACGAAAAGTGTATGTTTAGCTCGCTCTGAGCGGTTAGGAAGTTTAAACATCCATTACAATAAGTGCGCGAGCAGCTAGCTGCGAGCGCCGAAAAAAAAATTTTATTTCAGAAATATGTGCGAAATTCGTAACTCTACAATGCTTCTGGGGGTACCTTGGCCCCCTGCCCCCCCCCCCCCCCCCTAAAGCTTAAACATCCTTTATAATATGTGCGCGAGCAGCTTGCTTAATGACTCGGGGGGGGGGCGGCTTGGCCCCTTGCCCCCCCTCCCTAAATCCGCCTATGATTATCTATAACACAGATAAAAGGTTCTATAATAATCATTGCAAAATTTTACTAACATTATAAACGTGACAGTTTGTGTCTGGATGTATGCCTAAATGCAGGTGGTTCACCACTGCGTGCCCGCCTATGCGACAGCAATAGTTTCTCCTAATGTTGTTCACTACGGCTTTTACAGCCCAAAACTGCACATCCTACCATTTCACTACCACTATGAGTACACATAAACCATTAATTATTCCCTGAAAGCACTTAAAATCTTAAAAAATAAAAGATAATGATGGTATATTTGTCACAAAGAAATCATTTGAACCATAGTTTGAACTTGTGACAAACAAATAAACCAGCCACGCTGAAAGGGACGGAAGAAAAATAGGTTCTCCTTTTTCTTCACATAGAATTTTCCCTATTGCCGTCACGCTCACACATAATATGGGTACTTCTAGTTGTATTAGTTCTTAGCCTAAATGGGTGTGAACAGATTTTATGTCTGTGTGTCTCCGGATAACCAGTGATTTTTACAAAAGATCCCCCTAGATGGAGCGCCACAATCGCGTGATTTTAAGTTAAAATATCTACAGATTTTTAACAATTCATAATTTCTCATATTTAATTTCTCAATTAAATAGGTACATAATATTTAATTAATCTAACAAATAAAAAATATATAATAAATGAAGTATTCACAGTAATTATAAATCTATTATTTAGTTCCGCTAGGTTACGCGGGACTTCTTTTCTAAAACTGTTTGCAGAATAAACGATATTTCTTTTTCTTAGGACATTAGTTCCATTATTTTCCGTGGCGCTAGCTTGTATGAAAAATAATTTACTTTTACAATGAACTGTAAATGAATTTTTCTATTTATCTTCAGATGATTTTACATGTTTTAGAAATTAAAAATAAGCAGCAAAAAGATATTTATTACTGATATTTACACGCATCATGCGCACATTAGATTATTTTCCGCTGGCGCTGATTCATTTGAGAAATAAGTTACATTTACTAATTTAAATGAATTCTAATTTGTTTGGCTACTATATAGCATCAAAGTACTCGTCAAGACGAATCAAATGAGCCCAAACTCGATGGGGTTTTTTCTTTTAATCACGGAGTTCCTATGGCCACCTTCCAGCTCCGTTTCGGACCCTGGCTACTATATAGTATCAAAGTACTCGTCAAGACGAATCAAATGAGCCCAAACTCGATGAGGTTTTGTCTTTTGATTACGCGGTTCCTATGACTACCTTTCTTGTTTATTAGCATTTTATATGCGAATCTTTAGATTGATATAACTCTTTTATTTATGAACCGATTTGACTAAAACCAAGACTAAGGTTCAAGTAGAGAAAACTGCAACGTATTAGTGAAAATTTTATTCAAATCGGTGGTGTTGTTTAACCACACCAGTGACACAAACTATTTACAAATTTAGCCCAAATTAAACTAAAGGTCAACCACAAGTTTACACCCATACCGATAGATGGCGTCTGTAGCGTTTTTGGCACTATTTTTTTTTGAATTGAATTTACTTTATATTCTATTACTTTTATTTCGAATTTTTGATGTAAATTAGGGGCGATGTGTCTGATATAAATGATTATTATTTATTTTATTATTTTATTTTACGTTTCCCTAGGAAAAATTGACAAAATGTTTTACGAATTAGATCGCGCAAGCGACTTTTTCGCGTCGTTTTGTTCATATGCGTATTTTCACAGTTCACCTTAGTAAAGGATCACAATGAATGGGGAGAAATTTCCATTCTTATTATATGTATGGATTGAAAACATATTGAAAGTTAGAGATGCTATTTATTCAGCGTATAATCCGCGGGTCACGTTGTAAAGCCACGTGAAAGAGCCTCGTCCATTTTCATTTGGGCTTGAGGCTTATACTGAAACCGCGGGACAATCGTCCTAATTTGCACCCTCATAATTTTAAAACAACTTTCCACTTGACCCAAAACTCGGGCGCTCTATTTTCTGGGAACCATCATGAGTGTCCGTAGATACACACAGGCTTACAGTAACATAGACCCAAATACTAACAAAGGCTGTTCTGGGTATTCATTTAAAATTGACCGAACCAGGC
Organism: Hemithea aestivaria; assembly: GCA_947507615.1. Lineage (NCBI taxonomy): Eukaryota > Metazoa > Arthropoda > Insecta > Lepidoptera > Geometridae > Hemithea > Hemithea aestivaria. The sequence continues at coordinate 12,783,197 of OX382326.1, forward strand.
TTTTTTCTAACGGTCCAATACTTATACTTTAAAAAGAATAATATTAAAAAATATAAGCATAGGTTATGACAGTGGATAAGCTTAGCCCAGTCACAGAACTTTATAACTAATCAATTTTAATCTGTGTTCTTAAAACAGAAGCTAAAACTAAATTAGCTACACTAATTTAAATTAGGGACTGCGCAGACGGCACACTTTTTGTACGATCGAGTCTGCGGCGTACAAAAAGTCTGCATGGCGCGCAAAAAGTCTGTTGCGGATTTTTCACAGACTCAACGCACACGACGCACATCTTCGATCATTCTGTCGGCAGAGCTGTAGGGACGTAGACAGGCCCGGATTTAGCCAAAATGCCGCCCTGGGCAGTGAGAAAATGCCGCCCCCCTCCGCCGAAATATTATTTATAAACGCTCATCGGCTAGACATTTTGCTAAGAAATTTGTTGTCGAGTTCTTTCATATTATACGTAATTATGAATATTTATAAAAAAAAATATACATCTAACTACGAAAGCTGTGTGTATAGCTTGCTTTGAAAAAGAGAAATTATAATTGAGAAATTTTATAATGCTAACTACAATAAGACCGCTGATTGTGAATTGTGACACATAGATTATAATACCGGGTTTTTATGTTTAAGTTTATTTTTCAATGTTTCAATAAAGTGTTTTATCTACCTATCTATCTGTCTACGACAGGTGTGCGTAAGACTCGCTTGGAGTGGCAAGAAAATTATAATATTATGTTGACTAAAAATACTGCGAGCAGCTTGCTGCGAGCGAGAAAATGTTGTATATTTGACTACACAACAGTGGGCGCATACTTCACCCTGAGTGCCAAAATCGCTGTGAGCACCGAGAAAATTTTGTTTTTGTGACTATATAAACAATGGATGCATAGTTTGCTCCGAGTGTTAAAATAAAAAAAAAATATTATTCAAAGCGCGAGAAGCTAGCTGAGAGCACCAAGAAAATTTTGTATATCTGACTGCAAAAAGTGAGAGCGTAGTTCGTTTTGAGTGCCAAAAATAAAAAAAAAGAAGGCGAGCAACTAGCTGCAAATGCCGAGAAAAGTCTTGCTACGAAAAGTGGACGGATAGCTCGTTTGGAGCAAAAATCTTGAGTTTGTGTGGCCAGTATTCCAGACTTCTTATTATGAAAAAAAAATTGTAATAATAACCAGCATGATTGAGAATACAAATTTTAATTCAACATCGGATGTTTATGGATTGAATATTTTTTTCTCGTTTCGAAATTTGCCGCCCTCAGTAAATTTGCCGCCCCCTGAAAATTTGCCGCCCTGGGCACTCGCCCCGAATGCCCCTAGTGTAAATCCAGGGCTGGACGTAGACGCTATGGAAATCGTGCAGAGATCGCGAAGTATTATTTTGTACATGAAGTACAGAAAAAGAAGAAGAAAGAAGCGTTACGTCCACCACTAGCAAATGCAGATTGCAGACTAAAGTGTGTGTCGTCTGCGTTAGCGCGCGTTGAAGCAAACGTTCTATTTTTTTCACACACTTTTTGTACGGAGCGGCGCGACGCGGCGCGACGCGGCGCGATCCGGTCTGCCCGAATTACACGGATTATTTGTGTGCCGGACTTTTTGCGCGTCGTGTGCGTTACTGCATATAATTGCATAGGTTCTATTTTCACAGACTAAAAAGTGCGTCATGGATAGTCTGTCGTCTGCGCAGCCCCTTAATTTAATGTTGATTGGCGCTTGTGACAGGATACCAAATTATTTGCATCTTTAGATTTTGGTAGACGATTCGGACATCAAAAATCATATTTAGGGTTTGAATAAATTATTGGTTACTGTGTAAATATATGTATTTATTTCAGAGTAACTTTGCACTACAATTAATAGTCCAGTCAATTTAGACATTCGAAGTTACATAAAGTCCCAACAAGCTGAATTTCTGTGAAGTTGTTCAAAACATAATTATAAACAATGTCTAGAAGTTCCCCATCATTCCCCTGTAAGGAAAAAATTTAATTCAAGGTCAAAGGTCAAAACAATGAGTTTTTCGCGATTTTCAGCAAAACGGTAAGTTTTATCATAAAAACATCTTAGACAAAATAGTAGATCATAAAATTGTCTACAAAAAATTAGGCTCAAACTATGTCTAAACCAAATTGTAGGTTAATGGGGTCATTAGTTACTGATTTCGTATTCAAACATTGACCTCCTTTATCCCGCCTTAGAGGTTGATTTTTGGAATAAAAAGTATCCCATATCATTTTTTAGGACTTGGTCTACCTTTGTACCAAATTTCAGCTCAATAGGGCCAGCGGTTCTAAATTTACCATACAAACTTTGACCCCCCCTTACCCCCTCTTTAAAGTTAAATTGTGTCATAAAAACTATTCAATGTTCCTCAACACAATCCCAACAATCGTTTTACAAAATTTCAGCTCAATCGGGTAAACGGTTACGGATTTGCATACAAACGTTTTTCGGGAATAATTCCTTTTCCTAAGGGAATTTCAAAAAATCGCTTCTTATTGCACGATGAAATCTTCCAAGGAATACGCTGTCCAAATTTCAGCTCAATCCGTCCGGCCATTTGGGCTGGGCGTTGATAGCACGAAAGTGTACGAACGATTTTATATAATAGATTACAACTTTTTGAATCGTTATATCTCAAAAACGGTGGCTCGTAGAAAAAAAGTATTAAATATTTTTTTGTAGACAATTTTATGATCTACAATTTTGTCTAAGATATTTTTATGATAAAACTTACCGTTTTGCTGAAAATCGCGAAAAACTCATTTTTTTACCTTTGACCTTGAATTATTTTTTTTCCTTACAGGGGAATGATGGGGAACTTCTAGACATTGTTTATAATTATGTTTTGAACAACTTTACAAAAATTCAGCTTGTTGGGACTTTATGTAACTTCACTCTCATTTTTTGGTCTAAATTGACCGGACTATAAATTTATTTTTCATCCCCCTATCTCGGAAAATGTATTTTTACTCTTCGATATCTGACAATGTAAATTTGAATTTAGAACATCGTGAATCGTGTGCACCGAGTTTGTGTGTCAAAAAACCGGTCAAGTACGAGTAGGACTCGAGCACCGAGGGTTCCGTACAAACCTACGGGTTTCTACGGAACCCTAAGGAAAAGTGGGTATAATATTATATACTGTAGGTTTTGATTCCCTTGCGAGTACTTGCGAGTTTGAAAATATGCGGCTAAAATTGCTGTTTCTTTTGATTGCGTTGACATAGATGTTTGATTTTTTTACAGCTTAAAGTTATTATAAAGCTGAGTATTTGGTATGAATTTCAATTTAATACCTGTAAGCGTTCTTGAGGAAAGGGGTAGTTAATATACAAAATTATTAAAAATATTTTTTTATATGATGTAACTAAAAATTTACAGTTTTCGCAATTTTTCCTGTGCCTATGATTTAAGACGTTGCTGCGTACCAAATTTCAAGATTCTGAGTTAACGGCAAGTACCCTGTAGGTTTTGATTCCCTTGAGAGTAGTCGCGAGTTAAAATATACGGCTATAATTGCTGTTTCTTTTGAATGCGTTGAGATAGAGATTTGATTTTATTACAGTTTAAAGGTATTATAGACCTTAGTATTTGATATGAATTTCAGTTTAATACCTGCACGCGTTCATGAGAAATAAGGTAGTAAGTATGAAATTATTAAAAATATTTTTTTATATGATGTAACTAAAAATGTACAGTTTTCGCAATTTTTCCTTTATCTGTGCTCTAAGAAGTTGCTTTGTGCCAATTTTCAAGATTTTAAGTTCACGGGAAGTACCCTGTAGGTTTTGATTTTTTGAGAGTAGTTGCGAGTTTAAAATTACGACTAAAATTGCTGTTTCTTTTGAATGCGTTGACATAGAGGTTTGATTTTATTACAGTTTAAAGGTATTATAGACTTGAGTATTTGATATGAATTTCAATTTAATACGTCCACGCGTTCATGAGAAAAGGGGTAGTAGGTATAAAATTATTCAAAATATTTTTTTCATATGATGCAAATAAAAATTTATAGTTTTCGCAATTTTTCCTTTATCTGTGCTCTAAGGAGTTACTTCGTGCCAAATTTCAAGATTCTGAGTTTACGGGAAGTGCCCCGTAGGTTTTGATTTATTTGGTAATGTCGAAAATTTGCTGCAATTTGCGACATATTCGACTATATCTTTTGATTGCGTTGACCTAGTAGTTTGAAATTTTCACAGCTCTAAGAGGCAATAGACCTTAGTATTTCCTATAAATTTCAGCTTGTTACCTCCACTCGTTCCTGAGAAAAAGGGTCTTGACAGACAGACAGACAGACAGACGGACGGACAACAAAGTGATCCTATAAGGGTTCCGTTTTTTCCTTTTGAGGTACGGAACCCTAAAAACATAATTAAACCTATTTACTTCCACCTCTATGGTGCCGATTTTATCATACAACTATGTTAAATACTCGGAATCAGAACCTCTTTGGTAAACTTTTTTTTTAATTGGTTTATGCGCACCATCAGTCACCATCACTTTAAACTATTTACGTTAGTTGTTTAGATATAAGTTAAATTTCGAGGCAATAGTATTTTTTAATGAACTATATAATACTGTAATAGTAAATAATAGTTAAGTTAATTTAGCAGAGTTAATAGAGTAAGCCAATTTTTTATAACATTATCTAGTTAGTAGCAAGTTTTTTTTCAACACATAATATTAAGAGAAGTATCTAACACAACATAAATTTAATATAAGCTGGCTAACAAAATAACCTAAGTAGATCACTTTATATTTAAATCTACCCAACACAGTATTAACTCAGAGCTAATCCTCAGTTATTCAGCTATTATGAAATGTGTAAATCGAGATAGCCGAGACCTCCTAAATAAAGATTATGGTTCCATAATGGACAACAACTGGACTGAGTTTATCTACTGGAAGAAATGAGGCACACATAGTAGGCCCAAACTCCATTAACTTGGTCTTGGCGACATATGAAACTGCTTCATTATGTGTTGATCATACAACCTTACCTAGGTAATATTATAACACTGTGTTTTTATTTGATTCTAAGGCAGAGTTATTATAAAATCTGACTAAGGCGTACGCGACTACGGTGTTTGGTACACCGTAGTTGGGTAAACTGTTAAACTATACTGTCTATATCCCCTCCACAACATCCTTAGGTATCTTCCAACGTCAACCAACTCACTCCTCCAATCGTCAAATCCTTTCTCTCAGCACGAGGGGGATAAGAAGTATCCTATTAGCCTCGAGCCTTCTTCACTAGCTTCAATCCAGAAAGAATACAAGCCAGTAGCTTACTATAAATCCTTCATTTCTATTTTGACTAACTATTTCTAAAAATATTAGTACACTTTAAGCTCTACAAATACTGTATCTTAACTAGATGTTATTTACAACTAAACATTCTGAGTTAGCGACCGATATTTTACAGCAAATGGAAAGGGCGTGTGGAATGCTAAGCCATATTAGCTGTAAAAAGCACGCTTTATATCAAATGCAATTAGAGTAACTTTGTTTGTACCCACGAGTACGTTGGGTATTAAATGTGGCTAAGAAAGGAACGTGCCCAAGCTTAAATTCAGAATAGAATTTAGTTTTTATCAATTAGGTATTAATAATGAATATTAAAACTACTTTGAATACAATGCAATGTAGAGGTATAGCCATTATTGTCTTGAGCTTAAAATTTTACAATAAGTGTGTGAGCAGCGCTGTGCAGCGCTGCAGGCTACAGCCAACTCTGAAACAGCGCTGCATATTTTTGGAAAGCTCTTTAGGTTATGTGTACGCCGTACGCATTATACATACGCATTATGCCGTTGACTGTGGTCAGCCGTACAACCAACCGGAATCAAAAATATGTAACAAATCTCTTTATATGGGCAATGGATCTCTACAAAATTACAAATAAAGACCTGATTGTTATTCTGTTTGACAAGTAATGATAAAGGTCCGTGTTTATTATTCGTTTTTAACAAGACACATGGAACCCATCTTCCCAATCACTGTAACGATGATAAACATTATTAGGTGACTCTCCATAGGTTCACAGCTCCCATCATTTCAATCAAAAGTGTTTTCAAGCACTTGACATTGATAAGCCTGGGGCCTGGACACACCATGTGAAGTCAACTATATTTTGATTGGTAACGAGCTGTGGACTACACAAAGAAGGAAAGGCAGTTGTTAGAGCCCTAGCCAGCAAAGTTTCTAAAGCATCAATAGGTTTTCTTTTTATTACAGCCTGAAAAAAATGCAGGCCTGAAATAAACGTAGGTACTTTAGGTAAATATCAATAAATCTTTTGGTTTAAATTTATTAATCGCAGGAGCGGTTCCTATAGCGATACTTGTCATAGTATAAGGATCCACAATCATAAACTTTTGGCTAAATTGTATCAAGATCAAAATGGATATTGTAGTCAATTCGAAGTTATTTGGTGACGATAGGGTATATAACCGACATGTATGCCAAATTTAAAAAGTAGGAAAGAATATAGACAGGTAGGTACAGAAACTCCATCTCAAGGCATGAATTGGCAATTCTTCCATGTGAAGAAGTTATATCGCCGGTTCCACGAGCCGTGACTGAAAGCTTATGAGGCTTATCAACTTCATAAAAGCTCTCGAGTCTCCAGACGCTATAAGTTCTCGTTAGGCTAGACCTGAGTTTAGTCTGAAATAATGGTTTTTTATTAGACCTATAAATTTTTACGACCTTCTTTTCAACTAAGGTGGTTATTATGAGTACTTAATAACTATAATTTAACGTATTCTCAATTACACTTCTTGTACCTAAGTACATATCAGTTAAGTAGAGCTGACCCCAATAGGTAGGTATTAGGTACCAGGTACGAGTACAACGAAAGTGGAAACGCAGTTAGTGTTATGGACGCATTTCCACGTTAGGGCCTATAGGCCACCACCACCATTAACTACTCCTGTTAACCGACAAAAATAAAATATTCTTAAGGACATAGAGCGGTAAAGTAGAGATAATTTTCAACTTTGTCGCGTAATTCACAAGCATGTCACACGAGAAATTTTTAGTGTCTTTCTTTACGGCTTCATGACTTTAACTCCATTTTATTTTGTCGTCTAATAATAATATTATAGTCGTAATATAATAATAGTCCATGTGCAAGATAGTCAATAGGTCCTCAAGAAGGGCATGGAGCAGTTTTAAAAATTACGCAAAGGGAAAAATAAATAAATACGTAAATGAAATAAAGTTGTTATTCAAACCTGTTAACCTGTACAATACAAACATCTAATCTGATTTCCCGTGTGCAAGGTGCAAAAAGCAAACATAAACTAACGTCGAAATTAAAATCCTGAGCTTCAAACGAGCACTGAGAATTAACGGCGGTCGGCACGCGAGACTTTCATTAAACGTAGCGTTACCGTACCGTAACCGTAACGTTACGTTAAAGTAAATCCTACGTGTGTGATACCGAATACCGACCATGTAAAGGCAGATGCCGTGCACAAAATGCGAAAGTGAAGCAAGTTCTCTAGCTAGAAGGATGATTAACAAGCCTGTCATACGGTGCGGTGACATACGGTGCGATCGATCGTTGACGATATTGTTTACGATATCGTAAACTAAGTATATCGTCTTCGATCTAGTAAATCGTCGGCGATCTCTATATGCACCAGCGATCCATCGTTTCGATCGGTCGTTGACGACGGATCGTTACGATCGATCGTACCATAGTATGTGGCAAGCTTAATAAGCGATTCCGACGATTTGACAGATACGAAGTTCTACACAACATGGGGTCGTCATCCTATGAGAAATACCTCAAGGATGTCATAGTGCCTTTCAAAGAATTCGACCTAAATGTACGCATTCTGCGCAGGCACTGTAAATGAGATTGTTGAACAACCAATTGAACAATAATTGAATTTGCTTAAATCCTACTAATATAATAAACGCGAAAGTTTGTAAGTAGGTATGTATTGATTTATTGTATGTTTTTTACTCTTTCACTAAACGGGGCCCTGAACCTGAAATAGCATGTAAGTAAGCTACAGTATAGCGAGTAAACACTCTCAACGCAACTAGTCCAGAATAAAACACTAAACTGCAAACAAAAAAGAGACAAAACTCTAAGAGACAATACTGACTGTCTCTTAGAGTTTTGTCTATTATTATTAGACTTTAGAGCTTCAACAGACAGGAGTTTAGTCTTTTATGAGGTGTCTGCCAGTACTACAATAGTGTGCGATGTGCGGTAACTGGGATCAAACGGGCCAATATAACCTTGTTAGCGGACTACTGCCTTTGTTTACGCAATTGATGCAATTTGCCAGTTTTTGCCACAAACGTGTACAAAGTTACGAGCCTCTAAAACCAATGCAGGCTTTTAGTTTTTATCTCTAGCACTAAATGTATCCGTTTTTTGTTGATTTAATAAACTCTGAAAATTGTTTACCATTTTAAATCAATAAAAACTGTTCTAACCAACAGCTTACCTAGAAATAAATAGTCGGAATATTGCAATTCAATCTGATTTTTTATAAGTTTCTAGCTATAATAGATAACTAGGCGAACATGTCATAATATGTCCAATGGTAAGCATCAATATCAGAACCAGTGCTACTCAGTGTTTTGAAATCCAACATTCTGCGCAGCACTGCACTGCAGCTGTCACCCTGAGATTTTGATATTGTAGAATCACATCATTTCCATTAATAGAGATAGAAATGAACTACTTCTTTCCAACGGACTTTACTAAGCGTATGTAATAATAATGCCAGTAGATATAGTTTAAGGATCATACTAACAAAGGTTTAAGAACAAGGGCAAGACTGATGAAGGACATCGTAATTGTCCGAAACCCAGGGTCGAGCCTAGCTTCGACCATTATATTCGTGAGTTTTAGTCGTTTGTTTACATAGTAATATGGATAACACTCACGTTAGTTTTCAAAAACGCAAGGTTTTATAAGTTAATGTAACTAAGTAGGTAACACTATATGGTAGATTTCCGAAATAAAATTATTGAATTGAACTTACAAATTACATTTTTCAACAAATTATTCCTTTGATTTTCCATGGGAACGACCTGCAATCTTAGAGTGGTTATAACTCAAGTTGTACTCAAGGCTGTTCCTTTTAAGTTTCCCAACGAAATCTCGACACAGCAATAATTTAAGCAAGAAATTGCAGACAGAGTGTCTCCTCGACCTATTCCATTACTGTTTATTACTAACTCTAAGACATGCGCACGAATTTATTTTAAACCCAGCACCTGGCTCACCTTTGCTACAAGGGACAATTAACTATTTAATTAGGTAGGCAACAATTATTTACTAGTAGTTTAATACATCTCGATTTTTTTTTGTTAAAGGTGACAAACAAGCAGACGTCAGACGGTCTACCTTATGGTGCAGCCGCCTTAGATAAACAAAAAAAACTCAAAATTCATTTATTCGAATAGGCTTCATTGGAGCACTTTTGCAAGTCTATTTTTTTTCTATTACTCTATCGCTCGTTCGCAAAGCACCTTTATGAGAAGAACGAGCAAAAAGCTCATATCTGCAATATACTAAGAGTAGGTAGGTACCGTTGATATGTTGCGTACCTTCTTTTCAGCTATTCTCTAGCAATTTTCTTCAAATTGTTTAGTGGTATTTCGGTAGAATCTAGAAATATTCTGGAAAGTTACCCTGCACAAATACGAGTAGTCCCTAGGACCTACTTGACCGACAATACCTCGGCAATGACCAACACCGCGTCGCATCTGCATTCTGCATCACCAGTGCTTCTGCAGACGTCTAGGCGACGGCAACCACTTTAATATTCGCTTGAATGTCGGTGTCTTTAAGAAAAAATAACAAAATTCTTTTCAATTAAAATATCTGGTCGAGTAGGTACGGTTGTAAAACCAGTCAACACGGCAGCGCAACCATGCACCCCATACCTATGGCCTATCAAAAACATATAAATATTTTATGTGGCTAATACAACTCACTGTTGACCGCATTGCTTATGAACAATTACCAGATCATTATATCGAAGTTATTTTGTCTATTTAGCTACTAGATTATTTTAAGTAGTAGAAATACATATCTAGTTCTTCTTAATCTACATAATATATAAAAGGAAATCGACTGACTAACTGATTTGTTAATGCACAGCACACTGAACGGATCGGGTTAAAATTTGTAAAACGCATAGATTTTGTAACGAAAGAACCCCGCTAAGAAAGGATTTGTCCACGCGAGCAAAGCTGTGAGCATCAATCAAGTGATGGCAAATATTTTTTCGTTGGGCCAGATTAACACCATCATTTTGGTCTTTGGTCACACGCCGCAGCGCCCAATGTCTTAGCAAAACTTAATTCGATACTAATTAGTTAACAACAAAAAAACGATGATGCCATTTACCTAATAAAGAATGCAATCTTCATCAGTATACTGAAATAGAACATTTACCTTGGCATTTAGCATCTAACACCTAACCGACTCGATAAATCTCAACTGAATAATATTAATCAACTTATCAGCTAAATGTTATTAATTACCAATTACCTATCACCGGCTACGAAGAAAAAAAATCCCTAGTTCGTTGATCACCGGCGATCTACAAAGATTCTTATCTATACTTCAGGTTTGAGAGATAAATTATTAATTTAACCAGTTTAAATAGTAAATCAAATTGGAATTAATACTATTTACTATTTCCTGTATTTATAATATATTTTTGTCACAATTTTCATAAAAAATATCAGATAGGTATCTAATTTAATACATGTAAATATGTCTGTCTTCTCTAAAGTGCATTGCACTACAGAATATTAATTAATATCAAAAAGTAAATTGATATCTTTTCGTACCTGTAGATATTCTGTGGAGTAGTTTAAAATAGACATAAAATATGGTCCTACACAAATAACGTGAAATCATGGCATTCATGGTAGGTAGGTACACAGGGTTCCTCGAAAGGCAAGTGATAACAGTCTTGAAAGTTCGGCAACTGGCAACGTATTGGCAATACCCCTGGTGTTGCAGCTATATCTGTCCATAAGCGGTAGTAACTGCTAACCATCAGGCGGCAGTTTGCTAGTTTGCCATATACGCGAAACGCTTAGTTTGGGGTTAGGTGGCGCTGTGATAAAAAAAAAAAAAACGAGTTATTAAGACATAAAAAAATCGTTCGAGGTCGATGTGTTGCTGGCTTTCTCAGTCCCTAACATAAGATAAGAAGCTTTCAAAACTGAACTACAACATACAGCCGACAAGCATGTCAAGTTAGATTTACTATTTACTACTAAATTATTATTAAAAAACTATTAATTTCACCTGTACAAACATAATTAAAAAACTTCACTGATTGCAATTAATGTGGCTCGGAAGTTTGAAACGCTTCAATAATGAGACAAACAAGAATTAGTAATTGGTGAAGCGATTTATAGCATCGACTGCAGACGTCGCCTTAATTAATTCCCACAGCTGTTCATTAGCAGTCCTAAAATTAAATTCCAGAAGACTGCTCTGCAATTAGCTCGGTGAGAAATGTCCGAATGTTAAGGAGCTAGAATTTAGACTTTATACTGTTAGAAGTTATGAACCTAGGAGTAATATGGTGCACCTCCACTAGTTTATAACTTCAGTAAAATTTAATATAAAATTAACATAAAATAAATAAAATAAATAAACATGAAAGCTATTAACTTCTAGATTACACTATTCTGTTAAATTGTAGGTATCTAAAACTCTGATAATGACTAATAAATGGACCTTCTATCTAATCATTTTGGCGCATTTTAGGCATAGGGTGCATTTTGGCTAAGCTGAAATGCCTTTGTGGATCCAAGAAAAATGCTTTAATTTTCATCATCCTATGCGGGGTGGCGAAAAATGGTGTGTGTGAGCCTTCCGCCGAAGTATAAGCACATGCGGGCCAACCTACTAAAATCCTGAGGGTGTTCCTACGGAGATCCATAATTTCATTAAGACGGGACTGCGGAAACGCCAAAACACTCATTCGCGGCCTCTACGACTCGACGCTTGGTTCCCACTGACAGGTGGATTCCTTCGAGATGTGGAGAGATATAAGATACATTTCAAGGGAAGAACCGCAAACAATAAACTCAATATAATGTTTCATGCCGTCGTAAAATAAAGATTCTACGACGCATTTTCAAGGACATCAATCATTCTCGGTCGTGGACCCTACCTCTATACTAAGAACACATGGTGAAGCGCAAAAATAACGAAACTGGAACTATATAATCTACTTTTGCTTTTTCTACTTATGTGTTTATCATAATATAGTCTTACAGAACTGCTATATTCCACACAGGATATTATACCACACACGACCCAAAAACTTTGTAATTTTTGAACCGTTTGAAACACATAATTTGAAACCAAGAAGCTTTTGGCGTCGTGTAAAGGTTTCATAAAAGACTATTTATGAATGAAACTCCAAAGTAACTGAGCTGCAGTTTCCTTTCACAGTTCTCAGTGTGTTCTGGGCTTAAGACAAATCTGCAATCCAAACATTTGATATTCCCATGAAACTGGCGCTAACCATATGGTGTGGTTGACTGACACGTCGCAATTGGTTTAACTACAATAATAATTAAACTATTTTGAATTTTGTTCGTTTACGAGTAGTTTCGAAGGGAACTTACGATCACCACGGGTTTCTTGTGCCTATGACTATGATACATAATATATTAAACACGTAGTGTAATTGATATAATTACATATAATCCGCAGGGTCCGGTCGATGGGAGTGTTTGGAGGAGGACGAAGGACCGTGCCTTGTTCTCTTGGTCTACGTCCAGCAGTGGAAGAACGGTGACTGATGATGACATAATATGATTATTAGAAGTTTTGTCTGACAGAAGAAGAAGAGTAGGTCTTATGATCAATACTACCTCCTACCGGTACCTGGTACCTAAACTTTCGTCTATCCTGGACTTCTTATTGCCATTGTTCCATTTTTTCCATTAATTTCAATCCTTAACAAAATGCATAGAGAAAATTAATAATATATTGTTAGGTGTGGTAACGTGCTAGTCTTAGGCGCAGGCGCAGCGCAGTCTAAACAATGATGAACGGCTCGCCGTGGCGTATGACCTTTGCTGGTATTCATTCCCGTTGGTTTGTTTTGTTTCACACGTTTTATGATGCTGTATATTATAATGTAAATATTTAACTACTGTAATATAATGTTAACTACAAAAAATACATACTAGATATGTATTTACAATAAATATGCGATGTTCAGTGATCCCGCCTTCTAAGTTTTGTCTGCTACCATTTTCGGCCGTATCTTCGTTTAACATTCACGCGAGATTGTGGTCAAAAGGCTAACCTATGTTATGTATAAAAAAAGTGTGAGCTGTTGATTTAAATTATTCGACTAAGGACTGATTTTAAATGTTTAGTGCTGCTCATGCCGCATGCCTCACGCCACAAAAATGACAGCAAATACACAAGAAAATGTTACAAATCATCACAGAAATGTCCTCCAATGTTTTTTATGAGAACCTTTGTCAAGACATGTCCTCTAATGTTTTAACGAGGACCTATTTCAATATAGCACCTACAAATATTGGGTATCATCCCAAAATGTTTAATGATGCAAACAAACCCTTAAAGAAAATGGTAAACATTGCGCATATTGTCTCTCCCCCCAATCAAAATACATCGTTACGACTGAACCTGCCTCGGCTCCATAAACTACTGAGTCACACGATACCTACTTTCAAACATAAATAAAAAATATCGTGCCAATTTGTAAAATGGGAACAAAACACGAACATAAAGATTTGTCTTCGTTCCGCATACCTAATCAATCTACGATTTGTAAACAAGCTCGGAGACAGGCGTAAATCAAAGCAAATCTCGGCGGTATTAGCGATTTTGGTGTCACCAGACGATGTTTGTTTTTAGTTTGTGTCAATAAGATACAAGATCAATAAGATATTTTAATACAGAACTCAATTTTGCGCTTCGTTGTTATTTTCTCTGTTTACTGCTGCATCTCGCAGTTTCTGGAATTCTAAACTCAGCCTAATTATTGTATTAGGTACTAGTTACTGTTTACCCTCGTGACTTCACTCCCGTTAAAAAAACCTTCCTCAGCATCCGTCTACGTTAAAATATCTAGATTTTCCAAATTTAAACTTAATCCGTTCAACAGTTTGAGTTGTGTGTCAGTCACGCTTTCCTTGTTCAGTACAATTAATTTTAATATAACACATCCAAACATTTCCTTTTTGCTAGAAGTGTAACGAAACTTCCGAATTTGTTACAGAGAAGGAAGGAAATCTGTACATACATAATTGTTGTACGTGGAAGGAAAGTGAATATGATTCCTAATTGCGGAAAAATCGATACCTAGTTTACATTTATAATAATGTGAATAAAAATTTAACAAAGAATAATACTCTTAATTATCTAACAAATTATATTCTATGTATAGTCACAAATTTTCCTACGTACACCAACTTGAACGTCACATTCATGAAGGTAAACAGACCGCTCACCAAGATTTGAAACAAAAATGAAACATCTATAGATACATACATCGATAGACGTAGTCTAATAAACAATGCCCGCGATGCGGTGAGGCGCGAGCAGAACGTCCTTAGCTTTACGAAGCGGTCTAGATTTATCCAGCTCTAATCCGATTCTACAGTTTGTTTGTTCATGTGCTTGGCTGCCGCGCCAGCTAAAATACGGCAAAGCATACATCTGAGCGCTGACCACATATGCTAATATTAGACGTTCAACAAATGCTCGTTCGCGGAAAGATGTCAGTGACGAATACACTGTAATTTACAATTGTATACATATCTTGGTTTTAAGTGACAATTATGTGTTGATATTTCGCACCTAGCTCGTTTATCATAGAGATAAAAACTTAAGTGGGTAATGAGTAATTACTGGCCTGTCTGATCGCAGTTCTGATATCATTATCAATTTCAACATTCACGAGGCGTATAGTCATTCCATCTGAATGCAAGGTCTCTAAGAATCCTCCAACATACTGTCTTATAATTTGTCTCTTAGACAAAGCTGCGGTTTTATGTCATTAAATTCTATCTTTTCTCTGTTGTTCCAGAATTTAACAGGTATTAACGTTCCTAAGTTTATTAGTTCAGAAATTTAGATGTTATTTATAACACCTCGATCAATCCTAACTTTAACAATTTGGTTACAATATGCGGACATAGTTATTAGTGGAAATAGTAGGATGGTTATATCGTTCTTATTTAAATCTCGTATATTCAAAACACATCATGCTTGTTTAAACTTTAAATAAAGAAGCATAATATGTTTTAACAGGGAGGGCCAACTGTGAGTATTCAGCTCAATCGTTTAGGCGTGATGAGGTAACAAACAGACATCCACAAACACGTATCTATTTAACATTTATAATATTTTAATAGATTATAGATAGCATTCTACAACATTTGGTAAATGAATGTAAAGTTTAATCCTGTCATTTAGCTAAATTTCCAAAAATTCGACCTAGAACACTCCATAACTAAAACTATGAGCCTCTAATTTTATATTAAAGGTATGATTAATAGGGCCACATTATTCCATGAATTTGAGCTGCCAGACCCAACCCGCACATTCCAAAATGTCTTCGCTTTCATTCATGTATTTATTAATAAAATTCCTTAAGATAGTTTTAACATGACTCCACAGTTTAAAGCATATTACTGTCACTTTTAAACGCCCTTGATATTTTTTGCTGGTGTATTGTAGGACCTTAGCTATAGACTTTGCCCTATAAAATATGTATTATTCAAAATGCAGGTCTATCATTCATCATCGTGTTGAATGGTGGTTGGTGGCATGGTTCAACACGTTTTATGTGCCAAAATATCCAATTTTCTTGGAGGATTTGAGACTTGTGTGCATTTATCTGGCCGCAGAACGCATCCACTGTGACAAGTCCGAAAATGAACTGAAACCAAACTTAGCTTGTGTTATTTTGATCAGAATCAATATCTAATTCCAAATCAATCGCTTCTCATTAATTAGGACCTAAAGATTTGTTAACTATTTCAAATGTGTTTAACGTCTAGTAGAGAGATTCTGGGAAAAGCCCGCAAATTTCAAGCCAGGTTTTGGTTTTTCTGATGCTGCAGTTTACTTACTTACGAAAGTTTAATTATGAAAGCGTAGGTAACTAGGAAGATTCCTAGTTACCTACGCTTTCATGAGTGAAACGAATTCAACTGTGCAAACTCGATTAGTGTATTGAATTAAAACTTGATATCCCTTTTGCATCCCTTTTTTATAATAGTCCTAGTTTTTTATTTATCATGTATCATGGCTTCATAGCAACCCTAATCACCAAGTCAATAAAATTATAACATTAATAAAACATGAAGACATGTGTTGTGACTCCATCAATATTGGACATGATATCATACAAAAACTAGTCTTACAGCTTACAGATATTATCTCTAGAGCAATTAAGAATTAAATACTAATATTTATAGATTTCTAGATTCGTTTAGTTGTATTTACCAAAAAAAACGTGAAATCTACACCTACATTGGTATTATTTACTTCATCAGTCATCAAACTTCAATCAAGCCGTTTAAATGGGCATCGCCGAAGTTGGAACCCTGAGTAATTTGCTACAAAATTTGTTTTTGACTTATAAACACTGATGCTAAAAATAGACAATCACGAAAATTTACTCAGCGAGTCTATTATTATAATGATCTATACAATGATGACTAAGTATTTTGCAGGTATGTCAGTTTAACCTCTATCTAAGATTAATTTAAGAGTTGCAAACTTCAACCTAATGTACATGCTAAACTGTTGTCAAACTCCGTAACACATACAAACAAGCACCCTCCCCCACATGCCCATATAAAACATATATTTATAATAAATGTTATATAGACACTTGATTGGCAGCATGGCGCCAAACACAGAGGTTAAGTATTTTGACCTTTGAGTTCACACCTTTGATTAGATTTTAGATACACCTACCTATCAAAATTTATGGAATTTTATACAAACAAATGTGTATTTTTTATAAGTTGAATCGAGAGAAAACGAAAGAGATTCTCTGAGATACAATCTTTACAGTATTCAAAGCACGCACAGCGATAAATAGACTCTTCAAAGTACATATTTGATACAGACAAAAACATCTCCGAACCTGCTACTGGCAGCCACATTGCATCACATCTACCGCGGCAATTTATTACTTACAAACATGGCGCTACCAACTTATTTAAGGTAACATTGTTTTATTCAGGGCATGTGGCCAATGCCAAGGATAAGGAGAGGTGAAACTATTCTACCCATAAACGGCTGATGTGTATAATTGGCCATCAAATGCAGCCCGCTACATATCCATAATCCGAATATGGTGTTGCAATACCATACTTCTAAGCAAAGTTTCTTATACCAATAAGATACTGCAAGTATTATAATTTTACAATTTGCTGCTTTTTATATTGAAGAGACCATTATTTTATGTTAAAATCTTCGACAGTTCTCCTTCGTTATTTGATGCCAACTGCAGTTTCAGTTCATAGTTCAGAGTACATAGTCACGTATCCTTTATGAAGACGGGCACGGCTAGCGCATTAACGTGTCAGGTAGCCGAATTCAGTTCACTTTATTAATATTTAAAAACACCAGCAAGATATAAAAACCATGCTGCAGCTTTCAGATAATTTTCCTCATACTTTACGTGGCATTGTGCCCGCATACAAATCGCGCTCTTGCGTTTCGTTAAGTAAGGGAAACCATTGCTCAGAAGCCCTCCAAGGTTTGCGAGGGGGCTTAATATCTGCCGGCGAGTCGACGCCAAATATTTGACTTGGGATTTATGTGTCAGTGACATGTGCGTTTTCCCTGAGCATACATTTATGTCAAGGAAGTTGAAACGGGAACAGGTACCTACTTGGGTGCTGTACTTTAGTGATTGGTGCTTCTATTGTGTCACATTCCTGCTTTTTCAATCCATCCAATTCATTTAACCTCTAAAACAATTTCTCCTTGGATAAAGCTGCCGTGTTCCAAATTAGGAGACAGGAATTAAACCTCTCAAACTAGTTTTTTCACGAGCAATTTGAAACCAGCTGCCCGCAACAATGGTACGAGCTGAGAATGTTGCCTGTCTTTAACGGCCACCTGCTTGTAATTAAGCTCCGAAGCATCTCTAGAGCATGTTTATGAGGATTCTCAGGACTTTTCTCAGCGGAGTTATTGTCCGCACTTACATGAAAGCGAGGCGACGTGGGAATATTGCAGCGTGCAGTTTATGGCGGTGCTTCTTGAATTCCTCCACTTATGTAATAAGTTGTAAGACTTGCACTTTCTTGATTACACCTTTCGAGAAGTAACTGAGGAATGTGGAATTTATCTCCATTT
Organism: Hemithea aestivaria; assembly: GCA_947507615.1. Taxonomy (NCBI): domain Eukaryota; kingdom Metazoa; phylum Arthropoda; class Insecta; order Lepidoptera; family Geometridae; genus Hemithea; species Hemithea aestivaria. The sequence goes on from OX382326.1 coordinate 12,801,590, forward strand.
TCATTGTGCAGGATTTAAACGTTGTTCCCCATTAAAGCCCCGGGCTTTAGTCAGGGGAATAACGTGCCCGGTAACCGAAGAATATCAGATGTTGGGCTTTTAGCGCCTTTTACTTGTATCACGAGTCACTTTCCGATTTGCCAAACATACCTTGTTTTAAGGCTATCCCTGAGGGCTATCCCTATCTCTTAACTAAGTTTGACTCCCAATGTATCCGCCAATACTAAACACTAGAAATGATTGCGAGCAGATATATCAGAAGCGAACATGCGAGTCTTTAGGGTTTATGTCTATGGGATCAGGTAAGCTTTCGCTGATTTCAAACTCACATTATAATTAAACGGTTCTCGGAATCGATGCGCAGAGATTTCTAGCCCTCCAACAGTTTTCTCACATGGTCCTGAAGACGTTTCACCAATCACAGAAGTCGAGTTTATGGCAGCTGCGCTTCGCCTCGCTGGGAAAAGAACGGCTCCCGGTCCAGATGGTATCCCAGGGCGAGTGTTGTTCTTGGCTCTCAAACATCTGGGAGACCGCCTTATGGATTTATATAATGTGTGCCTTACAGCAGGACAGTATCCAAAACTTTGGAAAGATGGTCGCCTGTGTCTGCTGAGGAAGGAGGGCCGACCTCCAAACTCTGCTTCGGGATACAGGCCTATAGTAATACTCGACGAAGCAGGGAAACTTTTCGAGAGAATCATATCTACCCGTCTCGTTAAGCACTTGACTGAATTGGGCCCTGATCTGTCTGATAACCAGTACGGATTCAGGTTTGGACGGTCCACAATTGACGCAATTAAGGCACTGAAAGAGCTCACTGAGCAGGCCATAACCGGAGGTGAAAAGGTCATGGCTGTATCTTTAGATATAGCGAATGCTTTTAACAGCTTGCCTTTTGACTGCATAATGGACGCGTTGCAGTATCACCGCGTACCTCTCTACTTACAGAAATTGGTGGGACATTATTTGACAGATCGAGATGTCTTATATACGGGACAAGATGGACGTCTGTTTGCAAGGCGCATGACTTGTGGTGTTCCACAAGGGTCCGTATTGGGACCACTTTTGTGGAACCTGGGCTTTGATTGGATTTTACGTGGTGCACTTCTTCCCGGGATGACTATTATCTGTTATGCAGATGATACTTTAGTTATCGCCCGGGGGAAGTCATTGTCGGAAACAATACGCCTGGCCACAGTAGGCACTGGGCTTGTGGTTGATCGAATCGGGCTACTCGGTTTAAAAGTAGCTCTAGAAAAAACTGAGGCATTGTTGTTCCACGGACCTAGGGGTAATCCTCCAGAGGGAACACACATAATCGTAGATGGTGTTACAGTAGAAGTAAAGCCCCACATTAAATACCTAGGGCTCGTGTTAGATGGCCGCTGGAAATTCACCGAACACTTCCGCCTATTGAGCCCTAAGTTAGTAGGAGCAGCTGCCGCGCTCAGTCGACTACTACCCAACCTGAGAGGACCAGCTGCAAGCTGCCGACGATTGTATGCTGCCGTGGTTCGTAGCATGGCACTTTACGGAGCACCTGTGTGGGCCGATGCTCTCTCTAGAAAAAACAAGATCCTCCTAAGACGGCCACAAAGAATCATGGCGGTGAGAGCCATACGCGGTTACCGTACTGTATCGTACGAGGCCGCGTGTGTGCTAGCAGGAATGCTACCGTGGGATTTCGAAGCGGAAATCCTTGCGGAAGTATACATGCACGGCGTCGAGGCGAGATCACGTGAAGAACGCCCAACTATGGAGGAGTTGGGACGTGTCCGTGAACTAGCCCGAGAAACCGCATTGGCCGAGTGGTCCAATCGACTAGAAGCACCGAGCGCAGGAACCTGGACTGTAGATGCTATCCGACCGGAGTTACATCGCTGGGTACATCGAAAACACGGCCACCTCACCTTTAGGCTAGTGCAAGTCCTGTCTGGGCACGGTTGTTTTGGGCGATATCTCCACAAAATCGCCAGGCGAGAAATGAGCCCCATTTGTCATCACTGCGGTGCTGCGGAAGACACGGCGCAGCACACTTTAGTAGAGTGTACAGCCTGGACGATACAACGACAGGCGTTGACGGCGCAAGTGGGCAGGGACCTTTCGCTGTCAGGCGTGGTTACAGCCATGCTTGACAGTGAAACTGCCTGGAAGGCGGTTTCCTCCTTTTGTGAAGAGGTTATATCACAGAAGGAGGAAGCGGAGCGATCCCGAGAGATCGACTCTAATGCTGATCCGCTTCGTCGCAGGAGGCCAGGAAAAAGAAGGCAACAATTTGCTCGCCTTCTTAATCATTAGTAGACAAGCGAATTGCACCATGAGGGCCCCCCTCTCACAGACTGGACTCAGATGCCGCTGGGACGACGGAGAAGAATGCGAGAGCGTACCTCCGCCGTCCCCGTCGAAAAGTGGCTGGAAGGACCCCGGGGTTTTAGTGGGTATATCCGCCGGATTTTCCGGCGGGGAGTCCCACATAACCACCCTGAGACTAGCGTCCACTTCTCAGGGTGGTATGCGTAATGCATTTCCCCGGGAAAAAAAAAAAAAAAAAAAAAAAAAAAAAAAAGGAGTTCAAGGTTGTTTTTAGCGGTAATTTCTGAAGAGTTTCCTCGGTTGGTTTTTATTAAACGTCTATATTTGTTTAGGTGTTCAAAGCTTGCAAAACATCTTGTTTTACAACGTCGAGGACGGCAGACAGTTGGTAAATATTATGGTCATTACAAACGTCGAGGGGTGAATGATGATCTATTAGTGTTTGAAATTAGGTAATTTCGTGGACTGCACGGTTGCTGATAAAAGGCTGCGGGTCCCGTATGTTTGTTAATAAAAAGTTTTGTTTTTAAGAGATGACTAGCTGCGGTCTGTTGTTTTATCCACTGAAAATAATAATCCGCCGAAAATTTATTCATTTAGCTAAATAGATTTGGTTGAAAAGTTAGCTCAATACGAATTTAAATCATTTTACGCGTTTTGAATTAGTAATTTTGCTTAATTTCTGCTTTAAGTAGTAGGTCATATTTTATTTACCAGGTTCAATTCAGCACACACACTTTCACCTTTATAATATTACAGTGAAAAATTACTACAGAGATAGAATTATAGTGCAAACTCGTGTTACGACTGTGCAACACGAATCGCCAACAACCAGCATAAATTCAACCACGCCGGCGCCACAAACTCTAGCCAAGTTAGCAGAGAATTCCAAGAATCTCAAATCTTAACCCATTGAATGTAGTTTTAAAGTTTTAAACAGGTAATGAATGACAAAGAACTGTAGTCATTCATAACAAAACTTGAAAGCTTTGTGCCGCGACGATGCGGTGCGGTAAAAAGGGGTTGGCGCCCTTAGCGACACCCTGCGAGCTGAACAAAGGGCTCCATAGATAGAAACCTTGAGAGTTGTTACAAGGACATCGTGGAGTTACCTGTACGAGTATGTGTGGACCGAGAATTCTCACGACAGAATGGGAAGGAAGGTGCGATGGTTCATTTGAAATATTGGAGCTTTTATAAAGTAAAGGAATAGCAATTTCTATATTCTATACATTGATCAATGTACGTTAAGTAAAATGTTAGTTACGTTAAGGTCTTGCAAACATTATAACATTTTAGTAAAGTGTCTAACACAATAAGAACAATAACATCACTTCTCGTCACCCCGAGTCAAATATCTCTAATTCACATGAAAAAGATACGAAAACTCGCAATAAACGAAATCTCAAATCAAATCTAAATTTTCACTGATTCATATCCTAGAAAACATGAATAGACCTCTTGGGAAACCCTGATGTGAACCATAGATAAGCTACACAAATCTCACTAGCTAAACGCTTGTCGAGCTACTGCACCATAGATAAGTCACACTAGTATATTAAAGTAAGATACCGCACCCTAAGGACCGAACTGACACCGTACAGTTAGTACTAAAGAATACGTTTTTCGGATCATTGCGTAATATCTACTGTTCAAATTTGTAGTTCGCTGTGGCGTTATCCAGGCGTCATATAGTTAGGTACGAGGAATCAAAACGCTGGCACTTGACCAAATAGGACCCATCAAAACACCCTTCCAAACACGAAGAAATTTGTTCTTAAATGATGCAATACTGGTGTTTGTGGGAGTTTCTACAACCGTTTAGTTAACCGACAGTTTTACTAAAACGGCAGACACAGTGCACTAAACCAGTTTTAGTGCACTATCCTTTTATTACAATATTCTGTAAGATAAGTACCTATACAAGCATAAGATATGAGATAAGGGCCGGCCCTACGCAATATGCAAACAGATCCAGTAGAACTGCTGGCACCAACTTTTGAAGTAAGCTTGTTAAAAGTTATTCTTGTAAGCGTAGGCAGTCTAGATATTTTTCATAATTAGACGACGGTGTTTGGTTACCCTTAAGGTTCTTTAACAGGAGAACTTGAAGGTCACCTACTCGTAATAATGATTTTATTTTGAGCAAAAAGAATTTTAATCGAAAGAATTGTTACGATAACGTAGTATTTTATTCTATTCTGCCCTAGCTGGTACGATGGTAGTACCTAGCTACTAGCTACCATCATTCACTTTTATATCTGGCATACTAGCAGTACCCAGCGGTTTTGCCCATATATAGTAGACTAGCTTATGCTCGCGGCTTTGCCCGCATGGCGAAATCCTTTCTTAGTGCAGGTCTACGTCATAAAACCTATCTGTGTTCCAAATTTCAACCTAATCCGTTCAGCAGTTTAGGCTGTGTGTTGAAAGATCAGTCAGTAACTCTTTCCTAGTTATATATTTAGGAGATAAAGATTATTTATTATTCCAGGGCCAAAACTACCTTCGTACAAAATTTCAGCCCAATCTTTTAAAAACCGTGAAAAAGTAACAAACATCCACCCATCCATACAAACTTTCGCATTTTACAATTTCAATCATAATATCTACCGTAGAAGAAAATTATCGGCATTCAAGTTATTTACGTCTTGCAATAATTTATTAATTCATTCATCGAATAAAAGAAACAAATGAATGAATACTTGCTTCCTCTGCGTGCAGTTAAATGATGCAGGAAAACGATGTAGATCGATTTTAATACTGATATGCAATTTCTTCCTATTAAATAAACATCAATTCAAAATCACTCATCATGCTTATACAAACATGTGTTTTTGCTATGGTGAAAGGAATTATTGTTATTCAAGTAATCACATACTTTATGTGCATGTTCTTTTATTATAATGAGTGACAACACGTTAAATCAAGCCCGATGGTAAAATGATTGCCAATATCAGACTATCCAGTGGCTTTAGCATGCCAACGGAATCCCGACAAAACTTCAAGAGTAGAACTGTCATCCCATACATTCACAAAAGTACAATGTATGGGATGACAGTTCTACTCTTGAAGTTTTGTCGGGATTCCGTTGGCATGCTAAAGCCACAGATACAGTGTCAACCCAGGACGTGTTTGTCTTAATTAAAAGCGTTACATGTCTTACCACAGAGAGCCTATTGGCTATTTCTCAATTCTCACCCACTACGATTGATGACAACTTCAATGTACATTGCTGCGTTTGTTATTGTACTCATGTTAATGGGTTTTAAGAAAGTAATGTACGCAATTTTGTCTATGGATTCAAGAGTTTTACATGTCGTTTGGCGATAGCTAATAGGCCCTCTCTGATCAATCGAAATTACCGCTTCGTTTCTCTATTAATCGTCATAGATATAGGCAAGTAAGAGTAGCTATAAAAACAGCATACTGCAATTAACAACATTGCTGTGTCTCGGAAAATTGCTTGCAAAGTGCTATTTAATTACACATTTTTACGATTTTCATTAAAATATGTCATCTTCATCATCTTTATCTATATTACCTAGCCTTTTTTAACTTTGAAATATTTTATAAGCAACGAACATGGGAGTGTCAGCACTTAATTCAAGTTGAGGGTATCTAATATTGAAATTGGGGCTATATCAACGTTGGATACGTCCTCTCATGATCTGTTTAAAGAAATACTGCTGTTGACAGCGCGATGCTTTTAGAGCCGTTGAACAATGTACCTGGTACCTACCAAGAACAGGATGGGGCTTGGAATTGGCTCGTGCCATTGACTCCGCGAACTGCGCCATAAACGCTATTTGCTCCACTTTAATGCGTCGACCCATATAGCCTGCTTTAAATCTACAATATGTGCGTTGGTGCTATTAAAATTGTTGTTATCGAACGATTGAAAAGTAGATTTAGAAATATTAATGATTGTAGGAAAATTGTTGTATTTGACTCATTTTATTGAAGTGACAAAACATACATCAATAAGAATATATAAAAAGAATGATTCAAATTTTGATTACAATGTGTATAACAGCCAGTAATACAACATACACCCCCGTAATCAAAATGAGACAATTAACATAAACCTATCCCTTTTATACAATTCTGATGCTTAATGCGTGCTAGCGGCTTAGTGAATACATCAGCCCACATCTCCTCTGTCTGTTTAAAGACAACATTGATAACTTTCTTAGCAACTAAATCACGTAGAAAATGATACCTAGTGTCTATATGTTTTGATCTGTTGTGGTGGACTGGATTTATTGCTAATTTTTGAGCAGATTGCGAATCATTATAAATTGTTACAACAGTTGACTCACCTGTTATTTCCAACATTAGCCGCTTTAAAAATACAGCATCCTTTGCCGCTCCCGCTAAACTCATATATTCACTTTCAGTAGAGGAAAGAGCAATTGTTGTTTGTTTCTTGCTTTCCCATGAGATTGCTCCACCTGCCAAAGAGAAGTAAAATCCAGTGTATGAACGACGATCTATGGGACAATTAGCCCAATCTGCATCCGCATAGCCAACTAAATTTCCTCTATCTTTCCTGTAAGTAATACCCACATCGATACTTCCTTTTAAATACTGTAACACGCGCTTTGCCGCAATCCAGTGAGTTTTGTCGTATTTAGTATTGAACTGACTCAAATACGAAACAGCAAAAGCTATGTCGGGTCGAGAATTGACTGCAAGGAACATTAAACAGCCAATTAATTTCTGGTAAGGATATACAGTAGAGTCCTCATTACCTTTAGATGGCACTAATTTTTCCTTTTGTAAAGGTGTATGCATAGATCTGCAATCACCCATTTGAAATTTTTCTAACAAGCTCCGGATATAAGTAGCTTGATGTATTTTTATCTCATTAGGTTTCCAATCAATGTTTAAACCTAAATAATAACTCAATGGCCCAATCACTTTCATACTAAAATGATTCTGTAAGTCAGATATGACAGAGTCAAGTGTAGAATCTTTTTTATAAAATACGACAATGTCATCGACATGAAAGGCCAGAATAAGTAACTCGTTACCAACCTTCTTGGTATAAATACATGCTTCTGAAGGAGTTTGTTTAAATCCTATACATTGCAATATTTCGGTCAACTTTTTAAACCATGTCCTTGGGGCCTGTTTTAGGCCATAAAGTGAACGTTTTAATAAGCATACCTTATCTTCTTGACCAGGTTTAGCAAAACCTTCTGGTTGACTCATGTAGACCTCTTCCTCTAAGTCTCCGTTTAAAAACGCAGTATCAACATCCAAATGATGCATTTTCATTCCTGTTTCTGCAGCCAACGCAAACAACATGCGTAAAGAGGAGCTCCGGACAACCGGGGAGAAAGTTTCTGAGAAATCAACACCATATACTTGATTAAATCCTTTTGCAACAAGTCTTGCTTTATACTTAACAACATCACCTTGCGCATTTTTCTTTAACTTGTATATCCATTTGCATGGAATAACCTTTTTATCTGGTCTATCAACGAGTACCCAAGTTTTCTTCTCAAGCAATGATTGGTATTCATCGCACATTGCGAGACGCCACTTTTCACTATCTTCTGCATTAATAGCTTGTGAATAGCTTAATGGTTCATCCAGTTCAGAGGATGAAGTCTGCACACATACATAGTTAGCAGAAGAATTAGGTTTTCTTGGTCTTAAATTATATCTTGGTTCTACAACCTCAGTATCAGAATTAATTTCTTCTGAAGAAATTGATGTATCAGCATTATGCCACTGTTCCTCACTACTATCAGGTACACAATTTTCTGATACTGGTGCAATATTAGGCTTTATTAACTGTTCCACAGTGACAGTATTTCTCTGCTCTGAACTATTTAATGAATTCTCAGACAGAAGAGGTATGTACGAGTATACTGGTTCCAATAAATCATTACCAGTCTTACAAGTATTACCTTTACCTTTTAAATCATGAAAATGATCTTCAAAGAATGTTACATCTCTACTCTTCACAAGTCTTCTAGGACACGTAGCATCTCTAAAGAAATAGCTTCTCGGATCTTCTGAATATCCGACAAAGATGTGTTCCGATGCTTTCATATCCAATTTCTTCCGATTACAGTCGGGGACATGAATTAGAGCCCTACATCCGAAGACGCGTAGATGTGATAAATTTGGGACCAGACCATACCACTTCTCGTATGCTGTCTTGCCTTCGAGAGCACGATGTGGAGATCTATTCTTAAGATATACAGCCATATCTGCTGCATCCTGCCAATAGGCAGAAGAAAGAGAACTTTCTGACAGCATAGACCTTACCTTCTCCATAATGGACTTATTCGTCCGTTCAGCAATACCGTTCTGTTGAGGACTATAGGGAACAGTAGTTTGGTGTTTAATCCCTTCATTTTGTAAATGTTTCGAAAAAGCTGCATTAACATACTCTTTTCCGTTGTCACTCTTCAGTGTCTTTATCTTGGCTCCCGTTTCCCGTTCCACAGAGGACTGGAAAATACAAAACTTATTCTTTACTTCAGCTTTTGAAGAAATAAAGTAGACAAAAGTCATACGAGAAAAATCATCTATAAAAAATAAAATATATTTATTGCCTTGAAATGAAGATTCAGGCAAGGGACCACAAACGTCTGAATGAATAAGTTCCAGAACTGAAGTTGATTTTTTATGTGAAACTTTCTTAAAAGTTTTCCTATTCTGCTTACCTTCAATACAGGAGATACAAGGTTCCTTATCGACTTCTGAATAATCAACGCCCACCGCGTGACCCTTCTTAAGTTGGTCCATTCCAATGCGGCATAAGTGACCTAATCGTCTATGCCAAAGCTTGAAACAAGATACATCAGAGTGCGTTTCAAAAGCGGATAATCGTTCATTGAGTTTAGGATTGACTGTAACATCTAATGAATACAGTCCACCACAAATAGAACCATGTAAAATTACATCTCCATTACAAGTAAAAGCATCAGAATCATAAAAATTACAACCAGTTTTATCAAAAACTAAACTAAAACCTTTATCTACTGCCTTCTTAACTGATATAAGATTCGAGTCCAAGTTTGGCACATGAACTACATCAAGAATCTTTTTGACCGATGTCAAATTATCACTGCAACTGGTAATCGAAACTTCACCAACACCTTGGGTTTCCAGTATATCACCATTTGCTATAGTTACAGTTCCAATAGGGGAATCCTTCACATTCTCCATCCAATCAGCTCGCGATGTCATGTGTGCTGACGCTCCAGAATCTATATACCATTTCTCATTATCTAATTTCTCATTTACATTCAGTGCACAGAGAGCATTCTTATGATTTACAGATTTCTTATTCTTGTCCTTCTTATGGGGACAGTCTGGACGCTTATGACCTGGCTCATTACAGTCATAACACACAATAGGCTTCTTAGGCTTGGATGCAGAAGATTTACTTTGATTCATCCGGGAACGAAGAGCAGTATCAGGATTATCATATTCAGTTTTATTCAATTCATTCAATAATTTTGTCTTTACAAGGTCCGAAGTTATATGTGTATTCGAATTTTCCAGAGCTAATATTAAAGGCTCATATCGTGGACTCAGACCTCCCAGAAGAATAGCAGCTATTGATGCATCTTCTATTGTTTTTCCGATGTCAGCCAAGTCTTGTATAGTAGACATGATGGCATTTATATACATCTCAATTGAGTTATAATCTTCAAGGCTGCATCTATAGAGTTTACGTTCAAGGCTTATACGTCGACCCAAACCTTTGTCTTCGTATGCGGACGAAAGAGCGTCCCATGCCTCCTTTGCAGTTTTTGATGACCTTACGTGGGTTATTGCCAGTCCATCCAGAGTAAGGCAAATCTTCGATAAAGCTTTCTGATCATTTCTTAACCTTTTATCGGTGGATACATTACTATCTTGGTAACCTACGACGGCTTCCCACAATTCTTCATGAATAAGGCACATCCGCATCTTAAACTTCCATGTAGAGTAGCCTTCCCTATTAACTAAAGGTTTTATGCAAGAAAGGGAATTGTTATTTGACATAATTTTATAACTCACGAACAGCTGGTCAATGTCCAAAAAATACACATATGATGCACGTAATACTTTAGAAAAACTTTCTTTTCACTTTTAATGCAGAAAAAACAGTTTATTCTTGTATTTTCTTATAAATTCGTGCTGATAACGTATGTTGTATTTGACTCATTTTATTGAAGTGACAAAACATACATCAATAAGAATATATAAAAAGAATGATTCAAATTTTGATTACAATGTGTATAACAGCCAGTAATACAACAAAAATTATGTAGGAGGTCCCTATTAGATAACCTATTAGATAGATAGATAACCCTTTATTGTATTTACCTTTATGAAAACATACGAGTTCACAAGCTATAATAAAGCACCTCAAGGGAAATCCTGCAGTTCCTTGAAGCTGAAGGGTTCGGTAAATGACGAATTATATCGCTGCGCCTACGGGGTTTTCTGACCTTTTAAAGGGGCGATTACAATACGCCAACTATGGCAGCAGTGATACAACGGAAAGTAAACCGACAAGCAAAAACACAACATTTTCAACGCACAATCTTAACTTTCGAAGCGTAACCAAAATTTCTTTAATCCATAATTTAGTCTACGGCACTATATTTTATTGGTTTTTATATTGATTTTTAATTTTGTTGCCTAGTGCACCGCCTACACCTTAATCCTTATTTTAGCAATCATTAATACAAGTAGGTATTATAAGAGTTTATATTAAAAATTTTGCATTGGCTCCAATCGATTGAATAGCCCCATTAGATTGAACAGCCCCCATGTGAATGACTTTCAATTTATGCACGATATAAACCTTCGTATCAAAATTCTGAGAAACTCTATCCCAATCACTCGTAAAAGGGAATTCGTGTTTATGGATAACCTTTTTGACATGGACGCCCCTCGGCACGAAAGTTTTAAAAGATTGAAACGACCCGTAAGCAATTTGCTAATGCAGGTTGTATGGCCTTGATTAATCCTAAAAACATTAAACCTGAAAACTTAGTATAATGTGGCAATTCGTATATTAAAAGATTTTAGAAGAGACAGGTGATTACAAGATGATCTCCTTTGAGGAACAATGAACTTCTTCAACGGCTCCACCATACGATGACACCTATTAGAACGGGACTAATAGCCTACTCTTATCTTACTTTAAGATGAGCCTATGAGCGCAATGACATTGGGAATAGTTGCAAATTTGTATGTAATGACAGTGGGAATAGCAAGAGTAGTGTCTTGCTATACATCCGACTACTCTTCAAGTAAGAGTGATTGAAAAAGAGAGTTAATCGTGTGCAAATTCAATAAACCTTACCATGGATTTTATTAAATGTTCGAATCTTAAAGAGAAAGAAAAATGAAAGATCTTGAAGATAAAGAGTTATCAATATATCTTATGAATAGGGATGGCGACATAATGGTCGGCAAATGGGGATGGTCAAATGATTTAAAATCTAATTAGTCCATCATAATAAAAACAAGATACGTATATTTTAGTTTATGATTAAAATAACAAATGGTTAAAGCATAAATCTTACATGTAATATATGTTTTCTATATCTTGGCAGTTTGCTTTCGTGTTTATAATAAGAAAATACTTTAACAAAACATTATTTGTTTTATTATACTTTTATTACTATTCTGAAACAGTTTTAATTGATTTAGTGAGAATATAAATCAATTTTACAATACTTTCTCTTCCTTTATATTCAGGCGATCATTAAATTAATGAACATGCAAAATATAAAATGAAATATACCAATCTAAGAGAGTACGAGTATACTGGCTAATCAATAAAACACCTCTTTATTTGTGAAAATTCTTGTGCTTCAGTTACAAATTGAACTTTTCAAATCAACATACTAGTGCAAACTAGTTCTACTAATAACTACTACTTAGTAGGAGCAGAAATAGGTGTTTACACCAGTAAACACCTATTTCCTTGAGTAACCATACTCAAAGCAGCAAATGAAAACATATTTTAACAGACCTCAAAAAGGGAAGTTTCCAAATTTGTCCTAAAGAACCTTTTTATGTATACCTTTTACTACCTATTCACAAATTACTCGAATACGCCTTAATTTGTAATTCTTTTTTGTTTTGTAATATCTAGTTAGGCCTGCTTGGTTGTCTGGAACAGATCGCTATTGGCGATAAGACCGCCAATTGTAACACTTTTTCTCTGATGTGTTAGTTTTTATTTTCTTTTGTACGTGTTGTGTTCAATAAAGTACGTGTCTTCTATTTTATTCTACTTATAAGTATTTATCAGATGACACCCATTTTTTTTCCAAAATCGATCGAGTTGCTTTTGATGATTGATAACGTGATCACCATCTTATAATATTATATAACGAGTATTATTCAAGATCCTTCCTTGTCCACTTGACGTTCGGCCGTGACTTGTGCTCTAAATTTGTTCAGTAACTGGGCCAAAACGAACATTAATTCATTGTATTCATTGTCGTTATCAACTGTTGAACCGCCAATTTGCTGCACAATCAGAGGATGCTGCAGATTTTCTAAATAAACATTGTTGAACTACCTACATTACATCTATGTTATTTGTCTAAGAGCTCTTCCTTAAATCGGCAGGCTTAGACAAGCGGCAATAGTTTATGACTAAGGCTAACGCATGTACTTGAGATGACTGTCGTGGCAAAACGATCGACAACGACTATTCCTAAATTAAGTTCCTAGATTATTAGGTTCGTAGATTAGTTAAGCTATGCAGAAAAACCTGAAGTCGCACAGGATCGGAAGGTATGGTGTAAACATGAGAAGGCTTATACCCAGCAATGGATGGACTAGAGCTTATAATAAAAATATGAATATATAAAAGGAAAGAGTGACTGACTGACTGATCTATCAACGCACAGTCCAAACCGCTGAACGGATTGTGATTAAATTTGGAATACAAATAGGTTTCATGGTGTAGACCTCCGTTTAGAAAGGATTTCTGCACGCGGGCAAAGCCGCGAGCACAAGCTAGTAACATATAATTGGGGTTTATACCAACAGAACTCAGAACAGATTTCCCTACTAACTCAAATCTGTCAACTCAAATCACAATCACGATTATAGAAGAAACCGCTCACCATCAGGTGGACCGTCTATATGTATATCGGTGTCTAACAAAAAAAGAGGTGAATCTAAATTATAAGGTACATATAGTATATGTACATAGGTTTAACGAAACATAAATTGAAGTAGGTCCAAAGTATGCAGCGATGATCAGTGGAGAAGTGGGAGTGGGCAGTGGGAGCCCCAGGGTCACGGGGCGGCGGTGGCCCGTGACTCGGCATTGTCATTCAATCGGCCATTGTAGCCTCTGTCAGGTCGACAGCCGGAACCCTGGCCCATTCGACATGGGGATACGTATTCCAACTATGTGGTGGCCAAGTGTGACGAATTAAGTGTAATATATGTATATGTACCTTGTTACTTAGTTTATTTATACACCGCTAGGTGGTACCTGGAAAGTGACCTATGTTTGGGTCTGAAGACGTAGGCTGCCTAACATTCCAAAACAATAAATTGGATTTTCAAAAGTATACCCTACTTTCTGCCTCAATAGGCAAGGGCGAAACGCAGTATTACCTAATTCATAAAACTTGAAAATTACACGACCAATTTTGATCAAATTTAAATCGGAGCATCTGGGAAGTAGGTAGGTATACGGGTTGATCGCATGTCGGAGAAACTGTGGGCCTGGACCACTCAGTGGACCACCTAACCGAACAAGACGACGTGGCAGGCCCAGAACCCGATGGAGAGACGTATTTGACACCTGAAGGATTGGCCCCGCTACCCAAAGAAAGGAGTGGAAATAGAGTAAGGGAAGCCCTTTCTCTAATAGTGGAACAATACAGGCTGAATAAATCCATATTAATATTATAATAAATGAATGTGTGTCTATGTGATAATATTTGGAATCGAGATACATAGATCAATTGACGGGAAACGGGGACATGGATAGTTTTTAACCACATTATGTTTTATCCCGCGGTACTAGTAATAATTTCTTAATTTAATAACATAAACATACAATATACTTCAAATATTCTTCAATCATCTTCAAAATACAAGGCACTGACCGTCTTTAGATGAAGAAAAATTCAAAATTTAAATTAGCAATGACTAACGTTTTTGGGAGATATTTTATATTATTGATAAATTACTGCTGTCCATAACTAAAAAGGACACACCTAATTAAATAATTAATACACATTAATCAGATAAGTTATAGCTAAGTTATTCTGAACCTGCTTTTCATCAAAATGCTTTGACTAATGACTAATCTCATATTATAAGATATGTTGGTAGATACCCAAGTAATAAATAAAATATACTTATTTAGTATAACATCCTATATCATGTAGTTAGGGTTAAATTTATGAGTCAATTTGAGATTTATTATTGTCGATTAATATATAAAACCATATTGAGTGACCTTGTTAACCAATAACTGTTCACAATAGGACATAAATTTGCTTTTAATGAGAAACCTTTCCATGCATCTAAAATTTTATGACCTAGGTAGGTAAGTATAGTGCAGATATTAATATTATGGGTTTATATTATACACCCGTAAAAATATAAATTAGTTATATTTATTTTGCCATGCATTTTTATTGAGCCATGCTTTCTACATTTTTACTTTTTTCCACGATCGTGGGTAGGTATTTATAATATTCGCCTAGCCTGAAATATTTCCAAAAATAGTTTAAGATAAATTGCAATATTGGCCATCTCTATGAAGTATCGATTGAAATTACGTAGGTAAACATAACGTAATTTCAAAATGCATATGACCTATATAAATAAGTAAAAATCTAAAAAATGTATATGACCTGTTCGGGAATAAATATGTAAAAATCTAAAAATTGAAGAGCAAATCAAAAAATACTCACCGTTATTATAGATGCAACAGGATCACCTCATGCACTCGATGCCGGTACTTTCCACAAAATTAAACACGATCTTCCTCAAAAACTGGTCAGGATTAATGAAACACAAGTTAAATCTGCACAATAAATCAGCTTAGATAACGTAGACGAATAAAGTTATTGAAATTACAGTTCGATTAAAAACTGTATTATGTTTACGTAAAGTTAGACGTAAGTTGTATTGTGAACGCAAAACGAGATGCGGTCGGCCGGTAGCCGCGCCGACACAAGACTGCGGATTCCAGTCTCGACTCTCGACTCTCGACGCTCGAGCGTCGAGTCTCCGGGTCCCGGAGATCCTCGCGAGCTTTCATGCTGCGCCGCTGTCCTGCTCGCTCAACCGGTCACCTGCCACGTAAAAAAGAGGCTGCATTTCGCCGAAATGTGAACCAAACCAAACATTTTAATGTAAAGACAGGTATGCGGCTACTTCACCGTACACTCTGAGATCCTTTGTATGAGCATGTCGGATAATCCAGCAGCAAGGCTATCGGCTAATTCATAGCCACTATAAGTTTGATGGGAGGAGGTTTAAGCATGTATGCTTAAACCTCCCCATTTAAACCGGACTTCAAACTTAGTGGCTATGAATTTATTGGCTAAATAACAGCCCTGCAGAACTAGTATCTAAGATTTCGTTAAAGAAGCGCAAGAGGACATAGCCACGGTGAATATTATACGTACCTACATAGACCTCACGCGAAAAATTAAACGAGTATATATTATGTAACGAGTTTATGTCACTATCTTTACATGCGAGTAAGATAATTTTGTCGTAAAACCGCATTGAAGGAGTTGATAAAATCTTATCGCCTTGCGCATCTGAGCGCTGCAGGATTTCGTTTCTTCCGCATTACCTATTAAAATATGCAATCAACTAACATGGATAAAATGGTACCTACCTAATTTTGTAAAAAAAAAAACTCAAAACCTTTGAAGCTACAATCCATCATAACTTTTTCTGTTACTTCTGACTTCTGTAAAATATAAATAAAATCAGATTTTATTATTGTGTCCTTACTGCAGAACCCTAGAGGTATAAGTATGTAAGTATAATATATAGTAATATTATCTACATACTTTAAACTCGTTGGTCTGTATTGTACAATAATAATAAATGCGCTACGCTAACCTCCACTAGTAATTTAAGAAAATGATAACCTATCATTGAATAGGTACCTCGTAAATTACCTCAACGTGGTGAGAGAATAAATGATGGTTCTCGAGAAAACTAACGCGAGTTCGATAATAACGAGGGTAAACATCGAGAACATTTTAGCGGTACACGTGTAATACACGATACAAACTGATCTGAGATGTTTCTGTGTTCGAATCAATTACTCCGTTATTTTCACGTTTATCTCTAGGAGCATCCTACGTCAATATTTGTGGATACAAAGTCAAGAAAACGCGGTGGTTTGTTGACTTACGTATACCTTCCTACGTCAGCTCGATGGTAAATAAACTGTTGGGAATTTGGGAAGCGTGCACCATCACAAGTTATGATATCCAATTAGATTGCTCGCCTCTTACGCAAAATTGCTTATAACATTCAACTAGATTAAAATAAAAAGGATAGATACGGTACAAGCGTCTCGCACATGGACTCTCCAATTTGGTTTGTATACCGTAATTCGGGGTAAATAGGAATGACGGGGTAAATTGGAAAAAAAGTCTGACTTTCTAAACGGCTTTTTTAGTTTCATTACAATTTATGAGATAACAACACTGTATTATTTTTGAACGAACTTTTATTTTTTGCTCCTGGCTACACTTAGCATTTAAGCCAGCCAATTAGGGCTCACTAAAAAAAACGAGTTCAAAGTGAGGTTACCGTGGACGCGTGGATATTGTTCCCTTTAACTTTACGTTTTTGTTGAATTATATTAAGAAAAATTGTTGGAATCGATGTAATCTTGATCATAACAGTTTATGGTGGTTTGAAGAAACGTGAAGGTAAGTAAATCATTACATAATTTCATTGGAAATCATGTTTTTAGCCGACCACTGGTTTTTGGGTTATTTTGGTAATAATAAGAACGCGAAGAGGGTAAATAGGAACCGGAACTGGTATAATTGGAACAACGTGGGGGTTATTTGGTTTGTTTAAGGGGTAAATTGGAATTCCTTAATAGGGTTGTCTAAAACAATACCTAAGTAAATTATTGTATGAAAAATGTAATTTACACTAAATATCTGACTAATATTATAAAATTTACAGATCTGATTGAAATAAGAACGCGAATCTATAAGCTACCCGACCTGCTTTTCCCGGACTTCAAAAAAAGGCTAGGTAATAGAATAATAAGCTAAATCTAGTATATACCTACATGTTTATTTAAAACCACACTGATATTGGCCACAGACCGTAATTAACCTATTTTTATATTGATCTCGGGTACAAATCTGACTCTTCGGCCAGCTACCAATTCTGTAATTACTTTTCCTAGTCGTTTTTGCTTTCGTTTTTTTTCTACAGTCATGCTGGCTATAATTTTTAAAGTTCTATTTTTTTTTCAGAATGCCTCGTAACTACGTTCCCAAGCCAGGTTCAAAAAGATATAAAAAATTATGACAGTATAATAATTAAACAAGCCCTGGACGAATTAGCGTCAACTAATAATACATTAAGTGCTGTATCTGAAAAGTATAATATAGCTAAATCCGTACTATGCCGCCATAAGAACCGAGAAATGAAACCTCATGGTAGGCCAACAGCACTGACTAACGAAGAAGAGCTATATATAGTAGAAAATATAAATGTCTGCGGTGATTGGGGCTACCCGTTAGATACAACGGACCTTAGATAATATATAATAAAAATGTATCTAGACTCAATGAACATTAAGCACAACATATTCAAAAATAACATTCCTGGAATAGATTACGTAAATGGGTTTTTGAAAAGACATGCAAATAATATATCTCAAAGAATATGTCAGAATATAAAGAGATCCAGGGCGGCAGTGTCTCCAGACACAATAAAAGAATATTTTAGCGAATTGGAAAAGTCTTTGGAGAACGTTCCAATCCAAAATATTATAAACTATGACGAGACCAACCTAACAGATGACCCTGGTCGCAAGAAGCTGATTGTAAGACGTGGATGCAAGTACTCTGAACGTATAGTCAATCACTCAAAAGGGTCAATATCTTTGATGATGTCAGCAACAGCTGATGGTAATTTCCTACCGCCTTACGTTGTTTACAAGGCAACACATTTATATAATTCATGGATGACAAGAGGGCCTCAAAGTACAAGATATAACAGATCTTCGTCTGATTGGTTCGATGGCAATATCTTTGAGGACTGGGTTAAAACAATAGTTGTACCTTTTTTGGAAAAGAAAGCGGGTAAAAAATTTTTGATAGGAGACAATTTGTCCTCACATTTGTCTATTGATGTGATAAAACTATGCCAGGAAAAAGATATCCACTTTATTTTTCTGCCCGCGAATTCGACACACCTTACGCAGCCCTTAGATGTGGCTGTGTTTAGGCCTATGAAGGTGATTTGGCGTCAATTATTGGACAAATGGAAAAAAAGCGATGATGGGAGAACACAATCATGTGTCCCAAAGGGTTGTTTCCTACAATTATTAAAGATGCTAATGGAAGAACTAAGTGTGAATGCGGAAAAAAATATTAAAGCTGGGTTTAAAAAATGTGGCATTGTCCCATTAGATCCTAACCAAGTTCTAGCAAGGCTTCCTCTGCAAGAAGAGAATGAAGAGACTAAAGTAACAGCTGTTAGTAATAGTATTTTGAAGTTATTAAAGGAAATGCGCTATGGGTCTATGAATATTAGAGAACCCAAAAAGAAGAAGAAACTAGAAGTAGTGGCAGGAAAAAGTGTAAGTGCTGAGGAAGTAGAAAACAATAAAGAGCAGGAACCTGTGAAACCAAAAAAAAAAGAACACTAAACCAAATGAATGGGTCAACTCCAAAACTTACATCTATAAAGGGAAAGGGTATTGGTAAAAAAACAAAACCCAAAATTGACAAGTTACAGATAGACGACGACAGCGAAAGCAATAATTCCAATAAAGAAATATGTAAACAGAGCAAAGAGATATATGAAAATAAAATTATTGATATGCCTGGTGAATTGAACGATCCTATTGTAATGATTTCGGAACCTTTTGATATGTCCATTGAATCCATGCCAATTATGTTTGCTGATAATTTTGATTGTCAAGAAATTACTGTGAAAACTAATCACGATGGCCAAAATAACCAAAACCAGAGTATACAAGACCGAGAGAAAGAAAAGGAAAATCTTCAAATAAAGGACATAAGAATACAGAAGCCAGGAATTAAAATCATATCAGATATAAAATGTAAATTGCCACTACCTTTGAGGAACAAAAATAAAAATTTCACCAATGATAATATTAAAGAAAGTAATTCAATGCGCCCAAAGAGGAAAAGAACTCTGAATTTTTACAAAGATACAGAAGAAATTTCGAAAATTTTGGAAGAACAATAATTTTTTTTCTACCTAATTAAAAGAATATAAAATATTTTCGTTGATTTGAAAGAAGAATATTTATGTTATGTTGCTTACCAGATTACTATCTTATTCAAAACTTGTACCTAACTTAGCCTAATAAATAGGTTTTGATACCTATTTATTGAGCTAACTTTCTAAATAGCAATCAAAATCTATTTATTAAGCTGTAACCTGTACCTATTTATTAGGATGTTATTAAAATAATATGATCTCACAAACATTATTTTATTTTAAAATATTGAAGAAATAAAAGTAAGGACTTGGAAGGGTAGAGTGACAACCCTAGTTAAATTTCCGATTTACCTCTTTTTCGTTCCTATTATCCCCATCGGGGGTAAATTGGAATCCAATAGGTTTTTTGATGAATTTCTCAAAATATGTCAATAATTACGTAATTTAAGGCTATTTTACATCTACAAGAGCTTACCATACATTCTTAAGTAAAGTTTAAAATACCCTATGTGCAACGGAAGAAGGTTTAAATTCCAATTGAATGTGAATATTGGACCTATTTACCCCGTTTTACGGTACACAATTTTGTTACGGCGCGAATCGGCACGGGAACCGACTCCGACCTAGCAGGCCCAATTTTAGCTATAGCAATGAGAGCCGTACCATATCCTTTTTAATTTTAATCTCAGCATTAAACTATTTAATATTCCAACTCCACCAATTAAACAATTAAGGTCCACCGACAGCTATTCTGCAAATAGGCAATACGTAATTTGTGCAAAACCACTTCATAAAATTTTAAAGCTACCGAAGTATGGTACTTTCTTGTTTCAAAATTATGTTACACGAAACAAAACTGTTATTTTATATGATAAGATTGATTAGATAAGATTAGATTTACAATTTATCTACTTAGTAGGGACATTTTCGACGTTTTTAGTTACATAAATGTAAGACACTTCGTCCATCTTGAAGGTTCTCTCGCCCTCTCGCTATCATATAATATGTGGAATAATTCAATACGAGTAAGCCATCACGAAAAAAAAGTTTAATAAATTAATTTGATAAGCATAATAATATGTAACAGTTACTGGAAATAATCAACAACACATTAGCCAGGCTTTAGGACATGAATTAACTAAGGTTTAATTCCTCCAAGTATACATAGGACACGACCAAGCACTCAGAAAGTCAGCACCCGAGGCTTAAAATAGAGTCAGGACAGGACGCCTGCAAACCGCTCTCAACTCTTAAATCCTATTAAAGCCATTGAACTATACGAATACGCGAGAAAAGATGCCACACGCAATTAATGCCGTATCACCGTGCAATGCGGTGCATGCACTGCATTGCATTTAGTTGCTTGGCTATTGTTGAACGTGTTAGTTCTGCTTAGTTAAATTGAAATCAAACAACCTCGTGTTTTACTATATTGTACCATAATAATAAATGCTTTAAAGTTCTAACGTTGCATGGTTTAAACGTACAATCATAAGGTATATGTAATTACTTAATTTCAGCGCCGCACCGAAATTTTATAAATTCTAGTTAAATGGAACAAGACGTAAGGTTGGTGTGCTGACTCTATTTATTAAACTTAATGATTAAAAGCGCTCTAGGCGTCTTTATTCATAGACTTGCTCGATTCGATGTGCTCCAAAGTTCTCACTGAGGAAACACAAAGGGAAGTTTTTCCTCAATCAATAAACACAAAGATGTATTAAATATAACACTATAGATATTCAGTAATTTAGTGACGTAACCATTCCTCAGAAACCTGAAACGCATAACCACCTCGGTACGTGATAAGATTACCGGTTCCTTGATCGTGACACGCCAATTTTACTGCTGTTCTTTGTATGATACATGTCATGCCACACGTATCCCACATTATATGACTGTAATCTTCTTCAGCTTTGCAATAAGTATTCCCAGATAGGATCTACGGAAAATATTTGATGCTGCAAATTTTTCTTGATCGTTAATATTCCTTAGGTTTTACATGTTTCATGACATGTATCATACAAATTATGTCGTGATACTATACATATAACTAGGCGACCATTTAACGGTTATATAAGGACTGATTAATCACTATCAACGAGACAGATTTATTTCAAAGTCTGGCTATAAATAAGGCAACGGTTTCCGCACTGGTTTCGAATCCCGAGCAAGCGAAAATGAAAGAAAAGGCAGCAAATGCTTAACGCAAACTACACTACATGGCTCACGCTGAGCCTTTGCGCACTTCTGTTGCTTTTTTTATTCTGTGAATATAATTTAATCGTGGACAAATATAATAATCTGCTTACGCTGGAAGGTATCTTTGGAAATATCGAGCAGGCATTTGACATTTGAAATGATCATCGGATAAACCAAGACTATAGGTACTCGCACCGGACTGGAGGGTGAGACATAGGTAGTATGAGGCCTTCATCTCTAATATATAAAATTCTCGTGTCACAGTTTTCGTTGCCATACTCCTCCGAAACGGCTTGACCGATTTTGATGAAATTTTTTGTGCTTATCCGGTATCTATGAGAATCGGCCAACATCTATTTTTCATCCCCCTAAATGTTAGGGGTAGTCCACCCCTAAATTTTTTTATTTTATTTTTTAGACAAAATTTTTAATTTCTGTTTTTTTATGATACAACATACAAAAATACATACAATCCTCAATTTTCACCCTTCTACGATCAACCCTTATTTTTTAATAGCCATTTTAATAATTTAATTTTTTTTCCTCTCCGGTCGAAAACTGATCAATCGTCATTTAATTAGTTATCCCCGCCAGATGTCTACAGGTGTCACTTCTGACCCAGTAAACAGCACGGAGTAGGGATGAGAACGAAGCCGGTCTCCTTTCTTTCTCACTCCCTACACAGTTGTCGGCCATCATTATTGTTTATGCATCAAGTGTAGTAGTAACGTTGACAATTATTATTTTGCTATCTCAGTGTAATTCTCATATTAACTTTTAATCATTCCTATTTTATCAATAATAATTAAATTATCAATTTTGAGTGTATTTTGCACGATTAGTTAATCAAGTGATTTTATAACCTCAAAAGTACTCAACACGTGACACGAGCTTCCAATAACAACGGATTTTGTGTTGTAAGTATACTTTTTTTATTTATATCGAAAATGTTGTTGATCTTATAAAAATGTAATTTTAATTTAATTTTATTAAAAAAATGTAAGTAATTGAACAATTAAGATTTTCATAGTTTCCAAAAAATCAATCATTATGAATCTTTATTTTGAAATGTCAATGGAAATATTGGTTGTATGAAAAAATTATAAGAGACAATGTTTTCATAAAATTTAATTTTTTACTTTTGTTTGAAAAATTTTTCAATAAAATAATGCTTATTTCACGCATATACCACATTCTTACATACATACAATATACACATTCTAACATACATACATACTTCCAATAAGTAAGCTATTTTTTGTCTACACTAGAAATTACTAGGAAATTATTTATATGGCAAAACAACGTTTGCCGGGTAAGCTAGTTACCTATAAAATGTAAATACATATAAGAACACACACCTTATATAAATATCTATATATAATAACATGAATGCAAAGGAAATTTATACCAACTGGGGTAAGATTTACCCGATTTACCCTGCTTAAGTTGACCGCAATGTTGGAAAGGAACAACACTGCTTCAGCAACAGACATATGCCGTATGCCTCTAATATTATGTGTGATGTCTATACATCTGCTACGGCGAGCTGTCTCCCACTACCTTAATATTTTATAAAATACTTTTTATAGATTTATTTAACACCTGTTTTATAGTCAAAATTAAACAATTGACATAATATTTCAAGATCAAAATCACAAATGACAACGTGTGCTATTGCTATAAATTTAGTTTTACCAATATTTTGTGAATTATTTGTAAATATTTTGTATTAAGTTTTTAGTTTAATTATTTTAGAATTGAAGATGCCTATGCCAGACACAGCTGTTGTGTTAAGTATCAGCCAAATGATTGATTTGGCCATCGGAACCCCAGAGGTAGAAACAATTTCCTCTTATTTAAAGTTTTGATAAATGCGTTCTCTACGTTCACCTGGCCTATAATACTTCCTCCTTGTGCCCAAATAATAATTCCCGTTAATATCCGGAACAAGTATTATCTCGAATAATTATATGATACTAGCTGCGCCCAGCGGTTTTACCCGCAGTAGGTTCTTATGTAGCCTATGTGTTATTCCAGGGTCTTAGCTACCTCTAAACCAAATTTCAGCTGAATTGGTCCACCCGTTTAGGCGTGAAAGAGTAACAAACATACATCCAGACATCCATACATTCTTACAAACTTTCATGTTTATAATATTAGTAAGATTAAAAAGACGTAGAAATGGTTCCAGTAAAGGATATCATAGTTACTTAAATATATAAGACGAAAGAGCGACTGCTCCGCCAACGCACATCCCAAATTTCTGAACGGATTCATAATCGGTCAAAATTTCGTCGGTTTCGGTTAAAATTTGGAACACGGATTATATGACGTAGACCCCGCTAAGAAATGATTTATTCACTCGGACAAAGCCACGAGTATAAGCTAGTTACATTACAGGTGGGCACGGTAGACTTCAACATGCTGCAAACGGTGCTGCATTGCTTGGCGCAACAACAGCACATTCTGTACAAGAACGTGGAAGTTCGATCTGGAGCAGTCACTCTGCCAATACCTCAGGGGAGAGACACGCAGACCATCGCCGTCACCGAGTACATCGTCGATAATGACAAGGTAGGTATGCTGTGTAATATATACGAAGAAATGCTGGATAGGTATATTCCAAGTCACCCCCACATCGATTTCCGCCAGGTGGCAATTACCACTGAATGGAGACTTGGAAGTTATTGTTCCCACTTTCAAATCGCTTTAAACTGCTGTGTAGATCAATCCCCTCATCGCCCTGCGACAACTTGGAATTTATTCCCAAATGCCACCTGGGGGCAATTAATTTGGGGGTGAATGGGAATATCGTTTGAATGGTTTTTTTTATTCATTATCTGAGGGCCTATTAGCTATCTAATCGCACGCTGATGCTTATCAATATTAACCGTCAAAAAATTTAGATCAAGAACCACTAATTTTAAAAGACGTTTCTCAAATGCATCGTGTAACATGCTAAATACTGGATTGCACGACAAAGTTGAAAAATGCCTTATTGGCTTTATCGCTCCAAGTATCGCATGGCTTTTGTGCGTAAACTGCCATACGTAAAATACGAATAGTTCTACGACTACGCCGGATTCATGGATTCCGAATCCGTGCGGAACCGCTCTAAGTTTCGAATAAAAATTACATATTGTTTCAGCAACCAAAGCTAGTCGAACCACCAGGTAAGTTCTAAATGTTTTTTTTGTAAAATTAGGTAATTATTAGGTAGACAGTTACGAAAAAGTTTAGATATTCATAGCGCCTATTTATGATAATTGTTATATTTTTAATTATGATTATCATATTTTTTAAGCCAAGCTTTTATAAAAGTTTATATATAAATTATTTAATATGTAGATAATATAGTAAACGCCAATATTTTTTCGGATCCACGTCCACGAGCAATGTGACTAAAAGAATAATGTGATTTATTTCTGGTGTTATTTTGTAATCAATTTCTGATAGCAATAAATTATTTTTCAGCACCTACATCAAAGGAAGATAACACCGTACTTGTTGGTATGTATTTAAAAAATATTTCTTATAAAATGGCTATTTTTTATTAGGTCAATCAAACCAAAATATTGTCGTTACACAGAGATTAAAAAGTACATAATAAAACTACCTACCTTCTACTATATGCTTAGGTTTTAATTAAATTAGTGTTGTTAATATTATGTAATTTTCTTCCTCTGAACAATTAATATCCTACTAATATTATAAATGCGAGAGAAAAAAAAACTGCCAAAATTTAAATTTTCTTCATTTCAGTTGAACGAATCAGGAAAAGCGATTCTTCGCCAGGTTTGTGCACATATTTTAATTTTTAAGTTTGTTCATAACATTACCTTTTATATTGAAAAACATGTGGGTCATTTTCAAAAAAACTGTACACTGCGGAAAAATTGATGAAAATTTGTAAGATCGTGGCAAAGCATTTATTATGGCCAATATATATTAATTAATCATTTAATTATTAGAAATTAGTATTAAAATAAATAAATTTAATAGATTTACGGAAAAATTAAGATTTTACTACACTCAGGTATCACAATATATTCCATTCCGAAACTACTTATTAATGTTGATAAATAATATAAATAAAGCAAGTTTTGCAATAAAAAGTTGTTTAATCAGTGTATTGTACCTTAAAGTTCATAAAAAATATATAAAATAATAAAATCAACTTAACAAACTCAAGGAATCGTATATTAAGTTTCCATTACGTTACTCTTTGGATAAAAATGAGGAATAAATTTACTTTTTTTTCTATTATTGCAGCACTTAAGAACTATATAACTAAATTACTATTGAGAGACCATAAATATTAAACTATTAAAATAAACGCACCATAAAAATCACATAGAACTTCGTTAATAATTAAAACTTAGACAAAATTATAAATGGGACAGTCACGGAACGGAGTGCATTGGTAATGGAAAAGATTTCTTAAGCCTAAGACATACTGACAGTAAAAATCATCAAGCAATGAATTTAATTATTACAATCAATAATATCTTCACCAAAACATTTTCGACGTATGAAATCATAATTATTATTGCTTTTATTGCACGTATAACACAAAACCAATTTAAAAATTCGCCATACATTTTGCTAAATAAACAGACCTGAAAGCTATATTTTTCTTACATGCAAAGCATAGAAAATTGAGATATTGCCGACCTAATAGAAGGGTTTTTATTTTAATGGCTGTTTCGGTTTATGTCCGTAATACAACATTTTTAAACTATGCTTAATTTCAATTGAATTTTTTGTAGGCAACGGTGTTAAAAACCATTTAAAATGACTGAAACTAAATAACTAATTTTAATCTAACCACAATGTAGCAATTTTTATAAAAATGCACACACTTTGCTAGTTTTTAGTCACAATTAAATCGGGACTTCCATTCCGACCAACTAAACCGACCAACTGAAATTGATCAACTATTTTCTTTCCTAACGAATCAACTTTTTAGTTGGTTGGATTGGAATACTTTAAAAAATAAAATTTATTCTTATCTACACAACTCAAAACTGACCAACTATTTTTCTTTCCCAACCGAACAACTTTTTCATTGGTCCGAATAATGTTTTTAAACCTCTTCAACGTT
This sequence comes from Hemithea aestivaria, assembly GCA_947507615.1. Classification (NCBI taxonomy): domain Eukaryota; kingdom Metazoa; phylum Arthropoda; class Insecta; order Lepidoptera; family Geometridae; genus Hemithea; species Hemithea aestivaria. The sequence goes on from OX382326.1 coordinate 12,828,642, forward strand.
AATTATTGTCCTAAATACACAGAATGTTAAATAAAACCAAAGCGTACATACATGACAGTAGACGTGTGCGCCGCGCCGCCGCGCCGCCGCCGCCGGTCATTTTGGCCGCGCCGCCGCCGCCGATCATTTTACCGGCGTGAAATCGGCGTGAATTTATTTTTATTTCATTGACGTATTTTACTTATTTTAATCATTATTATTAACCAAATAAAATAATTGACGACACAAGAAATGTCTTACATAAATTTTAACGTCTTGGAAGGTAGAAATAATAGAAAAGAATGAAACTAGTCGGCGGGTCGGCACGCAACTGCCACTAAATGTTGCTATTGCTACCCGTGTGGTAAATTACTAACATTTTGTGAAATTAAAAGCATGATATTTGTATGGAGGTATGATTTCCACTTTCCACCATTTTGTTCTACACCAATCACCAAACAAGCGAATGCCAATGTTGGGGTTCGTTGGCAACCATTGGCGCTGTGTGGACTTAGCAAAGGCCAACATGACGCCGGGGTCACATTATAACATCATGTTCGAGCCCTCGATGAAATATCTTGAACTCGTCCTTCCCGAGCGGTGCGATTTCCGGGAGCACTTTGCCCGGTTGTCTGTCGGATCAGGCGGGGGCCTGATCCGTCCGCTACTCCAGCAGTGGACGGACAGAAAGCACGGGTCCTTGACCTTTCGGCTTGCGCAGGTGTTTTCCGGGTACGGACGCTTCGGAAATATACTTACATGCACCACATACCCCAAGAAAAAAAGAAAAAAGTCTAACATAACGCCAACCCCTGAACAGTCCGGAACGACCCCTCCATGAACATGGCTTTCATATTAAATCTCCCCTCCCCATATTACAACGACCGGTTCACCGACCGGTCTTCTTTGAGTATAGAAGCGAAAAACATGTCAGCTCCCTCGTTGTATACTATTTTTATCGTAGCAATACCTGCAGCAGTATTCATCAGCGTCGTCGTTGTAAGTCCCTGTAGGAGTCTAGTCTAAGTTTCAAGAAACCCTCAAGACGAAAGTCTTCAACCAATTGTGTTACCATGATGATTTACGGCACTGAAACGTGATCCTTCACAATTGGCCTCATCTTAAAGCTCAAAGTCACTCAGTGAGCTATGGAGAGGGTTATACTCGGGGTTTCTCTACGCGATCGAATCAGGAATGAGGAGATCTATAGATGAACTTAAGACTGACCATACGCCATAGCCCAGCAGATAAGCAAAGTGAAGTGGCAATGAGCAGGCTACATAGCACGTAAAGCAGATAGGCGATGGGGTCGAAAAGTGCTCGAGTGGAGACCACGGACTAGCAAACTCAGCGTAGGGCGTCCAACCACAAGGTGGACAGACGACCTTCAAAAGGTCGTTGAAAGACGCTAAATGCGAATTGTGTACTATTTCAAATACGATCTTGGATTGTTTATGAATAAATAAATGAAATGAAATGATGCAGGTCGCTTCCAACCGGTATACATGGCAGTTCAAAGGGGAGACCTATTCAGCAGTCAATGTCATATGGCTGAGATGATGACTTAACTAACAAACAATTACGAGTATTTATTAACCTTGAAGCTTACGTCATACTGAGCTGGTGAAGCGAACGCAATCCGGGACAGAATTTTTGTAATGTTCTAGTTTGTACGTAACCTGTTACACATAAAGCGAACGCGTAACTGACGTAACCTTTATGGAGGCATATGCAAAAGGTGCATTCGATGGTGGAATGAATGCTCACTATTCCGTAGTGTATCGTTTAAATACCTCGCCACCTCGTTAGCGTCAAATTGGAGCGGAAATAACATATTGATATTTAATTAATAATTATCATAGATTGTACATAAAATAACGCCTAATTTCATTAAATATAACGTCATTTGGCACACTTTACTTTGATTTTTGTTGAATTTTTCCCCCACGCCGATTTCACGCCGATTACGCCGCCGCCGCCGGTCATTTTTCGACCAGACGCCGCCGCCGGTCGTTTTATAATCGGCGCACATGTCTACATGACAGATGACAGCTGTCAACCTTAAAATGTCAATATCTCGAAAAGTAATTGTCCTAGAGTGACACTGTCATGGAAGAAATGAAAGGTCTTGAAGAGATCTTCTTTTCAGATGACATCTGTCAAACTTAAAAGTCAATATCTCGGAAAGTACTTGTCCTAGAGTGACGCTGTCATGGAAGAAATGAAAGGTCTTGAAGAGATCTTCTTTTCAGATGACAGCTGTCAAACTCAAGATGTCAATATCTCGAAAAGTAATCGTCCTAGAGTGACACTGTCATGGAAGAAATGAAAGGTCTTGAAGAGATCTTCTTTTCAGATGACATCTGTCAAACTTAAAATGTCAATATCTCGGAAAGTACTTGTCCTAGAGTGACGCTGTCATGGAAGAAATGAAAGGTCTTGAAGAGATCTTCTTTTCAGATGACAGCTGTCAAACTTAAAATGTCAATATCTCGAAAAGTAATCGTCCTGGAGTGACGCTGTCATGGAAGAAATGAAAGGTCTTAAGGAAATCTTTAAATCAGATGACAGCTGTCAAACTCAAGATGTCAATATCTCGGAATGTTCTTGTCCTAGAGTGACGCTGTCATGGAAGAATCGAAAGGTCTTGAGATCTTCATTTCAGATGATAGCTGTCAATTTCGGAAAGCGCTGGTCCTAGGCAGATCTCGGTCCCGATGACAGCTGTCTTTTGAAATGAAGATATCCTCAAGACCTTTCATTTTTTTCATGACAGCGTCACCCTAGGACGTGAACATTCCGAGATATTGACATTTTAAGTTTGACAGCTGTCATCTGATTTGAAGATTTCCTCAAGCTCTTTCATTTCTTCCATGACAGTACCACTCTAGGACGAGTACATTCCGAGATATTGACGTTTTAAGTTTGACAGCTGTCATCCGAGATGTAGTTTTCCTCAAGATCTTTCATTTCTTCCATGACAGCGTCACTCTAGGACGAGTACTTTCCGAGATATTGACATTTTAAGTTTGACAGCTGTCATCTGAAATGAAGATTTCCTCAAGATCTTTCATTTCTTCCATGACAGTATCACTCTAGGACGAGTACTATCCGCGATATTGGTATTTCAAGTTTGACATAATATTATGTGTTTAAAAATATATCTTATAGACCAACTAAATAGTTGGTTAGTTGAGAAAGAATACAGTTGATCCGTTTTGATTAAGAATTTCAGTTGATCCGAACAGAACATTTTTGTTATAAATAAAATATCCGATCAACTGGTTGGTCCGATAAGAACAAATCGATTAATCGAGACCATTCTGACCAACTAGTTGGTCGGTTCAATTGGTCGGAATGGCAGTCCCGATTATGTGTTTAAAAATATAGGTATCTTATGGACCAACTAAATAGTTATTTATTTGGGAAAGAATACAGTTGATCCAGTGTTATAAATAAAATATCCGATCAACTGGTTGGTCCGATTGGAACAAATTGATTAATGGAGTCCATTCTGACCAACTAGTTGATTGGTTCAATTGGTCGGAATGGCAGTCCAGAATTAAATAATAAAAACCATTCAAGTACGAGTCGGATTCGAGCACCGAGGGTTCCGTATCAGCCCGTAGGTATACCAAATTTCAAAATTCTAAGCTCAACGGAGTGTACCCTGTAGGTTTTGATTCCCTTGCAAGTAGTTGCGAGTATGAAAATGTGCGGCTAAAAATTGCTGTTTCTTTTGATTGCGTGGACATAGAAATTAGATTTTATTACAGTTTAAGGATATTATAGACTTGTGTATTTGATATGAATTTCAATTTAATACCTCTACGCGTTCAAGAGGAATCTGAAAGTAAGTATAAAATTATCAAAATTTAATTTTGTCAAAAAACTCGTTATTAAAGAAAATTCGAGTGGTGCCATCTTTATGTCACTCACTTTTGCCAAAATGTACAGTATGCATTAAGCTTTATGATTCCATTCCGAATTTTTTTACTTCCACTTCTACGTTACCTGTGTTTTGGTTTCGGAAAAGAAGTAACGGGTACCGAGATCGCAACAACATTAATTCGTTAAAAATATATTAATGTTGTATAAATTAAAAATTGAATATTATACACGATTCCCTGATATTTATAGAATTCATCAATACATTTTGTAGAAATTTGACTATCTTCCTTAGCTTTCTTTTTGGTTTCGGTTTCGGAAAATCAAAAATGGACCATTGGTCACTTTCACTGTTTTGCTGTTGCGATCGCCCTCCAAATGAACGAATCTAATATTGCCGCTGTTTGAGTGATAGCCTTAATGTTGCTCTTGATATATAAGCATTAAATTTGGTAAACTTATAAATATATAGCCTAAAAAGGTGGTTTCGGAATGGAATTTTCCACATTTCATGAATTACGTCCTCGATTAAATTTATTTATTAAATATAATAATAATGAACTTAAAAATATAGCGTTATTTTAAACTAAAGCAATAATATCTGTATTTTCCGAAAATATAAACATAAGTATAACTTATATTTGATAAAATTTGAAATTTAAAACTTTTATTGCGTAACTTGTAGTGTGGGACATTGTAATTTTTAATGTTTTGCTACTAAAATATTTTAATATCTTTGTTGGTAACTGTGTTATTTATGAAAATAATATATAAAATACTTTGAAAAACACCGATTATTATTTTTTTGTACTAATTCTACTTAGACTTTACAAATATTAATTATAATTACAGGTCAAGTAATGGGACAACCATAAAAATGAATGTAGAATTTTTTTGAAAATGACCCATGTACGTACGCATGTACGCAATATGTTAATATTTTTTATGACATTATAGATCCTTTCTTAAAGGTAGTCTGATATAGTCTACATCACAAACTTCTATGCCAAATTTTAACCCAATACCGTTCAGAGTTGAGGTCCTTCTTCCTTTCACAGTAGTACACTATACGCTCCAGGCTTTCCTAGCGGAAGTCTACGCCATAAATTAAAACGCATGTTCATTCCAAAATTTAACATTATCCGTTCATCGATGTAGACTGTGCATTAGAGATCTGTCAGTAAGTCTCGTTTTCCCTTTATAATATTGATTTACTTAGTTTATAATTGGGTTTCCAGTGAGTGCCCCATATCAGGCAGGGCCAGTGGTGACAGCTGGAGGAGGCGGCCGTCCAACATCAGCCCCGGGCGGTCAAGGCCCAGGTGGGCAGTCCCTTGCTCCAAGTGCCCACCCCTCTGGCCCAAGTGTCTCAGCCGACCAGACCACTACAGGCTCGGCAGTTCAGTATACGCCGAGACCAGTCTCTTCATCAGATAAGTTGTCGCTCGTCACCCTCAGCAAGTTTAATGTGTTGGAAAGCGTAGTGGAGGACTTAAAGAGCCGTGTTTATGGCAGTATGCCGAAGAATGAAGACATTTTGGAGGAAGTCAGGTTAGTTCGATATTTTGGACATTTTTATGGCTCATTGTGGACACTGTTCACACCTAACCTAGCCAACATGTAACATAATATCAGAAGTCTGAAGGATCTAAAATCCAAACTCTGTTTTAAGAACACACTCTGATTAAGTTTTAATTAAAATAATCTTCGTGTTCTTAGATCGCAAACCAATCTTAATGCTATAACGGTGATGTGGACTTCTCTGAACGTGTCTTCTCGCCTAGAGGCCGCTGAAGCCGGCATTGGCAAACTTAGCTCACTGGTGCAAGACCTCATCAGCGAAACCTCAGAGCTACAAGAAGCATCCGCGAAGCGACGAGGCATCACGTAAGCGTATTTGTATTTTTGCTTGTATCAACGGCGTTACTCATGCACGTCGAATCATCACACTAGCGTAAAACTTGATTTCGCAATTAAAATAACTACATACGTATAAATGCGCGTCGAAAATCAACATGTGATCAATGTTGATATTTGGCCCTCACGCACTTGGAAATCCCGCGTCGTGGTACCACATCATGTTAAAAATCTTGCAGGTGCTATTTAATTACTATTTACTATTTACACACAAATCAGGCAAAAGTGAGAAACTCCACATGATCAGACCTAATACACATTAATTCATAACAAAAATCAAACAATCTTCCTGTATAGATCAGCAGACGTACAACCCGCAGCCACTACCGGCGTACTACAAGCTGTAGGTGGGGCTGGTGGAGCAGGTGGAGCTGGTGGAGTTGGTGGGGCGGGTGGTGTAGGTGGAGCCGGTGGCTTGGGAGCCTCGGGAGCATCCGGCAGGGCTGGAGCTGATGGCGCGCCAGGTATGGCAGGACCACCTAGTTTGCCAGGAGCATCTGCTATGGCAGGATCTATTGTGGCATCTGGAATGGCAGAAACTTATGATTTTGGTTGTGGGATGGCTGCGGAGGATCTGGAATAATCGGGTAAACTGGTCTGGGCGGAATACCTGGAAAGTGCGGCAAAAATGACTATATATAGGTGAATGTCACTCAACATTTAAAAAATAGCAATTAAATATCGTATCAGTTGCCAAATAAGGTACGTCAAAAGTATTGTTAGCGATATTTTGTAAAACTGTATTAATGTATATTGTGAATTATTGTGGAAATATAATACTTACATATTTCAAATAATCTAAGGTGGTGGATCTGGAATGGGCGGAGCACCTGGTATCGCAGGAGCGCCTGGTATTGGTGGGAAAACTGGAATGGGCGGGCAAGTTAGTTTAGGTGGCGGGGGCGGTACGCTTGGAATGAGCGATGGAGGTGGTGGACAAAGCGGCGCGGAAGGTGGTGTTGGACAGGGCGGGGCTGACGGGGCAACTGGACAAGGTGTTGCGGACGGTGCAGTTGGACAAGGCGGTGCAGATGGTGGAGCTGGTCAGAATGCCGTGGGTGCAGGCCCTGGACCAGGCGGTGCCGGTGCTACTAAAGATGACATAGCAATGTTAGAAACATACTTGGGCCGCATTCGAGCTGATGTCGACGCGCTCGCACATGCATTCTACGGAAGTACAGATGAAGGTGGAACGGGTAAGATACCTACCTATTATGGTGATCTAAACCGTGAAATTTAGCGTCGTGCTTTGACTTTGAATGTTTTTGAATGTTTCCCCTTTACCTAAATCAATAAAGTGGTAGTCGTCAATATATTAATTATTATTATTAATTACAATAACACTCATGTTCCCATCAATAGAATACCAAACGACGACGCCGTCAGCTGCTGGAATGGTATCATCCAGGGGATCAGGTGGTTGGCCAGGAACACCAGGAGGCGCGCCGGGGACTCCAGGGGGCGGGCCGGGACAAGGCGGCCTCCCACCAGTTCCAGGTGGCGGACCAGGTACCCCAGGCGGGCCAGAAACCCCAGGAGGGCCCGGAGCTCCGGGCAGGATCCCAAGAATGCCACAGTCTGGTACACCTGGTGGTCCGGATGCGGTATCAATGGGAATGCAAGGCAAGTGAAGAATGAGCGCTATCAATATGAACCTGAATAGTATTTAGAGTTATGCATTCTGTGTATATTTTCATTTCTTCATGGCTTCTTTTACGCAATAATAGGAAGGTATCTTACTTGCACAGGGCAAGTCTGTAGTTCTGTTTGAGATTTTAAGTCTCGTACATCTAGTAAGAATAATAACCAATTAAACGTCTAGAGATATGACCAACTTAGCTTAACAGTTCTAACTGGAACTAAATTGTAACAAAACATTGGCCAAAGCTCAGAAGACTTATTAAATTATTCAGATCGTCGCCAACACCCATCTAAGCGGCATTCGATGATCACTTCCAATCTTGTGGAGCGAGTCACCGAATTAGAACGACGCGTCAAGGAATGTTGTGAACAACTCCACAAAAATAACGGTGTTGTCTCTGATAATGTGAGTATGGAAAAAAAATCTAAAATATTCCTAAAGTAATCTACAAATAAAAGAACGAAATGTATAAGGGAACAGTTTTATGATGACTCAAGACTATTTAATGAAGACTAACACTTTATTGGCAGAGGTCATATACTTCTTCCCCCTCCATTCTGCTCTATTATCCGTCATTTATCTTCAATCTGTTTTAATTCATCTTATAACACGAGGTATTTAAAGAAATAATTTATACAAACCCAAATTCGTATATTTTTTTTTTATACAACGAAGTAAGAAGACGAGCAAGACGCTCTCCTGATGGTAAGAGATAACGCTGCCCATAATTAGTACAGTGCTACCCAGTGCACTGCCCCAACGCTTCCTACTTGAGAGTCATAAGATGTGAAGACTCCTCAGCCCAGTAATTTCACTAGCTACAGTGCCCTCCTACCGAAGCACAGTAATGTTTGCACATCACTGCTCAGGCGGTAGAATAACTGTATATTCTCCATCAACAGCTCAGCTCGTTCCAAGATCAAATAGAACATCTAATGAGACAAGTAGCCGGTCTAACGAATGATCTCGCATCGGGTAAAATATCGCCTGATCTCTTGAAGGATCTTCAAGGTAAGCTGAGGCTGGCTTCTGTGAGACATATCTAATAGAGATGGAGAGTTACATCTTAGACGGGAGAGTCCCACATATGTGATGATGCGTAACGCACTTTTCTTGGGTAAAAATAGGTCGTGGTTACTGAGCCAGACGAGACCTTACATTAAGAAATCCTCCACAGTTAAAATATTATGAGTAGTGTACTTACGCTTGAGTTGTAATATTTTGTTTCATATTAATCCATAATTTCCACAGGATTGTTGCAGCTGTTCCAAACAGTACAAGAAATGCAAGAACAGTTGAAGAAGGTCTACGATACAGCGTTACAGTTGGCTGCAGAAAAAGATGACCGTCAACATAATATCAACGTAAATATACTTATCTAACATTAGAACTTTTACATTTTATCGTTATAATGCTTGCCTCAAAATAGTACATGCCAAGGTGCATCATTTCCAGAACCTTCTAGAGGTTTTACAATAGAACGTATCATCATTGGAGACTAATAGGAACATTTTTTTCATGTTTGACCTTGAAAAACTTACGACGCATACCTATATAAAGTTTAATTTTATTTCCAGCACCTACTAGAGCAGATAGAATTGCTGAAGATTATAAAATTGGACAGAGAGGATATGGTTGAAGCAATGGCTGAGAAGGCAGATATGCGAATGCTTGCCAGAAAAGTTTCGCATGATCAGTTCGAGATGGCCTGTGATGATCTATCGAGAGGACTTGAACATGCTGTTGGCAAACTAAACATGCAGGTCTATTATCTTCTATCTAATTTTATGAAACAACTAGATGCGCTCGGCGGTCTAACTCACTGAAAAGTAATCTATGCGGGTAGGTCTATAAACATGCCACGGACGAGGGCGTTGGCGTACCTACCCGTAGGAACAACCCCAGGCTTTGACGATGCGTAACGCATTTTTGGTCGGCTTTTCTAGACCACTATATTTTTATTCATTTATTAAGGGATGCTGCTAAAATCATCTTTATTAGATGTAAGATTCCAGTAATGTTTGAAAACAAAACTTATTAAAATCTGGGCGCTGCCATATTTTGAAACACTTGTTAAATGCGAGTTCTCAGTTCATTTAGACTCCTGTCACGAGTTGGCTTCAATAATGGGGACCCGAAACTTTAAGTAATATGGGTTATCCAAACAAATCCGAAATGATTTTACTTTGTTGGAAATTAGGTATACTAGGTACCTACCTTTTACAATGGAGGAAATTCATTTTGTTGGAAAGGTATTTCGCCTGTAATCGTTATTACGTTTATACATAATTATACATAGTCCTCGTTGTGGTAGGCATATTACTATTTCCCTCTTGGTACGATTTTGACACACCTCTTTTGTTTTTCTTCAACATTCACGTTTATAGGAGGCATTATGGCAACAAGCGCTTGACGACATCCAGCGCGAGATAGAAAGCAAACTGGACAAGATCGAGTTGAGTCCAGTAAAGGATTTCTTCAATAGCAAGTTGAAACAATTGCAAGAGAACCTCAAACAAATGGCGTCGCTCAGGCGAGAGGTTGAAGCTGCTGGGACGAAGAGACAACTGCTGAGGTAATATAAAAAATATTCTTAGCAGGATTCAAGATGTCCTACCTATTTAGCAGAATTCCGGATGACACCATGATCTTTTTTATGCCATAAGCAACAACAAGCTGCCCGCCTGATGTTAAGCGTTTACCGCCACCTATTTAAACGACATATAATTTATTTCTCCCACTATAAGTAGTTTATGTGTAAAGAGAAGAGTGTAAACTCACGCACTCCCCAATCCACGTCATCCACATTCCACTTCACCACTGTTCTCTAAATATTCTTCTTCTATTCTTATCATTTCATGCATATTTTAGTATTTTTGGTACGCCCATGTCATCGCAATTCCGCTGTCGGCTGTCAGTTTATGTCGTGATATCCATAGAAATTTCCACCTGACTACGAAGCAATAGGGTGTTAAGGGGTATGAGTTATGAATTTCTGTCAATCGTAGAGACATTGTGTTAACAACGGTTATCATTTTTTTAGAGATGTGAATTGTATATCTTGCGATGCGAACGCAATGATGCCAATGGAATCACAATCTGCACCTTCATCCAAGCCTTTCCCGGCGACACTGTCTATGAAACCGTACCTTACTTATGAACTTGGTTAGTTTTTGTCCTATAAAACTTATTGCCTTTTGGGAACATTCTTTAAACTTTTTTGGCCTCCCTGAGGCACTACACTAATACTTTTAAAAATAAAGTACTTACATAACGTCTGGTCGGGGTTATCGCTGATGTTGATAGTCCTTTAATGGAAAATTATTATGAAAGGTTCCACATTCCACACGCTACAACTCTGACAAACCTGAGACTTGAAGCTTTGGGCTTAAAAGTCGAATTGCAGTTAAATGTTTCACTCGATTAGGATTTTTCTAATTAAACCTTCTCGTAAGCATGACAATATCAACATTTAATTTATTTTTTCGGCTAGAATCTCGCCACAAAACGAATTTTAATTCCTTCGTGGTGAGGGTTCCGACCAGCCGTCTGCCGACCTTCATGAAGGAGGACTTCTGGCCGCAGGGAGTCGTGTTTCGCAAATTTCGAGGTCGACTTCCTGCTGACTCTGCGCGCAACACGTCGCCGGCGCTACGTGTGACCTAGTTTTTAAGTTTATAAAAATTTTATGTATGTTAGTCTGTAAGGTATATATGATATGGGCCTCTGGTAGGGGAGAGTGGGGGAAACGCGAACGCGGGGTAACGGCGAATTCGATAGTTCTAATCCGCCCGATCACCCTGCTGAACAACACAGCAAAGTTCTTCGAGCGTCTGCTGCTGCGGAGACTGTCGCCACACCTCAGACCCAGAGAGGAGCAGTACGGTTTCCGCGCCGGACACTCGACCACATTACAGCTGACCAGGGTGATCCACCACATGGCCGAGGAGCTGAACGTTGGACGCCGCACGGTCGCGGTTTTTCTAGATATAGAAAAGGCCTTCGACCGTGTGTGGCACGCCGGACTCCTTTTCAAGATGCTCAGCACAAATCTGGAGCCGCCCCTCATCAGACTGGTGGCATCGTTCCTGGACCAGAGGAAGTTCTACGTGGTAGTCGAGAGCGCCACCTCCTCCACTAGAAGGATCGCAGCAGGAGTGCCGCAGGGGAGCTGCCTATCACCAGCCCTCTACGGCCTCTTCACCAACGACATCCCCTTACTGAACCCAGAAGACCTGAGAGAGGGCGAACGGGGCATAACGCTCGCCCTTTACGCTGACGACAGCGCCTATTTCGCATCGTCAAAAAAGCCAGAGATCGCCGCGGGGAGGGTGCAACGAGTCCTCCACAAAATCCCGGAGTGGTTGGACAGGTGGAGGATGGCCGTGAATGTGGCGAAGACACAGGCCTTGCTCACGGGAGCCAGCCGCACCTTCCCCCCACCGCTGCAACTGCGAAACATGGACATCAAGTGGGAAAGCTGTGTGAAGTACCTGGGTGTCCACATAGACCGGACGTTGAGGATGCGCCCCCAGGTGGACCACGCAGTCCACCAGGCGAAGGCTGCACGCGCGCTCCTCCGTCCGGTCTTGTCCTCCAAGCTGCCGCTGCGAACCAAGCTAGGGATCTACAAGTCCTACATAAGAACGCGCTTGACCTACGCTGCACCAGCGTGGTACGCGCTCTGCTCCGCGCACCAGCGCAAACGCCTCCAGGTGGTCCAGAATGTGGCGCTGCGTCACATTACTGGAGCCGGGCGATACGTGAGGAACGACGTTATCGCCCGTGACACGGGAGTCCCCGAGGTGGGGGAGTTCGTGGCTCGTTTAGCGCGTCGAATGTTCGACCGCGCCGACAACGGGCCGCACCCCCACCTGCACAACATCGCTCCGCACCACGCCAGACCACCTGAGGCGCCACAGACGCGCCCACTGCCGCGCGACATACTCCCCCCCAGGGAGAGCGACGCAGCAGCGTAGGTCCACCGTTGCAGAGCCGCCGTGAGGCGCCCGGAAACGGCAGTCGACTCCGGCGGCCGCCAGTTACCTGAGGGTAGAAGCCCTCTGAGTTGAAGCCAGGGCAAGGAGGAATTACCTCGTGTCCCATCCCCAACCACCCCCCAAGGGGAGGCTGGAAGTATAACGAGTCGAGTCGATAGTTCTAATATGTTAGAAAGAGATAGCCATAAATCACTTGCCGCCATTTCGACGATCACGCCACCACTAGTGTCAGTCATCAACACGGGAGAAGCGGACGCACGTACTTGTCAAGGTATGCAATTTTTTATATTTTGTATGTTTTTGATGTAATTTTTTGGTCAGTTCAGGTTGATGTAGCTTTATTTCTATCTACAATAGCAATTTAGCTTGTACATTGTGAAACAATCACATATTAACCAGCTAAATGACACTGACACAATTGGCAAAAGAAATATAACCTAATTTGTTAATTGACATTTTATTGTTTTCGATCCCGCGGGGTAAAGCCGAACACTCAATGTCGGGCAATCTCGAACGTTCGGCATTACCCCCACTCCCTTTTGTTGGTTTCCCGTTCAACTTATTAACCTCCTGATTATTCACCTCCTAATGCTCACAATCATTCAGATGTAACCGCAGCATCTCAAGATCTTCTTGTTGAAGACCATGATGTCCAAGCTTCCGGTATAGTTAATTCACAAAGCGATGATGCAAGCACGCATGCAGTTTCCCTATCAGAGATCGTTGAACTGCCTATTATTTCTCCTAAAATATCAAAACGCAATATCGGGAAGAAAAAATCTACTATTCTTACGAGCACACCTATAAAAGATCAGTTAGAGGAAAAGGAAAACAGAAAAAGAGCTAAAGCAGAAGAACTCAAGAAAAAAACGGAAAAAATGCCAAAAAAGGAACTCAAATAACAAGACTAAAATGTAGTAAGAAGGAACCTATAAACAAAAAGATTGAGAAAGTATTAAAGAATTTCAACAAAATAAAAGACTTTAGCGACTCTCTAAACACGAAAGTAAAAGAAAGAGAAAATGGTGAAAAGGGAACTGAAGACTACTATTGCATTTTTTGAAGATATAAATATATAGATCCCCCCACTGAAGACTGGATTATGTGCTACGTGTGCAAAAAATGGGCTCACGAGGATTGTACTGACAGACAGTCAACATCGTTGGGTTTTAAATGTGATCTCTGTCGTTAATAGTGTTAGTTCGTAATTACCCCACTGATGTCGGGTAAAGCCGAACACTAAGGGTTGTGTTTTTCTTTCATAATTATAGCAATTTATAAAAAAATATGAATGTTGATTAGTAAATTAGTTAGACAGATAAGTAAACTTTATAATTAAAAAAAGAAACAAACTCTGTGATCAAATTCCACTGTTTTATTTAAGTTTTCCCTTAGGTGTTCGTATTTCCCCCACTTTCCCCTACACTACGTCTGTGGCAGTGTACTATTGCCTGAAATAAATGATTTATTATTATTATTATTTAAAAAAAAAAATGAATACGATTTAATAGCAAAGTTTATTGTAGACGCAATACGCAAGTCTCAGGCGAGCAACGTGCCTCAGCGCAACATGCGTGACTGGGAGAACATCGACAAGCAGATGTCGCAGCCTAAGCAACCTCAGAAAGTCAGGTCAGCACAAACATCATAGCTAATTAAAACACCACCCGGCAAAATACAGAAATGTGGGTAAGTTTCAGGGTGTTTTCTTTGACATTGACAATGTATATCTATTAACAGCTCATCGTAAGCGAGCATACTGCTATCGAATGACTCGATCATGGAACAAAATACTCTACGAGGACTCGATAGTTAACGTCTCGCTTACCACACGCTTACCTAAATTTAACAAAGGAATTTACGTAACATAAAATTAAAAAATAAATAAAACGGACATGGAGAAAACTTTGCTTAAGCCCGTTCTCTTATCAAACCAAACGCGTATTTGTAGCTGTAGCTGTAGTCTATTGGTAAGACGAAACGTATTGTAAAACCAGCATCCGATTAACGAAATATGATTTTAGACGTCGTTATGCTTGGTTATGGCTAGGGCATGCTCCCGGGAAATCCCGGTATCGAAAATCCCGGGAATTCCCGATTTTTTTTGAAATTTCGGTACCGATACTTTTTTTAAAAATCCCGGGAATCGATACTTTCGATACTTTTGATTCCTTGTTTATTATTGATTATTTTATCGAATGTTTTAATAAAATACAGCTTAATTTTGTTAATTTAAATCTATCAAGTGTTTTAAAATACTAAGAACATGAGATTAAGCTCTTTTTTTGTCCCGAAAATGTACCAGATTTTACTAACCATAATCTTCTTCTTCTACTGAGCATTATCCCGACTACTGCCAGTGTCTGATTTCCGGCTATACCTCTTCCACTTCGCACGATCTTGAGCATCCTCCTTAGTTAAGTTATTGGCTCTTAAGACCTTGAGTACGACAAGCCGGCGTCGCTTGGGCCTACCGCGTGGTCTTGCTCCGGTGACAACAAGGTCTAAACATTTGGTTGCGACATACTCTGGTGGTCTACGCATGACATGGCCATACCGTCTCAGACGACTCTCCTGGAGCTTATCCGCAACGTCACGTACGTGAAGACTTCCACGGATGTGTTCGTTTCGAATGCGATCTCGTCTCGTAACGTCACAAATCCATCTCAACATCTTTATTTCCGCGACATGGAGCTCCTGGACATGTCGCTGCAGGGCAGGCCATGTCTCGCGGTCTAATGATGCTCTTATAAATTAGTCCTTTGAGCTTTGGCGGCATCTTTTTATCACAGATCATGCCTGTGACCTCACGCCATTTGCCCCAAGCGGCGCTAGTCCGTGCTTTGATATCTTGGTCAATTCCCCCCGACGCATGTTATAAGGATCCAAGGTTTTTAAATTTTTCCGTCTTTGCGGCCTGTTCATCACCGATTTTGATGGAGTTGGGATCCGTATTATCACAGACTAAGTACTCAGTCTTCGCTACATTAATTTAAGACCGCCGTTCTCCAGCGCTTCCTTCCACCGGTTCACTGTTTGCTCCAGGCTCATTTGGTCTTCGTCTATTAGTGCTATGTGACGACATCATTAATCATTACCCACGGGGCTGGCATTTGAACGTGCGCAGTTACAACATCAAGCACAACACTAAATAGGAAGGGACTCAATGCGGAACCTTGGTGTACACCAACAGTGACCAGAAATGGATCGGTATCACCAACTGCAATCCTAACCGTTGACACGGAATCAGAGAACATATCCTTAATTATGTCAAAGTAAGCTTCCGGTATGTCTTTTTATCTCAAAGCCCACCATATGACGCGTCTTGGAATATTATATAATCAAATGCTTTCTGCAAATCTAAGAACGCCATATGCAGAGAGTTCTCTATATGCTTCGATTAATGTTCTAAGAGCAAATATGGGGTCCACAGTCCCAAAACCGGGCCGGAAACTAAATTGACACTCGGAGATATTGATTATGAACAAAGTCATAAATTAAAGAGACAGATGGAAAAACCCTGAAAACGAAACGAAATGCTCAATAGAAGTGATTAATTATTTATTAGTTTTCAGCATTAATAATTTACTGGCCTGTATGGGGAATATATTATGAGGAGAGCTTTAGAGAAGTGGAAGAAATACAAGCAACTTGCAATTTACAGTATCTTGCGAAGTCTGAAGGAGAACTCGGTAGTCTGCTTTCAAGAGTAAACAAGACGATTGGTCTCATTATAATAAACAACACCAAAACTAAAATACTCACAGTGACAGAGAAGCACTCGTCGCGATAAACAAAACGATTTACTACTTAAGTTGGTAGTTGGTATGGATAATCAAAAATCCTTACCAGCATCCCAGTTGCTGAGATCATAAGATCGGTAAAGAACAGAACAAACCTGTCAAATCGAAGAGTAAGAATGCCAAACCATGTTACACCAGCCATGAAGACTTCTATGTTTTTCTATTTTACTTGACCTACCGGGGACCGGGGTAGATTTCCTTTGCAGAAGGTTGACTAGGTGGGCACTCCTACATTCAACAGTGCCAGTTATTCTAACGCTCGAGCAGAGATTACTGTGCTTTGATAGGAGGGCACTGTAGCTAGTGAAATAACTGAGTTGACAAAACTGAACCATCCTATGACTCTCGAATAAGAAGCGTAGGTGCGCCTAGAATATTACATCATTGTGAAATCCTGTGTATAACACTGTGTACAGATTATGGGCAGTGTTATCAATTACTATCAGGTGGAGCATCTAGCTCGTTTTCTTATTTTTTGTATAAAAAATAACTAATGAGATTATAATGAATATACAGTATTTATTGTAACCTCATGTTTTATATAGGCTTCTAATGTGAAGTCACTATTTATAAGTATACCTAGGTATTATGACTGAGTCCTTAGTTGACTAAAATTGATAATAATTATAAGTTGATAATATATGAATCGATAACTAACTTTCTTATCGATAATAAGGCATTTTAATTGAATTTTCTTAATTTTTTTTTGTAAGTATCGAAAGTATCGATTTCCCGGGAATTTCCCGGTACCGTGTGAGTATCGGTTTCAAAATTCCCGGTTCCTGAAATGGTACCGATACTGCAAGCCCTAGTTATGGCGTAGGTCGGATACAGACAAGCACCTGTGCAACCGCTACTGCGGCGGGTCTCACACGGTGACGACTCCGGCGCAGCGCGTCGCTCGGCTCGGCCACTTCGTCAAGCAGTGGGGACCAGATGTGTTGCCGCTGTCTTCCGGGTTGGCTACTGGAGATGACGGACGGGTAAGATAATATTGACTTACCAAGGATTCTTACGACTTTATGTGCGGTTTAGAGGCCCAAACTGATTACCCACTGGCTCTTGGTACAAAAATACCTGCTGCATATCGCATATTCATGCATACCCTGCTTTCTCTCAACACGATCTCTGAAGATTGTTGTCTTCGTCTATAAGAGAATCCATGGGCCTATCTAAAAACGGGCCGGGTCGGGTCGTCGATGGAAGTTTAGAAGTAAAGGGTTTGCCGGTTACCCAGGCCTCCATTACAAAGAAAAAGCGGGTGTGCCGGAGTGCCGCCAAATTGCTTGAGTAGGAGTAAGTAGGTATACTCCCCTGTACGAAGAGCCCCACCAAGTTTTAACAATGACTCTTTGTATTTCAGATGTACAGAGTAAGTCCCGTGGAAGCTGCTAACGTGGGACCAGGTGATTATTATTCCTTCTTAAATAGCACAATATGTGATGTAGGTACTCACCCACTAATTAAACAATTTGTTTACTTACAGGAGGGGCTGTGGACACCACGTGCACTCCTAAACCAACGTCTAGGAGGTCCAGGGAGGATTCTAAACCACATAAACCAATTACTATTAGCGCGGTGAGATATACTTTTTTTTTAACATAAGATCGTCTTCATTATTTTATTGTAAAATGATCAAAACGACTCTTTGCTTATGCAAAAAGAAACTCAATAAAACTTTTAATTTGTTTTAGGAGTGCCACTGCATGGAATCGACAGGTTTATAATTGTTTTATATATTTTTTTAATACAACTCTCATCTTTTCTCTCCTTTGACTACGCCGCGATGCCTTGGTTAGTAAATAGGCCAAGCTAGAAAAAAGACTGATCGGTCTAGAGCTTAATTTCATTTTGATTGTCAAGCCAAGTTCAAGCAAAAGAACTGGCGACCGCACCGTGTGTATTTACACGAGTCGTTAATATTACTACTTCTTACTATGACAATAATACTTATGTATAATTTTCAGATCATAAGTAATTCAGCGTTATCACGGCGCGCAACGATAAATATATATTTTTTTATAAATTACGAGTATCTTTTATAATAATTATGGAATAAATAAAATATACTTACTTTTCATGGGTGATTTATTGGTAATGTCTTAAGAGAAAAGTAAAAATTCGTATCGGCTATGAACCAGTAGCACAACAATTAAATCTACACCTATTAAATTATTTACAGTAATAACACCGATTAAAATCACTAACATGTAGGGAAAAGGTCCTTATGATCGCTCTAGTAGTCTAAAATACATTGAAAGATCCGTTTCGGCAAACGCAAAGGAACCAATTTAAAACTTAAAATTATATTAGAAGGCTACACGCTCAATATTATCTGTGTATAAACATTGGCTTACTTAAAAATTGTTTTGAGATCCATCAATACTTCTAGACTACAGCTAATTACCAGATTAGCTGTAGGGCGTCACAAACCTTTGATATTCCTTTCCTACGCTGATTCCCTTCAAACCTACATTCGTATAGCTATACGAATGTAGGTTTGAAGGAAAAGTCCTCTGGCCCGAAAGTAAGTCAATATTAACACATCCACTGCATTTTGTGATCAAAAAGTCACATGTTTGATTTTCTCCAGTTGCGATCTCACTCTGTGTCAACTTTGCCCCGAAAAGACCCCAGAATGACGAAGTCCATACAAAACGGCTCAGCGTATTTAGACGCTTTACAGACGAAGTTTAAGGGAACTTGAGAACTAAAGTTGACAGTTCAAAGTTAAAACAACAAAAACGGCACAACTCACGTCTAATATTGTCGAGAATATCTCGACCACGGTTTCGGACAATTACGATGTCCTTCATCAGGAGTTCACGCCGCGCACCGGTCGAGATATTCTCGACAATATTAGACGTGAGTTGTGCAATTTTTGTTGATTCAGTTATGGAAAACACTCGCGATAATTTTAAAAATCGTATAGTTCAAAGTTACTCTGTAAAGCATCTATGGACAATGGACAATATATGAAAAATATTAAGTGTGTAGTCTTCACCGTAGACTTTACAATATCATGTTACTTCTTAAATGCATACTATTTAAGTTCGCCACTCACTGTCTGACCTAAAGACATATCTTAATCTAAGGAGGTGTCCACACTGACAGTCTTTTTACCTACGATTCTAAATCAACAGCAATATAAAACTGCACAATCCTAAATATCACACGAATCCGAAGACTGGTCAGTGCAGCAACCTATAGGGGACCGTTTCCAGGAGCGGGTGGGTGTATTGCGACAAGTAACATAAGAATTTTAAAAAAATCGTATAAAATAAAACGCGCGTTTCAGCGTGTACGTCTTGAAAATTCAACAGATCTCTTTATCAACAACTTTTGAATGATTGACTGATATTATGTGTGAACGCGTACATAATAAAAAAAAAACAGATTGGTACATTTTCTTTGATGCGATACCTTAGTTCGTGAAAACGGTCCTTAAACTAATGTTCACATCGAGCGATACATAGCGGGTATAACTTTGACACTATTTTTTACATAATAAATGTACATATGTCATTTCGTATTTAAAGTAGGTACCCGTTACATGTAGCCAGGTGTAAGCATTACCAAACTTTTACAAATATTTTAAGCTTAACTCTCTATTGGCTTCTAAAAACCTCATTTCATCCTTCGTACAGAAAATATTCTAACAGTCACTTACAATACATACACATTTATGTAAATCATTGACTAATATATACCCTTTTAAAAATCATTGGGAAATTTATCGACAAAAAAAATCTAACTTCAAGGACTCTACATACATTTCGTAGTGAACCTTAACTTACATCTGTCCCAGTAAACTAAAATTTAAAAAAAAATCTGCACTCCATTTTAGACTTCTTCTGCGCAATTTTAGTAAAATAAGCCTATCAAAATAACATTACAAATTTAGGAAAGAATTTAAGCTGACCCCACATTGGGCTGCACGACTCTTGTGAAGTCGCAACGATCAAGTCGTGTTGTCACGGCGACGATGTCGTTGGTCACACGCTAGGGTCTCGCCACTCAATATGGGGCCAGCCTTATAATACTACTTTATAATGTAAGTATTACAAATACTTATGAACTAGAAGTCCTACATTAGAAGTAAAGGGAGAATATTACGGGCACAGAGCAGCTTTTGCCTTATTCGAAAAATTAAGCTGATGTAAGTAAAACCTTTTTAGGAGATATAATAGGGTTTTAAAAGATGTTTCTTAGCTTTGTAGTATAATATTATGCAACAAGATTTGACACGCGAGCATTTTTATTTCATAATATGTAATTTTTATCTGATAAG
Source organism: Hemithea aestivaria (assembly GCA_947507615.1). Classification (NCBI taxonomy): domain Eukaryota; kingdom Metazoa; phylum Arthropoda; class Insecta; order Lepidoptera; family Geometridae; genus Hemithea; species Hemithea aestivaria. The sequence goes on from OX382326.1 coordinate 12,849,162, forward strand.
AGAACAAGAACAAGTGAAATTTAAAAAATACTTTTTAAAAACAAGCTTTAATTATTTTTATCATCTTGCATCATAAAGTACTCGTCAAGACGAATCAAATGAGCCCAAACTCGATGGGGTTGCGTTGATTTATGACAGAGTTCCTATGGCCACCTTCCAGCTCCATCATCAGATCAGCTCGATGTCAAAAATATTGCATTGTCATCCGATTTACATACGCATGCAAATTTTCAGCTCAATTGGAAACCGGGAAGTGGGTCAAATTAAACTTGCAAGATTTGATTACAGACAGACAGACAACAGACAGGTGAAAGTAATATAAAGCTTGTAAAAAGAGTTGAAGTTAGCTATATATTACATAAGTATCGACTGAACTTCTTACAAAAAATGGAGGGAGGAAGCGAGACTTATGTAATGTAAAATTAAATAATTCCGTGTGCGGTTAAGAAATTTTACCTTACATTTTATCTTTAACAACTACCAACATAACACCAATCTTTAAATTTATAATACGTTTTTCTTTCATTTTATAAGTCCCGCACATAACCACATACTTCTATTAAATACCCTCATACTTTTTTAATTACCTAAGAAATGGGTATTATATTCGAGCGATTATCTACAAAGCATAAAGCCCGCGCTCCATTTCACGCACAAGCGTTCGCGTATAGTATCAAACTCTCATTTAAAAAGTGCTTTTGGCGTTTTGTTTGGGAATTTGACACTGAGACAGAATGAGTGTCACAAGTAGATCTTGCTAAAACCAGGTACAAACCAAACGAAGGGATTGTGTGGATTACTTAACAAAGACAAGTATAAACCAATAAATGAAATAAGAAAATGAATTTGCGATTTAAGGAAAATAATGTACGTGCGGTGTGTAAAACATGATCGCTTCCCGCAGTCGATACTCTATTATAATATTAACTATGCAACGGTTTGCAAAGCGGTTTTTAATAGACAGTCGTTCAAGTTTTATTTTTAGTTTTATATAATATGTATGTAGTGAAGCAAGGACGGGCCGTAGTATACAAATTTGGCTTTTCAACCGGATTGTATTGGCAGTTTCACCCGATAAAATTTTTGTCGAAGAAATTTAACACTAAAATATAGTAAGTAGGTCTGCAGAGCTAAGATGCGCAAGACGACAAGACATATATAGTTTTTATTTAATTATGTTATTCACATGTAAAACTCAACTTTCTTTCCTTCTTTTGTGGCTTCTAATCTGTAGCTGGGCGCTACGATTCTGCTAATGTCCGTATCCTTAAAGTGTCATTAACTTTGTGCTAGGAAAGTCTGCGATGAGAATATGGTCGGAAATTATTACATGCATTTCTTTCCCAGTGCATAAAAAGGCCTGTAGGACAACACAATATTTGTTAGTAATGCAGACGTCACATGAAACTCAACTTTAAGACTAGACAAAGTATACACATTATGACTTTTCGCTCGAGATATATATCGTCTTGCGCATCTTAGAGCAATAGCACACGTACGATCAAATCGCAATTCGATTTGAAAGCCCGATTAATTGCCATTTTAAGGAATCGCGACAAAATATCGCTTGTGGGTTTTCGCTTTCAGCCATGCTGATCCACCTATGTATATCGAGACTTCGTTTCATATAGTAAGTAGCCTTACTAAGTACCTATATGTATATAGTATAGAAGAGTTAGTGTTGTATCTAGCGATGCCTGCCACGTCCGCCGCTGTAGTGGTTACCGTCGCGGTTGTAGCGCTCGTTGCGGTCGCCGCGCGGGCGCCGGTCGCGGTCCCGACTGTACTCCTTGTCGTGACTCCTGGAACCAATCACAATTATATTCGCTCATTTTTACTTGAAACATGAATGTAACGTATCTTTGTCCCTTTAAATTATTATGTATTTTGATCTCAATTTTAACAATGTGACAATAATATTAATTTTATTTTTTATTGAATAGTGATGTTATTAATTAAAATGAACTTTTAATGATATTAACTAAATTTAACCATAGATATATATTATCATAAGAACTCTTTGTACTAGACGTGCCAAGAATAACGAATGTTATTAGGTCAATAAATATCATTTATCATTTATTATATTATAATTCCTGTTCCCGAGGGAATTTTGAAAAATCGCTTCTTATTGCACTATGAAATCTTCTAAAGAATACGCTGTCCAAATTTCAGCTCAACCGTCCAGCCGTTTGGGTTGTGCGTTGATAGAACGAAAGTGTACAAACGATTTTATATAATAGACGATTTTATAAATAGATTATTAGCTTATGATCGCAGCTTTACCCACATGGCAAAATCCTTTCTTAGCGGAGGTCTACGTCATAAAACCTATCTATGTTCCAAATTTCAACCCAATCCATCCAGCAGTTAAGGCTGTGCGTTGATAGATCAGTCAGTCTTTCCTTTTATATATTTATAAGATAAGAAGACTACTAACTTACTTAATTATATTATTACTAACCGCACATAGCACATGTATTAAAAAAATTAACTTCTAGCTCGCTTTCAATAGAGTGCAAGACACACGTTCTAATTCATAAAATAGCTCGACTGCGTAAAGAATTTAACAGCCGTAAAGTAAGTAAAATTACCATTATTACTAACGCAACTCTGTATTTGAGTTAATACTCTCCTCAAAGGTCTTCTTTGAACTTTGAAAAGAATATATAAGTTGGAACGGACAGATGATTATATTGATAAGACTGTGGGCACCAAGGATTAAGAGCTTGTATATCGAGTGACACTCTCTCGCTCTCACTTTTTGAAAAATTTTGAAATATAAATTCATAGAATATTTTTTTGAAAATTCCTTAAGACCAGCCCTCCATAATTGCACACATTTTAAAAGTGTTTTCAGATTGATAATTTAAAAAAAATGTCGATGATGAGAATTTTTGAAAAAAAATTTTTATATATTTGCCATTTGCCATTTTTTTAAATTATTTTCTTAAGGAATTTTCAATATATTAATTCTATGAATTTATATTTCAAAATGTGTCAAATAGTTAGAGCGAGAGAGCGTCACTCGATATATACGCTCTTAAGAAAAAAATAGTTTTAAGAGCGCTTATACCGCGAGACTCCCTCGATCGCACTATTTGATACATTTTGAAATATAAATTCATAGAAATAACTTTGTAAATATTCTTCAAGAGAAGCCCTGCACAATAGACTCGCGTAATAGTCCCGCGATAAAAACGTTCTTAAAAGCACATTTAGTAATATTAGTTTTACCTAGATTCCCCTGCAGAGCGGCTGTCCCTAGACTTGCGTCGTGCAGTGGCGGAGGCGGCGCGGCGCGGCGATCGTGACCGCGACCGCGACTTGCGACCCTTCGGCGACGTCTCACGCTCGCTGTTCAAGTTGAAGTCATCGAATCTGTCGACAATACTTACACTTTACTGTATGTTCTAGGCTTTACACGTTCAATGGAAGCTAATAGTGTATTTTTTTTATGTAATGAAGTAGAAGACGAACAAGACGCTCTCCTGATGTTAAGAGATAACGCTGCCCATAATCAGTACAGTGTTACATAGGATTTCACAATCATGTGAAATTCTAGGAGCTGACACTGAACCAACGCTTCTTACTCAAGAGTCATAAGATGATAAACTCTTTAGCCCAGTAATTTCACTAGCTACAGTGCCCTCCTACCGGAGCACAGTAATGTTTGCACATCACTTACACTTACACTACTACACTTACACTTTATTGTATGTTCTTTACATGTTCAATGGAAGCTTATAGTGTATTTGTCTAACAAATGATTTCAATTGTCTTAATTAGCAATGGGGGACCTTGAGTTTATTCTTCAATTTATTTTATTTGATAGTTTTATTATAAAAAAATACTATATACGAATTATGGCTGAGATAAAACGCTTATAAGTTTTTGAGTGGGTTCGCGCCAAGTAACACGGCGTGACACCACGAGTCGTGGTTTGTATAAGGGCAGCGGGTGGTTTGCCTATTGTAGCTTTACAATATAATAAATGAAAACTTTCTTTTAATTTCTATAGCAGAGGTATAAAATGAGTTACCTATCCTAAGCCTACTTCACAGGTGTAAACTAGAATACAAATGAATTTTGATATGTAGGTGGAAAGTGCATATACAATCAACAAGCCAACACTTACATAGCTATACGGGTTATACAGAAAAAAGTGGAAGTATCATTAGCTATTAGTCCTACCTTCATATTGTTACAAGTAGAGTACTGACCCACGGCTCGACAACGTCCGTAAGCCGTGAACAAAACAAAAAGCTAGCATGAATGTAACCAATTCAATAAATGTAATTTATTTTCTGTGATAATAATAATTGGGATTTATACTCCAACAGAACAATGTAAGTAGGTAGTAACCTGTTTACTACCTACTTACACTGTCAGAGTTAAAACACAATTTATAGGTTGTGTGGCTAACCTATATGTGTATGTTGCAGTTAGAGGTCGCCGAGATTACCACAGGGCCTGCAACATGACCCAACGACTGCCTCCGACATATTATAATGGAGCTTTCTTTGAAAATTGTTAGGAATCCAACTCCAATAGAAGAGATCTAGTCTGTTGGAGTATTATCCTCAAGCATATTAATATGCTGGAGTTTCATATCCCCAAGATTGATCAATACAAGATTTTTGCAAGTCTTTTATTTTATATTACAGAAGTATATTAGACATACTCACTTATTTTTAGGTGCCTGCGATGAACTCTGACTAGTTTCGGAGCTCGAAGACGAGCTCGATGAAGACGAAGAACTTCTAGACCTGAGGAACAAAACATAAGCAAATCAGATATTATATCAACAAATATTGCCTAACTAGTCTTATTGCAGTGGGAAATACAGCTCAAAATCCTTTGACACAGAATAATACAGACCATTTAGGGTATAATCGTAATGAATTAATATTTACCCACATCTAGACCAACCTCTTACTGTGCTTCGATTCAGGCGATGCTTTGCCGTTCTTGTCTCTTTCGTCTGCGTCCTTTGAACTCTCACCTTCCTTAGATTTGTCTGCGTTATCTGCAAGAAAACACAAAAATTTATTGAAAAACCAAGCATCTTTTATCAAAATGTCTGTTTAATTTGCTAATTACATATTCTAAATATATAATACAATAAAAGACTGACTGATTGACTGACCTATCAATAATTATTATCAATGAACAGCCCAAACTGCTGAATCAATTGGGTTGAAATTTTAATCAACTTTTTATGACCTCTGCTTATAGAGAAAACCTTTATAATTTTCATTGATGGAGCAAAACCATGTACAAGCAAGTCAATAATAAGTACAGATAATAAATTACCATCTTTCTTATCTTTCTCGTCCTCGCTGCCCCACAGATCATATTTGGAGAGGTCTGCGTCATCTCCCGACTCCTCCTCGTCATCCTCCTCGCCCTCTCCTCCCTGGGAGCTTGAAGGCTTGCTCTGGAACAAAACTTCCCGTCAGTACACCCCTCACCGCATATTCTGATGGCTTCATAAGCGTCTCATACCAACCTTCCGCGATTTCCTCTTCCTTCCTTCAGACTTTTTAGGTCTCTCGTTAGTTTTTACAGGAATTTTCAGCCTATTCAATATAATAGGTTTGGGCAATGCGAAACTTTTAAAGTTCCCTATAACAGGCGCGTTCTCGTTTAGAAACGGCACCTGCGGCTCTGTTTTCTCCTCGTGACATTTTAAGTTGATGTTCAATTTGTTAGCGGAACTCGAAGGCAGTGAAATAGGGCCGGGATCAAAGATATCGCTCAGAAAGGGCGTCGCGGATGGATCCCCGTCTAATTCAGTCAACTGCCGCTCGATGCTCCCGTCTCTATTGGTTTCCCTCTCCCATTCCTCATCGTTAGTCAAGTTGATTGTGTCCACAGGTTTAGCTTCGTCACTGGACTGCTGTTCTTTTGGCTCCTGTTCGTTCTGTGTGCTGCTGAACGAAGTGTTGAGCGATGTCTGTGACAGTTGGTGCAAGTTTTGAAGAGCTAATAACAGAGTGTTAGTGTTGATACCGGCGAGGAAACTGGACAGATCGACCGGAGCCGCAGGGGCGGGTTGGGGCGGCAGAGGAGGCTGTACCGCCGGTCTCTCTACTGTTTCCTCGCTGGCTTCTTCCTTCCTTTCCTCTTCCTCGCAAGGAACGATCTTCGCCTGACCGATCGTCGACACTGGCTTCAGACTAATTTTAGGAATTATTTTAGTTTTTGACATAATTTTCTCAGAAATGGCATTTGTTTTGCTGCCGGGAAGGATAGTGACAGATTCGAGAACTTCGACGCGCTTTGCGGGACTTATTTTTTTTGGCGACGTTTTAGGAGTGCTCTCGTTATTTGTGTGATCTATTTGTGCAGGTGTGAGATTCACATCATCACATATTTCCATCGGTGACGGAATCGGAATTTTGTCGAGATCAATTTTTGCGTTAGACAAACAATTCGATTGGCTTTCGCTAGCAGAGAAATAAAGATTATCATCTGCTTCGTCTGATGCTTTAGAGGATTTGCCTTTTCTATGCTTTTGGGGCGAATTTTCAGTTTCAGACAACATTCTATTTTGTTGAATATCCTGCAAGAACCTGTCCATCAAAATTTCTTTCTTCTCTGTATAAAATTCCATGGAATTTCTTCTTGAATTTCGCGAATCGCTTTTAGAGGTGTACGGATTGGGCTCATTAAATTTATGTGGCGTAGCAGATGTGCTTGGTGGTGATGGCGATCGCTTTTCAGGTGCAACATCAGTGGTCTCACTATTCCCATAAAGAGCATCATCATCTTCATCCCATTCTGTTTCATATTTCTTTCTCACACTATCTAACTCTTCAGTATCATTTCGTTCAGGGCTATTATTGGTTTGATCGCTACCACCAAATATATCTAATATACTTTTATTTTTAGTAACATTGGATTGCACCATTGCAAATACACTAGCTGTGTTCTCTGGTGATTTAGGCTTGCTAGGTTCAGGTTCATAGACTTTTGATACAGGACTTGGTAGCTTCATTTGTACAGGTGGTGGCTTTGGTACTGGAGTGTTGAATGCTACATATTGAGCATCAGAAGCAAAGTTGCAGAATTCATCTTTAGTAAAATCTTCTACATTATTTTGTACATTTTGTTTTGGCGGCGGCAGATTGTAGCTATAGCTCTTGGAGAAAGCACCCCGAATTGGTTCATTGGCTTTTATTGGTTCCTTAGGACTTGCACTAGTATCACTTGAGAGACTGTGCCGTTTAGGGCCCAAAGCCGCCCCATTGCCCTTAGCCCAATATCCCTTTTTCCTCACATTATCTCTGAACTGTTGGTAATTTTTCTTGGCAACAGATCCATATCTTGTTGGAACATATTCACTAGAACACCCATCTGTATCCATCATCATTTTTGAAGACTTTACATTCATATTACGCAAATTTGACGTGTAAATATTCCCAGTGACTAATGGAGATCTTTCTACAGGCTTCACAGTACTGTAACCCTGAAAATGTACTTCATTTGGCACATAACCTGTTGGCTTTTCAGGTACTGTAACTGTAACACGTTTTTTCAATTTACGACGAGCTTTTTTGCTTTCGCCAAACTTTCGAGACAAGAAATTGTCTTCGTCACTATGATATGAAATTGAATCCGAATCTGAATCTGTATCAGGAGTTGTAGGCCTGTTTGGAAGGATTTGTGATTTTGCTACTGATATTTTTGATTTAATAGATTTAGACTCATCTGTATCAACAGATTTAGATCTTTGACTGCTGGATGAGCTTGAGCGGCTTCTTTGGTGTGTGGACACAGACTGGCTCCGAGCTTGTGAAGCTCTGCCGTCATTTGTACCTTGAGCTGCCAGTTGTGGTTCTACACTGGCTAGTAACAGAGTTTCAGCACTAACACTTCTCCGAGGAGATTGCACAGGCTTGTGAACACTATTGCAATCATCTTCACTATCTGACGAGAGAACTATTTCGTCAGGGTTTGGTAATTTTTGAACAGTTTTCTCTTGTTTATCTTCAACTTTGTTTATTTTGTTAGTTGACACAATGGGAATGTTAGTGTTCGGATATGGCGCCTCGGGAAAATTTATTTTGTCATGAGCATCAATCAAGCATCCCGTGGTCAACAGGCGTTGTCTCCAAGCAAATATTGTTTTGAAATCAGGAGCAGGTTTATCAAAAACTGATTCAAACCTGTCTGTACTGATTTTGCAATTATTGTATGTGATAGCAAATGCTGCAGCTTTAACTCTTTCTTCTATGGTGTAAGTGACTTCAAAGGATTCTGCCTGTGTAGATCCATTGAACTTGTACACTACATCATTATTGGTAGATGTCACTCTATTCTCCATCACTGGATTGACATATGTCTTGAAAACTGGAGATTCTGAGCTGTCATGTTTGAATTTCTTAGATCCTGTCTCGTAGCCTGAAGAAACATAGTCTCTCTCACCGTTGCTGATGTACCTTTTACGTTGTGGGTAATATTTGGAGTTTGGACGCATATAGTTTTGATTGTAATAACTTGTTTGATTCCTGATTTGATTTTTCCTGAAGCCGTTGATTGAGAGTGGAGCATCACACACAGAGCCATCACTGAGGCTTCCGCTGACTTTTTTCGGTTCTTTTTTGTCTTTCTTTGAGTTAGTTGGAGGAGGTGGCTTAACCATTGCATTCATTTCCATTAGCGGCTTTGTAGGTGGCAATATACATACTGCTTCTTCAGTGATGCCAACCTGAAGGCAGGAAAAATTATCTCCACTTTAGAAATCATGTGCTAGACATTATTAACTCTTCTTAGCTTCATATCCATTATGCCCTGAATATTCAGTTAGGAAAATGTAACAAGTCATGAGTATTTCAACCATTCACTACCATCCAGTGCCATTATCTAACTAATACATATAGTGCCCCTAGTTCTAAGAATTATTGTAGGTACTTAATTGTGAATTCATGAGCAATGTACCTTAGGAACTATGAGCATGAAATATATTAATTAGATAAACTACTGAGGTAGTTACTAGATAAAAAGAACTAAAATAATTATTAAAAAATGTTAGTTGAACCTCAATTAGAGTTTTAACAAGAATGTTATTTCTAAGTGATTAGTTTGAAATGGATAAACATATAGGAGTACAAGAACAAGGAGTAGTGCCTACCTTTTCCTGTGATTCTGTTCTAGTTCGGTCTCGTTTGCGTTTCTTCCGTCCGAACTCATCATATTCATCGTCCGAGGAGGATTCTCTGCGGCGGTACTCTACAACACCGCGCTCATTGTACCCACCGCCGTAACCGGTGCGGGCCTCCACCTACAAATAATAAAACATACAACATAAATAAAGATAATGCTTGTGAAGGTAACAAGACAAGTCGCTGTACAATAATATACATACTTCACCGAATTTAGGTGCATTGCAAACGTTGCAAGTCTGCCGCCGGGCCCAATTCACGTTTGCACATTTATTACACTGCCAGTCGTCGGCGTTGAATAATCCTCGCGACTTTTCTGCGGCAGACTTGCCGATCTCTGTGCCGAGCTTCTTTTTCGTCGGGTTAGCGTCCGGTCTTTCTTTATTACAGCGATAACATGCATTTCTTCTTGCAAAATTAATATTTCCACAGTTTGGATCGACGCAGATCCAGTCACCGTCGTTCATTTTGTTGATGCAAAATCACTGTTCTCTCACATGAAAACGTAATAGTAACCGCAAATGAGGCTTGGTAGAGAAATCTCTATGCATCTCATTATCATCCGCGGCGAAACGTAAATAAAAGGATACAGCAGCTAGATTTTATCCACTTTCAAAGAAAACTAAGCTTACTTTTGCAAGAAAAGCAATCAAGCTTCAGTTCCGCCATGATCCGAAGAATAAAAAAAAATTGTGGACTTCCTACCATAGAGTAAGAAATTATACTTCGACGTCCGATGCAAAACAATAACATTTAATTTATTTAAATCACGGTTATTAACTTTTACTAAATGTTACGTTTATTTACATAATAAAAATAAAGATTCTTGTTTTACTATAGCATTACAATGTAATAATGTGTTGCTTTAATAATGTTTACCCCTTTATTGAAATCATATTTGACTATATCCATAGACAAAGAACGTGGAAACGGATATGACCAAAATATTCCACAGATTTCATACGCGTTTTGGATACTCTGTGACTCTGTGAACTTACCGATTTTGATCAATTTAGTCGATTATGTTACCAAATAATTATATAGTGATTTATCGAAGTCAGCAAGAAGTTCAAAGCAGCGTTGCCAGTGCGTAACTTTTGTAACATTTTGCGTTACTTTTTGACCCTTTGCGTTACTTTTACGTTACTTGTCCTAAAATGTTACTTTTGCGTTACTTTTTGGGGTAATGATTTTTTTTTAAATGAACTCACAATGGAAGAATATAAAATAATAACTAAGTGAAACGGGACGCAATCGAAACGGAAAACAAAAATTAAAAAAAAGTAAATCAAATGTCAATGTCATGGCTCGTCCACATATGCCGGTCAATGACTCTGCGAGTCGTTGGTCCAATGTTCGCCCGAGCGCACAGATTATAAATACATGCACTTGAGGCACAGATTATATAAATCAAAAATAAAGAAAATTTAACTAGTTTAAAGTAATTATTCGCACAAAATGGCTTCAAATGGTCCATGATTGATTAACATTCAAAATATAATTAAAGTCGTCAGATATGGAGCCCAAAATGTATACCAGAAATTTACCGAAAAAACCGTAAATATCCGAAGACATTCGTCTATAGACAAAAACTGTTCACCCATAGACAAAACACACACTCGGCAAATCATTGGCCGGTATATGTGGACGAGCCATAGGACCAACGACATCGATTCGAATGTAATGTGCCCAAACTCGACGGGTTTACTAATAGCCATTGAAGAGTTTCATTAGACACCTCCTGGCTCCATCATCAGATCAGCTCAGTGGTACCAGATTATAAAACTGTCATCAGATTTCTAGACATTTGCAAAATTTCATTATGATTCAACCAGAAGTTGGTCAAATTTTATTTGTAAGAATTTTTTACCGACTTTGTATGGAAAACTAATTTAAGCGTCTTCAAAATAGACCATGTTTGGAAGCTCATAGCTGGACAACGATTGGAGATAGATAAAAAGTCTCAAGGCCGAAGTTGTAGAAATTTTTATGAGGTTTAATAATGTTGTACAACAAAATATCGTACAACGCACAGTTTTTGACATATAAGCAAAAAACCTAAAAATGGGACCTTTTTCGGCCTCCCCCCCCTCGGGTTCGCCTTGGAGGGGTGGTGGGGACTTTTAGTATGTTTATCTCCTTACTAGTCCAAACAAAGTTCTTAAGTTGGTTTTTCTGCTTTCGACTTTTCGATCCACATACCCTTTTTGGGCACTCATTCACTGGGCTACTACTGAAATCTATGAATAAAAAAGTATAAGTACCTATATTTAAATTGAGTAAGTAAATTACATTGTATTAAAAATCGTTTATTTTTAATGCGTTACTTTTATTGTAAATGCGTTACTTTTCGAACCTACCTGCGTTACTTTTGAAGTTAGGGCACTGGCAACACTGGTTCAAAGATAATAAAATAAAATTTCGTTTTGAATCTTCGCCCCTGGCGCGCAAATTTTTCTGTCAAAATTGTTTACCATGAGGTTATTTCGGTCGAAAATATAAAATCATCATAAATACCGAAATAAATCACGTATCCTCATGAGATACGATCCATTTACGTAATACATAGCGATTATAATTCATCAGTTGTACATTTTGTAAATAAGCGGCCGTCTAGATTTGTGTGAACGTGAACTGTCAAAAAGTACGCGAATATTTTGTGTTAAATGATTTTTGCATAATGTTATCACACAATGTATGAAGATGACAGCATCACCAGTACGCCGAAGCGTTGCGTGCTCACTGAAGTGACAAACTCGTCGAGCTATGTGTCGCCGACCGCTAACCTCAAGTTGCTGACCAATGTCGCGCTACAGTACCCCACGCCACCGCCGAGCGCGGTCCAGCGGAAAGAGAAGTCACTTCAGATTCTGTGCGATAGGTTCGTACTTGCCTAATAAGATCCTCATAAGGTTCCTGTAAATCCTTACTTATTGATTGTATTTGTTGTAGATTTCTCAACCTGTATCCACTATACGGCAATGGAACCGTGGAGATACAACTGGATAGCACTGCGGGTCGGCTAGGGGTAGAGAAGAGACGCATGTATGACATCATTAACATCCTGGAAGCCATGCAGTGTGCAGTTCACAAGAGGAAGAACACATATCTCTGGCATGGGGGAGCTCGACTCAATGCTTTCCTGAAGATGTTGAGAAAGGAGGGAGAGACATTGAGGCTGTCAGAGGTGTTGCGAGGAAGAGCTCCCAAGCCTCCAACACCTAAACACAAAACACTGGGTGTGTTGGCGCAAAGGTTCCTGATGCTATTTCTGGTTGAACCACCTGTGAGTATACAATTTATCCTCTATTTATAAATAATTTAAAAAAATAATAATAATTGGGGTTATACTCCAACAGAACAGTAACCTGTTCTCCTATTTACACTGTTAGAGTCTAATCACAATTTATAGGTTCTGTGGCCAACCTATATGCTGCAGTTTCAGGTCGCCAAGATTCCTACAAGGCCTGCAACATGACCTAACGTCTGCCTCCTACATATAGAAAACAGCCGGGACCCACAGTTTTACGTGACTTCCGAAACATGGTAGCGTCCAGGCGAAAATCTTAACCACACTGAGATTTGAACCCAGTACCACTTACAAGTCGGAGATATGACCACAGGACCATGGACGCTACAAAATAATCTAATCTATAATCTGATATGTAACATTGAGTGCTTATTTAAAGTGCAACTTTTAAAAAGGCCAGTGAATAGTGATTACTGGAGTACTTTGTAATATTGTAGAAAAAATATCTGATTTGTACCCTAAAAGTTAGCTTTTGGTTTATTTATATTTGGGCTAATATGATTCTTATTATTTTTTCAGAATACACTAATCAACTTGGAAATGGCAGTGAGAGTCCTCATAGACACTTCCAAGAATCGTGCTGTGTTGTCTCCGGAGCAGCAGGAGCGCCAGCACAAGTCCAAAGTGAGGCGGCTGTACGACATTGCCAACGTATTTATTTCTATTGGTCTCATAGAGAAGGTTTCCGGTAATTTAATTTTAAAGAAACCTGTATTTAAGTATGTAGGTCCGTACAAACCCAAAAAGTCTGATAAGGTGGTTGTAGCTATCCCGTCACCTATTACACCGTTGGCAGCTTTGGACAGCGTGCCTGGAGCTTCCCCGTGTAATGTGTACGCCGGCAAGTCTAAGAGAAAGTTGGAGTTCACAACTCCCACTACGTCCAAAGAGCTGAGGCTCGGTATTACCACTCCCCCTCACACACCATCTCAAAAGTGGGATGAAATCTTACTTGTTGCCGACATGGAACTGACTAGAATTAACAATGGTGTAACGTTGTGATCTATTTTATTTAACTTTGATGTATAATTTCATATTTTATATAGTTTTTCCTATACCTTTGTCTTCCAGGGGAAAGATGTGGTGCAAAGACATCATTTACAATGTTCCTATGTTTTAAATTTTATACAATTGTTGCTCAGAGCAGAGTTTTATCTTTGTCACAGACATAACATTAGTGCAATGTATAGTCATATGAATTTATAATATTTATAGTAAGTACACAATCTATAATGAACTTATCCTTATTTTCCATAAATATATTTTACTATGTAATTATTTATCCTATTAAGGTTCACTGTTTAGAGTGACATTATTTCTATATATAAAACAAATTAATTTATATAGTGAACTGCATAATATTAATATAATATTTACTTCATAACAAATAGTTTATTGGATTGACATTACGTTGATAAAAAAATATATTAATAAAAGGTGCTATTTGATAGCTGAACAAGTTATAAAGCTTTCGCTTTTAGGTCTCATTAAGATGATTCCACACAGCAGTTATACAGGGTTATTTTTAAAACACCTGCAACCTCACTGAACGAGATAGCCAACAACATAAACAACAACATGTGATATGTTATTTTGATTATAATTTGTTACATTTAACTTTTATACAAAAATAATTATTCAGAGCATTCAGATGGATTTTTTTTGCTTTTTTATTTAGTCTATGCTGTCCCACTGCTGGCGAAAGACCTCCCCCACGACTCTCCGCGTGTTTCTATGCTGTGCGACCTCATTCAGATGGAATATTAAATTGATATTGAATTTTGCGTGAAAGTAAAATGTAACAAATTATCTAAAGTCACATATTATCACATGTTGTTGTTTATTATGTCAACTGCGTGGTCCTGCAAGGTTGCAGGTGTTTTGAAAATAAATAACCATGTTTAAAGTTATAAAAAATTGTGTATCACTATAATATTTTATAACAACGCAAATGCAACATTCTCTAACGCTATATAACTGTTTGTAAAAACATCATAATGAAACAAAACCTTTGATAACATCAAGTGGGTTCAAACCATAGATTTTAGGTAAAATGGTGCTAGTAGGATTCAGTCACAAATCATCCTCAAATAGCACTTCTTTTAACTTTTTAAAATAGAATATTTTTAATATAATATGTAAATTAAATTCAACACATTTAGTTAAAGACTGTAAAAAGGTATTTATGAAATTTTTTGTTATGCTATAAAGCAATGAAGTGAGACTTTAATATAATAAATAAAATATATAAGAATATAATCTACTACAAAATTGACGAAAATTTATATAAGCCCCTGGGAGGAATGACTGACATAAACTTATATTTGGTTTGACAAATACTTATGATTCTTGCATATTATGTTATCCATATTTTAACAAATAATGAGTTATGATTTAACATATTAGTGTAGAGTCAAGTCTGATTGACTTTAGATTAGTCATGTATTTTATATAAAGTTGCTTTTATTTTCTATTGTTTATAAGCTATAGATGTATTAAACAAAATGAAATTTGTTTAACGTTTTGATCTTTTATTTCCTGTCGCCCTAATGCAGCACTCCTGAAGCCGTATTGGCTAGTTTACACTAGTGGGAATCACTAGGAGATATTATAAAAAAGTAATATCGTTTTTTGACTGTCATAATCTACAGTTGTTATGCAACAAAGTAAAGAAATGCCTATTGCGTTAACTGTTCTCATGGGCGTAGCCCCAGTGGGGCACTTGCACCACCTTGGCTCTGACCTGTAAGGTACTTCGATTTTTTTCTTGGCGCTCGAAATAAGACGATATCACATACTTCATAGTCAGGATTATAATTTTTCTCGCAGCATATTATTAAGTTTTGTCAGGGTTTTTTTTTGTATAGTTTGTTAGTTACATATTATTTTATACTAATGAGCCCATGGCTGGCTAAGCCCATGACTGTTCTTTGATTATATCATATTTTTATCGGCTTATCACCAGATATTTCAATATTCTTGAAGCACTTCTCTTTGAAGGCACAAATATAGCATACAAATCACTATGTATTTTCATAAGTTAGTTTTTCATACTAAAAGCTACAGAAAAGAAACAAGTTTGCCACTAGACATCATTTATTTAAATAATTTATACAATAGCAATTAAATATATCTACATGCCTATAAAACTTAGTTAAACATCTTCAAGAAAGGTGCTTAAAAAGTAAATTTAATTTATTAACACATAAGTAAACCATCCAAAGAACTCTCCTATTGGATATATTCCTCGTTGCTCCCCATGTATTCTCCCAGATAGCAATCGGGAATAAAATTCCCAGTTGCAATGACGGTTATTTCCCCACATCAAGTCTATGGGAATCCTCGTACCTCCTATAGTACCTGTGCATAATGTGGCCTTTTGTGGATCAAGCTCTTTGAACGGCACCATAATAAATTTAAAACACCTACTTTAAATATAAACATTAGTAATAATAAATATCAGATTCATCTATTAATATTTAAAAAATAACACATTAATTTTACATGCATTTGATTAATAATATCACACAGAAAATTATATTTTTAGTTTTTATTATAATTTATAAGCATGTGACGGCAAATTGCATCTTTCCCAATTTATTAATACACTGGTCTAAATAATATGGGAACTGGAGACATTTTCTAAGTAAATATTAAAAGCAATAAATAGCTATTTGTCCATGATAAGGTTAAACGGTAAATTCTCCTTTCCTGGACAAGGGTAAGGAGTATGTGAAAGCGTTTGAATTTATAAAAGTAGACTTCGTCATATGGGAGAAGGACAATAAAATAGCTTAACTCTTATTTCATCGGGATTAGAGATGAAAATTTAAATGTTAATTGCTATAGCAACTTAGGAAATATTGCCGAAATATTCATCTCAAATCGTGATGACTTAGTCACACAAAAGTACAATTGCCTCAAAGTCTGTCAATGACAGCGACACAGCACCAAATGTTAAGGTACAAAATCCCACACGGTACTGTGTCTGTCATAGAGATTAGTAGTTAAATCTCATAAAGCCCAGTAATTTCGCTAAATAGGTTATATAAAACTAGTTATTATACTTAATATTCGTGTATTCCCTTATCGGATCTCGAGTAACCGTTCAGGTGGGATTCGTCCCGAGGGCAGGTACAAAGGGAGTTCATGTCAGACTTGCTCGATCATGGGGAACTGCTCCGGGTCTTCAGAGGGAGGGAGGGCTTCAGAGTCGAAGAAGCTCGCGTGGAGGGCTACCACTGTTACTGTTGCACCTGGAATATTATAATTGGTATGTTAAGCTGAAGAATATTACAGTGGGTATGTTGAGTCCCAGAATAAACAGTGGGTATGTTAAATCGAAAACCTCGCGTGGATTGCTACTATCGTTAATGTTGCACCTAGACGGCGCGTGGACCTAAGGTGCGTGAATTGCTTCCACTGTTTCTATTGCACCTCAAATATTACAATGAGTATGTTAAGTCGAAGGATATTGTAATGAGTGTGTTAAGAGGGTATATATCGAGTGACGACTCTCTCGCTCGCACAATTTGACAAATTATGAAATATAAATTCAAGGAATTAATTTATTGAAAATTCCTCTATACATTTCCTGCATAATATTATTGCACACATTTTAAAAATGTTTTCAGTGAGATATATAAAAAAATGGAATGAGGAGCGATGTCGAAAAAGTTTCTTTTTTCAAAAAATCTCATTATTCCATTTTTTAATATATCTCACTGAAAACACTTTTAAAATGTGTGCAATAATATTATGCAGGAAATGTATAGAGGAATTTTCAATAAATTAATTCCTTGAATTTATATTTCAAAATTTGTCAAATTGTGCGAGCGAGAGAGTCGTCACTCGATATATACGCTCTTAAGCCGAAGGATATTACAATGGCACTATGACTCTAAGAACATTTACTTATTTTTAATTGTGTCGGTTAATAGTAGCGCGATAGCCAATAAATAGATATTATGTTACGTACCAGAAATCAAAGAATTCTAAATAAAAAGAATTCTGAATTTTTAATTTCTTATTTTTAAAATATATCTTACCTAAAACCCAGAAGAGCACAGCCCCGGCGCCGGCCAGCCAGCAAAGCGCCATAGATCCGGCGGCCCCGACCGCGTACTGTTGCGTTTTGCTCAACTCCCAACCACCAATCTAATAATATTATAATCAAGTAAGAAGAATTGAGAATAGAGCTACTTTAAAATGTGAAGGATTATTTTTAATAGGCCTTTCTAACTTTAAATAAAAATTTCTAGGCCTATAGATATTCATAGATAACTAATATGTGTGAGCAGTATATAGATGTTTTTATTCATTTAGTGCTACTAATTTGAATTTAAAATGAAGAGATTTAAAAGATTAAGGTAAGATCAGAAATGAGTGTAAAGTGTAAACATATTATCGCTGCACTTACCCTAGGCTGAAAATATATTTCTTTCTGATTAAATAAGACAAAACAAAAAATATTACATTAATGGTGCTCGCACAACTACCCGCATCGACCGCGCCGAAAGAATTTTTGTATAGGAAATCTTCTGAGTCGGACGATTCGACTATGGCAAGTGTGCGAGGCTTCATGACATTTCATATAAATAATAATTCAACATTCGATTCCTTCGGCGACCGCGCCGATACATGTGCTTTTACCGTGAATCCATATTGACCAAAATAAAGTGACTTAAAAAAAATACCTTAAACGTATTTGGTCCAGAAGTCAGTTTCCTATATCCAAAGAAGCTTGCAACCATAGCAATCAGCAATAGTGGTGTTGTGATTCTGAAAATGACATATTTTTAGCAATTTTTTTATAAAAGCTATGTAGTACTTGTAATAGCAAAACATCTAACATATTTTTGCTTGTGGTCCAGTAGTTTTGACTACATTTTTTTAAACAGATTTGAACTGCTGGGTTCAAATCTCACAGGGTGTCAAATTCACCAGGATGTTATCATAATTTGGATGGCATGTAAAACTGAATGTCCTGCCTTTTTCCAATAAGATAAATATCTTGTTAAATAACAAGTCATGTTACAGGCCTTGTATTAATCTTGGCAACCCAGAACTGCAACATATAGGATGGCCACACAACCATAAATTGTGATTTCATTCAGGCTGCTGACAGTGAAAGTATGGTAACCTGTTGGAGTATAAACCCAAAAATATTTTACTCACAGACAATATGCAAACAGTCCTAGAAATACAATCAAGTAGTTGGCTTGGAAATGCTCCACATTGCGGTAGAATCTTCTGGAGAGACGTGGTATAGATGCAGGTGGCTAGAACAAATTAAGATGGTAATACACTTCACTCACAAAGGTGTTCAGTGTTCTATACTGATGAAATATTCCATCTACTAATATAATGGCTTTTAAAGTAAAGTATTACATAACGCAAACTTAAGGTTGTACCAGAGCTAAACCATACCCTAAGAAAACAATAGGCATGATTTAATCCTAGTACCATTGCCAGCTGTATTTTGTTATAAAGCTGAATTGGTTCAGCTGTTTGGGAATAAAGAGGTAAATAATACACATACATAATATATTATAATTAGGAACCAAATATTTTAAACTTTTTAAAATGCTATAATAACATTTCCCATCCCATTTTATTTATGTACTCGTATACTCTCCAGTTGCAGATCAACTGGTAGAAAATACTCTCTTAGCATAGAGTTGTGTTCAATATGATAAATAAAATAAACGTTACCTTGAAGTTTTCAGTCGCAACAAATTGAGTCCATGGTCTCCTGGTGGAGAGCATGCTCATGACCAGTGCTGGTGCAGCTCCACTCCTCACATGCTGCATCAACCTTCAAACACCACCTCTATTAAAACTAATTCTATTTAATGTCAAATCAAATCAAATTGTTTATTTGCAGGAAATACATGTTGTGGTACAGTTCGTAATTATACCTATGTCTCGATACAATATATTTCGTCTGCAAGTAGACGTGCAAAAATTCATGTCATTCAATATTTTAGTCTAATTACATTTAAAATATTATTAAGTCAAAATTAATTACAGTATTTTTTAGCACATTAAATTACAATATATTCTTTAAATTCTTCGTCTATTAACACATTTGCTGCGACAGCATTTATAAAACATCCCTGGGGCCTAAAATTAATTTTGTATGGGAAAATCCTTTAACAAAACAGCATTTGTGTTTTTCAACACTCGCATTACGACTTTTTTTTTAATATTTTATACAACGAAGTAAGAAGACGAGCAAGACACTCTCCTGATGGTAAGAGATAACGCTGCCCATTATTAGTACAGTGCTACTCAGTATTTTACATAGGTACAATTCTGGGTGCACTGCGCCAACGCTTCTTACTTGAGAGTCATAAGATGTTAAGACTCTTTTGCCCAGTAATTTCACTAGCTACAGTGCCCTTCTACCGAAGCACAGTAATGTTTGCACATCACTGCTCAGGCGGTAGAATAACTGGCACTGTTGGGGTACCCACCCCAACACGACTTTGAAAACACAGCTATTGTGTTTTCTGCAGTCAATGTGATAAAACAACGACTATTATTATTGACTGCTGGGAAACAATCTCCACAGAATAGATACCAAATAGTCAAACTCAAACTTCATTTATTCAAATAGGCTACATTGGAGCAAGTTTTTAGTCACACATATTGTTAATTTTATTACTCAGTCTTATTTGGTATTTTAATGTTAGTATTACAAAATATATAATATACTCTTATGTCTCCAGCACAGATAAAAGAATACAAATAAGGGTTGGTCATCATATACCTACACATATTTTTATTTAGGCACTAATATTCAATCCTACTAATAAATGCGAAAGTTTGATGTCTGGATGTATGCTCTTTCACACTTAAATGGGCACTGATTGAGCAGACATTTAGTATTGAGATTTGAGATAGACACTGGAATAATTTAAAGGTTACTGCTGCTGTAGATTGGGTTAAACCACTGGACGCTACATCCAGAACGCAGCTAGTCTATACATAAATTACTATTGATATAGTATCATCAATCAAGCATTAAGTAGGTACATAATGATATGGGTGTGTTAGTAATAGGTACACTATGTGGTGTATTAAATGATTTAATACATGGGCATAAAGTGATCACTATTCGTGGCTTACATATATTATTTAATATTACATAGAAACATTTGGTACAGGTAGCACAAATCTATTATTTGATCAGAAGTTAGCAGAGTAGCTAATTACTAAATGTTTAAAGATTTACCATATTCTTTTCACATTAGAACACACGGTTTCCAAATTTACTACACATAAGGATATTATGTGAGATGATATGCAGTGATAAATCTGTAAGCCCATGATTAAATAATTAAATGTATTGTTTCCAATGATTGATGTTGGCAATTAATTTTATCATCGATGAAGCACACAGCACAAACGAAGCGAAACACCACGTAGCGTAAACATCGTTAGTTGACTTACAATTCCATATCATTCACATACTTTTGAAACCCTTTCTTTTCGGTAGTTGCGTTTATCTCTCCCGATAAATCTATATTAACGTTTTCACTCATGATGAGGCGGTTTACTATATAAGCTTAATAATCTTCCTAAGCCCTGCAGGTTTGTATTTTTGTTTTAATGAATAAAAATACACAAATCAAAAAATATTTATCAACACCATGAAAAACTGCTGATGATGAAAAATGAAAAATCCATAATGTGACATTGACCATTGAAATTTGGAATATTTGACATTTCTATTTTAGACATATAGTTTTTTTTTCCTTAGCTGATACGCGTTATTCAAGATAAAGCAAGTTTTCCCACAAGTATTACATTCCACTTAGTCCACATTCGACATAATCTGCTCCACGCATAAGCTTTCTCAAAATTTTATATTATTGCCGGCCCTAGAATATGTGCTTACTGCTAAACTAACATCAAACTGACTATAAAATGATAAGCAACAGTAGCAAATACCCATTACGTGTTTTTTCGGTCGGAGTACAAAAAGTTATTAATGTCAGATTTATTGACACATTTGGCATTGACAATTGAGTTGACATTAGCACACAATACCTATCTCATGTCAGAATCAAAAAGTTTTATCTTTTTTTGGTAGTTAGCGAAAATAAGAAATATTTTAACTTTTTGTAGAAAATAAGTTAATTATTGTAATGTTTTTTACGTTAACTTCACTACTACTTATAAATCTAGTGAGTACTTCGTTTCAAGAAATAGATTTGTATAATAAGCATAACCTTACAGCGGGGCATTACTTTCACGGTTGGTATAATTTCTTTTTAAAACTAAAAACTATGACAAACGCATTGAAATTATTGTTTTTTACAGAGAATATATTATGCCGAGGATGTGGAAATGGAATCACATATTCTGGTAGTATAATATCCAAGACCAGTCCATTGGCTCAATATTCTTTCTATGACTCTATTTTCAGCGAGGATGAAGTTCTAGTACAAGTTTTGTTAAGTGACTTCTTCCTCCCATATTCTATGATAACTACAAGTCATTCAAATTGCATAGGCATCTCAGAGGTAATTGATAATGTAAAAAAATAAAATTCTTTAAATCGATTCAGTTGATTCTTAAGTGGTGTTAATTTCAGTGGGAGGAATATGATTCTTGGTTCCCTGGTTATCACTGGAAGCCGTGCGTTTGTCCAGATTGTGGGGCACTGATAGGCTGGGTGTTCGAGCCCATCAATCCTACTTTTGTAGAGAAACCTAATACATTTTTTGGACTCCTTTTATCAAACCTGATTGGAGAGTCATGTAAATATATAATCGTGAAGTGTTGATGGTTTTGGGTGTAGGTTCATGTTTGTGATGAGTTTCAGTGATGCAGTTGTCTTGGTCCTTATTGTTCCGTCATCTGGCCTTTGTGATATCAATGTTTTATCAATAATTAAGTACCTGTTTGCTTGATAAAGTCTGCTTTGATAATGTATCACACTTGTTATAATAGATAATGCCATGTAATTACACTGGTAACCTGAATTATTGTGTAAATATCCATAATTCAACAATAATTTCAGAGATTGCCCCTGGACTTGGCATGGTTTTTTATGTTCAGAGTTTGAGATCCTGCAAAATTAAAACTTTATTATGAACAAAAATCTGTCTACCTGCTATATTACATTTCTATGTATAACTGGTAAGGTAGACTGTATCTGCTTGGTAGGTGGTATTTTTGTTGTGGATGTGTATATGGACCTATATGCCTAAAGGTCTAGAACAATTTGTGGGTGCTATACAAATCAATATAAAGATATTTCAATAATTTTTTTTTATTTACAGTTGTGGATTCCCTAACTGTAATTCCTGAAGCCCAATCCAACTAATAAAGATGGCAACAGAGGTGTTGTCACCAGAAGATAAGGAGTTTCTAGACAAATGTGAAGAAGAGTTCAAACACCGCTACACTGACAAAGATGAAGAATTCATGAAAGTATATAATGCAGAACCATCTACACCACCCATAGTGGAGTCCTGGTGGGTCTCTCAGAACTCTGGTCGTAGAAATGATCGACGTTTCAACCGCCGAAGTCATCCTTACGAGAGAAACAATAGAGACAGAGATCACGACCGCAGGTCCGGCTACAATGATTACCGCAATGACAGAGCACACGGCTCACATAACTATCGCCCTAGACATTACTAATGTACAAGGACAATAAATAAAATAAATGTTATCTTTTCAAAAGAATATATTCTCAATTATTATGGCTTGATTTACATTATAACAACTTAGAATTACATAATAAATCACCATAAAGTAATGCAGCTACAGCAATCGTAAGATCGAAACCATAACATAATAAATAAACATTATCAATTCTCACTGCTACTCAACAAGTCTAATCGATTACAAATTTTATAACAATAATTATGCCGATATTTAAAACCTAATATCTTGATGCACACAAACAATTACAATGTCCAATTAATATTAACAGCCACACATGCTATGAGTTTATTTTCTCTCAAAATGTTTTAGGACCTCTTTATATACTGCTATTTGACTGGAAGCGTTTCGCGTGAGCTTTCCACAAAAATATATAGATCTAATCTCATTTAGGAGTAGCACTACACATCACATAAAGTTGAAACGAGTGTGGGTGCAGAGCGCGCGCGTGGCGGCCGCGGACAAACCATACGATACGGATGTCGGAGAACATCATGCTAACAATTACTAAGCACAATGACGATTACATTCATCAAGCTCTCTAACATTACTATTCAAGATTTACTATTTTTTTATTTATATCATTATCGGCTACTGATCTCTGTTACTGAAGCGTCACATCACAAAAATATCTTCACTGAATAAACCAGATACTTGGTATTCTCTCATATTATTACTTACTCTGTAGGTTATTATTATTCTGTAGGATTATAGGTAGACATAATATAAACGAGTCGCAAGTCGGTAGCTACGATTATTTGTGATATCACTTCATAGGCGTACTAACAAAATGCAACCATATTAAACAAATCACAGTGAAAGTGTAACATAATTACGCTCACTAACTTAACATTATGACTCAATACATTCAGACAAAACATAACATACAAAATCTACGCGAGGGAACATAAATAATTACATGTTAATATAGTTAATATAGTGTAAAGGTCCGGCCCTGCAGGTATATTCTGACGAGTATAACGCACGAGTCGAGGCCGCGAGCCTCGGGACAGCCTCCGTGTAAACACTACCTACCGACGTGACACCGGTCACATATAAACTTCTACATAACATTATACATACATATATTGATTTGTTTTCGTTACAAATACGTTTTTAATATTCCTTAACAACAACGCACAATATTAAATGTATGAATTGACACGTGATCGTGCGGAGCGACGTCCGGCCGACCGACAATTGACTAGGAGAGGGCGCCTCGGGGCGAGGGCGCCGACGCTCGCCGCGCACTATCAGACTCATCGGTACTAAAGTCGAATACGCCGACGTGGTAAAAGCGTCGAGCGTTCGTAGCAAATTTCATAAGACAATCTAAAGCTTAGTGTTTGAGAGTGAGTTGTGGCGTTCAGATGAAGGTCCAGCACTCGGCGATCTTGACGATGAAGTCCTCGCGCGTGGACAGCGGCTCGTTGCCGTACGTGGTGCAGCGCTGCGTGCGCCCCAGGTACAGGTCGCCGTCCAGCCACAGCCCGAACTTGCCGCTGCAACATAACACATACATTGTTATATGTATATCTATACAACTAGTAGGTACATCTACTAAAGGGAGTCAACTCGAAATGCACTTTTTTCTGAAAAAGCGAAAGTCGATAGGCCTTCCAGTAGCCTATTCTGTTCGAGAAGTCGATGTACTCAAACTGTAACTCAAACTAGGCTATTTTTGAGTTGGCTCCGTTTAGAGCTAGAGATGTACGTTATATGAAGATGAGTTCATATACATGTTACGCCATAATTTATAACCTAAGAGCCACTGCACATATAATTACATATTATGATAGTTTGTTTTAGCAAAATCAGTCATGAAGTTGGTTCCAAAAAGACAAATTAGTAAAACAATGAAAATGTTAACTTACTCTCCGGCTCCGATAGATATGTTGTCAGTACTGCCTCGTATGAAATACATGTTGTCGCCGGTCCAACCCCAATGTTTGAATTTGGTTTTCACTACTATTTGGTCTGAAAAAAAAAATTAAAATCATTAGGACACAAATTAAAAAACCCCTCTGGTAATGATTCATATTTGTTCAAAAATTAAAAAAAAATACTAAAGACAACACCCACATAAGTAGTAGTCGCATACATTACTTACTACATCTTACATTATATTTTTTTAGATTATATTTTCTAATAACAATTTCTTGTAACCTGGTCTGCAATAAAGAGTTATTGTATTGTAAACCTTATTTTTTATAACAACTTTATACAGGGTTATTTTTGAAACACCAGCAACCTCGTAGGACTAGGCAGTCAACATCATAAACAACAACATTTGATGTACGGCTTTTAATTATAATTTGCTACATTTTACTTTCAGGGTTAAAATAACCCTGTATAACGTTTCTAGATAAGTGTGGTTGTCTAGGACCCCAACAGTGCCAGGTATTCTACCCCAAGAGCAGTAATGTGCAAACATTACTGTGCTTCGGTAGGAGGGCACTGTAGCTAGTGAAATTACTGGGCTAAAGTCTTAACATCTTATGACTCTTGAGTAAGAAGCGTTGCTGCAGTGTACCTATAATTTCTCATCATTGTGAAATCTTAAGTATCACTGTACTGGTTATGGGCAGCGTTATCTCCTAACATCAGGAGAGCGTCCTCTAACTTCTTCACATAAAAAACAAGTTTAGCAGTTAAGAGTCAGCATAGTCTAAAGGCAAGTATAAGAGCAACGTACCATTGTCTTGTTTGTCGTCGTCCCCGGCGTCGTCCTTGTGTTCGGTGTGAATGCGCTGGAAGGAAAACAGCAGCGACTCGCCGGTGCCGTAGAAATGCTCCGACGGATGCAGAGCGCACGACGTCAGCGCACCGAACACCTGCAAACAAGCAGAAATATAAGGATTACAACACGAGAATGTACAACAATACTCGTAATTACATGTGCATTAAAAAAATACACATAAATTTATTGAGAAACTGTGAACAATAAAGTGTTGGGTTCATAATATAGGTCGGAGTTGAGAACCCGTGCTGGCTCGTACAAAAAAGAAAGATATCGTTGAAGAGTAGATATCGTTGCTTGTATACAATACTTACATTGTTGTCAGTGTCTTGTATGACTAGTAGCACGGGGCTGTCGACGCGCTGCATCTTGCGGTACATGGAGGCGAGCGAGAACCCGTGCTGGCTCGTGCTGAACGCTAGCTGCCACATGTAGCCCTGCGCACGCGCCGGCAACACGCCGCATAACTTCTCCCTGGAAATGTTACAATACAATCACAATTTATACGCTACAATATAGCGGTGGGAATTTCGCATCACTAAAAAGAGCAGAGCGATTTGCTCTTTTCGATTCAAAGAATGAAATCATTCTTTTTATTCTTTTATTCTTTTCATTCAA
Source organism: Hemithea aestivaria (assembly GCA_947507615.1). Taxonomy (NCBI): domain Eukaryota; kingdom Metazoa; phylum Arthropoda; class Insecta; order Lepidoptera; family Geometridae; genus Hemithea; species Hemithea aestivaria. Next base: position 12,875,683 of record OX382326.1, read on the forward strand.
TGCGATCTTTAGCAATGTTAACCTCTTTTCGTTCGCGAGTTTAAGAGCGATCGTTAGCAAATTAGCAATCTTTAACTCTTTTCGCTCGCGAGTCTCAATTTGAGACGTGCGAGCGAAATCTCAAAGCGATCTTGGCGGGTTTATAAGAGTGATAGATTACTAAATTAAATTGAGTTGATTTTATGTTAATTCAATGACTTTAAATGCACGATTTGTAAATATTAAAAGAAACTGTTTGTTTTATTCAGGTTTATTCCTGATAGCCAATATTTTCCTTCATAGTATTTTGTATTTTTCCTTCAAACGAAAGGAATGAAAAGATCGCATTGAACTACTGAACGCCGACGCGAACGAAAGAATAAGTGACGTGCAAGCAAGGACTTCGTTCTTTCCAATCATTCACTCGCGAGTAACCCAAGGCTACTACAATACGATTAAAAGAATAAAATAAGATTAAATTTCGCTGTGCCACCACAAACTTAGCAAAAACCACGAAGTTTCTTGCACTAATTCGTAATGCAATGTTCCCGATACGAGTATGCAACGTTAACGTTGATTAAACTAGATCAATGAGACGCGCAAGCACCTATAGGACAGTGGCCCAATTTTCCAAGACGTTGCGTTGTTCCAGAATATTCATAGACATTGTCAACTGAACATTTCTGCCTTTATCTATATATACCTATTTATTGTTTCACTATGCATAGGTATCATAATATATCATGTGCCTTCCGTAAAATCTTCCAGAATTTTTTCAGACAATAAAACTCAAAGTTCACTAAACCCACAATTAATTTTAATTAAAATTTAAATTGCGGATTATAAACTACGTAGCTTGCATCAACATTGACGAGATACGTGAGCATAGCGACTTCTAGGTTATTATCGTGTGAGAAACCGGTTTGCAATAGTCTTACATTTATAAAACTGTAGTGTAATAATAATATATGAGGACTGACGAGCGCAATCAATCAATCAATTTACTTTTAAAACAATGTTGAATACAAAAGTTGACCGGATGAGATCGCCAATAGCGATAATGCCACTAGTTGCAACAATGTTGCTTTTATTTGAAGTTTGCATTGATATTTTTAATATTATTAGACATGTGGCACGAATAAAATTAGATGTCTTGCCCACAGCCTTATCTTGATCATGGTCGTAACACCTTTTATGTATATTTATGTAGGTTGTTTTTATGTGCTACTGGAATGTTCATTTTTTGTACTTTTTATTATACTATGGCAGCAACAACAATATGGATGACAATAAAAAATTTACATAGTTTTGTTTGTACATTTTAGTTTGGGCTTGTTTCTACAGCTTCGCTCTTCAATTGCCGACTTTACATTTAGTTTCGTTAAAAAACTTTCAAAATGGATGTTGTTATTTAAATCATCATCTGCCTGTCCTTATTCCACACCAGTAGAGTGTAACACCTTATCTCTATTAAAAAAATACCTTTAGAAAAGTGATCAACAAAGCCGGCCAATTTGTTCATCAATTGGCGCCCGAAACTTAGATATATCATAGCCTTCTTCTATAAAGTTATCATCGCTTTAGCAAACTACTAAATTCAGTAACAGAACGTCTACTACGATAATCGTATTTGCATCTACATCCGCCAAATCAGTCGTGTAATAATAAAAAAAAACTAATACATAATATACATGGACACTACACTGTCTAAAATCATAATGGTTGTGGACGAAAAGCAAACTAATCTTCTATAATACTTAGTAACTGTCCGAATGCCCTACCACGCAGACACAGGCGCCCTCGCAAACACTGACTTATGTTACAGACATTTTAAAATTCAATATGTGACCACAATCTGCATACATAATACAAATCGGTCCTTAGGTAACCGTATCGGACTTTATAATGTGTGGAAATCGACCAGTGGTAAATATTAGTATAAGGTTTCTTTCGCTGAGCACATGTAGCAAAAGTAGCTTCAGACTTTATATTTTAAGTTTAGCCGAGCGTTATCAAGTTAAGGCGGGGCTTTACGAGCAGATTAGGTATTTAGTGCGGGCAAAAGTTGCTCAGAACGCCCGTTGGAAACGTGTGGCGTACGCTTATCGTAAAACGTGCGCGGTCATTGACCCTTGGTGATTGATTCTTTGCATGTAGTTAGCACACACACATTCACAAACACGTCAAACTTATAAAACCCCGTCGATTTTGCGTCGGGGGTTACAATGTGCTAAAATTTTTGGACAAGATCGAAAAAATGAGACACGAGATAAATATTATAGATACACGTATTTTTTGTTGAAAAAAAAACAAAATTAGATTACATTTAATTGATTAGATTAGATTAATTAAATTGGACCAATTAATTAAATTAAATTAAAAGAATAATTCAGATAAATTCAGAAAAAATCTGATAAATTCAGATAAATTGAGAAAAATCTGATAAATTCAAATAAATTCTAAAAAATGTCTGATAAATTCTGAAAAAATCTGGTAAATTCAGATAAATTTAAAAAAATCAGATAAATTCGAAAAAAAATCAGATAAATTTTGAAAAAATCTGGTTAATTCTGATAAAATCAGATAAATTCGAAAAAAAATTAGAAAAATTCTGATAAATTCAGATAAATTCGAAAAAAAATCAGATAAATTCGAAAATATATCAAATAAATTCTGAAAAAATCTGGTTAATTCTGATAAATTCAGATAAAATCAGATTAATTCAGATAAAATTAGATAAATTCTGAAAAATTCAGATAAAATCAGATAAATTCAGATAAAATCAGATAAATTATAAAAAATCAGATAAATTCGAAAAAAAAACAGATAAATTCGAAAATAAATCAAATAAATTCTGAAAAAATGTGGTAAATTCTGATAAATTCAGATAAAATCAGATAAATTCAGATAAATTCTGAAAAATTCTGATAAATTCAGATAAAATCAGATAAATTCGAAAAAATCAGAAATATTCGAAAAAAAAAATAGAAAAATTCTGATAAATTCAGATAAAATCAGATTAATTCAGATAAAATTAGATAAATTCTGAAAAATTCAGATAAAATCAGATAAATTCAGATAAAATCAGATAAATTAAAAAAATCAGATAATTTTTTTCAAAATCAATCAGATTTTTTTTCGAGTTTATCTGATTTTTTCGAATTTATCTGAATTTATCAGAAATTTTCTAATTTTTTTTCGAATTTATCTGATTTTATCAGAATTAACCAGATTTTTTCAAAATTTATCTGATTTTTTTTTCGAATTTATCTGATTTTTTTAAATTTATCTGAATTTACCAGATTTTTTCAGAATTTATCAGACTTTTTTTAGAATTTATTTGAATTTATCAGATTTTTCTCAATTTATCTGAATTTATTTGAATTTATCAGATTTTTTCTGAATTTATCTGAATTATTGTTTTAATTTAATTTAATTAATTGGTCCAATTTAATTAATCTAATCTAATCAATTAACTGTAATCTAATTTTGTTTTGTTTTTTTCAACAAAAAATATCTATAATATTTATCTCGTGTCTCATTTTTTCGATCTTGTCCAAAAATTTTAGCACATTGTAACCCCCGACGCAAAATCGACGGGGTTTTATAATATATCTGATTTTTTTTCGAATTTATCAGATTTTTTTGTTTTTATCTGATTTTATTAGAATTTATCTGATTTTATCTGAATTTATCAGAATTAACCAGATTTTTTCAGAATTTATCTGATTTATTTTCGAATTTATCTGATTTTTTCGAATTTATCTGATTTTTTCGAATTTATCTGAATTTATCAGAATTTTTCTATTTTTTTTTCGCATTTATCTGATTTTTTCGAATTTATCTGATTTTATCTGAATTTATCAGAATTTATCAGATTTTTTTTCTAATTTATCTGATTTTATCAGAATTTATCTGATTTTTTTTTATTTATTTGATTTTTTCGAATTTATCTGAATTTATCAGAATTTATCTGATGAATTTTCGAATTTATATGATTTTTTCGAATTTATTTGATTTTTACGAATTAATCTGAATTTATCAGATTTTTCAGAATTTATCTGATTTTTTTTCGAATTTATCTGATTTTTTAAATTTATTGATTTTTTCGTATTTATCAGAATTTTTCAGAATTTATCTGATGAATTTTCGAATTTATCTGATTTTTTCGAATTTATCTGATTTAATCAGAATTTTTCAGAATTTATCTGAATTTTTTTTCGAATTTATTTGATTTTTTCGAATTTATCTGATTTTATCTGAATTTATCAGATTTTTTCAGAATTTATCTGATGAATTTTCGAATTTATCTGATTTTTTCGAATTTATCTGAATTTATCAGAATTTTTCTATTTTTTTTCGCATTTATCTGATTTTTTCGAATTTATCTAATTTTATCTGAATTTATCAGAATTTATCAGATTTTTTTTCTAATTTATCTGATTTTATCAGAATTTATCTGATTTTTTTTTATTTATTTGATTTTTTCGAATTTATCTGAATTTATCAGAATTTATCTGATGAATTTTCGAATTTATCTGATTTTTTCGAATTTATCTGAATTTATCAGAATTTTTCTAATTTTTTTTCGAATTTATCTGATTATTTCGAATTTATCTGAATTTTTCAGAATTTATCTGATTTTTTTTCGAATTTATCTGATTTTATTTTAAATTAGTTCAATCTAATTTAATAATTAGTTTATATTAATATTTAATGTGAATTAATTTAATCGTATTTAATAATTAATTCATATTAATATTTAATTTAAATTAATTTAATCCAATTAAATTATTAACTTATAATAATATTTAATTTAAATTAATTTAATCTAATTTATTTTATATAGTACGTGTGTGTTATATTTTTTAATAATCGACTAGAAGGACAAAATAAAGATTATAATATTTATTATCTAATTACAAATAAATTAAACCCCCTACACGCTTCTGAGATTTGGAAATTCACAATATATGTAAGTACTCCTAAATAATTCAAACGCGCGTGTGTAATCGTAGTGGAGGTGAGATCGAAGTGCACAGGTCCGACGCTGACAGTGGTCACCGGCGTTCTGAGTGCGTGCGGTAATGCTCCGTGGGAATTAAAATTCAATTAAAAATCATTAAATAAACTTATCGATAAAATACCCGCCATAGCCATCCGTTTGAATGTTATGTATCAAATAAAGTACTCTAAATGTTTATTTTTGTCCTAGTTTTACAAATATTTAAATGGAAGGAAGAAAATTAGGCATATTTAAAAAAAATAAAACTATCGAGAAAAAAAACAATTATCATGTTTCTGTTAATAAAGATCTCTTGTTCAAAGATTGAAGTTACACATACTAAAATATAAAGTAGTAGATCTTCTTAAAAGTTTGCTATATTAGGCTTTGAAAAACATACATTTCACTTACCATAGCGCCTTAAGTTGCTATTTAGCTAAGTTAACTTTGGCTTATTTCAGTAGTTTTGATGAGATGAATTAACTATCATCTTACAGTATCAAACGAAATCTTATAAACATTTACTACACTTGGCATTGTTCTTTCATGAATTTGTTCCCCTTCTTTACATGAAAACTTTTGAGTAGGTAGGTACGGTACATACCCACACATAGTCAGGAGTAAAGTAAAGACAAGCACTTTAGTTATCGTTGGTCATCGCATCGGTAGGATTATGAGAAGGAGTGTTTGTTTACTGTAAAATCGGAGTTCAAAACATGAGAGGATAATGATCGAGTCATATTTCAGGATCTTGATAACAGCTATCTGATCTCCCAAAGTAGGGATTACATTATTACCAGTAATTCTTGATAACATACCTACGAGATCAGTCTCAAAGCTTTGAAGATCATGAGAGATCAGATACGAGCATTGTTGACAATAAACTTTATCATTATCCTGTAAGGAGTCATTTCCACAAGTGCACGTAAAATATGTCACCGGAAATTTGTAAGAATCGTTACTTTATGATTTATCAAATCGATCAAATATACCGGTACCTATATTTGATCTAAGGCTTTAATCGACCAAATCTATATTACAAAATGACGTGTACCATTGGGTTCTCACCTTAGAAATAATAATATATTATGCATTAGTGCATATTCCTGCTGCCTTCACGTAAATCTATGTATTATTTAATAGGAAAATCTAGCTACAATAACATTCCATACATTTAATGCGTCGTTAAAGTCTTAAGATTATATAATGAAAATAACAAACGATTAATACATAATTTACAGTTAATGCTACATAAAAAAAAGGTAAATAAGACGTAACGGACATGAACGGCACCAAACAAAAAATACTCCGCGGCATAATGTCAAAATGCAAAATAGATAGATAAGGTGGATTCCAAGGATTGGTCACTGGTAGGTAGCAGGTACCTAAACTAAGGAAAGGAAAGATAAAAGGGTAGCATTTATTTTATGTCGAGACGTTAATTTAGATAACCCGTTGACTTAAAACATTGACAGTCCTCATATAAAGGTAAAAATTGATTTCATAGTGGGGTTTGGAGCTCTATATTATTTACCCTTGTGACTTGCGCGACTTATCTACCTAAACATATTTTGGGTGTTATACTGAATTATACGACAAACCTATAAATATACGACTTCCTGAATATCAAACATGGGTCCGATCGAACTATGAGTCCAATCAAACCATGGGTCAAATCAAACCATGGGTCCAACCAAACTATGGGAACAATTAAACATTAGCTCCATCAAACCATTCATTTCATCAACAAGTGAAATTTTAAAAATACTTTTTAAAAACAAGCTTTAATTATCATTACCATCTTGCATCATATAGTACTCGTCAAGACGAATCAAATGAGCCCAAACTCGATGGGGTTGCGTTGTTTAATGACAGAGTTCCTATAGCCACCTTCCAGCTCCATCATCAGATCAGCTCCATGTCATAATAATATTGCATTGTCATCCGATTTACACATGCATGCAAATTTTCAGCTCAATTGGAAACCGGGAAGTGGGTCAAATCAAACTTGCAAGATTTGATTACAGACAGACAGACAACAGACAGGTGAAAGTAATATAAAGCTTGTAACAAGTGAAATTTAAAAAATACTTTTTAAAAACAAGCTTTAATTATTGTTATCATCTTGCATCATAAAGTACTCGTCAAGACGAATCAAATGAGCCCAAACTCGATGGGGTTGCGTTGTTTTATGACAGAGTTCCTTTGGCCACCTTCCAGCTCCATCATCAGATCAGCTCGATGTCATAAAAATATTGCATTGTCATCCAATTTACACACGCATGCAAATTTTCAGCTCAATTGGAAACCGGGAAGTGGGTCAAATTAAACTTGCAAGATTTGATTACAGACAGACCGACAGACAGACAGACAGACAGACAGACAGACAACAGACAGGTGAAAGTAATATAAAGCTTGTAAAAAATGGGTTCCAATCAAATCATAACTACAACCAAAGCATGGGTCTAATCCAACGATGGGCTCCATCAAACCATGACGTGGGTCCAATCAAACCATGGATCTAGTTTAAAACAATAACAAGAATGATTACATACCTGTGTTCCATGGTAAATATCTCCGAGGTGCCGATGAGGTCTGGCGGCGAGAACTCCATGTCGACGGAGGCGCCGGACGAGTAGAGCGCGCGCCGCAACTCATCGCTCATCGACAGCACCTACGCAAACATTCTACATCAACTTTATGTCTAATTACACTTGTTAAACATTACACGTCACTCTATAACACTGAGCTGTTCTCACAATGAAGGCCTGTGCGCATTGAGGGTGGCAGGCAGTTTCATTTGCCGTTTTTTGACATTGCTAGGCGGTATCCAATTTTATTGGTAAGTTATAGAGAATACTAAATATACAGTTTGGTAAATTGAGATTTAAATTTTAATCCTCACAAATCTTAAGTTTAAAAAATGAGTCTATTATAAACTTTTGTATCAACTTGGAAAGGAATGAGTCGACGCGACGATGCGTCCTTTAAGAGGCTTAGAACTTTTCAAACTTTACATAATCATGATAAAAAATATTTTGACATATTTTAAGGAAGTAGGTGAAAATTGGGGGTTCTGCCTCAAATCTGTAATGATGATCTATTCACTCCGACAGGTTGAATAGATGATCTGTTCACTTTGGTAGTGAACAGATCATCTGGTCACGTCATCTATTCGGTTCACGTCATCGGATCCCGAAGTGAATAGATCATCTGCTATTCAACCAGATTGTCCAAACTGGTCCTTCAAACCGTGTGTAGCAGATCATCTATTCAACCAGATAGTCGGAGTGAACAGATCATCTATTCAACCAGTCGAAGTGAATAGATCATCTGCTATTCAACCAGATTGTCCAAACTGGTCCTTCAAACCGTGTGTAGCAGATCATCTATTCAACCAGGTTGCCAAAGCTGTTAGATTATCTAGTCTCAAAACTAGGCTGTTCAGGCCATCGGATCATGAAGAACAGAAGACCTAGGTACACCGTATGTCGTGTGCAAGTCCAAGATATTTAATAATAATATATATCTATCGTTACCTAATTTTATGCGGGCGAACCGAAGGAATTTTGCCGCCGTTGCACATATTTCGCTCGACGCTCGAGTGTAATGATGTATATGTAGGTATTTCAGATCAATCATTTTTGACACAACATAGATAAACTAAAGTCGCTTCATATTGTTTGTATGCTTAGATCCTTAAAACTAAGCAACGGATTTAATGCTGTTTCTAGTAGATAAAGTAAATTAAGAGAAAAGTTTTAAAATGTACTTATAATAGATGCATAATAATATAGTAGAGAATACACAATAATTTAATTTACGCTACGAAGTGCGCGCGTGTAATAGTTACAAATAAATATTAGAATGATTGATCTGAAATATCTACATTTACACGTCTTCTCGAGTGTAATGATGTACATGTAAATATTTCAGATCAATCATTCTAATATTTATTTGTAACTATTACACGCGCGCACTTCGTAGCGTAAATTAAATTATTGTGTATTCTCTACTATATTATTATGCATCTATTATAAGTACATTTTAAAACTTTTCTCTTAATTTACTTTATCTACTAGAAACAGCATTAAATCCGTTGCTTAGTTTTAAGGATCTAAGCATACATAGAGGCATACAAACAATGTGGAGCGACTTTAGTTTATCTAGTATGTAGTGACAAAAATGATTGATCTGAAATATCTACATATACACAAATAATAATTCTTTAGTTCCTTTCTCAAGTAAGTTAAAAATACGATTTTAAAAATATTTCCCTTTTATAACATAACTGAACAGATACTACCTACTCGTAACTTGCAGTTTATTCTAGATCTTATAAATCAACAAATGAAACAAAAACATAATATTACCTCAGAAATTTATTTCAATAATTTAATACATTGTTTTCTATTTTAGTGACAAGTTCTTTTACACATTTATAAATATTATCATCATCCATATAACTATTCTTAATAACATGTTGCACACACACATCAGCTTTACACTGACACACGCCTGCAAGTTTTTTTGTGTCAAGATCACTCTTCATAAGATCATACAATTCTATTTTTATTAATTTTATACCACCAGTGATAGGTCTTTTAATACATGAATAGATTGTTATGTTATCATCGGCAATTGTTCTTTTGCGGCTCGTAGATCCACGATTTTTATCCATTGGAATAAAGTTGAATAGTGATTCTTCGCTGTCCTGTAAATAAAAAGTAAATTAAAATAACTAGCTGCGGCCAACGTTTGTATTGCAGGTACATAATATACCTTAAATTAATTTATCTAATATTATAAATTATACTTACAGCCATTGTATAAGCGTCTTATTTTCTTGATTGTTTCAAAAATATTAATATTTCGGTAGTACATGTACCAGAATTTAAAGACAATTTTTTGTTGCTATAAAGTTCAAAATTGAACAATATTTCATTTTAGCTGACACAACGATAAAATCATGGAAAGTTTCTTCCTATGACTGCGCCTAGGTACGAGTAGATACTTGCCAAATTAGGTCTTCCAACGCATTCCATAACAAACCTATGTTTGGATTTTTAATAGAGTCAGCTATTATGCACAAAAACATCGCTCTATCCGTATTTACACACACTCTCAAATTTAGTGCAATAAATATGACTGGAACCAGGATCGAAGTTATCAGTTCCGGCAAGCAAGGCGCTAAGGGTACACCAGGAAATAAACTCTCCACACTTCAAGCAACATGTAAGTACCTATACTCATTTTATAATTAATTGTTCTATCATTCAATGTTTTGTATTATACTAAGAAGCAAGAAAAAGAGCAAGACGCTCTCCTGATGTTAAGAGACAACGTTGCCCGTAATCAGTGCAGTGCTACCCAGGCTTTAGGTCTAGGTTGCCCATAATCAGTGCTAGTGCATAAGCTAGGATGTAATAATGATCTATTCAATCATATTACCGAAATGAACAGATCAACTATTCAACCAGTCGGAGTGAATAGATCATCTGGTCTCGGTGGTCTGGTATTCGGTTCAGGTCATCGGATCATGAAGAAAATACACCGGTTATATTATAAGAGATAACGCTGGTCATAATCAGTACAGTGCTACCCAGGCTCTAGGTGCACTGCATCAGTGCTTCTTACTTAATAGTCATACGATGTTAGACGCTTTGCCTAGTAAATTCACTAGTCAGTAATTAGGCGTATCAAGCTATTTTTGTTTTAATTATTGTATATTTTACAGGTCCAGATCAATGCCATTACTCGGAGATGAGGAGTTTCCGCCATCAGACGATGAGGTGAAGGCGGTCGAAAAAAAAAGAATATCTCACTACAGTAGAAGAGCTGATAGTGAGACAAAGAAGAAAGAAAAAAAACGGTAAGTTGTAGGCATCAAATTATAACTGTTTTGCTCATATTGTATATTAGCTTTCATAGAGCTATTATATAATATGGATTTTTTACATACATTATTTTAGTAACATCTATTAATTGTTGCACAGGGTACATTCACCGGTTTCTGAGGACGAGGAGCCGAAGCCGATAGTTGACAGGGAGCGAGAAAAGAAGCAACCAAAAAGGTTAGTTAACTATGTAATTAATTAATACTTATAGACTTACACTTTTAGCCTCGATTGGTTTAAAACCGTGTTAGATAGATAGATAACGCTTTATTGATACAACATAAATAACTACTAAATACAACTAAATACAATTTGTAATGTTAACAGTGTAATAGTGTTAGTATAACCGAGAGGGTGTATGTATATATAATATTAGTGTAATAATTTATACAGATATACGTGTTGTAGTTTACAGGCCTCCATAGTATTTACTAATAATTTAATTTTTTATTCATAGATCACATACATCTGTTTCCGGAGATGAGAAAGTGTCGTCCAGACGGCCTTCGACCTCGCATCCACCGAATAAGAAAACGCGTCCGGTGATCAAAGCTATCACAGCGAATAAAATTACTGCGGTTGACCTTTTCGGGGAGGAAAGCGAAGATGATGTAGAACCTTCACCAAAAGGTACACCACCATCACCACCACTGCAATCTGTGTTCGTTAACAGGATTGCAACAGGATTATCAAAACAAAATTTACCTAACAAAAAAGGTACCCACTACGTGGAGTTAAAAGTCTATAGATGTAATGAAATAGAAAATGTTATTCCAATAAATAGATGGCGTCACTCCGTGTCCACACTAAAATTAAGGACGGACACAGACACTGTTTTCTGGCAGCATCTTACTAACTTAATAAGTGCTGCTAGGAAGGAGTTCCGAGGAACTCCTAACACATTCACATCCAACTTCAGCTTACAACAATAATATTATTTAATAGTACTAAACAACTTACTAGTTTGGTTATAAGTCTATAAACTTTTATCTTCACGTATTGGGTACATGTTATAAATGATAATATGCAAGCTAAATGTATAAGTACATAATGTAAATGTATAATAATAATGTGATTGTTTGTAATACATAATAGTTATATCATTAAAATATTATATATCCAGAAACGTTCTTTTTTTACAGTTATCAACATCAATCCTTCTCCAGTGCCAGTTAATGATGAGATTATGAAATGTGATGATTGTGATATACAAGTAAAAAGAAATCGATATCAATGTCATATGAAAACTGAAATACATAAATTGAATTCACTGATAAAAACAGATTTTGAGAATATTGATATTTTGAGTACTGCATTTAAAAATCGAGTTATAAGTTATCGCATAAAATCTGACAAAAAGTTGTATTCGATACCAGAATTGTTTTTATATGATTGTGAAACAGATATTTATAGACTTATAGAAATGAATTTACAAAAACACAAATGTCTTAAGATACAGTTTGAATTATTTGCATATTATTTATTACCAAAATCTGAGGAAAGGCAATTGAAATCTTTTAATACGAAATATGAAATAATACATGATGTTGATGAATTGAAAGAAATATTTAGAATGAACACTGTTGATACGATGAAACGAAAACTTAGTGAATTTGAACACTCTGAGTCCGGTTGGACATTTTTATCAGTCAGTCATTTAGAAATCAATGTAAATAAATATTGTCCTATGCAAGGTGGTACATATATAAAACTACCTCCTCGCGTGTACAATACTAAGAGCTGTGTTAATGTTAAAAATAATGATGAATTTTGTTTCCTTTGGAGCATATTAGCTGGGCTTTATCCCTGTGATAAAAACTCAGATAGGTGTAGTTCTTATCCAAATTTTTTAAATATATTGAATGTAAATGGAATGATATTTCCTCCATCATTTAAAGATATTAAAATTTTTGAAAAGAATAATTCAAATATAAGTATTAATGTATTTGGTCTAGACAAAATAAATAAATTTGTAACTGGGCCTCTTTATATGACTGCTAATAAAAGAATTAATCATTTCAATTTATTATATATAGAAAGCAATGGAAAAGGTCACTATTGTTTAATAAAAAATTTACTGAAATTAGTACGAAGCCAAGTAACGAAGCATAGAGGAGATGTTTATTTGTGTGAGGCATGCTTACAGACTTTTTGCAGCGACAATAAATACAAAACACATAATTGTTCCAAAGTATTGCAAGTATTACCAAAACCCGACACTTATTTATCGTTTAAGCATTTCGAAAGAAAGCAAAAGGTTCATTTTGTAATATATGCTGACTTTGAAAGTTTGTTACAGAAGTATTCAGATAAATCACAAAACACAAACACTACCAAGCTTAAAATCCATGTTCCATCATGTTTTGCTTATTATATTTGTTGTTCATTTGATATCTCCTTTAACAAATTTGTTTCGTATCGAGGTTTAGATGCAACGGAAATATTTATCAAAACATTAATGGAAGATGTGAAATGTATTAATGATTTGATTAAAACCAATAAACCAATGATAAAATTAACTGAGGAACAGCAAAATGAATATGATAGCAGTGTGTATTGTCATATTTGTAAACATTTATTATTTGGTGACAAAATTCGTGACCATGACCATGTTACCGGAGAGTACAGAGGGGTAGCGCATTCATATTGCAATCTCATGTTTAAAGTATGTCCATATATACCAGTTGTGTTTCATAATTTATCTGGTTATGATTTACATTTATTTATAATGGAGCTAACTAAATACGATGGTTCGATTAATGTTATACCAAAGACTAAAGAAAAATACATAACAGTAACGAAGGCATTTAATCAGAACGGAAACAAGTCTTCTATTCAAGTGAAATTTATAGATTCTTTCCTATTTTTAAACGCAAGCTTAGATAATTTGAGTAAAAGTTTAAATGATAATGATTTTATTCATACTTCAAAAACTTTCAACACTACTTATCAATTTGAGGTAATGAGAAAAAAAGGGATTTATCCTTATGACTACATGGATAGTTTTGTTAAATATGATGAAGAGTGTTTACCTCCTAAACGGTTATTTTACAACAGTTTATTAAGGCAAAATATAACTGATAGTGAATACACACATGCACAAAATGTTTGGAAAGAGTTTAACATTAGGAACATGGGTGAATACACCGATCTATATATAAAATGTGATGTTTTATTATTAACTGATATATTTGAAAACTTTAGAAACATGAGTTTGCATTACTATAACTTAGATCCAGCTTATTATGTTACAGCTCCAGGCTTGAGCTGGGATGCGATGCTTCTTTATACTGATGTCCGATTAGAATTAATTACTGATCTTGAAATATATGAAATGATAGAAAAAGGTGTTCGAGGTGGCTTGGCACAATGTTCGCTGAGACATGCTCAAGCTAATAATAAATACTTACCAAATTTTGATAATTCAAAGCCATCAAGTTTTTTAATATATTTAGATTGCAATAATTTGTACGGTTTTGCTATGATGAAAAAAATGCCAATATCTGATTTTAGATTTTTATCACCTGAACAGATTAGTAATTTAAATATTGAAACCATTTCAGATGATAGTGAATACGGATACATTTTGGAAGTTGATTTGGAATACCCTTATTACTTACACGATGCTCATTGTGACTTACCCTTTGCTGCAGAGAAACTTATTCCACCAGGCAGTAAATCACCAAAACTAGTGGCAAATTTATTTAACAAAAAGTGTTACGTAATTCATTATATTCATTTAAAGGAATGCTTAAAACAAGGTCTCTTATTAAAAAAAATATATCGTGTAATATCCTTCAGACAAGAAAGTTTTTTAAAGACATATATAGATCTGAATACAAGTTTACGTCAGATTTCAAAATCTGACTTTGAAAAAGACTTTTTCAAATTATTGAATAATTCTATCTTTGGTAAAACCATAGAGAACAAACGAAAACAGGTGAATGTGAAACTAGTATCTAATTGGGAAGATAATAACAATGTAACAAATAAACTTGTAGGTGCTCGGAAACTAATTGCTAAACCAAATTTAAAATCAGTATCAATATTTTCCGAAAATTTCTTAGCAGTACAGTTAAGTCTAGAAAAAATTACTTTAGATAAACCAATCTATGTGGGATTTACTGTATTAGAGTACGCAAAGACACATTTATATCAATTCCATTATAATTATGTTAAAAGTAAATACGGTGAGAATGCTAAACTTTGTTACACTGATACTGACAGTCTCTTATATTTAATTTATGCAGATGATGTATATAAAGATATTAAACAAGACATTCAAGTGTTCGATACCAGTAATTTCGATAACAATAATTCATATGGAATCCCAAGAGTTAATAACAAAATACCTGGCTTGTTTAAAGATGAAATGGGTGGTACACTAATTACGGAATTTGTAGGATTAAGAGCTAAACTTTACTGTATCAAAAGTACTAACAAAGAAATGAAAAAGGCTAAAGGTATATCTAAGTCTGTAACAAAATCTTTAAACCTTAAACAATATTCAGATTGTTTATTAAATAATATTGATTTAAAATGCAAAATGAACACTATTAAGTCTTTGAAACATACTTTGTATTCACAAGAAGAAAACAAGTTAGTATTAAACCGAAATGATGATAAACGTCAAATACTTCCGAATCAAGTAGAAACTGTAGCATGGGGTCACTATGCATACCTTTAGCTATAATTAAATTCTTATTATGTATTTTAGTAAGAATTTTGTAAGAATATGTACATATTGTTTGAAGTGTGATGGTTTATTTCCTGTGTATCTACAAACATTGTAATATAAGTAATAAAAAATATAAGCTTATTAATTATTACGGTCTTTCATTATTTCACCTTTATATATTCATGACGGTTGAATTTTCGAATCGAATTCACTCTAGTCTGGAGTGGGTACAATATATCTATATAAAATGGTGCTCAAGAACTAATATTCATCATTCAACTAGCAATGAGGCTTAAAAAACAATCGCTCAGTTTGGACGTCAGTCCAATTGAAATTGAAACAAAATCTCATTTAAAAAAAATAAATCATAGTCCATTATTTCCTAATAGTATCCGATGTTTGATTTGTGGTCCATCTAACTGTGGTAAAACGAATGTAATGGTCACTTTATTATTACATAAAAACGGTCTTAAATTTCGACATTTATATTTATATACCAAAACACCATTTCAAAGTAAATATTGCTTTCTGAAAGAAGTGTTTTTAAATGTTCCTGAAATCAAATATAGTGTATTAAGTGATAATAGTAAAGTTATACACCCAAATGATGCTTTACCAAACACTGTTATAATTTTTCAACAACTGTAATAATATCGTATCATATACCTACTTATATTTTTGATTTATAGTGTATCTCCTATTATTTTTTTCTGTTGTTTTTTCTTATCATTAAGTGTTTTCATAGAAATCTCAGTTGTAGATACCTACCTAGCATGTGCCTTAATTTAAGTAACTCTAATGAATCTATAACTGTTTAAGTTTAAGACTGTCTGATTCTTATGTAATAACTTTAGACGTGTACTTGTTGTTATTTTGAATAAATAAATTTAATTTAATTTAATTTTGATGATGTGGTTTGTGAAAATCAGGTTAATATCCGTAATTATTTTACAATGGGGAGGCACAATCAAATAGACAGCTTTTATTTGTCACAGACATATTCAAAGGTACCAAAACAATTAATTCGCGATAATGCAAATTTATTATTGCTTTTCAAACAAGATGAAATCAACCTGAAGCATATATACAATGAGCACGTGAATTCCGATATGTCATGGAAAACATTTAAAGATATATGTCACAATGTTTGGCAAGAAAGATATGGCATTTTAACTATAAATAAAGATTGTGAATTAAATAAAGGTAGATACAGAAAAAATCTGGACACCTTTATATATTTAAACTAAAATGTAATATTGTCATTTCTAATAGAAAAGTGAAAGCGACAGGACAAAATATGAGTCTTAATATCAAGGAACAGATAATTGCTTCAGCAAATATCATAAAAAGCAAACTTAGACAGTTAAAAGATATGGAAGATCAAAACAACCAGGAACTTAATAAAATATTCAAACCTGTTACTGAGCCTTTAACTCAAATGTTGGAATCGAATCAAAATAAAGTGAGATGACTTTAATGTTAACGCCATAAGAGTGCCACTTACATTAGATGAGGCCTTATTAACATCCACACCATCGACAGGACCAGTTTGGACAATCTGGTTGAATAGCAGATGATCTATTCACTTCGACTGGTGGAATAGATGATCTGTTCACTCCGACTATCTGGTTGAATAGATGATCTGCTACACACGGTTTGAAGGACCAGTTTGGACAATCTGGTTGAATAGCAGATGATCTATTCACTTCGACTGGTTGAATAGATGATTTGTTCACTCCGACTATCTGGTTGAATAGATGATCTGCTACACACGGTTTGAAGGACCAGTTTGGACAATCTGGTTAAATAGCAGATGATCTATTCACTTCGACTGGTTGAATAGATGATCTGTTCACTCCGACTATCTGGTTGAATAGATGATCTGCTACACACGGTTTGAAGGACCAGTTTGGACAATCTGGTTGAATAGCAGATGATCTATTCACTTCGACTGGTTGAATAGATGATCTGTTCACTCCGACTATCTGGTTGAATAGATGATCTGCTACACACGGTTTGAAGGACCAGTTTGGACAATCTGATTGAATAGCAGATGATCTATTCACTTCGACTGGTTGAATAGATGATCTGTTCACTCCGACTATCTGGTTGAATAGATGATCTGCTACACACGGTTTGAAGGACCAGTTTGGACAATCTGGTTGAATAGCAGATGATCTATTCACTTCGACTGGTTGAATAGATGATCTGTTCACTCCGACTATCTGGTTGAATAGATGATCTGCTACACACGGTTTGAAGGACCAGTTTGGACAATCTGGTTGAATAGCAGATGATCTATTCACTTCGGGATCCGATGACGTGAACCGAATAGATGACGTGACCAGATGATCTGTTCACTACCAAAGTGAACAGATCATCTATTCAACCTGTCGGAGTGAATAGATCATCATTACAGATTTGAGGCAGAACCCCCAATTTTCACCTACTTAAGGACATAAGGCCTACTAACGTTAAGAGATCGTAGCCTAAGAAAGGTTCTAAAAATAATAAAAATCGTAAAATTAGAAAATCTAATATAAAATTACGTAAAAAATATCAGCCAGTGTTGAAACACAACGTACTCAGTATGTTGTGGTTTAAAATTTCTCAACAATGCATTGAACATGCTTATAGAAGTGTGTTTATTATTGCATAACGAAATGATGGAATTTATAGGTAACCACAGGCGTAGCTAAACTTAGATACATCCATTCCACCAGTACTTTTTGGGGCAACATTCAGCAGCATGGCAACATTCAGGTAAAATGCATAAAGTTTTGCGTCGTTTGTTTCAGGGCAACAATAAGCAACACGACAATATTGGGTAAAATGCATAAAAAGTTTCTTGTTTGTTTCATCGTTTCGATCGTTTTGTTGCTATCATGTTGACCGTGATCAAATGTTGGGAAACATATCATGAAGGAAACAGTATATTCAAGAATCTAATATACTTTAAGGTGAATGTTGCCCGTCATCAATTAGAAATGTTGCTCCACAAAAACTGCAATGATGCAACATTAACGAGGAAAACATTACTTAAAATAACAAAAGAGTTTGACGCATAAAGTCAGTAAGCCTGGCTTATGTTGTCAATGACCACGCCTCCAAACCACAAGATAGCTACGCCCATGGTGATAGCGTATGAAGATAATGACGTGATATATTGCGATACGTGACGTTAATTCAAACACGTATCAGTTTAAACACATTGGAAAGAATGATAGGAAGTGCCTACGTGATCACTCATTGTGATCAGTGGCGGATTTGCCTTAAGGCCCAGTAGGCCCGGGCCTAGAGCGGCCAGATATTAGGGGCGGCCAATCGTGACAAAAAAATCACTGATGACAAGAAATAACTAAAAGTATTTATTTTCTCACCGCTCAGGACACATCTTTTGTAGCCTGAAATATAAAATTTTCTCGGCACTCGCAGCTAGCTGCTCGCGCAATTATAAATAGAATATTATGTATCACCACTCAGAACGAGCTCATTGCACACAGTACCGGCGTTAGGGTGGGGCGCGGTTGGGCGACCGCCCAGGGCGCCGGATAAAAGGGGCGCCACAGGCTCTATAATGGAACGAATGGGGCGCCACGGGCGCCCCATTCATTCTGAAAAATTCAATATTCTCGGTGCTAGTAGCAAGCTGCTCGCGCTTTTATAAGAACATTTAGTTTCTTTGCCACTCGAAGGAAGATAAACGCACATTATTCGTGCAGAAAAATTCAAAATTTTCTCGGGGCTCGCAGCGAGCTGCTCGCGCTTTTATAAATAAGAATACTTATTTAGTTTCTTTGCCGCTCGGAGCAAGCTAAACGCACAACATTCGTGCTGAAAAATTCAAAATTTTCTCGGCGCTCGCAGCGAGCTGCTCGCGCTTTTATAAATGAGAACATTTACTTTCTTTGCCACTCGAAGCAAGCTTAACGCACATCATTCGTGCTGAAAAATTTAAAATTTTCTCGAAACTCGCAGCAAGCTGGAAAGGTGGATTTTTTTCTAGATACGCCCATGATTTTGCCCATCGGAATCGGCCCAGAAAAAAATCCTAGAATTTTTTCCTTTTTAGTATGGGTTTGAATTGTTTTTTAGGGGGCGCCGTAGAAATCTCGCCCAGGGCGCTGGTAATGTTAAAACCGGCTCTGATTGCACATCTTTTGTAGTCTGAAACGTAAAATTTTCTCGGCGCTCGCAGCAAGCTGCTCGCGCATTACAAGGTTTTTAAAATTTTATTCTATTCGGAACGAGTTTAACGCACACGTTCTTGTCAGAGATATATAACATTTCCTATTTTAGAGATTCAAATTGTAGGTAAACGTTGAAATGTACAAACCTACCTTGTTCACAAGAAAAAAAATTCTGGATCCGCCACTGTTTAACACATTCGGTGCCACCGACTCGCCATGCGAGTTCACGTTCATTTTGTTCGCGAGTCGGTGGCACCGAATGTTTTAAGGAGTAAGTAGGAGTAGACATGTTATATACGACGTAGGTGCAGGTATTACATGGACTGGGGCCTAGGGCGGCCTAGACTGTAAATCCGCCACTGATTGTGATACAAGGTAATTAGAAACTGTTCGACGAAAAAAGTGATGATTCTTCAGAAACTCAGAACAGTGATAAGACAGTAAATTGTGTTTTCAATGCTTTCCAATGTGTTTGATAAGGGGATCAGACACTAAACTAAATTAGAGATTAATAGGAATGATGCAGCTGTACAAATTGAATCTTGGAATTCGAATTGGAAACGACTTTCTATAATTATGTATGTTTCTATCATGATGATCAATTTTTGTCTATTCGCAAGACTCAGTTTGGAGCGCATTTAAGTTTTTGTCGATTTCACCTGATGATTATTTAATTTTAGTAGACTTAAAAATATTAATTTTAATGATACTTAAAAGAAGTGGAATAATGAATGTGGGTGGCAGGGATGAAGAGTGAAGGGTGAAGAGGTGACACATTCCCAATCTACAGTTCACATTCAACATTCAAGTGCGGTGTCGTGCACGCTACTATTTAGCTACTAAAGATGCCCTATATACGGCCGACGGATCGCGTGAATTTGCGTCAAATCGCGTCGTCGATCCATTGATCGTATAAGGGTTCTGGTTTCTTCTAACTTAACTATATTATACAAGTTGATAACCTTTTCTTGTGTGATTACAAATTACAGGTTTCTTCCGAATGATATACAAAAACTTATAATCTAGTTACAATTATGGATGACTTGATAAATTCAATAAAAAATTGTTTATGACTACAATCATTCATCATATAAAGGAAATTGTACCAATAACTACATAAAATATAGGTACGGTACTGCAGACTGCATATACTTATACGGTATACGTCCACCCGTAATACAATACATAGGATGCTGTATATAGCATTATTTTTAAAGGGACATTATTTTTATTGACTGTTTGAAATAAACAGCGTATTATATAGGTTTTAGCCTTTCTGGGAGACGGGAGGTAATGTAGCCTGCTATTAGGCAATTTGCAGCAGGCAAGTTTTTTGCAGGTGTAATGTTTTTTTATCTATAATATTTTAGATAGGTTAATCTAATGTCATATATTATATTTACACTACGTAGGTACATAGGTAATCTACATAAAAAATGAATCACCGAAATGTAGGTACCTACGCTCGCAACTTCCGATCGAATGCACCAAATAGTTTTTTTTCCAGGACAAGGTTTGTACGGGACAACATTTAAAAAGATTTTGGAACGAAGTTCCTTATCGCGCGTTGTGAAAGGGGACTAGACGGAAAAAATTCGTACGAAAAGTTGTCAAGACACTTTTTGCTATCCACTCAAACGTCCCGACCGCTATAGCGGTCTGAAAAAAAGTTGAGTTAAATGTTACAGCCGCTACAGCGAACAGCGCTACAGGAGGAGGATCGTGTAAATCTTGGGAACTTCGTTCCATCCGGGTGTCCCTTGACACCTCTCATGTTTTTTTCATTAAAATTTAAATTAAAAAATATGTTAGTACAAAGTTTGGCGTTTCAGTTAGTTTAAAATAAATCTTAAAAACTTAAAAGATCATTAAAATGTGGCTAGAAATGTAAATGTGCAGCCATAGTGAGCCTACAATCAATAATGCACATAGCCGATAACGCCATGTTATTAAGTTCTTAGACAGATTGCAAATTAAAGAATATTTATATCAACGCAATTAACTGTTTGCAAAGAATTGTTTTTAAAAACAATTAAAATAACAGACCCTAATAGAGATTCCATTAGTGCAGTATGACGACATAAGTTGCGTTAACGTAATATCAACAACAATTTTATGAAATTTTCAAATAAATTAACACTAATTAAGTTGTTATAATTGAGTTATTTATTATTATTATGTTATCCTACAGATAGTTGTGAATCGTAATGTTATGTTAATTAAAAATTAACGTCATTCGCTAGGCATCAAAAGAACGCTAATTGTTTTAGTGTCTCGCTAAATATGAGTGCAAACAAATGAAATAGAAACACAAAGGCTTATTGTAACTTGGGATCTTGATAACAGTCAAGGATAACATAACGTTCATTTTAAAATCTCAGTTACATAGCTATTTATTAACTTAGCTCGAGTGGTCCAGGTGGTGATTCTCTTTCCCAATTAGCTTATTTCTCATAACGTCCCTGTTTTCTTTTTGAAGAACACTTTTTTTTAATCCGAATTTATGACCATTCTTCTTATACTTAGGAACTTTACGATTGGGCGGTATTCGGTATTATTAAATTAGAAAAAAATAGTTTGTTCAATTAGCTTTTAAGCCTAAGTGATGGCTTTTGAATTTTTAGATTCTTTTACTAATTTCTCGGTATAGAAAATTTTAGTCGTGCGAACAAATTCAACAACATTAAAACTTAAGATACTTTTTGTGAAGGTATCTCACCTCACATATGGAATGGATTGTCCCACGCCTGAGGGTCGCGTGCCTGCTGCCGCGGTCACACGCCGAATGTATTGTCCCCCTTCTGCATATAGAATGAATTGTGCCTCTTCTTTGAACAGTTAAGTTGAAGAATATCATCTCTAATCGCCGCACTTTTTCCACCACCCTCCGCGCGAGAGATCGAATGAACCGGAACATGTTGAAAGATTAAGTTGAATCGGAGTCTTTGTTTGCAATTGTTTGAGCACGCGAGTTGTAACGTAATTGTTTTGCACCGATTCGCTGTAGCTGATCTTACGATCTCTAAGGTTGAATTCCTCCGAGGGCCATCGTGGCCGGTTGTTAAAACGCAATTATTTCTTAACAATTATCATATTTAATATTTTCTTCTTAACACGGGCGAGTGTGCTTCATGTAGGTTCCGCGGCGGGGTGTACACTGGTGGTCGTCGGGTTTTACCCAAAAGAGGTAAACTCGCGATAATCGCGCTTATCAAGTTGCATTATAATATGACAGTTGAACAACAATCGTGGCACTAAGCCGCAGATTACGAATTATTTACTGAGCCTAAGCCGGCAATAAATAAGTAACTACTGATAAAAGTTCAACAACGTAATAAGTTATACCTACCTGTGTGAGGTAGACAGGATCTAAAATGTTATATAAAATTTCATAATTAAGCGAAAAGAATGTTTACTGTTTATTATTATTATTGTTATTATTTTAATCTGGACCTTTTATACCTTTGCCTATTGAATAATGAGAAATAGTAACGTCACGTCCATTAGTTTAACAATGCGTTCTCCTAAGTCTAATTGTCATTAAAATATAATGAAAATATATGTTTTTGTGGGCAAAAAGATTAAATATATAAAAACTACCTACAAAATATCTATCACAAAAACAAGAAAAACATATTGGTTTATAAGAGGTTGCACAGCCGTATCTTAGAATAATCCTAAAGCAATTACCTTCAATAAAACGACAATAAATTTTGAAACAAATAAATATTATATAGGTACATTATATAATATAATACTACAATATATAATAAAAAGAGCAATCTATTTTTAAGACTCGAAAGATATAAACATTAAATACATTAAGCATGTACACTGAAATAAGTATAGAATATTTATCATACTAAATTTGATTCAAAGTCAGAAACGGACTGAGTCACAATAATTTGATGCCGGAACTGGTTTATAAAAATCTTACTTGAATATAAATTTAACGAGTATGGATTTGCAAGCGATTGTGCTATAAATTTGTCTTCAACGTAGCTTCGAGTCAATCAGCTCGTTGCCTAGACCTTGCACAGCGCGACCAATGGTCGTTGTCCTCTCTCTCTATTTATAGATCAGCTTTCAGGATATTCTATACCACCTGTCATCGCATATGGTAACAATATATCATATTATTGAAAAAGTTGCTTAGTTATTGATGTGTCATTTTTTATTGCGGAAAACGTGATGTCCTTCTGCAGAACCTCTTTCACTTTTTAATTCGGAGTGATTTAATAAATGTATTGATTGAATCAATCATAATATAGGTATGTTATATACAGGGGACCTGAGCCCAAACCGCACCTTCCCCTAAATTAAATTCTAATCTCGCAGCAAGCTAGCATGCCTTATCTACGTTCACAAATTTCGTATAGATTTTCATTTTTTTTTTTGTTAAAAACCGTGCCAGTCAGCTGGGTTCAGTTCCTCCCCCAAACGAAAATCCTCAATCCGCTACTGAATACTCGTACACACTATGTTTTGTAATGTAAGCCCGTATGGCATTGAATTCTCCGTTTCGTTTCAATTCACTGCTTCATTTTTTGTTGAGCCTTTTGCGTATTTCGTTGTAAAGTGTCTGAATCTGTTATCTCCAAGTAAACAAACATTCTATTTATATACAAAGGAATTCTTATGAACCTGACACCGTTATTGAAATCGATCAAATATGTACGACACGTGTTGTCTGGCATAAAGCGGCTCTCACGTTTCATAATAGCTTAGTGTTTCGTTTAGATAGCGCATACCGATTACCGACCGCCGATATATTGGCCATGCTTTGATGAGATAATCCGCGTACCCACTACATTACGTCAACACGCGTTCACATTTGATCTTACTTCAACATATAATTAACTTTGAGATAACAATTTACAGATATTAAAATATTTTTACATACTTTGTTCCAAGTACGCTGGAATTTTTAAAATAATATAAGTTCGTACCATAGTAAAATTTTTCCAGACACCTTAGTAAATTTAAAGGTCATAGACCTACTTATGACACCGCACCGTGACAAATGAGGATAGTATTGTGGTTCAGAAAGTAGGCAATCGTTATCGCATGAATGAACCTACGACCGAGTTATTGAAGCCCACTAACGGTCCCCCTTGCGCTCACCTTCTCGTGGTCGAAAGTCGACCGACTCTCGGTACTCGTGGGCCCGAGTTGCACCATCTCTATCCACTTCACAGTCTGCATCTAACCGAAACACTACTCAACACATGTAAACAAAAAGTTTCGTTACAATGCCACCGCTTTATGACACGTAGAGGCGATGCACCGCGAAAAACACGAACGACCACATCACAAGCGAGCGCTTAATTTAGAAATCACCCACGTTATTACAAGGTTTCGTAACCAAACACTGAGCCGGTGGCACCGAGCGCGTCTGCTTATAAACAAAAGTCGTTTGTGTGTATTCCAGTCCGGTTTAATGAGCGTTCATTAATCGAGGAAACTACGTGCTGCGGCTCGTGCAGTCGACCGACTAGACGCGCGGCGCTGTTCCAATAACTACGATGTTTCACACGATTATTAATATTGAAGAGGTGAGCGGTGAAGGCGAGCACGGCGAAGTGTCGTCGCACGGGAACTAGAGACAAAACAAAAAAGAAAGGTAGTACCAGGCTGTTCCGACCCCACCACTCCGGCGTGTGGCAGCGAATAATACGTGTAAATAAATGCACGCTGCTGCGCGACGTGGCGATGCAACATATTTATGTACCGTGCGGAAACAAAGTTAATTCTGATCGGGCCAATTAACCGTAATGAGTCGATTATAACGTGGAGGATTGATAGCTACATATAAAGACAAGGCGAGTTCCCCGCTAGCGAATCAGTCGATTTAATATTTTTACAAGGTACTAACTCTAGGAGCTCAGTACAGTTTGAAGGTGAAACAGTTCAAAACGCAACGAACAATGGTTGATAAGGAAGTGGAAGCTTTATGAAATTGGGTATGGGAATGCACAAATTATGTCCAAGAGCAATGAGGCCGATGACATTGGATTAAATGTTAAAGGATGCCTGATAACAGCACGCTCAGGGATATTGGAAAGTCCAGTAGATATTATTGTAAAACACACTGCTACTGGCAGAATATTTACAAGTAGATCGCCTCGAGTAGCGGTTAATTTTAATTCTGGTCTGAGGATCACGTGTAACGATTATACAAAGCTCAAAATAAAATGCTCCAGATCCATCCGGTTAGAGGGGACGTCCAATGGGAAATCTTGTTATGTACAAGACACCAAAACAACAATTAATTGGTGACAAACGAGCTGGAGCGATTACACCCCTTAAACCTTTAATTGAAACGTCTCATTGCTCACAAACAAGCGACATGCAAATTAATTGAGATCGTAAAATATAGTTTAAATACGGCGACACATCCATTAGCAGAACTCATTCGGACAAATGAAATGGATATGAGTAATAATCCCGGCTCTTAATAATCTAGATCTTAACAAGTGCTATAAACGAACGCGTTTTTCTTCGTCTTAATCAAATGTCTAGCCTTCGACCTTATGTAATACGATATTATATTATTCGTGTAGGATGCAGAATGTCACGGGACATGAATCCTAACCAGATCTGTAGTAAACAAACAAACAAACAACGGAATAATCCCAGATAATGAGGACAAGGTTGCTTTTGCTTTACCACGTATCAACCGAGCCATGCTTTTGAATTCATTAGTGATTAGCTATCGAACATTCTCGGCCGAGAGAACGACATTATATGGGTATATAAATTTTGCACCTATAAAGAAAAGAAATATTCTAATATCAATAGTATAACGTTTCAAATAGGGAATATTACTAAATTAGCAGTTTCTAGTATAGATTTAGCGTAATATACGTAATGGTTTCTAGAATCGAGCAAATTCTATAGAGTCATTAGAGAATTGAAGAGCGGATATGTCGAGTGTGACAATCCAATACTGAATTCAAACACAATGGGACCGGACAGTGGCTGAAAAGAATTAATGTTCTGAATGGCGCAACCGCAACCCAACGGCAGTGGATCAACAATTGATTCAAATTTAAAGTTTAATGGCATCAAATGAATTAAGAATATGTTTTATTCATACCTTAAACTCACAGTAGGTTGTGTGTGCCTAAACTATAATTAACGTACTGCTTATTAATTAAATAACTGGTTATCTGAATTCAAATAGTTGCAATGCTGTGAGAGGTAAAGCCTAGAATTAATAGGCTAAAATGTGTTAGTTTACAAACTTTAATAATAATTATAATTGATATTCTTAAATAGCAGAAGTTATTATAAATTTATGAATATTTTGGAGCGTATAGGCAGGGTATACACAAAAGTTTGTTTACATCAAAACGTAGATTGCCTAATCACCATACTAAAGACATTAAATGCCCATTTAGTCAAATAAAATTCCGCTACGAAAAGTTTTCCATAACATTAATAATATTTTTCTAAGACTCGAACCTTCATTAAGAACCTTTTTAGCTTTTATTTTGATAAACTTTAATAGTTACCGTAGTTTTATATAAGAGTATGAAATCTTTATAGGACAAGAAGCACATTTCTACTCATTGGATTGTGCATAAAACACAAAACCATTAAACTACTTACTATGTTCCTATCTACTTGCATTTCAACTATATCTATTAACCATTTATAAATATGTAATTACGTTTATAGATTTTTTTTAGATTTTACTTGCACGTGGATGTGAAAGTTACAAAAATTTTGGCATACTTCATTATATACCTGAATTGTCATCTGTGGATGATACAGAATTGCAAATTTATTTAAACTAAAAAGTTTTACCTACTTATGTTGAAAATTGCTGATACAAGTGTAGCAATCTTGCTTGACTGGACCTAAATTCTGCACAAAAAAGAGACGGCGGCGCAGCAAAACGTAAGCAAAAAAAAAACCTATAAACACATTTTTATTTTCAAAAACGCCATTTTGAGGCGCCTAAAAGACGCTAAATTAAAAAAAATTTAAGTTGCATTTGAGTTTGTACTGGCATCGTAAGAATTTTCAAGATTTTTTTCAAAATTTTGTTAAAAATTTGACATTGGGCGCCAGCAAAATGAGAAGCGATGTTGGACCGGCATAACCCCGCTGGACTCAAGTGCGAGCAAGTTTTGTCCATCGCAAGTGGATAACAAATTATTTTGTGTTAAACGAAACAAAAAGTGGCCTGTTAATACTATGGCATGTGTATTAAATATTTATACGTTGGTACAGAGTAACAGGGTACATGCAAAGTTGTTTACTTCTATGACAAAAGAAAAGCAAGCAACACGTATTCAGCACGTAACGGTGGGTACACACCGATAAACGATGGACAACGAATATTCTGGCGTTCGCTCTGCACGCTCGTTCGTTATGTCGGCAAGTCCTATTTTATTTAATAAATAGGCCTACGTTTGACCACATCCCACCTGAAGGAAGTGCATATGCGGTCGACGATGATTCACGAAAGATGCCTAGAAATGTACCTAATCACTCGTGCCTTGAAGATTCCCAAGTTGTATCACTCGGAAAATATTAAGGAACGAACGGGAGGCAATGCGTCGTACACACAGCGCCTTAGCTACACAAACATAGCCTACGAACGGCTTCGTATGCCTTCGTTTGGTTGGTTTGAACCCAGCTTAAATGTGTATCGGCATTCGGCACCCATGAATAATGTAACAGCTGGTGAGTTACAACAACATGTTTTGAAGTAAAATGCAAAGGATGAAAACAGATTTCAACAGTGTAAGCTGTACGTCCTTAGATGATTTGTATAATTTCAATTAGACACGGCATTTTAAAAGAATACCCGCTTTTAATCATTCACAAAAGATGATATTGGCATTTCACGGCTAAAATTCAGCTCTATATTTTTTATTCACTATTTTAGACTCTATATACAGACGATATCGTCAAATATGTCAAAGGTATTTGGATTTGGAAGGTGCTCACACAGGATCTGAAGGTATGGCGCGGCCATAACCTCGCAGTGGGTAGATACGGGCTGAGTAGACCACTGGTCTGATGAACCACTGATCAGGTGACATTAAAATAAAAACGAAGTTTGTTTTAAATAACCGAGGCGCACGATTTAATACTTAAGTTTATAAAAACCGCTCGAGTAATTAAAAATAATGGGATCAATAATAGCTGGGAAGTAGAGGATAACCTTTAAGACCAAAAACTTTCATTTCGCAGTTTAGTCCTTTCTGAGTCATTCGCAAATTCGCTCTACACTATTTTGTAAGGTAATCAAATTTTGCTGGTTACATTTTGTCATTACATTAAATGTGATAATACCTATGTGCATTAGAATGAAGATAGTAAACAAGCAGCTGTTTATAACAAAAAAGTAATCAGAAAAACCTTATAATTGTTTCTTAAACATTTTTTGTTCGTATAAGGTTAGAGAGTCATTATGTATGAGTATTATTATCTGATAATACGTCATCGTCTTTATGTACCTTATCTACTCGTATACATATTTTATATATTAAAGATAATAATAAATTAGTAAATGTAGGTAAGTTGCCTTGTTTTAATTTTTAATTTAAATCAATTTTTTTATGTTTAGACCGGCAATACTTGACAGGACTACAGCTATGCATTGAAAATAACCTAGCAAAAAAACAAATCAACTCTACAATGTACCTATTGTAGTGAAAATTTGATCCGATTTGCTTAATCGTGAGTATATAGTTGAACAATTTTAGGGTCTCGCTGAACAGGTTAAGCTAAAAAAAAAAAAAAAAAAGTCCGGCTAACAACCATTGAGACCATTTTACACCTCGTAGACACACGAGCATGGTTAATCCAATAAAAAAGCTGTTATTGAACTTTCGGTTTGCCCAAGGCCGGACGTCGTCGCGTGGCTATTTTATAGTGACCATATTTTATACCTACATGACGACAACTTAATTAAAATTTGATTGTGTTTATTGCTTATGTAATGAAATATTTAGGTAAATAATACTTTAGTGTGTTGTTATTCTATCCAATAAACAAACCCGTAAATAAATATAAAATTCTAATAAATTAATCCCATAGAATATTATCGATCAGCTTACGCTTTTGGGGAAAAAGTATTTTTTTATATATATTATGTATAATGGTTTCTTAGACATGCATATGTCGAAGAAACTAAATAACTAAATCATATGTTCTTGTTCTTTACTGCTGTAGTAGCTGTAGTATTGTTAGTTTGTTTCTCAATAAAGGCATTTGCCACCCTAAAAAAAAAAATACACGCTCTATAAATATCACTGCACATTTCCTACCACCCCATCAGGATAGTGAATAGAAACTCCTATAAACGTAGATTCGTCCATCTAAGAAATGAATACTAGAATATCTAACATAAACTAGAGGTAAAGTGCATTAGGTACATAGATCCGCTAGCTTATTACGATCCATAACATTAAAACTCTAACATTCACGTCGTAACTACACGATAACATTCATGTTGGCTCCTATAGGGCAGTGCATTACATATCACTATGTGCACTACGCACTACTTGGGAAACGCAGGCGAAATACGACTTGGAAACTTACAATAAGTATAACACTTTAAACATCCGCGATTTAAACTCATATTAATCATATTAGTCGGGACTTATCGCGTAGGTACTAAATGCTAGTTTTACAAAAACATAAAACAAAGCTGGACGTTTCGGCTCAGTTACATGAGCCGTGGTCACGCGAAGACTCTTCTCGTTAAAGTTAAATATACCTAGGTAGTAAGTCCCGACTAATATAATTAATATTAGACAAGTATTCTAGCAGATGTTTACCACCAGTAGTTCATATCTGAGATAAGCTATGCAAATGATACAGGTGCGTTGTTTTACTGATAACATTATAGGCGCAATAACCAGATATGGACTACTGGTAGAAGTTAAAATGACGTTTCCATGAGCGATTACGGTATGGCGAATTTTCTGAAACATGCACCAGTAATTTAAGTCTTGTCTTCCCTTCGATTCTTCTTTATATTCTAAATTGAAAGATTGGTAGAATACGTCATTTTTTTGAGGTTCAGCAGGGTTATTCACTTATCCGTCAGAGAACGTATCAAGTCGTATCGACAGAATACGTCATTTCATACATTTTTACAATTCGGTCTTCGGTCGGGTCCCTGACAGTTAAGTGAATAGCCCTGCAGTAGAGTCAGAGTCGAAGGTGAGTACATGACTAAAAAACGGGGTTAGTCTCATGTCAGTGATAAACTGCCACAAGGAGTCACGATAAAATCGCGTACTATCGCTCGTGGAGAGAAAACGCACAGCACTACAGAATATTGGTTATCGGCGAAAATCCTAGTATTTTATTAGAAAAACGAGTTGCGTAGAAGCCTAGCAATGCTGTTTAAGATTCGCTTTGCACGTGCAAGGTAAGATTTATCGAAGATAAAATATATACATAGTATTTTTGATGTTTGATTGGTCTGCGTTTGAACAGTCACCTCTGGTAAGCCACACCTCTTGGTAAGTGATGACGTGGTCGAAGTTAATGCACAGGATTAATGCCATTAAGTAATATAATAATCGATTTGCTACACTGTAGGTAAATGCCGATACCAAATATGCTGCAGCACTACGCTAAATGTAGAATTGAATGAAGAAAGAATTGTCAAGTCGTATAGAGCCTACGCAACATCAGGGTGGAGTGTACCTCCGAATGTGGCTCCTCGCCGAGGGAGTCGCCGAGCGCCTCCGCCTGACTCTTCATTATCGAATATATTTTCACGTAGGGCGCCTTCAGCAGCTACGCATCATTACAATCATTCGTACATCGTTCGTGTGTTTGTGTCGAGTAATACATGAGGTAATTCACCAAACATAGGGATGTTGACAAGGTTAAAACAATAGTTCGAAATTTAAATAATAATAATATAGGTGAGATATAAGTTTATAGGTTATAGGTGACGTGTGACGTCACGAACCGGTACCTAGCATAAAATATATCAGATTTCGGCCAGTGACATCACGAATCGTTGCATCTCACATGTTTTTATTTAGGTGTCAAATTTACAAAGAAAAAAAAATAAGTGTCCAATACTTTTTCATCTACATGATGTACCAAACAATTAATTTAGTCAACATCCCCATTATCGGCTTGTAGACACACCTATAGGCTCAAAGTTTCACGTGTGCCCTATACGGAACATAATAACCATTCTGTTTACGTCCAAGCTACCGTGACGTCATTATGTCAATAACTGCAGTGCCAAAAACGGTATGCAATATTGATATAAATTGAAAATACAATGTTAAAATGTGTTACATACATATAGATTGAAAAAACAATGTTCAATGTGTACTGTATGTGGGATGTGATGTTGGAGGCCGACTCATCAAGATTGAACGTCTGTTTGAAGGAACATTTAGCAGTTTCATTTGAAATAAACAACGTTCAAGGGTGATGATAGACTTAGCACAGTTTAGCAAGAACAAACATTCGCTCTTTATTGATAAACAGGCATAATATGCCTCTAGCCCGTAACTCCCCGAGCGGCTCGATCGGGCCGCAACCGCGCATGCGAATTAGACCCCTTATTTAAAAGAAGCTAAAAATTAATAGATGTCAATTTGATTTGAACCGGAAGTGTTTCCTTTATCAAGGGGCTAGGGGATCTCTAACTTTCATACACCTGTCTTTTTTATAAAGTCAATAATAAAAAGCCAATAGTATCAACACTGATGTCTTTTTATGGCATAAATTGAACCTAGCATTGCCTCTTACATTAATAAAAACATTAATGGCACCTAACTTTTATTAATAAAGTCATCAATTAAATGTTAGATCTCATTGATATCTAAAGGTATCAATTGGATCCTTCATTAATCATTGGTCAAGTGATAATATTAATAGGAAACGAAGAAACCAAGTCTTTCATCACCAGACGTTCAAACTTAAAAGCCGGCCTTGATCGTCGAATAAAAAGTGTGTAATATCAAAAGCGTTAGTCAAAAAAAGTGTCCCAGATATTGCTATTGCCTCATCGAATACACAAGTATATGTAAAGTGTAGTTAAGGCCTTAATAGTCGCTAGGCGACTGTCTCGCTCGCACTATGTGACGTATTTTGAAATTTTTATCCGTACAATTTTTTGAAAATGTTTTGAAATGAAGATTTACGTCTTATTTTATTACTATTTTTATAAATCCCAGTTTGCTACCTTAAATAACAACAATGGCATTCTCAATTACATAAAATACCTATCTTTAAACATGCCTTAACCATTTTATGAAATATCAAACCGGTTATACTTTAATAAATAGTAAAAAATTATGATCTAGGTACATCTTTGTTTAAACACATTTTCAAAAAGTAAATTTTATTAATTGGGTTTAACAATTTATTATATCGTGCGAGCGAGACAGAGGTTCAGCGTCTATTAACCGCTTGTGCAATAGAAATACGGGTAGAGAATGAGAGAAGATAAAGGCAAGTGTAGTGATAACTTACCTCCCAGGATTCGCGTGTGATGTCGGAGACATCTCCGGTGCTGCCCGTCCGCTCGTCCTACAACCAGTTATCAAACGTTAAACATACTGTAGACTTATTAATAGGACGTTGTAGTGTATTTTACATATATACTAGACATAACATCCATCATATCCTACAAATATTGTAAACTAACTGTGCCCCGCGGTTTTATCCGCTAATTAAAAGCCAACGTGTTATTACACGGTCTAACCAACCTTTACACAAAATTTCAGCTCAATTGGTACAGTCGTTGTAGTGTGAAGAGGTTTTCATAAGCATAGTTGAAGAAATTTTCAGGGTAATGCACATAGGGGTGCTACACTGCGCAATTTTAAATTAGTTTTTCAGAACATTTTCTAAATTTATTTTTAATGTGTTTTTGAAACAAGGCAATAATAGAGTCGTACTTTCAGACTTTTAGTAAATTCAAGCTTTTAGGTAAAACACTTTAGATCTCATGATCTGGGTGCAAAACAAACGTTTAACAGATCAAACAGGCACTTACGTACCCCTTAACATTATTAATTAAAAATATACTCCGCTAGCTGTTATCATAATGAGTGATAGCTAGATAAAGATTTGGCGGCGTTGACTCAGTTGATTTAAGGCTCTTGGTTAAAACGGAAGGAATATTTATTGTTGCTATTATCTCATAAATATATCTCCCATAATCTTACGTGATCGCTTAAAATATGGTATTAGGTAATAGAATACGAATAGCGTTATATTTTACGTTTCAATAGGCTATTGCCTATTAATATCTTAATATTGAATAATTATTATCTATTAATATCTTGATTTAATTTTTAGTTCCGATAAAATTATTCACGGCCTTCAGGGCGAGGATGCGTAAAACGACAAGACTTCATTTCAAGTTTTTACATTTTATTTATTTTACTCTCATGTAAAAGACTTTAAAACAGCAACATAAAATTTAAAAATTATAATATTATGACTTTTCGTTTCTGTCCAGATTGTTAAAATGTACAGTTAGATATTGCGCAAATTTTGATGCGTCACCAAATACGGGTCTCTTATCTCTAGACAGACTTGCCAATTTATCTTTACTATTTAAATTGAAGTCATTCGACTAATATTATAAATGCGAAATGTAGTTGTGTTTGTTTCCACACCCACACACTTATGCGGCTAAACCGATTGAGCTGAACTTTGGTCTTATGTAAATAGAGTAGACCCTATAACACATAGGCGGATTTAGGGGGGGGGGGGCAGGGGGGCAAGGCCCCCCCAGAACCCAGAACCATTGTAGAATTACGAATTTAAGACAAGACTATAACACAAGATTATAATTTTTTGCTCGGCACTTAATTTAAGGATATATGAACATTCTAACTGTTCAGAGCGAGCTAAACACACTCTTTTCGTAGTAAAAAATATAATATTTTTGCCCGTCTGCACCTTGCCCCCCCCCAGGATCAAATCCTGGACCCGCCAATGCTATAACATATTAAAGAATCTTACTAATATTATAAACGCGAAAGCTTGTAAGAATATAGGTACATTCAGTATGAATGGATGGATGTTTGGATGAGTGTTTGTTACTCTTTCACGCCTAAACGGGTGGACCGATTGAGCTGAAATTTGGTATAGAGCTAGCTTAGATCATGCAATAATACATAGTCCAGTAACGCAAAATATAGGCTACTTTTACAGGTAAAACTGCTGGGCACGTATAGTTATCCATATCTACACGTTTAAAAGAAATATGTATATGAACTTTAACATTCAATATTATAATGAATTTACACTTATTAATAATTCCGATCAGTTTCCGTTATAAATATTAATATCTTATGGGCGACTTGCGACGAGTTGAAGGTTATCCGAGTTATTCGACTTGTGACATAATGACATTAATAGAATTGGCAGAACATTCCGGAATATTGTTGACATATGTATTTATATTAGCCACACACATCACGTATCATAGTAGCGTCCGTGGCCCAGTGGTCATACGTCCGGATTTCAATCCGGAGACCCTGGGTTAAAATCTCAGTGTGTGGCAAAAAGCACGCAAAACTGTGGGTCCCGGCTGTTTCCTATAAGATATGTCGAAGGCAGTCGTTGGGTCATGTTGCAGGCCCTGCGACCTGAAACTGCAACATATAGGTTCGCCACACAACCTATAAATTGTGATTTGACTCTGACAGTGTAAGTAGGCAATGTTCTGTAGGAGTATAAACCCCAATTATTATTATTAATTATTATCACACAAGCATAGTGTAATTTGGGTTTGTAAGAGAGTCATGCCTAATTTGTACGAGTTATTACATAAGGCACGACAAGTGAACAAAATTCGTTGAGACATCGATCAGAGTTCAGGGGCATTAACATTATGTGGCGCAATGGCATAGCCCCTCTAAACAAGGCTAATCGCTAAAGGTTAACGCTGAAAATGTACTATGTGTTGATGACAGTCGTTGTGGGAAAACAAACGACAACAAACTGTCATCTCAGTTTCTTCTACGTTAGCTACAAGCGTCTGCCGCTTGGTTCGAGGGGCAAAGGGCAGCTATGCAAATCAGCGCTTCGCTTTCTATGAATAATTGTAATGTAACGCTATTAAAAAATGCTAAAGATTGTTATGATGTATTTTAGTTACTCTTACAAGTAAATGACTAGATTGATTTGTTTTTAGGTAGCTAAGACTCTAGTAATAACACAGTACTTTTCAACGGGAAAATCTACTGGGGCAAAACTAATAGTATAATAATTTAATAGCCTTTAAAAAAAATGCTAAGTATTCATTCTGAACACTTTCCTAAAGCAACATTTCGAAATGTTTGGGGTTTAGATCTGCTTATATTCCCCCAAAAAAATCAAAGGAATTCAAAGAGAATATTCAGGAAACATCTTATCAATAGGTGCATAAATTGTTTCCGTTTCATAAATTAATTAATAAACCGCACTGTAAACTTTTCCTGCGTTAATACGAATTTAATTTAATTATAATTTACAGCGGTATTTTTCCTCTTATAATGGTCCTTACAGACGTAATTCATTAATAACTTAACACATTAATAAAGCCATAGGACGTGATCGACGTCACTCACGCATAATTGCATTATATTAACATTTAATGTTTCTATAACTTTATTAAAGTAAGGCAAAGCGCAATGTTATTTTAATATATTAAGTCAACGCCAGAATAAGGTTTTGTCTCGAAATGGTATTACATATTATTTATCTTCATCATATTATGCTTCATTATGACTAACACCGAAAAACGTATAGCTCGTTTTTTCAATCAAACCGATTAAATTTATTGATCACATAAGTGAATGAAGCCGGGCTCAAAAGGGTGTATTTATTAAACTAGCTTGTGCTTGGGCAAAGCTGCCTGCATGGACAAATCCTTATTTAGCGGAAATCTACGTCAAAAGACCTGTATTCCAAATTTCCATTAAAAATCCAAATCCGTTCACTGATTTGGCCGGTGCGTTGATAGGTCAGTCAATCAGTCACTCTTTCCATTTATATATTCTGCAGGGCTATTCACTTATCCGTCAGGGAACCATAAATTTTCATTTATACATTTTTGACAATTCGGTTTTCGGTTCGATTCCCTGACAAATAAGTGAATAACCCTGCAGAAGAATAAGTCGACAAAAGTCTACTTAAAGATTGCACTGCCCACTGCCCAGGTATAATAAAAGTATGAGAAGTCCACAATGTCCCCATACCTTGAGTCCAGGTTTAGCGTCATCATCGTCCCACTCGGTGTCGCTGTCGATGAGCTCGAGCCCCTGCGCGGTGACGTCACCGAGCGGTCCGTACCGTAAGATTCAGAAGTCAGTAGTAGAATGTCCCCATACCTTGAGTCCAGGTTTAGCGTCATCATCGTCCCACTCGGTGTCGCTGTCGATGAGCTCGAGCCCCTGCGCGGTGACGTCACCGAGCGGTCCGTACCGTAAGATTCAGAAGTCAGTAGTAGAATGTCCCCATACCTTGAGTCCCGGTTTAGCGTCATCATCGTCCCACTCGGTGTCGCTGTCGATGAGCTCGAGCCCCTGCGCGGTGACGTCACCGAGCGGTCCGTACCGTAAGATTCAGAAGTCAGTAGTAGAATGTCCCCATACCTTGAGTCCAGGTTTAGCGTCATCATCGTCCCACTCGGTGTCGCTGTCGATGAGCTCGAGCCCCTGCGCGGTGACGTCACCGAGCGGCCCGTACCGTAAGATTCAGAAGTCAGTAGTAGAATGTCCCCATACCTTGAGTCCAGGTTTAGCGTCATCATCGTCCCACTCGGTGTCGCTGTCGATGAGCTCGAGCCCCTGCGCGGTGACGTCACCGAGCGGTCCGTACCGTAAGATTCAGAAGTCAGTAGTAGAATGTCCCCATACCTTGAGTCCAGGTTTAGCGTCATCATCGTCCCACTCGGTGTCGCTGTCGATGAGCTCGAGCCCCTGCGCGGTGACGTCACCGAGCGGCCCGTACCGTAAGATTCAGAAGTCAGTAGTAGAATGTCCCCATACCTTGAGTCCAGGTTTAGCGTCATCATCGTCCCACTCGGTGTCGCTGTCGATGAGCTCGAGCCCCTGCGCGGTGACGTCACCGAGCGGTCCGTATCGTAAGATTCAGAAGTCAGTAGTAGAATGTCCCCATACCTTGAGTCCAGGTTTAGCGTCATCATCGTCCCACTCGGTGTCGCTGTCGATGAGCTCGAGCCCCTGCGCGGTGACGTCACCGAGCGGTCCGTATCGTAAGATTCAGAAGTCAGTAGTAGAATGTCCCCATACCTTGAGTCCAGGTTTAGCGTCATCATCGTCCCACTCGGTGTCGCTGTCGATGAGCTCGAGCCCCTGCGCGGTGACGTCACCGAGCGGTCCGTATCGTAAGATTCAGAAGTCAGTAGTAGAATGTCCCCATACCTTGAGTCCAGGTTTAGCGTCATCATCGTCCCACTCGGTGTCGCTGTCGATGAGCTCGAGCCCCTGCGCGGTGACGTCACCGAGCGGTCCGTATCGTAAGATTCAGAAGTCAGTAGTAGAATGTCCCCATACCTTGAGTCCAGGTTTAGCGTCATCATCGTCCCACTCGGTGTCGCTGTCGATGAGCTCGAGCCCCTGCGCGGTGACGTCACCGAGCGGTCCGTATCGTAAGATTCAGAAGTCAGTAGTAGAATGTCCCCATACCTTGAGTCCAGGTTTAGCGTCATCATCGTCCCACTCGGTGTCGCTGTCGATGAGCTCGAGCCCCTGCGCGGTGACGTCACCGAGCGGCCCGTACCGGTCCGGCACCCAGTGCGTCAGGAACTTGAACAGGTCGTCCACACTGGAACAAACACTTACTAGAAACAAGTTCACTTAAAAGGAGACTACTTGAACCTCTACATAAAAGTTGGCCAAACAACTTATAAAATTGTGAATTGAATCTAAGCAGCGTAAGAAGGGTAACTATTTAACTATTTTGTTAGGGGTATAAACCCCAATTTCATGTATTTTTTTAATTATAGCTGATTTACAATGAAGGTAAATAAAGATGAGGGAGGAAATGGCTTACCACGAAGATGTGAAAAGTAAGCTATAACTTTCGACACAATCCCCTTTTTTTTTCGACCACATTGTCAATTGGATCCACGGATACCAGCCTTAGGGAAGATAATATTTATCTACGTTAGTCCCTAGTCCCATCTTAGGATTTGACTTTTCAAGAAAGAAATTATTTTATTTGCGCCAAAACAGACGAAACTTAAAACATCATCTTAACTATACTACATATTATAATACTTTACTTTTTGTATACTTTTTTAAATGATCAACGCTGTTTGTCTCAGTTGACCTCTACATGTTTTCCCGACAAAGAGACAAGTGCAGAAGGCTCGATTCAACCAATATGACAGTATATGCTCACCGGTTCCTAGGAACTCCGAACCAGTACTCGGGCTTCATCCGCTTGCGTCCGTAGGACATGAGCGGCGTGGTGCGCGGCAGCGGGCGGCCGGTCGGCTTGCCCATGCGCAGGCGCAGGTACAGCGGCGGGTCGTCGCTGGGCCGCGCCGGACGTGGGATTAACTCTGGAACAACAAACAATTTATTTAAAACTAGCTGAAAAGGATCCTATGTGGTTTTATATTCTAAGGGGCTAAGCCGTCCAAATTCCAGCTCAATTGGTTCAGTCGTTTAGGCGTTAAGAGGTTACAAAAACACACAGCCTCACTTAAGCTTGTGGCTTTGCTTGTAATATTAAAAATAATCATTGAGGTTTATACTCCAACAAAATAGGTTACCCTACTTACAATGTCAGAGTCAAATCACAATTAATAGGTCGTGTGGCAAACCTGTCACAGTTGCAGGTCACCGAGATTACTACAGGGCCTGCAACATGACCTAACTCCTACATATCCTATAGGAAAGAGCCGGGACCCACAGGTGGGCTTTTGTTTTTTTTGTTTCTGTTAGCAATCCTTACTTAGGAGATCTACAACAATAATATGTCATGTCCAGTAGATTAAGTTATCATCGGAGAGTCAGACATGAAACTTCATATCAAAATAAAAATTTTGACGCCATCATACGTTACAAAAATAGATATTCAGCATCTTCACGGTTAAAAGTTACAATATGCAAATGAATTACATCAGAATCTTACTTTAAAAAAGGCTGCAAACGGAGCGTGGCATGACGTCAACAACTTAGTCACATCTTATTATTATACCATTACAGTCCAAATCAAAATTATTATATTATTTTATTAATTCATTTTGTACCTATATCAAGCAACTAGCTGCACCCAACAGCATGATGTTTATTGAAATCAGGGGGAGATTAATCCCGCATTCTATTTAGTCAGGTACATTCGGTTTAGTCAGGTACATCTTCGATCACATCATCGTTAAAGATTAGGCGAGAAAGGCTATATATACTACTAGCTTATGCTCGCGGCTTTGCCCGCGTGGCAAAACCCTTTCTTAACGGAGGTCTACGTCATAAAACCTATCTGTATTCCAAATTTCAACCGTTTCCGTTCAGTAGTTTGGGCTGTGCGTTGATAGATCAGTCAATCAGTTACTCCTTCCTTTTATATATTTAGAAGACTACTAGAAGATACTTTTGTATGGGTATTTATCCTTAAAAATGCATTTATTAATGTTATCGTAGGAAGTAGAATATACTGACTATCAAAAGACGCGAAGAGATCAGGCATATCGTCCACGGAGACCATGCTGCGGTAGTCGAGGCGAGGCTGCGTCGAGCTGCTCGATGTCGACTTTGTGTGCGAGCGACCGAAACCGCCCAGGGAACTGCGTCTATTACCATTACAATACAAACATGTTAGTAATATTATACTGTCAATTCGAAAATCACAGTCATCCTACATACAAAGTAAGAAAATCCTTTAGCAGTTAGCACATCAAACCCATAACAACGTAATTGCAGTAGGAACTGAGGGCCTATTGGCTGGTTGCCACCACTACGATTGATGACAACTTCAATGATCAATGTACATTGCTGCGTTTGTTATTTCACTCATATTAATGAGGAGGTTTAAGTAAGCAATGTAGCATTTTTTTGGATTCTAGTGTCTTACATGTCGTTGGGCGCCAGTAGGCTCTCTGTAGTGATAACAAGTGAAATTAAAAAAAAACTTTTTAAAAACAAGCTTTTATTATTATTACCATAAAGTACTCGTCAAGACGAATCAAATAAGCTCAAACTCGATGGGGTTACGTCGTTTAATTACGGAATTCCTATAGCCACCTTCCCGCTCCATCATCAGATCAGCTCCATGTCATAATAATATTGCATTGTCATCCGATTTATGCATGCATGCAAAATTTCAGCTCAATCGGACACCGGGAAGTGGGTCAAATTTAACTTGCAAGATTTGATTACAGACAGACAGACCGACAGACAGACAGACAGACAGACAGACAGACAGACAACAGACAAGTGAAAGTAAATAAAAGCTTGTAAAAAGAAAAAGGTTTTTGTATGAAATGTGGCATATCTACAGTCAAAAATGTAAGTCACGTGATCAACTTTGACGCTTAATAACTCCGAAACCTGACACTTTACAAGGTCGGTGTTAGAATATTAATTGTTGGTATTGATGTAAGCCATAGATTTAGGAAATTTGTCTATGACAGATGTTAGCTATCGATTTATATAAGTATAGTCGCTGGCCGCGATTTTGAAGGAAAAAAAAAACAATTTGGTGAACTAGTAATATAGGCCATCCACAAATCGCTTTCACCGTGGTAAATGTCTTTTGACAAGTAATAGTAGCAGACTATATACTGCAATTTTGCTGTTATGCTAAAATGTGCTAAAGACCCATAAAAAACTAGGTGTATGACCGATAACAAAGTTATTCCTCAATGCCTAATGTCAAAAACACTCGTTTTTTAGCCAATGCCATAGATAAAGTTACGAGTAGCATAGATAAGACTTCATTAGCATTTTAATAGAAGAAAATTTTAAAGTAAGCATCACAAAATCAAAATCCAGCACCTGAAAAAGAAAATAGTAAGGCTATTACGAAGATTACTACAGCAGTGCGGTAGGAGTAAATTTAGCAATTAATTTTTTTTTTTAAATTTGGGTTTTTACTCCAACAGAATAGGTTACCCTACTTACACTGTCAGAGTCAAATCACAATTTATATCATTTAAAAAATGACAGTATTTGAAAGGAAGACTCATTGCGACCTGAAACAGTACCATATGGATTGACCATTACGGTGTTGACTATCACATAAGGCTTTTGACAATGTAAAACAATATACATATCTCTTACAAACGATTTTTTTGGTTTGTGAAAAACGAGTATAAATTACTATTGCAAAATTCATGCCTATCGCATCACTGTCGCAAAGTCCATAACAGCTCCGTAGATTTATAATAGTTTAGTCAAAAACACGCAAGGCTAGTTCCATTCATATAGTAAGCTAGACATGCTAAAACAGGTTACACAGATAAGGTGCCAATAAGAAAACGATGGTAGTGTTTAATGATGACTATGACTCAGTATGATTTTACACATCGGCCTAACTTCCATTTCAATTTAATACCTAATGACTATGATATGGCGATGACTTAGGCCGGTTCCTATATCTTATCCGTCATCCAAGATTACAGAATCTGTACCTTTTAACTATATATGTCAATGGCTTTACTCCATATTGTCCCTTTTTACCATTATTCATCCAATAAATTGAATTCTCTTATTTTGTGGCAAATGCCTTTTTTGAGAAAATCATACTAACAATTTTACAGCTACTACAGCAAAGAACACTTTTATTAACCACAGATCGGCCACAAGCCGATCTACAGAAAATCCAAGTGCTTCAAACCCACTGTCAGATGGCAGAATGCCCAGAATGCTTGGATAACGAATAAGTCAATATTAATAAGTACATAATCGAAGGCTCAGAGAAAGATAGTAGGGATCTAAATGATCTCTAAATCCTCCTAACACATATACATCATGCCAGCACAAAATTTGGAGAAGCAATAATGAACCTTGGACATGAGCACATAAGGCTCGTTCTTCCAAAGTTCACAATTGTACAGAAAGACATAAACAACACACTGATGCCGGTGGTTTGCCTAATAACAATAGTAACAGAACAGTGATAACAAGGAGGCTAAACGGTTCGACCACAGCGCCATACGGTAATAAAACATGTTAATTTACTTAAAAACCTAAACCCCACACCGATTATTCGAAAGTACGAACAATGCTACATTTGATACCCCAAATACGCATATTTACTTTTGCAAACAATATGTTTACTCCTTTTTTGTGTGGGTAGTTAAAAATAGACACGATTCCAAGTAGATTAAATTTAGAATTATTCTGTCAATGTTTGTAGGGGAAACTTCCCTTAAAAGGTGAGATTCATAA
Organism: Hemithea aestivaria; assembly: GCA_947507615.1. Classification (NCBI taxonomy): domain Eukaryota; kingdom Metazoa; phylum Arthropoda; class Insecta; order Lepidoptera; family Geometridae; genus Hemithea; species Hemithea aestivaria. The sequence goes on from OX382326.1 coordinate 12,918,801, forward strand.
TAATATTCCACGTATTCAAAAGGAAGATTTTTACCACCACTTGCTAACATAGCGATTCTCATTTGTTACTCTCTTTACTTCTTATTTTGGAATTCGCCCTTAAAACGCCACAAAGTACGTTTGCGATATTTCATTTTCCTCAGTAGTTAGGTATCGATTTAAGTTTAATATATAAAATTGATAATAAGGTAGACTTTCTTAGCAGGAGGTCGTCTAGGTGGGTACCCCAACAGTGCCAGTTATCCTACCGCCTGAGCAGTGATGTGCAAACATTACTGTGCTTCGGTAGGAGGGCACTGTAGCTAGTGAAATTACTGGGCTGAGGAGTCTTAACATCTTATGACTCTCAAGTAGGAAGCGTTAGTGCAGTGCACTGGGTAGCACTGTACTAATTATGGGCAGCGTTATCTCTTACCACCAGGAGAGCGACTTGCTCGTCTTCTTAATTCGTTGTATAAAAAAAAAAAAAGGTAAATAGCACGTAATTTTTGGCTCACATATTCCCCAGTTCAATAATCACTAATCCAATAATAGTAATCCTGCAATGATTAATTGAAGTACCAAGTGTTACATTCAACAGAAATCTTAATCCCATTGGTTTAATTTATTAGCGGATAAGATTTGAAAGCACTCACGCGAAAAATTCGTCGTGTTTCAATTGTTCTACATACATTTCCTAGTATATAGGCAATATTTTGTACCATTTATTATTTGCAGACGTATATAAAATGTCGATAAGCCAAGTGCGTAACGAAATGGAGAAAAATATTAAGTGAACTAATAACTGATAAGGGAATATAGAATTTGAAAAGAATAAAGAATGAGTAGGTACTTATTTATATAGAAGTATCTATAAAACCACAAATAATATTGAAAAAATATCTTCAGTTCTACATGAGCAATGAGCACCTTGTCTCTCTACTGAGATTTACATAAAACGTGGAACAACTGGTAGTCTTAAGTTCTAACCTAGAGGTAAAGTATCGAAGAATACTAGACGCGTATGTCGCTGTGGTCATAGTTCGTTCCAGGCGTAACACATTACAATAAATATTGGCACATCGAATTGACGATCTTGTGACGTCACGTACCCCGAAGCCGAGGAATGGTCTTGAGCCGCCTCTTCCGAAGGGGTTTTACTCAGGAACAAACCGGTACCGAATTCCACGAGGTTCATTGGCGAGCTGAATGTACGTACGTACGAAATATTACGTGCATACATACGCCAATGGACGGTGAAGTTCGTTACGCGATCCGGTTAGCATCCACGGTAGCAATGAACAATACGTTTGGATTAATTTTTCGAGCATGTGTATATGTGTAATGTTAGCACGAGGCTTGAATTGTGAGAACAGTATAGTAAGTATAACTTGGCGTGCTTTGTCCACCATGTGCTTGACAAAACAGACTAACAATGTACGTCCCTTTCTATATTTTAATAGATTTTTCACCCGAGCGCATATGCCACGCTGCACTCAGGCTATTTAACAATATATATTGTAATCATGAAGTGTCATCAATTTAATTTAATAAAATCTCAAAAGAGTGTCAGCGCGTTGGACTTTTACGTCTCTGAGAGCTCGTATTAAAATCCCCGGTTTAGACCGTGTTTCAGAGCGACAAAGGAGATCTAATTTCAAAATCAAAACAATCATGGAACACCCCTTCTTTAAAGGCCAAATATTACAATTTCATACAATCATCTGAATGTCAACAATGAAATTTAAGTTTACTCATTGCTAGCACTGAAAGACAAAGTCAAGTTACAATCACAACTGTAGAGTTCACACTTCAAGATTCGTGCCGATAATTTTGCAAATAGAAGCTGACATTTCATTGCGTGTTGTGTTAAGGTTAAGCCGGATCTCTAGCCCGTGTTTTGATCTACACAATCAATAAAAACATCAACATATTTGCGCTTATCCTGTTGAATGTTGATATGTTTTTGTTGATTGTGTAGACCAACCGTGTTGGAGACCCGGCTTTAGATAATGTTGCGTAAAACACTGTTATCAAAACAGATGTAGACACGTTAATGCCCATGATGTTAGTCGGCTTGACATGTCATAATAATGTGGATATGTTTGTGAGAGGCGTTAATACATAGATAAAAGATTTAATTAAATATTAGTGTAGGTATGACACTGGTATTATGAAACAACCTGAAAATATACCACGCAAATATTGAACGACCTTGGTACGTTACTTTTGTTTATACCTTAGTTTGTCGCATTAAAAACAATGACTTTGAAACTTTCGATCAAATCTTTTTTATGGGAACATATTCTGAAAATTTTAATTCTACATAATATTATATACTTCTTCTTTCAATGTCATTGAAAGAAGGAAACACTTTAAGGGACTATTTTGAATAATTTAATTTTTCGTTCAAATTATCTCTATATACATTTGTATTAAAAATTCAAAGTCTGTTTTCAAGTCCAAAATCGTTTCCCGATTTTCTTTGACAGAAGATATTTCTTGATAGAATACATCACATATTTTTATAATAGTTTTTTTGTGTCACATCTACACAAACCTAAAGTAATGAAAGTAATGCATACCTGTTGAATACTTTGGAGAAGACACTGGTAGAGTTGTGGCTATCGGCCGAAGTGGGTAAGGAGTCGCCTTGGGAAGTCTGTCCCGCACCCTCCCCGGTCAACCCTTCCACCCACGATAGCGGGTAGGAGAGACGTTTTAACATCTGTTAATGGTAAACATGGGACATTAAATAAAATACTGACTACTTAAAAAGAACGCAAAGAGTGCGCAGAAGTTCACCTTATTGAAAAATGCGAGGTCCAGTAATGAGTTGTTATGTGTTTAAACTCATATTTTAAAAACTATTGAACTGTATTTGGTAAAACATTCACTTTGCCCTGAGTTTGGCAGAACGTAAGGCAAAAAATAAAAATAATAAATAAATATTTCAGGACATTACACACAGCGCCACCTAACCCCAAGCTAAGCAACTTAATGCTTGTGTTATGGTGGTGGAAAATAGTCTAAAAGACCGAAGTGTCGAGCATCAAACTTGTCAAATGAAGCTGCAAGATTATTATTTAGAATCCAGCCAAGGTTCGTGAAACATTTTTGAGTAATTCAAATGCAGTATTGCATGAAATAGTCAATTTTAATGCGGGGTAGGGACACCAACAAATTTTGATGCAATTCTTGCGGATTCTCTCTTGATTGCGAATTCTTGTGCAAGTGTTTAGTGATGGATCTCCTAAGAATTAATGCACAATAAAATTGTGCACAATAAGACATGTTAGAAATGTGATCTACTATTCAAGTACCTTATTCTTCTTATCAGGTTTGTTAGCGTCGTCCTTCTGTGTGCCGTCGAGCGAGAAAGAGACAGCCGCAGCGGATTTCCTCGGCGCCCTCTCGTTCTCTCCAAGAGGAGGCGCGGACAAAGGAGGCTCGGCGCGAGGGAGGCATACTGGGGGGACCCAGTCCGCTGATAGAACTATGTCAGCATCGCTGTAAACCTGAAAACAATATAACTTGTAAATAAAGGAACCGGTCATAGAAAGTTGAGCGTTAAAAATTTGGCTTAAAAGTAACAATTACATTACATTAAGTATTGCATACTTTATTGTAGAATAGAATAGAATACTCTGTACGTCATACATTACACAAAAATAATACAAACAGAAAATTATTGACAATTCATTATAACACAACACATTACAGCTAGAAAAACAGTGTCCGTTTATGTCGATCTTTGTAACAACTCTATTTATAATTCATATCAAATGTCACAAAATAATCAGGTACAAGTCGCATTGACGTCGCAAAGTTCGTAATAGATCCAAAAACCGCCTTGAACATAGAAAACGTATTAAAAGGAATAAAACGACGACATACGTACGACGTACGGACGTATTTAAAGGGATAAAGAGAATCCACCACAGAAAAAAGAGAAATAAAAAGAGAGAAAAGAAGACTACTGACATAATAAAAGACCACAATGTCACAGCCGTCGACCAAGTTCCACCAACAAACAAAAGACGATCACTGAAGACCACTGCAAGTAAATATAGCTCTTATGTCTTCCCAATAGAGTCCAATCCACCATTGTCTCACCTCGCTGTGTGATGACGTAGTAGACATCGCCTCTGAGTTTAATAAATGAGGGTGGTATACCACGAAACAGTCTAAAAACGATTTTTCGACACGATCGTGATAGTCGCACTCGTCAGCCGATTCGTATATCGTGTCTATTTCATGGTAGAACTCATCGTGGTCTAGGGTTGTGTGGCTGCCCTAGAAAGGGGTTAGTAATGTTAGTAAGTAGATGGAGTGAAGTATGGATGATGATCGATGATATCGAATACGCAGGGTTAGTCTATTTAAGCTTGGTAGTAAATAAACTTGATGTGAAAAAATATATTTTAGTTATTCTACCGCCTGAGCAGTGATGTGCAAACATTACTGTGCTCCGGTAGAAGGGCACTGTAGCTAGTGAAATTACTGGGCTATAGAGTCTTAACATCTTATGACTCTTGAGTAAGAAGCGTTGGTGCAGTGCTCCTAGAATTTCACATAATTGTGAAATCCTAGGTAACACTGTACTGATTATGGGCAGCCGTTATCTCTTAACATCAGGAGAGCGTCGTGCTCGTCTTCTACTTCATCACATAAAAAATATATATATATATATATAAAGAGCAGTTTCACATTTGGCATGTACCCGAAATCAGGAATTTAAAAGCCTCGTGAGAGTTAGTTGTGGAGCGATGCTTTAGGTGTGAGATGACTATACTTTTAATAATTTTAGTAACAGGGTGATAGGATATAATATATTAGGGTGTCATTTGTTTATCTTGGAAGATATATGTGTCTTGTAACTTCAACAAAGATCCATATACATACACATTTAGTTAAAACCAGAATACAGCTTCTAAACCTGTTAATTCACATGTCATTTGTTTTTCTCCGTCATGTCTCCTTGCCCTGCAACAATGAGCCTTATCGCCACGTATTTAAGGTTGAAACTTACTTTCTTAGAGTTGGCAGGCGTGACATGCAGCAGCGGGTCCCGGATGTCGATGCCGGAGTCGTGGTAGGAGAGTTTGACGAGATGCCTCGCATCATCTGGTTCAGGGGGAGCGTCGTCTCCTTCCTGAGCTGATCCACCTTCGGAGCTCTCGGCGCGGGAGCCGCCGGTCGCTTCTAGACTCTCGTCTTTGCACTGGTCTGCGCTTGATGACACCTGACAAATAAGATTTAGGTCTTAGGTATAACTAGCTGAGCCTAGCGGTTCTACCCGCTACTATATATGTGCCCATGTGTTATTCCAAGGTCTAAGCTATCTCTATACCAAATTTCAGGTGAATCGCTCCACGCGTTTAGGCGTGAAAGAGTAACAAACGTACATCCAGACATCCATACATTCTTACAAACTTTCACGTTTTTAAACGGTTTTATTTAGCTTACTCTGTTTGTTAATAATAATAAGATTAAGTAAGATAAGTAGGACTTACTATTTATTTACGATTTACGTTTACGCCGACAAACAATTTTAATAAATTTCTTTAATCTTTGGTCACAAAAGAAAGGGATAGCTGGTGTGATGATGATTTAGTGATTATTCTAAATCTTAGATAAAATTATATCATAATTTAAAATCCTATGCCTATTTTATCTTTTTTTGGTAGATAAAACAGGCAATGAACAAAAGGTGGACATACTTCACTGCCTTGATCGATGGACATCCTGTCCTTGCTCGGAATAGCCCAGTGGTGATCCAATAGAGATTTCCGCCTCTCCTCTGTGGTTTGTTGCTGTAGAAGACATAATATATTGTGAAAATAAATTAATCAATACTGTAAACAGGCGACAATATAATGAAAAAGTTGCATAACTACTTTCTTCTAAAAACTGCAGGATGCTTTAACATCTTAAACATTTTTTTCTTTAATAATATTGATGATATACTTGTAGGCATGACCAGACGACACAACAGAATTGACAACCAATCTGCTGAACACACATGCCCAACTTGTGATCGACTAATGGAAGTGTGGAGTATACATTGCCTGTTCAACAGGCATTGCAAAAATCGTCTGTAATAGACGCAAAGGCATGGATACCTGTAGGGCCGTAGGGGTGACCAGTTCCCGTTCGAAAGCCTTAGGGAAGGCGGCGCCGGGGCGGTCGTCAACCTCTCCAGAACTGGGTCGTTCTTCCACCGCGCTCTCCTCGCCTTCCCCCGCCGCTTGCAGCTCGGGGAATGTTTCATCCTGGATGAAAACACCACAGTTACAATTATTGTATGAGGAAAATCTTTATGTTGGTAACCACATTGATTTGAATGATAACCAAATTGATTTTTAATTGGTTACAGCCAAGGGCGGATCCAGGATTTGGTTCTGGGGGGGGCCAAGGTGCAGAAAAGCAAGTATATTATAATTTTTACTACGAAAAAAGTATGTTTAGGTCGCTCTGAACAGTTAGAAAGTTCAAATATCCTTAAAAATAAGCGCACGAGCAGCTTGCTGCGAGCGCCGAGAAAAAATATATAATCTTAACCATGAAATATGTGCAAAATTCGTAACTCTACAATGCTTCTGGGGGGGGGGGGGGGTCAATATACTGGTTGCTGGTGGTAGGCTTTGGCCGTGGCTAGTTACCACATACCACCCACTGGACAAAACCGTGTCGCCAAGCGGTCATTGTGACCGTGTTCCGGCATGATGTTCAGTGAAGCCAGAGGGGGGATTTATCCCGCTTTCTAGGTTAAGTCTACTACCATCTACGGGAGCATCGTCGCTTAAGACAGGCGAGATCGTGGTCAAAAGCTAACCTATAACGAATAAAAAAAAAAATTAAAGAAATAATGTCAAATGTCAGCTCATAATTTTAACTCATTATTAACACTAGTCGATGTAAGATCGTGCGATACCAATGCGTAACAGTTTATCTACGAACCTGTTACATATCTAGGGTGATATATATTTTTTTAATTTTGTATTAACTTACTTTGACTAGAAGCGAATCTTTTCCAGGCGAATGCTCAGACTTATTCATGTAATAAATCTCAGCATGCTCCGCTCTGCAACCAAACATAAGAAAATTAAAAATATATCTACTATATAAAAATAAGTCGGGTTTTCCTCCCTGACGCTATAACTCCAGAACGCACGAACCGATTTCCACGGTTTTGCATTCGTTGGAAAGGTCTCGGGCTCCGCGAGGTTTATAGCAAAGAAAATTCAGGAAAAATTTCAAAAGAAATAAAAAAAGTAAAAATAATATAATAATATTCAATTGGAAACCACGCGCGTATTGGGCAAATGTCAACAGCAGGCATTTGTCTTTAAGGTGGTAATGGCCGTGTCGGCGCGGAGGATATTGATAAGTTTTATTGCAACCTTATTTCGAATTAATACTGGCAACGTAGCAGCCAATGGCTCTCCTTGGATGAATACAAAAAAAAAAGCGTGTTCTTGGGCAAATTTTTATTAAATTTCAACAGCAGGCATTTGTCTTTAAGGTGGTAAGTTGAACTGTGTAAATTATGTGGATCGTGAATTTGAGGTTAAATAGGGATGAAAATAAATAAAATAAATGAACGCTAATCAGAGCGCGTGACGTCACACCATTGGCTGGACCTTACGCTTCCTATGAAATGTTCCTGATTTCGATACATTTTTAACCCCCGACGCAAAAACGACGGGGTGTTATAAGTTTGACGTGTCTGTCTGTCTGTCTGTCTGTCTGTCTGTCTGTCTGTCTGTCTGTCTGTCTGTCTGTCTGTCTGTGTGTGTGTGTGTGTATGTGTCTGTCTGTGGCATCGTAGCGCCCAAACGGATGAACGGATTTTGATTTAGTTTTTTTTGTTTGAAAGTAGAGTTAGTCGAGAGTGTTCTTAGCCATGTTTGGTGAAAATCGGTCCAAGATGGCCGCCGCTACAAAATGGCGGATTACTTTTTTCTTCCACGACCCCCTCAATATGGGTATCAAATGAAAGGGCTTAACGAGTAGAATACAGCCCACTATATAAAATTTTAAATCCAAGATGGCCGCCATCAAAAAATGGTGAATTACGTATTGCGTTGGGGGTTTTTTTTAAATTTTTAATTTAATTCACTTGTAATTATTCATAACATAAAAACCACTGAACCGATTTTGATGCAACTTATACTGTGCCCTTAGTTGGTCCATACTTAAACCAAAAATAAAGTCAATAACTAAAATGTCTCATAAAGAAATTACACATGAGAAATTATGAGGTGTTAAAAAGTTATTTAATATGCTAACTTTTAAAATTTGCGATAGTGGCGCCCCACAAAAAGAACTCCTTTCGTGAAAAGCACTCTACCACAGATAAAAGAATACTAGACTCTACCTAGCAGTTACGGTTTCCGATTGAGCTGAAATTTCGCATACCGGCAATCGGATGACAATGCAATAATTTTATGACATGGAAGTGATCTGAAGTCTGATGATGGAGCTGAAAGGTGGTCATAGGAACCGCGTAAACAAAAGACAAAACCTCATGGAGTTTGGGTCCATTTGATTTGTCTTTACGAGTACTTCGATACTATATAGTAATCAGGATCTGATGATGGAGCTGGAAGGTGGCCATAGGAATTCCGTGATTAAAAGACAAAACCCCATCGAGTTTGGGCTCATTCGATTCGTCTTGACGTGTACTTTGATACGATATAGTAACCAGGTCTGATGATGGAGCTGAAAGGTGGCTATAGGAACTCCATGATAAAAAAACAAAACCCCATCGAGTTTTTGCTCATTTGATTCGTCTTGATGAGTACTTTGATAAGATATAGTAACCAGGGTCTGATGATGGAGCTGGAAGGTGGTAACAGGAAACGCGTAATTAAAAGACAAAACCCATCGAGTTTGAGCTTATTCGATTCGTCTTGACGAGTACTTTGATACGACATAGTAACCAGGGTCTGATGATGGAGCTGGAAGGTGGCCATAGGAACTCCATGATAAAAAGACAAAACCCCATCGAGTTTGGGCTCATTTGATTTGTCTTGATGAGTACTTTGATAAGATATAGTAACCAGGGTCTGATAATGGAGCTTGAAGGTGGTAACAGAAAACGCGTAATTAAAAGACAAAATCCATCGAGTTTGGGCTCATTTGATTCGTCTTGACGAGTACTTTGATACTATATAGAAACCAGGGTCTGATGATGGAGCTGGAAGGCAGCCATAGGAACTCCGTGATTAAAAGTCAAAACCCCTTCGAATTTGGGTTCATTTGATTCGTCTTGAGGAGTACTTTGATACTATATAGTAACCAGGGTCTGATGATGGAGCTGGAAGGTGGCCATAGGAACTCCATGATTAAAAGACAAAACCCATCGAGTTTGGGCTCCTTTGATTCGTCTCGAGGAGTACTTTGATACGATATAGTAACCAGGGTCTGATAATGGAGCTGAAAGGTGGTAACAGGAACCACGTAATTTAAAGTTAGCATTATTACACGATATCATTTTATATTGCTAAAACTTAAATTATAATAAGGCGAATTTGTATTTTTGTCGAATTTCGTCGTTACACGGTCTTTTATATTATTATTATTCTATTTTTAATACCTAATATTAAAAAAGAAAGGATTTAACGTTAAAATGTGATTACACAAAAAAATCACATAATGATCCGCAGAACCAAACGCCCAAACCCAAACCCAAAGTTCCCAACAGTTCAAGTTCTTTGGGTTCCGCTTCAAACTGGGACCTCGCGGCCCAATTTCCGTTAAACCTTAGACTTTAGACCTTAGACTTTTTTTAAAATGTCCTAATACAAGAACTTTAACTTTAAGTCGAAAAAATACACCCGTTTATCCTTCAAAAAATGTTTTGACCCTCTGAATAAATCAATATTCATAGAGAACTTGCCGTTACCCTATGTTTATGAAATTTGGCATACCTTAACATATATTTTAAATACGGGAAAAAATCTGAAAACTTTTAATCTCTACTATATAAAAATAAGTCGGGTTTTCCTCCCTGACGCTATAACTCCAGAACGCACGAACCGATTTCCACGGTTTTGCATTCGTTGGAAAGGTCTCGGGCTCCGTGAGGTTTATAGCAAAGAAAATTCAGGAAAAATTTAAAACGAAGCCATCTGGTGGCGAAACGGAGTTCGCCGGGTTTGCTAGTATTATTATAATATTAAATAGACCTTAAAGCTGGCTTTCAATAAGCGATAACGAGACCAACTGTTTCATTCATAAGTTGAGAACTGCTCTGATTTAGATAAAATTTATTAACAACATTTTAAGTGTATCGTTTCAAAGAAAATGAGAATTTTCCAAATCAGTTTAGGCGTCTTCGAGTAATCGGTAAACATACATAAAAAAATCAGATGAACATGATAAGTTTCCTCATGTAGTCGGTTATAAACACCGAATCACAAACATTTAATGTTTGTGCATACAAATAACGTTCATTAGCATTAATTAATCAAACGCTGAACCGTGGCAATGCATTAGGCATGCTCGTATGACGCAAGCGAATGTTTGTTTACATTTAGTTTATGCTCCTTTTAGATCTAGCTTTTAATTATATATGCGGCTAATGGCGATTTCACGTTTCATGTGAGACGTAATTTCATTTTATTAATAACGTAGGGTGGTGTAGGTGGAAGTTTCTTTCAGTGCGACAACCTACCGCTGGGTATTTAACTCGTCCCTAAAGTGCCCATAAGGCTGGACACTTTACTATGACGCATATTACAAGCTTATTTTTTAAATTATTCCCGTTCCCGAAAGGATTTCGTAAAATTCTTTCTGATATCGTGTCTAGGTATTAAGAGGAACCTACATATGTTCCAAATTTCATCATGCTAGGTTCAGGGGTCTTGTCTCTACGATGATGAGTCAGTCAGCTTCTCTCTTTATATTATAGGTATTCCATAACATTATATATGCATATAGATTTATTTATTAATATACATACTTGTGTGCGTTGAGGTCGGGCGGATGGGTGCGATGTCGTAGAATATAGCCGTATTGACGACGTACTCCATCGGCGCTATGACTCCATACGACTCTGGCCCGTGCTCCATCACCAGAGTGTCTGATACGTTGGAGTCATCATTGCTAGTAGTCAGTAGGTACAATATACGTACTTGTGTGCGTTGAGGTCGGGTGGATGGGTGCGCATGTGTGCGATGTCGTAGAATATGGCCGTGTTGACGACGTACTCCATCGGCGCTATGACTCCATACGACTCCGGCCCGTGCTCCATCACCAGAGTGTCTGACACGTTGGGGTCGAACATCACTGCGTTTGGAGTCACTAGGAGCACTCCTGATACCACTCCCTGGAATCAAATTGAGGAGTTAAAGGTAACGGCAACAAGGAAAATAAAGCTAAGGCCTAAAGTGTGGTATTGAGCACCTTTTAAATTATTCGTATCCTATGTTATTCAGCCACCCAATTCATGTAAATTATAATTAGCAGTTGGTAACAGTTTTGCTAAATTTTACATTGAAATATATATTTAGAAACTATTAGTGTGTAAAAAATAATAATATGGTAATTATGTTAAGTTATCTAAGAATACAATGAAAATAATAATGTGTATAATAATATATTATAATATTTAATTTCGTCTGTTTTATATAAATATTTTCAAGATCAGTCGCTGCCCGCTTCGCTATGCCTTTGGTTACAGTTCAACGATTTTTCTTTTCTATTATATCGTGCATTGTGCTAAAAACAAGTAGTTTAGTTACTAAAGGAATAAATTTAAAATGCCGTTAAACCAGTTAAGCACACTTGAAAGATCAAAAGACGGCGCCGCTGTGCCAAACATACGGGTATATTATGATTTATATGAAGGTGGGGATTTTTTTATTCATTATATCGCCTTTGACCATGATCTCGCGAGATATTAAGCAACGATGCTTCCGTAGATGGTGCAGACAAATCCTAAAAGGCGGGGGACACGGTTTTATCCATTGGGTGGTAGGTAGGCTTCGGGCATTTTCTTTCTTTCGGGCAAAACCGTGTCGCCAAGCTCTTATTATGACCGTGTTCCGACATGATGTTCAGTGAAGCCAGGGAGGCTAATCTATAATAAAAAATAAATGTATAGATTAACCATACCTGTCCATCGGTGATATGGCGCACGTTGATCTTGAGGAATCGTTGCGGCGCGCTGCTGCTGCTAGTAGGCGCTTCGGGCGATCCCGGCCGCAGGTTGTCCAGGATCTCTGCAATTATAACATTTATCTAATTAGAAATTAAGTTCAAAATTCATTAAACTGGTAACAAGACAACGAAATAACGTTTGAAATGTAGTATTTTCATGAAAACTTAAAGCTGTTGACACAGAGTTGAGACGCGAGGTAAACGAAAGCGATCTCAACCGAATGCTATCTTTTGTATTGTTCCTGATCGCGCCCGCTTAATATGTGTTAGAGTGCAAACAAATTTACGTACATTACTAAAAATCCGTCCCAGATCGCAACAGCTGCTTGTACGACCCGGCTCTGTCTGACGTCGGGCTTAAGTTTTTATTAAAATCGTCAATGGACACTGACCAATTAAATTTCAGAGTTGCAGCAATTTTGGCTGAATCTACCTAATACTTTTGTTTTGAAATCGGTACGAACATACATAAAAAAATAAAAAAATGCTTCACCGGATTGTAAAAATTTCGTACTTTATCGAAGTCGAAGAAAAGAAGATGGCATTTGGCCGCTAGGCGATATTTAGATAAAGTGCCTTTTAAATGCATGAATACACAATAAACCTACATTCTAGTAACCGTAAATACATTATCGATCCAATAACAATTATTAAAATTCATATAATATGATTTGTAGCGGCGCATGAACACACTCGTGCATTTTACTTTATTTCACCATTCGCCAGAATTTTACTTATGAATAATTATTATAACAATTATGTAGCATTCATATATTATCTTTCTGTTGACCTTCAGTAAATTGTACATTAATTATAATTATGTATTTGCTCCTGAGCACTTTAGACCACAATCCCATGAGCATTTTATAAAAGCGGTTGCGGTTCCCTGTGCCTAACGTTAACGTCGAGAGATTCTAGATTCTTTAGCCAGGTGTGCATCACCTGCCTGCTCTTGGATCCAAGACAAGCGACAATCACTTGTGGCTACCGCCAATAAAAAGTACTGAGATAACAGTCGTTATTGTTCATTTTTCCAAAACGATGACCCAGTAGGTACATATTTTAGTGTTAGCCACAACCGATTGGCGCTTGCTAAAAGCGTTATTACACTTGGCTGAATTTAGTCACTAAATTCAGAATCTAAATTAGGATGAACGATACTTTCTTCTAAATTTAGGATGCTAAATGTGATTACACTTGACTTAATTCAGTGGCGCCTAAATTTAGGCTTCTAAATTTAGCCAGGTGTAATAAGCCTTTTAGCCTTGTTATCCCACTAAGTAAGGCCTGTATAACACGTCTCCATTCCATTCCGGTAGTATATCATTCTTCTTCTTTCTCTTGTATCTTTAAAACTACGTAACAGCGGGACTATTCTTCCCAGGCATCAGCAAATTACGTTTTACAGTAATCCTGTGGATACTTAATACTTAGTCACTATACACTATCTATTGCAGATAGGGATTGCAATCCGGTGTCATTTTCAATCCGGCCGGATCCGGCCAGATTGATCAAATCAGGATGATTTTTGCTTTTTACTACAATAAGTGATTTAATCAAGTCACTACTCTCATATTACGTAATACTAGCTGCGCCCAGCGGTTTCACCCGCTGTACTGTAACCTATGTGTTGTTCCAGGGTCTAAGCTATATCAAATTTCAGACCAATCGGTCCACTCATTTAGACGTAAAAGAGTAACAAACATACATCCAGACACCCATTCAAGTTCCAAACATCGAAATTAGGCGGAGAACAAAAGTTCAAGATGCCGGAACGAGAGTAATGGGACTCAAATGGAGTTGGGCAGGTCACCTGGCTAGGCGAGGTGACGACAGATGGAGTAAGATGTTGACTGAATGGTGACCAAGGACAGGCAAACGCAGTGTCGGTCGTCCAGCAGCCAGATGGATGGACGATTTGGTAAAATTGGCGGGTCGCACATGGACTAGATTGGCACAGGACAGGGTTGACTGGCATAACCTGAGGAAGGTCTATTCCCAGTAGTGGGATGTAGAGGGCGGTGGATGATGATGACGAAGTAGAGTAGGTAATACTTATAATTTTACGAAGCAACGAGTAACTCAGTCTTTCTAGATTTCACTTTCACAGATTTATTTATAAGTAGGTAACAATATTAATTATTATGTAGTATTTAATAGATACAATAGTTATACCTTACTCTCGGTGACGAAAGACTCGCACGCATGAATACCACACGCATTAAAAGTACCTACGCATGCAACAGCTATATTATTTTGCCACAAACTACTAGCACCGGATCCGGTCTCCGGATCCGGTATATTTGTACCGGATCCGGTAACCGTTAAATGTGCCGGATCCGGCCGGATTACCGGATCCGGTTTTCCGGATTGCAATCCCTAATTGCAGATGACAGCAATACCGTGCTGTAATGAGCCATTGGTCATAAAACGTTAGTCATTTAACAACCGCATGTAGTTTAATCATTCATTTAATATTCAATAGATGTGACATCAAGTGGAGCTTCAGTTTAGCGCAGAAAAGACTGTTATAATTTAGTAGGTCCAAAAGTCAGTGACAATTTTAAGACATGAAAATCATTATGAAAAACTAGCCGTGTCCAGCGGTTTAACCCGATAAAAAGTAGCCAGCAAAAAAGTAAAACTAGACCGGTAACCCAGAGTAAAATTATTAGTTAATCCAATGTCTAAAGCCGCGTCTCTAGCTCCTTTTTTGGTCTACACTCTCAACAAAAACACGTCAACACACAGCAAAATTCCCCTACACAAAAAAAAAAAATGTCTATGCTTCAAGCTTCAACAAATGTTTTTGCTTTGTTTATTCATTTATTTATTTACTAGCTGAGCCCGGCGGTAAGCTTCAACAAATGTTTTTGCTTTCCATAGCCGATGGAAAGCAAAAACATTTGTTGACGCTTGAAGCATAGACATTATATTTTTTTTTTGTGTAGGGGAATTTTGCTGTGTATTGACTGACGTATTTTTGTTGAGAGTGTAGACCAAAAAAGGAGCTGGAGACCCGGCTTAGGCTATCTACAAAACGTCAGCTTAATCAGATCAGCCGTATAGGCACGTCTATAGGTATAGGTCTAGAGGTAACAAACACACATCCATGCTTTCATATTTATAATATTAGTAGGAAGTCGACTAGGAGGAAAAGTGGAAATGAGTCATCATTTTCGAGCTAAGTGAATACGCAGTTCGGTTACTGAGATTTTTTACGCTTATAACGCCCTCTGATTTAAAGTTACGGTGAAATGGTGCAAATTGTATAAAGTGGTTCTAATCACGCACGTCGCTCACATTACCTCATTCTGGGAATGATGCCAGTTCCACAATGCAAGGTAAAACTATAATATGCACTTTGTTCATTTGTGACTAGAATTCCCATCAGGAACTTATGCAATGGTTATATAACTCAACACCCTGATAACTCAAAACCCTTTTGGACTTTACTTTGAATTTTGAATTAACTATTACATTATTAATTATTAGCTGTAAGTACTATTTACTAAAGCTCTTTAATAAATATCGAAACACCACATAAAAAGCAGAAAACTTAAAACTCGACCGGATCTCGACCACTTTCCTGCCGATAAAATAATTTTAAACTTGTCTTCTCTCTCTTTTAACAGAACAGACATCATTACTCTTATTTATAACTTTGTCTTTAGTTTCACCTGTCCCGATAGGGATGAAAATTTCCGGAAATATTCCAAAAGTTTCCATTACTTCCGTGAAACTTTCCAAATTTGCCAGAAACAATGGGGAATAAACCCCAAATCAGAAATCTGATTTTTTAATGAAAATGTTAATGATTTTAATCTAAAATCAAATCTTTCATGTTAAATTTGATCCACTTCCCATTTCCCAGTTACCGATTGAGCTGATTCGGTTCCATCATCCCCCAGGAGAACCCCTTTGAGTTTGGGCTTGTTTGATTCGTCTTGACAAGATTTTAATTTTTTAATTTCTTCACTAACCAGTACCTAATAAAAGAGAATAGAAAACTCCTTATTGCACACCACAAATACAATAAAATAAGCTTAGAAATAAGATTACACATACAAGCTTCTTTTATTTTTTATTTCACTTGTTTTTAATCTTCTGAGTCGCTCTTGCGTAATGACATCAATTGAACAAATAGTAAATTTATTATTATCATTAATAACACAGATGGTGTTAAATGTAAGAATTAATTTTCTTGAACACCTTACATCTGGCAAGTTGTATTGTCTTAAGAAACAACAATAGATTTCATTTAGGTGATTATACCTATAGACTTATTTTGAAGCATTGTAAAACTTAAAACATAGTAAAGAAATATTTTTTGAGGTGTATTTAACGTATGCATTAAGAGCTTAATATATCACTTAACATATCACTAGCACGACATGACAAATTTTGAATAAAAAAAAACACTTTTGTACCGTTTTAAAAATAGTGAATTCCACGAACTTATAATGAGAAATTGGTCATAGCGTGCAAGTGTAAGGTTCGCTAGCCTATATCAGTGTAACGACCTGTATTCCAGTTTTTTTTCTCATTCAATCGTATCCTTCACGGTTGTCTAAAAGATATCGCTTTTATCAACAAGATGTTGCAAATCTTTGCTTTTACTATTACTTTAAATTGTATGTAAGAAGGTGTTTCAATAAATAGTTATAAATACTCTTGCATCTATTTATTCTATTCTATAATAATTATCGCTTATGGAAAAAAACGTAGTTTAGCTAGGTATTTTTCTAAATAGGTTCTCTACAATAAAAATAAAATAAGACTTCAACTCATTTTTATTTTTATTGAATAATAGGTAGGTAGTTGTTGTTATTATTGTATTCAACCAACGTCAATAACAATATTTCCTATCAGTTGGTTCCTTCACGGTTATTGGAAAATGCTTCAGCTTATCGGCTCGGAAATAATGGTTAGCGGCACGCCGTCAATATTGCCATGAACGTTACAATACGAGTAGTTAGCGCCCGATTACTGACAGATAATACTAACAACTTTGGCCTGGTTCCTAAACGTCTAAACACATTACTGTCCTGTGAATGTAACTGGAAGTGGAACTACATTTTCCGTTACAATAAAAATATACTAATTAATTAGGCCTCCGTTTGAGCACATCCCATCTCATGAAAAATACAGATGCAGTAGACGATGTATCACGTAAGATGACCAGATTCCACGAGTGAAGATTCTCAAGTTATAACGCCTGGGAAACACGGTTGACGGCAACGTGTTCCAAATGCGACCAGTTCTCATTTTAAAAGTAGAAGCAAAACGCTCGGTATATAGAGATCATTTTCAAAACACCAAAGTACAAAGACACTAACGCCCTTTTATTTAACTTACGATTCTTTTATCGAAGATAGTAGCGATCGTGAGTTGTGTCACAGTGTTTCATCACTGAAACCATAAAAAAGTTACACAATTCAACTTTTTAAAAGGCGTTTTCATTGCAGTTACTGTTTCTATTAGCATACGTAATTCATGATTTGATAAGGAATATGAGCGCGTTCACTCAGTCTAGTAAAAAATACACAATAGAGATTCGAGCAATTACCCATTATGACGATTCATAATAAATCAGATGATGAGCCTTGGTTTTTGATGGATTGAATAAGCGCTTATTCCGCCTACCTTTTTCATTGGCCGGCTCGCTGTTAGCCTGTGTAGACTCGGAGGTGTTGTCGCCGCTCTCCGAAGGCCCGTCCGACTCCTTATCGCCATCTGGAAACCACACAACGCACGCGTTACAACACCTGTTATTGTTTACATACACGTCAACATAAAGAACAATCGCGAAAACCAACGCACCGTGATACCACTTCTTCAGGAATTCAAAACTAAACATTGTTGCGTTGAAACTGCGTACGGTTCATTATATCAGCTGTTTTATCGGGGGCGATAAAATGACTCCATATTATCTTCGCGATTGAAGCCGGCTCGCCGGTCTTTGAGCCCCGTTCGTCGCGTCTAGATTGATTTTGATGCAGCGCAATCACAAATGTAGGACGTAGTGTAATTTAGTTTCAAAATGAAAATAGAAACAGCGGGCGCGTGGTGCTGTCGTCGCGGCGGCCGCGTCTGTGCCCGCTGCGAGACGTCCGATGTTCGCTGTAACTTTTGTTTACCGTGCAAATAGGAGAAAAATTTGTTCCATGCCTACGTCACGTTTGAATGAATAACACCAAGGCTGTGTGTTATTGTTTTGCTTTGTGCCGGGACAATAAGGAGTGATTACATCGTGTTTGCGACCGGCATGCTACCTATTCACAATTTTCGCTATTGATTTCGCTTATTTACATAACTTTGTTCTTAATTTGTATCCTTTGATCATTTTCTGAACCACAAACCGGGAATTATTATCTATCTGTTATAAATTGTATCTAAAATTGGATGGTTCTTCGGAAATCTGCAATCAGAACTCTCTAAATAATCGTTTACACAAGACTGAAGGTCATGTTTCATAAGGTGTTGTCTCGCTGAAGCGATCTGTTGCGCCTGTTAAATGTGTTAGAATTTGAAATAACTATTCTGAGAAAATTAACTGAAACGAATCAGGTACTTGTTAACAAGCACATACCAATAAACAGTGGTGAAGTTATTTTAATATTTATAACATAAAATAGAAGAAGGAAAATGCGGTAATGATGTTTGTGTAACGAGTTGCTGTAAGCGATAAACCTGAATAATAATATTAATCGGTACATATTATATAAATTACAAATACATCATTACAAGCTTTATATTACTTTCACCTGTCTGTTGTCTGTCAGTCTGTCTGTCTGTCTGTCTGTCGGTCTGTCTGTAATCAAATCTTGCAAGTTTTATTTGACCCACTTCCCGGTTTCCAATTGAGCTGAAAATTTGCATGCGTGTGTAAATCGGATGACAATGCAATATTATTATGACATGGAGCTGATCTGATGATGGAGCTGGAAGGTGGCTATAGGAACTCTGTCATTAAACAACGCAACCCCATCGAGTTTGGGCTCATTTGATTCGTCTTGACGAGTACTATATGATGCAAGATGGTAATGATAATTAAAGCTTGTTTTTAAAAAGTATTTTTAAAATTTCACTTGTTCTATATTAAATTTAAAATTGGCATTCCTGCAAGCTTGATTTGAAAATGTTGTGTTTATTTGACAATTTAAACGGACCATATGGAAAGTTTTATCCTTTGTAACAAACATAGAATTATATAAATCTTAACAAGCGTATTCGATTTATTTTGTATGAAGTCGGTTAAATAAATCTATGTTCATATTACATATAGTCCAGTAAAAGAAGAAATGTGGATCGAAAAGTCGAAAGCAGAAAAACTATCTTAGTAACTTTGTTTGGACTAGTTAGGAGATAAACATACTAAAAGTCCCCACCCCTCCGAGGTGAGCCCGAGGGGGGGGAGGCCGAAGAAGGTCCCATTTTTAGGTTTTTTGCTTATATGTCAAAAACTGTGCGTTGTACGATATTTTGTTGTGCTACATTATTAAACCTCATAAAATTTTCTACAACTTCGGCCTTGACACTTTTTATCTATCTCCAATCGTTGTCCAGCTATGAGCTTCCAAACATGGTCTATTTTGAAAACGCTTAAATTAGTTTTCCATACAAAGTCAGTAAAAAAATCTTACAAATAAATTTTGACCAACTTCTGGTTGTCGTATCATAATGAAACTTTGCAAATGTCTAGAAATCTGATGACAATTTAATAATCTGGTACCACTGAGCTGATCTGATGATGGAGCCAGGATGTGTCTACTGAAACTTATCAATGGCTATTAGTAAAACCGGTGAGTTTAGGCTCATTACATTCGGATTGATGAGACGTAGGCACCTCCTGGTCCATTATCAGACCCTCGACAGCAAGTGTAATGAAAAAGTCTCATCGATTCGAATGTAATGTGCCCAAACTCGACGGGTTTACTAATAGTCATTGAAGAGTTTCATTAGACACCTCCTAGCTCCATCATCAGATCAGCTCAGTAGTACCAGATTATTAAATTGTCATCAGATTTCTAGACATTTGCAAAGTTTCATTATGATACGACAACCAGAAGTTGGTCAAATTTTATTTGTAAGATTTTTTTACTGACTTTGTATGGAAAACTAATTTAAGCGTTTTCAAAATAGACCATGTTTGGAAGCTCATAGCTGGACAACGATTGGAGATAGATAAAAAGTGTCAAGGCCGAAGTTGTAGAAAATTTTATGAGGTTTAATAATGTAGTACTACAAAATATGGTACAACGCACAGTTTTTGACATATAAGCAAAAAACCTAAAAATGGGACCTTCTTCGGCCTCCGCCCCCTCGGGCTCACCTCGGAGGGGTGGGGACTTTTAGTATGTTTATCTCCTAACTAGTCCAAACAAAGTTACTAAGTTAGTTTTTCTGCTTTCGACTTTTCGATCCACATACCCTTTTTGGGCACTCATTGACTGGGCTAATAATATATGTGCCTGCTTACAATCGACAAATATATTAGCACCTTTCTTCTACATCTTTTAAATTAGCACCGAAAGTGTGCATGACGTACATTTTCGTAATATCATTTAAACAACTAATAAAAAAAAAAGTAAGGTCAAATAGTGCAGCGGTCAATTAACCCCATTAACCCATTCATAACACGGTTACAAGGTGTAGTGCCAATTGAAGTGGTTAATCCACATAATATTACAAAGTCGCAGTAGAACAATTCATACTCTGCGCCTGTCCAAAATGATATAACTCGACACTTATAGGTCAATTATAATCTAATAAATTATTGTTTTAGGGTACACCATAGGTCCACATTCGTTAACTTCACAGCTAGACATTGAGGCCTTCTTTTTTTAATCCCAGGAAAAATGTGTTACGCATCGTCACGGTATGTGTGACTCCCCCGCCGAAGATGGGCGCGACGGGGATACCTACTAAAAATCCTGGGGGTGTTCGAAACGCCATATTGCCGGGGCTGCGGGTACGCCGAAGCACTCCTCTGCGCCCCGATGGACATTGAGGCCTTTCCCAAGGCACGCAAACTCAACTTGGTTCTCAGGTGCAGTCTTTCTCCAAGCGATATAGTCGTAAGTCCAGTTATATCATTTTGCACAGGGCGCACAGCATTTTAAAGTAAATCATGAAAAAGTTTGTATGACACATACACTCACACTCGGTGTATGTTACTTTTTTCACTCGTAACGGCTGAACCGGTTTAGACGAAATTTGGAATGTAGGTAGCTTGGAACCAATATTAGTACCCTACTTTTCAGCGTGTAAAATCACTGGATGCAGTTATTGAAGCAAAACAGTCTCTCAATTGCACATTGAAATTAAATCATTAAAAAAATCCTAGTACAAAATAATGATAAATCAAATATGATTTCATCATCATAAATGGCCCAAAAATTTGAGAAATCCGGACGATAAGTAAACAAAGTACAAAGCAAATTTATCAGAAATCTTAATATGTCAATGATAGCGCGTTACATAGACAAAACAAAGTAATATTATAAAATGCGTTTTTATAATACCGGCTAAGTTCGAATCAGACTCAAGTAACAATGGTTCTGTACCTTAATAAATAAATGTACATATCTAATGTAATAAAATACACCTACATATTTATTTTATAATAACACTCATTCTTAATACCTCAATTTATGAAAAAAATGCAGTAGGTAACATTTGTTATAAATGTTTATCACACTAACAATACCTTTAGGTTATATATACAACACTGTGATAGGATTTCAAATAATATTTATCTCTGGTTTAAAAGAACATCTGACAGACTGATAGACAGTCGGACGGACAGCTTCATTTGATTATACAGTCCCGTTGTTTTACTATTGGATACGGAACCCCAAAATCACTGTTAAACAAACTCAAACATTTAAAGCCTTTTACAAAGTCTTTTATATATTTTATTATCAGTCGATGGCTGCAGTTTCATTGAATCATGAATCACTTGTGCTGCAAGTGTAAAGAAATCTTAATGTTTATTTTTATTGAGAATCAGAATAAAGTAGTTTACATTGAAATGTCGCCGGATGCAGTGCACGGCATTGCATTGGGATAAACATTTATCATTGGATCAATTAGTATTCAGAATGCCAGAGCAAATCAACCGTAATGTGAAGGTAAAGGTGCTCATAAAAATAACACAGCCAATTTAAGTGTATTTACTGAATTTCTTTGAGTTACATTGGCCAATCAGTCATACTGTCAGGTGGCCACGACGCTTGGTTCACAGTTCAGGGTAACAAGCACAGTGCAGTAATGCGTTGGAATACGTTTCGATGAACTAGATTGGTGCCTGCACCTTAAATAAATTACAAGCTCCGAGCCTGATCCTATCGTGTCACCTGCTTCCAGTCCTCAAAATGCAGGGCATATATTATAAAGACTCTGTATAATAAAGAAATATTGTCAATGATGTCGGAAGGAACTAGATGACACCTCACGTAAGAACGGAGGGTTTTATAAACAGAAAATTTGGAGTTAGATTTATAGATACAGTGCCTTTCAATACTAGCAACAAACATGTATCTCAAAAACAACTGTATCCAAAACCAGTTTTAAAGAAATGATTGCCAGAGAGAATTTAAAAGATCAAAACGTGAGGTGGCCTCGAGGAGGCCTATATCTAGCAGTGGATTGATAGGATATTTAAAAGACCTAATTCTCAAAGATTGTTTAATCGTAATCCAGCATACTGAAACAAAATCCACGCCGATTCATCTAGAGTACACTCTAAACGTAAAATTTAAATTTCATTCTCTGGTCTTGAACGAGTGTAAGTATATAAGTTTTACTGCGCGTTTTATGTTTCCGCCAGATGAATTTAGAACCGCTCCTCGAGTAACGAAGCACTTTGCAATTTGCACCCAACAAAGTGCAGAATATTCTAGATTGGTTTAACAATCGAACCGTTTATACACCCACTACAACATTTAAACTGAATTCGTCTAAGTGAACACTAGTATAATTAGTTTCCTTGAGACGTAACAGAACGGGCGCGACGTTTCTGATGATTAATAGTTTCTCTTTATCAGATATTATGGTAATTTATAGTCATATGTTTTGTGGAGTACGTGGGTTTACATAGGATAAGCCCAGCCTTTATGTAATAGGCCCTTTAAGAACACTTTACGTGAAACTGAGTAGCATCCCATTGTCAAAGGCTGCCTTAATAGGAGCTGCCTGATATTGATTTTATCAATGTAAATTCCATCTAACGTCCGCCTGATTTTCCCAATTTGGTCCCGACGCAGCGTTATTTTAGGAGATTCACTGCTTATATTTTGGCGCAGTCTGCTGATGGCGAAGACTTCTAAAAATCGTTTTGCATCATTCAAATACAGATGTTATACATTATAATAAATCTGAACTAAGTAACTAAATGTATTATAACTATGTAAAGTATAATTATTACAATCCAAAAAAATATAATACAAAGAAATGAAGTAGCCGCACTTTTAATTTACACATGAAAAATTGCTATTCATCGTATTGCCCTTCCTCATATTTAACTTAAAATTGAACTGCAATTAAAATGATTTAAAAGATCCATTCAACATTTTCAAAAAACTCATACATAACCATCGTCCATCTTCCTCATTCTACTAACAGATTCAAACACGAATCACTCATTTCAGTTAGTAAACAAAGTTCCGAAACTTTTTACCAAGTGATCAAACACGTGAGCTTTCATAATCCCGTCCAACATCCCACGCTTCAGACTATTCTGACATTTGATTTATTATATGAAAACACGTGTATGAATATGAAGCTTTTTATATCTACCTAATATCCTGAACATATAGAACTCAAATAAGTATCGTATGATAAGATTTTCAAGAAATGTCAGTATGCCACTCAACACGCTTTGTGAAGCCAGGGAGAGACTTCGCCACCTTACCTACTCTATTTGACTGACAACGCGCCTGAAAATGATGTTGCAAACGTCTATAAGGGCTGGTAAATCTGGTGCTTGTTGTATCTAACAAAAAAATCAAACCGTGAAATAACACAGAGGCTACTCATTTTTTGTCTAGCATTTTAAACGTTATATAGAAACAAATATCCATGCATACAAACTTTATAATATCAGTTTGATTCATAATTACATAATATACACAGAAGGCAAGAAATCCAAAGCTCATAATTATGCAATATTATGTACTTTTAATGGATTAACTTTTTATTAAATACCACAAAAGAAAAAGAAAACAACATATTATTGGCAAAACAAACAAAACATGTCTACAAAGTGTAGCTCGCTATAACAATCCTCAAAGTAGCTACCGGAATTAATATAAGATTCTATTCTACCGCATCTCTGGCTAATACGCGTACGGAAACAATATTCTTTCACGAGGAACATTTAAAATAAGGAAACTAAGCAAGCCGAAGTGATTGCCTGTACTCAGAGTCTCATTAGCTGATGAGAACAGGTGCAGAGAGGCACTAATCACTTACATTGTGATAATAACATTATTGCATTAGTGTCGAGTTGCACTTTTTATACACTCGTCTACGATTGGAATTTTATTCAGCGAAAGAATAGATTTGATTAGTGATAAGTGCTTGCGCATTAGGTACATCCGATCCGATGACGCACGGACCATACGGAATTTTAATATTGTTTTTCGCACTACCTTCGGTCCGAATCCGTCGTGATGGTTTTCGTACAAATAGTTGTCTACATCGGTTTCGTAATCCGTCCGGCATGAACCATCCGAAGACGGATATACACAATAATATATTGTAAGGCTTAGTCCGTATCAAGCTGATATTTTAAGGATGGTTTATGAGATTTCTTTCCTTGGGCTCCCATAATATATTTCAATACTATTGCCTATACATATATAGGTAACATTAACAAAAGTACTTCAAAAATTCTGTATGCAATAAATCAATTTAGAGATTGCAGACTTTTGTTACAGATACCTCTAAAACGCACACACGACCATCTCATAAAAGTACTAAAAGTGTTCTAAATTTACCTTTCCGTTTGTCAGGCACCAGGATCGTCTGTCCAGGGAAGACGATCTGCGTGGCGAGCCTGTTCAACTTGGTCAGTTCTGAGGGCGTCGTGTCGAAGCGAGCTGCCAGCGACGTCAGGGTGTCACGATCGCGGATCTGACACAAATATAACACATTTTAACGAGTTTTATAATCAACATGTTGGTCACTATAAGAAATAGAACAATACTTATTGTAAACCAAATATTTACAAAACTGGATATTATTAAACGCAAGGCTACAATTTATAAAGAGTGGTCAGAAGTTCAGAAGGATATTTAGTGCACAAAGATAAAATTCTACGACTTTTCTCCTATTCTTTTTTTCCTATTTTTAACCCCCGACGCAAAAACGACGGGGTGTTATAAGTTTGACGTGTCTGTCTGTCTGTCTGTCTGTCTGTCTGTGTGTGTGTGTGTATGTGTCTGTCTGTGGCATCGTAGCGCCCAAACGGATGAACAGATTTTGATTTAGTTTTTTTTGTTTGAAAGTAGTGTTAGTCGAGAGTGTTCTTAGCCATGTTTGGTGAAAATCGGTCCAAGATGGCCGCCGCTACAAAATGGCAGATTACTTTTTTCTTCCACGACCCCCTCAATATGGGTATCAAATGAAAGGGCTTAACGAGTAGAATACAGCCCACTATATAAAATTTAAAATCCAAGATGGCCGCCATCAAAAAATGGTGAATTACGTATTGCGTTGGGAGTTTTTTTAAATTTTTAATTTAATTCACTTGTGAATTCTAATACTAATCAAACACCGCGCGGTCATAAAGTTTGTCTTTCTTGCTTATCAAAGGAAAATCTTGCACAGATTGCAAATTATACAAGAAGACTATACTGTATTTGGACTATGCTAAAAGATTCTATGAATTATAATAATATGTGTTTTACTTCAACTAACAATTTAAAAAAGTAAAATTAGTAATCAAGTCCCCTTTATAACTTCTCTTCCATCAGAGATGAGAGAAATTGAACAAACTCAGTTATATTTAGGGCAAGAAATAACAAAAATATTGATACGAATACCGTCTCCGTTCATGAGTCGTGTATTTTCAGACTCGATCGACGCGACGGGCCTATTGAGAATAGTAGGTTTAAAACGAGCACGTTGCTAAAAACAGAAATGCTTTACGTCTTCTGATAAGTAAATAAATAAATAATAAATCAATGTTATTATTATAGAGTTCAAAATACCGACGAAGCACTTTGAGAGTGCCCTTGCGCTCGTCTTGGTGGGGGCATTATCGTGCTACCAGATTTATTTATCCTAAAACTGTCCCACTGCTGAGCAAAGGTGTCCACAAACACCTTAATTCTCTATCACCACGTCTTTCTAGCTCGCCTGATACGTGATCATGACATCACGGCATCGGAAACGCCTTCTTTCTTCGGGAGAAGGCCATTCTGTGGCTTTGCCCAGCAGTCGGAATGGAAATCGGCAGAGTCTTAGAGTATTACGCACTCTAAGGGTAAAATATTTGCACTCGATTTAGTAACGTCTATTAATCGCATCATTACTAAAACGAAATCTTTTAACTCTATAGTAAGTGCATTGGATTTTATATGAATTTCTGTATACCATTTGTTTAAAGGAAAAGAACCGAAAATTATTCTCACCGTATAAGTCATTGTCTTTATAGGTGGTGGTGGCGGTAGCCTCTTTGAATGCTCGTCCTCATCTGAAACAAAGAAAAAAAAATTCTTATATTTATTTAATTTAATATAAGTTAATTTATTTCGGCCCCGCAGATTTATTTGGTAACTAGGGCATCAAGGTTTTTTTAAGGCCTGACAAGCACGGGTTCTAATCTACGAATAAGATATACAAAATAACAAAATGTTTGGACAAATCCAAACATACATAGAAAAAACATGATAGCCACTTACTATTATCCCCTTTGAACTATTTCCACCCTCATATCTATCAATCTGGTATAGTCTGGCGAATAAACTAACGTCTACACTACCATCGACATTTTAGACAAATAATAACACAATTTACCTATTAGTTTCTAACTAGCTAATTGTTGATAAATGCATAAACGTTCAAGATCCAAGACTTGTTAAACTGCACTTACCATTAATTAGCCTTTAGTCTACAGTACAACGCCTTACAAAATATTCGCCAAGCGTACAAGAAAATTGCTTTTAATGAAACTGCACCCACAGGCGTCAATGATAGATTGAAGCGTCTAATGATTGCACCGACTACTAATTAAAAGTTGAGGTCTTATTATCGCGAGTTCCGTCTGGGTTAGTTACTACGACCGCGAACACACAGCTTTGCTACTGTTGGAAGCGTAAGGTGGCCAGAGAAATTGCTGAACTACGAAGACTGTACTTATGCAACAATATCGAGCGCGGTGCATTGTTTAGTACACGATTTCGTATCTATTGAGTGCCTAAATTTGACCACATCCCACCTGATGGAAAGTACAGAAGCGGTCGAGAATGAATCACGTATGATGCCTAGATAGCCTATTAACCTATTCATTCGTGCCTGGAAGATTCCCAAGTGGTGTTACGAAACACGGATGACGACTGACGATGATATGTCTTGACTATAAAATAAAAAAATTGGTAGCTTAGTTCCAAATCGCAGTGGCGTTGAGTTGATGTAATGCGTGAAGTACCTACTAACAAGCTTATCTATAACACTGGTAAACAGTAATTTTGTTTTATGAAGTTTTTTAACGGATCTTGTATGATTTTGCCTTGCTGATTCCAAATCTGTAGTCAGTTTTTGTCTAGCAGCTCTAGTTTTTGAAATATGAGCATATTTCATTTTTAGCCAAAAATACCAAAATTTTAGAATTGAAATATATATTGCTCTTACTTAACATGAAAAAAAACTTTATTTTATGAGCTTTTCTTGCATAAGTAGAAAGATCAGTCTTATTACGAATGCTTCAGCAGTAATCAGTCATCATATTTGCATTCCAACGACCCTGGTATCTCTCTTCCATAGTGCGAATATCCTGATGAACGGATTGTCCTTGTTCTTCGCTTAAATCGCCAAATTTTTCTGGGAAACGGTCTAAATGGCTAAAGAAGAAGTGTATCTAGATGCTCATGTTACATTCTAGCATCTGGAATTGCAACATGAGCTGCTCAATGTGTTGAATGTAGCCTGGAAACTTTATATTTCATAAAAAAATTTGAACAACCCAAATAAATTAAATCCATGCAAATTTCTCCTCATCTGTCATAGAGTCAGTAAAAAATTGGTCCTTTATTAGTTCACTGATTTGTAAACCATCAAAAAGACCAGCTTTAATTTTTTTCTGTGCTTTCAATTTCGGAAACATTTAAAACTGGGGAAAGCTTAGCATAGAACTTTTACAAACTGTTTTATCAGACCTAAATTTATATGAAGAGGGGGTAATGATATTTAGGATTGGTCTAATAACCGGTTTTAAATTAGGATAAGTCCATTCGGAACGATTTTTGCGGTTTATTGCGGTAATATTCACAACAACAAAAGACGGTTTTTGCCAGATCCCAGGACTTTCGAACTTTAAGGTGAATCTTTTTTTATTAGGCCTTAAACGTAATGATGTTATGTAACTATTACATACAAAATTCGGCATCCAAGGCTTACTAAACATTTGTAATGGCTTCCCAAAGTTGTCAAAATAGGCCTTTTTCACAGAATTAAACGCACTTAAACGCATTTCCTTAACATATAAGCACACCAAACAGCACAAAAACTATCCGGATCATTTAAATTCTCCTTTACGTAGACATAGCAGTTTATCTAAGAATTTTTGTAATTTTTTGCACTATAAATTAATTCAAGTAAGCAGAGTAACGATATTTCAAGAAGTAGCTGTATCACTAAAACTAGAGCTGCTAGAAAGAAACTGAGGGTAGATTTGAAATCAGCGACGTCAAATTAGTAAGAAACAGTTAAGAAACTTCATAAAACAAAAAAAAAGTATGATTTTGTTGACCAGTGTAATCGATTGTTGCAGCATCTAATAATTAGATTTATTAAACAGCTTTAATGGCTTCAGGCTTATCAGATTTCATACTGATTGACGAATGATCTGATTATGTTATAATGGGCTACGGTACTAGCAGGTGGGATTACGGTGCGAGAATGAGAATGTTGTTTTAGGGCCACTGCCCAGGGCAAGGGCATATCGGGTAATGAAAATTTGCAAGTAAAATCTTTTATGGGCTTCTATCGGGCATAGTGTTTTTCCCACAAGACGATTTTAATAATGTCGTTATCCTTGTTTTCGTAATCTGTCGTCTTATTGCAGAGAGTAAATATTAATGGTGTCACATAATCTAGCCACGCTGTTAAAATGGGAGTACTGCAGGGGTCAATCCTGGGTCATTTTATTCTTGGCATAATATATAAATTATCATATTTATTATTATGTGTTTTATGTACACACGACACAATTTTCATATCAATTGTTTAGCTGTGAAGGGCTACGAGTAGCAAACACTCCAATATTTATACTTTCGCATTTACAATCTTAGTGAGACGCCAATTTTAGTTTGACTTTATATTCATACATTATTTGAAATTTAGCTTTGGGGCTCAGTAGTTACTAATTACGTAAGCTGTGGATTATATGAGCGGTCAGCGGTCAAATCATAGCTGCAACCTGCAACCTACAACGCAACTCCGTACAGCCAATCGATATGTCTCGGAATATATAACGACTGGTAACTAGCATAGTTCACTTTAAATTAAGAAGACTCCCAAATAAAAACATTCTAAAACTACCTCCGCCCAGCGGTCTCACTGAAAATTTGCCTATTTGTTATTTTAGGGTCTAATCTCCCACAACAAATTCCAACTCATCATGCGCGTGAATGAGTAACAAACAAACACAAACAAGTTTTAGCCTTTATAATATCAGCGTGATTCTATTTTCTACTTCTATCTACAACATTGATGTTTAGCATCTATTTTTCGTACCACACAAAGCAGCGTATAATTTACGACGGTAAACTGAAAAAAAAATTGTTTTCAATCATAATTTTCCAGAAATAATTATAATATCATTATGAATATATCCAAGAAATTAATGTTTGCTAAGCATCTATAGTTTGCCAAAAAAATAGTTTCAATTAAATAAACATGCATTTATAAACTACACCGAATTATTTACAAACATCAAGTCGCAAAAGCTTCCAGTAGTGGGTGCGCCAGATAGCATAAATAAACACCGAGATTTAACTCACAATTATAAATAACACATAACTACTTTTAGCTTCTGACTTATATCTGAATCTAAAATAGAAGTCACGCTACTTATAGAAAATTAACGTTTTAACCCAAAATTCGTTTATTAAAATCAAAAAGCTCTTTTGCAAGTCAATCATTTTTAATATTATGTAACTACATCTGAAAAGTGGACCAGAAACTCGAAAAAGGTCTTATATTTTTAAGCCAGTTTTATAACAGTTAATTTGGTAACATTTGTTTATTTAAGGAAATAATACAAAAAACAATGAACCGCTGGATAATCGACCAGAAAATGATAAGTATGATATTAATACTACATTTAAAACCTGATTTTAATATAAATCGACTTGTTTATCATATAAATATCGGTAGCGGCGCGGCGGAATGCCTCGTTGAGAGAAATGACTCTGGTGCAAGGTGAGAATGGAACATTTTCTTTGTTGCGATCAACATTTAGTTGCACTTGACTGAGTCGTTTTGTCGACAGTAAATAAAATATTTTACGACCGCAACCAACCGTTCCTGATAATATAAATGCAGCGGACGTTTTCTGCTCGCGTTGTATGGAAATCGTAAGCTATAAGCGCTGAGCTATGAACGATGAACTGAACTATTCCAATAACTATAAACATTTCGATTTGTCTATTACAAGGGCCTTGCTCAAGATTGCGTACCTGTGTTTTAAGACTTAAGGTACAGATCCTACAATGTTAAGCTTCGCTGCACCTTCGCTGGATATGGTGTAAATATCCATTTTAAGCGTTCTTTGTGTGTCACGAACGCGATGAAGTTTATAACCGAAAATGAAGTGCACTCATACATGTGTCAACGTCTGTATTAAGATATACCGAATTCCTGTTTATTCTGGGAAGAGATTCAGAATTCCATTTTGGTAATGAACGTCCAACATACATGTGTACTGTGTACTCGTAATATGAAAACAGAACTTGTTTTAAAAATAACTGTCGCAAATTCTTACCAGATGACAAGTGCACTGACAAAAGAAAAATTTTGGAGATTACAAAATTACAATGCCTCGAAAACCAATTCCTCATTTTGATTTTTGAAATACATATAGGGCCTGTATGCCATAATACGAGTATTACATAATGACACATCACAAAGTTCATCTAGTGCCGCTAGCGTATCGATTCGGCTAAGGCCTGGAGTGTTGCAAGGCACTCCAATTTCTCCATTAATTTTCTTTATTTATATCTTACGTTTTACTACCTATAATAAAACATTTCCTGTACCTATGACCTATGTAATATAAATGATTTATGTCTTCACATCGTAACTAACATCTTAATAACTCTGTTTACTTGTATTTGAGAATATATTTATTTTCATGACCATGATTTTTCAACCTTTTTAATTGAAATGTATAATTAGGGATTGGTTTAGGTCGAATTTAAAAAGTCTAAGATGTAAATTTGAGAATCTAAGTATAGAACCACACTATAACTGTAGACTGAAGATGTTTCTAAAACAATATTATGTTTCTTGATGCCACATCACAGTAGTTGTGCTCTAACTTTACTCTTATTTAACACATTGACGCCTTGAGAACATTTCCACCCCCAATTTTCGTCGGCGGTGTAGTTGCAGTCATAAATTTTCTAAAGATAGACAACTTGCCAGTCTCTAGACGCGCGTTATTTCAAACATTTCACTGTTACGGCGACAGAGGTGTGCAAACGACCGCTTCGCAGCGGTAGTTCCAGACGAAGCTATGTACATGGTCTAAATTCTAAATAATAAAGATATAAGTATACCAACCTCTGTGAACGGCGTCGAATCGGCCCTCCACCTTGGAGCGGAGAGCTTCAAGATCGAAAGGAGCCGAGAACCCATGGTCTACTGACCGACTTTTCGACCTGTAACATACAACATTTATTTTATAATATTGCACACAGAAGTTTAGCACATATACATACAAAGAACCTTTTCAGTACTTGAAAGTATTTTTGTAACAAAATCAATCATGTGACAAAATTGTTGTACCAAAAAATAGCTATCCTCCTTAATTCATGAACTGTCAAATTACAAGATATAATTTTCAAAACAATTTAACTGCAAAAACATATGCATTTAAAACATACTCTAATGTATATAATATAATGTACCTATACCTTAGCAAAGAATATCGCAGAGAATAATAGACGTTTTCTTGAAAGGTAAGACAGATTTTTGGAACACTTATATCTGCAAAAATGAAATAAGCAGGCTCTTTCGCCAACCTCCCGATAAGTGCCTCATAAATCCTGAGCCAAGTAAATAGATTTTATGTACGGTAGCCGCATTATCCCAGCAACGAATTTATCCTGCGCCCCAAAGGTTAAAGGTGGGGCTTTATATTAAGGACATTTTAAGAATGTCGATATCAGAGGGTCTAAAACGAACACGCTGCCAGAATTAGAAATATGTTACACGCGTTTTGCTAAATATGACCTACGTACATTATAACCAGAAAATGGTGGTAAAACGTTTACAATTATTAGCTTACCTGCTTAAATAGTTATTAGTCCAGTCATTTGAGAGTTTTGAATGAAGTTTAGTTTATTTATTTTTTAAACTTTTACGACTTCTGCAGTCTACTAAGAACATTGCTATTTTTTACTGCACAATATTCTGAACGATCTTGTTTTAGACCTCATCGTTTAGATAGCGTTGTGCCATCATGATGTAAACATTACGGGGTCAACGAACTAATCATTGAAGTGTTCAAAAAGCTAATGCCCTAAATAACTGTCGTAGGGCCGATACAAATAGAATCGAGCTCAAACGAGGCCTGCCTCATTTACCAACATTCTACATTCACTCGCCACAGACTGATGTAATTAAGGACTATGCACTCCAAACGACAAAACTGACGCCATTCATACCAACACCAACTAAAGATTTTTTTCTGGTCAGAAACCCTTTTGTTGACAACATTGTCGAGCCGGTCTTACGTATCTTTTTGTCTTTTAGCCGAAACGGTCACGATATGTGCGCTGTTAATTTTTGAAGTTTCGAGTATGAGGGTGTATCAAAAGCAGTTTTCATAAACTCTTTTGTTACAATTTCATTAAATGCTTTTAACTTTTATTTTAGGTGCGCCGTATCTGGCTTGATTACATAATTTGTGTCACTCGCCTGTGGTCTAATAGATTTATAGGGTTGTTGTTTAAGTAAAATGGCGCCGGAATTAAGATTTACGTCAAATTACGTAAATCGAGATTAAAATGTTTGGCGCCATGGTTGTCGTGTGGGATTTCAAGAATTTCTTAATTATTATATTATGAGAACTGCTGTTTAGGATTGGTTTATTGAAAGGACGACTACTTTAAGTCACATGACATACATGGTATACAAGTTGTAACGTTTGTTATTGGCTTACATAGAAACCTTAATAATAAGGTAGATGTAATTTCAAGCGATGTTTACTATATACGAGTATATTGCCTTATTACTTAACTTTCAGTGTTCTCTACGCATATCCTCAATCAGATGAATATGAAGGCCGATCGCATATCAATTTAAGGTCAGCACTAAATAAACGAGTAACTCATGAATCACTTGATAGTCGACAGAATGGTACTTTCTGTCTGCGCCCTATTGAATTTTGTTGGCATTATGTAGGATTATCCGATTGGGCCGATGTTAATCTGGTTTTTAGAGTTCAGTTACGGAACATTGTGGAGCTTTATGAGACAATAAATAACGAAACCCGTCTTATTTGAAACAGTGAGTTAATTATTCTGTTTACAAAAGAAGGGGAGCAAGGACCTTCAGACAATAAAAACAATTCTGATATTCTAACGAACATGGTTAGATTACGGATAAACATAATAATACAATTTTTGCGTAGCAGGAAAGAATAATTTATTCGGTGGAACTAATAAATTATTCCAACACGAGTATCTCATTGCGAACGATAATACGATCTACATTGTGGCAGTCCACCTCACGGCCTTCGAGTTTATATACCGACTTGAATTTATGGGAAGCTCTAAATGCAAACTGCATTCCTCACTTAGTTTAGCAGCCGTTCGCTTGAATTGTGAACACTGTCATGAGCTTTAAATAACTCGTGTACACAAACAAATTACCATAATGACAGCAGTGATATAAAGTGCACTTGATTCATTAATTCTGACCTAGGTCTCATTGTAATTATCTTTCGTTGTGTATAGCGAGAAATTGCAGTTATCACGCAAGCTAAAAATACTCCATTAAGTCATAATATACGATGAGGTATCGGGTAGACTCATTCGATTCATGGCACAAAGTACAACAAAACCAGTCTATGTAGAAATACAAAGAATATAATAAAATACATAATAGTGTTACCTCTTGTAAGTGTGGTCGATGCTCTCGGCACTCCGCGACAGCTGCTGCGAAGCGCGTCTAGACCTGCATGCAAGAGACCTTGGCTACACACAGGCAAACGCATGCAATCTACGCACTACGCTCCAGACAGTTCCATCAAGCAGACATCTCTTTAAAATATGATAAATGGATGCATCAACTGCCGGCTATTTTTAAATGCAACGTGATCTCAGAATAAACTTTATGGAGATTTTATAATTGATCATGCTGCTTCTGAAGGTTACGGGAGTCGGTCGATCCTAATTTTTGCTATTGCAAAGAACTCTAACAAATAATAAGTAATCTCTTTGAATGGAGGAGTGAATCAAGAACTGTCTGTAGCTGGAGACAAAATTCCACACTTCTCAAGCGTAAAAATTAGTAGTGATGTAAAGAGTAAAGAATAAAACATAATTATCACACAGTACAAGTGAGGAATATCATCTAAAAAGTGCGTTTGCAAATAATATAATAAAGTGTCATACAACAAATATAAGAGAAGATATTTAAAACACATATCCTAACACAAATTGGCTCATGCGATGCGATCGCAATGGTTCACTCATTATTAAAATCATGCAATGCAGTGATCGTATCTAATATTATTGTAACCTTTGGTGATGTTTTGAGTAGTGATAAGGAAAATGGGTTTGAGATTGCAATTAACTTGACCTCTTCGATATTGTTAATCTAGTGCAGGGAATTGGTGTTTATGTATTATGTATGATCTAATTATAAACTAAACATGTAAACTAATTATATTTTAAGAAGTGTTTTATGAAGTTAACGGTCCCCTTGATGGCTGTACCTTCTGCATTGTATGAATTACTGTAACGCCATTAACATTGATACATTGGCAATCTTTCAAGACTATTTACTCTTCTTTTGAAGAGTCCTATGTTATTGTACTAAAACTGACAGTTTTCATTAATTTTATGAAGTCTCAAAGTGCAAATTTCTAGATGCTTGCTGTTTAGCCCCGCCGCACATGCTCACACTCGCACTCGTTCACGACACTGCGCCAATGTCGCATTGGCATTGGTAGACACGTGTGTGTCCGCAATTGCTTTCACGAGTCGTACATCAGTCAGTGTCTCTCTACCTACCATTCGTTCGTAGACGAAAACGAAGCAAGATGGACGCGATTGATACAAGTTCAGAATCCGACAGTGATAACGAGTTTTTGAATAGATTATAGTTAATAAGGAAATTATCTGAAAAAAATTATGTATTCGTTTCCAAATAGAATCCTTTAATTTTGTATTCATATAATCTTGGTGGTTTATGTCGTATAAACATTTTTCGCTTCGAACAGCTTCAATAAGTTCCTCCATTTTACACTAGTACTTGAACACTCGCGACATTGCCACTCGAAACAAATGTCTCGTCACCTTGCCGACACGCGCGTGCACGCTCATGTACGACTCATGTACGTGCCTGCGTCGACGCGTGAGAGCAAATGCGGAGTTTGGTTTTTTTTTTTTTTTTTTTTTTTTTTTTTTTTTAAATGACCTACGCTGTTGGTCTCAGATTGAGACCTCTACAGCTTTACCGGGCGTGTGGTGAGCGCAGGAGGCACTCGACCCAAAGTTTTAGTGGGCGACTAGCTCAAGGGCGCCTCAGATGGCACGAACCTCGGCTTGGGCCGTCGCCAGATACGGGGACTAGACTTGCCCTGGCACCCCTGAAGGGGCGTGTCCTAGGGCCCTAACAGTATTTTGATCTGTTTGATTATTTGGAGAGAATCTAACTGATCTGAAGGATCTCAGAGGTCTTCGACCGCGCCGGCGCGGTCGGTGTCGTGATTGTGTTGGTTGGAGGATCTGGTATCCGGGACCAGTACCGAAAACGGAGCGACTGTTGCGCATGGTTGGCGGATTCGGCGATCCCAGCGCCGCCGATGTGACGGCAGCGATGGGATCGTCCGGATCGTTCAACACGTTTTTAGGGCGACGACGGAGGGGAGGCGGAGTTTGGTACTGCGCCATACGTTTTAAATACAGCCACTCGCACGCGGCTCGTGACGGCCAATGCGAGTGTGAGCATGTGCGGCGGGGTTTACTGTGCTGGATAAATATACGTCAACTGAAAGTACTAACTGAGTGATTAATGCCTCAGAAATTCAGATTTTCATGAAGACCCATAAATCATTAATACAATAAATATTTACTCTCATCATATTTACCGCAACCTCCGGTGATCCTATTTATTGCATTACGAATTACGACTTCATTAATTTCGCTAAAATTTTAAGGATGTCTAAATGTCGCCATTTCT
Source organism: Hemithea aestivaria (assembly GCA_947507615.1). Classification (NCBI taxonomy): domain Eukaryota; kingdom Metazoa; phylum Arthropoda; class Insecta; order Lepidoptera; family Geometridae; genus Hemithea; species Hemithea aestivaria. The sequence goes on from OX382326.1 coordinate 12,955,815, forward strand.
TCTACAAATCACGTTTTACATTTCATTTGCAAAATTAGAAGTTTTTCAAAATGTTAAAGGAAAAAACAAAATTAGAACCCATTCTATTGAAGGTGGCGTAAAAAATTAAGCTCATGCTTCTCAATTAGAGGGATTAAAGTTAATTCTCAAACGGTAGGAAGGTCTTAATTAAGTGAATTATTAGCATTATTTAAGGAAGCCATTTAAGAACGGGCCGTCTGTACACAAACGCGATGCAAGCAAAGCCTTACCCGGAAGAGTGGAGGGTTGGTTTCACCACTTTACAAAGAGCCGTGACGTTCCGGATTCGTCAGTTTTTTACGCGGATGTTAGTGTATTCAGCGTTTCTCGTTATAATGGACAGAATCGCGGACGGGAGAGCGTCGCCCTTGACACTGGGGGCGTCAAGGCGCTCGCATATTTACGAGGAACTAACACAACCGTGTTTATTAGTCATCATAAAGAGTAGGGTAAACTGGTTTCACTCTGTATGGTCTTATATGGCGAATAGAAACAGTGTCCTTATTATGCCAGATTTTACAATCGATAAGTGCTCGTAATAACTGTATGAGAAAGTTATGCCCTTTCGGTTAATGTTTCCGGCAAACAAAGTCAATTCTCAGAGCAACTGTGTTATCAGCAGCGGTTCAAAATAAATTCGCAGAAAGTTTTAATAAACTGAATAAACAACTCAGAATTCAGTTATTTGGTAAATAATGTTGTAGGCGAGTAACTTTTTAAAAGCCTTATTCGGACTTCCGGATGTTATTTAAAAATACCAAGGTTATTTACACAATAAGTACTGATTGAAATAGATAAAGTTGTAGTCATTCATCTGACCGAACTATTTGATGCTAAAATTCAAAGATAGAAAAAGGATAATGATGTGCTTTTATAAGATACAGATGGTGATACAGAAGATGTTAGAATCAGCAAGTTTCAAGGTCCAATTTTCGTAGACTCTAATGTAGTAGGCAATAGTTATGGTTTAAACAAAGTAGATACAACGAGCGTTACTAAATGCGGCCTTTTGTGAACAACAGTACCAAAAGCACGTTGAATCTAGAGACCGTGACTCGTGACAGATTTCGTAGCAGCATGGGTCAAACACGTGAATGTATGTACATATGTAGTATCTCTGATGTTTTGAAATACAAGTCCCGTAGTCTATAATTAGTTTAAGTCATTTTCTATTCTTGCATTATATTCTTTGTCTCCAACATGTTATCAACATCATACGAGTAGCGTGACTCGTTTGCATTTACAAAGTTCTCTTCAACTGAAACGATGATCCTTTGATGTTTATGTTCCATCTTCTTTATGTTCAGTTTTATAGTCATTGTTAACTTATGTGATACCTACCTACAGAATACTACTCGTACTTAATAACAAACAACTTCCTCATTTGTTCCGTGGGCGGAACAAAGTATGGATAGTTTGGCGGAAATAAATTTATATAAATATCAAAGACCTATACGGAAAGCAAAGCAACTAAATCATAAGCAAATTATATCAAACCTTCAAGTGTCACATTATAATGTTTGTAATTAATCAAATGGTGACCTAATTTGCTACAAAATCAAACGTAGGTGTTTATGGCCTCGCTTTATTGACTTTCCTAAGCCATTATGAGAGCTTTTAATAACTAATCTGTCGAATTATTCTCATTATAAAACGGAAGTGTCATTGACCCAGTTCTGTGGAGTACTTAGCGAAATACCAAGTGCTGCTGACAGTCAATTATAATATGGTATAGTAGTTATCTCTGGTGATAAATTATAAACAATGGAAGTGCGGAAGTACCAGATGCTTGAAGGACCGGTGGGCGGCGCGGCGCGGCTTGCAGGGGGTCACTGTACTGCAGTGGGTTTGAAACACTGGCGCCACAGACAGTGGAATAGTCACCTCATCTAAAATCTAATGTGAATGGTGCAATCGCGCACGCGGGCTCAAGCACGTAGGACGGATAGCGTGCGGAGACTGGAGACTGCCGTCCCCTCGTTTATTATAATAATTTCACTTATCACTATATAAGCGAATTGCGATATGATGATATATTTTTCTCAATTATGAAATTAAAAGTAAATTCGTTTATTATAATTACTTTAAAATGATTTAAAATTAATTTACAATAGGTATTAATTATTCAGTAATCGTACGTGAATAAGTAACGATTGCCGATCTCAAGGTCGGCGGTCTCTTGTAAACCTGATAGTTGACCAAAGAACGGTGTTCATAATGATGCATGTAAATAATTATGGGCCTTCAGTTGGTTAAAGCTAGGTGACGTTAAGGATATCACTGTTAGGTGTTTAGAAATTTTAAGAGTTTAATAAGTGAGTAATAATTATGAACTATGAACATAATATCGTCAACTCCCAACCGGTACCAAAAAGCAGACGAAGCAGAAAAATATTTGAGACACGCAGGCGTCAGCTCTGAGCCAGTCAGCCATGAATGGTGGGCGTGGCACTGCGCGCGAGTTGCACAATCGCACAAAACCAGCTTGCCTACTTTAATTTGGCTGACTTATGTGCATTGCGTTGAGTTTTTGGATATTTATTAAACTGCAGCTTTTGAATTGCCAATAGAATTGCCAACATTGGGCAAAATGCGAGCATTTTACTTTAACCACTTCTCAAGAAATTCCTCTTGATTGAAAAGATAAGATAGAAGAGAACATAATGGTTAAATCTTGCCTTGAGGTCATTTCTCTATTTTTTACAAGTTAGAATGTAGTAAGCGTAGCTATCTCGTTGAATATTCAATGAAATCTCCATCTTGAATTATGATGGGATAAATTAGAGTAACGTGGGAATAGTTATGAGAGCAGAACGCTATGAGCATTCTGTTACAACGTGCGATATATTGAATGGACCGAATTCTCCACGATGCGATGTGGCACATTGGATGTGCAATAAAATTACATAAAGCCAGCCAATGAGGTTCTGAAAAATGACAAAATATTTAAACAAACTGGACCTTGAATGCCTTCTAATATTTAGTCTGATGATAGCATCGTGGCTTATGGCGTTATTAAGATATTGGTGCGATATGTACAGATCCAATGACGCAAATTCATAACAACCTCCATAAAAGGGAAAGGAATCCTTTCAGTACGGTATTCTACCGTCTACCGCGCGTTATGTACGTGTCATGAGTACCAAATGTTGATATTAGAAAAAGTTCAATGACTAATCTTGTCTTAACAATAAATGCTTTGTCTAGCTAGTGGGAGTTAGTACCTACTTATTATATAAAAATAACGGCCATGATATTCTGCAATGGTTTAGAACTAATGTACAATGTTTTAAGTGAATCATAGAATGTATATTGCCATTTATCCAAACCAAGCAAAATATTAGAGAAAACTCAAGTTGCGCGTAGACAGTCTGTTTGTAAGAACTGAAAATTAGCCTGTGTTTCAGGGTCCAAAGCATCTATATCAAATTTAGCTGCGTTTCAGCCGTTTAGGTAACACACATACAAACATCCATACTTTCGCATTTATAATATTAGTAGCATAAAATCGGATAACGAAACTTTAATGTAGTATTGGTGCAAAAATAACGTAAAGGCGTAAAAGCACTCGTCGTCGTTCGATAGAGTCAGCCGTAACTGGTGACTGGTGACCCTAATGACTGAAGCATTGGCCTTCTAGCTTCTCACATGCGTACCTACTCTTACATATTGCGCACCCAACGGAGGCTGCTTACAAAATAACATTGTAATATTCTTACACAGCTTAGTCTTTGATGAAACTTCGTGAAATCGTGATTATATAGAATTGTTTTTGTTGCCGAGATGTCGAAGACAAAACATAGCCTTGGCGTTTCGTATACTATTAAGGTATCACTTTGTCTTGAAGTTTTTTTTGATAAAATAATTTTAATGTTAAAGCCATGTTCCATTTATTTATAAATATTATTCAGATATTAATAATTCAATCAGTGGTATGTGATAGAGAACAAAACCTAACTGATGAAGTGCAATCAATTTACAAACATTAGATACTTCAGAAGTCAATATAATAACATGTTTATTATAATAAAATGTTTATTAATGGTTATTGCTTAGTGAAAATTTATATTTAGCAAATTAAAAGCTCGTATGAAAGAAAGAACGAAACTTAAAGCGAGAAAAAGAAGAATTGATACGTAATGACAATATCAAAGGTAACGATAGTCATAATAATTAAGGTTTACATATATACTACAACAGAACTGGTTAACCTAATTGCACAGCTAAACATATTATTATAGAGGTATATTGTGTGGTCAAATAATATGCTGGAGTTTCTGGTCGCGAAGATTCCACAAGGTCTCCGATTCTCCGATATGACCTAACGGCTGCCTCCTACTTATCATATAGGCGACAATCATGAAACTGAAACGTTTCTTCCAGATGAGGAAAATGCCTGGGATTTGAACCCCACTGTAGCACAGATGCTGTAGAATAACATGATGTAAATGGTTCCTCCATTTACACTTTATACTAAGCTACATTACTAAGCTCTAGTATTAAATTAAAGATTGAAATAGATCCACCTCCACCGGTCTTCGTAACTTCAATTAAAATAGCTATACGAGTATACGAGTGTTATTTTATACGGCTGCAATTGAACAATGGTTGTTTACCCTTTTTAATTTTCTCAATTGAGTCTAGGTCAGAACGAAGTAAATTCCAACGCCCGATAATGGTGATTCACGAATCACATTTAAATTATTTAAGTCAGTTTTAAGAACGCCATAATTTATATCGTTAAAATGTATCTGTTAGGTTCTAATTTTAATGACGTCACTGGGTTTTTGGCGGTTTCGGTCGGAGAAGGAATTTCAATTAGAATTCACATTTTCTTTATACCTGTTTTAATATTTCTTGTATTTTGTCCTTATGTTAGTATGATTATAATATTATTTCTTTTTCATTGCAACACTTAAGCAGAGTCTCATTATAATATTTTTTATATGAGGTAAAATAGAAAGGTACATTTTGTAATTCCTTCATATAAAACCGGTGTTCCACTTCGCGTAAACTCTCATTTAAAAAGTTCTTTTTACAAGCTTTATATTACTTTCACCTGTCTGTTGTCTGTCTGTCTGTCTGTCTGTAATCAAATCTTGCAAGTTTAATTTGACCCACTTCCCGGTTTCCAATTGAGCTGAAAATTTGCATGCGTGTGTAAATCGGATGACAATGCAATATTTTTATGACATCGAGCTGATCTGATGATGGAGCTGGAAGGTGGCCAAAGGAACTCTGTCATAAAACAACGCAACCCCATCGAGTTTGGGCTCATTTGATTCGTCTTGACGAGTACTTTATGATGCAAGATGATAACAATAATTAAAGCTTGTTTTTAAAAAGTATTTTTTAAATTTCACTTGTTACATTTGAATTGAAAATCTGAAACTTCGCGCGTACATTTCCTCGCAATGGGGCTGGTCTATAAAGCAATATACAGTACAATTCTCCTAGGTATCATAAATGCCTGTTATTATTTCGTGAGCATAACTTGTCATCGATGGACAGCGGTGGAGACAGTTTGTCACCGCCACGTCCATCTCATGCTGTCACGGCTTTTATCATCCCGTCATGTTATTTAATATGCTTTTTGTTTGTTTAATAGACGTACAATTACATTAAGGTAATATCTTGTCAAATTACTAAGGATTCTATTTCCTTCCGGATTATTTTGCTGTCGTTATAAGGAGTATGAGGAGGAAACTGCCGTCACCGAAAGATGGTACAAAATTAGTGCGAAGTATCTAATAAACAGATTACCAAATATTATAGTGTAATAAATATCCACAAATATAAACGTAAAATAGACAAGATTTCATAGAAATAGGGCATATGGAATAATGTTAACAAATGTCCGTAGGTGCGCACTCTTCCATCAGTCTCGTTTGCTAATTGCGGAGCTCACAATTAGCCGAGTGCCGGCCGCAAACGAGCGCAATTGGCGCAATGGAGAGGAAATAGACTAACGTCCACGGACACCTATCATCTACATAAGCTTAACGTCACGCAAAGATACCCCCACGCCACGTAAACAAATTGGAAATAGGAAATATCCAGATGGAGTTATCGCCTATCGCATACCATAAACAGCAATACCGATGATATATGACCAGGTAGCATTTGTTGCAAAGCATTTAAACAAAAAATAGCCTTTAACGTAATTGCGTAGTAGATTCTCGATTTCATCGAGTACTAGTTGTATACTCTTCAAAGTGAGGTAGCTTTTAATAGAAGCGTGAATCATTATAAAAGTAGGCACAGTTGCATCACGAGTTTCTTAAAAAGGTAAGGTTTTAATGCAAGGTATGTAGTTCATGAACTAATCACAATGTGAACAGCCTGAGCACAAACATGCGAGAGACGCGGCTGCAGTGCACAGCCTGGAATAAATAATTACAATTGTGCGAGACGTAAATACTAAATACAGCACATAAAATATATCAACATCGGCTTATGAATGCCACTGTCCTTGCGAGAGACGACGTTGTCACCGCAGCGACCGCACTGCACCTACACATCTAGGTCCGGTCGACTCGCAGTCTCTTTCCGCACACCTTTCGGAAGTGAGCTTTAATGTAGAAAACATAAAACAAGAAACATTCATAATGACATGCCCTCGATCGTATCTAATCTAATTTATCGAACAGCTAATGAGGTAAACGTGCGAACGCAGTTAACAGATAAAGGACACGCTATCGGATATGTGCAACGGCTAAATAAACTCGAGGCAGAGTGTCGCAGGTTTGCTTCCATGCTTCCAGTGGTATACAATATCTCAGCCTTGTGTGTACCTATCTGATTTCCGCTGGGGCATGGTGCATGCGGATTATGCGGATAGACACAAATACTTCAGGTCACGCCCATGACATAAAAAGGATTGAGCTCGTTACTCGTCGCCGCTGTGCATGGTATGACAACGTGAGAGCATTAAAATTATAAACTTACAATGCCTCCTGTTAATAAATGAGAATAGGCTCGCCGAATAGAAGGAGCCACTGAGCACTAAAAACAATAGATGAATCTTGAATTCTTATTTTACTTGGAACTCATCCAGTCTCAACAGAAAACAAATATCATCAAAACAAAAATTAATTTAGTGTGAACATAAACTCTTAACAAATAAAATATGCCAGATGCGAACATTAAAATTTTCTAATTAATTTCGTTGAAATTGACAAATAACGACTGTCGCTGTTTTGTGAGAGCAATGTGTCAACATTATTCTGCAGCTTCCATTTGTGTTATTAGATTTATTATATGAAAGTAGGTTGTGCGTTTTTTTCATTTCTTGTAAGACAAAATGGTTAATTATATTCATTAGTATATAATATGTAAGATATTTTTAAAATAGTAATGGGACAGACAAAACACATGCGTAAAGTCTAGTCGGACGGAGGGTGTCGAGAGCCGAGACACCAACGCGAACGAGACGCCAATGTTGTTGTCTCCTACAATAATATTATGCTGTGGAAGCCAAACAGTCGCGTCACCGTGTGTTTAATGTACAAACCCTTGGTCACAGTCCAAAACATTAAATGATTTTAAGATCTTGGTCTTCTTTTAAAACATTATTACAGCTGTCAAAATTACGCGTATGAAACCCCATTGGCCCATTTTTATACGAGTCATTACTTATTTAGTTTATCAGGGTAATTTGAAAAATACATCACACTCGGAAATTTGTGTGTGAAAAGTTAAAATTACGAGTATTTGTCATTTAAAATTGGCATTTTGACAGATAATATTTTCAAACATAAGAAGAATTAGGTGTTTACGAGAATGATCCTATTTTCAATATCGCGTGATGATGTTGGTAATACCATTACTGAGAGATTTTAGAACTACTAGACTGTGAAAGATGTTCCGAAAATTTAAGCTGTTTAACGGACAACGAACTGCCGTGTCCTAAGATCAGACATAGATTACTCTGGCAATGTGAGCCCTATGTAACTGAGGTTTGGTAATACCAACACAAGAGGGGTTTTCAACAGAGGTGAACGTACGATTGCGGAAATGAGATGAGGAGGTCACAAGCCTCATGCCAGGTAGACATGATGAAACTATCCCGTCCTTTGACGTCCCAATACAAGACAAATCTCTTTGATACGCAGCTATTTTCAATTTAGCAATGAATGAAATGCAATATTTTGATTTCAGACAAAAATTACCGGTTTAGATTTGTCATGTAGACAATGTTTGCGGAACTTTTTTTGATGCGTGGGAAGTTGTCGGAGGTCGGTACATAGAAAATCCATATTCAGATGCGCTTCCTATATTTTGAATAATGCCTCGATAGTTGAGATTCATACGGATTTCTATACTCTCTGTTTTAATCTAGCACTGGCGAATTTGTTGTTTAGTTGAATGATTTTCCTTGATAAATTTATATTTTGTTGAAACGGAAACATCATATTCATGTTGCATAATTAAATATTTATAATATCGATTCAGGTTTTAAAGTTCAAAGGGATTCGATTCATATTCACATTTAAAGCGCTGTGTCAATGAACGATCATGTCGATGAACCGAATGAGTTCGTGGAAAAAGAAGAAAAACTCATGAATACAAGAGATTAGTCATAAAATGAAGTTATCAAACCAGTCTTGTAAAGAAAGAAATACATTTAAATTTTATTGTTTTTACAACTTATTATAACTCTTTGTTGTTTGTTTTTATGAGAGAAAACAAAAGCGTTACTTTCAATCTAAGCACACTAGGGACGAATGCATAATACAGACATATGAATTTTAAGCAAATGTTGGAACGACGCGACGCTTTGCTTGAAAAAAAAAACTAATTTTATTTGTTTCTTTTAAATACCTGATTTAGATACCGTATATTATGAATGAAAATGTCGATAGATCAAATTATACGAAAATACTTTCATAATTTAACGTAAAATTTTATACCGAGCGCATTTTAAACCGAGCAAATTAATATCTAGGCGCAACGCGAAAAGCGATAAAATCTAAATGGAAATTTGATATCGCCTCGTTTACATCGCGACGATAAAGTGGCTCAGTCGTACATAATAGTAGGAAATTCTTCATGAAAATAGAAATGTATTGGAGACTCCGTCACGGCTCTCAGCGCGAGCGTCATACTTACGTCCACAAACAATTTAATATTATATATGTCGCAGTCATCTGGTTGAATCCGCAATTTGATTGTATGACCAGCGCGTTAATAGAATGACGAAATTTAATTGAATGACTAGGTCAAACGTTGATTGAACAAGCGTCACTCAACGTTCAACTAGTTAGCTGATTGAAATAAAGCTCTTTGAACAGAGCGGACGTAATCAGTCAGGTGATTGTAATTTAGGCTATTAGCCAGGTATGATAGCTAAAACCAACTTAAAATGTGTTTTTAGTATAGAGTTCAGGGCAATCCGAGATCAGTTGGTTAGGTTAGGTTTGAACAGTGACCACAATGCGCGAGCCGAGCGAGCGAAGCGAGCGTGCCGCGGCAGCGACCGGCGAAGCGCCAGATACGTGTTGTTTTTTGATACCTGAATGATTTCTTATTGTCACCCTAACCAAACATGATATGCCATTCAGCGACTATGCTAAATGACGTTTAGTCAAGACGTTGAACGTTACAGTAAACAACTTGACGAGTTGTCCTTTAGTCATTCAATTAAATGTCGTCATTCTATTAACGCGCTGGTCATACAATCAAATAGCGGATTGAACCAGATGACTGCGACATATATATTATTATGTACAAATTCCTTTTTGTAAGGTCTTAACGCTGTTTGCATTAACAGTTATGCAGGCTTTAGATAATATTACAAAATAGGAATCAAGATATTAAAAAATAGTGATAAGTCTATGAACGTCATAAATATGATAAATATTTGGTTAATGTTTAAGAGAAAACTAACAGTTATATTGTACGCCGCACGTAAATCTAGATAATATCTTAGGACTGATTTATCAAGATCACACAAGTAATAAATATATCACGTTTTTACAACACTTTACACATTCGCTTCAGTGGTAAGTGGAATTTTTTACATAATAAATTGAGATTTACAAGTTTATGTAAACGATTCGTTTCATAAGCCTATTTGCGTCTGCGGCGATGTTTGCGTGAAAAGAAGCCGCTAAGTAATCAATAAATAACCAACTTAGTGGTTTTCTTATTTACTTGTCAGATTCACAATTCCATTTCCAATTTAAAATCTAGGTGGCAAGGCCTCAAGATGGTCAAATGACATATAATCCAGATTTATACAATACATTACATTTATCCTGCCCAATAATGGGCTTGCAAATAATACAACAAATTCCAAACAGATTTATATGAAACAAGCCAAAGTTGTGAGTTGTGACATAATATCGAGTAAGTCAAACATGTTAAACAAACTAATCGCTTGTTAACACTGTTTATACGACAGTAACATTAATAGCTAACGGAGGTCAAGTCAATCTTTTAACGTATTAAAAGCAAGTAAAATTTTAAAGAATAATGATGGCAGCAGCAGTGCTACATTAACCCTGAAGGTGCACACTGTACAAACAATCAGAGCGACTCTGAGCCTGGGTCAAGGAAATCGGGTGCCGTTACATGAAAACCACATTTATTATTATCATGGATTTTCTAATTCAGTCGATTACACACACGCATTCTCTAACATGATTTAATTGTTTAGTTTTCACATTTATTTGTGAATTAAACTGCTTTATGAGTTGAACCATTTTTGAAAGAATCTATTTATATATAACGTCAGTTAATTTCGTTAGTACAAAAATATTAAAACTAATAATCATGATTGATTTTACCTGTTTTTCAACATGTTATCTGGAACGAAAACATTCCACCACGATGGTCTCTTTTGGCGAACGTAAATTGGAGTATCGCTCTCCTCGTCGGTATCGTTTCCGCCGGATTTTCTCCTCTTTTTGCGTTCGAGCTGCAGTCTCGCTGCCCACGAGCGCCTGCGGCCTTTATCGTTAGGACCGAAGGCATCCGTCGCAACCGGCACGGCGAGAGATGCTCGGCGAGGAGCCTCAGGAGGCGGAGCGTCGAAATCGGTCAGTTTTCTATATCGTTCGGCGAACGCAGCCTCCGATGCCCTGCGCCCATTGGAGCGAGAAGGCGAGGGCGTTTCGATCACAGTGAGGTCGGCGAAGGCCTCGTCGTCGTCAGTATCATGGAGCACCGTGGGCTCCTCGCTGTAGCGGCGTGGAGTCTCGTCCACGGCCTCCTGTAGGCTCGCTAGCTGCAGGCTCGGGCGGTGTGAGCGAGGCGCCCGCGGCTGCAGCTGGCGCCCTTGGAGCCGCGCTAGTGCCAGCGGCACCGGCGACTCCGTCAGAGTCGGTTCACCTCCACTCATTGTCACTGGCGAACACTTGCACTGAATTTACTTATCACTTCACGTCTTTTAAGAAGAATTCAGTTTTCACGGCTCAGCCATTTTCGGAAAACTTTTTATGAATACAATATCGGTTGCAGAGATCATAGAGTTATTTGTATTTTCGTTCTAATAAAAATAAGAATTTAATTGTAAAGAAAAGAAGATGTACGTATTCGTGAGACAAAACCATAATAAACTTTTCGTCAAGAACAATTCGAAAAGAACAATTTGTTTTAAAAATAGATGTAAAATAACACGGAGCCCGGATTGAAAAATTTGTAAAGAATTTGATTAAAAGAAAGCAGGGGGAACACGGTGAGTTCATCACGAAGCTATACAACTAAACGACGCGTTTTTATTACTGAAAATCTGATATTCTTAAAAAAATACAATACGAGCAGTACAGTAATAACGATCAAACTGTGGCCTGTGGGTGACATTTTTGGCAACGCAACATGAGCAAAGCAAGTAGGTTCGTCTTTTCCCTCAACAAACATTTGGCTGCACTAAAATCACTTTACTGCCAAATTGCAAAGCAACGCAATAATTTAAGGTTATGTCTCTCTGTTGTTTTTAAATTCATTAGAAAAGAAATTAAAATTGCGGTAGGCAAAGGAAAAGCCATGGCGGTAATTTAGTCGAGAGTAGTTGTGACAACTATTAAACGGATATAAATAGCCTGACTCGTGACTTGTATAAACCACTGAGTCAAGTGTCCGAGGGCTGCCATATAAGCAGACGGCTGCAGCTTTCGTAACATCGCAGTTGAATACGTCACACCGTCACATCAACAAGTCGCGCGTCGATGGACTCTGGACAGGGAAAGTTGTTGCCTACTTTACAGTCTTTATAGACGCTGTATATTCACTAGCGGATAAAACAAATCAGGAGGTCGTTGATGTCAATAAATGCTAACTAGGGAAATGTTGCAGATTTGCCAAGAAGCTTGACTTGGACGATCACTCTAGACTCTAGACCTACTCAAGACGCTCTTTTATCAACTGAATCGCAACAGGTTTTGTTAGGATTTTGCGATACTAATAAAGAAGAAACCATTATTAATTACTTATCAATTGTAATATCCTCAGGAAATCAACAATGAGTTCGATTTAAGGTTTAAGGCATAAAATCAAACTAATTGCATGCGTGATTAAACTTGGATTCGGTCCAAGTAACAGACCATCGGGATATATGTAGGTACTGCAATTTTATAGTGCCATTCCACATAAACCGAATAAATTATTACAGTGAAAATAAACACGCTTAACGGGGTGATAACACTCAATACGTAAGTTTTGTAGGCCTTATTGCATTCGATACAATGCAACATGGTGAATAAAAAAAAAATATGTATATCTACAGGATATACTTTATTTTTGGTTGGTGCTCATAACACAATTCCATTATTTTCGCTCGATAGAAAAAAATAATGAAAATACCTCTAAAAAATGTTTTCATGGTTAAATAATGTATGAAGATGTTACTAAATCGATCAGATTTTTTGCCAAATGATACTTTATGTAATTAACTATATTTGCTTCGTGCCATTTTTTAAATAAAATAAGACAATTTTGCATAAACTCCATTTTTGTTATTTGCGGAAAAAATTGTTTGCATGTGTGCGTGAAGCCCGTGTACAGACACACCCGGCTGAGGCCTCTTGCTGAACAGACGTGTCGCGCTTTGAGTTTCAATACTCTCTTCGACATTTTTCCATATTTCAATGCTTATATCTTGTGTTTCTGATAGGTCATAGTTTAGTTTTACGTTTGCATATTTTTAACATTTTTTCACTATAAAATAATCGTGTAAATAATACTTCTGTAATATCTATAAAAAAATGGTATAACTGTGTGCTTGGCAATAACAGATTAGTTTATTTAGACACTTGGTAAGATGTTATGATAGCCACATTGGTTTACTGGTGGAAACGCAAACTGTATGTCTGGGTTCAAATCTCGTCATGAGATGTAATTTTTGCTTTATTTATTTTTATTATAAGTTTGTATTTTTAACCAAGAACAAAATGTAGAGTTGAGTTTTGAGTTTGAGTTTAGAATACTCTTGTCGACATTTTTCCATATTTCAATGCTTATATCTTGTGTTTCTGATAGGTCATAGTTTAGTTTTACGTTTGCATATTTTTAATATTTTTTCACTATAGAATAATCGTGTAAATAATACTTCTGTAATATCTATAAAAAATTTATGCTTGGCAATAACAGATTAGTTTATTTAGACGCTCGGTTAGATGCTACGGTAGCCACATTGGTTTACTGGAGGAAACGCAAGCTGCATGTCTGGGTTCAAATCTCGATAAGAGATGTAATTTTTGCTTTATTTGTTTTTATTATAAGTTTGTATTTTTAACCAAGAACAAAATGTAGGGCGTTTACAAGTCGATGCGTAGACCTGTTTTTTACAGAGCACATAGTCCGAATTTGGTTTTTTTTTTGGAAAGGGACGTATACTCTATTTTTGTTATTTGGGAAAAAATTGAATACCGCTGAGCGCAGCTAGTATTATTATATTATGGAAGCAGATGATGCGAGACCCTGGTTAAAAAAATATTCATACCTACCTATTATAATATTTACATTTTTGTTTTATCCGTTACTATGATTATATCGTGTAAATTATATTTGCAGAAAAAAGAAACTAGAAAACGTCGAAATAACCAATTTTTTGGTCAAATATTTTAGTGCGGCTCCTTAGCTCGATTTTGTATGGAAGTATGGCCCCGAGCGGCAGAAAGCATGAAACTTGGCATGCGTATAGCTTTACCGTTCATTAGAAGAAATTTTAATAGAAACACCCCTTACGACAATGTTTTCACCTCCCCCCCCACTTTTATGCCCCTTTTTTTGTTTTTTGAGTTTTTCTTGAAAACTATGAGAGCTATAATAAAGATATACATATTGTCTTACAATATTGTATATACAATATTGTCCTTTATAGTATATTGCCAGGACTTATAGTTTCAAAAATATGATTTATTTGTTTTTGGATTCTTTTTGAAACTATAAGTCCTGACAATATACTATAAAGTACAATATTGTAGAAAATTTTATGGAAAATAAACTTCTCCTTGATATCTTTATTCTAGCTCTCATAGTTATCAAGAAAAACTCAAAATACAAAAAATTGGGACCTAAAAGTGGGGGAGAGGAGGAAATATTATCGTGGGGGGTGTTTCTACTCATATTTCTTCTAATGAAAGGTAAATCTATACGCATGCCAAGTTTTATGCTTTCTGCGGCTCGGGGTCATACATTGGACTAAGGATCCGGAGGTATATTTTTAAATTTTTGGTTCATGTATTATACACTAAAAAATCTACCCCAAATCTGCTTAATTTATGATACCCAAACACACAAATATAGGCGAAATAATCATTAATAAAAAAACATTGCTGGTATTATCAGGTGCAAGGGCAATTGCATATCACCCAAAAACAATACTGTATATTTGCCGTTTGGGAAAATGAAAAGGAAAAGCTAAAGACAGAAAAAATTGAAACAGACTAGGAGGGCACTGTAGCTAGTGAAATTACTGGGCTGAAGAGTCTTAAATAAAATTAAATAAAAATAACTACTCTACACGAGACTTTTTGTCTTATCCATATCCATATACATATACATATCCAACCATACATATTACATATATATAAAAGGCAAGTCATTTGTATTACATACATTTTGTCTTAAGTATAATAAAATTCTTAACATAATATATTATTATTTTTTATAAGTATTTTAGAGATTGAACGTTTCATCAGACCATGTTTTAGACATGTAATCATTAAGAGAGTAGAAAGGATGTATTTCAAAAAAGTATTTTATTTTGCATTTGAACTCTAACATAGGTAGTCTAGTAATTTGAATAGGTAATTTGTTGTACATATCTAATTTTATGTTGAAACCCTGTTTATATACTTTATTTAATCTTGTAAAAGGTACTATGAGCCTCTCCCTATTTCTAGTTGGAATTGGTTTTTTATCTTGTCTTTTTCGTAGTTGATCCTTCTGGGAATGTTTTTTTTTTATACAACGAATTAAGAAGACGAGCAAGTCGCTCTCCTGATGGTAAGAGATAACGCTGCCCATAATTAGTACAGTGCTACCCAGTGCACTGCACTAACGCTTCCTATTTGAGAGTCATAAGATGTTAAGACTCCTCAGCCCAGTAATTTCACTTTCACTTCAGTGCCCTCCTACCGAAGCACAGTAATGTTTGCACATCACTGCTCAGGCGGTAGGATAACTGGCACTGTTGGGGTACCCACCTAGACGACCTCCTGCTAAGAAAGTCTACCCCCGGTAACCCCCCCCCCCGGTACGTACCCCGGTATGTACTTCAAGAAGTGAGTTGTAAATAAAGAGGGACACAACTGTCATAATTCTACACATTTTAAAGTACTCCTTGGCCGACTGACGCCTGTGTATGACATGGAGGTGAACTGAAGTCTGATGATGGAGCTGAAAGGTGGTCATAGGAACCGCGCAAACAAAAGACAAAACCTCATCGAGTTTGGGCTCATTTGATTCGTCTTTACGAGTACTTTGATACTATATAGTAACCAGGATCTGATGATGGAGCTGGAAGGTGGCCATAAGAATTCCGTGATTAAAAGGCAAAACCCCATCGAGTTTGGGCTCATTCGATTCGTCGTAATAGAGGGGGAGTTTCGATCTTAATCAGCTTATTTGGAGATAAGGAATCATTGTGCCAAGTTTTAAATCTCTGCATAAAACGACGTTTTGCGCCCAGAGTCTGTTTTTTTTTTTTTTTTTTTTATGTTATGAAGTAGAAGACGAGCAAGACGCTCTATTGATGTTAAGAGATAACGGCTGCCCATAATCAGTACAGTGTTACCTAGGATTTCACAATTATGTGAAACTCTAGGAGCACTGCACCAACGCTTCTTACTCAAGAGTCATGAGATGTTAAGACTCACATCATTGTAAAATTCTTGGTAGCACTGTACTGATTATGGGCAGCGTTATCTCTTAACATCAGGAGACGTCTTGCTCGTCTTCTACTTCATCACATAAAAAAAAAGTGGGGTAGTGGGTGATACAAACTGCAAGGCGATGCCTTATATATTTATTGTATCAATATTTTACATCTACAATGCTTAGAGACTATAGTACCTACGCTAGATATAACAATACTAAAGCCAAAGAGTGGGCTGTGTGACTACCTCACTTAATAGCCAATTGCTTTCCGAACTATGATAGTGATATTCTCCATTCAATGGATTTTTCAATTTGATATGGAAATAATATCCATCTTCTCCTTTCCAAAACATCAGCGGGTATTGCAACGTGTCATATGAACGATGTGTTTCTGATATTTTTTTCAGTTGCCCATTATCGCGACGTGACAGCACAATATCTCTTCTTTCCAAGTTTTCACCAACAATCATGATAATCCGTGCGTTTCTCCGGAAAACTTCAATGCGTCACAATACTCGCAAAGAATGTCCATTGGCCCAATTTGAACGCTAGTATGCAGGCAGTAATCAGTGATGCAATGTATCGAAACGCTGCTCGATTCAAATCAGGACTTGATACATTTCTTCTTGTGTCTTACATTATCTAACCGTTCAACTCTGAGATTTGCTCGATGATTTCGCATTGCCAAGCGTGCCGTTTCACGGGCTGCCTCTATTAGCTCTTGTGATTGATAAGTACGCAGCCGAGATATACTAATACGGCTCTCTTCACGTGCAATTTCTTGTTCTTCATCTGTCCTTTCATTCGCAATGTTCCGAATCCTAGTCGCATTTCGGCTTTGTCGGTAAAGATTCGATTGTCTTGGTCGCGGCATTATTAATCCAATTTTTCTGAACTATCTGCAAATTTATTTTAATATTTTCCAACCAAAACAAATCAAACGTTAAACTTCAATAATTTATAATTGTCATTGTTTTTATGACGTTTTGTTATACTGGCAGCAAGTAGTTTATAATACAAATAAATTTGTCAAACATCTCCTACATGTTTCTGGTGTCCTGGTACTTCGTAAAAGTTTGAATATGAGTATTCAAACTTTTACGAAGTACCAGGACACCAGAAACATGTAGGAGATGTTTGACAAATTTACTCAAGAACGCCTGGACCGATTTTGATGATCTATGGTTTCTTAGATTAAAATTTCTACCATTTTTGAACTCTTAAATTTCTACCAGTTAAATTTCCATCAAATTCTACCATTCAAATTTAATTCACATTCAAAAAGTTACAAACCAAGTCACCGACCTCCTTATGTCATTTACGTCAAATTTTGAAAAAAAAATACACGTCAAAATGACAATCAGCTGTCAAATTTCGCCAACAGTCATTTGTTTTTCATTCATAACTATTTTTAGTTAAAATTTTCTTCAAATCATACCAATCGGGATAAAAAGTATCCTATAGCACGCCCCCGGTCCTAAGCTACCTCCCCACCAATTTTCATCCAAATCTGTTCGGCCGTTCTCGAGTTATAAATAGTCTAACTAACACAACTTTCTTTTATATATATAGATTTTAGAAAATATAAAAGAAAGAAATGAATTATTGTTTGAAGTTAATAAATAAATTTTATGTAGAATAATTGACATTTTATTTTAGCTCTCATAGTTTTAAGTAGTAGTAGAGTTTATATAGATTTAAAGGGGGGGGGGGGGGGGTGGAATTGTCGTAGAGGTGTTTCTACTAAAATATCTTCTTAGGAACGGTAAAGCTAAACGTATGCCAAGTTTCATGATTTCTGCCGGACGGGGTCATACTTGAAGCTTTATGTAAAATATTTTTTTTACAATGAAGTAAGAAAATGAGCAAGACGCTGTCCTAATGGTAAAAGATAACGATATCCATAATTAGTACAGTGTTACCCTCGATTTAACAAAGGAAAAAAACTGGGTGCACTGCGCCAACGCTTCTTACTTGAGAGTCATAAGATGTTTAGACTCTTCAGCGAAGTAAAATATGGTTTCTATAACAATCGTGAAAAATAAAATTACTAATTACTAAACGCCGTTCCACCTTTTCCCATTGTTAAATATTTGTTTATAAAACAAGTGAGTATAAATAAAGCATTTTATAATTATTACCATTCAGCATCAAAGTACTCGACAAGACGATTCAAATGAGCCCAAACTTGATAGGGTTGCATCATTTAATTACGGAGTTCTGTGGCCACCTTCCAGCTTCATCATCAGATCAGTTCGATGTCATAATAATATTGCGTTGTCATCCAATTTATGCATGCAACATTTCACCGCAATCGGATTTCGGGAAGTGGGTAAAATTAAACATGCAAAATTTGATAAAAATAAGACAGACGGACAGGTGAAAATAATAAAGGCTTGTGAAAGTATTGTGTTGATTAAATGAATAAAATAACCTTACCAACCAACAAAAATAAAAAAATATTTTAGTTATCAGATTCATTTATTTAAATAAGCGACATCTATTGAGTTTTTTGTGGAAATTACAACACGATGCGATATAAAGTCGCTTGTGCTATCTTATAGTGCGTGCAAGTAGTTTTGTGTGCCGCCGTCCGATGCTCTAGCGCCACGCCGCGCCGTTTGTGCGGTGTGACTGTGTGAGAACGCATTTCTGAATTCGAATTAGGTGTTATCAGCCCGTTAATCTAGTTCACAGAGACGACGCGAGAACGAGATACGAGTGTGGATGTAGGCCCTTTACCTTGATAATGTACCTATAGATAGTTTGAGATAGCAACAACAAAACAGTAGCATGACGGATGGTGAGCAATCAAGGTTGTCCACACGAACGCCTAAATGAGATGCATGCATGATGATAAATGATTAACTTTGAATATAAAAAAATATATAAAAAAGTACGTAATAAAACTGAATAAATAGAACTATGACAGGTTCATTGTAACTTTACCGTTTCATATCTAAAGAGCTAAACAGCATTTATTACCGCAATTACTACTGGTTAGTTAGTAGTTATTATTTATTATTCTAAAGCCATCATTATTATGTTTATCAACATGTGAATTAATAAGTAACAAGTTAATACGTAGGAGAGTTCAATATAAACACTTCTGCATTATTAGCAAACAAATCGCATATTATTTCACAATTTCTATCTAGGTCAAGTAAATAGCCTATAACGAAACTTGTGTTACGCCTAGACGCACTCATACACGCATGCGATGGAGCAAAAAGATTTTTTATCGTGACAGATTAAACAGTAGTTTCTCGAGCAATTAAGAGTGAGGTCTCTGAGGTCTGTTATGTGTAAGTAAGGTTACCTACATACATCCATTGAACGAGCCCACGCCACGTGAGAAATGTCCGCCCAATGTCACTAAGAAGATTAACCTCTCACGATAGGGCTTGATACTTAACGTTTTCCGTATCAAATATCCAATTAGTGCAATTGCAATATATAAGGCTATCATATAGTCTAGTATATGCCGGCTAATAATGCTTGTACGAGTTTTTTTACTGCGCATTAGTATTGAAAGAACAATAACAAACGAAGTAGTTCGTACACGTTCTCATGAAACGGCCAAGTCAGCATTTTTTCAAACTGCGATGTTCCACACAATGATAGATTTCTAGCGAAGTCGAATTATAGTTTTTGGATGGACATTCGAATACACATGCCCAAAGAGAGCCGAAACCGTAATAAACATTTCAATTTTCAATCTTATTCCAAGCGGACATCCTTCATTACTTTTTATTGAAGTGCAGAAATGCTTGTTGTTTACAATTGGAAGATAAAACGTAAAACAAGTTATAAACCGATGCCGCTTCCACTTGTCGTAATTCGACAGAAGCTTTTGATCTTTCATAATATTAACATTTGTTTGAAGTGCCACACAACGTGCTACGAGAGAAAAAAATGTAATTGAGTACTTTGTTGTACCATAAAATTTACAATGTCAATCAACCAGTTTTACATCTAAAGTTATAATGTACGCAGCAGAAGTTGGCAGTTGGCCGTACTCTGCAAGCAAAGATGGAAATCCTTGACGCAGCGCGACCAGTCCTATTATGGAAAATGTCTGGTTCCTGCAGCGTTACGCGGTTTAAGGTAATATATGGAGGGTGATAAAGCACGCACAAACACTCTTTACTACTAGTCATTTTACCTCCTTTACAGTTATCTCACGTCGTGACCGTTCGACAAATTGCACACGATGGCAACGATCGCAGCGGAGAAATTTAGACATTCAGCCTTCACATTTATTGCAAAGCATTTCAAAAATAATGGCAATAATAATTCTGTCATTAAATACCACTTCCGGAAAATACGTCCAAATTGGATACATTAACAATGTTGTCATTGTGCAATAATAAACTTAATTAAAATGTCAAACACGCAAGTCTGGTATGTGTGTATAACAATGGTGTTGATTTAAGTAAACAATGACGAAAATTTTGTTTACAATCCTAATTGCAAATGTGTCGATGTTCTACGCCTATAAAATAATATTAAATCAAACTATCCAAATGCTATAACTTTCAAAGGATGTTATAGATCTGGTCATCAATGTTTATTAGATAGTGATAAGTGCTAATGTAAGTTGCACGACTATTCCGAGACAAACAAATCTTCGTGAAGTGGTGCTTACTGGTTACGGATTTGAAGCAAAATTGACAGCGAGTGCTAATTGTTCACGATTTTATTTCTTAGAGAACTTCCCATGATAAAGTTGTCATAACAATGTCATGATATACGATCGGCAGATGAAAGAGACACGAGAATGGACGCGTGACTCCAGCAAAAAGGTCATCATCTGTTTCCTATCAATGTGATTCGTATAATCACATTAATGAGAGATCAAAGCGAGACAATAACACGTCCACAAACAATGATCATTGACTAAGTAAAACAATCGACGCATAGATAATGAGAGGCTGGCAGGCGACGGTATGTGCGGAATACAGATTCAATAACCAGCAAACACTTACAGACAAAGACTCATCATTTTTGAATTCGACTGTAGCAAACAAAAGACACATTTTATAAAATATTCAGATGATGTGTTGATAAATGCCGGAAACTACAATTTCAGTAATATTGAATCTGCGATGAAAACACAAAGAAACTGCCTAAAAGATAAACGTATCATTCTAGTAGTCTATTTTCAGACAATTATTATAATACGGGCCAATGTTACCTACTATATTAAGATTTAAATTGTGGGCAAGAAAACAAAGTACAGATCCTTACTCAGTTGTCGAAAATCACGAACTAAGATATTCGATAGGCAATTATTACTCAAAATCATAGCACGTACTTTCGATATGTGCATGAAGAACAAAGGGATGGGAATAGTAAATGAAATCAATGAAGGTGCGAACGTGACAAGAAACAGTTACCTACGTTATTGTATTATCGATAGAAATATATTTGCGCGCTAAAGGAAACCAAAAGGACGTAAGATGGATATTAAACCACAAAGACCAAAGAATAAATAGGTGTTAGAACTATGTTAATTTACGTTACAGTCGCATCAAACAGACATGAGGAATTTGCACCATGAACAGCATTCATGGGAATCAAAATCAATTATTTTCAATGAAGAATAATTGCAATATGAGTTTCCGAGTCATCTAATTTTTCAATTGTATTGAAGGAATGTCTATTCTGATGAATGAATCTTTGTGATATTTTATCTCTACCCGCGAGAAAATCTCACAGCCCACAGTTCATTTTACTGTCCTGCTAACTTCCTCTGCGAAAGTAGATATGTATGTTATGTTGAAAGTATATATCTTACCTCTTCACGGCTGAACCGAACGTGCTTAAATTTGGTATGAAGAAGCCTAGACCGCTAGACCTTAGTATAACACAAAGGCTATTTTTCAGAGAGTAAAATCGCTGGGCAAATCTAGTAACGAAATAATGTTAGAAACTGGACTGTGTCGTTTACGTGATCTGCCTTCAAAACAAGAAAGATTTCAATCTAATCTAGATAATACGTAACTAAGAATATCCAAATCTGAGCTGTTATGATAAAAGTTGTGGACGCATGAGAGCATTTTTATTTCGCACGCGCGAGTAAATCTTTTTCCGACGACTTAATGTCCATTTTTACGCCTGAAAACACATCACACGACTAGTGTGAAGATAAACAATCATAGTGCTAGATTAACCGCAATCTCGGTGGGCTATTTGGGAGCATTCCCAAAATTGAAATGGGGATAAGCTATGTGCAATCTGTCACTTGATATAATGACGGTCGTAATCATGTCCTGTTTCTTAAATTAGCGGTTATTCAGAGCGGAAAACAAATCATCAGCAGATCTAACGTCAATATATTGATATAGCTTTTGGACGATTCGTACCAAATTGAATTAGCGGCAATAATCAAATCACGAGATGTGTATGAAGTGCGCAGTTCGGTGCAGTCAAGATTTGTGGGATTCTATATTTTTCCGAATAAATAAGAGATATTTTAGGTCTTATATCAAGACAGATTTTTTTACTGCACACTGCACATAATGCCTATGTACAAAGATGAAAGATGATGATGAACTGTTGAAAAACTGATGTTATTTTAATAACAAGAAATTTATAAATTAAACCCACGATGCGAACTATTGTAACTATGCACAACATAATGATCAAGTTACAACTATTGCTAGAAAAATGTGGGTCGGGTCCGATTTCAAAGCGCATTGGGTATTGCGAAAACTAACTGGACTCGAGGCGCGAGCTGCAAGGTGCATGCCGATGACGGCGCGCCGGGACTTTCGATATTGCATTATTTTATACATCTATATCAAATAAACTATGCGTTATATTAATTAAAAATGTTTACTAGATCAAACTAAATTGGGTTTAATGGAAATTCTAAGCATAAATTGTCTGAACCATCTTGTTAAAGCCGTTTGAATTTGACTGATGTGGTCTTCCGAAAACCATTTAGACGACTTGCGTTAAAAGTTTTTGGGACAAAATAATCTTTACCTTTACGTGACACTGTACTGTACAATAGCATACATTATTTCTTAAAAAAAACGACCAATTTATAGTATAACCCGACTGTAATTGATCACAAAAAAACACGTTAAGGAAAAATTTATTTAATGTTTTCTATGAGAGGTGTGGCGCGTTACGGCCAAATCCAAATAATAAATGTTTTATCATTCTGTGTTGAATTTGAAGTAGCAAAAATGCATTACAATCCATACTTATTCTGGAGGACGCTATCTACTCGTATCGGTATTAAATCGGTATAAAAATCGTCGCATGCATAAATCCTTTGTAATGGAGATAAGATAATATATTCGATCACGGGCCGATTCAATCATTGCGCGACTTATCGACTCTGATTCACAATATTCATGGCCAAAATAATGATAAAAATTACATCTATTTACATGTATTATAAGTATAAAGCTACCGGATATTCTAGACAAGCAATAATATTATTTAGAATTTAAATATTAATGAAGACTTAGATGGCGGTTCTAAAATGAGGGTATCCGAATCTTTAGAAGGTTACCCAATGTCAATTAAGTTGAGGATTACCGTTTTTAACTTTAAGGAAAGGGATAAACGGAAACAGGAAGAGTAAACCGAGCATAAAATCTCATCTAAAAAACAACTTCAAAAAGAAAGTGTCGCAACGTTAGAGAAATGGCATGCGGAGGTCATGGGCACACTCGTTTTCACTTGCCGCTCGAGTGTGGTTGTAACTTGGCAGTGTTACGAGCCACCGGCAACAGTAAACTAGTTCGTTGTTGCCCAAGTCATAGCATAGAGTAACATGCACAGAACACCGCACAAGTTTCCACAACTAGCCCGACACAGTTAAAGTTCTGATCAAGTAACGGCGGACTTTCGTATGCTTTCGCAACTCTTGAACAGTATTGAGATAACCATTAACAGCGACGATATTTCTGAACATCTAAATTTACTTAAGAGGAAACAATACTAATATTCATTCAATATAGGTACCTCCTTTAGAAAATATTACATTCGATTAGAATTGGATAGAAAGTTATTTCTTATCACATAATAAATAATTATAGAAACTAATGAATATTCTGATGTTTATCAAGGTTTTGTCTCACGAATATACTTAATATCAGGAAAATGGGAGATTTAACGATCGTATCGATCGACATCAGTAACCACGGTGTTCTTACGGGCTATGGCAAGCACCGACCTCCTTTCCCTGCTGCACTGGCGCAACGAACAAACAAAATAACTAGACGAAGATGTTGGCGCACAAAACCGTAGCGGAACTTGCGCATGCGACTTCGACTTTCACTACGATACTAATACGCGAACCGAGCACGTCGTGCGTTGCGCGCGGCGCTTTGAATGCTACTGGTGGTTGGGCAGCCGAGTGATCTGGAGGGGTCGGTCGGCCTTCGGGCGCGTCATCACCTGATAACCGTTCTGAAACCTACCCCCTTCTACTGCCACTGCTCTCACCTTATCAGAGCCTAGATATTATACGACTCTCGACGATGCTCTAGTTTGTTATCGCGCCTGTCACATGTTTCTATTTTGACAGAGTTCAAACATCGAGTCAACTGTTTGGACACCTGACTAGATTTTGTAGGCACTATAGTTGGAAATGTTTGAGAAAAAGATTCCATTATTATTGCTTCAGGGACAAGAAATTAAATCTGAAAAGCAGTAATAAAATAAATTAAAAATCTGATTATTTCTTAAAATACCTGCGGAACAGCCTACATGTTTAAAAAATAATATAAAGATAGCGTTAACAATGTAACATTACATTTAAATCTCGCATGCAAGCGAAATGCGGTTATTGTATTCAAATTACATCTACCAGTTCTGTAGGCAACAATAATAAGCCGGTGGCGAACAGTAGTCCACTTAAAATTGCATTATTAAATTATGGCAGTCATACACCGTCACATACATACGTATTACGTATAATGCAAAGTATGTCAACTACCAATCGCTTCCACAATGGAGCCCGTGGCGCACCATAAATGCCTCAATAATGCAAGAAGCTACACCTCACTGCTATTGATTTTCTTGCTTTCTTTACTGGAACTACCAGATATATAAAAGAAGTAAATGTCTACATATTTGTAATGCTGACAACATTACAATTCAGTATTCACACGCTTTTATCATAATGTAAGTATTTCACAAAGCTGAAAAAAGATTTTACCTGACTTTAAGGAAACAATATATGTACTCGTAGGTAACTAAAAATGTTGGGGACGGATAAATATAATGGAATGGAATATCTCCAAGAGTAAGGAGGACATCGTTTATCAGTGATTGTGTTTATGACTCTGCGCTCATTATAAGAAATGAGTAAAGAGCGCACTCAAATCGGGGTCGAGAATATTTTTGAACGCTTTTAAACTTTGAATAGATGTAAGATAGAGATGAGCATTCATGCCGATACGTACACCTACATACTTAGAGCTTGCAACAAGATCTTTTTAAACCGGAATAAAATTATATTGTTTTAATAATATTTATTATGTTAAGAGTTTAGTTTAGCAAAGTGTAGAAAGATAAGTTTGAGATCAGACCCAGGCAATGTAACCATGTTGAATTTTAAGAAGAAAATGAAGATGCTTATTTTGAGTGGTCACACAAAGTTTCTCTATATTTCAACCTACTATTACACTGGTCAACAAAATCATACTTTTTTTTTTGTTTTATGAAGTTTCTTAACTGTTTCTCACTAATTTGACGTCGCTGATTTCAAATCTACCCTTAGTTTCTTTCTAGCAGCTCTAGTTTTAGTGATACAGCTACTTCTTGAAATATCGTTACTCTGCTTACTTGAATTAATTTATAGTCCAAAAAATTATAAAAATTCTTCGATAAATCGCTATGTCTACGTAAAGGAGAACTTGTTTAAATGATCCGGATAGTTTTTGTGCTGTTTGGTGTGCTTATATGTTAAGGAAATGCGTTTAAGTGCGTTTAATTCTGTGAAAAAGGCCTATTTTGACAACTTTGGGAAGCCATTACAAATGTTTAGTATAGTAAGCCTTGGATGCCGAATTTTGTATGTAGTAGTTACATAACATCATTACGTTTATGGCCTAATAAAAAAAGATTCACTTTAAAGTTCGAAAGTCCTGGGATCTGGCATAAACCGACTAATCATCACGATGATCGTTACTTTTGTTGTTGTGAATATTACCGCAAAAATCGTTCCGAATGGACTTATCCTAATTTAAAACCGGTTATTAGACCAATCCTAAATATCATTACCCCCACTTTATATAAATTTAGGTCTGATAAAACAGTTTGTAAAAGTTCTATGCTAAGCTTTCCCCAGTTTTAAATGTTTCCGAAATTAAAAGCACAGAAAAAATTAAAGCTGGTCTTTTTGATGGTTTACAAATCAGTGAACTAATAAAGGACCAATTTTTTACTGACTTTATGACAGATGAGGAGAAATTTGCATGGATTTAATTTATTTGGGTTATACAATTTTTTTTATGAAATATAAAGTTTCCAGGCTACATTCAACACATTGAGCAGCTCATGTTGCAATTCCAGATGCTAGAATGTAACATGAGCATCTAGATACACTTCTTCTTTAGCCATTTAGACCGCTTCCCAGTAAAATTTGGCGATTTAAGTGAAGAACAAGGACAATCCGTTCATCAGGATATTAGCACTATGGAAGAGAGATACCAGGGTCGTTGGAATGTAAATATGATGACTGATTACTGCTGTAGCATTCGTAATAAGACTGATGTTTCTACTTATGCAAGAAAAGCTCATAAAATAAAGTTTTTTTCATGTAAAGTAAGAGCAATATATATTTCAATTCTAAAATTTTGGTATTTTTGGCTAAAAATGAAATATGCTCATATTTCAAAAACTAGAGCTGCTAGACAAACACTGACTAAAGATTTGGAATCAGCGAGGCAAAATCATACAAGATCCGTTAAAAAACTTCATAAAACAAAACTACTGTTTACCAGTGTTATAATTAATTAGGGCCTGATTGAAAGTGTGGCAAACTACTATCATATTTACGAGTATACTGTCGAAGTAGCGTGGAAAAGAAGTGCGGACCTCTATACTTCACTGGTTATCGACACTACTGTTTTTTTTTCAGTATTATCTAATTAGTAATTAGGATAGTTACAGTATACCATCGTCATTAGTCATAATGATAAGGAGTCTTATTATTTTAATCAACAGCTTCGTTCTGGTTAGCTTGACACCTTTAATGTACCATTTGACATAAAAACTGCTCTGGGATTCCCACCTAGCCGGCAGCAAAAGGAAAATTTATGGTTACTGACCACCGAAAAAATGTTGATGCGAATATAAAACACTATCGCTACTTGCTTCCAGATGTTCATTCAATTCACATATTGGCCCGTGGAGAACGTGTGCCCCAGTACATCATTGAGGCCATAGTATATTATTGAACATGTTTCGATTATATATAATCGGCCAATGCCGCAACGGATGCCCTTTCGCACGCCTTTGACATATTACCCATCATGATGCAAGCCTTTAATATTTCATATTCATGAATCTCCATATCTTACATGCTGCGAATTTAAGGTTTAAAAATAATCCATTAATCGAACCATCCATTACGGTCGTTTATCTTTTACATCTTCGCATAATCCGTTTAAATTGAGACTCTTGTTCATTTAACCGGAACGCGCCTGATGTCCATCTCTCTGAAAACGGTAGACGGCTTGTCGATACGTCCGACACCATGCGAGCTTGTTAACAGGGCTTTAGGGCTTTACAAACTCGCTACACGGGATGTTCGGATGACGTGAAACACTGAAAACTAATGAAGCATAACAGCTCCATAAAAATAATAGCATCAGTATTATGTTCAGGGTCCAGCTGCGCAAATTGATAACGACTGCCCATAAAACGAAAGAAATAACAAGTTATGATCTATGCTAGCAAATATTAGTCTAATACATTATTGTTTCATCGATAAAAAGGTTATGAGTAACGGTAAGCAGGCGATAGAGGAAAGTGTTCACAACGGTACTGCGTTTGTAACAAAACTCATGACTAATGAGGTCGGTGCCGCGGCCAATGATACAATGCCTTTTGAAACGTTCATTGCTTTTTCATTATGGACACAATACTATGAGAGAGATTTATGCGCTACTTTCGATACACTTTCAATACAACCGTGACTTAAAAGGAAATGAAATATTACAAACATAATTAAATTTCTATGAAGAATGTCTACGTTTACTTCAGCACGTAATCTATGATTCACAATAATTTAATCAGCGATGTTTGTACAATGTACCTAATAGATAGGTACTTCTGGTGCAATATTAGCAATTGTGACTTCCTATTTACTAAGTAAATGTTGCTATCTCTGTAAGGGCTTTACGGCTATTTTAAACTGATTAACACCTTAAAATGGAGGAAGCACATCCCTGGAGTCTAGAACTTACAGAGTCAGTTTACGCGCTCTATTGTTTCTTTAACAACTTTTCTTTTTAACAACTCCTGGAGCCGGAGCAGACTATACTTTATCTTGATGTCCCGTGGTCCTCTTAAAATTATAATCCGAGCACGGACAAACGCCCGGATAACATAGTGTAGAGTCACTAATTACAAGACCAAATTCGTCGAGCTCCTCATCAAAACTTGCCATGTTTTTGGCTTAGCTCCAAAAAGTTTAATCACCGCGGCTTAACAGAATGTGAATTTAAGTTGAGAGTTATATAATTAAGTTTACAAACAAGTATTAACACAGGTTTTAGCGGTTAACGATGTGATTTCATTAACATAAGGCATTAATTGCCGACGCATAAAATGCATGATATTGGCAGCTATGAATATGTCAAAGTGGAGTATCGAATCTGTTAATTGTCTTTCAAGTCAAAGTCGTGGAATTGAATACTTTGTTTTCTCACCGAAAGATAATAAAATTAGAAAACTATACTCGTAGTATCAATATCAAAGAATTCGGAAGGTGAGATCTCGGATAATACAATTTGTAATCATAGTCAGAACTCGTAGGTAGATACGCAGTCTGCAGTAGAAAGAAAAAAATTGAAGCGTGGAAAAATTCTGGAAATTATGAAATTTTAAATAAAATAGGGAAAAGGTAAACAGGTAAAGATATGGAGGTACCTATGTTTATTCACTTGAATTGCTACTGCGCATATCAAGATAATGTTTAATGTTGACAGACTTAATCGTATCTCGGCTTTCACCAGAGACATGTTTAAAGGGTAGGCAAACAAAACTGCGCAAACCTTCTCCAGTACGGAGAAATGATGGCGCATCTGTTTATTGTTTACCAAACATAGACTATGTATCATCATTAAATTGAATCAAGGCTGTATCATACATCATATTATTATGCTAAGCTATAGCTAATTATTGCACTGAAGTAAACAATAGTGACTTCCGTAATGCCACATAAAAGGAACGCGACGCCACATATAGTTTGAACATCGCAAGCGTATCTCTAATTAATAGGTCGTAAATTAATGAAATCGCGCTCTGGTACATAAATCAATAGCTTGGAGTTCAGTTATGACAGATGGATTTACGAGATATTTTTATACATTTGGATGAAGCATTGTGTGTAACCTACCAGCGTGGGTGGTGCAGGCTTGATGACATGCATATTCATGACAATGCGGCAGTAGATTCATGTCGAGCGAATCGACCGACAAACGTACGTTTGCATTAACTATGGAGAATAGTTAAGCAGTGCTGAATAGTTAATGTACTTTGATAAAACATCTGGGCCCATAAATTAGCCAACATGATCAAGATAACATGCCTAGCAGTGACAGTGGACTTGTCGTACGTGCGACTTATATTCCGGATGCCCTAGGTTCAATGTCTTGGCGTGACACTTCTCTCATCTGGGTGCTACCGTGGTTCGGAAGTCACGTTGAACTGGGGTTGTCGCCTATAAGATATTCAGCAGACAGTCGAAACTAAAACTTTGTTTAACTCTAACGGTTTAATTAGGGTAACCTGTTCTTTTGGAGTAAAGCCCCGATTTTATGCCTACATACGTTATGACATGGGTCAAATATCAAGACCAAAAAGGTCAACAGCAAAATGGCCACCAAATTTCAGTAATAGGTAGTCGAACCGTACAAAATGTTCACATCTAAACGTCTTTCGAGACGAAGAGGTTCTCAAGATGGCAGGATCTAACTCCTTTATCACGCCGTGATGGATGGTGTCAACGAGTACCGGGGCAGTTACCCTGTAGCAAGCAGCCATAATGAATCATTCGACCGCTTCTTCGTGTTACGACTTAGGGTCGATATCTTGTGGAAAAACTGTTTAGGTAAACATTGAACGTTCACCGAAACGTGAGCGATCCGCGTCACTCCGGCTTCGGTTCAACCGTGTTAAAGATTTAGATCAGAAGCCTTAAGGATAAGACGGGAAAACCAACAAATATTAAACAAGAGGTCAGATCAAGTGAAAATTGAATGCGTAATGAGTAGATGACAAAATTGTTTTTCTAGGTATCGCTAAAAGAACTGATACTAAAACTAGTTCATGTCATTGTGTTCCAATAGCGCATATAATATTTTCGCCGCGGCTAAAATTAAATTTGTGATAAGTTTTGTTGATAAGTTAGTAATAAAAATCAGATATTGAATCAGTATCTGATACGGATGATATATTATGTGCATTATTGCACGTATCAACTCTAATGTACATAAATATTACATCTTACAATGTTTATAAATTCATTGCTCGTACAAAATTTGATGTCATTTGTTCTCGTTTCGCATTTTTACTACTCGTATTTGAGAAGATTTTATAATATAGCATAGGGAGCATGAGATAACATTGATCATAATAAAATGTAATCTTTTGACTTAAGTAGCGTAACAACAAACTAAAAATTAGATCAATGCTTATCAATGATGAGATAGTAAATAATCTAAATTATTGGCTACTAAGTAGGTATAATTTTATAAGGAATAATAATAACTAGTCAGGTCATACATTCTGTCACATGTTTAATATAAAATTATTGGAACAAGTTTATTTATTATGTAACCATTTATATACCAAAATGAACTTAACAAAACATAGATTCTTATGACAATAAAGTTTATTCAAAATGACCTCCGTGATTTTGAATACAGGCCTTCAATCTGCGCGGCCAGTCGTCTATCGCAGCACGAACGAGGTCCATGTCAATATCGGCTGCTGCCTTAATCAAGGATGTCTTGAGTGACTCCAAATTGGGATGAGGCTTTGAGCACGCCTTTTCCTCCAAGTGTTGCCATATCTTGTAATCTAACGGACTCAAATCTGGGCTGGAGGAGGGCCAGTCTTCGTGCCGGATGAAGTCGATTTCACGCGCCGCCAGCCAGTCTTGTGTGCTCTTCGCTCTATGAGCTGGCGCCGAATCTTGTTGGAATACCCAGTGCCTGTTATTGAACATGGTATGAGTGTAAGAATTTAGATATATTTATTACTGAATAATGTGTTTTATAATGTATTCTTACACTATTTCCGCTCCTCGTGGTAATTAATATACTTGTACTTCCGTTTTGGATTTTAATTTTAAGAAGTGTCAAGTTGTCAACGTTGAGAGTGTTGTTTTGACTCGGAAATGGATTGCCAAATTGTAAAATGATTAGACTAAAATTATAATATGTATTTTAAAAATCGCTAATAATTTATTAATGAATGTATAATAATTTTCATTAATTTTAGAATGACTTTTAGATTAAATACATATGAGTCAAGAGATAACCTATATAAGGGGACATTTTTCGAGCAATGGGCACTTTTTTTCGAGCAAGCAACGTGAGCAGTCACGTTGCTCATTGGATATATCGAGTGTTGCTGTAATAATAGTGTATTCTGTGTGTGGAAGGGATACCTTTTGTTATATTGTAAAGAAGTTGTGCAAATATAAGTTTCGATCAACGATTATGGTTTGATTTACCACTTCTGGTTTATATCAGAAGTGGGATCACCGAACGGAATGGGGAGCGATAGCAGTATCGAGAGACGCGAGAGATGCTCCCGAAGCCGGAAAAAGCAGTCCCGCCCACGTAAACGCCATCGTCGACACCGGTCAAGCTCCAGTGACCAATCAACTACGTCGCAGTCACGCTCTAGTCGTGACAGAAGGGCAGGGAGTAGAACGAGACGACAATGTCGGAAGAAACGCCATTTACAACGATCCGGGACTAGCCGCGAAGGTTCTAAGCAGAGAAGCCACCGCCGTGATAAGCCCAGTGAAGGAGTTGTATTGGTAGAACATCGTCTAACACAGGCAAGTGTCTTGTATTTTTGTTTTTTTTTTCTTCTTTTTCCTTTGCTTATGATATATTGGCTAGACACGCGGTAGCGTGTTAAACCAAGGCCAGTTCACGATTTTAAAAAGGTGACTGTTTATTCTCATAAGCTCAGACGTACAAATTGTTATACTTATTTCACTTTTTATTATAATTAAACAATGAGTAATGCTACACCTACAGTTAACTTAACCTTGATTTTAAATTACTACCAGTAAACAATATCAGAAAGATAAAGACAAATAATAATATAGTATTATACTTCGCTCAAGGATTTTTATGCAAATTTATTTGTTATGAATAGTTATTACTTATGCTTGTGTCCTTTAAAGTTTTATTTTGTCCATGTAAATGTACACAAATACAGTGCACCAATGGTATGCATTCCAGGAAACACCACCGCGTGGAGGGACGCCAAGTACATCGAGCGCACACGCCACGGGGCGGCAGAGCTGCACGAGAGCCGAGCCGCAGCTGGGTGAGCTAGCGGCGACATCGGCAGAGCCACAACTGGTGCAGCCGGCGACATCGAACGAGTTGGACACAAACTTGAGTAAACCTAGTTTAACATTAAGTTTAGATGACATTACTAAAATGATTCAAAGTTTCGTACGACCAAACTCTCAGCTTAAATATGACAGAAACATTATACCTACATTTGATCCATCGCAGAAAAACCAACGCATTGAGGGATGGATAGCCAAGGTCAACGAGTGTGCCAAAATATACAGCTGGACTGACGAACAGACTGTACATTATGCCTTACCTAAACTAGACGGACACGCCAAAAAATGGTATGAGGGTCAACAAACCATACTTTTGACGTGGACGGAATGGCAGGATAGGTTAGCAAAGGCATTCCCTTCTGAGAGTAACTATGGGGCTCTGTTAACGGAAATGCTTGATAGGCGTATGAAAGTAGGCGAGTCTGTAGATGAATATTATTATGATAAAATGTTGCTTTTAAATTCATGCGGCATTGTAGGAAAGAAGGCAGTAGACTGCATAGTTTTTGGGATAGATGATAGGACGATTAGAGCTAGTACATCCTCTGCCAGGTGTCAAGATCCTGAAGAGCTATTGAAATTCCTCAAGGATCTATGTAGGGAAACAAATAATTCTCGTTTTGCCAAACGATCAAGTGCTACAATGGCTTCCAACAATACACTTAATGATAACAAATGTTTTAAATGTAATAAGCTTGGACACAGAGCAGCTCAATGTAAAAGCAAAATCACGCATGATGTTTCTTGCTATAATTGTAAAGAGTCGGGCCATACATCTAATAAGTGTCCCAAACCACTAGTCCGTTGTGACAACTGTCAACGCCTCGGACATACAACTAACGATTGCTATCGAACGCGGGACAACAATGGGGCCAACAATAAAAGCGAAAAGAAAACTTTACTAACACAAAAGTCTAGATCTGATTCCAAATATTGCAAGGACGCAACTATAAACGATACAATTCATACAAAATGTTATGTGGATTTTGGAAGCGATTGTACACTGATTCGTCAAGATATTGTCGAGCAATATTCATTACCTAAAATTGAAAACGATTTTCCTAACATTCGCGGGTTTGGAAATGGGATAACTATCCCAAGTGGTAGAACTCGGTTGCGATTGCACATCGGAGAGGTTGCGGCCGAGATTGATGCATATATTGTTGAATCCTCATTACTTTGTGAACCGTTGTTGGTTGGTCAGGATTTCACGGAGAGAAGCGATGTTATGGTTATCAAGACGCACGACAAATTGGACATTCTAAAGAGGGCTACTACTGGTGATGTACTGTCGAATATTCAAGCAGACGATTATCCTCGCGACAAGATTGTCTTAAAGATAAAAGTAGACACCGTATTAGACAAATTTGACTATATTGATTGCGTAAATGATGAAAATGAGCATTGCGATGTCTTCATCCAAAATAGTGTGCGTCGAGTAAAGCATGCGAATTACTGTGTTCTGGGGGGCGTCTATAATATTGATAAGGGACTCTGTCAAGTACCTGTTTGTAATTTATCTGAAGAACCGATATTTTTCCATAGCGAATCGATCTTCTCGCGTGGCCAACGTATTAAGCCTATGAACCCAAGCAACGACAGTTTAGACGTAAGATGCCAACAGGTCACCAGTAGCACGTTCTCGCCATTTGTAATGTCTGATCTCAAAGTAAACACCAACCTTACCACCCAACAACGTCAGAGCATACTTGATCTGATAAACTCATATAGAGACTGCTTTGCCCAAACCCTTTCAGAACTCGGTTGCACAGATGTAACGGAAATGACGATCGAGCTAAGTGACACTACACCTGTCGTCTATCGTCCCTACCGCTTAAGTCATGTAGAGAGAGAACAAGTTAGAGTAATGGTGAAAGACCTTATCGATAATGACATCGCGGAAGAGTCAAACTCTTCTTACGCGAGCCCTATTATCCTTGTGAAAAAGAAAACAGGAGGGTATCGATTATGTGTCGACTTTAGGGCGCTAAATCGAAAAACTAAGAAAGACCACTTTCCAATGCCGAGAATAGACGACCAACTAGATATGCTTAATGGTAACAAATATTATACTTCACTTGATTTGGCTAGCGGTTACTATCAGATACCCATCAATGATGACTCTAAGCACCTCACGGCGTTCATTACACCAGACGGTCTTTATCAATTTAAGAAAATGCCATTCGGGTTAGTTAACTCTCCAGCGGTTTTTCAACGAACGATAAACCAAGTTTTGGGTAATGCTAGATTTAATTCCGCTCTCGCTTATATGGACGATATATTGATTCCTGGGAAAAATTTTGACGAAGAATTCGAACGATTAGAAAACACTTTCAAACTTTCACGACAGGCTAAATTAACACTGAATTTGCAGAAATGTAACTTCTTCCAGGAAGAGTTAGAGTATCTTGGTTATGAGATAGGTGAGCACGGAATTAAACCTGGGAAAGATAAAATTGACGCCGTTGAACGTTTTCCAATACCAAGTAATGTGCATGAGGTTCGGCAGTTTATCGGACTTGCGAGCTATTTTAGAAAGTTCATTAAAAACTTTGCTGTTATTGCCAGACCCCTTACTGATTTAACTAAAAAGGCTAAGACTTGGTGTTGGGAGATTGAGCAACAAAACTCTTTTGATAAATTGAAAGGGACCTTGATTCAGAGACCATTGTTGGCTATATATGATCCTAAATACGAAACACATTTACATACTGACGCAAGTAAATACGGACTGGGTGGAATTTTGTTACAGAAGAAAGACGAATCAGAACCACTCAAACCCATCGCATATTTTAGTAGGAAGACGTCCCCAGACGAACAAAAGTATCATGCATACGAACTCGAGACATTGGCCTTTGTAGCTTCGCTTCAACGGTTTAGAGTATATTTACTTGGCATTAGGTTTACTTTGGTCACTGACTGTTCAGCTTTAAGAGCCACCTTTAGTAAACGCGATTTGATTCCCCGAGTAGCACGTTGGTGGATAGCTATACAAGAATTTGATTTTGACATACAATACAAACCGGGATATACACTAACTCATGTAGACGCTTTAAGCAGGAACCCGTTGCCTGATGGATCAGATGTAACGCTAGGTGAGGTTCCAATGGTTCTCAGATTATCTCAAGAGGATTGGTTGCTTACTTTACAATTACAAGACACTGAATTACAACGAATCAGAAACATTCTAGAAGACCCCGAATACCCCGAGGTAAAGAAAAATTATACCCTCAAAAACAATAGGCTTTATCGTAAAATTGGAAACGAGCTCAAGTGGGTTGTACCTAAAACAGCTCGGTTTCAACTCTGCAAACTTAATCATGACGACATCGGTCACTTTGGTATCGACAAGACATTTGACAAAATTAGTAAAGACTTTTGGTTTCCAAAAATGAAACGTTTTGTTAAGAAATATGTGCGATCTTGTTTAGAGTGCGCGTACAGTAAAGAACCATCTGGTCCCAAAGAAGGGTTTCTACACCCCATTCATAAAGTGGACAAACCATTCGATACCGTGCATATAGACCACTTAGGCCCGTTCATAAAAGGTTCTCGCGGTCATTCGTATCTCCTAGTTTTAGTAGATGGGTTCACCAAATTTACTTTATTAACGCCATTACGAAACCTTAAATCATCCCCTACTATTAAAGCTCTAGAGAATACTTTTTGCACGTTCGGATACCCAAATAGGCTAATATCAGACCAGGGTTCCTCGTTCACATCAAATGAATTTAAACTTTTCTGCCAAGAGTCTAAAATTAACCACATTCTTAATGCCGTAGCCTCTCCAAGAGCTAACGGACAGGTAGAAAGGTACAACAGGACAATTTTAGATGCCCTGACAGCATATACCGATAAATTTGGAGAAAAAGTCTGGGACAATGAGATAGGGAAATTACAATGGGGCTTAAATAATACCCTTAATAAAGGAATAGGGAAAACTCCTTCGGAAGCACTTTTTGCCATTCCTATGGTTAGCAGGGGTGATAACATATTCAACTCCGTTTTGAGTGAAACTCGACACATAGGTGATGTAGGGAAAATTAGGGAAGAGATAAGTGAGCATATAGAAAAGGATCAACAAGCTCAAAAGAAAAGATACGACAAGAAAAAGATTAAGGCAACAGTCTATAAAATGGGAGATTTAGTCAAGATTTTAAAACCTGTTCAGAATAATGACGGCAAAAGTAAAAAGTTGCTTCCAAAATTTACTGGTCCATTTCGAATTACTAAAATTTTAGATAATGATCGTTATGAAGTTTCTAGTATAGTCGGAACTAATATTACTCAAAAGAAATATAGTAATATCTGGGCAGCCGATCGCATTGACGACAAAGACAGCAAAAATGATAGTAGTAGCAGTAGTAGCGATCCTGAATCGCCTTGAGCTTCCTTGAGATAGATGGATCAAATAAAAGGTTTAATCGTATAGTAGGGTGTTTGTTTAGTCATTCATTGTTTGGTACGTTTGGAATCCTTTGGTTATATTGCGTTAGCAAAGTTACTATTACCTATTATGTCTGTTAGTGAAGCTAAGAATAACATACGTTAAAGATATACAACTGGTATGTGAGTCATAGTTATTGCTAAAAATGTACTTACCTATTAGATATTACTTGTAATTGTGTGATAGAACGTGATAGTGGTTGGTGGTGATTTTTGATGTGCTTTAAGATATTTTAAAAGGATAGTGATTGGAACCATGTTGATAGATCCATGTGTATTTTCAATTGATGCAATGTAGAAAAATAGCTCAAAAGTTGCTAAAATATTTGATTTTGATAGATCAATCAGTATTTTAGTGTTAAAAAGGTTGAAAATATTGGGTACCATGTTGATAGATCCATGGGTATTTTCAACTATGATGAGGTTGAGCGTTGTAAGTTTTTTTTGTAAATTACTGGATTGGTTCGTAACACCAATCAGTAGTTTACTACATATAAAAGTTGAGAATATTGGGTACCATGTTGATAGATCCATGGGTATTTTCAACTATAGAGATGATGAGATTGAACGTTGTAAGTTTTTTTTTGTAAATCGCTGGGTTGGTTCGTAACATCAATCAGTAATTTACTACATATAAAAGTTGAAAATATTGGGTTACCATGTTGACAGATCCATGGGTATTTTCAATAGTACAATTAATTAAGGCTTTATTTAATAATGGTTAAGTGTAATTAAACTATAATAATGATGGCAGTTAATGTTAATTAAGTTTGAGGACAAACTTGGGGTCAGGAAAGGCCGAATGTAAGAATTTAGATATATTTATTACTGAATAATGTGTTTTATAATGTATTCTTACACTATTTCCGCTCCTCGTGGTAATTAATATACTTGTACTTCCGTTTTGGATTTTAATTTTAAGAAGTGTCAAGTTGTCAACGTTGAGAGTGTTGTTTTGACTCGGAAATGGATTGCCAAATTGTAAAATGATTAGACTAAAATTATAATATGTATTTTAAAAATCGCTAATAATTTATTAATGAATGTATAATAATTTTCATTAATTTTAGAATGACTTTTAGATTAAATACATATGAGTCAAGAGATAACCTATATAAGGGGACATTTTTCGAGCAATGGGCACTTTTTTTCGAGCAAGCAACGTGAGCAGTCACGTTGCTCATTGGATATATCGAGTGTTGCTGTAATAATAGTGTATTCTGTGTGTGGAAGGGATACCTTTTGTTATATTGTAAAGAAGTTGTGCAAATATAAGTTTCGATCAACGATTATGGTTTGATTTACCACTTCTGGTTTATATGAGAAACAGGTTCCACAAGGTTCGTCAGGACTGTATTTTGATACACAACTGCATTCGTTTTTACACCTTTCTCACAAAAATGTACCTCTGTTAAGCCCCAATAAGAAACTCCCAACCATACCATGAGCGAGGATGGAAAATGACCTCGTTGGACACGCGGAATACGGTTGCTCGCTTCTTCACTACTGTGTGCGTACACCTTATCATTTTGTTTGTTGTAGCTCTCTTCTACGGTAAAAATTTTTTCATCCGAAAAAAGAATTTCTCGATATTTTTTTCTCGCGTACCGCTTCAACAAAGCGCGGCATCTCTTCAGTCTCAGGTCCATTAGACGAGCATTTAAACGATGTCCTGTTTTTCTTCGATATGCCCGAAGCCCTAAGTCTTCATTTAACACCCTTTTCACCGTGGTTCTGCTTAACCCCATCTGAAGAGCCAACAGTTTCTGCTTACGTTTGGGATTTCTTTGAATTCGCGCCTTCACAGCTTTTATCACTGCTGGAGTCCTAACAGACCGAGGGCGACCACTTCTTGACCTGGCATCTACACTAGAGTCTTCATTGTATCGTTTGATGATACGATAAACGAATCTTTTGGTTATATTCAAATTTTTCAGTATGTCAAAAATTTGAATTGGCGCGTAACCGCAACGATGCAACGCAATAACTGCAACACGGTCTTCTTTAAGCGTCCATTCCATATTTAAAAATGAGTAAAATTCTAAATAGTATACATTTTTATTTTCATGAACAATTCGAAATTCGAATTCAATAAACTTTTTTGTGGCCAGCATTCTAAAAGAAAAGTTTTTACTGTGTGACAATACTTATGACCTGACTAGGTATAATTAATGATTTCTTATACAAATCAAAACCACTTGGGTATTTTAATATAAGTATTAAAAATATATACATAATATACAATATATATGTTACGGCTAAAGTCCGAAGTGAGGCTACACCTAGTTTTAACCGGCTACACCTAGGTTTAACCGGCTAAACCTATGTGTAGCCGCACTTTGGACTTTAGGCATGACATATACATATACCTAGTCAGGTCATAAATTCTGTCACATGTTTAATATAAAATTATTGGAACAAGTTTATTTATTATGTAACCATTTATATACCAAAATGAACTTAACATAACATAGATTCTTATGACAATAAAGTTTATTCAAAATGACCTCCGTGATTTTGAATACAGGCCTTCAATCTGCGCGGCCAGTCGTCTATCGCAGCACGAACGAGGTCCATGTCAATATCGGCTGCTGCCTTAATCAAGGATGTCTTGAGTGACTCCAAATTGGGATGAGGCTTTGAGCACGCCTTTTCCTCCAAGTGTTGCCATATCTTGTAATCTAACGGACTCAAATCTGGACTGGAGGAGGGCCAGTCTTCGTGCCGGATGAAGTCGATTTCACGCGCCGCCAGCCAGTCTTGTGTGCTCTTCGCTCTATGAGCTGGCGCCGAATCTTGTTGGAATACCCAGTGCCTGTTATTGAACATGGTATGAGAAACAGGTTCCACAAGGTTCGTTAGGACTGTATTTTGATACACAACTGCATTCGTTTTTACACCTTTCTCACAAAAATGTACCTCTGTTAAGCCCCAATAAGAAACTCCCAACCATACCATGAGCGAGGATGGAAAATGACCTCGTTGGACACGCGGAATACGGTTGCTCGCTTCTTCACTACTGTGTGCGTACACCTTATCATTTTGTTTGTTGTAGCTCTCTTCTACGGTAAAAATTTTTTCATCCGAAAAAAGAATTTCTCGATATTTTTTTCTCGCGTACCGCTTCAACAAAGCGCGGCATCTCTTCAGTCTCAGGTCCATTAGACGAGCATTTAAACGATGTCCTGTTTTTCTTCGATATGCCCGAAGCCCTAAGTCTTCATTTAACACCCTTTTCACCGTGGTTCTGCTTAACCCCATCTGAAGGGCCAACAGTTTCTGCTTACGTTTGGGATTTCTTTGAATTCGCGCCTTCACAGCTTTTATCACTGCTGGAGTCCTAACAGACCGAGGGCGACCACTTCTTGACCTGTCATCTACACTAGAGTCTTCATTGTATCGTTTGATGGTACGATAAACGAATCTTTTGGTTATATTCAAATTTTTCAGTATGTCAAAAATTTGAATTGGCGCGTAACCGCAACGATGCAACGCAATAACTGCAACACGGTCTTCTTTAAGCGTCCACTCCATATTTAAAAATGAGTAAAATTCTAACAAGTATACATTTTTATTTTCATGAATAATTCGAAATTCGAATTCAATAAACTTTTTTGTGGCCAGCATTCTAAAAGAAAAGTTTTTACTGTGTGACAATACTTATGACCTGACTAGGTATTAACATTTAAATAGGACCAGCTGGAAGGGACAAGGGAGAATGGCATAATCAAAGGGAGGCCTATGCCCAGCAGGGAGCTGGAACTACTTTTTAAAGCTGGAATTATTTTTTGTAAAATTGCATGTAATAAACTTGACAGTTTTCAAAAATATTTTTTGACACATTTTTTATATTATTAATTATTTTCATTGACATTAACATTGTTTTTTTTTTCTCTCTTTCTAGTACAAGTGTAGTAAATTCAAATGGACAAAATGGCTATAAATAGCTACATTTGCATGCTAAATGATGTTAGATCAACATGTCTATGCTCTAAGATATTATAATTGTAACAACTTAAACACCATGTTGCTTGGCAAATAAAGAATTATTATTTATTTACTCTTGGAAAAAAAAAATCGGTTCAGACGTCTTATCGTATAATCGAATTAAATACACAATGTTTCCTCCTTTTTAGGCTTCCGTAGTCAACAAGGAAGCCTTATTTAAAAATTCAAATAAGAAGTAATAGTCATGCTGAATTTTGTTAATTAGTAAAATATTTTTTACATGACAAAAATAACGTTGTCGTCGCTGATGGCACGAACAATAGCGCCTTGGTATGTACAAACACTAATGTTATCTTGACAGATTTACTCTTTTCACAGTGTGAAGGCGACAAATATGGCTTCCAAGAAGCATGTTAGCATTATACCAAAATGGAACCGATATCATATTATCAGTTTACTAAAGTAGTCAACAGCTTTAGATAAAATACCTATTATTATGGAGGAAATACATAACCGAGAGACGAGGAAACAGACGAATCGAATCGTTAAAGGAAGAAATACATTAAAATTCATGATTGCGTTACGTTTATGGCAAATGCATCTGCATTCTGGGACAACATTAGATATGTTATTTTAAACAGCAACTTCTAGTTTCTAAAAATTATTTAATCTAGGAACACAAACTACTTGAGCAAACGATTCGCCTACGGTTAACTCAACTACGGTCGATTGAACTATGGTTGATTAAACTAACGGACGATTTGCCTATTTTTGACTGAACTAACGGACGATTCACTTTTTATTTTTAATCATGTTTCCGGCTATTAGTCAGGTATGATATCTAAAAATTACTTGTTTTTAGTACAGAATTATGAGCAAACCGAAATCAGTTGGTTAGGTTAGGTTTGAACAGTGACGACAATGTACACACCATATACGAGTTGTTTTTGATACCTGAATGATTTCTATCTGTAGATTCGCAGACAGCATATTATGCCGCGATCCCATGATGAAAATGATGAAAGAAGATGCCAAGATGCCAGAAGATGCAATTACACAGTACAGATCATTCAGTAAAAAGAAAAAAAATTGTATCTGGCGCTTCGCCGGCCGCTGCCGCGGCACGCTCGCTTTGCTCGCTCGGCTCGCGCATTGTGGTCACTGTTCAAACCCAACCTAACCAACTGATTTTGATTTGCCCTGAATACTGTACTAAAAACACGCGGAACATAGAATTTTTAAACCGTAGGTGAGTCGTCCATAGTTGAATTAACCAAAATCTCAAATGAACATTAGCCGAATCGTTCGTTAGTTCAGCTGACCATAGTTTAATCAACCGTAGGCGAGTCGTCCAATATGTGTAATGAACATAGGCGAATCGTCCGTAGTTGTATCGACCGAAGTTGAAACGACCGTAGGTATAATGATACGTAACCGAAACGCAGGCTCAAAGGACGAAAGAAAGGTAACATAAAAGGTTTGTTAATTGTTAATTATTTAAAAATAACAATTTTATTATAATCAGAGAGCTGAAAACAATTATAAGGGTAGCTACTTACGCTATATTGTAGCCGAACAAAGTAAAATTAATTTCATAACGCAGCGCAGGTAGCGAGCAACTACAAATGTCACTGCCAATTAAAAGTTAATTTACATTTCAAAATGTTAATTTAATCTTGATTGTGATTTAACTTTTGGTCATAAACTACCTACTCGTACAGTCAACTACAAAGAGATGTATCCATGTTAGGCTTACAAAATGAAGTAAATTTTCATTTGCCACAATTAACTACCCTTGGTTTGTGACATTTCTAGTAGCAATCAAACTTTATATTATCATCGACTCGTTTAATATGCAACAATGATGTATCCCACTACTTTTCCTTAGGTGATTGATACATAATGGTGTTAATTTTCGCGACCATGTAGTGGCTACATGTAAGGATGCCAACAAGATTCTAGGTTTCATAATTAGAACTGCATCACAGTTCCCAGACATAAGTGTAGCATTCACATTATTCAATAGTTTCGTCCGCAGTAAGCTAGAGTTTAATTCCATAGTGTGGGATCCACGTGAGGCCAAATACACACTGATGATTGAAAGACTTCAACGAAAATTCGCCCGTTACGTCTACAAAAGAATATACGGATATTATCCGTTTTTGTTTCCGTCCCTTTTCGTATCCGGGATGATCGGAGTAGACACACTAGAGTTCAGACGAAAGTTGCATCTGCTTATACACTATATGCAAATTCTGCGCAACAGAGTTCACGATCCTACTACATTGAGTGGAGTAGGCCTTTTTGTACCAAACTATTATAGTCGCAGCAGGCGTCGGCGACCCCAGACGTTCTACCAGCCTATGACGCGAACTCTCCATGCAAGTAACGCTCCCACTCAGCGAGCGTTGCAACTTTTGAACTCGTTCCAACATACTTTCCATGAAGTCGATATGTTTAATGACGCCGAAAACATTGTAATAATGAAATTTAAGTTATTTTTAAACAATTATTGTACCTAGGTAGTAAATTAAGTTAAGGTAGAAAGCGTTTTGGAGTTTTCTGTGAGCTTTCTGCTTATTTTATCAATAAATAAATAAATAATAATAGCATTTAAAATGAATCGAATATAGTATAAGATTTGGTGGTTACTGAAAATGTCACGAAGTAAGGGTAAATAATTTTTGCATACTAAAAGTTCCTTCATTTTGTAAGACTAACATGGATACATCTCTTTGTAGTTGACTGTACACCCGACAATGTAGATTTACAAAAATAATTATTTTACCTAAAATAATTATTTTTGTATACCTACCTAGGTACCTATGTTACATAATATAAAGATACGAGCACTTAGGTACAGTAAGGAGGTATAGTACTAGTAGATTATACCTATGACCTATAGGCACTAGGCACTATACATACATCTTTATCGTACCTAATTAAATACACCTATTTTTATATTGCCGATAATATTAATTGATTAAATCATGCATATTTATATATTAGCTCTCTTTATGGTTAGTATGTGACTATCTACGTTGATGCCACAAAAAATCGTAACAAATGAAACCTAGAATTTGGGATAATTTTCGTTATAAAATGCTGCATGCATATAAGTCATGAATAAATAAGTAGATAGGATTTAAATTAAATATTTCTTTAAATATTCCTGTTATATTATTTACAACATTTTTAAAGAATCTAGTAATCTTAAACCGCTGAACGGATTCGCTTGAAATTTGGAATGTAGATAGGTTTTATGATGCAGACCTGCGTTAAGGCGGGGCTTTA
Organism: Hemithea aestivaria; assembly: GCA_947507615.1. Taxonomy (NCBI): domain Eukaryota; kingdom Metazoa; phylum Arthropoda; class Insecta; order Lepidoptera; family Geometridae; genus Hemithea; species Hemithea aestivaria. The sequence goes on from OX382326.1 coordinate 13,000,645, forward strand.
CGAGCAGATTAGGTATTTAGTGCGGGCAAAAGTTGCTCAGAACGCCCGTTGGAAACGTGTGGCGTACGCTTATCGTAAAACGTGCGCGGTCATTAACCCTTGGTGATTCTTTGCATGTAGTTAGCACACACACATTCACAAACACGTCAAACTTATAAAACCCCGTCGATTTTGCGTCGGGGGTTACAATGTGCTAAAATTTTTGGACAAGATCGAAAAAATGAGACACGAGATAAATATTATAGATACACGTATTTTTTGTTGAAAAAAAAAAAAAACAAAATTAGATTACATTTAATTGATTAGATTAGATTAATTAAATTGGACCAATTAATTAAATTAAATTAAAACAATAATTCAGATAAATTCAGAAAAAATCTGATAAATTCAAATAAATTCAGATAAATTGAGAAAAATCTGATAAATTCAAATAAATTCTAAAAAAAAGTCTGATAAATTCTGAAAAAATCTGGTAAATTCAGATAAATTTAAAAAAATCAGATAAATTCGAAAAAAAAATCAGATAAATTTTGAAAAAATCTGGTTAATTCTGATAAAATCAGATAAATTCGAAAAAAAATTAGAAAAATTCTGATAAATTCAGATAAATTCGAAAAAATCAGATAAATTCGAAAAAAATCTGATTAATTCTGAAAAAATCTGGTAAATTCAGATAAATTAAAAAAAATCAGATAAATTCGAAAAAAAATCAGATAAATTCGAAAATAAATCAAATAAATTCTGAAAAAATCTGGTTAATTCTGATAAATTCAGATAAAATCAGATTAATTCAGATAAAATTAGATAAATTCTGAAAAATTCAGATATAATCAGATAAATTAAAAAAATCAGATAAATTCGAAAAAAAAACAGATAAATTCGAAAATAAATCAAATAAATTCTGAAAAAATGTGGTAAATTCTGATAAATTCAGATAAATTCTGAAAAATTCTGATAAATTCAGATAAATTCGAAAAAATCAGAATTATTCGAAAAAAAATTAGAAAAATTCTGATAAATTCTGATAAATTCGAAAAAATCAGATAATTTATTTGATTTATTTTCGAATTTATCTGATTTTTTTCGAATTTATCTAATTTTTTTTAATTTATCTGAATTTTACAGAAATTTTCAGAATTTATCTGAATTTTTTTCCAATTTATCTGATTTTTTCGAATTTATCTGATTTTATCAGAATTTTCAGAATTAACCAGATTTTTTCAGAATTTATCTGATTTATTTTCGAATTTATCTGATTTTTTCGAATTTATCTGATTTTATCAGAATTTTTCAGAATTTATCTGAATTTTTTTCGAATTTATATGATTTTTACGAATTAATCTGAATTTATCAGATTTTTCAGAATTTATCTGATTTTTTTTCGAATTTATCTGATTTTTTAAATTTATTTGATTTTTTCGTATTTATCAGAATTTTTCAGAATTTATCTGATGAATTTTCGAATTTATCTGATTTTTTCGAATTTATCTGATTTAATCAGAATTTTTCAGAATTTATCTGATTTTTTTTTCGAATTTATTTGATTTTTTCGAATTTATCTGATTTTATCTGAATTTATCAGATTTTTTCAGAATTTATCTGAAGAATTTTTGAATTTATCTGATTTTTTCGAATTTATCTGAATTTATCAGAATTTTTCTATTTTTTTTTCGCATTTATCTGATTTTTTCGAATTTATCTGATTTTATCTGAATTTATCAGATTTTTATTCTAATTTATCTGATTTTATCAGAATTTATCTGATTTTTTTTTATTTATTTGATTTTTTCGAATTTATCTGAATTTATCAGAATTTATCTGATGAATTTTCGAATTTATCTGATTATTTCGAATTTTTCTGATTTTTTCGAATTTATCTGATTTTATCTGAATTTATCAGAATTTTTCAGAATTAATCAGATTTTTTTCGAATTTATCTGAATTTATCAGAATTTTTCTAATTTTTTTTCGAATTTATCTGATTTTATCAGAATTAACCAGATTTTTTCAATCAGATTTTTTTCGAATTTATCTGAATTTATCAGAATTTTTCTAATTTTTTTTCGAATTTATCTGATTTTATCAGAATTAACCAGATTTTTTCAAAATTTATCTGATTTTTTTTCGAATTTATCTGATTTTTTTAAATTTATCTGAATTTACCAGATTTTTTCAGAATTTATCAGACTTTTTTTAGAATTTATTTGAATTTATCAGATTTTTCTCAATTTATCTTAATTTATCAGATTTTTTCTGAATTTATCTGAATTATTGTTTTAATTTAATTTAATTAATTGGTCCAATTTAATTAATCTAATCTAATCAATTAAATGTAATCTAATTTTTTTTTTTTTTTCAACAAAAAATACGTGTATCTATAATATTTATCTCGTGTCTCATTTTTTCGATCTTGTCCAAAAATTTTAGCACATTGTAACCCCCGACGCAAAATCGACGGGGTTTTATAAGTTTGACGTGTTTGTGAATGTGTGTGTGCTAACTACATGCAAAGAATCAATCACCAAGGGTCAATGACCGCGCACGTTTTACGATAAGCGTACGCCACACGTTTCCAACGGGCGTTCTGAGCAACTTTTGCCCGCACTAAATACCTAATCTGCTCGTAAAGCCCCGCCTTAAGACAAGACATTCCTAAGACGCTCCTAATTCATACTCATACACAGCTATATATATATAGGTACATATATTGATACATAACCTAAATAACAAAAAAAAGGTAGCACTCCGGGAGTGCCGGCAGAAGTGAAAACTTCAATATTAACGTTGTGTTTAATTATAAGTATAAAAGTACTATCATTTATGAGGTAGAATACAATGTTTATTTATTGCGCTATCGTACACAAATATGACAATTTATATGTTGTTATTTATAATATTATATCGTTATTTATATATTACATTAAATTTTATCTCTCAGAAATCAACTTCCATCCATAATTTCGACGACTTTTACACCATCAACAGAGCAGAGCACACTCAGGCACGGTAGAAAGAGTGAGAGATACTAGTTCCTCTCCCTTCCCCTCGATCTTACGCTTTTTCGATCAGCATCACGTGACCCTGACGCGAGTTTTAAAGTTTTTACCCATACAAAAAAAAGTGCTCAGCGCCGCTAAAGAAGTTTTCACTTCAAAAAACATACCTCCGTCCTGTCAGAAAATTAATAAAACTCATCGAGAACTATAATCCACTGCAATTTTAACACTTCACTTAAACTTTGAACGAATCAATTCTATGAAACCATTGTAATCAACTGATGAATATAATCTAAAATATAACAATTATTTATGTTTATCATTAAAAATATATCAATACCAATATTACGATAAGACAGTGATAAAAATGCATTACGTCAGATTTACTTTAAATTATTTATTCATTTAATCGTGGCGGCTGATTTTAAGAAGCACCAACTTCGATCCAAACCAAATACATATTATGTACCAAGTATTTGTATATAATTATCATTATAAGTTCACCTCCTACTAAATTATAAACGCGAAAGTTTGTATGGATGGATGTTAGGACGTATCGCTGTTTGTTACTTTTTCACGCCAAAACACCTACTGATTGGGCTAAAATTTGGTATTATATGTAGGTAGCTTAGGCCCAAAAATACCCTATAATCTTTTCAGCGTTAAACCTCTGAGCGCAGCTAGTATTAAATCATAATAATAGTGGTCTACTTCACGAGAGATTTGAAATCTGGGTACCAAGTTCTGTAGCATGCCCTCTTAATTGATTTTTGTTGATTTGACCTGATCTGTAGACTGTAGACATAATATCTGTTATACTTAATGTATACAGACCAATTAAGAACCTCAATTTTAAGCCAAGCGGCCAAGATGTACCATTTCATATCCTCGCCTTATTTCTAACATCTAACACATACAAAATACAGCCGATACTCCCCAGGCAAACGCTTAAACGTTCTTTGTTGCAATCAGAACTTGCAATAAAGGAATCTATATCAGACTCGTACTCAAACGTCGAGAGGAACAGTGCAGATAAAACGGCTAACGATGTGATGGATTGCAGTGGCAGGAACAATCCGACGGACGCGAGTCTGTACCTCATCATCTCAAGTGGAAGGGGATTGCCATTGCAAACATTTTTATATTTTTCACTTTTTAACATTACATTTAAAACCTATGTCTCTATCTAATTAAGAATGTCTTCAAATGGCCATCAATATAGGAACGCTAACAACGTGACTTTAAATCTTCATAGAAAATACCTATTGTGTACCTAAAAATAAACGTTGGTGTACTGTACACATAAAGTTAAATAACATGGATGTAATTGGTATGGAAACCGTAATATTTGGCGTTATTACGGCGACTCAATAATATACTTAAAACGTGCCACAATTTTGGTCATATCATACATGATCTTGACAGAAATTAGTCAAGCTAGCACGCACCCAACGCAAAATCAAATTTATGTTTTCTCTATTGCATTGATAAATCTTTAAATTATTGTGAATTTCTAAAAATAACTCTGGCTTTAGAATTGGCTTGTAGAAATCTTAATGGCAATACAGTCGAGAGGTGTCCTGGCGCCTCCGCCAATCATTCAATTACTTGCACTCCTCGATGCGCGGTTTAGGCCAGCTCAATTGTCGAACGCTCTCGAGACGCTTCATTGTGCAAATGAACGTACGTGCATCATCATAAAATGCTTCCGCTTCATGCTCGTCAGTTACATGCAACATGGAATAATCCTTGAACAAACGTGCAGCTTTGAAATTGATTGCATCATTGCTATATCCGGTATCGAAACTGGACTGGCTCAATTTAAAATATCCAAAAGATGAATACTTCTTTGGCACTAATCCATCACGAGGTGCTGGTGAAACATTAAACGCAAATGGGTCGTCTAAAAATGCTTATCCATGCCCTATGAAATGTTTGAGGTAGAGTGGAAACGACATGCACATTTAGAGCAGACGATCTATAAAATCTAACTTGATGTTCCTCACGTACGCTCAGGTAATTTCGTCACTACCTAGTATTCAATTATGCAGATAAGGCAGAATCACTTATCGTTAACTGATAACATCACAAGATGAACAGTTCACTAATATTTAGAAAACCATTACAGAGGTTATCAGGATTGCCATTGAGTGATGTGAAACTGGGTGTATCATAACAAACTTATCTTAAATGCTGGTGCGGTCAAACAAAACCTGATGGCAAACATCAAACAATAAGTTGGGGGCTCGCCTTATTATTTCACTTTACCGCAAATGTTTGATCTATTTGTGCGAAAAGTCACGAGACTATATTGCGCAGCATAACTCGAAATAACACTATACAATGGTTCTGGTAATATGCACTTCTAATACTATTTGCAAAGTAATGACTCCTTACTATAATAATATTACGTTCAACGTTCAGTGGGGATAATTAAAATTGCATAACATTAAATTATTACAAACATTTTCCTTATTAAAAGGGATTACGTGACCAGTGATATTGATAGCAACATGAGTAAAAATTACGCGAACGAATCCACCCAAATCGACATACTTGTAGCTGTCGTTTATTTCCTTAGAAATCTATCAGACGAGATAATAAAATACAAGGAAACTGTTTACAGCATCCTATTCAATATCTACAAATTGAAATGTAAATATGGAAAGGGAAAATGGCTTCAGCTTCGCGTGGTAATGGCAGGTGTGTGAAATTGATCTGCACGCGTTAACCAACAGACAATGATGAGGTTTTTGGCTCGGAGCTAGCGCGCGTGACGGCTTGGTTACAAGCACAATATGGCTGTGGCCTCGTACCCACCCTGGTCACGAGCACCTGGACAACACCACTTCTACGTTCAGAGCCTTTTCATGACTGTTATACAGCCGCTATTGTCGCAGCACAATAATACTAATCATTCCGTCAACAATCAACTGCCAACGGTCCAGAACGAAAATGAAGTGATAGCACGTTTAAATAAACGACCTCTACCTACATTAGTCTATTGGGAATGGGTAACATTGTAGCTCCGTTAGATGGAACAGATGCCTTGGTTATGCTTACGTCAGATGATGCTCAATTGTGAACCGGGCGAGTGATATGTTTAAATAAATTTTAATGTGGAAGAAATAGAATTAAGCTCGATAAAGGTTTAAACTAAAAATATTAACCATTTAATAAGATATTGTAAACAATAATCATAAACCTAAATACGGCATGGTTTCTACTTTCTACCATGCCGTTATGAAAGAATATCGACGTAGCATAAAGCCCTCTAACCGGCACACGCCCATGTCGTGGTTCAGAATAGATAGTCAAAAGGAAACAATGACTGAGTGATCTACCTTCCACCCTCCCCCTCCGGTCGAGGGCTGGCTGAAGTTGTCGCCTAAACGTTTAATATCGGCCAAGGACGCCGACGCCGTGCGACATGCATAACGGAACAGAATGCTGCTCGTAGCTTGTGACTCGTGCCTCGCCTGCAACTAAACCGGCTTCAGATACGAGAGATGCGAATAAATTAGCTCTGGGACAAAAACTAGGTCACAAATCTACCCTGCTCGGTAAATGCCTACATAGTACACGCAATGTACACGTACTAGTAATTGGATACTAGGGAATCCGTACTCGCTAATCGATACAAGAATCCAGAGCCACCTACTTGCGTGGAGATACAATCAAGAGTTTGCCACTGAACAGCTACATCAACTGAATAGTGACAAATATGTTTTTGTAAGCAAGGCCTACGACATACAATGTTAATATTATTATCCAAATAAAGTGATCGTTTTAAGATTAAATTATTATCCCTAATAATACAAAGTTAAAGCCTGTATATAATCTCCGAACAAAACTTGAGTTCGGAAGCGGGTGATTGTTTACCAATTTAACTTTGTTAATCTTGCTTGTATGTTCGATCATAATATTTTTTAGGTAAGATAACACTGTGTAAACTCTGAACAAGATAAGGGATTAAACTGTAAGAAGAAAGACGACTGAAGTTTGCAAACTGTGTAAGAGCATCTTCGTCGTGCTCTGGGTTTTGTATTATGTTATGGGTGTATAAGGGGAAGCGTGGTGAGCGTTTTTAATGAAATTACGTTATAAAGGAGTAGGGCAAACAAGCGAGATTTAGTTTGTAAGGCCAGTCGGAGGCTGGTTGAGTAGAGATAAGAACCTCTGAGCGGAGGTGGAGGTAATGTACACACCGAGATAGGGAATGTTGCACAGGGCAAATATTTGTGGCGCTTTACGCCTAACTTCTGTACTCGTGCGTGTCATGTACCTACTCGACGGTTACAAGATATAAGGTCAAGTGAAAACATAGTAAAATATGTATGAGAAAGAATTGAAAACTGATAAATTGTTTTTCATTTTAATGGGAACATACTAAATTGATCCGTTTTTAATTTGTATGGAAAGACAAATGAGGTCAGTGACCAGTAACAGACTCAATTCAATTCTAAGCGTCACACGAGAATATGGTAGGGCATATCACTAAGTCTTCTGGCATTTGGGAGTATATCTATAGATATATATTAAGAAATAAGCAATGTATCGAAATCTTTATATTATAAAAGTGTCTATGCTACATTAAGACTCTCAGATTTATAATTCCAAATAAACCATTCCGCACAGAAAAGTAATTTTAAACTAAAAATATTTTGAAACGAGTTTGAAGTGGGCCTGAATTGAATCCGCTCAGAACTCTGAGGGAGGCCGTCTCGTCACCGGCAATCCAATTTGTTACCAGCTGCGACGTGCAATTTGTACGAATGCAGCGCGGATTAGCTACTCGTTGAGATAACTTATTCCTACAGAATTTTTCCCTTTCCTGATTATTTTAAGCTTACTTGTGTTTGATGTAAGGGGAATGTACATAGGAATTACATAAAATAATAATGAACATTATACAATATACACCAAGGTGAAAGATGATGATAATATTACTTATTATTATAAAAGTAGTCAAGGTAAGCCATGCTTCATTTGCAGAAGCGTAAATATCAAGCATCAAAAACTTCCTGTCAACCTGAAAAGGCAAAACTAGGAGAGGGCTAACATCGACGCCGCAAAAGAATAATTAATCTAACATCTAACTTACGAGCAATCAAGTTCACTTAAAAACGTGTCGCAGTGAGATAACGATACGCTTGGTCGTAAGTGTAGAGTTGTGTTTGCGTTGTCGATGAAGACGCTCTCTAGGCGCAACATAACGCTACTCACTGCCACTGAAAGGGTCCTGTAATTCCTTCTCTGAGTCGGTCTTTGAGTGAGCGCTGCCTGGAGGGCCCGGGGCCCGTGGGCAGCACGCCCGCACCGGCCGGCACCGAGGGCGGCGGCAACCGCGCCGGCGACGACATGCCAGCACACGCCTCGCCTCACGCCGCGCGCCTACCTCCACCGCGCATCAACATCACACCACTGCCACTGTGACCGCACTCCCCGAACACCACTACAAACGCGCGCTGCAAAACAAACCACGGAAGCCACATAAATTAAAGCGAAGCAAACTCAAAATAATCTCAAATAAAAGTTAAAAAAGCAACAAACAAATAGAGCTTTAGCTTGCTGCTGGATGATTGTAATCAAAAAAAATATACATAGCTTACAGTAACTCAAAACAATAATTGTCGCCTAAATTAATCTAATAGCAACGCTGTTACGCAAAAGTGTTTATGATTCAAACAGGCGCTCTATAATTACGTGTATCTTGATTTTCTATGCGAGTAAAATAATAAATGGACCTCACTCGAAATTAAAATAATCTAAAATCTGGAGTGTATCTGCTTTAATCTGTCCCCGCGTTTAATAGGAGCAATTTAAATTCAGCTCTAGTACACCAGTGATACAAGAATCGTTGTTTATACAGAGGATTTATACACACATACTAATCGCCTCGCTATGGAGACGTAATCAAGGCGCCGCATAATAACAACCACATTGTTTATATCTGTAATCGGTGAAGCATTTATAATATTTATTACCTATTTGTTTTCCTTTGAGGTAAACGAGGAACAAGTGCCTCACGGAATGGCAATTAAATCCGAAAAGAGACGTGCTCTGGAATAAATTTATGGACGTGTGAATAATGTATAACGGACATCCCACTATGTCTCGAATAAATCTATAAACACATATGTTTTCAACCAGCGCTGTATTTCTTTAAACAACCTACGCCAGTGTAACCAGCAACCATAGAGATAAATTCCAGGCCGAGTATATTTTTAACATTTCCAGCAAACGACAGGAAACATTTGCGCAGTATGCAGTGGACGGCGAGGCGTTATCTGTCCCAGGCCGTTTCCCGGAAACTCGACCAACGCTTTAAATATCTCCACTACCCTACGTCTACCCTCAACATGTAAATTTTAATGCCCTGGTTTTTTCCTTTGAATCCCTTTCATATAATGTGAAATGTACATCTTGATCTTACAGGTCAGCCACGTTTCCCTCACTAACGCCTCCATTACATTATCTGAAGGGTTTTTTTCAACAGGTTTTTGGATAAAGCTATTACATATTGTGTCTAAAATCTGAATCTCACGAGGACTGATAAATAAAGTCAACATTGAGTTATTGAGAGATATGGGCAGGAAGCTACTCGCATATTCGATTTGCTGGGCTCGAGTTTTCTGTCGATGAGTTTGAATAGTTACAATAAAATTATTGTTGTGATGCGAATACGGCGAGTGGCGACGCGGGCCGAACGATAGAGGCAAAAGCGGGTATCGATCGGCCCTAGCCCCCCCGCACCCCGCGACGCTTCCCCTCGGCGTCCCAGCTCACCTTACGTAAGTCCAGCTGATCGCACCCACCCGGTAACCTTGGAAACCAGCCCTACATGCACACACTCCTGGGTGGCTTCAACTAAGTCGCTACTCACAACATACTCGCTCAAGTGATATCTATACAACACAACCCCGATGCTACTACACTTTCTATTCTTTAGCAGAGTTCACCGTAGTTTCACTAAGTTCGTACATATTTAACGTCTCTTGGGATATCCCTAGTTTCTTTACCAAACTTGGCTGTCAGCAGGAATAGGGTTGAATCTAAATATAAGTTATAGTTAGGTAGTCACTCTATCCAAATAAAATATGGCAAAAATGTTATTATGTGAACGTGACTTGATATGACCTAATTTACAACAGGAAGGCTGCGCGGAGCTCGGCGCTTCCTGTCCTCAACGTGTTCCGCACGTGGACAGGTCCAGTTTCCTGAAGCGACATGACATGACCCTTCTGTGCCCTACTCATGTTAATTTTGTTTCTATAACATTGATTTTCGTAATCTCTTGTTACTTTAGAGTCTGCCTCAGGAATTACTGCGTATGTTGTAATTCCTATTTTCCCCTTTTCAACTATGTTGATCATGATTTCTTATTTTTTTAATACTAAAAGCAGAAATAATCCTAACTGTCATTCTCCTAACTTCGTTTCGTTCTAACTCCTAACTGGCAAATCCTGACATTTTACGTTTAGACAAATAACCACAAGCAATGATACTCGTATTTCATTGGCATTGTCTGAAAAAGATAAAACTAAGTTACGTCGCACAGGTCGATTGTGCTCATGCTGGTATCACCGGGCATCCGGGTTCCGGGAGCGCTCACTGGAAGAGGCGGAAGCTAGCGGGAGCCCGCTAGCATCGGACAAAAAGCCTCGACACAATGTAATTATTCATCTAACCCACTCCGTTTTCTATTAACAATGTTCTTTTAAACAGCTTTACTGTACATAAAAGGCCGCTCTTATTAAATTTCAGAAGTAGGTACTTTTTATTTTTATCTAAGTACTTTTTATTTGAGAATGTTCAACGAACACTCCTAAGGGAAAAGTGGGCACTTGTTTCGAGGACGTGGAGTCCTAATCGCGTAGTTTGTTAAATATTTGACTGATGCCGCTCGATACAGGCGACCTTGCTGCCACGCCGTGCCGCGCCTGCTCGTTGCCTAGTGGCGCCCAACGGGGGGCAACCGATCAGCTGTTATTGTCAACAATTGTGACCTATAACATTTTATTTTCTAAACAAACGCGCATTTTTATAGTACGTTTTAATTAATCTACTATGTTAATTAGTTTCAGCTGTATAAGTATCACGTGTCCGATACAAATACTTTATTTATAATATTGACCTTCAATATAACATTAACTAGCAATGATAAGAAGAACCAACTGTTTGGAGCCATATTCGTATCGAAAGATAAACAAATATTAAACATTACATTTTAAAGAAACTGTTTTATAAATTAACCGGAAAAATAATACACCCGAGACCCTAACAGAGACAGTAGGAACATTTAATTTTATTCAGTCAAAACATTTAGTAGGAGAAGCTCGCCGTCTCGAATTGCTATTATTAAACAGTAATAAACAGTTTAAAACCCGCTACTGTACGCCACAAACCTCTCAAACTTTGAACGAGCCGTGGCCGTGGGGCAAGAGTTCAGCTGTATTGTCAACAATTCTCTGAACTTCTCGCAACTACCTAAAGGTCATGTAGTTCGAGACCAAATATTTGCAAATTTATTATTGAACTAGGGGCAACATTTTGAATTAAAATACGCAGAAATCGTTAAAAATTATGAAAGTGTTAAAACACAAAATTATTAAGAACAATTTTTATATCAGTTCTCAATCTAAATACTAAATACCTACTCTTTCCTGAGAATCTCAAGAACTGCTGTTGAGTATATTAAGTTTAACTAGAAAATCCTCTAAACTCCCAAGTAGGTACCATAATCTATTTAACTAAACATTAACACTACAATCTACGAAAAACATCTGGCATTCTGAATATCGCATTAAATTTATGACTGTGAATGATGACACATTTATATAAAATCCTGATTTCGTTAGGTGACAATAATGGATCTATAGTCAAATGAAGTGGATAATGATGTCGAGAAACAACGTTTCGATGGTGATGAATGATACAGTGCAGACAAGCATCTAATGTGGTCCATGCGTTACTGCCACGAACCGAAGAACAGATATCATTTATGGAGAAGCGCTGACGGAAGGTGGCACGGCATAACGCGCACGCGGTTTACTTCGATGGTCTGGAGCGTGCAACTGATCGGACGGGGGTGTTCGCGGGACGTCGGGGCGAGGGAAATGGGCGGCGCACCACGTTGGCGCCCAACGCGGGCCCGGCTCACCCCTGAAGCGCCTCCTCCATATAATCACAGGCCGGTCGCTCTACACCTATACTATAGCGACATGTCGGAAACCAACATAGGTACAGGAGTGTCAGGAAATTATTGCTATGTAGGAAAGCCTCTCAGATGCAACACTGAACAGCTTTTTTGCTCACCACAAAATGTTCTGTTATGACTACTTGAAAAATTCCTTTATTTACGCAGTTTCCTTTTTTGGAAGCGAAGTATTTTGAAATTATTGTAGGTACGAATTGGAGTTGGTACGTTTTTTGTATCGTATGACAAATCTTACAAGGATTGCAAAATCAAATGTCTAGATCTGAATGCCATTTAAATGTCCATTACTCAGCTATCATTAGAGTAGGAAAAATACTTCATGGTCATGTTTTAAATAATATTATGTAGATTCGCGTTACATGGTAAATATACCATGATACAGTCAGGGTTCAGCTACTAAAACTAGCTTCACCTCTGCCAATTCAGTTGTAAAACTATCTGGGTCGACGGCCGCAGTCTGGCAGTAAAACAATGATTCGTTTTTGAGGGCAATCACTCATAGCCCTTTCCTGAGCGAAACGCGTTTTACTGCGTTTTATTGCCAATTCTTTGCCAAGATGGGACTTGGGACCCTTTGAGATGGTATCTCTGAACATACTCGTACTTATCATGAACGTGGCTGGAAATTAGAGGTAGGCATAAAGTAACTGGTAAAAGCAATTTTCCGTCATCAATAAATCGAATAGACGCAATATGGTAAAAGGTGTTAGGGAATTAGGGTAGAACCATCGACATGTCGTAAACGGATTTGAGGACCGCGTGATTAGCGGAAACTAAGCGTGAACAGACGAGTATCGGGGAATCGATGTCGATCTCATTGCTATTTGTAACAACAACAACTTATGGATATATCATTTGAATAGAGCTGGTATTGAAGGAATTACTAGGAAATTTTAAACTATGTCACTCGTATTCACATACACATAGGTGTGCGTGAGAAAAATTGCACCTGAAATACCTACCCTATGTCTATTCTATACAAATGCATCACACCATGGTTACGTCATTGGTGTACTGTACAGTTTACAATGGCTTTTGTGACTTTTGAGATACCATTAATCGTACAAAATGTAATGGACTTATCGTCTTGGGAATCACAACCTCATGGCATAAAGTCGAAATTTTTTTTTACGTCACTTCAAGGATGTTTGATGATAAGACTAATGAACAATATCATCTTGGTCCTTGGTATTTGTTCGTCCGCCCAGTTTTATAAATCACACACAACCATTTTTACAAGCTTTATATTACTTTCACCTGTCTGTTGTCTGTCTGTCTGTCTGTCTGTCTGTCTGTCTGTCTGTCTGTCTGTAATCAAATCTTGCAAGTTTAATTTTTACAAGCTTTATATTACTTTCACCTGTCTGTTGTCTGTCTGTCTGTCTGTCTGTCTGTCTGTCTGTCTGTCTGTCTGTCTGTCTGTCTGTAATCAAATCTTGCAAGTTTAATTTGACCCACTTCCAGGTTTCCAATTGAGCTGAAAATTTGCATGCGTGTGTAAATCGGATGACAATGCAATATTTTTATGACATCGAGCTGATCTGATGATGGAGCTGGAAGGTGGCCAAAGGAACTCTGTCATAAAACAACGCAACCCCATCGAGTTTGGGCTCATTTGATTCGTCTTGACGAGTTCTTTATGATGCAAGATGATAACAATAATTAAAGCTTGTTTTTAAAAAGTATTTTTTAAATTTCACTTGTTAAAGATAATTTTATAATATGAATTTCATGTCAATCAATTTTACTTGATTTATCAGGCAATATGTATATTTCTAGATGATATTTAAAAAAAAATACTAACATTACCTATATTAGGTTTGGGTACCTACTAGTGGAACCCTAGTAATGATAACGGGACACTATGACGCCACCCATGTAAAGGTGCAAAATTCGACATAGTCGTCAGAACTGTAACCCAAACGACAACATGTTTATCAAACAGTATCGATCGACACCCAACTTGCCTTGATTGAAGTCTTGATCAACTTACCGATTACCTGATCCTCATTTATTAAGGCAAGTAGATAATCTGTTTTATTAGAAGTGTACTTTACCGGGTAATCTTGGTAACTTAACTAAATTACGTCCAAAATCCTATTTCATTTCGCGAATGAAACATCGTTTTCCGTGTAATGACCTTGACCTATTCGAGGGGTCGGCTGGGGCTGTGCGCCGTCGCCCGTTCGCTTGCCAGCTGTTTGTTTTTTTTTTGCTACAAGATGGAATGATGGCAATAAAGAAGTACCTACTGGGATTTTTAAACGTACTTGCACCTGGTGTAAAGATTTAGCTGTTAATAATAATTATGTAATGTGTAAACGTTATTAGGTAGGTATAGGATATAATAATAATATATCTACAGTCCTTAAGTGGAATTTTTGACAACGCGACGTTGTAACTTCCGAATCAGCTTTACAAGTCGTCATTTTCTTTTGAAAGTGTCAAAAACCTTTGATACGTTCTTTGAATCATCTCTTGTAAGATAAAAAATATCTAATGATAATGTTTGTACCTATAGATTTATTTAGACTAGATATATACGAAACATATTTATACCAAAACTGATGAATCGATTAGGTTTCTCTTTTTGTACCTACCTACTACCTACATAATTGCCTCGTTGCTGGCTCGAAGGACCATAATTTATAATTTTTGATCCAATCGTAAAACGTCTGTCGATAGAATAAATATTTAGTGTCCGACCGAAATTTCGGTTTCGGTTTCGGCCGAGTTTCGGCCAAAAATCAAGTTTCGGCGAAAGTTTCGGTTTCGGCCACAATTGGCCGAAACTTTTGCCGAAACCGAAACTCCTTTCGGAAGTTGTCTTGCACGCTCGCCTAGCTTCGTTTCTCGCGACAACGCTTTGGCGGACGACTAATTATCATTGTAAGATAGGTTTGTTCATTTTAAATGTGTGATTTGATATTATCTTTGTTGAAACTGGAACTAAGCGTGTAATAGCAATTTCATAATTATTATTTTTAAATTGAGGTACCTAAAAGAGATTGATGATTCTTCTAAGTACAAATAGGTACAAACCAAAGTATTAATTAGTATGATTTCAAAATATTAATACTCAGTATTTTATCCGTATGTCCCCGAGCGGCTCGATCGAGCCGCATCTTCCCATGCGAATTTGAATCTTATTTTAAAGAAGCTAGAAATAATAGATGTCAATTTTGATTTGAACTGGAAGTTTTTCCTGGATCAAGGGGTTAAAGAAACAGTAACAATTAGTGATTTGATTATAATTGATAACTGATAAACATTTTGCTATAAGAACTTAATTTTAATAAATATGCCAAGCGCTATTCAGACTACGCGCAATGTAGGCTTCCGTAGAACTGGCAAATCGTATATCTACTTCCTTAATTTTCATCAACTATATCTTTAAAACTTATAAAACTATCTTAACCGCTATGGTTTTCCTGGAAAGTTCACGATTGAAACTATATTCATGATTTTTAACAGTGTTTGAAAGCCAGTAGTTTAGATTTTACAGGACGGGATACGCCCAAAAAAAAAAATAACTTGAATATCTTTCAAATGGATCATTATCTGTTTTATTATTTTGGTTGATGTTTTCATAGTTTTATTTATTAATTTTAAGTCATTTATTGTAAAATTATTTTTCTGGTCACAATAAAGAGTATTTGTATTGTATGTATTGTATTGTATTAAATCGAAAAATTTCCTTAGAAATATGTCCTTAATTAAAATTCCTATTCAACAATATCCCAAATGATGGGATCAGCCAGAAAAAATATCATCCCCATTTTACAATTTCGGGAGGTACCCTAAATTAATTGATTTAAATTTATTTTTTTATAACCGTTCTCTTACCTTAATCATTGCCCTCCTCTGTGCAAAATTACAGTTTTATAGGACTTATAGTTTCTCCTTCAAGCCGCGGACAGACGGACGGAGAGACAAAGCGAAACTATAAGGCTTCCTTGTTGACCACGGAAGCCTAAAAATAATAAAATTTTTATTGATATATTTTTTACAACTGATACAACAAACTTAATGATAACAACAAACGTTATATTATGCTTTGCTTCCATTTCATTTCCTAATTAATGCAGAATAATGGGTAAAATGCACCAAATTTCAGTATTTTAAAGATTTTTTTACTTGACCACGTGAGTTTCGGTTTCGGTTTCGGCCGAAACTAAAGCCTCGGCCGAACATTCGGTTTCGGTTTCGGTTTCGGCCGTAAAACCAGTTTCGGTCGGACTCTAATAAATATCTAATTCTTGGCTTAATTCATAAACCGTTTATGTAGTTAGGTACACCTTTTAAGATTGTTACAATAACAATGCTCTTTGTAAAGGTGAAATTTTAGACTGAATCTCGCTTTCAATAACTTTGTCACACGTTTTCAAACATGTATCATGTCTTGAAAATCCGCTCGACCGTTTTCGTTAAATTTAAATGGGGCTTTGGAAGTATCGGTACCTCATATTATATAGGTACCAGGTACCTACCCTTTAAAACAAAAAAATAATTATTAAAATTTGTTCAAGCATTTTCGTGTAATTGGTGAACATTTTTGTATGTTCTTGTTTTTTGTATTGTGAAAAGATTCAGTCGAACAGTGAACCTTTCGTTTTTAGGGATCCGTAGCCAAATGGCAAAAAACGGAACCCTTATGGATTCGTCATGTCTGTCCGTCGGTCCGTCGGTCCGTCCGTATGTCACAGCCACTGTTTATTTGGTTAATAAAGTAATGATTTTTTATAAAGTGCAGTTTATTTTCATAGACGCCAGAACCATTTAGTTAAAATGACAGGCGCAATTAAAAATGGTTTATTTCTACTATTTTTATTTCTCTCACAATAATGTAAACATTGATTTACACAACTATAAACATTTACACATCCATAGTTGATAAGTATAGTAATTAATCATCATAAGTATTACATTTTAACCAATACATTGTAATAAAATGTCATCTGGTGTCTGGTTATTCCAATGGAATAAAATGTTATTACGTACTATATAAAGATACCTACTTGCTGTGCCTAAACTGCTAAAAAGTAGAGTATTTATTATTCTAGATGCATCCAGCGTTACATGCAAAAGTAACTTATTTTTCCATTCCAATCAAGGACAAATATCTGTATGTTAAAAATTTATTTCTTTTTGGGTGACTTTTTCTATCTATTATATATAAATAATAGCAGTTTTACCTGCTAAGGTAGGCTCTATGTTAATCCTAAGGGTCTCAGCTATCTCTACACCAAATTTCAACTCAATTGGTCCACCTGTTTAGGCGTGAAAGAGTAACAAACATACATATTTTATACAGACATCTATAGGTACTACCTAAATTACCTATTACCTATTAGGTAGGTACATAAATACATTCTTACAAACTTTCGCGTTTATAATATTAGTAAGATGTAGAGGTATTTACAAAAAAATTTTAAGTAAGTACCTATATTATGTATTGAATTCATCTTGCTGTTTTATGTTGCTATATGAAATGACCTGCAATTTTTTATGTACGGCAGGCACATAAAAAATTGCATATTTTATTTAACTATAGGGTACTTTTGCATTTATAATATTATTGAGATAAAAAACAAACCTCGAGATAAGTCTAAATGTGGACAACCATGTCTGTCAACAAGAGAAACATAACACGTTGATAACTTGAGTTGAACTTGTGCCCAATAACTGATAACCTTTTGTTTAAACTCTGATATTAATAATAAAAATCTGCTGGGAGTGTAAACAAGTTTATTCATATTTTAATGAACAACTATTTATAACATGGGTGTATTTTATTGGGCAAATAAATATTTTGTAGTTGCATAATCCTCCCATACAGGCACAGGAAGACTTTTGTGTTTAATATTATAGAGAAAAACTCTTTGTATAATTGATATGTACTCAAAAATAGAAGCTGATAACAAAAACATTCGAGAGAAATTTAAGAATTTCAGTTTTGTATAGACCTAGAGAACCTAGAGACTCGTAAAGATTTGTGTTATTTGTACTCTACATGCATCCTTAAAATGTAGCCTAAGTGTTAGGACAATAACTATTAGTAGTACATAAAATCTGCAATAACATCTAGAATCTAGATAATATTCTTATTCATAGTATGTTTTGTCACCAACAACAGTGCTAATTTAAAACATATTTCACTAAAAATACTGCCTAAAAATACCCAATAGCCTATGAAGAAGGTCTGCAATTAAATTTCAGTGATTATTCACTGTGATGTACTTATATTTTATTTTATATTATTTTACATTAACATCAGTAAAAAAAAGCAAACATTTAATTTAAAAATATTAACAATTTTATTTAATAACTTGCATTGTTTGCAATCAGAGATGAGATAATTTTGTTCTCATGAATATATTATTGCAATGATTAAAATTAATTTAATCTTTAATCCTATTAATATTATACCTAAATTTAAACGTATGGATGTGTGTTTGTTACCTGAAGCTGTCCTCGATGCCTGAAGCATATTCTATTTTTATTGTTCCGTAGCCAAATGGCAAAAAACAGAACTCTTATGGATTCGTCATATCTGTCCATCCGTCCGTCTGTCCGAATGTTACAGCCGGAAAATGAAGAGAGAGAGAAAGAAGCAAGACACTCTCCTAATTCCTGATATTAAGAGATAACGCTGCCCATAATCAGTAAGTGCCATCCAGGAATTTACAATAATGTAAAATTCTAGGTGCACTGCACCAACGCTTCTCACTCAAGAGTCGTCGTTAAGACTCTTTAGGCCAGTAATTTCACTTGCTACAGTGTCCTTCTACCAAAGCACAGTAATGTTTGCACATCACTGCTCAAGCGGTAGAATAACTGGCACTGTTGGGGTACCCACCTAGTTGATCTCCTGCAAAGGAAGTAGTACCCCCGGTATTTTCATCATTAGAAAGAGTCATTAAAAGGATGGATATAACAGTCTCCAACAGTCAGAACATGGTCAAAGAGAGGGTGGGTCACCTACGCCTACAACCAACACCCAACTCCCAACTAATATTACAACATTTATTTTTTACTTATTTTAATGTCTGATTGTGCATCCCTAGGTATACACAACACTGTATTCCAAGCAGAATGTATGGGTATACTACTAGCAGCCACAGCCATAGCCGACAGAAAGGTAAAACAACACTCTATAAGAATACTCTCTGACAGCATGGCAGTTCTACAAGCACTGGACAGCAATATTATGCAATCAGGGCTAATATACAACTGCTACCAAATACTTTCAAAGGTAAGCCAGCTAAACAATGTCACCCTACAGTGGATCAAAGGACATAGTGGCTCAAGAGGTAATGATGCGGCGGATGAACTGGCCAGAAGGGGCTCGGATGCTAAGGCAGTGGGCCCGGAACCCATAATCCCGATCCCCTTCAACCAGATTCGAAGCTTACTCAGGCAAAGAACCCGGAGCCAACACTCCAAATATTGGAGAGAACACAGTGAATGCCGGCAAGCGAGGGAAGCAATTCCCGAGATCAACCGTCGGCTCTCACAGGCGCTGCTTCGTATGAATAAACCCCAAATACGGATGATGACAGGTGCCATAACAGGACACGGTTCGTTCAATAAAAATCTCTTTGTTCTAGGGATTACAGACAGTCCCCTATGCAGAGCATGCATGGAAGAGGAGGAAACAGCGGCTCATGTTATTCTCGAATGTACCTACAGGAGTGGCATCATACAGGGCACAACACCTCGGATCTCCGGGGTCGCTCTCCGATGTCGTTGGTAACCCCAGAGGGCTGCTGAGATTCTTCGGAGTGCTTGGGTGGCTCGAGTGATACAGCACCCCCACCCGCACGCAAAATGGGCCAAGAGGCCTAGTTGCGGAAAATTGCCCGCGTACCAGTACCAGTACCTGATTGTGCATTGTGTAGATATACTTGTTACCTCTTTACACCTAAAAATTCTACTGATTGAGAATTTTGGATATGTCATCATAATATAGGAACCTAAACTGAAACAGAATAACACCTAGGCTACTTTTCAGCGGGTAAAATTGCGCAGGGTATAGACTAGTATTATACATCTTAACACATTGGCTTTGACGATGTTTTTTTTAACTATCCACGGGGCCAGATATTAATTTTGTATGGAAAAATCCTTTGACAAAACACAATGTTTGTGTGTTTCAGCATTTCCATTCCCGCCTCAAAAACACAGATGTTGTGTTTTCCGCAGTCAATATGTTAAATGGAACAGAATAACTCCTAGGCTACTTTTCAGCGAGTAAAACTACTGCACAGGGTGCAGACTAGTATAGGTTCATCCTAATTAGGTACCTAAATTGCCCTTTGTTGACCATGCATTTATTTGTAGGTATACCTTATAGGTACCTGCATATATATAATGTTAATTATGAAGAAAACAATGTGTTTCTCATGTATTAAATTATTTTATCTGATAATATAATTATGGTTATTTAAAGAATATATTTTATTATTTGGGCCTATTAACCTGTTATAAAATATTTTAAATATTTAAGTCAAACATTATTAAATACCTGCCTACTACAAAATTGTAAACAGAAGCATTTATTACTTCGACTAGTGCGCCCACTAGTTCGTACTTCGTCTCACTTAATAGAAAATTATCAGTTTCTCTACTATATTACGCATGTATTATACCATATAAACCTTCCTCTTTATTCACTCTATCTATTAATGAAAACTGCATCAAAATCCATTGTCTAGTTTTTTAGATATAAGCATACATAGGGTTAGGGGAGTTACTTTATTTTATACTATGTTGTGATAACACTTTAATAAATGCCTCAGTGAAGTTTTATTGACTGAAATAGGTATATAGTCTATTTTTTAAATGTAGAAAGATTTAAAGAAACTGTAAATTAGTAAGTATACATCCATTCTTTTGTAGGAAAGGTAGCAGGAATTACATGTGTGATAAAGGCAGTTTGACATAATAATCCCAAAAGTTCAATATTTTTTTGTTCCTGGGCTGTCCATTGACCATGGTGTTTCAGGGGCTTAATACAAACCAAAAACCATCCCATTAAAATAGTAACATTCATAGGAAACATGTTCTTAGTTTATATTTTTAGAAATTAGAATGAACTAAACTATAGGAGAATTATTTTGGTCTAAAAGCTTAGATTAAAGTATGGAGGTAGGTACCCACCTACTTAAATCAAAACTATAGCTCACTATAAATAATTTAACACACACAATCAGATATATTTTAATTTTCTTTTCATCTTCAGTGTGATGACTAATAAGTAAATCAACTTTAAGTTCTTATAAATAACTAGCATAGGTACCTAAATAACTATAACAAAAACACTTATCTAAATGTGTATAATATCAATTAACTTGACTATAAGTCGCAGATTATTTGATTAGCCCGGTTTCTGGACCATTTACCCACCTTAGGTTTCAAACTTGAAATTAGGTATATGACTTGAAACTGGTTTTGTGTAGATGCATGCTACAAATACATATAAGTAGGTATGTAAACACATCATAGTGGAATATCTTAAAACATAAATAGTTTACTCACATTTTCCGTTCTTTATCTCGTATGCCGAACCGTGAATCTTACATGGAAATCAATTTTCCGCTATGAGCTATGACGACGTCGCGTTAACTCTCAAAACAATTTATAAACTTGATCAACGGAATGTTCAGAAGAAACCGAGTACTTAATTATAATTAAAACAATAGTCTTTTAAAAGTCCACAAAGAAAAACTGGACAAATATTATAAAGTAAATGTTTAAATCAAGTAAAAAGACAGCCCCGATGAGATAATTGTTTATTCACTTCAGCTTATTCTTTACACAAAACACTGCAGCTCTCCAGGTATATTCTACATTCTTTTGCGATTTTAAACTGTTATTATAAATCACATCACCCAAATTATCTGCAGTCTAACACAAATTAAATAAATCGTTTCTGATACATAGGCGTTCGTAAATACGATTTGTTGTGCGCGCATCTGTCAAAACTTTTTCTGCGCCTTCCAAGCAAAAATCAAAGCAAAATCGTCCAAATTCTAACTTAGGGCGCCATCTAGGCCATCACTCTAGAATTATTTCTGTAGATTAGTGATGTCCTGCAACTTGCAACTAATGTACATTATTGATTAAAATCGATTATCTCGTACAATCGATTATATATCAAGCGATTAACTTATTTTGATCATAGATGAATAATAATAATATTATAATTATTGTAAATATTTTAGCCAGCCTTATGGGCACTTTTGGGTCGGAGCACGTGAACGGGAGCTTCTCTGACGACTGACGTGCCTTTGTTAGGTTAATTTAATAAGACTTGTGTGATATTGTAATTTATGGAAATAAATAATGTATAAGATTTATGATGTTAGTTAATATATGTAATTAAATACATAATGTCTAATGTAAATCTGTAGATCATTTTTAAAATCCATGTACCTATTGTTATTACCCAAAATATGTAGGTACGTACTTTATATTTTTCTAAGATGTGTATACTGAATAAATACAAGTAAATAATATGCAGATGTATAATTTGCAAATTCTTACAATAATAATATATTACTTTACAAAGTTTTAGGCTGCGTTTCCACCAGAGATGTGCTGTGGAAATGTGTCGTGCGAGGATTTCTAGCTGTGCTGTGAAAATGTGTGGGGGTTTCCACCAAAGCTGTGCGATGAAAATGTGCCTACGAGGATGTGTAGCGGAGACACATTCCTCGCACACATTCGTCGCTTTTTTTGTATGCGCAAAAACTTAGCTCCGCTGAGCCGTTTCCACCAGAACTGCGCTGACCGAGGCGAGGTAAATGAAGCGATTTTATTGGTTCTTTACACACATTCCTCGCAACGCATCCTCGCTCATCTCTGGTGAAAACCCAGCCTTAAAGTAGATATACGAATTATTAGATTTGTGAAAAACATAAGTGCTACCATAATAGGAGACAGGCAATACCGTATAGGTATATTTAAGTCAAAGTTAGACACCAGCCACAGATAAAAGAATACTAGCACCAGCGGAGTTTTCGTACCCAGGTATATTAAAAAATCTCAGCGAAATTTGCCCATGTGTACGTAACATAAACGTCGTAAGTCGTACCTAAGACATTTTTAATTTATTTTGTACGTTTTATTGTACTAAATAAAACGGAGGAGGTTTACAAATCGACGCGGACTTATACCTACTATTTTACACGCTTTATAGTCAGATAGGATGGACAGTCTCAAAGTGGGACCGTCTTGTCCTAATCGGGAATCGGGACGTACGAGTAAGTTACGTTACCAGGCCTAGTGCCTTGTAACACACTGATAAAAATAATATAATTCGCTATTTCCCATACTTGGATTAACAAACTTATTAAAAGTGACGCATTGACATAGTTTATGTCCGTACGTGCTTTTTAACGTTTAACCCAGTACCGTAAGATGATATGGTTGTAAGACTGTTGATAATTTCAACAAAAGCAATGTAGTGTTATTTCCCAAACGAAAAGAATTTCGCAACTGCTTTGAACAAGTATATAAGCAAGGCACACTGTTTTTTTATTACCTAGTTTATCAAAATTTATTTTACAAACATGGCATCTAAAGTTATCTTGTGTCTCGCTGTTGTCTTATTATTAAGCGTAAGTACCTTCTGTCTATACACCATATACCTACTTATTTTATATAATATTTAATACAAAATGAGTATTTTTAATTGAGATCTTTCCTTCTTCGAAGTTAAATAATAAATTGTAATAACTTTAATTGTTCTTATAAGTTGTAAGTACCTACTTTATATTTTTACTTATTAAAACAAATCTTTATAATCTGAATTACTTGGATATTTTATATGTATTTATGAACTAACGGAGAATAATATATTAATTAATAAACAATGTTTTTTATAATAATATTATTTATTTCCATTCAGGTTATATCGATAAATTGTCAAGCATATGGCTCTCCCGGAGGATATTACGGGGGCTACAACGGTTACGCTCCTCCTCCCATAGTTGTGAAGTCAAGTCGCCGTGATAGTGATAGAGAGCTATGGCCATTGCTTCTATTGTTATTCCTGGGAGATGGTGGATATGGTGGATTCTACTAGTTCTACTATTTGCGTGAGATTGAATGTAGTAACTATTATTTTTATATTGTATTTATCTATTTTAACATTGTGTTAAAAAAATAAAGTGTTTACCATGAACAAGGAAGATTACGTTTTCACATAATTAATAATTATATTACTTCAATATTGTCATAATTAAATATGGTATGTTGTGTAATGATTCAAATTAATATATCCCAGATGTATAACTTAACGGCATGTCATGAATTTTACATAATAATATATATTGAGACACTTAATATTTTAATTGCGAAATTAGAAACATAAGGCAATGATTATTATGTAATGTATAACTTTATTTTATAAAACTCTGGACTAATAATAAAAAACCGGGATGAAAATATATAATCGATATAGACATAAATCGATAGTATAGATTTGTAAAAATGGTGTCAAGCCCTAGAGTTTTTGACATTTACATATACCTAAAAGTATAATCTGTGGATTCTGAGTGAACTTTTATGCGTGTGACAGCTGTTGCATTATCTGTGGCTTTCGCAGTACTGCCAGCTTAATTTTTTTTATCCAAATCTCGCACTAAATTAATTAAATAATTAGAGTGCTTTTAACGAAAGGAGTCCTTTATGCTCGCAAATTTTAAAAGTTAGCATGTCTATAACTTTTAACGCCTCATAATTTCTCATATTTAATTTTTTACTTAAATATGTATTTATTTTATCTAACAAATAAAAATTATTTAAGATATGAAGTCCAGAAATTATCGAAAAAATTAAATTTAGTTCCGCAAAATTCCGCGGAACCTCTTTCGTGAAAAGGACTCTAATTATTGTATGAATGAACGGATAACGTTCGTTTATATCTGCTCAAAAATGTATCTCAACTAATATAACATACTTTTTTTTTAATATAGTAAGGCAATGATATTTTAAATATCAAAGGTATTGACAAAAATTGCCTGTGTGACGAGTGCGGGGTGTATTGCGGATTATTCTGGTGTAAAAAAAATATTCAACAATATTATTGCCTATGTGCGGCCAGGCTAAAACCAAATTATAACGTTATATAAAATAGGAGTTGTCAAGAATTTATTCTATAAATGTTATAATATGTATGTACTTAATAGGGATGTTGACACATGTTACGAATTCATATAAAGTTATGTTTTTTACATAAAAGACAGTATTTTAAAACCTAAAATCACATTTTGAGGATCTATTTACAAGCCAAAATTGAATAAAATTAATTTTAATTTCAATATTTTTTACTTTTTATTACGCGAATGCGAACGCCAATCAGAGCAAGTGATGTCACAACATTTTCTGGAGTTACGTTTCCTAAGCAATGTTCCTGATTTTGACACATTTTAATTATTCATAACTGAAAAACCACTGAACCGATTTTGATGCAACTTTTACTGTGCCCTAAGTTGGTCTAAATTTAAGCAAAAAAAAATTTGTGCGTGTACTAGTTTACACACGTAAGAAGTGAAACTTCTTTTAATTAAATTAAATTTAAATTTTAAATTTATAAATTTTTTAAATTCATGTTCATTGGAGAAAGTGAAAGTACTCTTCGTCTGAACCAACCGTGGTAGGGGCAAGAAACAAAAGATGGCGCGTAACTGAAAAATGTGACGCGTAACCGAAAAAATGTGACGGTAAATTTTTTCCAACGCCGATAAAGAAGTTTCACTTCAAAAAAGTCAATAACCAAAATGGATCCTAAATTTTATGTCATTTTTTTAATAGTAGCTTCTTACATGCCATAATAATATTATCTCATAAAATTATTATTATTTATTTTTTTTGGCTTAAATATCAACAACTTCTGGCAACTCTGAATACCTCGGCATCAGCAGATTGGCGATTGGCGACAGATTTTGAGTTTGAGTTTAGAGATGTAAATTCAGGTTTTGGTGTTTTGTTAAAAATGCTAAATACTTCTCATAAAAAGTGCTATGTATCAAAAATGATAACGATGACAGTTGCGGTGCAAATACTTTGATAAATATTCAAAAGATGCAAATTAATATTGAAGAGTGTGCAAACATAATCACATATTGATTAGATTTTATCAAAATTGTATTGTGATCGTGTTTGAGTCATTACACAGTGAGCTCCCCTGGCATGATTAGAATAGCCTGACGATAATATGTCGAATTCAATCTGCGATGAAGAGAATGAATCGCTGCCACTGCACGAGTGCGTGTTCATCGGAGATGTGCGCAAGCTGTCAGCTCTGTTGAGGTTCCACGATGTGACGAGGAAGGACAAGCACGGCAACACGGCGCTGCACCTGGCGGTGATGCTCGGCCGCAAGGACTGCGTGCAGCTGCTGCTCGCGCACAGCGCCCCCATCAAGGTGAAGAACCTCGCGGGCTGGTCGCCGCTCGCCGAGGCCATCAGCTACGGTGACCGCCAGACCATATCCTCGCTAGTGCGGAAACTAAAACAACAAGCCCGCGAGCAAATGGAACGAAGAAGACCCGACCTGATCAGAGCTCTAGCCCAAATACAAGATTTCTACTTGGAACTCAAATGGGATTTCCATTCCTGGGTCCCGCTAGTCTCTAGAATATTGCCATCAGATGTGTGTAAAATATACAAATCTGGTTCAGGGATTAGATTAGACACGACTTTGGTGGATTTCAGTGACATGAAGTGGGAGAGAGGGGATATATCATTCATATTTCAAGGAGAGAAGCCTCCCAGCGAGTCACTCACTGTGCTGGACAACAAGGCCAAAGTGTATCAACGGGTGCGCTACGAGGAGACAGAGAATGAGATAGAAGATGAAGTAGACATCCTCATGTCAAGTGACATTCTAGCTGCTCAGATGTCCACCAAGGGAATATCATTTGCTAGAGCTCAGTCTGGTTGGATATTTCGGGAAGATAGAAAAGAAACTGTGGCAGGCTTGTATAAAAGTGACATTTACACAATTACAGGGTTGGTCCTCGAGTCCAGGAAGAGAAGAGAGCATCTGTCCACTGATGATTTACAAAAAAATAAAGCAATTATTGAAAGTTTGACCAAAGGTAACACTCATAGTTTGGAAGCGAATGGTGAGCCAGTGAGGCGCGCTTCACTTAACCCTCCGCCCGAGAGCAAGGTAGACTGGGAGACATACATATCATCGCCGCCCGGCCTGTATCCCAGCCTAGGAAGAGACTTGGTGTACAAGGAGTCGTCTAGAAACTTCCGAGCCACATTAGCCATGAGTGATGACTTTCCGCTCAGCGTGGACATGTTGCTCAATGTGCTGGAGGTGATTGCTCCCTTTAAACATTTTGCTAAATTACGACAGTTTGTGGCCATGAAACTGCCCAAAGGATTCCCTGTGAAAGTTGACATACCAATATTACCCACAGTGACAGCTAAAATAACATTTCAAAAGTTTGATTTTTGTGATGACATTTCCCACGAACTGTTTATAATTCCGGCGGACTACGTGGAGGATCCATTACGGTTCCCTGATTTATGACGTTTTGATATTCTAACACTGTTTGAGATTAGTGAAAGGCCGATGTGGGTGTGTGAAGTGAAACGTGGCCGGGTGAGGAGGGTGGGGGCGGGCAAGTGCAGGCCCCTGCTCCGCGCTCACCTCTCCATTGAGTTTCCAATATTGTTTGGTCTGGGCAGCTCCTACTCCAGTCACTGCGTCCTCTATGTAGAGTAGCTACGGACTACAGATAGGTTTGTTCAATGTTTGGCAATGTCTTGTGTTGTGGTTTCTGTTCAACAGTGTTAGAATGAGGAAAGACAACTAAAAACACTGAAAATGTATTATTAGACAGTTGGTGAATTAAACCTTTATTTTACTGTTATAATATCCATATTATCATTACACACGCTGGTCAAGTACCAGTTAGGAAATTGCTAGCTGAATGTCACATCTTATCAACAATTCATTATCTTTGTATCCTATTATAATTTGCTTAAATAATTTAATAATAAATATGAATATGTGATTTTGAATTGAAGCTTATAATAATATAATGTTTTTATATTGTAATACAAATTTATTTTTATTTATTTTAGTTTTTAGCATAATTTATATAAAATGTATGAAGCATGGTTGCATATAATTGTAAATTATTAAAAGACAAATTCAGCTTTATTGTGCAGATAATAAGATTAAGAACTAAAGTTCCTGTACAAGTTGGTATTTCATTTTATGTTTTTAAAAATACTAGGTATGAAGATATCTTTAGTCATTTCCTTATAAGTAGTTTCTATTTACTTTTTTTAGATTCTACTAAGGTTTAGAACATGAATTTATAAAACATGCATTTATTTTTTTTGATGTACCTATGCACAATTGAAGAGCCATAATTTATTAGTTCTATTTAAAAATGAGAAGTATATTTGCATCACAATGCAAAATTAAGCTGCTTTATAAAGTGACTGTCTAAAGCTACATTTAATGGCAAAATAGGTCCGTGTTTTGATTAAAATTTTAGTCCAATCTTCTAAAATTACCAAATAATACAGGCAAAAAATGTCTTCAGAAGATAAAATGAGATTCCAACTTACAATGTGGATTTTAATCTGGTAAATACCTAATAATAATATTTAAAAGGCCAATGTTCCACAAATGACAATATGTTTTTATATGGCCTAAGACAATGACCCTTGATAAAACTATATTCCACTATTTTCAATATTTGTTTATAATAATTTGCAGCTAATGTCTCTTTTTATCAACCTCTTTAAATGGTGTCTTCAGGATAGTTGTGTTAAGATTTTTTGTCCCTGCCCTTAAAGGCTATTTTCGGACTGATGATTTGGCGTTTTAAAAACTCCTTTTCTGATAATATAATGCAGTATTATTGTAGTCTAAATCTACATTAATTGGGCATGTCCAATTTTGTACAACACCAATTTTTGGTGTTTGTACCTAATATTTGAATTTAGACAAATTGTAATGTAAATCATGATGCTATGTACGAAATTATATCGATCACCTTTTGATGACAAATTGACTACTTAGATGGGGTATTTCTCGCTGGGTCACACCTTGGGATATTTGTTTGTTTTTTCAGACTCAGAAAATGTCAGTGGTGTCTCAATTAAATTTCGATAAAATTTTAGTAGTCTACATAGACCCACAAATGCTCCACTGATTGAGTTCATATTGATGCATTCCACTGGACTGCATCAATCTTTTTGTGCTACAATACATTAAATGGGATTGTTATAATATATATTGTTATGGAAATGTTTTTTTTTTTTTTTCAGAATGACCAATTTTTTCAATGTATGTTTTTGTCCGTGTCTACCCTAAATTGAGACACCATTAGTACTAAATGTTACAAAATCAAGCCCCTATCATGTCCTGGTGACCAGCAGTTAGTACCTCTTAGGTATAATATGACAGTACCTAGTTCGGTAGTTTTACATAAGTCTTTGGTTGTTCACAAGCAGGGGCATATTCAAGGAAGCTACGATACTAGTCTAATATTTTACTATTGGAAACACAAGGGACCTGTAGCTCTATTAATTTTTATGACATTTCTATTTTTATACAAAATGTAATCCAATAGAATTAAATCGATACCCATGACTTGAACTGAAATATGTATGTAAAATTATTTAAGTGTATAATAAGAGTGAACCAAGAACATGGTTTGTGAGACACTTTTTTATTATCAATGACATTTAAAATTTCTATGATGCTACATATAATAAAACAGTACCAACCATGACAATTATTATTGCATATACTTTGCATAAAATATTCTTGCCAAGATTGCAGACATGTTGCATTATTGAGAATGTCAATGTTTTGTATTTTAGAAACCAGACTATCAACTATTTTGTTAGTTGTATACAGATGTTTTACCTAAGATGCATTCTATCTACGAATAATATGCAAGTGGGGAAAAAAATAACTGATGCTTCTTCATACTGCGGCGCGAACAAAACGCCTTTAGACAAAGACGCTGGCGCTCTCCTGCATAAATGTATACCATAGATAGATTGTAATTCTTGAATCGGCCCCTGATCACTAGCTTACTATTTTGAGACCTTGTGCCTTCAGTATTGTAGACTGTTTGGTTGATAGTTTGTCAGGAAACTCGTCCATTTAAAATTAAATTACCTATCGCCTATCGTCACTCATTATTTCCACCAATCATGTAAAATTATGTACATGTAGTAATGAATTAAAATTGCTATTTATTTTAATTGTTAAGTTGCAAGACACCTAGCACTTATAATATAGAAGGCACGAAAGGTGAAATTGATATTATTGTAGGGGGCGTAATTAACTTAGCTAAATAATTTAACTTGTTGATAACATTGGAATTCATTTGACATGACCAAAAAACAAATTCACACTTTCTGTATAAGGTAATACAGTCAATATTTTGACGGTGTGAGCAATGGCTAAATAGCTTGGTAAATTTGCCCCAATATGTTCATCTTTCGTGCCCAGAACTGTATCCTGTTTTTCCTGTATGATTTGATATCTAGCACATATTTTGATAGGTTAGTGTAGAAAACAGCTTTGTAGTGACCGTGCAATTACCGGAATAGTTATAAAATAGGCAATGACAATAATCTTGAATTCCCACCTCAATACATTACAAGACTTAGACGAACGTTTTCTTGCCACTGTACTTGCGTCTATGATCTTATGAACATGGACAAAAAATGGAATTACCGCTCTAATACATTAAACAAAAAAATAAATTATAATGGTAATTATATGTGTATCCCCTTAGCTGTAGATCAAGCTCCAGGAGCTTGCTGTCAAAAAGCGCGAATCTGTTGACCAAACTCCTGGAGTTCGATCATCTCCATCCGTTAGTTGTCTGGAAGACATTTTCAGCGATAAGACCGCTACTTGTTGACATGCACATTTATGAACTGTCAAAGACTCTCCATTTGTAGTGTATTTCTATTTTTAGTGGTATACAATAAAGTATTATCTAATCTTACCTAAAATAAAAACTAAAGTAAGTTACCTTTCATACAAATTAACGTATTTGGTGATCCATTTTGTACGGGTAGTCGACATGTTCGCCACGAATTTAAGTCTTTCTTATGTCAGTAGGTCACTTCGACGAGTACCTAATCCCTTTAAGAGTATTACAACTTTATGTAACACATACGTATAAAATGTCCTATTAAGAAACGAGCGGTCTTGTCCAAGTTCATAATTCATAGATCATAGTCAGTACAAATATAGCAAACAAAGTATGAGCTGTACACTGGAATATGAAGTTTTAATAAAATTCTAAAGTCGAACTTATATTTTTCATTTAATAGCTTATTAGCTGAAACAACGGCGTAACATAAAAATCTATTAATTAAAAATTGTGTTGTTTTCCTTTTCTGTGTTACATCGTTGTTGCAGCTAATAAGCGACAACCCCTAGGCTGCCTGTCCTCTGATTATCTCGGACTCCGTAACAACATGTACATACAGGCAGCGTTAATTAGATAAACAACTAACTGATATTGATGATATAATTTATAATGGTAAAAACGTTTTTTAACCATGAAAAATTAACTATATTATGTGTAATGTTGGTACTTGAAATTATGATTATACTTGAATAGGTTCCCGGGACTCCTCTTAACGTAATAGGGAACTTAAGTGCAAGGGGTATCTATTGATAAAAGGCCATTTTATTAACATGCAATTTATTGTAAATGTCAATATCCAAAATACAATACGAATAATCAACTATCTTAAAGAAGTGCAAAAATACACGACTAGAAATTTACTATTGAGATCTGTAACTGAGACACTAATACTTGATCAAAAGTGATAGATAGGCACACAAATCTTGAGTTACAACGATATTAACGTACCATAAACTAATAAAAAAAACTTGAGAGGTGTCAAGGGACACCCGGATGGAACGAAGTTCCTTTCGATTAATGAAAATATCTGGCTTGCTTTCTATAAGAGAGAGAGACAGACAGAGAAACATGCGCACGCCGCACAGCTTACAAGAGCAAAAAGTGTCGTGACAACTTTTCGTAAGAATTTCACAACGCGCGATAAGGAACTTCGTTCCAAAAACTCATAATGTGTATACCAAATTTTAGCTCAATCGGTTAAGGCGTGAAGAAAGTAACATATACACACCCATACTTTCACATTTATAATATATCTATATTATGAAATAGGATACTATTATTTATATTTATGAATTTAAAAGTCAGCCCTAGTTACCACGAAATATCGCCTAGTAAATCCCTTCCAATAAATTATGCTATCACATATGAATAAATGCGTGTAATATTCATCTGTGCGAGCTGCGCATTGACGTGGAAAGGGTCGAGGTGGGCATCATGGCCGAGGACTCCTCCAAGCCCAGGGTCACTACTCGCAAGGAAACTGTCGACCGACGAGCTGGAATATAATTAAAGGTAAATTTTAAGCATGTAACGCATTAATGACACAGCCGAAAGGGACAGAAAAAAAAATTCAGAAGCAAATAAAGGTCAAATTTGCATGTTTGTTTGACCTAGTTCGAGAGAATTGGGTCAAACAAAAAAACTGAAACGGGACAACAAATTGTATTGTGTTGTTGTGTGATGTTTACCTCTCGCGACGAACAGACAGACAGACGGACAGTGGAGCTTTGTAATAGCGTCCAGTTTGTACCATTTGGCTACGGAACTATAAAATAAGCCTAATAATGGAAATGCATTCTACATGTTATAAAGGGCAAAATAGCGAACATTATAGACACAATATAAAATAACAGTAGTAGGCACTTATCACAATTAGCCGCAATCGATACATTATCGCACGAGATTATTACTTCAGACAAACATAACTTTATCTAAGTTATTGCCAAAAGGCCTGTTATCACAGATAGTATGATAAAATATGTAGGTAAAGTTCAACCGTTTTTAAATTGCACCTGTCAGATAACCAAAATGTTTGTATGTAAGAACTGCAATTTAAAATTGGCCCAACTGTTGCAATTACCTGTCTCGGGTATATCGTCGATCAGCTGAAACAAAATAAATGAAATCAATAAAATAATTGCATACAATAGCTTTATGCCGCCGTGGTGAGTGGAATACATATATGATAATAAAATAATATTGTTTTCCACATGATATTATCGTTGTAAAGATAACTTAACCGCAATGCCACTGTTATTTTGATTAAAAAGTTTATATCTAGAAATTTATGAATAGGTGTAAATGTTTATTGATTTACGTCCAAACTACTGAGTAGCTGAAGATAAATACTGCTGAAGAGAAGTGGTCCAGATTATAGTTACAGTGCTTTTCACAAAAGGAGTCCCTTAGACGGGGTGCCACAATCGCGTTTTGTAGTTAAAATAATGGCTGGTCTTTAAGAATTTTCAATAAACTAATTCTATGAATTTATATTTCAAAATTTGTCAAATAGTGCGAGCGAGAGAGCGTCACTCGATATACACGCTCTTAAAATTCAATTTAGTTTCGCTAAATTCCGTGGGACTACTTTCGTGAGAAGCACTCCAATGTGGTAAATCAGTGATAAATTAAACGAATAATTTCGAGGGTAGTTATAAAGTCATAGCGTATAATAACTTACAGCGCTCTCGTGCAGTTTGGGCGCGAGACTCCTGCGGAAGGCGACCAGCCGCTTGGTGTATCCGCTGGCCACGCTCACTCCGCTCCGTATCGACTCCGATGACGTCGAGAATACGGACTCTGTCCAATAAATGTTACAGTTTTAGGCACCTCTACCTATATCAGCCAAGGACCAATTTTTACTACGAAAAAAGTGTGTTTAGTTCGCTCTGAACAGTTAGAAACTTCAAATATCCTTAATAATATGTGCGCGAGCAGCTTGCTGCGAGCGCCGAGAAAAAAATTATAATCTTGACCATGAAAAATGTGCAAAATTCGTAACTCTACAATACTTCTCTCTACAAGCCCCCCCCCCCCCCCCCCAAATCCGCCTATGCCTATACCTATATGTCATAGGGGTGTTGACTAGACAATATGTAATTGCGGGGCAAGCCCCGTTGTCAAACGCTTGTAGCTAATGTTGAAAATGTGCTAAAATGAGTCTTTGTGGACAAATTAATGACAATAACTTTCACCCCGCCCTTCTAACCAAGCACCATACGCTAAAAATGTGTTGGGATCTTCATTTTTCCACTACGCCCCCTGTTTTGTTGGAATACAAACTCCAATTATACTATGGTTAGCGATTCCGATAAAAATATGTTTTACCTTCCAATTCCACGGGAACAGTATCTTTTTTCTGCGCCGATGCTGACTGCGAAACTATCCTGGAAATAATGAAGCTCATTTAATTTCATTATAATATGAGGAGAATCTTATTATATTGTAGGAGCACGAACATAGCTCCGCTAGCATTATACATCAATAATGATGCCCAGCGTAGCGTAGCGTATCATAATGTCAGCTTGACCCTCTTGATGCATTACAGCGTAGAGCTGTCAGAATTGTTGACGACCTCAAGCTCACCGAACACCTAGAACCGCTCGGCTTTCGTAGGGACGTTGGATCCCTTTGTATCTTCTACCGTTTATACAATGGGGAGTGTTCTGACGAATTATTCGACCTGATTCCGGCGTCGTGCTTTTATCACCGCACGAGACACCGCTCGAAAGCCCATCTAAGTGTTGGTAGTATTGCAGGTGTACGGCAAGAAGGAGCGAGTGAATCGCACAGTGCGAGAATGCCAAGCATCAATAATGTGTAGAGTGCTACCTTCTTGCCGTACACCTGCAAAATGTGGAATGAGCTTCGCCTGCGGTATTTCCGATGAGCTTTGAACATGGGACTCTTCAAAAGGCAAGTGAATAGAGTCTTGAAAGGTAGGCAACGTACCAGCGGTACCCCTAGTATTGCAGGTTTCCATAGGAGACGGTAGCCACTCATCACCAGGTGGGCCGTCTGCTTGTTTGTCTCCTATATGTCGGCGCGGAGAATATTGAGGAGTTCTAGTTTTAATACAACCTTATTTTGAATTAATACTGGCAATGTAGGGGCCAGTGACACTCCTTGGATCAGGAGATGGATGGATGGCAGATATAATTAGTCAGAACGGTCGAGCAGTCAAGTTACTATTTTAATTAATGATTTTAATTGTTGTGAAGAGATTTGGAGGATCCATCCACCTTTAAAGTATTGGGTGATTCAAAACATAAATAATATCTACAGTCTCATCGCATTCCCTGTCATATGTATTTACAAAAGAAAAGTATTTAAGTATTATATCCGTTATCCTAACCACCATAATAACAAGCATTAAGTTGCTTAGTTTGGGGTTAGGTGGCGCTGTGTGAAACGTCCTGAAATATTTATTTATTTATTTAATTTAATATAAAAAAATGCGCTACTTGTCAATGAACACGTGCAGCCGGCGCTGTCTCCGCACCAGGTGGCGCCGTATGTCCGTGGATGCAACGAGAGCAGCAAAGTGTGCGAACACTGCCGGTACTGGCGAACATAACTCTGCTAGGGCGTGTAATGCGCTGTGTGCCGCTTCTTCGAAGTCGCGCACGCAGTTCGCTAACTGAAACAAAATATATTACACATTACATCCATTAATTATGTTGTAAGCGGCGTCTGTGCTCTGGGCGGAATAGCACGTATTGTGCCTGTGTTATGTAAGAAAGTGATGGCTATGTACGAAAGCAATCAAACTCAACATACAATGCATGCGTGTGCATAGTATGTTGAGTTTGATGCAGCATCAAGTGGAGGACTATATCCAGCAGTGAGAAGTAGACATTTAAACTAGAATAATATGCACAGAGAAATTAAATGCCTGATTTGATTTTTTTTGTTTCATTTAAGAATCTTTATGACCGAACATGTAAGCTTCGTTTTAGACCTCTTGGGCATACATGGGACATTGATAAAGACATGAGCTCACGTAGAACATCCTCCATTCGTCGGCGCCGTCGACCAGTTTGTGCGCCCGTTTCTGGTTGTATTTGATGACGTCACGTGCGTTCTGCAACCGCGACTGTTGTCGGATCACGCGCTCGCGGGCTTGCTCTAACTCGTTCTCTGTCTCTGTCCTGCAATAATAAATAAAATAATAATACTGTTTGTAGTGGTAGGTCTTCATTGCAGGGGAAGTACCAGACCTTGGCCAGTAACTATCAGCCAAGCAGTAATGTACAGGCATTACTGTTTTTCGGACTGAAGGACAATGTTACTAAGGAAATTACGACAAAAAAAAATCTAAAAAAGCCGCGTCTCCAGTCTCAAGCGCCTGTTTTGGTTCAAAGATCACAAACTTTTTCAAAAAACATTGTAAAACTACACTTCCTGTTTGCTGCAACAATGTTTTTTGATTTCCATATCCGATGGAAAGCACGTACAACAAAACATAATATATCAACATTTATTTAGAATTTTGTGCCCAACATGAGGCTTACCATCACGCACCTGATTTGTTGGACTTGTCACCCAAGAAACGTGCTCAACTGTGCTTGTTATGGAAGGAACAGTTAGGACAATTTAGGAGGTGCTCCAAGTTTTGTACAATACTTAACATCTTATGACTCTTGAGTAAGTAGCGTCGGTGCAGTGCATCTAGAATTTAACATCATTGAGAAGCTTTTTTTTTTATACAACGAAGCAAGAAGACGAGCAAGACGCTCTCCTGATGGGAAGAGATAACGCTGCCCATAGTTAGTACAGTGCTACCCAGTGTACTGCGCCAACGCTTCTTACTTGAGAGTCATAAGATGTTAAGACTCTTCAGCCCAGTAATTTCACTAGCTAAAGTGCCCTCCAACCGAAGCACAGTAATGCTTCTTTATATAAAAAAGAAAAGTAAATGATTAGATGATCCTTACTCTCTAGCAGTAAGCAGCTTGCACTTATCCAGCAGCATGGCGAGCTTAGTATTTGTTTCGTTCACAGACTGTTCCAAGCTGGATACTTCAGCTATGACCAGATTCAACGCGTCGCGCGTCGTGTAGTATTGCTTCGTTAGCTCGTTTAACTCCTCTATCTCAGGGGCTGGAAATTAGGATAGAAGTGACCAATACAAAGCATATCATATACCAAGCGAGAAACTATTTAGTATAACTTCTTTAAGCAATAAATTATAATATATCCCCAGTAAAATATGTATGTACCCACTGGCGGATCCAGGATTTGGTTCTGGGGGGGGGGGGGGGGGGGCAAGGTGCAGATGGGCAAAGTATGATAATTTTTACTACGAAAACTGTGTGTTTAGCTCGCTCTGAACAGTTAGAAAGTTCAAATATCTATACTATTATATAAAATAGAAAACTGACTGACTCATCATCGCAGGGACAAAACCGCTGGACCGATTGAGCTGAAATTTGGACAGCGTGTTCTTTAGGTAACATAGGCAGGTAATAAGAAGGGATTTTGCGAAATTCCCACAGGAACGGGAACAAAATGGAAATCTGTAACCGTTGAGTCTATCAAGCTGAAATTTGGTGTAAAGGTAGTTTTACTACCATGGAAAAAAATTAAATAGTTTTTATTTCAAAATTCCTACGGGAACGGGAACAAAATGGATATTTGTAACCGCTAAACCTATAAATCTGAAGTTTGGCATAAAGGTAGTTTGACTACCATGAATGGATTCAAGATCGTTTTCATTCCAAAATACCTGCGGGAACGGGAACAAAACTGAAAATCTGTAACCGCTAGGCCTATTACGTTGAAATTTAGTTGAAAGGTAGTTCGACTACCATGACTGGATTCAAGGTAGTTTTCAACCCAAAATGTCACGGGAACGGGAACAATCTACGAGTATGTCTATACTCTATACCAATATGTATTTAAAGTGGAAATCTACTGATTCATCATCGCAGCGATAAAACCGCTGGACTGATTGAGCTGAAATTTAAACAGCGTGTTTTTTAGGTAATCTAGGCGACCGATAAGAACGGATTTTGCGAAATTCCAACGGGAACGGGAAAAAATGGAAATCTGTCAGCGTTCAGTCTATCAAGCAGAAATTTGGTATAATGGTAGTTTGACTACCATGAAAAGATTCAGGATAGTTTTCATTCCAAAATTCTTACGGGAACGGGAACAAAATGGAAATCTGTAACCTCTAGCCTATTACGCTGAAATTTGGTATAAAGGTAGTTGGGGTACCATGAATGGATTCATGATCGTTTTCATTTTAAAATTCTTACGGGAACGGGAACAAAATGGAAATGGCGGTAACGCCTATAGCGCTGAAATTTGGAAGGTAGTTTGACTGTCAGGAAAGGATTCACAACGGTTCTTCACGGGAACGGGAATAATATGAAAATTTGTAACCGCTTGGCCGATTAAGCTGAAACTAAATGCAAAGGTAGTTTGGCTACCAAGAAAGTACAAGATAGTTTTCAACCCAAAATTCTTACGGAAACGGGAACAATCTATGTCTATGCCAAAATTTTAAGTGGAAATCTAACTGACTTATCATCGCAGGGATAAAATCGCTGGACAGATTGACCTGAAATTTGTACAGCGTGTTTTTTAGGTAACGTTGGCGACCGATAAGAAGGGATTTTGTGAAATTCCTACGGGAACGGGAATAAAATGAAAATCTGTAACCGTTGAGTCTATCAATCTGAAATTTGGTGTAAAGGTAGTTTGACTACCATGAATGGATTTAAGATAGTTTTCATTCCAAAATTCTTACGGGATCGGGAACAAAATGGAAATCTGTAAACACTAGGCCTATTAAGCTTGGTATAAAGGTAGTTTGAGTACCATGAATGGATTCAAGATCATTTTCATTCCAAAATACCTATGGGAACGGGAACAAAATGGAAATCTGTAACCGTTAAGCCTATAACGCTGAAATTTAGTATAAAGGTATTTTGACTATCAGGAAAGGGTTCAAATAGTTTTCATTCCAATATTCCCACGGGAACGTGAATAATATAGAAATTTGTAACCACGTGGCCAATTAAGCTGCAATTTAATGCAAAGGTAGTTTGGCTACCAAAAAAGAATACAAGATAGTTTTCCATACAAAATTCCCACGGGAACGGGACTAATATGGAAAATGTAACCGCTGAGCTGAATAGTTTGAAATTTGCGTGTAATAGTAGTTTGACTACCAAGAAACGACAGTGGATTGTTTATTCATCCCAATATTCCTATGGGAACGGGAATGTTAAGCTGAAATTTGGTATAAAAAAGTTGTTTGATTCCCAAGCTCAAGCGCATCGCCTCATTCTCGCTATGTACGCTTGATTTGCGCATTGTGGATACTTTC
Source organism: Hemithea aestivaria (assembly GCA_947507615.1). Lineage (NCBI taxonomy): Eukaryota > Metazoa > Arthropoda > Insecta > Lepidoptera > Geometridae > Hemithea > Hemithea aestivaria. The sequence continues at coordinate 13,040,146 of OX382326.1, forward strand.
CAACCTAACTAACATAATATGCGGGACTACACTAGACGCTGTAGTAGGGTAATCTGACTGACTCATCATTATCACAGTAGAGACGAAACTCCTGAACCTAGAATGATAAAATTTGGAATACCTATCCTATAGGTTCTTTTTAATACCTAAACATATATATTTTTATTATCTTTTTGCTGAACTGATAGAGTTGAAATTTGGCATGCAAAGGTATTTAAGTACCAGGAGAGGATGTAAAATAGTTTTTATCTCAGATATTCCCCTCTTATAGGGGGAAAAGAGGGCCATTTTTCTCCTATAAAAGTGGGGGCAAATGTTGTATTGAAATTTCTAATACCGCTGGGCCTGAAATTTAGTAAGTATAATAAAGGTAGTTTGTATACCAAAATAGGACATAGGATAGTTTTTATATTTTAGAAATCCCCTTTTAGAAGGGGAGTAGGGGTGAAGTTTGTATGAGTTATCTATATACGTTAGGCCAATTAAGCTTTTTTTTACTTCTACAAAGGTTAGTTTAAGTACCAGGAAGGACACAAAATAGCTTTTATCCCTGAAACCGCCCTTTCAGATAGGAAACCAGGCATTCAAGAGTTTGTATAAGGAATCAGTATCCGTCGAACTGACGTAGCTTTCATTTGGTTTTAACCAACGAATTAGGGAAATAAGTTTTAACACAATTTGAGTCCTGGGACAGAGCATAGGATAGTTTTTATTTCCCTGAAATCTTTGTAGTATCTCCAAACATTGTAAAGGCCGCGGCAGTGGCCGGCGAAGCACCAGAAGCTACTAGAATATTTAAAGATAGAAATATCATAAATAGGATCACAAGTTGTAAAAGACTAAATTCATGTTAAGATGCGAATTTAATGTTCGTGATCATTTTCTATTTCTAGCAATAGTATTATACTAAATCTGTAGATTTGTCATTGAAATATTTAGGTATTGCGTAAGTCTTATTATTTCATTTTATTTTTTTATTCATAATGGCACCCGAAGCGAAGCGAGGACGGGCCGCTAGTCTTTAATAATAAGTGCGCGAGCAGCTTGCTTCGAGCGCCGAGAATAAAATTATAATTTAAAGTTTAGAATTAGATGTTTTTTCTGAGCAATTGTTAGTTTTTTATGACAATGAGTGGCAATACGAGCAGATGTGATGATCATGATCGCCCATACACAGTGGCGAGTGTTTTAAATTTAAAATTTCTGGTCCGCACGGCTTGTTGAATCTCGTAAAGTCCAGTAATTTCGTTGGTAATATGGGTACACCAACGCAATTGAAGGCAATCAATCCGAAACACAGTAAAGGCTGTACATTAATGCTTGACGAATACCTGGCAAAGGTGTGGAACTTCCTTAGGCAGTCTCTGCAATAAAGACCTACAAGAATGGTGTTTCAAAAAAGAGTTATCTATTGTATACGTACTATCGTTTTGCAGCGGCGATATTTTGTGCATGAAGTGCGCGTGCGCAGCGTGCACGACCCGCAGCGTGGCTTCTAACGCGGCCACGTCACGCTCGCGCTTACTTGTCTCTTCATCCAGCGCCGCACCACGAGCACGCAACTCCGCGCGTTCCGCTGCGTGCTTGTAACCAAACATATTTATTTTTTTAAGTTTCATTGGACTTTTAGCGGATACGTTGTGCGTTCTTTGCTTTCGAGAGGGCCCCCACTGGAGGCGCTCGCTCTTTAGAATCTCGCTTCTAGCTTCTGTATGTCACAGCAACACAGGCGCTTTGTGTAGCTGGCCTCGGTTAACAAAACATAAATAAATAAAAAAATGGGGTTTTTATACTCCAACAGAACAGGTTACCCTACCTACACTATTAGAGTCAAATCAAAATTTATACGTTGTGTGGCCAACCTGTATGTGACATATTAATTTAACGATCAAATTAATATTCTTCAAAAATTTCATTTAGATTTCAATTCAGTCGAAATTTTATTGAGTTCGATTGAACAAATGTTTATAGAGGCAAGAAATAAAAAAGTAAAACATCTTTATAATATGGTTTTCTGAATGAACAGTACACTATTAATGATTACTGCCGCGGTATATGAATGAGTACGGTTACTGGCCGCACTGATGATGGCATAGAGCGCTGTTTAGCGCTGCACAAGACAGCGAAGGCAGAATTAATGACTAAGCTGGTTTAAAGGCCTTTATTGCGCCTAAATGATGCCTCACTTAAAACTACACATTTACATTACCTTGATCTTAAAGAAAGTCACCGACAGCTGCTGACCAGAGTCATCCTTTCCCAACGAACTGATGAAAATGTCGTATCTGGAAATCACATATTTCATTAGAAATCTATAATTAATTTACCACTAGGAGAATGGAGGTATTACATAAATCTAAATACTAGACTTTTTTCCTAACCTTTTCTTCAGCTGTTCGATCCTATTCTCCCGTTCTTTGATCTCGCTGCGTAGTTTCCCGCAGTCTTCGAACAGTGACCGTTTCTGCACGCTGAACATGTCGCGACGGGCGTTTATTTCTACTAGGCGCTCGCTCATCGCCTGAAAAGAGGCAAGATGATAAGTATATTGAAGATAAAAGGGTAAAAGAGGAAATCTTCTTATTTAAGAAAACGAAGAACATTTCGTAGGACACCCCACTGTGCCTACTCTAATTTTATTTCAGTTTCACTGAGTATTCAGACTAATACCGTTGAGTTCATACTATTATTTTAAAGATCTATCTGCAGTGGAGTTATCCTGAGCGAAGACAGCATCGTCGAGCCAGGCGCGGATCCAGACCATAATTTTGGGGGGGGTCATCGGCTAGAATTTTTTCAAACTAAGAATTTTTTGGAGACTGGTTTCAGCGTAGTCTCGGAAATCTTACATTTTTCAGTACGAACAATGCGCGTTTTGTTTGCTCCGAGTAGCAAAAACTAAATATTCTTATAAACGCGCGAGCAGCTCGCTGCGAGTGCCGAGAAAATTTTGAATTTTTCAGCACAAACGATGTGCGTTTGGCTTGCTCCGAGGAAACTAGGTAAATATTCATATTTATATAAAAGCGCGAGCAGCTAGCTGCGAGCGCCTAGAAAATTTAGAATTTTTCAGCACGAATGATGTGCGTTTAGCTTGCTCCGAGAGGCAAGGAAACTAAATATTCATATTTATATTAAAACGCGAGCAGCTTGATGCGAGCGCCGAGAAAAAAAATGCATTTTTCAGCACAAATGATGTGCGTTTAGCTTGCTCCGAGAGGCAAGGAAAATTAAATATTCTTATTTATAAAAGCGCGAGCAGCTAGCTGCGAGCGACTAGAAAATTTTGAATTTTTAAGCACGAATGATGTGCGTTTAGCTTGCTCCGAGAGGCAAGAAAACTAAATATTATTATTTATAAAAGCGCGAGCAGCTCGCTGCGAGCGCCGAGAAAATTTTGAATTTTTCAGCACGAATGATGTGCGTTTAGCTTGCTCCAAGAGGCAAGGAAACTAAATAATCTTATTTATAAAAGCGCGAGCAGATCGCTGCGAACGCCGAGAAAATTTTGAATTTTTAGCACGAATGATGTGAGTTTAGCTTGCTCCGAAAGGCAAGGAAGCTAAATAATCCTATTTATAAAAGCGCGAGCAGCTCGCTGCGAGCGCCGAGAAAATTTTGAGTTTTTCAGCACTAATGATGTGCGTTTTAGCTTGCTCCAAGTGGTAAGGAAACCAAATATATTTATTTATAGAACGCGAGCAGCTCGCTGCGAGCGCCGAGAAATATTTGAATTTTTCAGCACGTATGATGTGCGTTTAGCTTGCTCCGAGAGGCAAGGAAAACTAAATATTTTTATTTATTGAGCGCGAGCAGCTCGCTGCGAGCGCCAAGAAAATTTTGGATTTTTCAGCATGTATGACGTGCATTTACCTTGCTCCGAGAGGCAAGGAAACTAAATATTCTTATTTATAAAAGCGCGAGCAGCTCGCTGCAAGCGCCGGGAAAATTTAAAATTTTAAGCACGAATTATGCGCGAGCAGCTTGAAAAATTTTTGTATCTTTCAGGACGAATGATCTGAGTGTCGCTCGCTCTGAGCAGTATGAAAATTAAATATTCTTATTTATAGAGCGGGACCAGCTCGCTGCAAGCCAAGAAAAAAATACTATTTATACATGCGAGCAGCTTGCTGCAAGCGCAAAGACTTAACTGCAAAAACGACATAAAGCGCAAACAGCTTCCAGCTTTAAATATGAAAGATACTGTGCAGTTTGCTACGAGAACCTACGGATAATTCGGAGGCGAGGACCGAAAAAAAGTAGCTTGGTAAAAAATTAATTAAAACAGCGAAACAATTTTATGAACATGTACGTAAAGCTTGCAGCTAAGAGAAAATTAATAAATAATAATAATAATAAATATTTCAGGACATTACACACAGCGCCACCTAACCCCAAGCTAAGCAATTGCCTAATTCATTCATTTTTTAACTATGAAAGTAGCGTTAAACCAGTTGATATGATCGGATTTTTTTCCAACTAGGATTTTGGGGGGGGTCATGACCCCCTTGACCCCCCCCCCCCCCCTGGATCCGCGCCTGCGTCGAGCTCCCTCTACACAAATTCTGCACTAGATATCCTTGGAATCCAGTCGTTATACCTTGGTTTAGACTTGTTCTAGATCCATTCTACTTACAGCGTCCAACTGCAGCCGTTGTTTGTCCAGAGTGAAGGCAGTATCATCTAGTCCAGCCAAGGCCCGCGCCGCGTGGTCCACGCGTAGCTTCATGAGAGCTTCCTCCACGCGAGCCTTGCACTAAACATCCTTGGACTCTAGACGGTATACCTTGGATATGACTTCTTCTAAGTAATACTCACAGCATCCAACTGCAGTCGTTGCTTGTCCAGAGTGAAGGCAGTATCATCTAGTCCAGCCAAGGCCCGCGCCGCATGGGCTACGCGTAGTTTCATGAGAGCTTCCTCCACGCGAGCCTTGCGCCAGTAGTCCTTGGACTCCTTCAGCTCTTTGTCACCACCTTCCACGTTGAGCATCGATTGTTTCAGTCGGCTTTGCTGAAATATTAAAAGGAGTTATTTTTAAGTGAGTAGAGCATCTAGCTTGGCAAACGATTACCATACGTTATGGTTTTTACAAGGTATATTATTCAAGCTTTCAAGTATTTCATAGATTTTGGTCCTTCGAGCGGGATTTGAGATCAGCTCGAAGCAGAATTTGTAATTAAATGATGAATACATTGGTAGATATTACAGTAAATACATTCTGTTACTTATCACCGCTGGCAAGTCTTATTAAAGAAAAGGAAAGAGTGACTGATTGACTGACTGATCTATCAACGCACAGATCAACCCGGTGAGCTGAGTAATTTAAATAAATAAATATTTCAGGACATTTCACACAGCGCCACCTAACCCCAAGCTAAGCAACTTAATGCTTGTGTTATGGTGGTTAGGATAACGGATATAATACTGTACTTATATTGTAAGTGTACCAGTCTAGTGAGTTCAGCAGTCTTGGCCTCTGATTCCCTCGAGAGGCGCCTCATGTCGTCCAGTAGCCGCGCCGAGTGTCGCTCCAACAACGCTATACGCGCCGCGTGACGACTGCACACTTCTTTCAACCTGTTTAGATAGATGAAGCAATAGTTATCGTACTATTATTTTAATGCGAAATGAAATTATATTATTTAATTGCATTAAGCCCTTGATCCAGGAAACACTTCCGGTTCTAATCAAAATTGACATCTAATATTTCTAGTTTCTATAAAATAAGGTTCGAATTCGTATGCGCGGGTGCGGCTTGATCGAGCCGCTCGGGCACTGACAGGTTAAATATTGTTGCAAAATAATTCTAGTGTAGTTAAATAATACTTAGTCGTCGTGGAAAATATGGACATAGGTATAGACGAATGTTTGTTTTTCTTTCACGACTTATTTTACCTATACTTCTTGGACCGAAGATCTTGTTTAAATTGACTGCCCAATGCCTAAAATTAATTTATTTTTGCTTATATTCAAGAAGTGCCCATTTAGAAGTCCGCTTTAGCAAAGAAACAGATCTTTAGAAAATGTTGATATTGGCGACTCGTGATGGAAATGTCGTATTCCTCTGATGTACCGCCCGAACTCTGATAAAAAAGTCACTATAAGTAAGGATGGGTGGATGAGCTAACGCGTATCTCAATAGTTCAGTCCATTTACCTGTTTTCCTTCTCCACCAGTTCAGCGGACGACTCTCGCTCAGCTTTAGCGCCTTCCATGTGCAACACTTGAGCACCGAGCGTCTCCACTTGGTAACTCTACAATAAAGAAGGTGAAAACTTTCATGTTCCATCACAATATTGTGAAATAGTAATTAATGATGAACACTGATGGTAACTTATAGTCTGTGGAAGATATATGAGATGGGAGTTCTTAAACTCCCTCGATATCTTAAAGATTTCTGGCAACATATTGCAAGAATAACTTTCAATAAAGTTTTTTTTATTCTTGGCTAGAACTGAGCAAGGTATGAGATACAACGCACTAAAGTTACTTGGTTGGAGTGATGACGTCACAATGTTATACTCAAGCCAGTACAAAATGTAATTGTATGGTACGTTTTTAATTTCTTTTTAATAGTCGCTTCCTTGTAGACAAAAATAACATTTTTTTTATTCAAAACCTTGTCTAATTGTTACTTACGATTCCATAAAGAGTCTCTTTCTGACTTTGCAAGTTCCTCTGAATTGTGCGTTGTTTGCTGTCCAGCTTGCTCATTATTGCCTTCGAAGCTGTAAAAAAGTATTTCAATGGATATTGTCTTATATCATGACACGAGATTAATATAGTCATTTGAGACATCAAGTTTGGACAATTATCACTGAGAGGTGCAGTCGTAACTAGCCCCCTGAAAGGGTATGTCTACGTCATGCGAAGACTGCCAAAGTACGTCTGGAGGATATGTTTAGACCTTGTTGTCACCGGTACAAGACCACACGACAGGCCCAAACGACGCTGGCTTGACATGCCAAGGAAACCCAATTATAATTTAATTGTGGAGGATACTCAGGACCGCGAGAAGTGGAAGTGTAGCCAAAAACAGACCCTGGCAGTAGTCGGGAAAAAAGAAGGTACACGAAGGTAAAAGAAGGTACATATAGGCAATGGGAACCACTCCCCATCATGCAGTCCGTCTGTATATATTTTATAATAACAATTAAAATTACCTTTTAATTGCATATGAAACAGCTTCTCCTCATTCGTGAGTGCCAATAATTTCTGTTGTTCTACGAATGAGCAGTGCATCGCTCTTTGGGTATTCGCTGTCAGTTGATTGGCGTAGCGTTCTTCTTCCTAAATTTATAAAAAAGTTGATGGAATTATCATATTACTGGATATTATTCTTCTTTGTTAATTTTTTTATTGTTTCGACAAAGCTGACAAAAATAAAAATGTTCTCAAAGACCTTTCTTAACTTTGTCGCATATCTCAACTCTGTATCATACGACTGAGTTTAGAAATGCGTTGTAAGTTTATCTTTCTATGCCTCATTTTTTTTTTGTCCTAGTTAGCCAATACGGGCGCTCGCTGGATATATATAAAAAAATATATCGATAAATATCTCTGTGAGTTTTCGAATTATAAAAGAAAATATTAATTAAAGTAAGTAGATTCTATTATTCTTGGGATTCTATCTTTGCATAGTAAACTCAACTCACATTTAACATATCTTCCAACTCTTTAGCTCTCTTTTCCGATGACTTAGACTGGTCCGTGGTATCGACTAATTTTTCTTTTAAATCTCTTATCTGTAACATAATAAAATTAAAATATAATTGTAAAATTTATTTACAAATGTGTTCCATTGTATTGTATTTCAATAACTTCATTATCAATTTGATTAATAGTTGTTACTTGCCTTTTCTAGAACAGTTTTTAAAGCAACATCCTTTCGATGTTGGTCGTCCATTATCTGCCTGTTTTCCATGTGCAATTTCTCCAGCGTCACTTGTAAGTTGCTCAACTCGCGTTGTAGACTTTGGGACTGGAAATATAAACCATATTATTATGAAAACTGGCTTGATTTGTTTATAACTAGCTCGCGGTACCCGCTTTACTGTAGCCTTTGTGTTATTCCAGGGTCTAAGCTATCTGTATACTAAATTGCAGCTCAATCGGTCCACCCGTTTAGGAGTGAATGAATAACAAACATACATCCAGATATCCATACATTCTTACAAACTTTCACGTTTATAATATTAGTAAGAAGTAAGACATTAAAAACACGCAATAAATATTAAAAGGAATAGCGAATTTAAGATGTTGTTCAACTATGTGGAGCTATGCAACGGGATGTTCTGTGAGTATGTGTAGCAAACATTTGACAGTTGCTGAGAGGGTGCTATGTTATGTCGCTTTGTTGCCGTGCATTTGCACGAATATGTTGCTCACAACATTTGTCAAAGACGTCCCTATGTTGGTCACAATTTTTTTAACATTCTCGCAATTCAG